>OX243907.1:27492998-29892998 GCA_945859665.1 Anorthoa munda
AACTCGTTTTTATTAGTTCAATTTCCATTTACGAGTCTGATTATAAGGGATGACTGCTGTAGTCTTGTGTTTGTGATTTTCTTGAGGAACAAAGTTTTTGTGTTGCTTCCAACATCATGAATGTTCTTTGCAAGTTAGACGGATTATTCTTCTCTGGGGAGCTGGAATAGTGTATTAGTAGGCTTTGATGCCTCTCTCTGTGTTGATGAATGGAATTATGTGTTCGTTTGATATTAATAGAAGCTTTAAGTATATGAATCTTTCTTGAGTGCAAGATTTACCTGGAAGATTTTTCTTGTCCTTGGATATTCTCAGAATTTGTACTAGTCATTATATTGTGAAAAAATTTACACAATGGTATATATTATTATGAACCAAAAAACCAATCGCACATCTATGTTCGTTTCGCTTGTAAGGTAATATTTAAAGTTCCTTTTTGTGGAAAGAAAATATATAGTTTCTTATTATATATTTTTGATGTAATAAAAAGAGCTGCCTCGTTGGTCTGGTGGTGGCTACTGCAGAGCATGAGATCCTGGTTCGATTCAAGGGTCAGGCAGTGTCATTGGGTTTTTCCATCTGGAATTTCCCAATAACAGCCTGGAGTATGAATTTGTGCCCGGTTTTTGGAAATAGGCTCGCCTCATTTTACATCATCATATCAGCCGAAAGAGGTCCACTGCTGGACATAGCACCCCCCCCCAGCAACGCCACACTGATCAGTCCCGTGGGTTCGCATCCTTTTACATAGGACTAAAACATTACTGGCAACATGTGGGTGACAGTTGTGCATCCCTTTTTTTTGGGGTTGGGCATCACCCAATTACTTCACCCGCTCTGGGTAAAGCGGGAGGGCGTGTCAGACTTTTACCGACTAAAACTCACTACTAGACAGGCATCGGCCCTAGCGGGTCCAGTCTTTTGCTGACATCTCTATGAGGCGCGCGTGGAACACTACGCGCCGTAAATTCGGGTCTGGTCCTTATCGGATGGTGAGCTACGCATTACTTGCCGTCCGCAAGGCCGTGCCTACGGTAGCCGGGAATCGGCTTACGACTCCCGACGCACAGGGCGTCTCCTGCAGTAGCTAGGGGCGAGAGGACGTCTCCTTTGCGAGCATTACTGTTTCGCAGAAGGAGGAAACAGCTTCCGATGCCCTCTCCCGTACTATGACCTGAGCCAGTGCCAGGCCAACTCTTCGGGTAGATATAAGCATGTTGTTAAGTAATCAAATGAAAACGCAAAAGAGATAACATGAGCATACGAGGAGTCTTCTCGACTGTAGTGTTTACCAAAACCTGCACGTGGAACAACACTCCTCTCAAAGTAAGATAATATATTTATCTTAAGTTAATTATATCTTCCTTCCTTAAGATAGCAACATAATACTCTTGACTGACTACTTGAGATAAACATACTCGTACTTATATTGTGTGGAGGAAAACAGTAAGTAAAACAAACCACAATCTTGATTCTATTCAATGAGTAGAACTACTGAAAGCTTTGGGGTTACCTTTAACCTTAATATTTGACAAGTAAAAAATAGAAAAAGAATGGAAACATTAGAAATAAATCTATTCTACACAGACAGCACAGCGGCTACAAACAACACACAACTCATCAGCAAGTGACTTCGATATTTGAAAATACAAACAACACACAACTCATCAGCAAGTGACTTCGATATTTGAAAAAATACATAGATTCACCAAAATAATTTCATATCCATTACTCAAGTTTATAAACTGTGGAAGCACAATAACTACAAATGAAGTTTATACGCACAAATATTGAGGGATTGCCTGTTACTTTAATTACCATAGATTTTTATAGGTTTTCCTGTAATGTACAGGTAAATAACTACTATTTTATGTATTTATTTTTTAAATTTTAGGCTTAGTAAGGGCGAATGGGAAATTTTCGCCTGTTTTCTTAAATAACTTCAAAATTACTTATATAATAGTACATTATTGTACAAGTGTGTAATGTTGGTGATTACCGCTGAGGCGCCATTGAAATCCGAGCCGTAAGGTGAGGGTCTCAAGAGAGCCGAGGATCGTAATCATCAATACACACGTGTATCATACGACGTTTTTCAAGACACTTGTGAAGAAAATAATACTAAAATAACTGTAATTTCAACAGTTAAAGCGAGTAGTGAATTTTTTTTTCGCAATGGCGGGAAAATTCATCAGTTTTCCTATGCACGCGCATCTAACAAAGCGATCGGCCATAGACTAAAATAATGAGGTTTCTTTTTTTTGGCTTTTCGGGGATAGCGTTTTAGCCACGTACAAAATGGGGAATTTCAAGTTTTCTTTATTACAGAGAAAAAATAAGTTATATTTGAGTGAAAGATTTATTTATTAAAAACCTACAAGTTGAAATTATCTATTTAAATACGAAGTTGCATGAAATGAGCAAGCAAAAGGTCCATTAATTTATTTGTACTATTGAGCACGTTCTTTTTTGTATCGAAACTTTTTTAAGAACAAAGCAACCCAACCAATAAAAAAAAAACTCTATAACTCACTTGTGAATAATAGCAATTAACAAGTCACAGTTTGATTACAGGTGTCATTATGTGCCTAATTGCGTTAAAATTAGAGCAACTTTATGAGCAAGTGTGTTGAATAAATATAAAAAGTATATTACAGATTTTCACAACAAACCCTTTCGTTTTATATGTCACTGAATTGAGTAGGTATTTCTTGTTTTAATTTACAAACCAAAATTGGCTCCCGTGTTTAAAATTAATTTATTCACGTTACACGTGCGTCTTTATAAATAATAATAACAATAACGAGACGGACAGATAGACAACGAGGTGATCCTTTTCCTTTAGAGGAACGGTACCCTAAAAAGTAGAAAATCATTCACATTTCAAGCGATTTTGATTCATGTATGCTGCAAATATTGCTAACAAATTCATTTGCTTTTTATTAAACTACAATTAAGGGCTACAAATACTATAAACTTGATTTAACCCCGTGAGGGCCTAAAACGTGGAGCCACGCGAGACGCAATGGCTTTTTAATTGTTTTGCAGAACCGGTTGAACATAGTATTATGGTTCTTAAGCTAAATAACTACTAAACAATAACATAACACCTTTATGTCTTGTGAAAGTAATAAATCCCACCAAAAGCTAAGAAAAAAATCTGTCAAAGTAAATATTCAAAGTCAAAGTCAAAGTCAAATATATTTATTTCAACTAGGCCAATAAGCGGCACTTTTGAACGTCAAACATTAAATCTAAATTAAAAATGTACAAGTAATAAAAATTGACTCTACCGTGCATTCGGAAAGTAGCTTGTTATGGAGAAGAACGCACAAGAAACTCCATACTTACTCTTTTTAAAATGTTTTACAATGTTTACTTATGTACATACATTAATAAATTCATATATGTGAGGACGATGCACCCAAAAATAGCACTACACACTATACTACGTACAGGTATAAAGTAATAAAAGTACTAACAGGTAAATTCATTAATTTGATAAATAGGAACATGGTTCTCACATACTTACAAATATTCCAAACATAGGTAAAATACCTAATTCAATAACAACGGAACCGTGTGTGAGTCAAATTCTGGAAAAATATAAAAAATAACATAAGAATACAATAACTACGAATAGGAATACAAATTAGCAAATTTGATTATGTGTACACCAAAGATTGCCCTACGGAGCGGGACCAACATGTTGCCAAGCATTCTTATCTTGAATATAATCATCTAATTTGTAATATGCTTGTTTACAAAGTGTGCTTTTAACTAAAGTTTTAAATTTACTTTCATTTAGTTTTAATATATCACAAGGTATTTTGTTATAGAATTTAACACAGTACCCCATGAAAGATGAGTGTACTTTTGCTAGTCTATAAGATGGTTGATCTAACTTATCTTTATTTCTCGTATTACAATTGTGTCTATCACTGACCTTACTAAAGAGATGTATATTTTTCCTTACATACATAATATTTTCATAAATGAATTGGCAAGAAACTGTCATAATATTAACATTTTTAAATAGCTCCCTAAGAGATTCTCGGTGACTTAAATTATATATGGCTCTGATAGCTCTCTTTTGCAATATAAATATGGATTCAATGTCAGCCGCTCGGCCCCACAATAAAATACCGTATGACATAATGCTGTGAAAGTAACTAAAATAGACCAAACGCGCGGTCTCCACATCCGTCAACTGTCTTATCTTTCTAACAGCATAAGCGGCCGAGCTCAGCCGACCCGCAAGAGATGTTATGTGAGAACTCCATTGCAATTTGTCGTCTAGAGTGATTCCCAGGAAAACCGTTTGATTTACAAATTCCAGCTTTTCGCCATTCAATATGATGTCGCATTCGCTACTTCTAACATTCGGCAATGTGAATCTAATACATTTGGTTTTTTTTTCATTTAGTACCAAATTGTTTGCCGTGAACCATTTTTGGACCTGATGAATCGAGTTATTCACATCATCAAGATTTTGTGACCGCCGATCTATTTTAAATATCAAAGATGTGTCATCAGCAAACAACACCATTTTCGGTTGATTTTGTAGTAATTGGGGTAAATCGTTAATATAAACTAAAAAGAGGAATGGACCCAATATCGAACCTTGAGGAACACCCATCGTCATTTCAGACCCTAATGAGTTTACGCCGTTTACCTGAACTTTAACTTGTCTGGCTTTTAAATATGATCCAAGTAACCCAAGTGCTGTATGTCTAATTCCATAGTGCTCGAGCTTCAACAATAGTGTCTCATGGTTAACGCAATCGAACGCCTTCGAGAGGTCGCAAAAGATTCCAATGGCGTCTTGTGCTTCCTCCCAGGCGTTAAAGATGTTCTTTATTAGGGTGACACCGGCGTCAGTTGTGCAACGCCCTTTGGTAAAACCGTACTGTTGATCATAAAAGATAGAATGTTTGTTAAAATGACGCAACAATTGGTTGAGCATTAACTTTTCGAAGACCTTACTGAGAACCGGCAGTATTGAGACTGGCCTATAATTATTGGCTTCTTTGCTATCCCCAGATTTAAACAATGGAACTACTTTACTGTGTTTCATGAGGTCCGGAAAAATTCCTTGATCGACACTAGTATTAAATATGAAAGCTAAATAGGGTGCAACAGTTTCAATGATTGGTTTACACACTTTTACAGATAGTCCCCAAAGATCTTCTATTGATTTAATTTTAAGATCTTTAAAAGCTTTTAAAATAGCCTGGGGATTTGTATGTTGAAACATGAACTCCGATGGCCACGCATTTACGTTCTTTCTTAGTAAAGCAGCAGAGAGTGTGGGTGAGGAGTTTAAGGCTGCTGTAGTTTTAAGAGGAATATTAACAAAAAAGTTTTCAAATTCCTGAGCTACCTCTATATCTGAGGATATGGGGCCATGTGCAGTCGCTAAATTAAATTCAATATTACGCTGTTTTTTCCTACCTGTTTCATTATTTATTATTTTCCAGGTAGTTTTTATTTTATCGTCTGCTGATTTTATTTTATTGGTAATATACAGCGCTTTAGCTATTTTGCATGCAATTTTAAAAGTTTTCGAATATTTCGCAACATACTTATCAAAACTTGTATTATTCATATGTTGCTTTAGGCCATAAAGTTCATATAGCTTTTCCCTGCTTTTACGAATGCCTGGAGTCGCCCAATCGCTAAATACGAACTTGGTGTAAATACTTTTCGCTTTCAGTGGAAAAGTGTCATTAAATTGCATGTTGAGTACTTTAAAAAACTCGGCATAGAACTCATTTGGGTCATCTATATTAAAAAAGTTTTGAACACATAATTTATTAGTCAAGGTTTTATTAAATTTTTCTAAATTTTTACTTGTAATTGGTCTAAATTTTATTTGCATTTTTTGCAAAGGTATGTAGGTGCTAAACGTTATTGTTTGCCCACTGTGATCAGATGTTAATTTATTTACAATTTCTTTATTTAGGTAATCACAATTACAAAAAACGTTATCTATGCAAGTCGCAGAAGAAGCTGTCACTCTAGTTGGCTCCATAAAAACATTTGCCAGATTAAATGATTTAAAAAGACCCAATAACCTAATACTGTTAGAGTTATTTTCTAATAAGTTAATGTTAAAATCGCCACATATGATGATTGATTTACTGCTAGTACTAACTTTTTTTAACACATCTTCCATTATAGAGTCAAACACAGATAGATTCTGGTAACTTGGAGGTCTGTAGACACAAACTACAACATGCTTATCAAGCTCAACACAGGACAATTCAATGGTGTGTTCAACCGACAGTCTAACAATGTCTTTTCTTTCTTTAGATTTAATAGAATTTTTAATAAGTATTAATGATCCGCCATGTATCATACGTTTTCTGCTGAAATGGCTAACTACACAATAATTTTCATAATTAATGGACCTTACTTGGTGATCTTTTAGCCAATGTTCTGTTAGACAAATAATATCAAATTTGGTTTTTTCTAGAAATAGTTCAATTTCCAATAATTTGGAAGAGCAACCTTGAATGTTTTGATTTAATAATTTTAAAGAGTATTGCTCTCTCCTCAGCTTTGTACCACTAAATGGATTGCCAGAAGATACCTTCATACTATTTACTAATAATAACTGATTATTTGCAGGGGTAACTTCTATTGTCTTATGGACTAGTTTAAATTTATGTTGCTAGTTGAACTAGGCAACATAGGGTTGTCAATTAATATAGAATTTGATAGATTTACTATCACTTCATTAATAGAATATGCTATCAACATAGCAATCTTATGTCTACATCTACGTGACAGAGAGAAAGCTCTCTGTGTTACTTGAAGTCCACTAATAAATCTATTAGTGTCAAAAAACAATAATTTGTCACTACGACAAGTCAACATTTGTAAAATGTTATTTAATTTAAAAATCCGCTTGTTCTCATCTTCTGAGAAGCTATCTGAATAAGGAAAAGCACAAACCATGAGCTTTCCTACATTTAACCCTAACAAGGTGTCAATACCAGCCATTACGTCCTTTTTGGTAATTCCAGTACTATTTCCCAAAAGCAAAACCATTGTAGAACAATTATCTATATTTGAATTTATAATTCTATTGATCATTTGTTTAAAACTTATATTATGGTAACAATGATTTGTAAAACTATGGCTAAGGTAATTTTGTAATATTTTTCCAAAGCCTGAACCTATTTCATCACTAAATAATATTGTTTTACATTCCTTTTCATTTTGTACACATGTCTTTTCAGGAAAAGCCAACATTGGTGGAGACAAGTCACCTTGTAGCTGGGGAGGTGGTGGGTAGTTGACACAGCTGCAAGAGGAATTAGTCAGAGACTCATACCTCTCTGCATTGTGCTTCACCAAGTCCAACAACTCCCCAGCCTCAATCAAGCGCTCACTCAATTGCTGTTGTGAAATTTCATATTTCTCAAAAATATTCTTCAGTAAACTCTCCTTGTATAATAAATCTTTTTGGAGGCATTGTGTATCTTTATCATACTTTTGCCTACAATTATCTAGCTCACCCATGCAGGTATTTAGTCTACTAGTTAGGTTAACACGTTCCTTTCTAAGAGAAATATTTAATTTTAGGAGATTTTGTTTTTTGATTGCTCTCCGTGAACGTTTCATAATTTTTTTGATTTTAATATATTTCTTTAATTTATTATGACTCATGACAATAGGACATAATGGTCTAGTGTCATCACCAGTCAAATCTATTATAAAATCTGGCTCACACACTGATTCCGACTGAATGCTGCCAACCAACTCACACTCACATTCCTCTTCATTTCTCAATTTCCGAGCATAAAATTATGTTATGCCAACATTTTACGGGGAATACATACCTACCCACAATACCCTTCCTATTTTCCGAGCCGCTATACCAAAATGATACGGATCCTTTGGCTACGGTGCCCTAAAAAAACGCTTGTTAAATTCAAATATAAATTGTCCAATTTAAATCCGCTGTACGAATGAATGCGGCCTCCCTTTTGATTGGATATAAATGACCTCTCGATGTCAAATTGCCTCGAGGACATCCATTAAATACGCGCAGGTATTTTATGTTGGACGTATTCCTACGAACGTAAATGAATAAAAAGTACACAAGTTGATTAATAAAAAGTAAATGATGTCTGTTAATAGAAAAAAAGAATTGTGACATACGTCAATGTCATTTTGATTTTGACAGATCGCTAATTTGTCTGTCTTGTATTCTTCCTTAAATCCCTCAATATCCGCTCTTGTTTTTAGAGAGCAACTGGATTGTGCATATCGAAAAGTATATATTATGTAGGTACATAACTAGAGACTACGTAGGTTGTGTATAGATTTGCTCTAAAGTGTTTATATATCCTTCCTTAATATGTATTTTATATATCCTTCTTTTAATTAGACTTTTTACAATGATTTCAATAATCTTTATAGCCCTTTGCTAAGAATAGTTACAGCACTGATAACAACATTTGTGCCACATGTTAAATTTAGTCTTGTTATATATTTTTTTTCCTTTGTACAGATTCTTTTACTGATTGTTTTGTGAATGTGTGAACATTGTAGGCCTTCTAGATTTCTAGACGCTTGTTAACATTTGTTAACTCTTTATCTCGTTTATACAAACTTTTTGTTTAGTTTCTTACGATTTATTGTCGGGCCTACGTTGTCCCCCCATATCTAAGCACTAATGCTGTAACATAGAAAAATTGTAAAAACAAACCATTTTTTTTTAAAAGAGTAACCGTGGAGTTTCTTGCCGGTTCTTCTCCACAGGAAACGACCAACCCGAACCTTGCACTTTTTGTCGACGTTTTATAAGTGCCCATGTAGGCCTATGTGAAATAAAAAACATTTGATTTGATTTTGATTTGATTATAATCAATCAAATAATATTACAATTATGGAAATTAAATATCGAATCAAAAATGTACATCATAGAACAAAATACGACAAAATTGCCTGATTAATTTATTAAAGCACACAAACTGCTTACGAAATTATGCTAATGGTTGTCACATTACGAAAATTAAATTCGAATATGAAATCAGCGAAAGCGCGAGTGCTAATCGTTATTAAATCGATATTAATGATCACTCGAGTCGATGTCAATTCATCGATACTCGAGGGGACTCGCGCACGTATGCCTATAGAAAACGCACGACATAACACTGAAACCATTTATAACGCGACGACGTGAGAAATACGCATGCGACTAGTGATGTGAATTTTGCCATATTTTTGTTATTCGATTTTTCGAAATGTTGTGAACTTGCCAATGTTAGGAATGCGTTGTAACTGTTCCGCAACAAAAATAACAGAAAAACTTGTTTTTATATCAGTTTCGCACTGTTTTGAAAAGCTAAAAGCCATGTGTGGCGTGAACAAAAATGCTTGTTCAAAACCACAATTTGTAAAAAAAAATGTTTCACTTGATTTTCGGTTCCGATGTTTTAAATATTTTATCAATGATATCATAGTGACATCTTTAAATATCAATCCTTGTTATATGTTTATTACTTTTATGGTGCGCTAATTTGTTTTCCTAACTAATACTACGTATTTAAGAAACTCGGTCACTTAGACTTATCTTAAGCAACTATCATTCTTATTCTTTTTTTAATTTTTAATATTTAAACAGTTCATTACTGCAATAAAAAAATAAATTAGGTGATATTTTTGTAATATTTGACATACATTACAAGGTAATTTATGCGAAATAAGGCCCGCCATAGCCGTAGGTTCGCGGCTCGTGAAAATCCAATTGACTGGCGACCCGCGATTGAAATCTATTATTGATAGCGAATCCAAAATGGCGACTATTCATTAGTCCCTCGATACGTGAGCTTTGTACGTCGTACACGAATCGATTCCAATGACACGAATATTCGATTTCATGTTTAATGAGAATCGAGTGATGTTTACATTAACGTTTTCGAAAATACTTGATAATGTAGTGTGCTTCAATCTACCGTTCTCAAGCTGTAGTACCCTATCTGACCTATCTGATAGTGTAGCAACCTAACGGTGAAAGAATTTTTGAAATCGGTCCAGCCATTTCGGAGTCTATAAGGAACATACATACATACATTTTCTTTTCAAAATCAAATAGTTTATTTCAAATAAACCTTAGTGGTACTTTTGAATTAACAAACAAAAAAATATATGACTCTAGTTGCAAATTCACAATAGTCCTACTGGAGTGGAGTTTCTTGCAAATTCTTCTCCATTGAGACCTTTGTCCTTGAAGAATTTGCAAGAAACTCCACGGACACTCTTTTCCATCAGTTGTGGTGTTCATTCCACATGTTTTAGTTTACTTACGTTTTATAATATATTTTACAAATTTCATCACCGTTACTTTTGAAATTGTATCATCTCTCGTTTTCCATTTTTTATGTATGCTTTACATTGGTATAAACCTGAAAATCATAAGATTTGTTGATTCATCCAAAACTATTATATTATTTTTAACTCTTGACATTTTTACCTGACATGACATTGTCATTATTTTATTTTCTTAAACCATAGACATAAGATACCATTCTCTATAGCTTATTAAGCTCGTTGTACATTATATTTTTAATTATAAGGGCAGCGGCAGACTGCGCCTCTGTAAACCGTTTTTATTCGTTCATGATTTCTTAATTCATATTTGAATTTAAAATTGAGAAGACATATCGGAACGAAGAAAAACGGGTGTCACTTTTTTAGTCTTGAATCTGCTCTGAACGCTAGAGTCCGTTTTTCTGTTAATACTATGAAGTATACGATTGAATCTAAAACTCTTGAAAACTATAATAAATACGGCATGTGAATGTATTAAAATCTTAGAAGTGCAATAAATATAAACATATTGAATGTGGAACCTTAATTTCATTGACCTTGTCGGACACCACTTCATGTTTAAAGGGCTCTTTTGATCGGCATAGTAAGCCACAGCCCGACCTCCACACTTCTATCTGCCTGTTCTTGCACCTATGCTACTGTCTGTTAGCCTGACAATTGGTTCAAGCCTTGACCATCTGTGTGCCAGCCCATTCGTCCTGCTGGCTACCCTACTGCTTATCCACGAGTAAGCGATTCATCTGCGAGCTCATCTGCCTACCTCGGGCATTGCACACCTTCGTGTCCGTCCAGCTGCGTAACCTGACTGTCTGCTAAGAAATACCTGCCCACGTCGTGCGAAGCCGGATCTTCGTAGCTGCCCACGTCGTGTGAAGTCCGGATCTTCCTAGCTGCCTACGTCGTGTCAAGCCGGACCTTAATTTGTTATTTATATCCTTTTCTTAGTTTTAATTTATAGTTACCTTTAATTTTATTAACGTGGCTTACGTATAGTTCAACTGAGCTATACGTAACGCTACAGTTTGGCGCCCAACTTTTCTAGAACTCACCCCATCACCCACAATCTACCTTTATTTTTACTACACATTTTTTTAACGTGGGCTCGATTTTCTCAAAATTCAAAAACAATACTTACACAAGTACTTTAACTAACTTTTCGTATCTATTTCAGGCCATCAATCACGTCATTCATTTCTTTTGCTAGCACCTATTTTTTTTTTTATATCTTCACTATTTATACCAAACCTATTCGGCAATTTTTTTTTATTCCCCTATTTATATTCATCCCTCTTGTATATATGTCCCTCCCCCTCCTCCCTCTCCAAGTTCGAGTCCCTCTTGACTTGAGTTCCCTCCCCCTCCTCCCCCTCCTAGACTTGAGTCCCTCTTTAACTTGAGTTCCCTCCCCCTCCTCCCCCTACTTAGACTTATATTCCCTCCTATACTTAAGTTCCCTCCTAGATTTTATTATTTTATTACTAACACATCTTTTATCTTATTCTTAAACTTCTTCTCACTTGTATCTTAATAAAGATGAGGTGTTTTAGAGCGGTGTGCACAACTCCGAAAGCCTTATGTGCAAAGAGCGGTCCCGTAACTCTTTAAAAATAAGCCAAATGCGTGGGCTCTCTTAAATATTTTAATTTTCTTTTCTTCGGGTTTTCAAACAGGTGCGGGTAACGACACCTATAAAAAATAAATAAGCCTTCGTTATCTAATTAAATATTTTCTTATGGAGTATGCGTCATTGAATGTGAACCATATCCCCTACGTGTGATTGAATGAGAGTGTTTGACGAAAGCATGAAAGATGTTGTGTGAAAGAACAAGGTTAATATTTCAACCTTCAAAATTTTCCTTAAGTTTGAAAATTTTTCTGGGGTTTCGGGGAAATGTGGTGTTCATTCCACATGTTTGTTTACTTACGTTTTATAATATATTTTACAAATTTCATCACCGTTACTTTTGAAATTGTATCATCTCACGTTTTCCATTTTTTATGTATGCTTTACATTGGTATAAACCTGAAAATCATAAGATTTGTTGATTCATCCAAAACTATTATATTATTTTTAACTCTTGACATTTTTACCTGACATGACATTGTCATTATTTTATTTTCTTAAACCATAGACATAAGATACCATTCTCTATAGCTTATTAAGCTCGTTGTACATTATATTTTCATTATAAGGGCAGCGGCAGACTGCGCCTCTGTAAACCGTTTTTATTCGTTCACGATTTCTTAATTGATATTCAAATTTAAAATTTAGAAGACATGTCGGAACGAAGAAAAACGGGTGTCACTTTTTTAGTCTTGAATCTGCTCTGAACGCTAGAGTCCGTTTTTCTGTTAATACTATGAAGTATACGATTGAATCTAAAACTCTTGAAAACTATAATAAATACGGCATGTGAATGTATTAAAATCTTAGAAGTGCAATAAATATAAACATATTGAATGTGGAACCTTAATTTCATTGACCTTGTCGGACACCACTTCATGTTTAAAGGGCTCTTTTGATCGGCATAGTAAGCCACAGCCCGAACTCCACTCTTCTATCTGCCTGTTCTTGCACCTATGCTACTGTCTGTTAGCCTGATAATTGGTTCAAGCCTTGACCATCTGTGTGCCAGCCCATTCGTCCTGCTGGCTACCCTACTGCTTATCCACGAGTAAGCGATTCATCTGCGAGCTCATCTGCCTACCTCGGGCATTGCACGCCTTCGTGTCCGTCCAGCTGCGTAACCTGACTGTCTGCTAAGAAATACCTGCCCACGTCGTGCGAAGCCGGATCTTCGTAGCTGCCCACGTCGTGTGAAGTCCGGATCTTCCTAGCTGCCTACGTCGTGTCAAGCCGGACCTTAATTTGTTATTTATATCCTTTTCTTACTTTTAATTTATAGTTACCTTTAATTTTATTAACGTGGCTTACGTATAGTTCAACTGAGCTATACGTAACGCTACACAGTTTTAATTATTTTTTTTTTATTATATCATTTTTGTTGAAAAAATACATATATGTGAGAACAATGTAAAAAGACGTGCACATAACAGCTTCTAGAGTGACAAACAATTTAAAAAAATACAATAACAGGCCGAGGCAGCTAAGTTATGACCAATCCCAACTGATGGCGCCCGTTCATGAATATGACGCATGGATCGGCACCACTTAGCTCAACCATCATGAAGGGAACCGAATGATCCAACACATGTGCCACCATCAGAGAGAAATTAGAGAGAACATGATGATGATATTTTAGATAGAACAGAGCTCTCTGGCACAGACATACCAGGAGATCCGACCCCAGTTAAACTGGGAAGGGTTTAAAAACGAAGAATAAGAAGAACTAAAAATATGATTTTGTCAGATAGTGGCACTCTAGGTGTGGGATGGCCGCAATATTGTTCTAGAAATAATGGATCTTTGTTTGATTAGTTGGTTGGTTATCAAAATGCACGTGGTTTCCATGGGCACGTTGTTATTATAATCGGCTTAAAGGATTACGTAATTTTAATATTTCATCGGCATTCCGCCATCATGTAACGTGTTTGTTTTCATGAACAAACACGATTATAATATTCACCGGGAACCAGATGAGTTTCAAATTGATTCAGAGTTGATTGTTTAACGGGCTCCAGTTTCTTAGAAATCTTTGAACAAAGACCTATAGTATATAGGCCGGTCAATCAAAATCTTATATACAAAGACTTTCAATCTAAATCTTATGTACAAAGATATTCTGTTTAACAGCTTTATAACTTTTAAATGGCTCTCAAATATCTACCTGCATAACCCCTTTTTAATAGTCGGTTGAGCAATATATAAAAAATATACTTAGCGACCTTCCTTCCTTCCTTTCTGAAGGCTCGACGCGATTTGATTTATATCACATCGATAAGCGATTTTTACTAAGCGAAATTACGCGACGCAATTTAAACTGCGTCGCGCCATCAGGAAGGTTCCTCACAGATTTAAAACAAAGTTATTTTAACATTGCATAAATAACAAACTAGACAGTAAACTAATTTAACTTAAAAACCTTCCCTTTTCGTCTTCATTTAAAAGCATTAACGTCGTTATAATTACAAAAACTCGAGCTCACTTAAAGACTTAAACTATAAGCTTTCCACTCCAAGGGAAAACAGAACAAACAACTCCTGAAAAAACTATTTTCAAGCGGAAAATAAGGCTCATATATATTTTCAAACAATGTACAAATCTTTCAGTTCTGACAAAGTGGCGCTTTAACTCGACAAGTTCCAGGCAGGTGGCGCCACTGGCGTCGCCGGAAGTGGCGGTAACGGCCTACTTCCGGCACGTCGGCGCCTCGGGCCTACACACCTTGTTATGTTGGCACTACATGGGAATTAGAACTCTTTTGTTTTGCTTTCAAATAATGATAATTCTGTAAGTGTTAAGTAGATAAGGTGGGTCATGGATTTGAATTTGGATTGTGTGGGTGATAAGATTATGTTGGCATGATAGGGTTATGAGTGTTACACTAATGGATACCATTAAAATGAATACATGAAATTAAGTTTAAAATGGCGCCAGTGACCAATAAGTTGTGTGGAAATCGTTGTTGTATTGGCATGAAGGACAAGTCGTAGAAAAGTTTTGATTACGAAAAAAATATTTTTACAAAAAAAAAACGATTTCCAAAAAATACAATACAAAGTGAACAATTACTTCAATTTCAGCAGTCGGGTGTCATAAAACGAAGAAAGGAAAACAGGAACACCGACTTCCGATGCGGTTTTATGGATGTCGGTTGTATTTGTTTGTATTTTTAGGGTTCCGTACCCAAAGGGTAAAAACGGGACCCTATTACTGAGACTTCGCGGTCCATCTGTCTGTCTGTCACCAGGCTGTATCTCATGAACCGTGATAGTTAGACAGTTGAAATTAGACCACACCAAATTAGACCATAGGCTGGATTTGCATACACAGATGCCAAAGCGCAGCACCTTGATATAGTTGCTTGGCATATGGCTGAGCCCTTAATCACTAGTTCACTACTTTTTCCACGGCGACTAAACATGACGTGTCATTAAAAACTTTACGGAACTACTTACGTTCCTTTCTAACATGTTGATTCATGTCACTAATAAATAAATTACCCACTTGATTATGAAAAATAACGCTAATTCTTGTCCGACTCAGAATATTGGTGATGCACAAAACTTTATATTTTTAGTTTGTTTTTGATTTCTTATTAAAAATTGTTTAATTTTTACTTCAATATATTCTTCTCCACTAATGTTCTTATTATCGGGTAATTTTTTTTTTATGAAAATGAAAAAATGTTTTTCATAATACAAAAAGTTGACGCCGGCGGCGAGATTTGATATTAAGACATTTGATTTACCAGCAGGTACTAGTTAATTATATAGTTAAATTTATGCTTCATAATCTTTGCTTCATATATATTTTGAAGCAAACACTAATAAATAGGAGAAGTAATACACCCGTTGATTTTACGCACACGAACATCTAGGTTGGTGTGCCCTGCAAACTTATCTAGTTTGGTTTGTGTACATAATGGTCAAGTTACCTGCACCTATTATTATGCCCAAAGTGATTACAGAATATACTCCAAAGTCCTTCATCAGATCTTCACCAAAATTTTATGGGACCAATTAGGACTTTCAAACACAAAGGCTTTTCTAAAATCGGTCCACAATTGACATAGAAATCGGTGAGCATACACAAAAAAAATACAGTCAAACATAGAATCTCCTCCTTTTTGGAAAGTCGGATATAAATGGGTGGATAAGTAAAAAGGAAGACCAAAGAATAATGTGAATGGATTTTTGCAGAGTGCTGATGAGATTTCCGATGAGATGAACGGCCCTTATTGTTACGGCATAAAGTGCTGTCATATCAAACAAGTTTAGTTAGATCTTCTACAGGTAGCCAAAATGTTAAATGTTAGCTACAGTCATAATATGAATGTTAGCTTTTTGCTACCAAATACCCAACAAAATTAATCGCCCAAGATATATTATAGTATCTTGAGTGATAAAATTTATAATGCATACAAACGTCCTGAATAATATTTTTATTACTTAAATATTTAAATCATGTGTATGAATGCAGTTTGAACATTTAAGTGCAACACGAAACGGTCTTAATTTATGTTATTTTTACTGCGCGGCAGTTTCCTGTAATTTCGTTTGTATTCACATTTTATTTTGAGTACCGCTGAGAAGTATCTGCATCTCCTTGCCAGAATCTGTGTGTTCTGATAGGTTATAACCTGTGTGTTTTCAAGTTACGAGTGAGAACAGGGCTAGAGTTACCAAACTAAAACCTTTAAGTATAATACACTTTTTGTCTTCATCATCATTATCATTCACAGCCCGACTTCGCATTCGGCAGTGTCTCTGCACCTCTCTTCTTTCTGAAAATCCCACATTCCTGTACCAGCCTCATCGGGGTTCTACCCGCCTTAACAATAATGGCGTTGGCTATCTCACCACCGTAAAGCTTACATTTCTTTGCCCAGTCCTTGGATGCCACTTGATCACAGCCTTAGTCAAAGAAACTATTTCTTTTGGATTTGCCTATTTCCACTTTCCGAAAACGAAAACGTTGCCGTTGTGTCTACAAAATCACTTGATAGCATATTATATGCAATTGAAATATTTACGATCTATATAAGCTCAGACTACGTCCAGACTAAATCTATTATAATTTTCAAATAAATCAGTTCCTAGAACTGAATCCTAACTAAATTAAGATCCCTATTCATAGTGCCGTCAGCACATGAGATACCGCAAAGCCATTTACACAGGCCAAAGTTCACTTCGAATCTTGACCAGTGAGAAAGGCCATTTATAATTAATACGAGGATGTGCCCAGTGATTTATAATGGGCAAAGTTGTAAAAGGTTAACGACCTTTTGACAGCGTGAATGTTTTATTGTGGTAGGTAAAGTTACGATGTTCTTTAAAGTTCAAAGATTATTTTGAAGGCTTGGCGCTTCAAGTTATAGTACTTACTTTGGCTTGACTTAAGTGTAGTTGAATTTGGTATGAAAATTGATAGGGAATTGTTGAAAATTGGGGGATCAACTCCCCGTGGTAGTTTCGTAAAAGGTGACTGAGGGATTTAGTAATAAGTTAAGTTGTTTAGTAGTTATAAAGTTTTATCTTTGATCATAACATAGCATTGGTAATGGTAATTTTTATATATATATACACACAGTGAACATAACAGTTTCTAAATTTGTTAGTGTGGTAGAAACGTCAATAAGACCCAACGAAAAAAAACAACAACAGTGATAAACAGATTGTTTTAACCACATTTCCATCATTAAACAGTAAGTAGAGGAAAGCCGCGGCGGATTCGCGGTGCGGCGGGTTCGCGGTGAGTGCTAACGCGTGCCCGTGTTCCCACCATAAGCGGCACAGGAGGACACCGTGGATTTTTAGTGGGTTAGAGTCCCACATAACTGCACTATTGAACATATCTCCACGCAAAAAATAAAATAAAAATAAAAATAGGTAGTGGAAAGCCGTTAAATCTAAGTTTTATGTGTTAGAAACAATAGATTTTAAGAACGTACGCTTTCCGTGATTTCTCTCAATATGCAAAATTTCAATCGGGAATTCTTTGAAAAGTTTCAAATAAGTGTTTCTCGACTTGCCACGCTTCTCGCTCAGTCCGTCAATTTGAGTACCTAGTGTGAAGTTTAGTTCAAAAACTTTCGCAAAGAATAACTTTTCACACGGTATTCTTAAAAGCTTTCTATTGATTCATTTTCTACACTTTTCTAATGGAAATAACATACTTTTTGTTGATAAAAGACAGTTTTTAACCCCCGACGGAAAAAGAAGGGTGTTATAAGTTTGACGTGTGTTGCTGTATATATGTGTGTCTGTCTGTGGCATCGTAGCGTCCAAACGGGTGAACCGATTTTGATTTAGTTTTTGTTTGAAAGATGATTTTGTCGAGAGTGTTCTTAGCTATGTTTGAATAAAATCGGGGTGTTTACGCAAGATGTCGTGTCATAATTACGTGTTCAATAGATTGCCGATCGAAGCGTATCTACTATGTACTAGATAAATTATGTAGCATGAAATAAAAATGTGTCGGGGGTATTTTAAATATTGAAATTTTACTTGTAAAAGAAAGAAAAGAATGTTCTTTTTTGTCACGGGAAAAACGCAGTTATTGTTTTTTGCAGGCAAATCATTAACCCCCGAAGGAAAAAGAGGGGTGTTATAAGTTTGACGTGTGTTGCTGTGTATCTGTGGGTCTGTCTGTGGCATCATAGCACCTAAATGGATGAACCGATTTTGATTTAGTTTTTTTGTTTGAAAGGTGACTTTGTCGAGAGTGTTCTCAGTGAAATAAAAATTAAAATCGGGGGATTTTTAAATTTGTAATTTTATCTTGTTTTGTGTTTCAATTTCAAACTATATCTGTGTATTATCAACATGTTTTGGGTAGTGAAAAAATATTGCTGGCAAGATTGTGTTTTTGGTTACACAAAAACATATAATGCTGAAAAAAATTAGTGCCAGTGATTGCCCATGATTTTACCAGAAGCTTTACCGGGATTCACCTTTCATAATTTATAAAATTTCGAGGCTCTCAAAACCTCTTCATATTTCTTTCTCTTCATACTTTTGAAATAGTCGTAGAACAATATATATTCCGACGTCTACAACATTGAATAAAGACTTCAATATAAGAAGGAATCTACAGAAAACGATTACAGTAGATAGGTAGGTACTACTTATTCTCTACGGCGAGCAATTTACTACTTCACAATGCAATTCCTTTCCTCTTGAACGACTCTGATGGACAAGATGTTTTTTATAAAACAGGAACAATCTGGATTCGTTGTACTCTTGTAGGATACGTAGGTATTATTGCAATCGGTGTAGATGTAAGCGATTTATGTTGGAGTTTTCAAGCTGTTTGAGTGTTGTAACTTGTACCAATTGAGTATTTTTCTTGCTTCGTATTTCGTTTGCTGGCAACCATTTATTTTTACCAGGGTAACCGACTTAGCCCGAAGAATTGCCAAACTTAAGTGGCAGTGGGCAGGGCACATTGCTCGCAGAACGGATGGCCGATGGGGCAGAAAGGTTCTGGAGAGGCGACCGCGAACCGGAAGACGTTGCGTTGGAAGGCCTCCCACCAGGTGGACCGATGACCTGGTGAAGGTTGCGGGGATCCGCTGGTTGCGGGACGCACGGAACCGGTCAAAGTGGCGACGCTTTGGGGAGGCCTATGTCCAGCAGTGGAGTCTTTCGGCTGATATGATGATGATGATGTATTTTAGCTGTAATGTGGGTTACAATCACAAATAAAGCCATATATAATCATCACAATTACATCCGGGTCGGTGAAACGTGTATTCCACTCCTATATTTCCCACTATTAGTCACTTCACTCATCAGCAACACCATAATTTCAGCAGAAAGACGTCCACTGCTGGACATAGGCCTCCCCCAAGCGTCGCCAGATCGGTACTGTGCGTTTCGAATCTACCGGATTTCCACAGCCTCGACCAGCATCCTAATTGCGTAAGTGAATTCATTATATAATTAGGTATTGCCAGAAAGTATTGAACTCTTTCGAAAAGAGTATATGCACCAATGTATCTAGGGTAATATATGTAGGGTCCAATTTTTTTTTAAAATGTCATACTGTTTCGTGGATTCAAACCCTGTGCCACTGCTAGTCATCGCTCCACCTAAAGGGAGGCCTTCCATCGTCATTTCATTAGTCACACCCTTTTCTAGCCATATTATCTTTAAATTATACTAGTAGATTCAATATGAACCAAATTCCTTTAATTATATGTAAAGCTGACAGATGATTTTAGTTAAGGCACGGGGTCGCAGCGCCAACAAAGAAAATTTGGTTTCAAATAGATGTCACTAGATGGCGTGATATGCAGCGATTTGTTATTGAATTTTGTGTAAATTTTACATTTTATAGAATTGATCATAAAAATTTGATGTTCTTGTTTAATCAACTCTCCTAAGCACAAAATTATGGATTATTTGAACGGGTCATTTAAAATTGATTCCCATAGATGCCACTGAAGAAACTGCAAACTGTAAAAACGTGCAAAAAATACTATAAAACAAATTGTCACTGTATTTAAAGAAAAAATAGTCACGACCCGAGAAAACCCGTTTAGTTGCAAGTCGCTGCTAACACCATCTATAGCCGTGGAACGGAACCGAACGCGATCGAAGTGCTTATACAAATAATCAGCTTAATCAGACGAAAAACGCTAGTTACGTCGGCACAGTTTCTTTGTATAGGATGAGGCATCTGTATGCTGGTACTATATTATCTGTGGTTATGAATTTGTAAAAGATAAACAGAAAAGCTTTTAAGAAATAATGTGTAGTATTAATCTCAAATCTGAAGCAAGAAGCAAACTTTTGAATTGAGATTGAAATAATACACTTTACTTCATTTTTAATTTTTAAATATATCAACACATTAAAAAAATGTTAAGAAAATATAATCGCGTACAAAAGTGTTAACAGCTTACTTGACAATACATACAAACTATATAAATATTTTGACAAGTAAGACGACATGCAATTCAAAAAGAGAACGTAAACAAAAAGCGAGCGAGCGATACATATTGAATGCGTGTCCCAATGCTCGCCAAAACGAGATCGCGCTCAGTTTAAAGCCACGGTGCAGTTAGTATTGGAACGTTTGCGAAGCCACAGCGACCGAGCGTTGACCGGTATACCATAGCGGTGATATAGACTAAATGGGTAGGCAGGTATGGCCACTGTTTTCAGGTAACGGTATACGGTTAAAAAGGCGGTGCATTATTTATGGTGTTGCAATTCAGACGGATTTTTGGTTACCGCACTTTATTTATTTAGGAATAAAAAACGGTTACACATTAGATCTAATAAACTTATAAAACAAGCGTATGATGCAAATGCATGTTTGAGTACTTTTAATACTTTATGCCTGTACATACAATGTGGATGCATTACTGATGCTATTCTGCGTGCATTGTCCTCACATGTATGAATTTAATCATGTATGTACCTATGTTCCTAAATATTGTAAATACAATTTTTTTTAAAGAGTAAGTATGGAGTTTCTTGTGCATTCTTCTCCATAACAAGCTACTTTCCGAATGCACGGTAGAATCAATTTTTATGTAACGTTCAAAAGTGCGGCATGGTGGCCTAGTTGAAATAAAATATATTTGTCTTAAAATGTGCAACTCACACCGTTATCCACAATATACAGTAGTTTCTGCATACAATACTTATTTTTGAAGATATTGGCATGATCTCATTGCTTCTAAACTGAACTATACATTTTTTTAATCGTTTTTGAAACATAGAACCAGTGTTTTCACTAGTTTATATAAAATAGACATTGGTAACCTTTTCAAGTTGACACAAATCAATACCGTCTGACTCCAACATAGCAAACCAATATGGCTACAGAATCCTCTTACAAACTTTCCAATCCCTTGTTTTATTTATTCTCACAAAAAAAAACATCAAAGCTAAGAACCATTCCTAAAAAAACACCGTGACACGCGTCAACTCCTTATTTTCTACATTATGAGATATATCTCAACATATAACAACATGTGAACACTTTGGGAATAATTTCTTTCTACGTACAGCTAAGGAGTGGGCTGTGTTTCCTGATAGCTAAAACCTGGGTCTTTAAGTTAAGAGAGAGAGTACATTACTTTAAAGCAAGCGTGCTTTACCTTCGACCACAACATTGCTTACCATCACGAAGGATAGAGGTCAAACGCAAACCTATCTACAATAAAAAAATATATATACTCGTATCTTTGCTAACATTTTTCCGTGTGATTGTACGACGGAACCCATTGGGTGGGAACTTGACAAAAACTGTCGTTATATTAAGTAAGTTAATATCTCACTCACGTATCAAACTTATTAGCCGGGACATGCCAAGTGATAATGATGTTTTCCTTAAGTGCACGAAAAAATCCATTAGATATAAAGGTTATTAATATTTTGCAGGCTTTTTGGTTTCGGTTGTAATTAAATTGCAGGAATATAATCATCATTTCAGCCGAAAGACGTCCACAGCTGAACATAGGTCGATAGGTAGGTAGGTTTCATAACTTTATTAAATAAACTGCCGAGCAATGAAAAAGTTCCACCCACAAATAAAAAAAAAAAAACCTTATTTTTTTTTTTCACATTTAATTTAAAATTTGAACACAATATTTACGTTTTTAGTTGGTAATATTCTGATGCGCTGTTAATTGTACTTCAATATTGCAGACGGCGTCATTAAGCTAGTCTTTCCCGTTTAGGAGTAATTTGTGCTATGTCACTGGAACTTTTTCATTGCTCGTTAGTGTATATCTAAATATTTAGTTATGTATCATATAAAATATGTATGTGTATTTTAAGCAATTAAAAATTATTACTTTTTTGTTAAACTTGTTGTTGGCACGGTTTAAACAATGCACCTGCCATGTTTTCTCTTCACCACCCTTGGTTGACTGGTAGAGAATGCCCTATGGATTAAGTTCGCCATTGTACCTTTGTGCATGAAGTTTAAATAAATAAATAAATAGGTCTGTCCCAAGTTTCGGCAATATTCTGGCAGACAGTCTGACACCAGTCTTGCGAAAAGGTTTCGTGCTATCTAGTAACTTGTTTATGGAGATCAAATAGGCGGTCACTCCAAGTCAAATACTCGTACTCAGCTTCCGGATTAACTGAAAGAAAAGAATGAAAGAAAAATATTTATTTGTGACCCTCAAAGGAGACACGAGAAATTAGCAAAAAATTTAACAAAAATAAAACCCCATGCAAGATCAAAAAAGCTCCTATCTCAGCATGTGCTGATTATACTGATAAGGCCCACTGTTGATGCCACGGATACACTTACGGTAAAGGAAAATACTTAAAAAATAAAATAGAATATATATATATATATATATATATATAACAAACAAAATAGTATGAACACAGAAGGTGGGTTAAAGTATGTATAAATATTTTAACATTTAACATTTTAATAATAATTTTATTGTTCCAAAAACAGTGTTACAAATTATATTTTGCCACCAGAGATATTGATGCAACGACCACGCAATACAAAGTAGTAGTTAACTTTTAGTGGAAAATATCACCTGTTTCCTGTACTAATTATAAAAAAACTGTAACACAGGAGACAGGGCCTTCCGTTTACAATGAGACAGCGTATTGGCAGTACGTGTATGCCGATGTTTGTTGGAAATAGCTAATTATTTAATAAGGAATACATGCAAAAGTAGGAACATGTTGGTAAATACAAGAAAGTACCTGTAAGTGTGGGTGTACTGTGTAGGCGTGCTGTGTATATGTGTTGTGTAATGTGTGTGTGTGCGTTTGTGTGTATGTGTGTGTGTGTGTGTGATTGCTCGTGAGTGTGCAGATTTCACTGTAGAACTATATCGGTTGTACAAGAAGGCTGTCAGTTTGAGAGTTTCAACAGCCAATCACGCAACAGTAGTTTGCACTTTGAGAACGAGATTATGTGTAACTGTAATACAAATATATTAATAAATAAAACATATTAAATATAAGTGGACCTATAAAAACCGACGTCCGCGATGATCAATGATTATTTATTTTGACTAGAAGCCGACCACAACGTAGTCAGAAAAATGCTAGGCAGATTGAATGTTTATAAAGACAAATAGCAATTTTGTTTACTAATCTCTATGCTAGGGATAATAATTAACCGTTGCGTGGTTGTAATGTTCTTAAGATTTTTATGAAAGTGACTGTCAATGACCCTATGGTTAACATAATTATTTACTTGTGATGTAAATTTTGATACACCAACAAGAAATTAATGTGGAAGAAGAAGCCATGCTGTGCCGACCCCAAATAATTAGGAATAAGGCCAGGATAGTGATATTTTTTTATGTAAAATTCACTCGTTCCATTAAAATCCCCTAGACCGGTCCCCCAGGTGACTACACAGCACTCAATGTTCCACTACGATACCCTAGGGGATCATATAAAACTCTCATTTCCTTTTCAATCTCCCAATTCCTTATTAGTGAATTGAAACCATAGATTGAACGCTTTTTACAAAAATTGGCCCTGTTTATGTTCGAATAAAGGCCATTTTCCACTATCACAAAGAACTGCAACAGCTTTTGCGATCAAAATAAGTTTTAAACCAAAACAAAACCGCAAAAACAACATTTGTAAGTATATCAGATTCAAAAGCAAAACGTAGCAACAGCAGCCGGCACGCAGCATGCTCCGTAGTGTATGTGTAACATAAGTTGCAACTTGAAACATTTCACCCAAGTTTAATGCGTGTGTCGCAACACTGGCAACACTGAACTTTGCACACGCTGCTGTAATGAGCCAAATGTACGTGATATTTCTACTGAACATTTGTTTGTTGAACGTGAACTAAATTGTTGTTATTTGTAAAGTAATTAGTAAAAGAAAACAAATAGAAACATCAATTGTTTGAGATCAGACGGTATAATAATAATAATATCACTGACAGGACTATTGTAGCCAATAAGCCAGATATTGTACTAATCGAGAAGCGTGCAATGATTGCTGACATTACCGTCCCGCATAACAGGAACCTCGTGAAAGCCGAGAAAGATAAGCAAATCAAGTATCTTGACTTGGCTCGCGAGTTTGTCGACATGTGGGATGTGGACACAGCGATCATTGTACCGATAGTCGTGTCAGCCAATGGCTTATAGCCACGAGCCACGAGCAAAGGAGCCTCTCGTTAGGCGGTTGGGTCAAGGGCTTGATTCAGAAAGCAGTACTTCTGGACACGGCTCGTATTGTTCGGAGTTTTCTCTCTCTGGAGCCCTGAACGTCGGTAGCTTGGACCCTGTTCCCGGTAACAGTGGACCTCTATTTTTTATATTCAAAAAGAGTTTTATAAGTAAAGAAATTGAATAAACGTAATAATACTAGCCTGGTAACTGTGCCAGTACAGGGCAAAGGCCTCTTCTCATACAGAGAAGGCACGAGCATTGAACACCACGGTTGCTCTAAACGGGTTGACGACTTCAAACATAATATATTAACTATAAAACCAGGTTTGTCTCGTTCAATCATCATGTTTTCGTTCATCGTTGTCAGCTATGTCCAAGATAAATTTAAAAAGTAAAAAAAGTGTATTTATATGTAAATACACACACACACACAACACATTTTTTTATTTCTTTCTTTGTCTCTTAAATAGAAAAAAAATCAAGTCTAAATAAATAAATAATACTTGTTCGGATTTAAATCCACAACCTCATGCGAGGTTTTATGCCAATAGGCCACCACGATTTGTAAACTAATTAGTAAAAAAGAAACAATGGAAACATCATTCGTTTGAGATCAGACGGTGTTAAAGCAATTAAAAAATAATAATAAGCCGTAATCAGAAACATTTTGTTTTGCATTTCCCTTTTGTTTTTAATACAGAATATTTGGGCTCATTTGATGAAATAATTTATTTGCCCGTATTCCATGGAAAATTACATAATTTGCTCTGGAACTTTATTTTCCTCTAATAATATAATTTAAAATGTTTGAATGTTTTTTTGATGTTTGTTTGGTTGTTTGGGAATAGTGCGGTGGGATTGTCCCAAATAAAATAAAAATATGTAAAATGTTTATTTTCTCTTCACAAAAAATGTACGGTTCGTACACTTGCAGAGTTGTTGTTGTTGAGGTTGAAGCACGAAGAGAAAAGATCACTCAGTTTTCGTTAGATTTATTACGTATTTTTGTGTTTACAAGTAATACTGTTGACGATTCCTTTCTCTAATGTTAGTCACCGCGTAGCAGTTATCGTACTCATTGATTTAAAGTGTTTCATGTGTATTTATAATATTATTGGAATGACGCACGTATGGTGCACGGCACCGCGTCAGCAAAATATGTACAGTTTTAGACTGTACATCTTGGCAACCCAAAAAGAAGAAACCAACGAGAAGAGAAAGGAAAAGTCATCACAAAGTTAGTTAAGTAATTAATCAATCAAATAGAAAGGCGATGTTCCTGTTCCCAGGTTGAGGCTCCCGCCGCAAGTCCTTTGTTGTTTGTGCTGCGACGGTTTCATGCTGCTGGCACTCTGTTTTGCGGAAAACTTGAAGTTCAATATCTTCAGGTTGACTCGAAGTTTTGTTCTTAGCGTTGTGTGTGCAATAGTGTGGACAACGATTTCTCCCAACCACGACAAGTACGACTATGATGGCGATCGCCAGCAAAGAGTAACTTATGGCATATTGATGAATGTCGTGACTTGTTAGTGTTGGTAGTGAAGCTTCATTTTGCCGTTGAGTTGCAATTTTCTGATCAATTGTTACAATTTCCTGATCCGTAGCCTTTGACTGAAGGATATTTGGAGCATAACGATATGTTAAGTTCACTATCTTGTTAATAGATGTATCAAATGTTGGAGCTGTAAACTCATAATCCATCTTCATATGACTGCTGTATCGGCGTTGAGCGTAGATGGTTAAGTCGTTGGATTGCAGTACGCATCCCTGAGATAATGTCACTATGCTCGATAATGCAATGGTTTGTGATGTGACGTCGTTGCTACATATGATTCGTAATGCACACGTTTCGCAGCAAATCGCCAGCCAGCTGTTTTGAGTTTGTAACTCTATCCAAGTGTCTTTGCATGACGCGCGTTCGACGTCACAAGGTTCATTGTTTTGATGCGATAGCAGTTTTGCCTCACAAGGAGCGTTTTTGCTGTGTAGGTCAAATGATGGCAGGTTTTTCTTGCATAAGAAATTCTGCGATTTTTGTTGCATGCAGTGTTTCAAGTCATCTTTGGACATAGACACGTAAATGTTCTTCTTGAAGTTGACAGCGATGTACTCGTTTGATAACTGCACATATGTAGTTTCCTTAGCATTGTTAACCGGTAAAGGTATCGCTTGGTATATTACGAAATCTTCGTTAGCTACAAGTGGAATATGTGCTTCGAAAAGAAAGTAATTTTCAGTAACTCGTGCTTTCACATTGATCAGCTTGTAGATATCTTTAATGTTTTCTTTGTAGTTCTCAACTGGTAGCGATAAAGATTTCGGAAGGCTTCCGGATATTTCCGTTAATTTTTGAATCAGACGCACCGGACTTATCAGATGGACATCTACATGACCTTGGTAGACGTTAGTTAGAGTATTAAACAGCATCTCCTGGAACGTCCTCAAGCTGTTGATCAATAGGTACGTCGTTAACGAAGCAGAGTTGAGGTAGGTAGTAGCCGAAAGTATTTCCATTTCCGTTTCGATGGATGCTATATTTTTATTGGTTTGATTGATAAAGTTATCAATGGAGTTGAATTGACGCTGAATATTGTCTTCAGTTTGTTTCAATACTTGATTCTCAAGCTCCACAATCGTTGTTTGATTTTTTAATAACTCAAGTAAGTAGTTCTCATTGGTTTGCAGAGATTGAATATCGTTTTGATATTTCTTAGCGAATTGTTGGTCCAATATCCCAAACAGACTGTTAGCTATGTAGCCGACTCCGTCGACTAGACCCCGTTTCTTCCTGTTGCTCAGGTGTTTGTGGGGATTTATAAGTATAGAGTTGTAGTAGTTTAGAAGTTCTAGTTCATGATTTAATTGTTCCATGGTTGATCTGCAGTGTTGTAGATTCGTTTTTTGGCATAAGTTGTGAATATTCTCGAAGTAAGTTTGAGTACGACGAGTCCCATCCCAATAGTTTGTTAGGTTGTAGTACATCATTAGTATCCATTCATCGTGCACTACTTGCATTTTGCCGACGGTGTCATAGTATATGGGCCGCTCGCGTTCCAGACTTGTAATCTGAGCGGTCGCCGCCGGCGCTCCGCGCGTGCCATCGGTGGCGGTATAAGATCCCGTTACAAATGTAAACAATGATAACATTGTTATTAGTAACGTTGAGATAAGATTCTTTGACTTCTTCCGCCGTTCGTTTTTCGATTTCTGTGGAGGCTTATTTTTCATTTCGTTTTCTTTGGTTTCCTCAGTTTCAGAGTTCAATGGTAATGGCGACAGTTTTGTTATTGGGCGCTTTATGATTCCTGCTTGAGTTTTAACAGTAGTTACTCGAACATATCCATCAGATCCTGGATGTGTTTCCAGAATCCGACCTAGGGCCCATTTTCCCGGCGGTAGATTGTTTTCTTTCACCAGTACTACATCGCCTTCTTTAACGTTTCTAGAAGGCTTGTTCCACTTACTACGTGTTTGTAGAGTGGTAAGGTAATCGTTTGACCAGCTTTTCCAATATTGTTGAAACATATGCTCGGTAAGCTGCCATCTACGGCGTAAATCAATGTTTTTTACGTCACTGTAATCCGAGAGTGGCATGGACAATATTGGGCTTCCTGTAAGGAAATGTCCAGGCGTTAGGCAGTTGTAGAACTCTTCTGGATCTTCAGTTAGCGGGCACAGAGGTCTTGAATTCATGCAGGCTTCTATTTTTGCTAAAATCGTTATGAACTCCTCGTACGTTAGTTTTTGGTCCCCCAGTACTCGTCGCAGATGGTGCTTCATAGACTTGACGGCAGCTTCCCACAGACCGCCAGCAGTTGGCCAGGCGGGGGCGTTGAAATGCCACTCCACCTCCAATTTGGCCAGTTCGTTGAAAACATCTGGTTTCAGTAGTTGTTTGAACTCTTCGAATTCCTGACGAAGCACCTTTGCAGCGCCGATAAAGTTTGTACCACAGTCAGAGTACATGTGTTTCGGGGTGCCGCGTCTCGCACATAGTCTTTGGAAGGCCGCCATAAACGTTTCTGTGCTAAGGTCTGATACGAGTTCAATATGAACAGCTTTCGTCGCCATACATATAAATATGGCTATGTATCCCTTTGAAGTTTTTACGCCTCTACCCTTGTTGTGTTTAACATCCACATGACCGGTAAAGTCTACTCCTGTGTGCGTGAAAGGGCGGCACGGAGTGATCCTTTGCGGTGGTAGGTCACCCATCAGTTGATAGCTATCTGTCTTGTTGAAGCGATGGCAGCGTACACATCTTCGAAGTTGGTTCTTGACAGCCCGGTTGCCGCCAACGATCCAGTAACGCTGTCTAATATAAGTCAGCGTTAGCCGAGCTCCTCCATGTAATGTGGCTGAATGTGCTTGTTCTATAAGAAGTTGTGTAAATCTACCTTTATGTGGTACGATTATTGGATTCTTCATATCCCCAGTTAATCTTGAGTGTTTAAGACGACCTCCGACACAGATGATGCCCGCTTTGTTTACATAAGGATTCAATTTGCAAATTGCGCTTTTCTTTGATACTGTTTCGTTGTTAACGATTTGTTTGTATTCAGAATTGAACTGCAATCGCTGCGCTTGAATAATGATACTAATGCGCGCTGCGCTTAGTTCACTTGTTGTTAGGTACGTAGTTTCCGATTTCGTCCTATTGCGCACATTTGTAATGAAGCGTAATATCCATGCGATGACCCTGTTTGCTTGTGTCAATGAGCTGCATTTGCTCAATAAATTGATAATTATATTATGATCGATATTTTCTTGCGTGATTTTAGCGTGGTTTAAGCCGCCAAAATTCGTTTGGAAAGTGCAAGGCATATCTGCCGGCGGATCTTGTTTTGTTAAGAACTCTGGGCCTTGCCACCACAGGTTGAAGTTTACTAGTTTGCTTGGCAAAAGACCTCTTGAGGCGCAGTCTGCTGGATTTTGCTCTGATTTGACATAATGCCACTGAGCTGCAGGAATGACGTTTTTGATCTTTGTAACTCTGTTGGCTACGTAAGTTTCCCATCTTGATGTTTCGCCTTGAATCCACGCGAGGACCACTTGAGAATCCGACCAAGCCCGTGTTGATATGTTATATCCACAGAATGTTTCCTTGGTTTTCTCCATCAAGTCAGCTAGTAGCTGAGCACCACACAGTTCCAGTCTTGGTAGTGTTGTTTTCTGAGTCAGTGGAGCCACCCTTGTTCGAGCAGCAAGTAGAGTTACGATGGGTTGGCCATGTTCGTTGAACGCCTTGCTGTAAATAACGCAAGCGTACGCCTTTACACTTGCGTCGCAGAAGCCTAGCAATTCGACACATTGTTGTGTGTCGCCAATCCATCTATTTATCGTTATTTTATTAATGAACGGCAGTTCTGTTTTTAGGTTCAGCCACTCAGATTCAATGTTGCTGGGCACTATGTCATCCCAGCTAAGTTTACTCATCCAGACTTTCTGGAATAGTAGTTTGGCCTTGACCGTTACTGGGGAGAGCCAACCCAATGGGTCGTAAAATCTTGATATGGCTGAGAGTAAAGATCTCTTTGTTAGTTGTTTGGAGTTTTCCACAGGCCAGTTAAAGTGGAAGTTGTCGCTGTTTGGATTCCAACCGAGGCCTAACGTTTTGCTTGATTCTTCCCCTTTAAAATCAAACATGGTTTGAGTTGAAATTTGATCCTTGCGTAAGTCTTCCAGTATAGCGCGGTCATTGGCTGTCCACTTCCGTAAATTCATGCCTCCTCCTTTTAACAGTTGGATCAAGGAGTTTTGCAGTTTTTTCGCTTCTGTGAGGTTGTTATGGCCGCTAATGACGTCATCTACGTAGCATTCTTCTATGAGTGTCTTGGCAGCTGCCGGATGTTTGTGACCGTCGTCAATGGCTAGTTGCTTCAATGTTCGCATAGCTAGCCATGGTGCGCATTTGGTCCCGTAGGTTACTGTGCAGAGCTGGTAATCGCGAAGATGTTGATCTCGTGAGTCCCGCCATACAATTCTCTGTAGATGTTGTTGTTCTTTTGAAATCCAAATGCAGCGGTACATCTTTTCAATGTCAGCCGTAAATGCGTATTTATACGTTCGCCATTTCAGTATAAGGGCCTGAATGTCCTTTTGTAAGTTGGCGCCTTTTTCCATGACGTTGTTCAGGCTGACGCCAGTCGTAGTTTTTTGAGAGGCGTTAAATACGACCCTCAACTTTGTTGTTGTCGAGTTTTCTCTCAAGACCCCGTGGTGCGGTAAGAAGTAGACGTCAGTAGGTATCTGAGGTGCTAATTTCATGTGACCCAGATCCGCGTACTCTTCCATGAATTTTTTGTACATGGAGGAAAGCTTTTCGTTCTTCTCTAGCCGTTTTTCCAACTGTAGAAACTGCGAAACCGCAATTGTTCTAGACTTGCCTAGTTTCTCTTTGTAGTCTGGAACTAGAGGCATTTTGACGATGTACTTTCCGTCAAATGATCTTCTTACAGTTTCGTTATAAAATTGTTCACACTGGTCATCTTTGGGGATATCTTTAGTTTTTTGAATTTCTTCATTCTCCCAAAATTTTGTTAAATCCTCTAAGTTGACTACAGTAACGTGGCAGTTAAACGTTTGTTTCATCTTTCCGCATAAAATCCACCCAATTTGCGTTTGTTGTGCAACTGGGGAGCTGTTATTGCCTTTCAATACACCTCCTAGGATAATTTCGGAGTATACGTCGGCTCCTAGTAATAGGTCGATTTGCCGAGATACGTTGAAGTCAGGATCTGCAAGTTTCAAGTTTTTCAAGTGACTCCATGCACCTTTCTCGAACGTTTTCATAGGCAGGTTGTTTGTTAGCTTCGTCATAATAAGTGCTTGAGTTTCAAAGTTATAATCGGAGTGAATCGATTGACAGGTAAGTTTCAGTTTTCCCCTGCATTCTCTGGAAACAGAGCCGATTCCCGATACTGATGCGTTGATCCCGCGCCGAGGAAGACGTAATATTTGTGCAGCGTTTTCTGTTATCAAGTTCACCTGTGAGCCTTGATCGAGCAACGCACGTAGTGTTACATAAATCCCATCTGCAGATTTTATTCTCAGCTGGACCGTAGTCAGTAGAACCTCCATGTTGTCTTTAGACAAATGGTTAGATGTTGGTTGTTGAGATGAAGGGCGTTGTTCAACATTGTTTTTTCTAGTCGCTGACGTTATGGTTTGGTTGTCCGGATTGTGCAATAGTGTGTTGTGTTTCAAGTTACATTCTTTGCACATTTTCGTGGATTTGCACTCGTCATTTCCGTGGCTGAATAAACAGTTTTTGCACAGCTGCAGTTTCGACACGGTGTCATTTCGCTTGCCAAAGTCCATTTGTAGGAATTTGTCACATTGGCGCAGAACGTGACTTCCGTTGCAGAATGGGCATTTACCGTAAATAGCATGATAGTTGTTTGTTTTATTTTGATTGAAGTTATAGTTATGTTTCTTCATCTGGGTTTGCTTGTTGAATGTTTTCCAGTTGGATGATTTTTCTGTGGCTGTAGGGTTCGCCCTTTTAGCTGATTTCATCGTTTCGTATGCCATGAACTGTGTTTCGAGGAAATACAGGAAGTCGTGGAGGTTCTGTAGTTCTCTGTGATCTTGAAGTTCTTTCATGTAGTCACTCAAAGTACTGGAGTCCAGTTTTTGTGACATGATGTGCACAATGATCGGGTCCCAAGTTGAAGTATCAATACCGATGTTAGAGATGCCGTTCAGGCATTCGGTAATGACGTCATGCATCTTCTTCAAATTGTATGAGTCTGCATGTTGTATGATCGGCAGATTTAGCATGTTGTTCATAAATGAAGTAAACTGGAGGCGACGATTGTCGTAGCGCTGAATTAATATATCCCAGCATGAGTTATAGTTTTCAGTGCTAATGGTCAGATGCTGCACTAAGCGTTCAGCTTCTCCTCGCAGCTTGGTCTTTAAGTGTTGCATTTTCTGCGCGTTGTTGATCATAGGGTTTTTGTGAATAGCTTCCAGAAATAGGTCTTTGAAGGAGATCCACTGACTGTAGTTGCCGGAGAACTCAGGGATTTCGATCTTAGGTGTCGATTTCTGGTAGTGGACGGTGGACCAGATTTTGGCATGGATTTTCCTCTTTAGCTCATCATATTGTTGTTCAATGTCCGTGAACATTTTGTAGTAATGTTCGTTGGATCCTTTCAGTTGAAAGTCTATTTCCCAATGAAGTTTATCGATGGGTTCCCATTTCGATTTCAAGGTTGCGAAGTGGTCTTCCAGTTCCCATCTTTCCGATATAGTGATTAAGTCAATCTTGGAGATGACACGGTGAATCGCGTTGAAATTGCATTCTTGCTTGTTAAGCAAGAGTTGTATGTTGCTGTCGTCATCTTCTGAAGTCCCACCTAGGTCGAACTTCACGTTTTGTTTGTTCAAAGTCGTCAGTTTGCTAGTTATGTCTGTTTTAGTTGATAAGAACATTTCTTTAGTTTTTTCGTAGATGTCGTCCTTGAAATATGCTATGTTCTTATCTTCTAGTTCGAGCAACAGTTGGGCATGCCTGCCTTCGAAGTCTTGCCATTGGTTTTCTAGCGACGACAAGCGTTTCTTCAGGTATTCCACAGATTTTCGTGATGATGAATCCTTGCGATAGTTGACACATAATGCTTTGATGTTATCGAAGCACGTTGACTGCAATTCTAGCATATCCATGTTGATGCTTGCTGACACGTCGTTGACTGTGGCAGGAGAGCGTTGCGTTGTATTGCGAAGGCTACTGCGTTGCTTGTAGTCTTCTCCGTTTCAAATCTTGAAATCGTTGACTTACTTGATTTGAAATGGTCAGTGGAACTCAGCACCCTTGCACCTCTGTCACGATATTATGCGACTTCTCAATCTAGCTGGGGCGACCCGCTTCTGGGAGACCAGCTAAAACCGATTCGCTACCGTAAAGAGGCACAGTGGCACCAAAAATCCGGCTCGAAGGACCAAAAAATGTACGGTTCGTACACTTGCAGAGTTGTTGTTGTTGAGGTTGAAGCACGAAGAGAAAAGATCACTCAGTTTTCGTTAGATTTATTACGTATTTTTGTGTTTACAAGTAATACTGTTGACGATTCCTTTCTCTAATGTTAGTCACCGCGTAGCAGTTATCGTACTCATTGATTTAAAGTGTTTCATGTGTATTTATAATATTATTGGAATGACGCACGTATGGTGCACGGCACCGCGTCAGCAAAATATGTACAGTTTTAGACTGTACAAAGTTAGACCCCGGAAGAGAGTTCCACTCCTTAGCTGTGCGCACAATGAAAGTATTAGCAAAACGCTTTGTGCGTATCGGAGGGATGTCCACCATGTACCGATGGCGCATGGCCGTACGTCTTGTAGTCCGATGATGGAAAGGGCTAGGCGGAATCAAATTGTGCAGTTCCGTCGCACACTCCCCCAAATTTTAACCGATAAAAAACCGACAGGCTGGCAACTCGGCGACGATGTTCGAGGCTCTGGAGCTTTGAGGCGACCAGTGTATTGTTGCCAATAAGCCTTTTGGCCCGTCTGTCAATCGACTCAAGTGCATCAAGCTGGTATTTGGCAGATCCATCCCAGAGGTGAGAGCAGTACTCCATGCAAGATCGAACTTGCGCTTGATATAGCTTAAGCAGCTGTTCCGGCGTGAAGTACCATCTCACCTTCGCAAGGATCCCCAACTTTTTGGCAGCCAGTTGAGCCTTTGCCTCAATGTATGGGCCAAAATTAAGTGTCGACGTCAACGTTACGCCAAGAAGGTCAAGATGGTCCGTTATCGGTATGGTTACACCTCGGAAAGAAGGAGCCGGGTGAAATTGGCTCTTTTTCGCGGAGAAGAGACACGCCTGTGTTTTTGCGGCATTGAACTTGACCAGATTGGCATCGCCCCATTCGGAGACTGCCTCCAAGGACAAGTTCAAGCGTTCAACCATGGCCTCCCGGAGAGACCGAATCTGAGGCCAGGTAGCCCGCGCGTCGGACACGTATCTCTCAGCAACAGTGTTGTCGTCTGCGTACCCAAAGGTTTCGGGTTTTAGCAGATCATTAATGTGCAGCAAGAATAATGTTGCCGAGAGCACTGACCCCTGAGGGACTCCGGCGTTGATATCTAACTGACCGGACGAGCAGCCATCGATAACCACTCGGATGGATCGATTCCTCAGGAAGTCCGCAATCCAATCACACAGACCACTAGGCAGACCGAAGGAAGGAAGCTTACCAATGAGGCTTTCGTGCCAGACCCTGTCGAAAGCCTTCGAGATGTCGAGGGAGACGGCTAGCGCTTCCCCGTGTCTCTCGATGGCCTCACTCCAGATGTGAATGGCATACGCTAGAAGATCCCCAGTGGACCGATTTCGGCGGCAGCCGTATTGGCGGTCACTGAGGATGTCGTTTGCTTCTAGGTATGCCAGGAGCTTCCCGTTGAGCACACGTTCTATACTCTTACAGAGGATGGACGTTACAGATATGGGTCTGTAGTTGGCAGGGTCAGCTCGACTACCCTTCTTGGGCACGGGCTGTACGTTGGCTTGCTTCCAAGCCTTCGGCACTTTTCCAGTCTCTATCGATAGGCGATACAGGCGTGTCAAGATCGGAGACAATTCAGGCGCACAGGTTTTAAGTACAATTGCTGGTATACCGTCGGGGCCACTCGCTTTGTTCACATCAAGGCTACGCAGCACCCTACGGACGTCCTTTTGAAGTTCCTTACATGCTATGCCTTGCAGTTTAAGCCAGGGTTTAACTTTGTGAGAGACTGGTGCCTGTGATAGGTTTCAATAAAAACCTGTATTAAGGTCACCAGGTCCGCCAGCGGGTAAAAGCCCACCATGACATACTGATTGAGAGCTTAGGCTTAATCATGTTTATTTTCACTTGTAAAAGATATACAACCTTTTAAAAGGTAGTTAGTATTATATTGTATTTCACGATGATTCTTCGTGGAATATGATACAAGTTATTTACTATTGAGAATATTTCATGACTTTTCCACTCATAACCATTGATAACGGAATGGATGACACTAGAATGGGAAGTCGTGGATAAGTTTTAAAGAGTTACCGCAGCCCTGGCTCAAGCAACTGAAGGAACACACAGGAGTGGGTTTTAGTCTGTGAATGTCTGACACGCTCTCCCGCTTCATCCAGAGCGGGAGAAGACCAGTTAACTGGTATAACTATACCAAAACAAAAAAAGGGGGAGAATGGAAGACGAAAATGTGTTTGCGCTGACCCCAAGTATAATGCAGCAAAGGAAGGAAGATGTCTATATGCAGTCTTTACCATACCATTTTTTATTTGCTCTAACATGTTTGTACAAAATGCATGCAAGGTGATATAAGTAAATGGAGTTGTGCTAACATTTTTACCATCTTGTCATGGTGTGCAAATATTAATTCAAATTTGGAATTAAATAATAAAAACATTGACAATGCTGACATGAATAAAAAAAATAAATTTGATTGATTGATTACTGTAGCTGCGCGTATCTGCTACGGGGATTGAGGCGATAATAAAAACAATCGATGAATTTTGTCTTTTTACTTTTGGAAATTAGTTACAGTGAGACGTGTCGTTTCTTGGTACAATTTTTTGGAATTAGATTTTTCACTTCTGCACTGTCATTACGCACTGATTGTCTACTGCTTCGCGTCGTCCTCTAATTGGTCCGCTGACCGTCGCGCCACCACCACACTAACGAATCACGTTGGCCAGCTAGGTTGGGCAGCACGATGAAACACGGCCCTCAGCCAATCGCAGTGGTGAACTGCGTCAAGCAGCACGTCGCCCGACTAATCACAGCCAGCGGTTCCATTCAGCAACATGCTCCGGGCCTTGGAAGCATCAGGTTCCAATGAGAAAAAGGACGCCCGGCAGCTTCAGCGCAATGTCATTAATCATGCGTCAGAGGAAGCGGACAAATTTTGGAGAATGCCCGTCTGACTATGCCGTCCGCCTTGCGTATATCAGCTACTCTTGATATTCCATCTTTCCCCGGATAGGTTTTGAGAACTCTTCCTAGGCTCCACTTCAATGGCGGCAAGTTGTCGTCTTTTAGGAGAACGAGCATATTCTCTTTGAGGTCAGTATTATGCTCTTGCCACTTGCTCCTGGTCTGCAGTTCTGACACGTACTCCTTGGCCCAGCGACGCCAGAAGTGTTGTCGTATCTGTTCCACCCTCTGGTATCGAGTGAGTCGGTGCTCAGGAACATCGTGGATGTCAGCAGATACAGGTGCAGTCAGTGGACGGCCAACCAAAAAATGAGCTGGACTAAGAGGGAGGAAGTCTAAAGGATCTGTGGACATAGGAGTCAAGGGTCGGGAGTTCAGGATTGCTTCAACCTGTGTTAATACTGTGGTGAACTCCTCAAAAGTTAAATGCGCATTGCCCACTACACGCCGCAGATGATGCTTACAGCTCTTCACCCCGGCCTCCCACAAGCCCCCAAAATGGCTAGCATAAGATGGAATCATTTTAAATTTTATATTTTGTGCAGTTGCGTATTCCTTTATGTCATTAGAACAACATTTTAAAAATTTTGCGAATTCGTTCATTAAACCAACAAAGTTTTTTCCATTGTCAGAGAATATTTCAATTGGTTTACCACGTCGTGAAACAAAACGTTTGAGAGCTAATAAATAAGCATCTGATGAGAGATCTCCAACAAGTTCTAAATGTACAGCGCGCGTAACAAAACATACGAATATACATATGTATGATTTTTGCAATTTCGCTCCCCTACCCTTTCGGTTCAAGGTGAACACTGGACCTGCGTAGTCCACGCCACAGCGCAGAAAAGGATACCCGGGATCCAGACGTTCTTGCGGCAGATTACCCATTATGGGAACCAACGTGGTTGCGCGCAGTCGTGCACACTTTACGCATGCATGCACAACCTTTTTCGCAAGATTCCGACCACCGACCGGCCACCACGCCTCTCTTATGGTAAATAGAAGCAGCTGTGGCGCAGCGTGCAGCGTACGCAGGTGCTCATAACGAAAAAGCAAAACTGTAAAACAATGTTTGGCAGATAACAAAATTGGGTGTTTTTTATCGAAACTAAAATTATGGGAATACTGTATGCGCCCACCGACTCGTATTAAACGATTTTCATCTATAAATAAGTTTAATTTTAATAATTGAGCATTTTTCTTTATGCTTTTCTTATTCATAAGCGAATCATAAACATCAGGAAATGATTCCTGCTGACTTAATCTTGCTAACGTTAAGGCCGAATATTCAAGCTCATCTACTGTCAATAAACCCGTCCGCCGATTGGTTTTATTGCACGTATTGTGTATGAAACGAAATATATAAGCGGCGGAACGCTTCATCCTTAAGTACTGTGAATATTTAGAAAATGGAAATAGACTACTCTCAATTGACTGGTTCATTACGTGACACAGAATATTCGATTTTAACTCAGGCAAGTCGTTTTCGATTAATTTGTCACTATTTGATAACTTAGACACCTCAAATTTAACATCGTGTAAATATTGCGGACCTTCCCACCATAAAGTCGAGGCTTTAAGTATATCTAGGCTTACACCGCGCGACACTAAATCAGCTGGATTATCTTTGCCAGAAACATGCCGCCATGGATGTTCCTTAGTTAAGTCATGAATCTCTGCGGTTCTATTCTGAACATACGTTTTGAGTAAATTAGTCGGCATACCTAGCCAACCCAAAACAATAGTGGAATCCGTCCAGAAAACGACCTTATTGACTTTAGAACGGAGAGATTCAATCACCTTTGAATACAATCGCGCGCCTAATACTGCACCACACAACTCTAATCTAGGTATAGTTGTGGGTTTTGTAGGCGCGACCTTGCCCTTGGAACATAACAAGCGCATCGTCACAGCAGATTGACTATTATTAATTGTGCGTATATAAGTGCAAGCGCCGTACGCCGTCTGCGAGGCATCGGTAAATATATGTAGTTCTACGTAAGTAGGATCGAAGCACATAACATAGCGAGGTATGCGTAAACTACTAAGTAAAGATAAACAACTAATAAATCGGTTCCAGACTTGCGCGACGTCACTCGGAACCGGTTCGTCCCATTCTAGTTTTAATAACCAACATTTTTGTAACAATGTTTTAGCAATTGTGATTACCGGACTAACTAATCCTAGAGGGTCATAAATCTGAGATGCATTCGATAAAATAATACGTTTTGTAAGTACACTTACATCGGTTTTAATCTGCGAATAATAGTTTAATTCATCCGACTTATTGTTCCATCCAATACCTAAAGTTTTGTTTTGAATGTTATCACCCAGCGCATGTTGTTCCGTAACGTCTTGTGAATCATTAGGGTTCGCGCGGTCGAAATTAAAAACCCATTTACGCAAAACTAGACACGCCGATCGTAAAACTTGACTAGTACCTTCGCAAATTTCATTTAATTCTGAGACACTGTTTGCCCCACAAATAAGATCGTCAACGTAAAAATTATTATTAATAGTTTCCTTCACGTACGGAACCTCACATTCTTCAGCCAATTGTTTTAAACACCGGCAACTAAGAAACGGTGCTGATGCGGTACCATACGTGACCGTGTTTAACTGGTACACCTTCAGAGTCTCAGACGGATTATCCCGCCACAAGATAAGCTGAAGATCCCGTTGATCTTTATCTATTAATACTTGACGATACATTTTTTCGATATCAGCGCAAGCTACATATCTGTTTTCGCGAAATTTAAGTAAAATTGAAATTAAATCGCCTTGTATGGCTGAACCGACCATCTGCAGATCATTCAGCGAAACACCAGAACTGGAAGCCATTCCAGCATCGAAGACCACACGTAATTTGGTGGTTGTGGAATGTTCGCGAAACACACCATGGTGTGGTAAAAAATAATGCGGTGTATTGTAATTGTTTATGAGACTCATATGGCCTAACTCAATGTATTCGTGAATGAAATCACTATACATTTTTTTATAATTAGGGTTACGTTGAAGTTTTTTCTCTAAAGCAAAAAACCGACGTTCCGCTTGTGTGCGAGTTTCACCTAACTTTTCCGGTAAGTGCTTTAACGGGATTCGAACGCTGAACCTTCCGTCTGCAACTCGTTTAGTTGTTTGAATAAAATGCTCCTCGCACGCGAGCTCCTCGTCGCTGCCGAGCTTATTCATACTATTAGGTAACTCTTCTATCTCCCAAAATTTGCGTAATAATTGATCAAGTGAACATGCATCAATGTCTATTGATTGCGTAAAATTACATTTTACATGTTTCACTTTATTTTGCGTAATAGATTGAATCGAACCTGACACTATCCAACCTAATTTCGTATTTTGAAGGTAAGGGCCATTTTTGAGACGCATCTTACCTTCCTTAATTAACTCCCAAAACAAATCCGCACCTAATAACAAATCTATCGGCTGACTGTCATAAAAGTTCGGATCAGCGAGAGTAATATTATCTGGTATACTGAAACAAATAGCACTCAAAGTTGTCGTAGGTAACTTTGATGTTATCTGTTGCAGAACCAAACACTGAACGCTTGCAGTGAAGCTACCGTTGCGCGATCTTAACTCAACATTACAGGATTGCGAACACTGTGTTATTGAGTCTCCTACGCCGTGAATCTTCTGAGTGGACTGTATAATTTGCGTATTTAATTTGTCGCAAAATGATTGCGTAATAAATGAACGTTCGCTGCCGCTGTCGAGAATCACACGCGCTTTATGATAAACACCCGACTGGCTACGAATATCTACGATTGCAGTTGACAACAACACATGTTGTGCCGAAGCCGTATTTTTATTTGCGTGAACATTATGTACCTGAAATGAATTACTGTGTGTATGCGAATTATTATTGTTCAAACTAGAACTAGGAACAGCTGTCTGTTCGCTAGTCGTAAATGTAACTACACTTGAGTTAATTTTGTTACTGTTAACTGCTTCACAAATTAAGGAATTATGTTTTTGTTCACATTTTCGGCACGGACCAAAAACACAAGTACCTACATGGTGACCAGGACGCATACAATTTATGCACAAGTCTTTATCTTTGACAATCTTTAATCTATCTTCTACACTTAGGTCAAGGAATTTTTGGCACGAATATAAGGGATGTTGTGCGTCACACATAAGACAAGCTTTATAAAAACGTGGGGTTTTACTTTGCGATTTGTTATTAGATTTATTAGTTACTACGTTACAATGAACCTTAGGCGTTGTCACGTGATTATTGGCCTGTTTCTTATGGTCACTCCCGCTGTTAATATTCGTTTTACTGTGTGACACTATAAGTGTCTCTAATATATCCGCTTTATTCCTAAGAAACTGTAATAAATCGTCTAGTTTAACTACCAACTTTGATGAACTATTAGTCTTCAGTAACGTACATTTATGCTGTTCCCAATCGCGTTCTGTAATGGGATCCAATTTTGAAACTATATTATAAATAATTATTGTATCCCAGTACTCTGTCGGCTCACCTAATAATTTTAATGCACGTAAACTCTTAAGAATATTATCAATAAGTTTGCGTAATAATCCTGGCGATTCTTTGGTTAGCGGTTGAATTGAAAATATAGATTTAACATGGTTATGAACCAGCAAACTTGTATTGTCAAACCGATTGGTCAACAATTCCCATGCAACTTCGTAATTGTCTGCAGAAAATTCCAGAGAATCTATGACAGACTTAGCGTTACCGTTTAAAGATGATTTTAAATAATGAAATTTTTGAATTTGCGTTATTGTTTTACAGTTGTGCACTAATGACATGAACGTGTCGCGGAACTCCAACCAGTGTTCATAGGAACCGTCAAAGTTGGGAATAGATATAGTAGGTAACTTGATAGAATGGTTTGAACTGGTCGTAGGTAGTTCAGAAATACTGGTAGATTTCTCATCAGTACTTGTCATACATTCAGCAAGTGCAAGAACAATGTAATATTCCCTTTCAAAATCCTCGCGCGATTCAAGTTGTTTTTCAATATCTGACTCAGGACTTATGTCCTCTATTTTACTTTGAACTTGATTAAAATCATTCATTAGGGTTTGCGATCCTACAACGCGTAATTTTAGTTCTGTTCGCTGGTTAATAGATAAATCGACATCTTCGAACGAATTCACATACTTTTTAAAATGTGTTAACCGACATTTGATCGATGCTCGTTTCTTTTTGAGATCTTTCATCATTATTTCTACTTTTGTATCTGATAAAGCCATTGTGGGAATGCGGAAAGGCGAAAGGTTTATATTAGATGATACTCACAGTTGAATCACTGCACTTTGTGAAATTCTGATGAGCTAAAGCGTCTGCACCAAACCACGATGTGCAAGCGGGCAAGCGAAATGGCAAAGCACTGAAATTGATAAAAGCACAGTATCACACAGGTGAAGAAAGAAGGTTTTGGAGATTTTAGTTGGCACGTCTCACCAAAAGAACTGTAATCCACCATAGGTCTCTCAATCGTCCGGTCTATTTGCGTAGATGCTCCGGTTCGAAGGTCCAAATTATGTAGCTGCGCGTATCTGCTACGGGGATTGAGGCGATAATAAAAACAATCGATGAATTTTGTCTTTTTACTTTTGGAAATTAGTTACAGTGAGACGTGTCGTTTCTTGGTACAATTTTTTGGAATTAGATTTTTCACTTCTGCACTGTCATTACGCACTGATTGTCTACTGCTTCGCGTCGTCCTCTAATTGGTCCGCTGACCGTCGCGCCACCACCACACTAACGAATCACGTTGGCCAGCTAGGTTGGGCAGCACGATGAAACACGGCCCTCAGCCAATCGCAGTGGTGAACTGCGTCAAGCAGCACGTCGCCCGACTAATCACAGCCAGCGGTTCCATTCAGCAACAATTACATAATTAATTCATAAGAAAATAGAGGAAATTTTGAAATATTCCCCCGACAGGAGATCAACTTTTCCCTGACGACGATTCTCCATCTGTGTCTGTCCTTGGTGACGTGGAGTGCATCGTGCCGCTTGGTGTTCAGCGTTGCACGTATTTGGTCAGACCATCTGATCGGGCTGCGGCCCCTCGGCCTCTTGCCTTCGACCTTGCCAGTGATCATCAGTTGCTCGAGATTATGACCATCTTTTTGGGCAATGTGACCAAAGAACTCCAAGATTCTTCACAGGCAGGTGGTGGAGATGGAGAGCCTGGCCTTGACGTTCAGTTGTCGAAGGATAGACTCGTTTGTGCAGAACGCAGTCCATGGAATTTGAAGCATCCTTCGCCAACACCACATCTCGAAAGCGTCAATGCGATCACGATCAGCCTTCTTAAGCGTCCACGTTGACTACCGTAAAGACTATCAGATATCTACAAAATAATTACAGCTTATCTTTAGTAAATATATACCAATTATTTTCAGATCAAAACAAAAGCGAGACTACCCAAGCAAAAAGGGTCTCGACTTCTTAACTCACGTCTGTATGGCCAACAGAAAAAAAATATTAGGCCTATGTGCGAATCATGTCTCCAGTAATTAGACGATACATTTTCTGTGGAACACATTAACCTAAATGGCCGTATTTTTTGTCCCTCTCCTACGGTCGAGCGAAAAAATAAAGGATGCTCACATAGTGGTGGAGGGAGCGGTTTGTGGATTAGTTGTGCGGTTGTAAGATGTGTGAAGCAGGCGAATTTAATTCTTAGTTGATTTTTTGTGGTTTTTCAGCCTGCTCTTTCCCGTTGCAAGGCAATGGGCTCCCTTTTTCCATTTCTATCCACCCTATTGTGTGCTAGGATGGGCCAGTTCTGCTGGTAGGTCAATATGGAGTCTTTCAAGATTCAATACTATTAAATTTAGTATAATTTTACGATACTTCTTAAATTTAGGTTAGTTTTTAATATCTTTTTTAACACTTTTTTTTAAAGAATAAGTCTGGAGTTTCTTGTCCGTTTTTCTCCATAACAAGCTACTTTTCCGAATGGACGGTAGAATCAATTATTAATAATTTTAAATTTATATTTTTGACGTTCAAAAGTGTCGCTTAATGGCCTAGTTTAAATAAAGAATATATGTCTTTTAACAAATTAAAAATATCCAACTAGGAACACTATTTCAATATTAAAACTTTAATAGTGTAACTTGTAGAATAACTTTGAACTTTTCTTTAGTGTTACCAACACTGAATAAACCTTCAAATTTACTGACATACGCTGAGTTTTTTCATAAATTATAGATAGGCTCTCACCTTATGGTAAGCGATGATGTGGTCGACGGTGCCTAAGCATTAGCCTATTCAAGTATGTCACTCGGTTTCTGGAAATACATTATCAACATGCCACAGATTAAACTTGAGTCAAATGATGCAATCACCTGTTTAAAATTTAGTCAATCAATCACAGCAGCAAACGCGCTTTTGACAATAAGTCACAATAATTTTACGATAATTTTCGTTCCAGACTGCGCCAAGTTGTTGACTGAATTGGATTCAAATTGTAAGCGCAGCGAAATAGCAATTGCTGTTCTTTATCGAATTCGATGGATAAATAAAATCTAATAGGAGTAATTTAAATAAAACGCTATCTACACTATGCTCTCACCCTGCCTGCCTTAGCTAATTGTAATTAAATTGAATTTTTGCGGTACAGTGTGTACGCAATGAAATGATAACAATCATGTTTTTGTTTCAACAAAAAATTACATAAATAGACCCACAAGTATGTTTGGCTGTTTGTTTTAATTTTATAAAAACAAATGCAATTAACCCTTTGATAATTAAATGTTGTTAACTAGGATTTTGCAAACATAAGCTAACGACAACAAAATCAATCTGCCTAGCTTTTCCCCCTTTTTTTTAGAGTATATTATTAAGAAAATGGTCTAATATCAGCGCAACGTTATTTCCTTTTAAATATCGTTGCACATGCTGTGATAGGAGCCTTTTTGGTCTCGCACGGGGTTTTTTTTTAATATTATTGTTTGTGTTTTGCTTATCTCGTGTCTCCTGTGCGGATCACAAATAAATATTTTTTCTCTTTTTCGTAATGTAACATATATTTTTTCCAAAACATTATGACTAGCCGTTTAGACGAGATTCTCATTTTAAAATCAGCTACTTAGGTATATCTACGCCTTAAGTAGTGGTCAGCTTCCAATCTAACTGGATGCGGCTAGGTATTTTGCATGGAGCTACTGCTTGTCTGGCCTCCTCAATCTAGTAACTTAGATAGCACGATATCCCTTGGCAAGACCCCTGGTTTCAGTTTTATAACCGAAGAAAAAAAGGAGGTTCTCAATTCGACAAGTATATTTTTTTATGTATGACCACGCATAACTTTATACATCACATCATCAGCCTATTAACATTCCCACTGCTGGGACACAGGCCTCCTCTCTGTGAGAGGGAATAACTTCTGATTACCGTAATGCTGTCACAGATCTAACAAAGACAGCTGGGGCTAATAGCTTTCTGTGCATTCCGAGAGGCACGGATGAGTCCCGGTATAAAAAGGATGGTAACCCATCCACGGATCAACCTGGGCAAGCGTTGCTTAACTTTAAAAAAACCGGCCAAGTGCGACTCGGACTCGCGCATGAAGGGTTCCGTACCATTATCGCAAAAAACGGCAATAAAATCACGTTTGTTGTATGGGAGCCCTACTTAAATATTTATTTTATTCTGTTTTTAGTATTTGTTGTTATAGCGGCAACAGAATTACATCATCTGTGAAAATTTCAACTGTGTAGCTATCACGGTTCATGAGATACAGCCTGGTGACAGACAGACAGACAAACAGACAGACAAACGGACCGCGAAGTCTCAGTAATAGGGTCCCGTTTTTACCCTTTGGGTACGGAACCCTAAAAATGGACCCGTGTGGCTGTTATGAAATTTACCACGAGACACCTACACGGAAAAGCTTACGAGAATCAACGTCATTCAACCATCAATACAAAGGAAGTTCTGATTCGATACCATTCATTCATTCACTCATTCACGCTTATCGCTCCCACACACAAGGTAAGTCGAAGTAATACCACTATATATGCTGGGAGAGTTGATTGGTAGTTGAAACCCAGCTTTCTTCTGAGCCAGTTACTGTATTTTCTCATTCGTTTTTGCTATCAATGAGTACCGATAATTACATTCTACACGTTTCCGCCTACGGCTGAGGTAGGAAAAGGAAACAATAATATAATTAATCTTCTGAAATAATATCTTTCAAGATTCTCGCCCGGTTTTTGGAAAGAAATTATCGACACGTTACAAATTACACGTAATTTTTTTTATAGATTTAGCGTTTAATAATTTGCCACATTAATGTTACTAATAATTATAAATGTGAAAGTTTGGGTAGTTGTGTGTGTGGATGTATGTTTGTAACTCAATCACGCTAGAACGGCTGTACGGATCTGGATGAAATATCTCACAGAATTAGAATTAAAATTAGTTTTTTTTTTATTTGTAATGGGTTTGCTCTTGACTCTAGTCTAGGTCAGAGGTGACAGAGACAGAGTCGACGATGGAATGAGTTTACCGAGAAGAAGCCTGTTCACTCTAACTTTGAAGAGATTCGGATTGTAGGCGTTCGGAAACACGGACGCAGGTAGTGAGTTCCATTCATTCGCTGTGCGCATTATGAAGGATGTCTGGAAGCGCTTAGTGCGAATTGGTGGAATGGCAACAAGGTAAGGATGGTAACTTGCAGTGCGTCTAGATGTCCGATGGTAGAAGGGGGCTGATGGGATGAGGTCGTGGAGTTCTTGAGCACACTCACCGAAGTACAGTCTGTAGAAGACCGACAAGCAGGCAACTTTGCGGCGATATTTGTAAGAATGTAGTATTATATAGTATGGTGTTAATATTTTTGTTAGTTCTATACATTCTACCACGAACCAGAGATATATCATAGTCTGGAATACCACATAGGCTATAATGTTTCCTTGGCACACGTTCGTATAAAACACTTTTAACGCGGGCGAAGCCGCTGGCTGAAGCTCTACCAATCATGCCCATCGACTTGCATCTTTAATGATTCTTGAATCTTGCAAATGACTTGAAGAAGTCATCCAAGTAACCAATTTTTTTTAAATTATTGATAATCTCGCGCTTAACCACTATCTCACCTGATGGTAAGCGATGATGTGGTAGACGACGATATAGCACGCTTGCCTAAAAGTAACCTTCACGCTTGACTTAAAGTCTCCCAGACTTACTGTTCGGACAAAATTAAAAACCTACAGTAATCTATCGATACGAAAAGAATAAAAAATCGACCCGTACACTGGACCTTTATAACAGGCACTCTGTAATAAGTAAGTTTATTTCCTTACAAAGAAATCAATTCTAAAAATAACCGAACAATTCTTCCTTAACAACGTTTCGAATGTCCAAAGTTTAGCCTATCCATTGCTGTACCTACATATATACATGTGCTCACGTACCCGCAGATAGTTCCGTCCGACGCACGCCTCACAAACGCAACACAAATTAAATCGGCTACTTGGATTACCAGGGTAAATGGTCCAATTAGTGTTTCGGTGGGTCGACGCTTCGGAGTCAAGACAAACGAGATTGCCTGCTACGGCCACCTGCTTCGCTGTTTACGGAATGGAATTTTGTTCCGTCTTGATTGTGGTCCGCTCTATTTAAGTTGTGACCGACCGACAATTGGGCGTCTCACCCTAAAATCGGGAATGAATAGAGTCGAATTGTTCTGTTGTTTTTGTACTCAGTTGCTAAGGAAATTCGTTTGGGATTACTGTTTTTGTAAGGATACAGAATGTTTGTGCGAACATTTATGCAATGTAGCTGTAATATTTTTTGGCATAAAGAAGCCATTTGTATGGTTTCGAGATTAAAATAATCAACCCACTTCCAAATAAAAAAACTACAAAGTGAAAAATAACTCCAATTTCGGAAGTTGGTGTTCCTGTATTTGTTTCTTCGTTTTTTGACACCAACATCTGAAATTGAAGTTATTTTTCATTTTGTAGTGTTTTGATTTGGAAATGGGTTGTGTTTTTTTGTAAAAAAGATTTTTATTTTTCACTTTTTAGTTGTGGTACATAATGGACCAGTTCTATCGGCTAAAGTGATGCCAGAATAGATTAACCCAATAACATGACACTTAACCGAAACCGGTGGAATGAGAGTATACCAGAGTGAACTGTTCACACCTGCGTACCCCTTTAGAGCGTACCAGTGTGATGTTATGTTATGAAATGGTGTAAACAATAAACAGACATGCGATTACCGCCATCCCGAGTGATTTGCCGTCATTTATTAAAGAGTTCTGATGTATATCTCCGAAGTTCTTCATCAGATCTTGATGAAATTTAAATGATACCATAAGACAAGTACTAGCTTTCAAATAAAAAATGAATTAAAAATATAGACAATATATCTAGCAAATTAGCCCGTTATGTCCCACAGCTGGGCAAAGACTTCCCGCTCCATGATCCACAAACGTCTGTTCTCTGCCATTGCGAGCCATTTGTTCCGGTAAGAGTTAAGTTCCAGGTTGCCTGGAAGAGACCGAAGAATGCGACAAGGCCGCCCGTTGTATTTGTATTAATTTTAAGTTTCTTTTTACCCGGCTGCAAGGAAAGGGTTACGTTTTTCGCGCGTATCTTGTATGTATGTAATATTCTTTATTGCCTCATATCTTTCAAACCACAAGACGGATTCATATAATTAAGACATCGTTAGATAGGTCTTGACCGCCCAAATGTTCTTAGCTAGGTGACGTTAAAAAAAAACAAATTGGTGGATTTTGGGCGCCATATTGTCCGGGTTCCAATATTTTATTCCTTCCAAACCCATCGAGTGGGGTATCAAAATAAAGGGTTTTAAGAGGTGATTACAAAAATATACCACTTATATGTTTAAAAATAATTCGTAAAAATATGATAACTAAAAAGTTGTAAATAAAAAAAGTTAATTTAAAAACCGAGTGTTTAAGAAGCGAACTAAAAAGCTATAAACAAGAAAAAATCATGCAGTCGGAAGACATAATATATTCGCGAGCTGGCTGACCCCCTGATTTTCCGACTTCACAGTATGATTTTTTCTTGTTTATAGCTTTTTAGTTCGCTTCTTAAACAGTCGGATTTTTGATTTTTAAATTAACTTTTTTGATAATTGTATTTTAAGGTGTATAATAAAGCATATAATAAATAAATAAGTTCGTCTCTCTGCCTTCGTCATACGATCGTATATGAAAATGTTAGGTTACCATTCTACCAAGCCGAACACTTTAATAATTCCACTGCTTCACAAGCAGCAAAACAAAACATACTGTCACAGATAATAGAATACTAACATACAGATGCCTCATCCCATACAAAGAAACCGAGCCGTAACTAGCTTTTTTCATCTGATTATACCGATTATTTTTTGAAAATCGATAGCGTTCGGTTCCGTTCCACGGCGATCACCATCTGTATCCGTGGAACGGAACAGAAAGGAGCCGAACGCGAACAATGTACAAAAAATAATCAGAATAATCAGTATAGAACGTCGGCATGGTTTCTTTGTATGGGATGAGGCACCACTGATAGTGTGAACCTTAACAAACAGAGCATACCATTCGAAAACTATCAAACAGACCAAGCACAAATTTAATGTACCAGGCTTTATCACAATGCAATGAAATGACATAATTGAAAAGCCTATTTGGCGGCAAATTCAGAATGTATGCAATGGTAATTTGCATGGAACATTAGTTTATAGTGGGGGCATTGAAAACGGTATAATTCTCGCATTATAATCAACCGCAAGTTTGATAGTTTAGGTGATTTTACTGGATATGTTTGGTCCTGTATATTCAGCAGGGCTAAGCTTGATGAATTGGTGGCATATTTTAATAAATTAGTTATTGGTGGGAATGATGGAATGTGGTTGAACAATAGGTACACTCTGCCTAACTGTTTAGGAAATTAGACGTGATGTTATGATATGTTAGGCAGTGGTAGTTAATTTGGTTAGAAGTACCAGTCTTGCCAAGGGTCAGATAGGCAGTCGCTCCATGTAAATATCCCTTGTTCGCTTTAGGACAGTTTTGCTTGAACACAGCTTCGCTTTACGGCAGATTCGCTTTACGGTAGAAATTGTACAGTCGTGTTGAAATGGTCTCCTCGTAGTTTTTCTTGATATAAAAGGTGAGCAAAAATCGTGGATCAAACGAAACAGGGCGATAGTTGGGGTTATATGAAGTATGTCCTAAATCTCCACTTTTTACTTTATCGCCATTGTTTCGTTTGATCCGATTTTTTGCCCAATCTGTATAGGTATATTGTCGAGCATAGAAAATTCCTTTAGTTTCCATGTAAGTATCATGATAATGGCCACTCATATGCCATTGTATATTTATTATATGAAATTGTCATTGTCATAGTAGTTTAAAATTAAAGGAGAAAGATTAAAAAAAATACATGATTATCACTAGTGCAATGCGAAACGAAATTTCAGTTGGAATGTGTAGGACGCTTGAGTAGGCTGAATAGAAGATAATTATGTACCTATGTATAGTAAGATAGATAATAAATAACAACTTTGTTAATTGTTGGGTAAAATATTGATCCTCAGCTACATTCATTTTGACTGAAGCCGATCCCAACGTTTCAAATGGATTGTTAGATAATTTATATGGAGTTTTACATTATTTTTTCTCACACTAAGTACTACTTCCATTTTCTCTGTATGCCTACAGGGTCAAATCACCCATTGTTTATTTATTTATTATATTTTTCATTATACACCACAAAAATATATGTATAGAAGAAACAATCATAAAAGCAAGTGCACAATGGGCGGTCTTATCGCACAGGACAATCTATTACAGACAACCTGTGGACGGCCTGAACGAGAGGAGGTGAATTTAGGGATGTCAGTGTACAATATAATTATATTAAATAATAACACTTAGACATTAAATACATAATATACTAATAAATAACAAATATACCACAGATAAAGGAGAAGACTAATTATAATGAAAGGACATGCTCCTTCACCATTTTTTTTAATGTTGGTAAAGATTGATCACGCCTCACTTCAATAGGTAATGCATTCCACAAACGAGCTGCATGAACTGTGAAAGATTTGTCGAAGAAGGATGTGGAATGCATACGTATACTTCATTTTAGATTCTCCGATGATCACAAGGACCTAGAATGCCCATTAATCAGCCATTAGACTGTCAAGAGATAATGACGATAAAATAACGAAGGAATCATGAAAACAACGGTCGGTGCTAACACTTGTTACTTAAAATTAATAGTTTAGTTTTTTTTAGATTCAATCCCATCACGTCCACAGAGTATTGCTAGCTAAATTAATTTTATCCTATACAATAAAGGCATTTTACACACGTGTGTTAAAACCAATTTTGGTGTGCAACAATAAATAACCAAGTCTGGACATTTCTACACATGTAGTAACAATAGAATCCTAATTGTACATTTGGAATAACACGACAACAATTAAGAAACTTCATGAACATGAAAATAATATCTAGCAAGACCTCTCCATGTCTTTTTGGTGAATGTAATGTTCTGGTTTAAGGGTGCAATTTCTTTTCTATGTAATTGGATACTTAAAAACGTTAACGTAACACTAGAATTACTTCTGAGACAATAAGGAAATAGAGTAGGGATTTTGTGAAAATATTTCTGATCATGTTTTGTCACCGGTTTAATCCGCGTCCGTGGCGAAAATTTTCACAGGTCATGGTCTAGTCTAAAGCTCAATTTCATCTTAATTCGTTTAGAAGTGCCATTATTCAAAACACGTCTATGCATATCTAACAAACACATTTTTATATCGGCAAAACTATTTGAAATGCCCTAAATAAATATGTAATACTAATCTAAAATTAATAATAATATGTTCTACTTCCTATTAAAGTCATAATTGGTACCCAAGATACAGGCTTGCCTAGTTTGGGGCCAATGTTAAAACTTTGTAAAATTTCTTGATTTAAGTTTTCATCAGTTGAGTCAACAAAAGAGGCAAGATTAACGTCATTGGAGTAAGGTACCTACCTAATCTGAATTTTAAGAAAACTCACTATTTAATCTGAATCTATGCTGAAACTGAAGAGTATTTCATGTCTAGGTTCTACGAAAAATGATGGAAGGCATAGCGACATCCCATACGTTACGGTTTCTAAACGATTTATCGGATGATTTCGACTAACGATTTTTCAGACTTTGGAGGCGATTTGGGCCGTCAAACTTTTCATACGACCTGCCTGACAAAACAAAATGTTGGTATGGGATGGATGAAAATGCATAAATTAATGTAAGAAGTATGCAGAATGCATCAATGAAATGCCGCGGGATTGCATCAAAACATACATGTAATTGGGTGAGGTGCGATAGTGCTGTGAATTTGCGGTGTTTATTTTGGAGGCAGTGTACGCTTCATGTTGTATGTACTTCGTAAAGGCTCCCGCAGACAAACTAACACGACATGCGACCAGCCAGATGGACAGACTACTCTCTGTCCTATAAAAAAGAGTCGCGTCTGTCTGTAGAAACCATAAAGCATATAGTTTGGCTGATATAGGTGTATATTTGGCTAACTAATATGCAATATTTCTCTGTCTTTCTTACCAACTGTAAGTCAAATGGTGGCGTCACCCTACATTATCATTTTTTTCTCAATTTCTCTAAATTTTTGACATCTATCAGAAACATGCAAATCAAAAAGCAAAAACCCAACGTACACACGCTCAGTAATTACACTCTACGCTGAATTACTAACGGCATCTGTCGACAAGTTGGCAGTGTCACATACATTTCTTCGGCGTTTGAATCCGTCGACAATTGGCAAGTTCGGGCTTGTTCAAAGATTAGCTTAGTTGGCATGATGCCATTGTGACAGTTGACCTGCACATATTGAGCAGTATATAGTGCTTAGGACCGGAGCGTTGGCCTAGATCTAAATACACCTAGAGGGGATTGGGAAGTTTGATAGTGAAGGATTGAGGGATCCTTGTTTGGATTGGGCTAAGGTTTGGCTGGTGAAGTTGAGTGGCAGTTTTGCCTGGATGTTTCACATCACATCACATCATCAACCTATTAATTGTTCCCACTGCTGGGACACAGGCCTCCTCTCTGTGAGAGAGAATGGGCCGCTATTCACCACGCGGGCCCAGTGCGGGTTGGTGGATGTTACATGTCTTCGAATTTTTGGTTCTAGGACATGCCGGTTGCCTCACGATGTTTTCCTTCACCGTTTTGAGAGCAGTGGTGATGAAATAATTAACACAAAGTAAAGCGCCTGCCTGGGCTCGAACCCACGACCTTTAACTTGTAAGTCACGGCCGATACCACTGAGCCACCACTGCCTGGACATTTATTGGCCTTGAATTCATCATCATCATCATTTCAGCCGAAAGACGTCCACTGCTGGACATAGGCCTCCCCCAGGCGTCGCCACATTGACCGATCCCGTGCGTCTCGCATCCAGCGCCTTCCCGCAACCTTAACCAGGTCATCGGTCCACCTAGTGGGAGGCCTTCCAACATATCGTCTTCCGGTTCGCGGTCGCCATTCCAGAACTTTTCGGCCCCAACGGCCATCCGTTCTGCGAGCAATGTGCCCTGCCCACTGCCACTTAAGTTTGGCAATTCTTCGGGCTATGTCGGTAACTTTGGTTCTCCTGCGGATATCATCATTTCTGACGTGATCACGCAAGGAAACGTGGCCTTGAATTGCTTAAAACTATTAGGTATTTAGCTCAAACATACGTACATACAATCACGCCTCTTTCTCATCAGCCTATGCACAAACTACAGAACGCCACCTGCTGCCGATCCTTACATACTTATTTTGCTTCACTCGCATTCATACATCTAGTCATACACACACGCCGGTTATGAGTACTGCGCAGCTGGCTTTTCTGAAGAACGTCACCAATAAGATCTACGTATGTCTTTCTAGGGCGTCTCCTACTGGCGTTTCCATTCACGTCTGCCATGTTCACCTTTTGTTAGTCGCCTTTCATTCATCCTCTCAACATGGCTAAACCATCTTAGCATAACCTTTTGATTTTTTGTCACTACATCTGCTTTAAAAACCACAACCTTGTCTTATTACATGATGCCTCCATCTATCATTTAAAGTTACACCACACATATTTCGCAAGGAACGCATTTCTACTGCATTTCTCCTAATTTCATAATAATTTAGCCATTTTATTTTAAGTACGAAACAAAATCATGCTGACATTAACTTTTGTGGTACGTTATTTTATCGAGACAATTTCAATATTCACATTATTTGATTTTCTTTAGGAAAACTTCTTTGAATTTCATTAAACAAGAATGAAATATCTGAATAAACCTTCTGAAGTTTTAGCTTCGTTCAACTTTTAAAAATATTCGTCAAAGAAAAATGTTTAGCCCAAAGTAATATTACCAACTGCTAAAAATGAATTCAATAAACGCAGAATATTCAAAGATTATTCCTATCATACTAATCAGAATGTCTACAAATTTAAATCTGGCTGTGTTCATAATATCAATGTTGATGGCCCCTTACCCGACGGTAGACAATCTAAATTCAAATATCATGACAACTTATTGAATCTACTCTTAGTTTAAGTCATCACAATCAGCTTACAGCAGTCCACAACTGGACACATGCCCAGTACCGTCTTTACCATAAGGGCACACGAGGCCCGTGCCCAGGGCCCCCAACCTCAGGGGGCCCCGAAGGACCGACAATTTCTCTCACATTTATTTTCAAAACATTTTTGTCGGATACAGTATAACATTGAGCACCCGGGTCGAAAATAAAAATTACATTTGTCTTAATATTTCATTCAAAACTATGACGATTTTATTTAACCAAATTAAGGCAAAATCAAGTCAAACCACTATCGTAATCATAACCAAAAAATTGCTTTCTTTGCTTTCCAAAAGGGCCCCAAATTCATGTGTACCCAAGGGTCGCACATTCTTGTGTGCCCAAGGGCTCCAGCATAGTTTAAGACGGCCTTGCACATGCCACACGTCTTTTCACTCTACTCTCGGTGGCTATAGTTTAGTGCACGTATAAGTATAGTGATACAAATGCATCAGTGGTATTGAAATTGAAGTGTAGTCCATACTTCTGTATCTATACTAATATTATAAAGAGGAGAGATTTTTTATTTTTATATGTAACGAATAAACTTAAAAACTACTGGACCGATTTCAAAAATTTTGGGAAGCTACACTATCCCTAGGCGACGTAGGCTACTTTTATCCCTATATTCCCACGGAACCTGGAACTACGCGGGTGAAACCGCGAGGCGTCCGCTAGTATAAAACATAAATAATATTGGTAATTGAATGCTTTTGCGTCATCTTTACTTCAGTCAAAAGAAGTCCACTTCTGAACATAGGCCTGCCCCAAGTGTCACCACAACGATTGGTTCCTTGTGTCTCGTATCCACCGGATCCCCACAACCCTAACCAGGTCCACCTAGTGAGGGGCTCCCATATAATTTGAAAGAAAGCTTTCACTACGCGGTCGCCACTCCTAAACTTCTACTTTAGCTTTCCACATCACCAACTATTACCTAAATTATTTAAATAAACACCAAAGTAAAATTATGAAATTTCTGCCTATTATATCTGCAGAACATTATAGATAGTTCAACTCACCTGTACCCGTGGTGGCATGTGTGCGTGCGTTGTGCGTGCGCTTGTACATATGCATTTGTGTGGTAGTCGTTGTCCGAGCAAACAACCACCCACACATGCTTACCCACACATAGCGTCGCGCGCAAAGATGAGTTGAACTATCTATACCTATTATCTGTTATAGCACATCCTTAGATAACTACTCAGCCGACCACAAGTCCCTTAAGCCTAATACATTATACTAAGCGGTTTAGTTCAATCGTCGCGAACTCCGACCACATTTGGCCTGTGGACGCCCGGGACAATTATCGAGTCTAAAACCCGGCGCATTAATAACCAGAAATAGCTATGCACTTGACTTGTGGTCAAAGTTTGCATAATACTGTCCTGCACAGCGTTCTGGATTTGTGGGATTTAACAAAAATAGATGTGTGCTCGAAAAATAATGAAGTTTGGATATTGACAGAAATGGTGGAGCCTTCTCTGTCTCAGCTATTGTGTTTTAGATATCGTGTTTCGGATTCTTTATTATTGTAGGACGCAAGTAAAACCGGGGGTAACAGCTATATTGACCGTTTGGTTTGGTAATTAATGATAGTGAAGTAATTTATAACAATATTTTGATTGCGAAAGCCTGTCTTTTTTCTCTTTCACGTCAACGTCAACAGCTGAAGGGATTTGGCTGAAACTTAACACACGGAAAGACCTGAAACATAGGGGGATAATTGTGGAGTCTAAAACCCAGGGCATTAATAACCAGAGATAGCCTTGCACTTGACTTGTGGTTAAACGATTGCATAATACTGCGGGGTTCTGGATTTGTGGGATTTTAGAAAAATAGATATGTGCTTGAAAATGTGGTTTGATTTTTGGTATGGGGACAAATCGGCCGGTATTACCGGTTTGGCTTGTGGAATATTATTTATCTTAGCGGGTATCATGTTTTAGATTGTTACACGGTATTTGGATTCATAATTATAGCACGCAAGTAAAATTGACAGCAATAGCTAATACAAAAAAAAAACGAGAAAATGTAGCTTCAGGTTTGGTAATGAAGTAATCAATACTTGTATGCAAAAATGTATGCAAATAAAATTATTCATTAAAAATATATTTTTAAAACAAGCTTTTTTCGTATTCTTCTAGAAAGAAAGAAAGAAAACATTTTTATTTGTGACCCGCACAGGAGACACGAGATAAGAAAACACAAACAATAGTAAAAAAATAAAAATAAATAAACCCGTGCGAGACCAAAAAGGCTCCTATCTCAGCATGTGCAACGATATTAAAAAGAAAATAACGCTGCGCTGATATTCTGATAGGGCCCACTGTTGATGCCACGGACAAATTTACGGAAACGGATCATACTTAAGAAAACACGCACGCGAAAAAACGCTTCTCAGCAAACCCTTTCATTTGATACCCATAGCAAAGCAGTGCACATAAAATAATAAGTCCGCCATCTTAGGCCATCCGCCATATTTGATTTAGAATGACGTCACTTAGCTAAACATGCATTGTTATCCAAACTTAATGTGTGTGCAAAATTTCATCTTAATCGGTGAAGGTCTGTGGAGTTTTGAGTAAGAAACAGTTTTTTCTGAAGCAATTTGACCCGAACATACTTACCTACATCACATCATCACATCATCTATTCCTATCACATCCTATTACATCCTATTAATGTTCCCACTGCTGGGACACAGGCCTCCTCTCTGTGAGAGGGAATGGGCCGTAATCCACCACGCGGGCCCAGTGCGGGTTGGTGGATGTCACATGTCTTCGAATTTTTGGTTCTAAGACATGCCGGTTTCCTCACGATGTTTTCCTTCACCGTTTTGAGAGCAGTGGTGATGAAATAATTTACACAAAGTAAAGCGCCTGCCTGGGCTCGAACCCACGACCTACAACTTGTAAGTCGCGGCCGATACCACTGAGCCACCACTGCTCCTACATACATTGCAAGTAAAATAAAAGCTTGTGAAATTACCTGAATAAGGTTATAGGAAGTCAATCCATACTTTAATATTATAAAAGCGAAGCATTCTGTCTATCTGTCCGTTACCTTTTCAAGCTTAAACCGCTTACCGATTTAGATGATATTTGATATGGATATAGTTTGAGACCCTGGGAAAGACATAGGAAAGTTATTATCCTGAAAATCGTTGAAGTTTGTATGGTGAACTAATAATTACTGAAGCAAGGCGGCCCACAAACCTACAATATTATTGCGCGATATAAAAAATAGGCTAATCGAAGTACTAACTACCGCTACGCAGACAAAGTCGCGGGCAACAGCTAGTTATCTACTTATAAGTTTGTCACCCATTCACCGATCAATTTCGACAAGCGTTGCTTAAACTTGAAGATCGAACCGTACTGCTGATATAATTCTGCCACGAGCTCCTCTAGATGTTTTTCGTTCAATCCAATTTGTATTATAATAGAAATAACCTACCTAAGCAAATTGGTTTTAAATAAAATTATAGAAAATCTCTTATAATAAATTCAGCTAGAGTTTTATAGCGATATTTACCTCTTTATTGCATCACACAACGCAGTTCAGCTGACCCGGATGGCACAATATTGTTTTATGTTAGAAGTAAACGGCCGGTGCATATCAATTCAATTTATCGACGGCTTTGGGAGACACTTTACGCGTTATACTGGGCACAATAGAGTACGCTATCATAATATAACATTGAGGATATAGGGTAAGATAGCCAGTCCTACTTTTATAATATATTGTATAGTAGTCCTACTTTTCGGGGTGCGTCCATTCCTGTGACTGATCGGCTCGAGCTCCTAGGCATGGAGTTGACCCCCCCCGGTGGGTTCCCGCATTGTCGAGGCGGGGGGGCTCAGTAACCGTGGCTTGGTCACCCACGGTGAAGCGAAGAGGAACCCGAGGAGGGGCCGCTCGTCAGGGCTTTTGCCGATAAGCCGACGACGTAGCGGCCAACATGTAGGTTGCGGTGCTGCCTGGGCAACATCGCAACTGAGGCGGGCCGTGATGTCGTATGGGGTCTCCCAAACCCATACGATATCACGGCTGAGGGTTGGAGGCCGCGGCGGGAGAGGAGTGCCGGTATTGCGGTGCGCCGCTCTCCCTACCTTCCGCGGCCTGGACGGGGTCGCCACCGTCTGATGGCGGACGCGGTGGGGCCGCAGGGGAAGAGGAGTGTCGGTATAGCGTTGGCCGCTCTCCCTATCCCCTGCGGCCGAAACATGGTAGGTGGCGGGGCCATTGACCCTGACCCGTCACAAGGGGACCAAGGGTGCCATACACGGGGTCGTCTGGCACCCATGTACTGGTTTGGTCCCTGGGGTGGTCACGGCGCACAGTGTGTTCTGGTGCGCCGATGATGGGGGGTAATCCCCAGAGGAGGGTCCGGTGACGGACAGCCGCGGCGGGTTCGCGGTGAGTGCTAACGCGTACCCGTGTTCCCGCCATAAGCGGCACAGGAGGACACCGTGGAGTTTTAGTGGGTTAGAGTCCCACATAACTGCGCTATCTCCCCGTGGTAGCGCAGTATGCATGAGCATTTCTCCACAATAAAAAAAAAAAAAAAAAAAAAAAAGGCATGGAGTTGACATCTAGTCTCAACTTCGGCGCCTCCATTGAGTACAAAGCCCAAATTGCGGCCAAAAAACTGGGCATCCTAAGAGAGTGAAGTGATACTTTACGCCTGGACGGACGACTTTTAACTCTATACAAAGCGCAAGTCCGGTCCTGCATGGAATATTGCAGTTACCTTTGGGATGGCTCAGCTAAGTATCAGCTTGCCGCGCTTGACTCGGTGGGACGCAGAGCCAAGAGGCTCATTGGCGACGTTGAAATGGCGGATGCCACATTCACAGCTTGGCTCATCGCCGCAAGGTTGCCTGCTTGCCGATGCGGGAATCGAACCCACGACACGCAGCGCAGCAGTCAATCGCTCAACAACTGCGCCAACCGTTCGCCACAATATTGAAGCTGTCATTAAAATAAGATATTATACTTTTCAACATATAAATGCCTCCCCTAAATATGTTTCCCCAGCACGTGCAAAAGTAATGTAACCGGGAACAAAAACTGTTGTTATTTTAAATTTCTTTAATTAAATTGGATTTATTTTTAAATTTTTTCCCGGTTACCTAAACAAAACATTACGATTATTAAAAACCTATAAATAATAAGCATCGTCACTAATTGAAAATCTAAACCCACAATCACAGCCCAAAACAATTCCCTAATTCGCCAACATTCCCCAAGACGTCACATTCAGCGTGCTGCATTTTTCAGGAAATTTTCATAAAACTCGTAACAGTATGCGAGGCACGGACGAACCCGAATGTTTTGCTCGGTCAAATAAATTAAAATTCCCATTGCAAGTGGCGACTGGAATCGTGAGGAAACTGCCGTCGCCATGTTTTTTCAGCACTGAAATAACATTTCAACGAAACAGCATTATTTTTTCGTGAATGGCTGCAAATTATTTCTTCGATGTGTTGTTGTTCTCTGATTTTTTTTTTGGTATTCGATTTATGGGTTGACCATTTGGTTTATTTTTTTAATTTTATTAAGCCTCTTACTTATTGAATTTTGGTAGCTAACAGATTTGTTGAAGACAGTGAAGATACAGAAAAAATATGAAGATCTATTGAAACAATTCTTACAAGTGTAACTAATGCTTGATAGTGGTCTTATTTCTATACCAGTATATATAAGTCCACTGATAGAAAAAGACGAAAATAATTTCAATAATAAGGTTCATGATCAAGAATAGAAAGATCATGACATTAGCAAGTCTTATGGATTCTGTTCACAAAAATCAAAGGCCAAGAGATGTAAATGACGTATGTGGATATAATTTTGGCTTCGGGAGCCCACGGGGAACACGTTTGTTTTTGCGTAGCTGCTACGCAAAAAAGCTACGCCGTAGCACGGTGCTACGAATTGTTTACGAGCGGCTACGAAAACTACTTTCTAAGGAAAATCGATAGTGTCTATTATTTGATAGGTATATTGTTCCAGATGGACCTATGCTCTATATTAGGTCATGCACTAGGAAGTGGTGATGGGTGGGTGGTTTTGGGGACTTCAATTATGTAAATTCTTTCTTTTAAAAAGTTCCGAGTCTGCTTTATTAGAATAAAATATGTCTTTTGGTTTTGATTGGCTAGCATTGTGCAAATAAAATTGTTCAGCCCAAGAAAAGCCGCTAACACAAATATAATAATAACAACAGCAGAGCAGTAAACCTAAGTTAATACAACCTAAAGTTCCGAAATTCTTTGACAAAAGACTCATTCTCGTATCTCCAGTGAATATATGGAATAAGAATTACTTATTATCGCTCGAAATTCGTACGTTTTATGACACCAAAGGCTACGCTCCACTTAATGCGTACGTAATAGCCTAAGATCCCACTGCCAAAATCTGCAGGTATAATTGTTTTTTTATTATTAAATTTTCATGAATGGTACTTGATAGTATAATTAATTGCTGCATGGTTACCTGAAAATATCTAAACGGAATTATCTTAGATGAAAAATTTAATGTTTGAAAAATTGGAATTTGTGTTTGATAGTTAACCCCAAATATATAAGTTTTTCAAGTGAATCAAATCCGGGTATTTTTTTTTTTTTATAAAACGTTGCCCTACACTAGGATTTTCTTCCTGTATCGTGGGTGCATTTACTAACATATAAACTCACATACACACACACCCAGAGCCGGAACAACTATCTGTAGGTCATACAAATTTTTGTTCCGTGCGGGAATCGAACCCGCGACACGCAGCGCAGCAGTGAATTGCTTAACCACTGCGCCAACCGTGCGCCCAGGTAATTAAAATAAAGTAGTGTAGAAAATAGGAAAAAACAAGTTTCCAGCTCTTAGTTAGCATTACTTGCTGAACCTTGCAGGTGGCTAGCTGAGAGTTAGATGATATTGCATACGCACCCACGATGCGGGCAATATTCTTAGTGTAGGGCAAAGTAAAAAAAAAAGTGTTTGTGGTCAGATGGGGTCAGGCAAACCTGCAATAAAATACAAAAAAAAGAAAGTCTCGTTAAATGTATTCTACTATCGAGAATAATTCATTAAAATCAAGTTTTAATAAAAACAAATATACCTGCAGATTCTTGCGGTGGGCTCTCATACTATAATCTTCGTACGTATAATAAAATATACGTCACGAGATAATAAGTCAGGTCATCAAAAAGTTTTATAGCGCAAATTATTAATGTTTGGCAATGAAGAAGTTTTGATTCGATTTTATGAGAATCGGATCGTGTTTGTTGGTCGGTATCAACATTCGAGATCCGATCAACAGATAAGATGTTGTAAAAACTTTGTTAATCAGTGTTGTTGTATTAAGTAGACGATTTTTGAAGAGATTTCAACTTAGGAGTAGACGAAAGTTTCTGTAGTATCGTTGTTTGTATTTTCTGAAGGACTTTGTTTGGGGTAGGTATTTATTTTTAACCAAAATACATTCCCTTCTTCCGAATATAATTTGCCACTAAAGTTTTGTAGATTTGGGAATGGAAATAGCCGGCATTGACTTACATATATTCATTGACATTTTCAATTTCAAAAATAGAAATAATCAAAAGAAGCTGTTCTGGATAAACACCTACGATGATCCCAAACATTTTTAACCAATGAAAAACTACGGAGATAATTTTATGGTTTCAGTTTAAGAAATATTAGGGAAGCAGCGATGACCGTTAATGTCATGCTAAAACAAAATAACTAGGAGAAGATTTGGGGACTCTAATAAAATAAAATAACCATTTAATTTTCTACCAGAAAAACCTCATAACGTGGTTCATACATACCCAAAACTAGTCCCTTTTCACACGTCCTGGTTTCCGGGTAGCCGGTGCCGGGTAACCGGCGGCAAAGTGTATCGGCATATATGTTAGCTTTCACACGTACATAGCTATACATTCGCCGCCGGGTACCCGGCACCGGCTACCAGACAACCGGAGCGTGTGAAAAGGTACTTACTATACATCAAATAAACCTGTTAAAAAACATTATTTTAGTTCTGCGGCGAAACTCCAACACTCCACTTAAATATTTTCAACGATGTTTTTTAATTTCCTTGTCAACATGACGGTAATAAAACAGTTAATAGTGTCGTCATTACCCGGAAGAAAAAAACAAAAAAATTAACAGTAATACGGGTTCGACGTACGGATCTTCAAAGTAAAGCCATGCTTATGTTGCCGAGATAGATCCTTGGTGCCTTGTAAAGCACGTTAACCGGTCCACAGTTCCATGACCCAATGACCCACATATGGGCTGTTGTTAATGTTTAACTATTGTGTCTGCTATGTGGACAGTGAACCTGTTAGGTCGTTGGTGCCGGTTGTAATGTTTACAGTCGTTACGGGTAGTCATCAACATGAACTCTGTCACCAGTTTTGCCAAAGGGGATCGTGTTATCCAGTTACTAGGTCGTGGAGGTCGGATAAAAGTGGCACCATGTGAAATATTGTTACTCAGAATCCTGGTGAAGGCAGAACAGATTGATGTTTTTTTAATTTCCTTACCATCATGACGTTCATAAAACATTTAAACAGTGCACCGTCATTACACGTGACGTGTTAATTGGCGACACTAATCACCTGTAATATCCACATATCCACTCGGTGGTGGTGGATCCGCGGGTATCCGCACGACTAACTGTTATTGCTACTTCAAATGGTTTATTTGCCTTGTGCAACAGAATTTATGTATGTCCCAGCACTAGTTGATGGTTCTTTTTTATATCCGAGTTTTTTGTTGACGAAGATATTTTTGTGCGTGTTTATTAAAAGGCGGAGGAAAATAATATTTATCTTTCTTGGCAATAAATGGACATAAAATTGGATTGTATTATCATATTTTCCTGTTTCTTTTGATTACAAAGTAATATTTACTAGTATCTTTTACTAGGTAAAAATAAGATAAACAGTACGAATGAAAAATATTATAATTACTCATAATGTTCACAAACATAAAAACATCACTCTATAAAATCCATGACAGACGGGTTTGCAGATAGACAATGACTACGAAATCTTCATAGATTCGCGTTCTGTATCCCGGCACATAAATATTCATAAAGAAAGGGGAGTAACTAAGTATTTTTAGAGGAGAGAAAAGTATACAAAATAATGTACCTACGGCTTTCCGCCCGGGAGAGCTTTGGGGAAGAGGGGCCAAAGTGGCATCGTCACGATACAATTACCTCCTACGTGCCAATGGGAACTCGCTGCGACTGACAACACCTTAATAACATTGCCCAAACAATCAAAGAAACCCATTAAAAACTATCCACATCTAACTTTCCCTGATTTTCCTTGATAAACCAATAAATCATACTTTACTACGAAAAATATGAATAAAATTGAGTAAATCTGAATAAAGCGAACCGTAAGAAATAATATTTCATTCGAACGCCGATCAGTAGGTACATTTAGATGAGACAGAATAAGTCGTGAGAATAAAAGAGCGAATACTGAATTTATGAATGCGATGAACCGTGAGAGTAGTGACGATGAGAGAGGAGGAGGGGAAGAAGCAAGCAGGGGGTACTTGCATATTTGATTCCGTCATAAACTCAATTTACAGCTAATCTCATCTCAGATTGTCGAAGAAATAAAATTTCACACGCCGTTGGTTCACTCGTGAATGTAAATAGGGTAGGCGCGAGGACGTGAGTGGCGCACGTCAGTCGCGGGGTGTTGCGGGGGAGTTGCGGGGTGTTGCGCGGGGGGCGCTAATAAAATATACTCGGCAGAGTTCACGGCTCATTTAGCACGAGACGCCCGCGCCGGCAAGAAGCTCGGCGACAATTTAATATTTCGCCTTTAATTCCGAGCACTAAATTAAGCACCGGCCCGTAATCTCGAGCTGCGCCGTTAAATTTTTGTCCCCGTGATCAGTATCGGCTGGTGATCGATTTTACGGGCCTACCGGTCTCGCGTTTCGTACGGTTGTAACTTTTTAGTGCTCCTTTTATTACGACAAACGATTTTAATCAAGCGAGTTTTTGTTCAGAGCGGACGCCATTAGCGCCCCGGACTCGGAATAAAATTCGAAGTTAAGTCGCATTCGAGACTCGAGAATTTGCTTTTAACTTCGTTTGATAGGTCGCTTCGGCGGCGTTAGTGACCTTTACTTTACTCTATAAAATAAATCTATACAAACTGCTATTTGAATTTTCAATAAAGAATCCCGGGCCGCGATTCCGCAGTTAATCGTGGTCTTATACTGGAGACTTAAAGAAAGTCCGATGTGCTACCAAAGCATCTTTCAAAAGTTTTAAATTCAAGGAAATCACTCGTGAAACTCTCATTCGTTTCGAACTATCCTCAAAAAGCGCTGTAAGAACAAAGTTGAGCGGGCGAGCTCCTGCGGCTCGTTCTAAACTAGACTTGTCACTAGAAAAATCTCGTAAACCAACAACAAGATCATTAGGTAAAACATCCAGGCAATGCTCAATAATAAGAGCAGCCTAACAAGCTCTCTTGTATTTAATACGCGACGAATAAAACTTAGGAATAAAACTAAAACCATTTTTAAGACGGCCATGAATTATTAAAGTACCCTATTTCAATTTCATTACTTCAATATTTTTATTAAATGCCAAGGTTTTCTTGAACTTGAAGTGGAGAATTTGAATAAATTATGTTTTTTTTTCTATATTATCCATTACGATTCCATTGAGTAGACTTCCAGAATTTATTTTATTACATTACTTACGAAAATTCTTGATAAGCACAATTTTATATTAAGTAATTGACATTAAGTCAATGACCTCTCGAAAATTACTGCTGTTATTCGTATATCACTATCGCCAAAATAAAATAAAATAAATAAATAAATCACTCGAATTTCTCAAACCTTACATATTACAATTCAGGTTGAAGGAATTCCAGTTAATTGCAGGTTTTTCTGTTGTCATGCAACGGAAAAATCGCACGATGAAATTGAGTTGTTGCCGGAGTCTTTGTTTCCCATTATTTAGAACCGGGGGCTCTTTAAGTCAAAAGCATGCTTGAACCTTGAATAGGTTCCATCCCATCCCATCAGGCGATATAGTGGTCAAACGCGAGAATATCGTTAAATACAAATAATATTAAAAAAAAAAGAGTTGCCGTTGAATATATGAGCAAAAATGCACACGTCTGTTATTTGCGTAAAAGTGTGCATGACCCAAGTAGCACAAAACTGCATTATAGGATGTCACAAAGGGTAATATCGGTAACTTTAGCATTTATGAAGACTTATTACAGTACACTCGAACTGCAATAGCTGAAAATTACGCTTTCGTCTGTATAATAATGCTTTTATGCGTCACGGAGACAACACTGTAATGCTGCAAGCGTTAATATAGATATGCAGTTCAGTATTAGTACTGTAAGCTGCAATTAAGCATTTTTATGGACTTTAACTCAGCAATATTCTGAATTGAAGGCCACTAGTGTACCCTTAGACCGCTTGCATTTTAAGAAAGAACATGTGAGCTACTATAATGCAATCAGTTAGTCTGTGACTTCAAGTAACAATGATATAATGCGTCTTGCTGCACATAATTGAACTTTAGTAGTGTTAATCAGCTTGTTACACGCAATCTTATAATAGCACTTATATAGCCCACGTGATCACTATGGGTGAACTTATATGATGCTAAATTACAGCAAACTGCTATAAATTAGCTCACACATTACCTATGATCCCGGTTAGAGCTGAATACGTGTACTAGCGTCGGCAATTAATCTACTAATGCAGTTAAATAAGATCTTGTAGACTTATCTTTTCAGCACCCCAGTTTGCAAAAAAATATTACGAAAATCGGAGGAGTGGTTCTTGGGATGATGTAGGTAACCAAATAACATAAAAGGATTGACACAACAGACGTATAATTTTGTAAAATAAATCCATGGATCCCTAGAATTCCTGCTGAGACTTTAGTGGTTCACTGATGATTACCAACAATATTTGCGTACATGTTACCCAATATCAAGCTTTACAGGAATCTGTGGCTGATTTGGTTCACACAAGAACTACTCGTATCAGCTCGTTGCTGATTTATGTACCAATAGTGGATACTTCAACAGCACATACCGCTTAATTGTGTTTAATACAGTGCACATTGCTTGTCTGCCATTTTTTAGGTTCTAACCTATGTAAAATAATATATTAACATTTTTTCTTTGTTAAATAACGAAAATAACAATTGGATTTCAATAGAATATCTAATGATTTTATACGCAAACTGCTTATTGTCAAATTACAAATGCAAAATAAAATTATTAATTTTTTATAATATATCATCAACTTATTTTTTGTTATAACTTTCAAGTAAACAGTGATATTTTAAGAGCGCGTGAAAATTTTCACCTATATTCATATACTATTTGACAATAAACTCTCTTTCCCCTTCGAATTTCACGCACAGGAGGAAAAAGCAAAGTTTTTGTTACGGAAAACAATATTTGTCTATTTCACCTCAAAATGTTTAACAGAAACAACATATCAAAATAATAAGGAGTAGGGTGAAAACTATTCACAATTTTGCCACTTGTGAATTTTCAATTCCAAAGAAGCATTATAAATATTCTGGTGTGTACCTTGTGCTGAAAAATAGGTAACCATAACTCTATTAATCGACCATTGTGCTATATAAAAGGTAACAAATACTCTAATAATCAGTCAATATTCAGCTCTTGGGATGACTGTTACCTTTAATAATGCTGATATAATGCAAATAGTTACAGTTATTCAGCTAACAGCTGTTTAATTTGTGCCCAAACCAGAGTTATATCAGCTGAAACAGCGCCTTTAATGCTCTTATTCAGAAGGCTTGTTCAGCTTAGGATGCTATTGTGGACAGTGATTTAGCTACTATACAGCACTTTTGTGTTACTTGGGGAATACTTGCATTCCATTGTCATTGAAATTCTCAAAAAAAAATAATTATAGCACAATGGCATGCAAGCTACTTGCACAGTTTTATGCATGTTATAGGCACGTTTATTTTCATCCTTAGTATTTGAATGAAACAAAGTTTTAATGCTAGTCTAACATACACAGAGAAAAACGTATCAAAGAGCCACGTTATCTAACTCACATAATTTACACATTCAGATCGTAAATCCAACAAAATCACGCTCACTTTGCCAAGTTTCTAGTAGGTACTACTACTGGATCTGATTATGATAAAGTATCCGACGGACGTCCAAAATTCTGAATTTCATCTAATTAACATGCCAAAACCCCTCTCCAATTCTAACAAGGAAAACTGAATACTTTATCTAAATTTAGTTTGTGGAAAAATTCCGGCATTTTTAAGAACTGCCCAGTTCTCTTCAAGGGTAAGTTCGTTTTTCGAACTTTTCATGGTCTAAGTTCGTTTTCCTAGTTCTTTTGCAACTGTTTCCATAGCTTCTTTAAATTCGTGCAAGCCACATATTGTCGGTATTTCGAAAGAATGGTGGTTCGAATTTTCTTTTCTTCAAAGTTTAGAACGAAAACAGAAACTTTTAGGATAGATTTTGTTGGCGAATTTCGGAGTTTTCAACCGTCAAAGCATTTTTATGATTTTGTTGAATGTTTTTAGTTCTCATTGGACAAGATTTTTTCAGCTGTGCCTTCAGAATTTGTGAGAAGTCAAACTTTTAATGTTCTGATTTTTTAATATTGTATTACTGAGTGGTTTTCCAATCAGCGGTTACGTCACGAATAATTAACTACTGTAATACAAACAGGTATTCTGAGTCACAGATAGAATTTTTTCGTTTAATTAACATGCAAAATGAAAACACTAGTAAAATAATTTTATAATTCTTCTTCTTTTCGTGTGAGGTGTGGCCACCTCTAGTGTCAGTGTTAATTAAGCCGCCTCTGGGTTCCCCACAGGCCTCTGACTTGGCTATTTCAGACTTACATTAACTATATAAGTCCAGGTTTCCTCACGATGTTTTCCTTCACTGTTGCCTGTGGTGTCCAAGATAAACTTAGAAAGCACATATGAATTTGAAAAAGTTACATTGGTACTTGCCCGGATTTGAACCCACGACCTCAAGTACGACAGGCGAGGTCTTAACTACTGGGCCACCACGACATATAATACTAGAAAATAAACAAACCAAGTGAATGAGAAATAGCAGCATAAATAAAAATAATGTAGGTGTATATGTTTCCCAAAATGAACAAAAAACGCGCTTCAAGAAATTAGAACACACAATTTAATTTATAAAACCGTTTATGGCAGACGAATCTGCATTTATTTATGATATTAAAAAAAAATACACCGTGCAATATACACACTGTAACAACACCAACATATCACGTCTGCTTAGCGACCATATGTCACTGCAGGGATCCAGCAGAATATCAGCGTCAGGTATATTTGCCTGACACGTTCTGAGCTGGACTCCCATTTGGTGCAACCTTGAGACGCACACCGCATTTTGTTTTGATTGTCATACTCATACCTAATGTTACTGGTGTCACTTTTACTTTTATTTCTGTAACTATGGTTTCCTTTTTTCTTTTTATGTTGGCACCTTATTTTTAAACATACATGTAAATTGTAATAATTTAATAAAGATTTTATGTGTTGTGCTGTGTCTTTTGTGTGTACTAAATAAATGATTTATTTATCTTATCTATCTATGTATCAATATCGATGAACGATTAAATATATATGTTTAAAACAGATTATTTCCTTTTCACCAACATTAATTAAAAGTTCTGTATGCTTTGCTTTTCTATTATACCGATAACTTGAAAATACCCTAGGTATACATAGACTGGCTAGGTATAGCCAGACGTATGACCTACCGATTGTTATGAGAAAAAATCATTCAAGTAATATTATTTGAAATTTTAGCCGTTACCAAAAATATCTAAAAACCATTACACCATACCATACACAAAATAGTGCATGGCATATTGTAATGGTTATCAGACCCCCTAGCCAAGATATGTCGAATCTCTTTCTACAATCGATAACGCCTTCTATTTGTATAGTCTGACCACGTGATTTAACGTTCAGATGTATAATTCGCATACATTGATTCGTTTTTACTAGCGTTATCGATTGTAGATTGTCAACTTGGCTACAGATGCAGATAATGACAAGGTATTTTATTGTTCTTTATTTTAAACTTCTATCGTATGCGTGTACAATAAAGTATATTCTATTCTATCGTGTACGACATAAATGCATTTTACAAAAGACATCGATAACCCGGTGATTTTTGAAATGGTACAAAAGTTTTTTTTTTTTTTTTTTTTCTTTTTTTTTATTATATATAGGCTCGCGCTTGACCACTATCTCACCTGATGGTAAGCGATGATGTGGTCGACGGTGTAACACGCTTGCCTAGAAGTAACCTATTCACTCTTGACTTAAAGACTCCGAGGTTGTAGCTATCTGGAAACACAGACTCCGCCAGGGAATTCCACTCCTTAGCTGTACGCATAATGAAAGTATTTCCAAAACGTTTAGTGCGTATGGGTGGGATGTCCACCATGTACCGATGGCGCATCGCCGTACGTCTTGTAGTCCGATGATGAAACGGGCTAGGCGGAATTAGATCATGCAATTCCATCGCACACTCGCAGTATAAATAAAAAGCGTGTGTTATAAAAAAGTATAATGCTATACACTTTATACATTACTAAAAAAAAAACAAAATACCCGACTGCTTAAAAAGGGAACTAAAAAGACGTAAACAAGGAGAAAATCATGCTGTGCAGTCGGAGGATACATATTCGAGCTGGCTGACCAAAACCAGATGTATCCTCCGACTGCACAGCATGATTTTCTTCTTGTTTACGTCTTTTTAGTTCCCTTTTTAAGCAGTCGGGTATTTTGATTTTTTTAATTAACTTTTTTATTTATAACTTTTTAGTTAACATTTTTTTCGATTTAGGTACATTTAAATATATAAGTGTTTTATAATTTTGAAATCACCTCTTGAAACCCTTTATTTTGATACCCCACATAATGGTTTTGGACGAAAAAAAAAAATTGGCCCCCCACAATATGGCGCCTAAAAGCCGCCATTTGTCTATTTTCTAATTTTAATGCCGGTGACACTCGCAAGGTTAAGACGAATCGATTGACGTATAAATCATCAAAATCGGTCAACGCGTTTGGTCTCTGGAACGCCACATAGGAACAAACATACATACATACATACATACATACATACATACATACATACATAGACTGATAAACACATTACCCTCCTTCGGCAGTCGGGTAAAAAGACCACACCTCAAAGAAGTGTAGCCTCCCAGAAGTGTTACAAACACATTACCTCTGCCGGTGTCGCCTCATACAAATTATGCCGTCGCATTCAAAGAGCTCCTGGCAAATTGTTAGCATACCCAGCTTACGTTGCCAACATAACTAATACTTGCATAACAAAGAAGATTCCAGCTGCATATTTTGTTGGTGTGCAGTTTTATGAAAAATGCTATACTTACGTGCAATTTTATTGGGAGCTTTTTGAAAGTGTATCTAATACCTGGTGACCAATTTGCGTTGATACACTACGTAAACGAAAAAAATAACATCTTTATCATTTAAGGCGAAAGACATTTACTGCTAGACTGAAGCCTCTTATCAAGCTTCGTCACATCGACCGGTTCAGCCAGTCATTTCTGTAAACTTAAATGAGTATGGAATCAACTGTCAATTGGATGGTTTCACAGCTCACGTCTTCGTGTTAACTCCACGTAAGTTTTCACGGTGAGATTGCTTCTTGTATTCAGCATATTCCCACAGCCCACACCAAGTCATATTTTTTTATTTAAACTTCATATGCAATGGTCATACATATGCGGACCGAATGCAGCAAGGCATTCTCTACCAGTCAACCTTTGGGTTAAAAAGGACACAACAGTGGTAGGAGTACACAAAATAAATAAAAACAGTCAGTGACAACAAACACTGTTGCTTCATGCGTTTTGAATGTGACATACGTAGATATAAGAAAAAAACCGGCCAAGTGCGAGTCGGACTAAAACACGAAGGGTTCCGTACCATTATGGCAAAACACTGCATAAAAATCACGTTTGTTGTATGGGAGCCCCCCTTAATTTATTTTATTTTAATTTTTTAATTATTATTTTTTGAAGTAAATATACAACTGAACATTCTGTGAATATTTCAAGCGTCTACCTGTTGCCGTTATTAATATCGAGCAAAAAACGGCAAAAAAGTCACGTTTGTTATATGGGAGCCCCCCTTTAATATTTACTTTATACTGTTTTTAGTATTTGTTGTTATAGCGGCAACAGAAATACATCATCTGTGAAAATTTCAACTGTCTAGCTATGTTATATGTTCATGAGATACAGCCTGGAGACAGACGGACAGACAGACAGACAGACAGACGGATCGTGAAGTCTTAGTAATAGGGTCCCGTTTTTACCCTTTGGGTACGGAACCCTAAAAATGAACAATAATAAAATTTCTGATATTAATAAACTACTAAAATACATAAATAATTTCTAAAACAATAGACCAATAAATATTACAATATATATCATATTCTAAGTGAAACAGAAATTTAAATATAATAACTATGACGAAGATCATATCAGTCTACCTTGTATGTCTTATAAGGCATTTCACCTCTGTGTCGTCAAGTAGGTGGTGGCCACTTCAGTACCCGAAGTTCCATCGACTATCCGTTCTGCAACGCAAACATGGAACATGAGTGAGCTAAATTAGGTAGCAACGGTGTTTTACATACCTACTGTGTAAAATATTGGTACGAATTCGGAAACGATAAAACAGGGAATGAAAAGGTAATTCGTGATGATTTTTACAGGTTTTCCTTGCAGATAGATAAGCACCTGTTTGATATTGTGGTCCGTTTCATTAAGAAGACAAACTTTGTGGCGGAAAAAACCCAGTATATGTATGTCAGTGTTCTACATCTGACTGCGAATATGTACAATCTGCACATCATATCTTATGGGAGTGTATTCTTTGGCAGAATGAACGTAATATTATGTTGAATAATGTACAGGCTGTATCAGGAGTTGTTTACTATAAAGACCTTGTGGAAACTAGAACAAATTTCCGTGCGTTTAAGCGTTTTTGCCAAACCTATTAATGGAATCAAATATAACAGCTCACAATGTTAGGAGCCATTAATATTAATGCTAATTTTTATCCGTGGTGCTAGGCAACTGGGCTTATCCCAGTTGTAAACGACCCATTGTGCCTATTGGTCTTGTTTGTTTGTTCTGTCTCCTGCTTGATATGGAGGGAAGTGGAAATTTGTATTTTATTTTTTTCCTACTCCTCCATTTTTCTTTTCTGATTAATTTCGTTGCGGGATCCAAGACAGTTGAATTCATTCTCCGGGACTTCATCGAGCTTCATTGCCTCGGCGCTTTTCTGGTGGTTGCCACTGTTGATTCTGGCTTTCAGGAGTTGCAGTGGTTTGGGAATAGTGCGGAGGGTTAGCACAAATAAAAAAATATATTTTGGAAAATAAAACAATAACATGAGCTTCAACTTTAAACACAATTCATTGGATATTACGTAAGGATTCATAAACCATTGCAGTGCTGATCTGAACCGCGTATCAAATTGGCCACGTAATCCTCTGGCGTAGAGCCCGACATAAATAGGTGGACGGAATTCGATATGGTAGGGATTCTGAGGACGACGGAGAAACGGTTTGGAAACGATGTGTGGAGGCTGATTTTCTTGTTAAAACACGCCAAGCAATAATTTGGTGTGTAGGTACACCAAATTATTGCTTGGCGTGTTTTACACAAGAAAATCAGCCGATTTTTGTCTGATTTTCTTTCCAGATTTTTGTCTTGCACAAAAACGTTCAAATTCAAATCGAAATATCATCTCGATGTCAATCAAAGTCAAAAAACAAAATGTAGGGAAATTGCAGCTGATTTTGACAAGTTGCAACTGAGACGGGAATTTGGAAATCCTAAAATATGGGAATTGTCACTCAGAGCCTATATCTAAAAACAACGGTCAAGTGCGCACGAAAGGTTCCGTACCATTATCGCAAAAACGGCAAAACATCACGTTTGTTGTATGGGATGCAAGCTCCACTTAAATATTTATTTTATTCTGTTTTTAATATTTGTTGAAATAGCGGCAACAGAAATATCAAACATCTGTGAAAATTTCAACTGTCTAGCTATCACGGTTCATGAGTTACAGCCTGATGACAGACAGACGGAAAGTGGAGTATTAGTAACAGGGTCCCGTTTTTATTTCTTAGGTACAGAACCCTAAAAAGTGATAACGATTGTCGCAAAAGTCAAAAATGTCAAGGATTGTCACGCACTACCAAAATATGTGGCAGTCTCGAACATTTTGTCATTTCGACAATAGCTATCGCGGGCGCCCGTCAGAATATCACTCTTTTGTTTTACTGTTCATTGCAGGTCATCTTCATCATTCACCAGCCTATTAATGTTCCCACTGCTGGGACACAGGCCTCCTCTCTGTGAGAGGGTATGGGCCGTAACCCACCACGCGGGCGCAGTGCGTGTTGGTTTGTAGGCAGGTATTTAAAAATAGTATAAATAAATAGTCTATGAGTAAAATCATAACGTGGGTTTGACTTGAAAATAAAACGCGGTATATTTAGATTAAAGGCAATCCACGCCTTAGGTAAAGGAAAACGACAAAGAAAAGCTTAAATAAAATACAAGTCGCTTCCAGACAAATGAAAATTATATTTCCATTTTATTAAAGTCATTTTAAACTTTTAATTGACAATCAATCACCGATCGAACAAAAATAAGTAATTTACAAAAAAAAACTTAGTTCTAGACAATATTAATTTCTCTCAGCGATAAGGATTGACAAAAAGTTCAAATTAGAATTAACAAGCGCTGCTGTCACGTGACCAAACATTTTGACTTTTCGTCAACCGGTATTACAGATAGATTGTGATTTTTTCAAGAGCCCAAGATCATTTCGCACCCCCAGAATGAAAGTGACCGCACTCAAAAATTGCAACTTGTGGGAAATGGCCCAGAAAGGTTTCAAAAATATAGTGTTGAGTAAATTTAAACGTATCTCTTCCGTGTTTCATTGAGAGCGTTTTTTTTACGTTTTTATGTATTAATATTTTATGTACAGATTTGACGATTCCGTGATGTACAAGTTGTGAGTCGTGGGTTCGAAAAAGTCGCTTTATTTTGTGTAAATTATTTCATCACCACTGTTCTCAAAACGGTAAAGGAATACATCGTGTGGAAACCGAAATGTCTTAAAAACAAAAATTCGAAGACGAAGATGACATCCACCAACCCGCACTGGGCCCGCGTGGTAAATTACGGACCATTCCCTCTCTAAGAGAGGAGGCCTGTGTCCCAGCAGTGGGGACATTAATAGGCTGATGATGATGTATAGATTGGGAACATTACATTGGATTTGAATATATATTTGGACATTCAATATACAATAGTAGTGGTTTGCTGTAAGAGAACTCAACACTGAGATAAGCTCGCCTTTGTACATGCACTTCATTATCACACTGTAGGTATGTTGTTTCTGGTGTACAATAAAGAGTTAAGAATGGTTTCAAATTAAGGCTATTATTGCTTACTATTTACATTGCGAAATAAATCTGTATTTCTGGGACCTTTGTATGAGTTAAGCCTCTTCAGAATTTGATTACTAATAAATGTATTAATTGATGTCAATAAAATCAAAAACATTTTGTAATAATCATACTTATTTACAAAACAAGAAGTCAGCACAGCACAAATAAGAAATTGTGCCTAACTTCTCAGTATTTGCAATAAACTGGCACAATCCGAGATCCGTCGATTTTATGCAAGTCCACTCGAGAACACCTCTGACGCAAATTGATTCGGCTTTTTCACATCACATGCATAGGTAAAAAGCGCGATCACCAAAATTGGCCGATGTCTTGGGCTCTCTCCCTTTCTTACTTATAATTCGGAATCTTTTTCAACGCAGGATTATAGAGTACTTTTTTTTTTATAAGATTAAATATGGAGTTTCTTGTGCATTCTTCTCCATAAAAAGCTACTTTTCCGAATGCACGGTAGAATCAATTTTTATTACTTGTAAATTTTAATTGTGTAACGTTCAAAAGTGCCAAGCGGCACTTTTGAACGGTGGCCTAGTTGAAATAAATATATTTGACTTTGACTTTGACTTTAAGATCAGTTTCTAGTAAAATCAGAGTTTACAGGAATTTTGAGTTACGTCACTTTCGTTAGGGGTGCGATTTCTTGTCGGTTAGGTACTTATTTTTTGTCCGGCGAAGTTTTACAATTAAAAATCTCACCTCTTGCGCAACAGTATTCCAAGTTACCATCTCGACTTTTAACCCTTCCTCTGAATGTGTCCCTCAAATAGCAATCCAGTTAGGTATCGCAGGTTTACCGGCCTGAATAACATCCAGCTCGACTGAAATGTGGCTGAATACCATTCGATTGAGCTGTAAGCAACTGCTTTGCGTACTTCAACTGATTTTTAGGGTTCCGTACCCAAAGGGTAAAAACGGGACCCTATTACTAAGACTCCGCGGTCCTTCTGTCTGTCACCAGGCTGTATCTCAACAAACAAACTGAACCGTGATAACTAGACAAACTTTCACAGATGACGTATTTCTGTTGCCACTATTACAAAAAATACTAAAAACAAAATAAAATAAATATTTAAGTGGGGCTCCCATACAACAAATGTGTTTTTTTGCCGTTTTTTGCGGTAATGGCACGGAACCCTTCGTGTGCGAGTCCGACTCGCACTTGGCTGGTTTTTACTGTACTTATCTACTTATAGTGAGTATGCTCATTCGGAATGCAAGTGAGTTTTTGTCAGAGAGATTTTCACTTTATGCGCTGATTCTCTTAAAGTTGAAAAGTTTTTCTGTTTGTTAGTGGCTTTCAGTTTTTCGGTTATTTAGTATGCTACTTTTGATTATATTTATGCTGTCTCGTGACCCTTCTTGTACGTATGAAGACGTTTCTAGGTCCCGAACCTTTTTATCTGAAAAAGTATGTAGAACCTGATTATAGGTAGCGATCATGATCTCCTTTTTAACACGTTTTTATTGGTATGTATGTAACTATGTATCTATGTAACGGAATCTTTTAACTTGATTTTCACCTCCTTCAAAACGTTGGATTAATATGAAACTGCAAAGTTTGCACTTATCAAGGACCGATGACAAAGAAATAATTTAAATAGTTTGTCCCATTATCCTTACCAGGATCTACAGTATAATTATAGTTTATATAAACCAAAGAACACGCTTTAATAGAAAACCAAACTAAAAAGTGGAAAATATTTTCCAATTAATTTAAATTAAGAATTAACAAAAAAAACATTACATAAAAAACGCTTGATGTCAGTTGTTATAATATTTTATTGACAGATATTGGTAAAAGTTGTCATTTTGAAAATATCTTAAAAAGCACCCCACGCTTTTTTACAATAAAATACATTTATTTGTTAATCAAACTATTATTATTTTAAATTTACTATTATTTATTATTTCTAGTTTACTATTATTTTTACATTTCACTGCATTACCAGTTTTCTCATCCAGTAAAACAGCCTCCAAATTGCTTCTTTTAAAACCACATACTCAAAAAATAATCCGTAATCAGCCCCAACCACCTATCTCATCATAACCCAATCAGCTAATGCGATCACTTTTCCGTGCCCAAAAATGTTGCATACCATCCCACGACCTCTAACCGAAGCAAAATAATCCAGACATTAAAATAGCTAAAATATTGCAACACAAAATCGTTTATTAAACCCGAAACGCACGATTGAACACCAAAGCTATTGTGAGACGAGTATTGCCTTAAGGGCAACACAGTACTTATGATGAATAGTGTAACCAAAAAATCATTTTAGCAAAATTATAGTAATATCAATCTTGAGTAAAGAAAAGTGGTTGTCATATGTTTGTACTTTCAGTGAGTGTAGTATTCATCAAAGTACTGCGGCCATAAAAATTGTAATGTTAACATGAATTTTAATCCACTAAACAAAATAGCGTTTATAAAGCAATTCCAATCACCCCTAATAGTGATCACCAGATTCAATAATGATTATGTTCAATTCAGTACATCAAATCACATCCCTCAGGGCATTAGAGTCATCCTGATTGGAGTCCCCTTGCTTTATAATAATTTAACGCTCCCCTCTTTTAAAAGCAACTTGAGTTTGAGGGTGCTACTTGCTTTTTCTCGCGTTTAGATGCCACGGGGTTCAGGAACTTGAAGCATGGTTTTTATAACTCATGGGTTTGATTTCCGTATGGTACTGCAAATAGTTGTTTCCGGAATTTGGAAAGTAAGGCTATATTTTCATAAGGAAGAAACAAAATATATTATGTGAGTAGTCAAGGTATAAAAAAATATATTATGAAAACAAAAAACCCGACTGCTATAATAGTTATTTATGCTACAAGTGCGGAAGGGAGGTGATTTCCGATGAGTGGCATTTTTATTCACGAGCGAGCGAAGCGAGTGAGTGGATAAATCGACACGAGTCGGAAATCATCTTACGTACGTGTATCATACAACATTTTACTATGCATTGTGCGAGGAAATAAAAAAAAATATCTGAACCAAGTAAAAATTAATAAAATGGCGGGCTCATTCAAGCGCGCTCAGCGTATCTAAAGAATAACTAAAAGTTCCTCGGGCATATCTACTGCGCATGTGCAAATAGCTGTTACGTCGTAACGCAAAAAGGCACGAGTAAAATATACGTTCTGCCAAAAATATTTAATAAATATTTAAAATTAATAATTTATTGATGAAAATCTAAATCTAGAGTAATTAAAAACGCCTTTATATATATTTATATATTTTTATTTTTTTAAAAACATTGCCCCACACTAGGAATTTCTTCCTGTATCGTGGGTGCGTTTACAAACATATAAACTCACAATCACAAACACCCAGAGCCGAAACAACTATCTGTAGGACATACAAATATTAGTTCCGTGCGGGAATCGAACCCGCGACACGCAGCGCAGCAGTCAATCGCTCAACCACTGCGCCAACCGTGCGCCCAAAAATGCCTTGCATGAAGTATTAGTTTTATTTTACATTTTATTTGAATGATAATCTGTACTTAACTAATTTTTAAAACTTTTCTCAAATAATAAAAACTCTATGCGTTGGGCTGACGTTGGAGTTAAAAATTAAAAAAATACAGAAAAGTAAAAAGCACTAGTGAAAAAAAGTGACACTTTCCGCACAGTTTGGCTGCTTGGAAAACGCTCTTTTCAAGAACATGCATTGTAAAATAATTAACAGAAATGAGAAAAACAAGTACTAAGTATAATTTATACATTAAATATTATGAGGTGCTGCCAGAGCGGTGACAAACGAATTTTGGTAGGTTTTTCTATATTTTTTGTTTGTCCCGCCTGCAGCATCTCTTATTATAACCGCCTTTATACTAATTTGTTTTATTTCAGACTATTGAGTTTTATTAATGAACGAGTTCTCCAAATAGATATGTGTTATGTGATAAAAGATTATTTATTTGCTATCAAAGTTTCGCTTATCTTGAATTTGTGCCAAAATAATAACATAAAAGTGTTACGATATGTATATTTATTATTTTTGGAATGGTATATTTAATAATTTTCATTTAATACCCATATTGTTATAAAAACGAAAAAAAAAATTGTATCACGCCCTTTTTAGCCCATCCCCCCCCCCCCCAAAAGGGGGTGATACATCTATGTCACTCCCACAATTGAGACGAATCCAACTACACCTCATATGTTATAATACGTCAAGCCATTTGGGCTGTAGAGCGTATTATAGATTTGGACATACGTACATAAGCTCGATAAACATTTAACTCCCGCAGTCGGATAAAAAGAGGTGAATTTTGATACCAGACAAAATCCGAGTTCTAGTAATGTATAAACTCGGAATACAACACGTCATAGACGAAACTTTTTGTTAGCTTGCTGAAAGTTCTGTCAAGCATTGAACACGGTACTAACGTTAAAACTAAGAACTAAACAAACGTAGAACAAGCAAAACACCGCACACAAGAAAAAAAGTACAAAATTCATCTCGTTGAACCAGTCAAACTATCAGCGATAAGCAGAAAACTTGCTTAGCGCTCCCTCGCTCCCTACGCTCTGCCATCGCCTATAGCGTTTTATTGAAATTTCGTGTATCGTCGCTCCGTAATGGGCAATCGGCTGCCGAAATACTCTTCTTACCAAAGCTTTGGTGTTAAATCGTGCGTTTCGGGTTTAAGAAACGATTTTGCGTTGCAATCTTTTAGCTATTTCAATGTCTGGCTTATTTTGCTTCGGCTAGAGGTCGTGGGGTGGTATGCAAAATTTTTGGGAATGGAAAAGGGATCGCATTAGCTGATTGGCTTATGATGAGGCGGTTGGGGCTGATTACGGTTTATTTTTTGGGTATGTGGGTTTAAAAAAGAAACAATTTTGGAGTTTTTTTACGGGATGTGAAAACTGGCAATGCAAATGGAGAATGGGATGGAAGAGATCGCAATAGCTATCTGTAATTTAGTTTTACATTTTCCCATGTGTAGGGATGAAAAGATTCGGTGTCAGGAGACGAATTTATACTACATAGAAGGATACTATAATAAAAACAAGAGTAGCATAAATATCAGAAAAAATAAAATGTAAAAAAAGTTAATAAATATCAAAAAACCCAACCGCAAAGATGTAAACAAGAAGAAAATCATGCTGTGCAGTCGGAAGATACATATTCGCGAGCTGGCTGACCAAAACTATAAATATCCTCCGACTGCACAGTATGATTTTCTTCTTGTTTACATCTTTGCAGTTGGGTTTTTTGATTTTTATTAACTTTTTTATTTCCAACTTTTTAGTTATATTTTTTTTTCGAATGACTTTTAAACATAGTGGTATATATTTTTGTAATCACCTCTAAAAATCCTTCAGTTTGATACCCGACTCGATGAGTTTCAAAGAAAAAAATATGCAACCCCTACAATATGGCGCCCAAAAGCCGCCATGTTTCTTTTTTTTAACGGCACTTATCTAAAAACACTTGGGCGACCAAGACCTATCTAACGATATCTTAATTATAAAAATCCGTCAAGTGGTTTGAAAGATACGAGGTAATAAAGAATATTACATACATACAAAAATACAAGATACGCGCGAAAAACTAAACCCTTACCTTGCAGCCGGGTAAAAAGAAGAAAAGCTTTTAAACTCTAAAGTCAACCAACAAGCAAATAATCTCTCTGACAAAAACTCACTTGCATTCCGAAAGAGCATACTCACCATTAGTAAATAATACGCTATAATTATTTATATCGTATTTAGCGTTTATTCGCATTATTTTCATATATATCCATAAATTATCAAAACACTTGCGCCTAACGCCTTGGGGCACCACTGCCATCAGATGACATTCAAAACATTTTAAATACGAATGACACTTTAAATGGATCCAGCCAGAAATGATTTATAAAGGTAACGTAGTCAAATGCCAACATCATACAGTGCACACCTTGAAGTATAGTCCCTTGATTAGGCTAACACATTGTATAGACATTTGTGAAATTCGGCCTGAATTTGACCTCCTTTAGTGTCACATACATATTACATGTACGCTAATCAATACGACTTAGTTACTTCACTGTCAACCATAGGTACATAAAGTAAAGTCGGCAGTGAATACAGACGTAGGTACAATATGTTGAAGTTAACGTCAATGAAAACTTAAGCGCATCAGGCCACAAAACAAAAGAAAAACTCCTTCTAAAACTACCTAAAGCCCTTTTCCACACGTACGTGATGTACCCGGTGACGAATGTCCCCTACATTTGTTACCGGGTACCCGGCACCGATTAACCGAAGCGTGTGAAACGGCACTTATCGTCTAAGTTACTAATGAATACTTCAAAAAAACCATTCCCATTCATTCTCATAACTAAGTTAACCACTACAATGGCTTCAGTAGCAAATTTCGCGTGTTTACAGTTTACTAAACTTGTTTAAAAAAGGACAAAGGACTCACAAAATGGTTCGCGTGTATATAAATCATAATAGCGGTGTCGTTCAGTCGCAGTTCGGCCTAAGATATATGTGGCCCGTTGTATTTATGGCCAGGCTATCGACGAAGAAAATTGTCTTTTTCGATCAAAAATGTATAGATAATGTATTGATAGATTGTCTCGCATTCGGTTTCGTTTTTTATTGGGTGAATATGAATCATGTGTGACGTATGCTTTTACTGTTTGCACGATGCTGATTTTCGAAGGTTGATCTAGCTATTCACCATACTTATTTATTTCAAGTCAACTCAAAAGCTACGCTTCTTGTTCCAAAATCAACCGGTGTTAATGCATTCGCTCTGCAGTGAACCTTTATTTTACAGATTGCAAGATACAGATAGCAGCAGCAGGTTGGTCTGCAAGTTGCAGATTGATTGGTATACTGCAAGAACAACCTTTAAATATCTCTTTTTAGGCAGTGAAAAAACAAAAAGAAGAATAATCTGGAAGATACATCTGGTTTTGGTCAGCCAGTTCACGAATATGTATCCTCCGACTGCACAGCGTAATATTCATTTTATTTACGTCTTTTTAGTTCGCCCTTATTTCTTAAGCGAAGTCGAAGTAGGTACCTACATTTTAACATATAAGTTTGTCAATAATGTTATAAATGTTTTTGGAATTACCATTTTAAACCCTTTATTTTGATATCCCATAGGAAGGGCTTGGATAAAAAAAAAAATAGGGCTTCCATAATATGGCACTCAAAAGCCGCAATTTTTTTATTTTCTAATTTTAATGCCGGTGACACTCGCTAGGTTAAGACAAATCGATTGACGTAAGAATCATCAAAATCGGCCAACGCGTTTGGTCTCTATAGCGCCACGTAGGAACAAACATACATACAAAGAGCGATAAACACATTACCCTCCTTCGGCAGTCGGGCTTATCAGTCCAGATTTCTTTGGTGAAAATCAGTGGTGTCGAAATAATGATTTATAGTAGGTAGAATAATTTGTAGTTCATATGCGTCTCTAGAATTGTATACCAACTGTACATAGAAACCTTTCACTCACACTCAACCAAGCACACATTCAAATTGCAAAGTCTAAATTTTTCAAACTGCAATTTCGTAATTTTCATAATTCTATCCTCTTCATTCTCAAATATATCCTCTTCAGACTGATTAGTCATCTCGTCTATCACTCACGTACACAAAAGCCTCTTATTATCAAGGAATGCTTCACCTGTTGTAATATTATTCGCATCTAATTGGGTCTCTTTTCTTTGTAATATAAGTGTAAAAGACTTACTGCTATATTTTTCGGGATTTCGCAACGAAGACGAATGCCTCTTCGGAATCATTATGTTGTCTTTTGGAATGTTGTTTATTTGCGTTTCGGTTTATTTTAATTTTGTTTATGTTCGTATAGAGATATTTTGAAGAAATAAATCTTCTTTTATTTAAATTCATGAAATAAATGGATTTGATTTGTTTTCTCTGGTGTACCTTCTTTTGTCATTGACGAGCATAGGGGTTAAAGGTTTTTATTAGAATATTTTGTTATTATTAATACCAAAATTTTTGCCCGCAGAGACCATGCATTTTTATCGATTAAAATTTAACCAATGAAACTCAGTTATAGTGTATTTAGTAGTCTTTCATTGTAAGATTTTTTTGATCAGATCCTGACTTCCGAGATTACTCTCGAGATTACCTTAAACAAAATATGCAAACCATTTTATAGATAGATAATTTTTATTTTTAGGTTTCCGTACCCAAAGGGTAAAAACGGGACCCTATTACTGAGACTTCGCAGTCCGTCTGTCTGTCTGTCACCAGGCTGTATCTCATGAACCATGATAGCTAGACAGTTGAAATTTTCACAGATGATGTATTTCTGTTGCCACTATAACAACAAATACTAAAAACAGAATAAAATAAATATTTAAGTGGGTTCCCATACAACAAACGTGATTTTTTTGCCGTTTTTTTGCGATTATGGTACGGAACCCTTCGTGCGCGAGTCCGACTCGCACTTGGCTAGTTTTTTAGATGAAGTATCTACACTATCTACACTACATTTAGCATATTTGCATTGTACCGTTATTGTAGTATGAATGAAGCAATACTCTTAATTATTATCAAACACAGGCAAGTCTAACGAAACATTTCTTTACAAATACAATCTTCACTAGATAACTTCCTCCAATAAAACCCATCAATTTGTTCGTTTTTGTTACAATTCTATATTAGGTTCGTGTTGCCGGGAATATTACTGCAATCAAAGAAACTTGGCCACTCTATCATGTCAGTTCTTCATATACCAGATCAATCCTGATAAAAGAAATTAATGCAAGAAAAGCAGTGGTATAAAGAGGGGTAGAATCGTTTGATGTTTGGTTGTTATCTTCATCATCATCATATCAGCCGAAAGACGTCCACTGCTGGACATAAGCCTCCCCCAAGCGTCGCCACATTGACCGGTCCCGTGCGTCTCGCAACCAGCGGATCCCCGCAACCTTCATCAGGTTATCGGTCCACCTGGTGGGAAGCCTTCCAACGCTACGGTCTTCCGGTTCGCGGTCACCACTCCAGAACCTTTCTGCCCCATCGGCCATCCGTTCTGCGAGCAATGCGCCCTGCCCACTGCCACTTAAGTTTGACAATTCTTCGGGCTATGTCGGTAACCCTGATTTTCTTACGTATCTCTACATTTCTGATTGTATCACGCAAAGAAACGCCGAGCATGGCCCTCTCCATTGCTCTTTGAGTGACTGCAAGCTTTCTGATTAGGCCCATTGTAAGCGACCACGTCTCAGAGCCATATGTCATCACTGGCAACACATACTGGTCATAGACTTTCGTCTTGAGATACTGTGGTAAGTTGGACAAGAAGTTGTTATCTTGTCAACCTATACATGTCGGCTGCTGAAGAAGAAAATCCTTAACAGCTGTTTTGTTTTGCATTTATTACTAATGTTAGGCTTATTCCTATTAAAACAGTTGAGTGCCACTAACCCTCAATGCTCCATGATCTAGTAATCTAGTTACTGTGGAATGCACAAGTTATATTATTTTTTTAATATTGTAGATTGCCCTAGAATAAAGGAGACGGCTTTATTCTTCGCTGTATCAAAACACTTCACTACGATGGAACCGATACAAGTTATTTACCTTGGTTTTTTACAACATGTCATTTAGTATCTAGGTAAGCTTATTAATTGAAAGTGGGAATCATATTATAATTAAATAACCTTGTTAACTAAAAACAGTACACTCCTTTTTTGGGTAGACGTGTAAACAATTATTCGAAAAACTATCTCTCTTTTTTCTTCAACATACGCGCCGCTACTCTCAAACAAGCTGGCTGAAAGTGTATCGCCACCCTAACAGTCAGCCAAGCAAAATGAATTGTTGTGGTGCTGCAGGGGATAAGCCGGCAATCTGTCACCGCTTATGCGCAATTTACTCTTATCTTTATACCCGTGGCGTTATGGTGAAATGTATCCCGTGACATGTCAAGCATGAACATTCAGTTTCCTGCTGTTGTTGAAATAAAATCACAGAAAATTGCGAAGTTTCCCATTTGAAAAAGTGAAATATTCTGAATAAAAAATGTTTTCTTTTTTAACCTACTTCAAAAAGAAGGTTCTCAATTCGACAATTGTATTTTTTTATGAGTGTCCTCAGATCTTTTTACTTAGTGAACCGATTTTGATGATTCTTTTTTTATTTGAAAGCTTGTGCTTTTTATGTGGTCCTATTTAAATTTTATCAAGATGTGACGAGTAGTTTTTGAATTATCTTTAGTAATGCATATTTTCATCGTAATGAAAGGTACCAAAAACTAAAAAGAGAAAAATAAAGAACGTTACAACAAAAAAATTAAAACAACTGCCAAAACAAAACACTACAAAGCCAAAAAGTAACTTTCTTTTCGAAAGTCGGTGTCAAAAACGATAAAAAAATAGGTACCAAAGAAACCGTCGAAAAAAAAAATAATTTTCGATTTGTAGAGTTTTGTTTTGGAAGTCGGTTTAATTAATAAAATAAAAAGTTTTTTCTAATTACTCTCGAGCTCTCAATATCCTATTATTCAGCCAGCGATAACGATTGTCAGAAGTCTAAAATATTGGGTATTGACCAAGTGACATTTTTGTAGCCAATGTCAGTACGGTACCATGTTGGTATTTTAGAGAATTTTATTCGTTAATGACACTTTTCCTAAGCCCTAAGATAATTTTGCAAATCTTGATATCCAAGAACATTTCACAAAAAAAGAAATTACGTTAATATAAACTCAAAATGAATTAAGATTTACGTTTACGCACGAAAATGTTCAATAGGCACATCTCATCGGACTTAAAAATAACCGATTCATTACCACATCTCTGTCACCTTTTAAAAAATAAAAGCCGGATGTCACAAAACGTTCTTTAATCAACTAAAAAGACGCGGCAAAATAATAATCCCCTACAAAAACAGAGCTCCATCTTACAAGCCACAACAAGCGCAAAGATTTAAACCCATACCTAAGTTCACTTAACTTTTTCATTATAAATCCTTCCTTTCAATTCCACTTCCTCGTATTTGGGCGGAAATTAAACCGGGTAGAACAAAAACTCTGCAAACTTTCTTTGTCTTAAAACAGTCCTATAAAATGAGTCGATCGTTTCTTGTAACCCTAAAAAGTTTGTACTATTAGTACGAGATCCCACTGAAATAATCTGTAGTCTATTTTTTTTAATCAAATTTTTTTTAAGGAAGATACTTCATGGAAGAATAGGTAACAGCATGGTTGCCTGGCAATATCTAGCCGCAATTGGTTAATTTTTCTAACTTTTCCCTACATTAGGAATTGATCCTATATCACGGGTACGTAAGCAAAATAAATTAATAAATAAATCAAAAAACCCGACTGCTTGAAACGCGAACTAAAAAGACGTAAACAAGGGTAAAATCATGCTGTGCTGTCGGAGGATAGATCTTCGCGAGCTGGCTGACCAAAACCAGACGTATCTTCCGACTGTACAGCATGATTTTCTCCTTGTTTAAGTCTTTTTAGTTCGCTTTTCAAGCAGTCGGGTTTTTTGATTTTTTTATTAACTTTTTTTATTGATAGCTTTTTAGTTAATATTTTTTTCGAATTAGGTACATTTAAACATATAAGTGTGTTATATTTTTGAAATCAGCTCTTAAAATACTTTATTTTGATACCCCACACGATGGGTTTGGAAGAAAAAAAAATTTGGGCCCACACAATATGGCACCCAAGAACCGCCATTTTCCAATTTTCATGTAGTCAGTGACACTTGCGGGGTTAAGACGAATCGATTGACGTAAGAACCATCAAAATCGGCCCACGCGTTTGGTCTCTAGAACGCCACATAGGAACAAACATACATTTATACATACATACATAGACTGATAAACACATTACCCTCCTTCGACAGTCGGGTAAAAACAGCCAGCTTAGTTAGCCGCAATGGGTTGCTAGGTGCAAACAGATAAACTGGCGGTTAACTGAGAGCCTACCTTTTATTGACCTATTTTATCATCATTTTCTTTAAAATGGTGTAGGATTCACTTAAAACCTCATATAGCTGGAATTAGTATCAAATATACGTTTCATTTTATTTAATTAAGGTGATTGCAACTAGATTTTACCAGGCGAACCTGCAGCAATCCATTCTATTATCAAGTATATTCATGAAAATTAAATTTTATCAAAACGAAGTTACCTGCAGATTTTGGCAGAGGGATATTAGGCTATAACATGAGCCGTTCGTTTCTTGTATAACTCTAAAAAAGTTTGTTCTATGCAAATGTTTTTATGCCGCGATCGATTGTGATGGGTTCCGTGTTAGGGTACAGTTAGCAAGCTATTTTATTATGGACTACGGTGATAAGAATCGGGTTAAATCTACCGTGTCGCTTGCATAGGATTGAGTTTTTTGTTGCTGTATTGTAAAGTTTGTTTTGTATTGATTGGTTTTCATTTTCTAGTTAGTGGGGAAAAAAAAATCTTTTAGTATCATACTTACTAGTATCTGGCCTTATAGTTCTTGAGGTGATGCGCTGTGACATAGGTATCAGAGAATCTTCGTCCATTTACTTTTGTACTAACAAGAAGAAAAACCGGCCAAGTGCGAGTCGGATTCGCGCACGAAAGGTTCCGTAACATTATCGCAAAACACGGCGAAAAAATCACGTTTGTTGTATGGGAGCCCTACTTAAACATTTATTTTATTTTGTTTTTATAGCGGCAATTGAAATGCATCATCTGTGAAAATTTCAACTGTCTAGCTATCACGGTTCATGAGATACAGCCTGGTGACAGACAGACGGACTGCGGAGTCTTAGTAATAGGGTCCCGTTTTTACCCTTTGGGTACGGAACCCTAAAAAGTATCTCATGCCTTAATAAAGATCAAATTTTCCACGTGTTCCCGATCCGATGTCCGGTGAGGCTTGATCAACAAATATCCAGACATTCAAATACATACCCTCTCTTGCATTAGTTAAGTAAGATGCATCGAAGCATTTTAAAATGCACTTTCTTATCTACTAAGTCTACTTGCAACAATGATCAGTCATTGGTTATCATTATTTGTGTACGAATTAAAAAAACACCAGTTAGTACTAAGTTTTACTCCCAATTTGTACCTATCATTAACGTTTCACCTGTAAACCATTGAACTGAAAGCAACTTCGAGAATTGTCAAATATCAATGAATGTATTGAAGCAAAAGTAGATAAATCAACCCTAGGAAGTCTCAGGCCATGGTTATCGGCGGCAGGCATATGCGGAACAGGCTTGATGTTGCGTCGCTGTCTCCGCTATGGTTGAATGGAGTACAGATTGGGTACACTAAGACGGCTAAAAACTTGGGGGTAATCATGGACTCCTATCTGTCGTGGACTGCCCATGTCGCTGAGGTCAGTCGCAAAGTGCATTACTCGTTCCACTCGCTGAAATGCCTCCAGAGCTTTTTGCCCTTGAAAACCAAAATTTCCCTTGCCCAAACACTCATTCAGCCAATCATCGACTACGCCGACGCCTGTTATTTGGATGCCACCGAGGAGCTTTTAAATAAACTTGAGCGTTTGCAAAATGTATGTATTCGTTTTGTTTTCAACCTTAAAAAATACGATCACGTTTCAGATTTTCGCAAGTTACTCAAGTGGCTCCCTATTCGACTTCGCAGGAACTCTCGCATATTGTGTCTATTATTTAACATCCTTCATAATCCGAAAACGCCTTCCTACCTCCGTGAACGCTTTTCTTACTCCCGTCCTTCCGATGCACTTTGCAGGTCGCATCTTAAAAATATCCTTAATATCCCTTCCCACACTACCGATTTCTACTCCTACTCTTTTACTGTGCACGCCGTGCGATTGTGGAACTCTCTACCGCCTGACATTAGGGACTGCAAAACACTTGCAGTTTTTAAAAGAAGAGTGAAAGACCACTATCTTTCCATTCCGTCATAGTTGCATATTTATTTATGTATTATTATTTTATATATATATATATATATAGATAGGTATTAGTATTTATTGTTTTAATATTTATTTTACAAATATGTTTGTTTAAATTGTTATGATAGTAGGTATATTTATTTGTTATCGGTATTGTTTATTAGTTATTACTTAGTTATGAATCGTTTTATGTTTATTATTTTTCAACTCTACACACTATGTCTATATCTCTTTTTTTCATCTTTCCTTTCGCAGGTATGCTGGAAGAGATTTCTATAGAAATAAGCATTACCTATGTACCTATTGTTCTATTTCTTCTTCTTGTCTGTATATTATGTGTGTGTGCATAAATGGTTAAATAAATAAATAAATATATAGATTAACCTCTTAAATCAATAAAAAAACAAATATCCTTACTAACACAATTATGATAATTGAACAATACATCGACAAGCAGTAATTGCTCCAAGCTTGCCGCAGAACTAAGCCGCTGGAGAAGTATTTCGTCGCAATGGATTCTGACACTCTCTTCCAATCAGTCTTTGAGGCTTTGGCTGCGAGAAATTGATTATCCACCTTCAAGTTTGATGAAATCCCAGCGTAGGCAATCAATAACAGGAGGCTTTAAGTCGAAAGCGTAGGTTTTCTGTGCCGATGGGTTTAAGCGAATGTGGGTTTTTTGTGTTGACTTAGAGGGAATTAAATCGAGCTATGAACCATTTTATCTCGCTTTTATAATATTTTTGGTTGACTGACACAATCGATTGATGGTAATTCGAAGATATATGACATCCACAAACCTGCACTGGACCTGCGTGGTGGATTACGGCCCATTCCCTCACAGAGAGGAGGCCTGTGTACCAGCAGTGGAAACATAAAGGTCATTGCACATTTATCAACTCGGAAAGGTATCAAATCAAGCCGTGCAGTATTCTTTGCATGAAATTCCCTACGGCAACGCACACTAATCGGAATCGTAACGTAATCGCCTCGCCTCGGGACCCTCAAGAACCGTGGTGCGGTGCATGGTCAACTTGCAGTTTCCGCGCTTACGGCTCATCGTCTGATCTGGTGACAGCCAGGTCAACCAGTGGTCGGCGAGTCGTAAGCGCGGCGTCGCCTAGCCGTAGCTGAGTTGACGTACCGGAGCTGCTGATCCACATTATTACTTACTTACGTAAGGTTGACGCCTGTTTGACGGTGAGGCGAAAGGCGCGCGATACGGTTGCGATCCCTTTCCGAGTTAATAAGTGTGCAATGACCTTTATGTTTCCACTGCTGGTACACAGGCCTCCTCTCTGTGAGGGAATGGGCCGTAATCCACCACGCAGGTCCAGTTTAGGACCTTTAAAACGCTGATGATGATGACATCATACCTACCATGTAATTTTTTTGTTGTAATCTATTATTCAGCTACTCATAAGTTACATGACAGATATTATATGATGTTTTACAAGACGTCATACTTCATAAGAAGATTTTGAGTCCGCTTTGAGCAAAGTTGATTTCTGTGCGTGTTTTATAATTTGACATGGTAATTGCTTAGTCATCATCATCATATCAGCCGAAAGACGTCCACTGCTGGATATATATTATATCGGAATAAAAAGCCTATGTGCTATTCCAGACTATAATCTATCTCTGTTCCAAATTTCATCCAGATCCGTTCATCCGTGCTGGCGTGGTTGAGTAAAAAACATACATCCATCCCAACTTTCGCATTTATAATAATATTATAAGTAAGATAATAATAATCACACTTATATTATAAAGGCGAAAGTCTGTGAGTGTGTATGTTTGTTACTTCTTCACGCTCAAACGGCTGGATGGATCTGGATGAAATTTGGCTCATGAACAGATTATAGTCAGGAATAGCACATAGGATACTTTTTATCCCGGGAATATGTTCCCTTAGGATAGTTTTCGACATTCACGCGGACGAAGCCACTGGCAGAAGCTAGTATTATAATATATTAGATAGAATCATATTATTATTCTAAAGAGTTTAATATGTATTTATTGTTCACTGAATTATAATAATACTTCATTGTAAGCTACACCAATTATTTCATTAATTAAAACCTGTGCTCCACATATTATATGGCCCACTATTACTCTTCCAAATAACCACAAAGTAACACTAATGTATTCCGTTTCCTTTGTTTCAGGTAAGCAGCTGACACATTTTTATCATCTTCACGTTACTTTTCAAGTTATAACTTTATACTAAAGTATTTTTGCTGAAAACTATTAAGTCAGAAAGTTTTTAAGTACGGTATTGAGACTAGTAAGTATTTTATAATATTTTAGAATGGTATGTAATTTGAGAGATGTTGTTTAAGTAAAAAGCGTTTCATAGACATTCGTATCCCTTCTTTAATTAAACTAAACACTTTCTGATTTTTTTTCTTCTGAACCTTCTCTTCTTCTTTTTAATGATTCATGGGCAGAAAGTAATAATTCAATTACATCCATTTTTAAGCAGAAAAGACCAAACTCTGTCTTTGTCACCTCTGACCTAGGCTAGAGACAAGAGCAAACCCATATCAAATAAAAAAAGCATTAAATCCATAAAAAAATCAAGATAATGCGCATCAAAGTTTAGGAGTGGGGGCTATTGGCGAAATTTCTTGGTAAAAAGTGTACCAATTTATGACATCACCCAAAATACCAAAGCAGTGCATCGCTATCAATTTCCGTTTACGTGACAAAAGAAAATAATATTGATTTTTTTGCTTATATAACTATGCTATAATATAATTGAAAAACGATAAAAAAGAGATACCAAAGACACCGAAAGTTATTTTTGCACATTTTAGTGTTTTGCTTTAGAAGTCAGTTGAATTTTTATGAAAATGTTTTTAAGAGTCCTAATATATGGCAAACATTTCGAAACTGAAATCTTAATCAGGCTATTCAAAGACGAGTAATTAAATCAATACAAAAGGAAAAAATATTGGTTTTTTTGCTTATATAACTAAGCTATAATATAATTGTTGCTGAATGGAACCGCTGGCTGTGATTTGTCGGGCGACGCACTGTGGATCGAAAAACGGCTCTAGAAGACATAGGAACTTAAATTTAAAAGTGTCGGTTTTTTTGATTGAAATGGGTTCTAATAGCCAATATCATACTTATATATTTCATAGGACGCAATCTGGTAGGCAAAAGGGCAAGTTTTATTTTTTTTGCAAAAAAAATGTATGGAGCTGATATAAAAAATGCATAAATCTCCGGAACCGCAAGACTAACCGTAATATCCTTGCACACGGTTATAGAACTATTTATTTATGATTTTTTGACATACTTCGTATGACGAGAACGAATGCGTTTTTTTTTTTTAAAATCCTCAACTTTTGTTACCTAATATATGCTATAAATAGAAATAGACGTGTTATGTGATGTGTCTATCTAACTTAAAAAAAATATTTAAAATTATTAAAGATATTTTGATGTTTATTAACCGACTTCAAAAACGGAGGAGGTTCTTAATTTGTTTGAATTTTTGTGAATGTTTATTCAGAGATATCTTCGCCAATTAATAACCGATCTTGATAATTTGTTTTTTGTTTGAAAGAATATGGTCCCGGATTGGTTCCAGTTAAATTTGGTAAAGACCTGTTCAATAACTTCGGAGATATTCAATGGAACTCTTCAATAAATGACGGTAAACCACCATAGATTGCTGCAATCGCATGTCTGTATATTGTTAACACCATTTCATAACGTAATATCACACCAGTAGCCTCTGAAGGTGTACGCAGATGTGTACAGTTCACCCTTCTACACTCTCATTTCATCAGTTATGTCCAAGTTCCCTGTTATTGGGGTTATCTATTTAAGTGTATAGCATTTTTGTTTATTAACCGATCTAGATGATTCGTTTTTTGTTTGAAAGAGTATGGTCTCGGATTGGTCCCAGTTAAATTTGGTGAAGATCTGCTAAATAACTTCGGAGATATTCAATGAAACTCTTCAATAAATGACGGTAACCCATCACAGATTGCTGCAATCGCATGTTTGTATATTGTTTACACCATTTCATAACATAACATCGCACCAGTAGACTCTGAAGGGGTACGCAGATGTGTACAGTTCACCCTTCTACACTCTCATTTCATCAGTTATGTTCAAGTTCCCTGTTATTGGGATTAGATATATGGGCATATCATTTTTGTTTGTCCCGGATCGGTCCCAGTTAAATTTAGTAAAGATTTGATGAAGAACTTCGGAGAAATTCAATGGAACTCTTCAATAAATGACGGTAAATCATCATTACTTTAATTGCCAATATACAACACTTATCTCCCAAACTCTGAATTATAATCAATATACAGACATGCGATTAAAGCCATTTTGGGTGTTTTGCCGTTATTTATTGAAGAGTACTATTGGATATCTCCGAAGTTATTTAACAGATCTTTACTAAATTTAACTGGGACCAATCCGGGACCATACTCTTTCAAACAAAAATGATATGCTCAAATATCTAATCCCAATAACAGGGAACTTGAACATAACTGATGAAATGAGAGTGTAGAAGGGTGAACTGTACACATCTGCGTACCCCTTCAAAGTCTACTTGTGCGATGTTATGTTATGAAATGGTGTAAACAATATACAGACATGCTATTGCAGCAATCTATGGTGGTTTACCGTCATTTATTGAAGAATTCCATTGAATATCTCCGAAGTTATTTAACAGATCTTTACCAAATTTAACTGGGACCAATCCAGGACCATACTCTTTTAAACAAAAAACGAATCATCTAGATCGGTTAATAAAAACAAAAATGCTATGCCCAAATAGATAACCCCAATAACAGGGAACTTGAACATAACTGATGAAATGAGAGTGTAGAAGGGTGAACTGTACACATCTGCGTACCCCTTCAGAGTCTACTGGTGCGATGTTTTGTTATGAAATGGTGTTAAAAATATACAGACATGCGATTGCAGCAATCTATGGTGGTTTACCGTCATTTATTGAAGAGTTCCATTGAATATCTCCGAAGTTATTCTACAGGTCTTTACCAAATTTAACTGGAACCAATCCGGGACCATACTCTTTCAAACAAAAACAAATCATCAAGATCGGTTAATAATTGGCGAAGATATCTCTGAATAAACATACACAGGAATTCAAACAAATTAAGAACCTCCTCCGTTTTTGAAGTCGGTTAATAAACATCAAAATATCTTTAATAATTTTAAATATTTTTTTTAAGATAGATAGACACATCACATAACACGTCTATTTCTATTTATAGCATATATTAGGTAAAAATAGTTGAGGATTTTTAAAAAAAAAAACGCAGTCTTTCTCGTTATACGAAGTATGTCAAAAAATCATAAATAAATAGTTCTATAACCGGGTGCAAGGATATTACGGTTAGTCTTGCGGTTCCGGAGATTTATGCATTTTTTATATAAGCTCCATACATTTTTTTAGCAAAAAAAATAAAACTTGCCCTTTTGCCTACCAGATTGCGTCCTACGAAATATATAAGTATGATATTGGCTATTAGAACCCATTACAAGCAAAAAAACCGACACTTTTAAATTTAAGTTCCTATGTCTTCTAGAGCCGTTTTTCGATCCACAGTGCGACGTGCTGCTTGGCGCAGTTCACCACTGCGATTGGCCGAGGGCCATGTTTCATCGTGCTGCCCAACCTAGCTGGCCAACGTGATTCGTTAGTGTGGTGGTGGCGCGACGGTCAGCGGACCAATCAGAGGACGACGCGAAGCAGTAGACAATCAGTGCGTAATGACAGTGCAGAAGTGAAAAATCTAATTCCAAAAATTGTACCAAGAAACGACACGTCTCACTGTAACTAATTTCCAAAAGTAAAAGTCAAAATTCATCGATTGTTTTTATTATCGCCTCAATCCCCGTAGCAGATACGCGCAGCTACATAATTTGGACCTTCGAACCGGAGCATCTACGCAAATAGACCGGACGATTGAGAGACCTATGGTGGATACAACGGTGGATTACAGTTCTTTTGGTGAGACGTGCCAACTAAAATCTCCAAAACCTTCTTTCTTCACCTGTGTGATACTGTGCTTTTATCAGTTTCAGTGCTTTGCCATTTCGCTTGCCCGCTTGCACATCGTGGTTTGGTGCAGACGCTTTAGCTCATCAGAATTTCACAAAGTGCAGTGATTCAACTGTGAGTATCATCTAATATAAACCTTTCGCCTTTCCGCATTCCCACAATGGCTTTATCAGATACAAAAGTAGAAATAATGATGAAAGATCTCAAAAAGAAACGAGCATCGATCAAATGTCGGTTAACACATTTTAAAAAGTATGTGAATTCGTTCGAAGATGTCGATTTATCTATTAACCAGCGAACAGAACTAAAATTACGCGTTGTAGGATCGCAAACCCTAATGAATGATTTTAATCAAGTTCAAAGTAAAATAGAGGACATAAGTCCTGAGTCAGATATTGAAAAACAACTTGAATCGCGCGAGGATTTTGAAAGGGAATATTACATTGTTCTTGCACTTGCTGAATGTATGACAAGTACTGATGAGAAATCTACCAGTATTTCTGAACTACCTACGACCAGTTCAAACCATTCTATCAAGTTACCTACTATATCTATTCCCAACTTTGACGGTTCCTATGAACACTGGTTGGAGTTCCGCGACACGTTCATGTCATTAGTGCACAACTGTAAAACAATAACGCAAATTCAAAAATTTCATTATTTAAAATCATCTTTAAACGGTAACGCTAAGTCTGTCATAGATTCTCTGGAATTTTCTGCAGACAATTACGAAGTTGCATGGGAATTGTTGACCAATCGGTTTGACAATACAAGTTTGCTGGTTCATAACCATGTTAAATCTATATTTTCAATTCAACCGCTAACCAAAGAATCGCCAGGATTATTACGCAAACTTATTGATAATATTCTTAAGAGTTTACGTGCATTAAAATTATTAGGTGAGCCGACAGAGTACTGGGATACAATAATTATTTATAATATAGTTTCAAAATTGGATCCCATTACAGAACGCGATTGGGAACAGCATAAATGTACGTTACTGAAGACTAATAGTTCATCAAAGTTGGTAGTTAAACTAGACGATTTATTACAGTTTCTTAGGAATAAAGCGGATATATTAGAGACACTTATAGTGTCACACAGTAAAACGAATATTAACAGCGGGAGTGACCATAAGAAACAGGCCAATAATCACGTGACAACGCCTAAGGTTCATTGTAACGTAGTAACTAATAAATCTAATAACAAATCGCAAAGTAAAACCCCACGTTTTTATAAAGCTTGTCTTATGTGTGACGCACAACATCCCTTATATTCGTGCCAAAAATTCCTTGACCTAAGTGTAGAAGATAGATTAAAGATTGTCAAAGATAAAGACTTGTGCATAAATTGTATGCGTCCTGGTCACCATGTAGGTACTTGTGTTTTTGGTCCGTGCCGAAAATGTGAACAAAAACATAATTCCTTAATTTGTGAAGCAGTTAACAGTAACAAAATTAACTCAAGTGTAGTTACATTTACGACTAGCGAACAGACAGCTGTTCCTAGTTCTAGTTTGAACAATAATAATTCGCATACACACAGTAATTCATTTCAGGTACATAATGTTCACGCAAATAAAAATACGGCTTCGGCACAACATGTGTTGTTGTCAACTGCAATCGTAGATATTCGTAGCCAGTCGGGTGTTTATCATAAAGCGCGTGTGATTCTCGACAGCGGCAGCGAACGTTCATTTATTACGCAATCATTTTGCGACAAATTAAATACGCAAATTATACAGTCCACTCAGAAAATTCACGGCGTAGGAGACTCAATAACACAGTGTTCGCAATCCTGTAATGTTGAGTTAAGATCGCGCAACGGTAGCTTCACTGCAAGCGTTCAGTGTTTGGTTCTGCAACGGATAACATCAAAGTTACCTACGACAACTTTGAGTGCTATTTGTTTCAGTATACCAGATAATATTACTCTCGCTGATCCGAACTTTTATGACAGTCAGCCGATAGATTTGTTATTAGGTGCGGATTTGTTTTGGGAGTTAATAAATGAAGGTAAGATGCGTCTCAAAAATGGCCCTTACCTTCAAAATACGAAATTAGGTTGGATAGTGTCAGGTTCGATTCAATCTATTACGCAAAATAAAGTGAAACATGTAAAATGTAATTTTACGCAATCAATAGACATTGATGCATGTTCACTTGATCAATTATTACGCAAATTTTGGGAGATAGAAGAGTTACCTAATAGTATGAATAAGCTCGGCAGCGACGAGGAGCTCGCCTGCGAGGAGCATTTTATTCAAACAACTAAACGAGTTGCAGACGGAAGGTTCAGCGTTCGAATCCCGTTGAAGCACTTACCGGAAAAGTTAGGTGAAACTCGCACACAAGCGGAACGTCGGTTTTTTGCTTTAGAGAAAAAACTTCAACGTAACCCTAATTATAAAAAAATGTATAGTGATTTCATTCACGAATACATTGAGTTAGGCCATATGAGTCTCATAAACAATTACAATACACCGCATTATTTTTTACCACACCATGGTGTGTTTCGCGAACATTCCACAACCACCAAATTACGTGTGGTCTTCGATGCTGGAATGGCTTCCAGTTCTGGTGTTTCGTTGAATGATCTGCAGATGGTCGGTTCAGCCATACAAGGCGATTTAATTTCAATTTTACTTAAATTTCGCGAAAACAGATATGTAGCTTGCGCTGATATCGAAAAAATGTATCGTCAAGTATTAATAGATAAAGATCAACGGGATCTTCAGCTTATCTTGTGGCGGGATAATCCGTCTGAGACTCTGAAGGTGTACCAGTTAAACACGGTCACGTATGGTACCGCTTCAGCACCGTTTCTTAGTTGCCGGTGTTTAAAACAATTGGCTGAAGAATGTGAGGTTCCGTACGTGAAGGAAACTATTAATAATAATTTTTACGTTGACGATCTTATTTGTGGGGCAAACAGTGTCTCAGAATTAAATGAAATTTGCGAAGGTACTAGTCAAGTTTTACGATCGGCGTGTCTAGTTTTGCGTAAATGGGTTTTTAATTTCGACCGCGCGAACCCTAATGATTCACAAGACGTTACGGAACAACGTGCGCTGGGTGATAACATTCAAAACAAAACTTTAGGTATTGGATGGAACAATAAGTCGGATGAATTAAACTATTATTCGCAGATTAAAACCGATGTAAGTGTACTTACAAAACGTATTATTTTATCGAATGCATCTCAGATTTATGACCCTCTAGGATTAGTTAGTCCGGTAATCACAATTGCTAAAACATTGTTACAAAAATGTTGGTTATTAAAACTAGAATGGGACGAACCGGTTCCGAGTGACGTCGCGCAAGTCTGGAACCGATTTATTAGTTGTTTATCTTTACTTAGTAGTTTACGCATACCTCGCTATGTTATGTGCTTCGATCCTACTTACGTAGAACTACATATATTTACCGATGCCTCGCAGACGGCGTACGGCGCTTGCACTTATATACGCACAATTAATAATAGTCAATCTGCTGTGACGATGCGCTTGTTATGTTCCAAGGGCAAGGTCGCGCCTACAAAACCCACAACTATACCTAGATTAGAGTTGTGTGGTGCAGTATTAGGCGCGCGATTGTATTCAAAGGTGATTGAATCTCTCCGTTCTAAAGTCAATAAGGTCGTTTTCTGGACGGATTCCACTATTGTTTTGGGTTGGCTAGGTATGCCGACTAATTTACTCAAAACGTATGTTCAGAATAGAACCGCAGAGATTCATGACTTAACTAAGGAACATCCATGGCGGCATGTTTCTGGCAAAGATAATCCAGCTGATTTAGTGTCGCGCGGTGTAAGCCTAGATATACTTAAAGCCTCGACTTTATGGTGGGAAGGTCCGCAATATTTACACGATGTTAAATTTGAGGTGTCTAAGTTATCAAATAGTGACAAATTAATCGAAAACGACTTGCCTGAGTTAAAATCGAATATTCTGTGTCACGTAATGAACCAGTCAATTGAGAGTAGTCTATTTCCATTTTCTAAATATTCACAGTACTTAAGGATGAAGCGTTCCGCCGCTTATATATTTCGTTTCATACACAATACGTGCAATAAAACCAATCGGCGGACGGGTTTATTGACAGTAGATGAGCTTGAATATTCGGCCTTAACGTTAGCAAGATTAAGTCAGCAGGAATCATTTCCTGATGTTTATGATTCGCTTATGAATAAGAAAAGCATAAAGAAAAAAGCTCAATTATTAAAATTAAACTTATTTATAGATGAAAATCGTTTAATACGAGTCGGTGGGCGCATACAGTATTCCTATAATTTTAGTTTCGATAAAAAACATCCAATTTTGTTATCTGCCAAACATTGTTTTACAGTTTTGCTTTTTCGTTATGAGCACCTGCGTACGCTGCACGCTGCGCCACAGCTGCTTCTATTTACCATAAGAGAGGCGTGGTGGCCGGTCGGTGGTCGGAATCTTGCGAAAAAGGTTGTGCATGCATGCGTAAAGTGTGCACGACTGCGCGCAACCACGTTGGTTCCCATAATGGGTAATCTGCCGCAAGAACGTCTGGATCCCGGGTATCCTTTTCTGCGCTGTGGCGTGGACTACGCAGGTCCAGTGTTCACCTTGAACCGAAAGGGTAGAGGAGCGAAATTGCAAAAATCATACATATGTATATTCGTATGTTTTGTTACGCGCGCTGTACATTTAGAACTTGTTGGAGATCTCTCATCAGATGCTTATCTATTAGCTCTCAAACGTTTTGTTTCACGACGTGGTAAACCAATTGAAATATTCTCTGACAATGGAAAAAACTTTGTTGGTTTAATGAACGAATTCGCAAAATTTTTAAAATGTTGTTCTAATGACATAAAGGAATACGCAACTGCACAAAATATAAAATTTAAAATGATTCCATCTTATGCTAGCCATTTTGGGGGCTTGTGGGAGGCCGGGGTGAAGAGCTGTAAGCATCATCTGCGGCGTGTAGTGGGCAATGCGCATTTAACTTTTGAGGAGTTCACAACAGTGTTAACACAGGTTGAAGCAATCCTGAACTCCCGACCCTTGACTCCTATGTCCACAGATCCTTTAGACTTCCTCCCTCTTAGTCCAGCTCATTTTTTGGTTGGCCGTCCACTGACTGCACCTGTATCTGCTGACATCCACGATGTTCCTGAGCACCGACTCACTCGATACCAGAGGGTGGAACAGATACGACAACACTTCTGGCGTCGCTGGGCCAAGGAGTACGTGTCAGAACTGCAGACCAGGAGCAAGTGGCAAGAGCATAATACTGACCTCAAAGAGAATATGCTCGTTCTCCTAAAAGACGACAACTTGCCGCCATTGAAGTGGAGCCTAGGAAGAGTTCTCAAAACCTATCCGGGGAAAGATGGAATAGCAAGAGTAGCTGATATACGCAAGGCGGACGGCATAGTCAGACGGGCATTCTCCAAAATTTGTCCGCTTCCTCTGACGCATGATTAATGGCATTGCGCTGAAGCTGCCGGGCGTCCTTCTTCTCATTGGAACCTGATGCTTCCAAGGCCCGGAGCATGTTGCTGAATGGAACCGCTGGCTGTGATTTGTCGGGCGACGTGCTGCTTGGCGCAGTTCACCACTGCGATTGGCCGAGGGCCATGTTTCATCGTGCTGCCCAACCTAGCTGGCCAACGTGATTCGTTAGTGTGGTGGTGGCGCGACGGTCAGCGGACCAATCAGAGGACGACGCGAAGCAGTAGACAATCAGTGCGTAATGACAGTGCAGAAGTGAAAAATCTAATTCCAAAAATTGTACCAAGAAACGACACGTCTCACTGTAACTAATTTCCAAAAGTAAAAGTCAAAATTCATCGATTGTTTTTATTATCGCCTCAATCCCCGTAGCAGATACGCGCAGCTACAATAATTGAAAAACAATAAAAACAAGAGATACTTGCAAAGACACTGAAAGTTATTTTTGCACTTTTTAGTGTTTTGATTTAGAAGTCGATTGAATTTTTATGAAAATGTTTTTAAGAGTCCTAACATTTCACAAACATTCCGAAACTGAAATCTTGATCAGGCTAGTCAAATATGAGTAATTAAATCAATACTAGACTCAACTTTATCGTGACAACACAGCATCATAATAAAAAAAAAAAACCTTCTAAAAACAGACCACTTTCTCACTTCTCCAAGGTGAGACCTCCTTTGTCCGATATACGTTAGGCTACGTGTGAAAATGGCCTTATACATAAAAGATGGAACGATTTGAGTGCGACCGAGAGTTCGATGGTACCGAGTTAGTTTCTCTTAAGACGGGCTCCGCAAATAGCGCCTTCACCTAGTAATCTCTGTGGGGCAAAGATCTGAAATGATAGTGTACTTTGTGGAAATATTTTTAGGGTTGCCTTGTAAATATGGGTTGTTTAGAGGGCTGGGGGCGGAGAGGGTTTTAGGCGATGCTGTTGGGTAATAAGCCGCCTTTTGGTTCCACTGTAGTGGGGTAAATAGAGAATACCTACGTTATCTCATACGTTGTATTTGGTATCTTTTGGCCTTGGAGAAAACTATGCAAGCAATTGAGGCTATATACAACCTCGCCCTCAACAATAGGTACTTTAGCTTTGCCTAAGGGAGTAACATGTGTAATATTCTCCTTTTGAATACCTCCACTCCACTCAACAGAGTTGCCATGACTATGAATACAAATCCTCGATTTATGTCATTACAAGCTATAACTGTATTTTTACCCGACTGCCGAAGGAGGGTAATATGTTTACCAGTCTATGTATGTATGTATGTATGTTTGTTCCTATGTGGCGTTCTAGAGACCAAACGCGTTAGCCGATTTTGATGATTCTTACGTCAATCGATTCGTCTTAATCCTGCGAGTGTCACTGGCTACATTAAAATTGGAAAAAAACAAAAATGGCGGATTTTGGGCGCCATTTTGGGGGAAAAAAAATATTTTTTCTTCCATACCCATCGTGTGGGGTATCAAAATAAAGGATTTTAAGAGGCAATTTCAAAAATAAATAATACTTATATGTTTAAATGTACCTAATTATAAAAAAAAATAACTAAAAAGTTGTAAATAAAAAAACTTAATTAAAAAATCAAAAAACCCGCATGTCATGCTATGCAGTCGGAGGATACATCTGATTGTGGTCCGCCAGCTCGCGAATATGTATCCTCCGACTGCACAGCATGATTTTCTTCTTGTTTACGTCTTTTTAGTTTGCTTTTCAAGCAGTCGGGTTTTTTGATTTTTTAATTAACTTTTTTTATTAAGAGTGTATTGTAGGATATTATTATGAGGGAGGCCTGAGCCCAGTAGAGGGACATTCTAGAGTAATAAAAACCAATAACAATTTTTTTAAATCCTGCAACGCTGCCTCAATAGTGGTCATTTTAACCCCCATCGAGGGTCAAAATTATGCCATCCAGTGACTTTTTTTACCCCTCAACCATGCTTTGTGTAGTTATAATACAGCTTTCAGTTTTCTACTCACGAACAGAACACTATTTCATAAACATGACAATCTGTATCGCCAAACTTGCTGCTCGGCTTCCAAAATGCCAACTTTGTTGGGAACCCAGCTGACATAATGCTCAACTTTGTTTTATGGCTGCATTTTATTCAATCCTATGACGTCATTCTGAAACCTCTTATAGTTTTAATCAGTAGGTTATTGGCTACAAGGATATGGGTAGAATTTGGCCATTTGGGGCATTCGATTTGTGAGGGTAAGCTCTGCCTACTGCGGTCAGTCAGTTGATTGGTGAAATCTTCACACATAGAGCTTCTGTAATGAAAAATCTAAATCAAATGTTTTTTATTTCACATAGGCCTACATGGGCACTTATAAAACGTCGACAAAAGGTGCACGGTTCGGGTTGGTCGTTTCCTATGGAGAAGAACCGGCAAGAAACTCCACGGTTACTCTTTTTAAAAAAAAAAAATGTTTTTACAATAATTCTATGTTACAGCATTAGTGCTTAGATATGGGGGGACAACGTAGGCCCGACAATAAACAGTAAGAAACAATGAGAAAATTAAACAAACATCATTAAAATGTCTTAATAAGTGATAAGAAAGTATCGTATTCCTTTATCATTCTTGTTCAATGAATAGATAAACTCCATTGGAACTATTTTGTTTTGCTAATTTATGGAAAAGCATTTGTTTTAACATTAACTATAGTAAATTGCAAATTAAATTGTGTTCTGTATGAATCAAGAGAAATAGATTTGTTATCGTTACATTTATTGCATTGACAAGCAATTTTTAAGCGCTTCGTGCGAGTTTCTCGCGATAATGTAAACGTCAATTTATATTGAAATTTTATAAGCAAGAACACTACAGTGGAACACAATTAAGCCATACGATTTAACATAAGCGAACGATTACGATAACGCGACTGAGGGAATATATAACCTTGCACTATGTAGCCTCTCTGAAATGGCTAGCAAGAAAAAAGTATCCCCAACGTTTCGTAGATTCAAATATGAAGCTAGGTGTACCATCGCCAAGAGTGACTCTGCAGTGGAGGCGTAACGAAGGGATTCGGCCGTGTACATAAATCCTTTGATTGACGCACTTAAGCATGGGTTGACCTAGATGATTCCTTGGGCAACGTACGTGAATATGAAGGAAATTCTAAGAAAGAGATATTAAAGACAGTAAAGTAAAATTGAGGTTAATATTGTATGAATTTTTGGCAATATACACTTTTAACCTTCGATCAATAATACACTAGATATACAATCCCATACAAAACTTATCTTTAAAGCTGTCGCCAATTGTGTTTACGATAATTCTAAGAATTCTAGTTGAAATAAATATTATACATTAATACAAATTCAACCTTAAATGCAATGCTTTAAGTTGCATTCACAAAGCTATGCGCTAAAAGCAATATTTTATATGACCTTTCTTCGCTGCTTAAAACAAATTTAATCTTAAACGCATATTTTAAGTCTAAATTACAAAGTTCCAGATCCGTCGATGTTTGTTACAATACTCGTAGTTGGCGCGTTATCGACGAAAACGTTGGTGAATAAATCATAAGATTTGGTAATTGATTCATATGTACTATTTAATTCGGTTTTTACTTTGTGAAAAACACATAATGATATAAAATTTACCGAAAAGAAAACCATCCAAAATCTCGGTGTTACGGTGGTTATTTGCACAATTTTTAAACGCACTTTGCGGCATTTTAACGTCTTAATGTTGGCTATCATTGGACCATACTAATTTGAAATAAGACCACAACCGTATTTGTGTTCTTAATTCTCGGCCCATTTTTTTTATTTTTTATTGTTATTTGATTGGAGCTTGGAATAGCTTTTATATTATAAATTATAGTGTCACAAGAAAGAAACGTATATGCAGAATTTCAGCATAATCAAATCGAACACTGGGAAGTGGGTCCATTTGCCAGCTTTGATAACATATACACAGACACCAGGTGGGTCAAAATAAATTAGTAAAAGCTTGTAAAATACTTTCGTCTGTTTGTAAGAACATAATTTACAATATCCAAACTTATAAAAGCTATTTAGACATGAACTTTAGAAACAGACTGTTCTTGACATTTCAGATATAAGACCATTAAATGAGATAGTAAAACATTATGAAAAGAGAAGTTTAGGTACCGTTGTATTGCGTTGATATATATCGCAAGGATGAACAATATTCTTTCTTTCCTTCAAGAAACCAACACAAAGATTAAAATACTGAAATGGGGTAATTTACCAATTTATTAGTAATTAATTAATAATAATAATGAATAATATTAATAATTAATATTAATTAATATTTTATAGATAAAAAAATATTCGTCACTTCTTAAGGCACCAAAATTAAAAGAAAACAAAATAGTCTATTTATATTATATACACATATGTAATTCTTCCAACAAGAATGATGTAATCACGTCTTTTTACATCGTTCTCACATGACAACGATGTAAAAAAACGTGCTCATATAAGCCTCTAGAGTAAAATAAACAACCTCAAAATACAATAATTAATTAAAACAGACCGAGGCAACCAAATCATGAGCCATCCCAACTGATGGCGCCCGTTCACGAACATGACGCATGGATTCGCTCCACAGCTCAACCATCCTCATTCCCCATACTCGTTAGGTGATATTTCAGTGGTTACTCTAGACTTTCTAGCCATGTCACACAGTCTATTCATCGTTAAACTATAATTTTATCTCTTCATAAGGTATGCTGCTTTCAGAGATAATTCTTTATTCTTACTATAAACAAAACAGCAAACAACGAATCCGACGCCACTCCAAAACAAATTCTTTCCCTTTCAATGTCCTTACTCTATACACCTTTAAAAGAGCAAGAACCATTGTACTTGAGATCACAAACAAACGTATCTGTTGTCCTTATGAATATTAATATAAGGGAAAAAATTCCATTATCTGCCGCGATGAGGGACCCTCTTGAATACATTACGGAGAGTTCTAAGTGATATATACTACTTATTGTGGTTAGGTGATAGATATTTTCTTTGTACGACGACGACTTTTTATGACGTTTATTTTATAGGTTATGGCTGTGGCTAATTTTGTTATGATTTAAATCTAGAAGCTATACGTTTTTGTTTTAACAGAAAGGGGCAACGCTGTTTTATAAGTTTGAAGCAAGTAAAAAAACAAAATAAGCCACCTACTTGAGAGCAAAAAGTTTAACAATATTTGCTATAGGGTGTCTCGCAAATTATACTGTCGGCTGAAAGAAAGTGAAAATATTAGAATATCCAATTTAATATTCCACCATTTCAATAAAAAGGCAGAACAGTATGCACAAAAGTAATTCAAAGAAAATAAACCACCAATTCATTCAATCTCAAATTATGATGGAAAATAACTGACCCTGACTACCCCACTGAAATACTAACCTTACGACACCACGCCAAAGTCAATTTTGCCATACCACTCAAACTAATAAGCAATGAGTGGGTTCGCCCTGGATTACAAGTTAATATCAAGTGCCTTATCTTTAGAGAATTTACTTTGTTGTCGCTTATGCCACTAGGGGTCGCCACTTTAACCTTTTAAAGCCGTTTTACCTTCTGGGTCTTGAAGTGCTTAACCTTACCTTAGTTATCTAGGAGAAGTCGGTAATAACGACCCTCAGATTATATTTAATTTGGCTTTCAATGAACCTGAGTGAAAATTTTGGACGTTTATTTGTAAATTATATTACAGGAAATATTTTATTTGATTTCGTGTAGTATAGAGGTCGTTGTGCTGTAAATAATTTTTGGTAGTAATCATAATATTATATTTGGAACCTGATGAATTGAGATAGAAGCCGAGGATGATCACTTGAGACAATAGATGACAGATATATATCACACCGATAATCAATTTTTACGAAGTAAAATTGCAAGTATGTTCACATAGACGCAATGCGATGCAATTCAACTGATACGCACTTCAATTTTTATTCGCAAATACGTGCGCGATATCGCCTAATTTAAATTGCGTTGCGTCATTAGGAAAGAGCCTTAAGGTCTATCCACACATATCAGGGGCGTGCCCGATACCACCGATGTCCACGTCCCGTGCACGTCCCGGGCACGGCCCTGATATGTGTGGATAGACTTTTAGACACACACACACCATCTTTAGGCATCACCTGCCTGATGCCTAAAGATTGTCATACAATCTTACGCAACCAAATTATTTACCTTTAAACGAGCAATTCTTGTGTATATATTATCTGAATCTCGGAAACGGCTCTAACGATTATCATAAAATTCCGAATGCAGAGGGTTTCGGTGGTGATAAATCGATCTAGCTAAGTATCATTTTTAGAAAACGTCGTTCTCTCTATTTTCACCTGAGCAGAGCTCGGTCACCCAGGTACTTAATTTAAATTGACAAATGTTTTTATTACCAACGCGATGATGCCACTTCTCTATAACTATACGCCTTTTAACTTTTCAACAATATAAATAGCTTTTGTTTATCAATTCGTATTCTAGGAAATAATCAACTATAGCGATATTAAATATAATATCAAACATTTTTCACTGAACAAAGAATTCCATTGAAATGAAAAATTTACTTTCAGGAAAAGGGAGCTTAAAAATATAAATGAATAAAATTTAACGAAGAAATTTTCCGCAGAAAAATTATAGGTATTTTTTATTTTCGTTACAAATTAAACGCTAGTGATGTCATTGGCTATTGAAAATGTATTCGACCAAACACAGCTGCAGTACACGCACGCTTAACAATTTGTCAGATTAATCAAATTTTGGAATAATTTTTCGTTTGACAAACTGGAGCTTATTACTTTTATTTAGTTTTTCTCTGTCAACAAACAAAACTTTATTAAATCAATTAGGCCATTAAGCGGCACTTTTGAACGTCAAAAATTTATATTTAAAAGTAATAATAGTTGATTCTGCCGTCCATATGGAAAAGTAGCATGTTATGGAGAAAAATGGACAAGAAACTCCATACTACTGTTTACTGTTTAAAAAAAAGTGTTTAACAACATTTACATGCATACAACAATTTTTCTGGACGGTATTTGTCTGTCTGCGTAATTCTCACCGTACCGTACCGTACCGTACCGCTAACCGTTACCGTAGAGCTAAATTGCAATTCTTTCTGTTTGAATAAAACCAAAACCTAAAAAAACACAGTACCAACTTCGTTTCAGAGTTCCACCCATTTCACCCAAAATATAGATATTGAAATATATAGATCCAATATCAGATATTCTCAAACGATACGTAGATACGATTTGATACAGTGAAAAAGCAATATTACCCATACCATATAAAAAAAAAATTTTTTTACTTGCAAGTTGTTTATTTAATACCCGATACATATCGAATAATAGTTTGTACATAACAATTTCAGATGAGAATATTTTCATGTTTCATATTTTTTAGAGCTTGATTTTTCACCGCCAAATAATTATAAGTAGTTTAGAAGTTACGAGGGAACAGATGGACATCCATACATATATAAACCGGTCAAAAACATAACCCACCGTAGTCGGGCAAAAACATCGTTTGGTTTATAGTTGTCTAGCGACTCGCCCCAGTTTTAAACGGGACAAATTATATGCAAAAACCTTTGTCGTGTAACGTTCTTTCTATTAGGTAATCCGTATTACAAGATTCGTTGTACAGAGATACAGAAATGACGTCGACAAGCTTTGTTTCATACTATTTATAGATACCAGGTTTTCGATAGTTTGACTATCCCGATAACTTGTTAGTAAGAACAACAACTAATTTCAACTCCAAACGATTCATCACCAACTTGATACTCCCAATATTTTCACACACCAACCTGTAAACGAATAGAATCCCTGGAGATAGTCGCAACTACCAATTCTTTCGACTCTTACCTCGTAAATAGAGTTACCAACTTTGTCAGACGCGGCAAATTTATTAAAAGGAACAAATAAAGAACTAAGAACTACTGTAATAAGATTTAGTAGTTCACTGTTAACATCTTAGCTTATTTGGCCGTCATTTTTGTCCCCTCCGCTCAGTTAACGGGTTCTTTAATACAATAAAATACGTGATCTCTTGTCTTTGTTTAAGCAAAGGAAAAATAACTTATAGAAGAGTGTGTGTGTGTATCAAAGGCTTATGTTTTGTGTTCATAAAATATGAGGTGGTTTTAATACTTAGTTGAAACTTCAAAAGAAAAGATAGATCACAATATTCTTTTATGACATGCAATTATCTCCAAATTTGTCACGCTAAAACCTAATGGTGCATGCTCTAGTTTCTGTTTTATATTTTTCTACCTCATGCTCTGTTTCTCAATGAGAACCAGCTCAAATTTGATTTAAAATGAAATCAAAACCCTTGCACAGGACCTTTTGTACCTATTGTACCAATTGAACTGGTGTCCGCTACTGCACAACCAAGCGCATCAGGTATGCATCAAATTATGGTGCGTACCTGATGTCTTCTTTCTAGCCCTTCAGAACAGTTTGATGAATTTTAATTTGACCCATCATTGTGACGATACTTGGCTTTCTCGGCCTAAGTTCAGCAGACTTCTTTGGGCTGATATGATAATGATACACCAGAGGCTCTAAAGTTTAGAGCCTCTGGTGTAGACATTCTATAAGTGATAACGTTGGACGAAATGCAAAAAGGTTAAGGATTGACCACGACACATTTCAATAGCGCTTGACAATCCTATACATTTTGGCAATCACTGTCTTGACGCTTTCGTCACAGTATAAATATGGAAAACAGTACGGAAACTACCTACCACACAAAATTTCTTAGGTCATCGGATAACTTACGACTTCAAATGCCAATGCATTCCACGAGTTTTCTGGATAAATCCTTTACTGTCCAGGCTACTCGTCTGTGGAATGCGTTGCCAGACTCAATCAAACGCGCCCAATCGTTGCCTGTGTTCAAAAGACTCGTGAGGGAGCATTACCTGTCGCTGTGATTATGAATTAATTGTCATCATTTTATTTATTGCCTTTATATTTTAGTATGTATGTATTTATGTATATATTAAATAGCATATGTATTATGTATCTGCATATATTTTATAATATAATTTTTGTAACACTAGTATTGTCACATCAATAACAGCCCCACTTCGTGTCCAGCAATTACTGTCCATACTTGGTTGCCTGGAAGAGATCGTGGAATGCGATAAGGCCGCCCATTGTATGGGTTTTTAGTTTTAAGTGTCCTTTATAAATGTAACTTATGGTGTACAATAAAGTATATAATAAATACAAACGATCGAAACGGCACACACACACAATCATGCGCATCGACGAGATCCCTAAGCGGTTGGCACGGTGCGTGCCGCTTAGGGGTCTCGTCGGTGCGCATGTTTGTACGAGTGTGCCGTTTCGAGCGTTTGTAGGTAGTTTCCGTACTGTTCGTCCATATTTATACTATGCTTTCGTTGTTAGGATGTCACTCGTCTACAGTCTCAGTTAGGTATGTATTTCTTATCAAACCCTTTAAGGCAACTCGATGCTATACCACGGATGATTCCGTTTCCTACAGACACCAGTATCCAAATCTCCATAAATCTTCCTCCATAAAGACAAGATGTTCTCGCCGTAAAAAGTAACAGTACTCATTAAGATAGATGTTAAAAACGTTTAAATCATCCCAAACGTTTGACGCAATCAAATAAAATCGCTGTCCGGATTAGAGGAGCTCCTTGGCTCTTGATTTAACATAATTTGTTCCAAGGAGATTTCATTTTATTCTTTTCACTGCGCCATTCTGATTTGTAACGTCAGTCTTTTAAAGTTAAGTCATTAAGCTTAATTGGATTTCAGATACTGAGGATGTGGTTTCTTTTGACACGGGGAAAAATTCAATTAAATGGAAAAACTTTACAGACATGACGGGTATGGATATTACATAATGATAAATGAAAAAGGTATCGATAACCGTTTGTGAAGTTTTTCAGAATTGGTGAAGCAGAAATATGTTCATGCTGGAGACAGGCCTCCCGAAAGCGTCACCACATTGACCAGTCCTATTTAGAACGCATTCAGCGGTTCCTCGCGGTGCTAATCAGGTCTTCAATATACCTTGAGGAGTTTTAGGAGTTGTTTTTTTTATTTGACCCAGTATATTTGATATTTGCTCCTGTTCGCGGTTCCGACAGCGTGGAATTAGTAGTTCCCTCAAAATATTTTTAATCTGATTCATAATATATAGCTGTAATACTGTACGTGAGAGCGTGACGGAAGACAGGACAGTATGGAAGCAGAAAACATGTTGCGCCGACCCCAAGAAATATGGGACAAGGTCAGGCAGATGATGAAGTTATAGGTAATACTGTAAAGTTTCATAAAAAGCCATTCAGTAGATTTTACTTGAAATAGTAACATCATAATCACACAAATGTTTACATTTATAATACAAATATATTAGTTTAAAAGGAAGCTCGACCATTAACTCACCTGCTGGCAAACTAAGATGTGGTCAAAAATAATACAAGATAGAAAAAAGACAAGCCTCCCAGTTGGCCTACCCAGCTTGATAATGATGCAATTTGGATTTATCGTATTGATTTACTAAATATGGGGATGATCGGATGTTAATAGGACTATTTTAATAGCATATCAATACCTGATATTATATCGGAGGAGCTCGTGGCTAAATAATAACAGCCGCACTGTTCTATCATCAAGGTTAAGCAACGCTTGACGAGGTCGGACCGTGGATGGGTGACCATTTCAACGTACCGAGTTTCCTCCGTGCCTCGGAAAGCACGTTAAGCCGTTGGTCCCGGCTGTCATTTGAAGATCTTTGACAGTCGTTACGAGTCAGAAGCTTGAGATCTGACACCAGTCTTGCCAAGGGGAATCTTGTAACCCAGTTACTGGGTTGTGGAGGTCAGATAGGCAGTCGCTCCATGTAAAATACTGGTACTCAGCTGAATCCAGTTAGACTGGAATCCGGCCCCAATATAGTTGGGAAAATGCTAGGCAGATGATGATATTATATCGCTAACGATTTAATTAATTGCTATATGAAGCAAGCTTATCAATTGTGGTAATCATGTCGCCCTTGCGGATTTGATTTGTTAGTGATTATGTCCTTTCCAGGGTCTCAATCTATCTTCATGTTAAATTTAATCTAAATCTCACAAACTTTACCTCTTTTTAATATTATAGTACAGATACAGATTTATTTATTTATTTGGCCAACCAGCAATTGTACATACTGATACATTTAAATTTCAAGTTTGTTTATTATGTCTAAGGTTATCTATTAATCAAATTAAAATCTAAAGGAAAATATATGACAACGCGAAAACAAAAGTATAACATAATAAAAATATAGCATAATATGAAGCCTGTATGCTCCATACACTTATTACATACCCACATGTGGACTTAAACATAAGTCTCATGTAGACTGCGAGCCTATTGCCATAAATCCGGCACAAGTCCATACTCTGGACTTTTCTGAGAAATTCCATATAGATAAAAAGTAAAATAAAAATAAAAAATTGCCCTAATACCATATTATTATAAACATAATATTATAAATAAATATAATATAATTAATAATAAAGATATGGGCGTTTTACTGATTGAAATTTAAAATAGTAAAACATCACAACGCCCATACCTTTCAAACGGTTGAACCGATTTTTATCAAAGTATAATGTCACCGTTCAAGCAAAAAAAATCAAAATCGTTTAGGAGCTATGATGCCACAGACAGATACACAAACACTTTTTACATCGGAGTTGAAAAAAAATTTGCCTGACCGAACATGAGGTACTGATTGAAACCAATACCTCATGTTCAGCAGTAGCGCTAGCGACCACCAAACCAACAAGGCATACGATTATATTATATATTTTAGCGGTTTGTTATTTTAATATGAAATTCCCCTCGCTGGATCTGCTCGCTGGAACTCTTCTAAGCGAAAACTCAATGCTTTGTCTTAATCAAAGTACGACAGAATATATTACTTTGAAACGTTATTCCAGTAGAAACAGCCCGTCACTGTGGTTACAAGTGATTAATTAATCGATTGATTTATGGCTCTAGCCGTGTTTCTTAGAAACAAATCAGACCAGAATAAAACTGAGTTTTTTTGGCAAGAAATAGAATAGATTTAGTTCGTGGTAGGTTAATTAAAGGAGGGGGCAATTGGACGTGCGAAATTAGGAAGGTAGACCCTAATGCCGATCTTTTTTCTTGATTTCTGATTGGTAGCCATTAACGGACAGCTATTTTAATCTTGGTTTAAAATTATTGTATGATTGGGTATATTACATATTTATAAAACGGTGAAGGAAAACATCGTGAGGAAACCGGCATGTCCAAGAACCAAAAATTCAAAGACATGTGACATCCATCAACCCGCACTGGGCCCGCGTGGTGGATTAAGGCCCATTCCCTCTCTCACAGAGGCCTGTGTCCCAGCAGTGGGAACATTAATAGGCTGATGATAATGATGATGATTGTACACCAACCATAGTGCACACTGTTTAGATAGTAGGTAGGTTTACAAATGCGAGCTTAACGCCACCCTTTATGTGTGAGAATATTATAACCATATCCAGTATTATTTGGACGATATCACATCACATCACATCATCAGCCTATTAATGTTCCCACTGCTGGGACACAGGCCTCCTCTCTGTGAGAGGGAATGGGCGATGGCTTGGACGATATAACAAGTTGTAATAAGCGTGTATTTTATTTATTTAAAATTATTTGTAGAAAAATTATTATTTTTTGCCGCAGTCAGTAACAATGGTATTTTCAAGAATTTTCAATTATATCAGAACTGAAGCCTCCATATAATTGTGATCTCCGTATAAGTGAAATTATATTAATGTGAATGAAATCATGGTGGGGGGGGGGTTCCCATAATCGCCAATAGGACAATGGAGGTCTATGCTCGGCGTTTCCTTGCGTGTTCATGTCAGAAATGGGGATATCCGCTTCTTCTCCTTCTCTCTCGAATTAAGTGGCAGTGGGCAGGGCACATTGCTCGCAGAATGGATGGCCGATAGGGCCGAGAAGTTCTGGAATGGCGACTGCGAACAGGAAGACGATACGTTGGAAGGCCTCCCACTAGGTGCACCGATGACCTGGTTAAGGTTGCAAGAAGGCGCTAGATGCGAGACTTACGGGGTTGGTCAATGTGGCGACGCCTGGGGGAGGCCTATGTCCAGCAGTGGACGTCTTTATGCTGAAATGATGATGAATTAAATCATAAGACACTTTTTTGCATTTCGACAAGTACACAGATGCGATAGAATATTAAAATAATCCTTTTTGATTTTCTCCAGCTATTATTTCCACACGTGAATATTCTATCCCGTATCCTTATCTCGCAAGCTAACCACGTAACAGTTACGGCTTGAGTTTAAAGTAACAAAGTAAAATGTATTAGGGGAATAGCTGGCGTGCATTAGTGGTGGCGGCGATAAATGTCCACTTGCCTTCATAGTGCTGAGTTAGGTCGTCAGCAGAGTTTCAAGTGGTGGGTATAATTTTTTTTACCTGACTACGGCGGCGAAGCCAAAAGGAAGGGTTATGATTTTCGCAGTCTATGTATGTATGTTCGTGTTTAAGTGTGTTTCTCCATAGCGCCTAAACTATTAATCCGATTTTAATGAATGAGGTGTCAATCGATTCGTTATCGTCATCATCATATCATGCATCGTTATTATCATTGAGCCGTCGTTGTTTATGTTTTGTTTTATAGTTTTGACACATACATACTGTGACTTACCTTCTGTGTTTATATTATTTTGTTATTATTCTATTTTATTCCTTAAATATTGAATTTTCGTTGCCGTGAATGTGTCAGTGGCATCAACAGTGGGCCCGATCAGAATATCAGTCCAGAGTAATTTTCTTTTAAATATCGCTGCACATGATGAGATAGGAGCCTTTTTGGTCTCGCACGGGGTTATTATTTATTTCTATATTTTATCATTACTTTTTAGGGTTCCGTACCCAAAGGGTAAAAACGGGACTCTATTGCTAAGACGGCGCGATCCGTCTGTTTGTCTGTCTGTCCGTCTGTCTGTCTGTCTGTCTGTCTGTCTGTCCGTCTGTCACCAGGATGTATCTCATGAACCGTGATAGCTAGACAATTGAAATTTTCATAGATGATGTATTTATGTTGCCGCTATAACAACAAATACTAAAAACAGAATAAAATAAATATATAAGTGGGGCTCCCATACAACAAACGTGATTTTTTTGCCTATTTTGCGATAATGGTAGGTACGGAACCCTTCGTGCGCGAGTCCGACTCGCACTTGGCCGGATTTTTTTTTGTGTTTTTCTTATCTCGTGTCTCCTGTGCGGGTCACAAATAAATATTTTTTCTTTCTTTTTTATTTTATAATGGCATGGGTAACACAGGCTAAAAAAGAAATAGTCGGTTTACAGTATTAAATAAAAAATTTGTTGCGTTAATACTGTTGATGGAAAGTTATGCTAGAACAGATAAGCAGATGTGACAGACGAAGTCGCGTTATAAGTTTTGTTTTCATCATTTTGGTACTTACGTAATCCTATGAACACAACATCAAGCCGAAGGGTTAGGTAGAGATGCACCATATTACATGGAACAAACAAATTTCACCAGTAATGTTAAATCTCATCATCATCCTTTAAATGTTCCCACTGCTGGGATACAGGCCTCCTATCAGTGAGAAGAGAAGGGCCGTAATCCACTAGGCGGGCCCAGTGCGGGTTGGTGGATATCACATGTCTTCAAATTTTGGTTTCTAGTACATGCCGGTTTCCTCACGATGTTTTCCTTCACCGTTTTAAGAGCAGTGGTGATGAAATAATTTACACAAAATAAAGCGCCTGCCTGGGTTCGAACACACGACTCACAACTTGTAAGTCGCGGCCGATACCACTGGGCCACTACTGCCCTTTTAAATCCCATGTAGTAATAATTTATTCACAAATGACCTTAAGCCATAAATTTATATCAATCGGACTCCGGATTTGCTTTATATAAGGTTTTTCTTTGTAGATTTATTATATAGTGGTTAGTAGTACGCGAAAAAATGTAGTTATTCATATGGTTTAGTGATCAGTTTAAAGATTTTAAATTGTGCTGAATGACAATAAGTGGGCTTTCAGCAAAATTTAAAATCTTTACAGTACGCCAATACCAAAATGCTTTCTATCATCATAACAAAATAAATTAGACTCTTTCTAAATACGAAGATCGCCTATTTCTATCTAATTACTTCGTGAAATAATTCTAGAACAACTAATTTGCATAGATACCAACCAAAAATCCGTGTCTCCGAACAAAATCGATGAATCTCGCAAACTTGTAAAGAAAAGATCGCCAATAAGCGATAGGCCCGTCACCTGTCACTGAGGGTCGGAACTCGGTCCAATGCGGGTGAACCCGGGTGTAATCCTAGTGATTTAACTGCGGGTTTGATCCCCTGATTCCTACCGAAGGGGGCGTAATTAGTTGCTTGTTTGACTGATGAAATTCTTCAGTGATCCTGGAAGGTAAAGGCGATTCTAAACTAATATTATAAAAGGGAATTTGTAAAAGTTCTGATTTAAAAGAAAAGTTTTTATTTATAGAAAGATACACTGTTTTTCAATGGCATAGTCTAGGTACTTATTATCCCAGAAAAACGAATAGTACCTAGTAGACAGATCACGGCAGTGTAGCCGCAGAAAAAACTAGTATTTTAATAAATTATGTACAGTTGAAGACATTTATTTGCGAGGTAGGTCAACTCAGGATGGATGAAATGACGATAGCTCACTGGAATAACTTGCGACCCTCGGATGCCCCTCAAGTTAAAGGGGAAAATCTACAAGTTCGTGCTTGGACCTGTCAATCAGTATGGATCACAATGTTGGGCTCTGAAAAGGATGGATGAAAAGAGATTGCATGTAGCAGAGATGAGAATGTTGAGATGGATTTGCGGAGTGACGAGAATGGATAAGGTGAGAAATGAATATATCAGAGGAAGTTTGAAAGTGGCGCCAGTGACAGAAAAGTTGAAAGGAAACCTTTTGTTCTGGTATGGTCATGTGATGAGGAGGGATCACATGACCATGCCCTTTTAGTAACGCATGTTACTAAAAGGGTTATGAATATAAATGTGGAAATGAAAAGATGGATGGACTGTGTGAGGAGTGATATGAAAGAAAAGGGAGTCAGTGATAGCGTGGTAGGGGACAGGACGGTATGAAAGAAGAAAACGTGTTACGCTGGCCCCAAGTAACAATGGGATAACGGCAAGAAGATCTTCTTCTTCTTTTCGAATCGATGGCACATTTAATTAGATTGTCTGGGCCCAGTAGGCGGCCACGCTTATTGCAGCGTCAGAAGCACTGTACAGGTCTTCCAGGGTGCAAGTGAATGGACAGCCAGTACACTCCAACAAGTGGGACATAGTCTGTACAGGGGCACCACACTCACACCAGGTGTTGGACGAATCCCCCATTTTGCCAAATTATATTTGCAGCGACCTACTTGTGTACGTAGCCGATTCAATGCTTTCCATACAGGCCACTGCAATTCATGACCAAGCGGTAGATGTTCCTTGGGCTCAACAAAGTCATGGGGTGGTGGACACTTCTCCAGCCACAACTTTCTCCTCTCCTCAGGCGGCCTGTCCTGGATTGCCTGGGTAGTTCGCAGGAAACTCCTACGACTTTTCAGTCTACCCGGAGTTGTTGAATAGTCGTAGAGGGGATGAAGAAGCAAGAAAGCAAGAAGATGATGGTTGAAGACATTTGTTGCCTATCTAGAGTTTGGTATGCTAGTCGCATTTAATTTTAATAAAAACTTTGGTATATAAATTTATAAAGAGACTTTGCCAACGATATTTGACTGACAGACACGAAGCTCAACAAAACTAAAGATGATTGATGTGCTAAAGTTTAATTAAAAAAATAAGGGCTCTGTATTTAAACAAAATTCTTATTATATCGTATTGACATAAACTAATGTTTTAATTAGCAAGATTTAACAGCTGGTTGGATCCCCTGATGCCGACTGAGGGGGCGGTAATTAGTTCCTTGTTTGACAGATGAAATTCTTCAGTGATCCTGGAAGGTGTGAGAGATTTTAATAAATGTGTTTAGGGTTGACAATAAATGTTTGCTACAGTTTAGTTTTTTAGCTATTATTCATTTGTAAGCATTGTTAACTTCAGTAGGTACCCGGCCTTTAATGATACATTGACGCCGGGAAGGGACGCCCTAGAAGGACAAACATAGATCATTTTGGTGACATTCTTCAGAAGAAGTATGTAAGGATGTTATAGCATGAGGCTTTCTGAAGTTTTTGGCTAAATCCATAAAAAAAAAACCCCGACTGCCGACAGTCGGGTATTTTTATTTTTTGAATAAACTTTTTTATTTATAACTTTTTGGTTTTCAAATTAGGTATATATTAAACATATAAATTTATATATATTTAAAATTAAAATTAAAATTTTTCTATTTCCCAATATTAATGTGGCCAGCGACTCTCGCAAGGTTAAGATAAATCGATTGACTTAAGAATCATCAAAATAGGCCAACGCGCTTGGTATCTAGAATGCCATATAGGAACAAACATACATACATACACTGATAAACACATTACCCTCCTTCGGCAGTCGGGTAAAAAAGGCGTGGGTTTATATTATACGTAAAGATTAATTGTTCTCTAGAAATAGTTTTAACAACATTTACTTATGAAGAAACAGTGAAATACAAAACTATTTGAAATGCTCATAAATGGCCTTGTACCGTGATCAGTCTAGTATAACTATTGCTTTCTTCTTGTATCTTATTGCCACAAATAAATATTTTAATTCTCACGGTTTAACTGTCAGTTTGATCCCCTGAATCCGACCGAGAGGATGATAATTAGTTGCTTGTTTGGCTGATTGAATTCTTCAGTGATCTTTAGAAGGTGTGGGTAATTTGAATAAATGTGTCTAGGTTTGATTTGTTTGATTTCTCAAACGAACATTTATTTTAAATTGCGGAACTTCAGTATGACATAAATATCGAGCTTTAGAATGAGATTTGCTCACGTATATACTATAAATAAACTACGATTACTTCAACACGAGTGACTTGCTGGATCCAACTTAAAGTGTCATTCGTATTTAGAATGTTCTGAATGTCATCTTGGGTCAGGCGCCACAAGGCGTTAGGAGCGTGTTTTGATAAATGATAGAACATCATTATATAAAATTTGTCTACCTTTTTTAGCAGAACTTTTTATGACATAATATTATTATGCATAACAACGGATAGCATAAACATCATTTCGCAGAAAATCGTTTGGCATACACTCGTTTATCATACATTCAAACTCATAATTTTGTAAGACTGAATCATCTTTATAGTAGGTATTTCAATTTTAATTTAGGGTTAAAAATGTTTTTATAAAATGCCTAATAAAATTATTCCAAATGAATTTCTGCCATCTTCACAATATGCCTAATGAAATTATGCCAAATAAAATTCTGCCATCTTAAATGTAAGCCATTGCAAATTCGGACATAGAAACATTCGGCCAAACAATAATTATATTAAATAATTTTTATGCCTTAAGAATATTTGTTTCAAGAAGATTATGTCAAGTGTGTTATGCCAAATAATTTTCGGAACATCAAGATTCTGCCAGATAGACCCATATAAAATGAATACGACTAAACCATAAAGATAATTTAAATATATTGAATTATTTAATGTGGTACCCTGAAGGGTACCGCAATACCTACCTATGGTTGACCGAGAGCATGCTCTATCAAGCAGTTTTAAACCTGTTGTACTGTATTAAAAACATCATTAATATTACTTCTTCTATGTCAACACATAAAATTCTGATCTGATTCTGATTCTGGGATTTAAAATATTAGTTCGTGTCAACACACGAACTAATATTTTAATTCCCAGAAACAAACAGTCGGTTTGATCCCCTGACTCCAACCGAGGGGCGATAATTATTTCCTTGTTTGACTAATGAAATTCTTCAGTGTTAAGGAAGGTGATAGTGGGTGTTTTGTTTTAATAAATGGGGAATAAGGTTTAGGGTCAAGGAAAATGTGTAATAGAAGCTTTTTTTAGCTGGATTATGTTTATTATTACTGCCGTCTAACGTCTATTGGTTCTCCTTATCAAATTATTTAGCTAGCTGACAATAAAGTTGACAATGACCCGAGGTGTACAGTTCTCCCATTTAAGTTTTGCTGCTCATAGTTGCCATTTCAGTATCTAAAAAGAACAACTACTTATTATATACAACTAGAACATGGATAATGTTAAAAACTTAATTTGGTTTTAGCTTTATATGTGGACTGTAAATGATGTAGGCTGGTAAATCCAAACAATTTACTTTATTAATTACTATCTGTTCCCCGCGGCTTCGCTCCCGTGGGCCACCCCACAGGACCCGTTTTCGGGATTAAAAAATAGCCTATGTCACTCAGGAACAATGTAGCTTTCTATTGGTTAAATATTTTTTTAAATCGTTCCAGTAGTTTTGGAGCCTATTCGGTACAAACAAACAAAAAATCTTTCCTCTTTATAATATTATTATAGTATATAGAAGTATAGATTTACTATAAATCACATGAAAGCGTGGTGGTTTTAGGCCACAGGAAAGAGGAAGGACGTATCACAGCTCTTTACAACAGATCACAAATTATCATAGATAAAACTAGAAATAATAAAATCTTTGTGTTGCCATCAACAGATACTACTGGTGAAATTTGGGTTTAGGTAAATTTTTGATAAATAATCTATTATGAGATATCACATAGAGATTGAAAGACAGAGAGATTTAATATAGGATATTGTAAGAAATACCTCATTTGAAATAAACTTTTAAATCACACAAGCAACTTTTCGACAACAAGCTAATAAAATATTCATAACGAGACTTTAACAATAAATCACTATTCTCCCAAAAACAAGTATTCTATTTCTAGCAGCCATTAAACAAAGCGTTTACTTCGCACTCCGCAAGCATAATTACTATTACTATGAAATCCAGCTCTAAATACACCGCTAACATAATTAATATTCACAGAGACATAAACGTGACAGCAGCAATCACTCATAAGTATAGAATGTTGTAGCTTTTACGAGGACACAGAGTAATAAGTCACAGAGGTTCCACTTTTGACAAATGAAAATTTATGTACGGTACTAAATCTTAACTTATTCGAGTGATTTGAATGTGACTCTACGAGTGACAGAATTGGAGTACATAATCTACCTTGATAAGAACGCTTATTCTTTCGAATATTGCCGACTGGTCAAGCTTTTTGGATTGAGTTTTTATTATTGTGTTGCAACAAGCGAATAGTGAATTTCAAATTAGCTTTCTTCACGCTGATATCAATAGCTTTAACCAACAAAAATATGACCAACATGCCTTGCATTAAAATTTACTGGCAGCAACCTGGCATGGCAGCGAGATCTCTATATAGAAAGTTAGAATTGTACCTAGCATTGCTTAGTTTTACCTTCTTAGCTTTACCTTTTTATCTTACAGGAATCACCAGAAAATACTCTTTAACAACTACATAGCAAGTCGCACAGAGAGGGCGAAACTAGAAAACGATCCACGCCACCCAATGCACAATTACAGCTCAGTGCCCCAGCGCCTAAAAAGCCGGAAGAGTTTCCTAGGATGCGTGGGCCTATGTGATAGCATCCTCTTCGGCGAGATGCGACCTTTGGCGAGAGAAACACAAGCCTCCTGGAAATTTCATCAAGCCATCGGAGAGCCTTCCACCCGGGCACACTCTGCCGTGGTCGACCTGGAAAACCCTAAATAGACTCCGCACTCAGGTTGGCCGCAGCAAGGACAACCTCCACAGGTGGGGGTTCTCTGATGGCACTAGTCTTCAGTGCTTGTGCAGCATCTCTCCGCAGATCATGGCCCATCTCACCGAGTCACCCTGCCACCTGTACTTGCGAGGACCTTATGACTGCATCACCGAATGGTGTTACCGTGGCTGAATTCTGGGCCAAACACAATATTTGACTTTTTATATTCGCCATCAACACGCTAAGAAGAACAACTACATCACACCTAATCAACTGCAGTCGCAAATCGCATGCGATATTTTTATATTCAGCATCGTATTTGTGCTCACGCTTGACTAAAGCTTCTGTATCTATAATACTCTGTGTCAATAAGATTACCAAGTGCTAGAAACCAGAACTATTCACCAAACTATCGTTAGGTAATACAGCCATATATTGCATCCTTATTGTTAGATGACAGAGCGGGATAGCAATCTGCATAATATTACAATTCTATGTGCAAGAGAGAACGAGATAATTGCTATCTCGTTCTGTCTTGCACATATCTGTCAAGTTTGAAATCTCCGAGGATGCCTACTGTTTTCCAGGTATTTGTAGATGGAGGATTTCACAATAAAGTTTAATAATTAATTATTTTGATGGTTTGTAATCAGTTCTTCAGATATTTTATGAGCCACCTTCGCGTGTGAACCGTAAATATTTTATTACAGTAATTTAAAATGTTCATGATCGTATAATAAAACCAACCTATTACTTTGATACTTAAAATTCTTGTTTTATTCAACAAATTCCAAGTAGTTTTATTGTAATTACATTTTTAGTGTTTCCAATTGGTGTGTAATTGTTAAGATAACTAAAATTTATTTATAGGGCAGTTATGTAAATTCATGAATTTCTTTCCTAAGTCAGCACGCACTAAAAGGCTCGACCATAATCGATCACGTGGTTGATTAGAGTCCACTTCCTCTCACAGGGAGGAGGACTGATTCTCAGCATCGGCAGTGGTAACATTATGCTACATATAAGTGAAGACCCACATTTAACCAGTTCCATTTTAGTTATCAGGGGTAAATTTACTATAAGCAGCACTAGAAAAACGTTAATTATATAGTGGAAAACAACATAAATTAGTTAGGTTGTACACTATAAATTAGCTCAACAGCTAATTTATTTAATCACTCTCCCCCACACGCCAATGCTCTCAACAATGTAACTCCTACACAGGAACGCGGTGCGATACACTATATATAATCTAGCGAACAGACATAAGGATAACTATATCTTGTAAAACTAGGTATGAATTTAAGAAGACAAAGTCACTGTATTACAAGAGAATGGGATAGTGTCCATCGCGCCAATTTGCCATAAAACAATGGAATTTCTATTGTGTCTGCTAATTGACACTTGAATGGATCATCATCTGCCCTATCCTTTTTTCCAATTATTGTTAGGGTCGGCTTCCAGTCTTACCGGATTCAGCTGAGTACCAGTGTTTTACATGGAGCGACTGCCTATCAGACCTCCACAACCCGGTAACTGGGTAACACGGTACCCCTTGGCAAGACTGGTGTCAGATCTCAGGCTTCTGACTACCCGTAACGACCGTCAAAGATCTTCAAATGACAGCCAGGACCAACGGCTTAACGTGCTTTCCGAGGCACGGAGGAAACTCGGTACGTTGAAATGGTCACCCATCCACGGTCCGACCTCGTCAAGCGTTGCTTAACCTTGAAGATCGACCCGTGCGGCTGTTATTATTTAGCCACGAGCTCCTCCGACACTTGAATGGATATAGGTCTCTTAACCAATTGCATTCCTGATCCCGGTTTGCCACGACTGTATTTTCCAATGGGGTAGGCAGAAGAGAAGAGTGTAGGTCACCCACATTGCTCCACATTTTTCCATTTATAACATACTATTCCGTTTTGCAAATCCGAGGTCAATATACGATATACTATACGGGTAGTTGACAAAAAATATCTGTTTAGTCCATAAGTTAGATAACCTAAAAATATATAACTGACAACTCCTACCGAGATACAGCAAGAGCAATCTGATAAAACTAGAGATAGAATACAGAATGGCACTAAAAGCTGCAGGTGACTTCCCACGTCGAACTGAAACAAAAATACTCTGGGAAATGCTTGGACAGGACCCGTGGCATATCAGAGTACACGATCTTCATCACAAAACTCACATCACTAACGATCACCGACCTAGAAGATCCTGGCTCCGCGTATACGAGATATGGCCAATTCAACCCATTCCTCTTTGCTAACAGAATAGGCGAAATAGAGTACGTGAATAAATCGGAGAGAGGCAAACCGCTCCTCAAGAGATCGGTTCTCCTCCGTCAGCATAGGCACTGACTCATAAAGTCACTCCTAGATCATAAGTAACTTCAAGTCTAGGACCTGATGGGATCTTAAATCCAACACTTCTCACACTTGCTTTATATAGTGAATACCGTGTGTGAAAAAGCTTTTTTACAAAAAAATACTACCGACTTCCAAGAAGTGAAGAAAACTAGAAAGTGAAAAATAACTTTATTTTTGGAAGTCGGTGTCTTTGGTAGGTACCAAATTTTTAAGTTATGGACACCGACTTCCAAAAATAAAGTTATTTTTCACTTTCTAGTTTTCTTATTTGGAAGTCGGTAGTATTTTTTTTTTAAGTTTTTATTTTTCTCTTTTTAGTTGTACCTACCTAATAAGGAAGTAGTTAAGTAAGTACCTATAACGACATGATAGATTACCCGAATAACATGAAAAATGAATATAACCGGTGAAATGAGAGATCTGCATTCCCCTTTCGAGCGTACTGGCGTGATGTTATGTTATGAAATAGTATAAAAAATAAACAGACATCCGTTTGCAGCAATCCCGAGAGATTTGCCGTTATTTATTGAAGAGTTCTGTTGTATATCTCCGAAGTTCTTTATCAGATCTTCACCAAATTTAAATGGGACCAATTTCGAAATATAATCTTTCAAACAAAAAAAGAATTTTCAAAATCGGTCCACAATTGACGGAGATATAGGTGAACAAAAAAAAAAAAAAAATAAAAAAAAAAAACATACATAATGTCGAACATAGAACCTCCTCCTTTTTTGGTAGTCGGTTAAAAAGAGTTAGCAATAGGCTGCAAAAGATCCCTCCCCGGACAAACTGCCCCAAAAAATACACCAAACGCACTTCTAATTTTATTTTATTTATAAGTGACATGTTACATCTATTTAACCAATGAAATAAAGTTACATTCTATTCTATTCTATTCTTAAAAATATTGGACACGTAGTTGTCTTTTGCCTCGTAAACAAAAAAAATACGACGATACAGTGCGTTGAAATATCGTGTGACGTCACGGTGTGCTACAATTTATATTGACAAAGTGACATCGCAAGCCCCAACTCCTGAACTTTGATGCGCTTTATCAGTGTCGGATTTTATTTATTTAGTAAAGCAAAAAATAGGGGTCCAATATTATTTGATAATCTCACTGACGGACTAAATATAATTATGATTTTTCTACCCAGGAAACATCCCTATTGTGCGTGTGCTAATACATAGCAAAAATACTTACTGAAACAACATTAATTACTTCAACAGCTAATTTATCTAATCACTCTTCCCACATAAATGTTCCCAACAATGCACCTCCCACATAGGAACGCAATACACTATATACTACATATAAACTAGTGCGACGGACATAGACGAAGCTGAGTCATTAAGCTAGCTCGCTTGCCTGACAAACAGTTTGTTTTACCGCTAAGATGTAGGAGAAAGAACATTCTTTACGAACGGAAAGTGGGTTTAGATGTTTTAAAGGAAAGATAAATAAAGCTATATCATTCCCGCATTTCCTGAGGGTATATAAAGGACACCTAATTTGGTGCAATCATTGTATTAACCTTGTTTAATCTAACTAGTCTGTATTTTTCAATTGCGGGGCTAAGGCCGTCCCTCCTTGCTCCCTTTTCCACACAATTCTGTATTCTGCTGGTGCGGGCCAGTCATTTTGGTATAAATAGAACTCCGCCCGCTATTTTGATAAGGACGTCTTATGGTATTTGCCTCGTTAAAAACCTCATAAGGATTGATATTTTAAATTTTTATTTTATATTTATAAGGATTGATATCAACCGAGATTTTTTTTTTTTTTTATTGTTGATAGACTTGCGCTTGACCACTATCTCACCTGATGGTAAGCGATCATTTGGTTGACGATGAAGCAGAAACCTATTGACTCTTGACTTAAATACTCCCAGGTGTAGCTATCAGGCAATACAGTATCCGGCAGGGAATTACACACCTTTGCTGTACGCATAATAAAAGTATTCCCAAAACGTTTGGTGCGTATGGGTGGGATGTCCACCACGTACCGATGACGCATCGGCGTACGTCTTGTAGTCCGATGATGGAACGGGCTAGGAGGAATTAGTTCATGCAAATCTAACGCACATGCTCCGGTCGGTCGGTCGACTCAAAGCTCCAGAGCCTTGAACACCGACGACGAGTTGCCAGCCTGTCGGTTTTCTATCGGTTACATTTCGGAGAGTGTGCGATGGAACTGCACAATTTGATTCCGCCTAGCCCTTTCCATCATCGGACTACAAGACGTACGGCAATGTGCCATCGGTACATGGTGGACATCCCACCCATACGCACAAAGCGTTTTGAAAATACTTTCATTGTGCGTACAGCTAAGGAGTGGAATTCCCTGCCGGCGTCTTTGTTTCCTGATAACTTCAACCTAGGGGTATTCAAGTAAAGAGTGAATAGGTTACTTCTAGGCAAGCGTGCTTCACCTTTGACCACATCATCACTTAACATCAGGCGAGATAGTGGTCAAACGCGAGCCTAAGACTAATAAAAAAAAAAGAAACTAGATTCAGGACTGGGACAAATACAGACAACTGGCCTAGGAAGCCACTACTAGTGACGACATTGTCGATATTTTCCATACAACCCAAACGTCAGTGCGTGCCGCCGTTTGAGACTCATAGACAATGACAGCCCGAATCTGAATATGGCTATGGCAGCCAAAAGTTAATTAGGTATTTAATTTATTGTTTAAACATTATTAGTAATGTATTGTGACAAGAGAGCAACTGCCGACAAATGTTTTACAGTTTGGCGGCATTTTTTAATCATCATCATCATCAGCCTTTTAAAGTTCCCACTGTTGGGACACAGGCCTCCTATCTGTAATAGAGGGTAAGGGTCATGATCATCCACGCGAGCCCAGTGCGGGTTGGTGGATGTCACATGTCTTCGAATTTTTGGTTCTAGGACATGCCGGTTTCCTCACGACGTTTTCCTTCACCGTTTTAAGAGCAGTGGTGATGAAATAATTTACACAAAGTAATGCGCCTGTCTGCGTTGAACCCAAGATCTAAGAAACGTAAGTTGGGGCCGTTACCACTGGGCCACCACTGCTCTTCAATATTTTTTTTAAAGTTATAGTGTAAATAGATTTTGAATAAATAAATTGAAATAATTTGGAAAAGTTTATTAATTGAAAAAAAAAGTTGTGGACAGCGCACACCACTTAATAATGATTGTAATGGTGTCTCTTGTCGCATACCAATGCTGTGATTCCGTGTGCTGCGGGGAATGACATTAACTGAAAAACCCAATAACACTATTCCCACTTGAATATCAGTCAGATGCCCTCATGCAGCATTGAAAGTAAATACGCACAAGGTAGATTAAAAAGAAATTCGAAAATTATCCCGAGGGAACATACTCCTGGGATTAAAAGTATCTCATGTACTAATGCCTGACTCAAATCTCTGTGCCAAATTTCATCCGGATCCCATCAGTCGTTCTGGCGTCATTGAGTTACAAACATACAAACATCCATCCTAACTTATGCATTTATAATATTAGTAAGATATTCCAAGAAAATAGATTATAGTATTTATTATTATCCAAAAACACTTTAAGCCACAAATCACGAACAAGTTTATCGCGCAACTGTTGAGTCGTTAAATGAAATCGTATAAAACCACTAATTCAGGCTTTGGTGGATTTGCGGTTTTAATGCCCTGGCTAAAATGGAAAGTGAAATAAAACTGCGCGGATTACGCTGTTAATGTAGATGACTATCAAATCTGGCAACAACGTTGTAGTATTTTGCAATAATTGAAAGGTGAAATAGATAATCTGTATAACATAAGGTACATTTTGTTATTATTTTAATAAAATTTTGTTACCTACAATAATTAATAGATAAAAATCCACTTATAGGAACGTCCTCACTGGGAGCCGAATGCTCCCAGTGAGGACGTTCCTATAAGTATTCGAGAGCAACTATTCGAGAGCATTTGTCAACAAGCAATCGTAGGCGAGCAACAAATGCTATCCAGCGAGCCCAGCATTCGTGTTCGAGCAAAACGATGAACGTTCGAGTTGAACATTCCCTTGCGAGCTTGGACCATTCGAATACGATCTCGTTAAATGTCATTATTTTAAAAAAATGTCGGATAGAGTGGTTGTAGCTGCAGCATTTTAGTTTTTTAGGGTTCCGTACCCAAAGGGTAAAAACGGGACCCTATTACTAAGACTTCGCGATCCGTCTGTCTGTCTGTCTGTCTGTCCGTCTGTCTCCAGGCTGTATCTCATGAACCGTGATAGCTAGACAATTGAAATTTTCACAGATGATGTATTTCTGTTGCCGCTATAACAAAAAATACTAAAAACAGTATAAAATAAATATTTAAGGGGGGCTCCCATACAACAAACGTGATATTTTTGCCGTTTTTTGCTCGATATTAATAACGGCAACAGGTAGACGCTTGAAATATTCACAGAATGTTTAGTTGTATATTTACTTCAAAAAATAATAATTAATAAATTAAAATAAAATAAATTAAGGGGGGCTCCCATACAACAAACGTGATTTTTATGCAGTGTTTTGCGATAATGGTACGGAACCCTTCATGTGCGAGTCCGACTCGCACTTGGCCGGTTTTTTTATTGACCTCGAAGGTCACAAATACTTAAAGTCAGGAAACTGTTCCTTGCTTTGCAAGTGGCCAGTAATATTATTCCTACATACATACTCATTCATTTCATCATCTGTACTCGCTCTCGAGCGTTTTATTTGCATGAACATTCGAATGCGAGCCGTTTCCGCGAAAATCGTTGCGACGTCCACACCGGCCAAAGTTCGCGCTTGCGTGTAAGCTTTGTAACGCGAATATTCGACGTCGAATGCTTATTACAAGTGAATGCTCTCAGTGACGACGCTCCTATAGATTGACCATTGGAGGAGCTCGTGGCAAAATAATAACAGCCGCACTGGTCGATCATCAAGGTTAAGCAACGCTTGACGAGGTCGGTCTTAGGATGGGTGACCATTTCAACATACCAAGTTTCCTCCGTGCCTCGGAAAGCACGTTAAGCCGTTGGTACCGGCTGTCATTTGAAGATCTTTGACAGTCGTTGCGGGTAGTCAGAAGCTTGAGATCTGACACCAGTCTTGCCAAGGGGTACCGCGTTACCCAGTTACTGGGTTGTGGAGGTCAGATGGCAGTCGCTCCAAGTCAAAAGGCTAGGCAGTTTGATTTAGATTGACCATTGTCAGAGATTTTTATCTTAAGTATATTAACTCATCATCCTCTTGTCCTTATCCCGATTTATTTGGGGTCAGCGCCGCATGCCTTTTTATTCTATATATCTCTATTTGTGTAATCATCTTTCACATAATAACTCACCGATCGTTTCATGATTTGTGTAAAATAATCTTTGGTCTTCCCTATTCTTATAATCATCCACATCTATACCCAAAGTAAATAGTTACTATGTCTACTACGTCAATAATAAATCTATAGGAAAATCACACGAAAAAATAATGCTATGGAAAAGTTTAGTCTTACAGCTGTTGCTACGGTGTAGCAGAAGACTGACGTCCCTGCTACGACCACTACTCCCGCCGGCTACGGTGCCGGAGCAAAGAATTTTCCTCAAATCATTTAATAACTACTAGCTGTACCCCACGGCTTTGCTACCGTCAACTGGCTACTTACCTACCCACCTACCCTACCTACCAACGTACCTACCCTACCCTACCCTAGGTACCTACCCTAACCTAACCTACCAATGGTTTCTTTTTGTCTTAAACCATCTTCGCATTATTGCCCTTCTACAAAAAACTGGTTTGGGGCACATCGGTTGGATGGTTTCAAAGTCCCAAATTTCGTTATCTGCTCACTTCACTTTACTTTCCACGGTTTCACACTCATACATTAAAACATAAGTACCGTTGTAGTTTGGTACCAACCGACTTTCAAAGCAAAAGAAAAACGGATGTAGTTAGATACATTTTTTATCTAAACATATATAAAAGAAGGAAGTGACTGACTGACTGACTCACTCACTGACCGTCAACGCACAGACCAAGCGGCTGAAGCTTCAGTCATGAAACTTGGCACGTAGGTAGTGTGGTAGGCCCGTAGGCTTCCTTTGGTAGTATAGGAGAGCGCTAAGAAAGGATTTTTGGAAATTCCACCCCTAAGGGCGTGAAATAGGGGATGAAAGTTTGTATGAAAATCCGTCAGTTTTAAAGTCAGGATCTTCATATTTTGGGTTTAGGCTGAAGATTAAAAAATAATATACACGTGTCTCAGCGATTTTGAAGATTCCACCCTGCTTTTTCTCTACATACTGTTAAAATATGGTAAGGAGCATGCAGTCTATGCGTGCGAAGCCGTGGGCAAAAGCTAGTATTTTATATATTAGCATAAATTAATTGACCCAAAATGCATTAATGTGGCTTATTTATAAGAGAGTATAGTGTTGTAGACCTGACCAATATATTTGTAATACATGGTACTTACGTATATTATTAGCCACTAACCCAGCGCATGCAGATAAAGCAGTTCGATAGCGCTTTTTCTTACGACTTACTTACGATTATCAATATTTAAGGTTTATCAAGAATTTTAGCATGATGTTATATAGCCTAAAACCTTCCTCATGAATGTGTCTATCATATACAAAAAGATTTTTTCAAATCCGACTGGTTGTTTCTGAGATTAGCACGTTCAAACAAACAAACAATCAAACTCTTCCGCTGTTATTATATTAGCATACAGATGCCTCATCCCATACAAAGAAACCGTGCCGACGTACTGTACTGATTATACTGATTATTTTTTGTAAATCGATCGCGTTCGGTTCCGTTCCATGGCGATAAATAGATCACCATCTATATCCGTGGCACGGACCCGAACGCGATCGATGTACAAAAAATAATCAGTATAATCAGTACAGTTCGTCGGCACGGTTTCTTTGTATGGGATGAGGCATCTGTATGCTAGTATTACATTATCTGTGACAAAGCTAAAGTCTATAGTTGAGTAGTGGTCATGGATTGAAATTATAACGATCTTAATTTATAAAATATATATATATATTTTTTTTTTTTTGGCGCACTGTTGGCTCAGTGGTTGAGCGATTGACTGCTGTGCTGCGTGTCGCGGGTTCGATTCCCGCACGGAACAAATATTTGTATGACCTACAGTTAGTTGTTCCGGCTCTGGGTATTTGTGTATGTGAGTTTATATGTTTGTAAACGCACCCACGACACAGGAGAAATTCCTAGTGTGGGGCAACGTTTTTATTTAAAAAAATATATATATAAATTCAAGTGTGTGACTAGTGACTAGATCAGTAGTATGAAACTCATTCCGTATTCTACAACACTCCTTGATATTCCCCCACATTCCATAAAACCGTGAAAATTCTAATAAAATGTTGTTTCTGTATTCTCTGTAGACACTACGCCTAAAGACGTAATAAAAATAAAAACAGTTTTCTCTACTCTCTAATAAATATTCTGGATGTTGACTGCTTCAATTCAATAAAACGATCGAACGACTTTCAGTAAATTCACTTTTACTTTATTTATTTCTAGAGATTCATTTATTTTTAAATACTACTTTGATTTGTGTACGAAGTAATTCAACTGTATTTTATTAAATTGGCTTGACTGACAGAAGAATATTTTCAAAGAATTTAATTTAAAAATAACAACATCAGAATACTTAAATAACGACGACTCAAATAAATGTATCAACCAAATACATATTATTATTGTCTACAATACATAATAATAATTTCTTAGAATTGTCTACATACGTAGTTGTGCGTTCGAGAAAATAAAAGGCATTGAATTAGCATCAATGTACATAGAATAGCCTAGAGGTAAAGGCCTTGTACTTAGTACTAAATAATATCAGGCTGTTATTGGCCTATTTATATCGCGAACCGGTACGGGCCGGATGGTGTAAAACTAGTGAAACATCTAAAACACGCGCGGAAAAAGTGTGGTTGTTTGGAGGAGTCCTTGACTTTTCTGATAAAATGCAGGGATGCGAACGTTATCCCTGTGTGTGTGAGACTAAAACCTCGTCAGGACATCCAAGGCTCCGCGAGCATTCTACGTAACGCGAGTGTTAAATTGTTGCGTTAGGTTATCCGCAATACCAGATACCATTTGCGTGTGATTTAACATGGTAAATATCCCGTTTCTAATGTTAATGTTAGTGTTAGTGACCATGACAGTTTAAAACGTATATTTATGGGAATGTCAAACGCAATCGAAATGTAACGTGACCACTCGTGACACGAGACATTTTTGACTGGCCAACGCTGGCAATGTATGACTACATTTGTTAGCTTGGGTCTTACCTGTAAAAATAAATGTACGTGTTAATAAATAAATAAATTTTGGCATTTCGACCAATGCCATCGCGACGTCGAATGTCACTTCTTATCTAGAGTCCCGCAGTACTTATTTTTACAAGCTTTTAGTAACTTGCAATGTATGTATGTATGTAAGTGTGTTCGGGTCAAATGTTGTAACTGAATTTTAAAGCAGTTATCTTCCACCGATTGAGATGAAATTTTGCATACAAATATAGTTTGGATGACAACGCATGGTTAGCTAAGTGATGTCATTCTAAATCCAATATGGCGGACGGCAAATGATGGCGGACTAGTTATTTTTTGTGCACTGCTTTAATATGGGTACCTAATTAAAGGGTTGATTGGATGATAAAAAATATTTTTTTTTAATTAATAATTTTATTTTCCAATTGCTCCTACAAACCGATCACAAATAATTTTACGTATTTGAGTAAGACTAGTTTCTGCCCGCGGCTTCGCCCACCTGAAAGGTGCTTTAGTATCTCAAGGGATCATTACACTGTGTTTATCGGGATATAAAGTAGCTTATGTTTAATTCTAGACTATAATCTATCTCTTTACCTTTCACACAGATTCATGCAGCCGTTCAGGCGTGATTGAGAAACAGACATCCACATACATCCAAACTTTCGTTTTTATAATACTCGTATTAGTAAGATTGATAAAATAAACTGCCGAGCAATGAAAAAGTTCCAGTGACTTAGCACCAAATTACTCCTAAATGGGAAAGGCTAGCTTAATGACGCCGTCTGCAATATTGAAGTACATTTAACAGCGCATCAGAATATTACCAACTAAAAACGTAAATATTGTGTTCAAATTTTAAATGAAATGTGAAAACATTAAATTAAGGTGTTTGTCGGCATTTTGTGGGTAGAACTTTTTCATTGCTCGGCAGTGTAGTTTATTTAGACGAATTACTACTACATTCAACTATCGTCTAGTCAACGCTGTACAGGAATAAAGAAGGAACTACACAAATATACCACACAGACATAATTTTGCACGTATATTGGAACAAAAATATCAGCAACAGAAATATGAGAGAATATACTCAGCTCTAAGAAAGGGTGGTTTTTATTAGCTGCATTATTCGGAATCAGTGACGAGTGTGGTTCAGATGTCGCCTTTATTTACAAATAATCCACTATTTACGAATAAATCCTCCATATTTTTGGTATTCTTGTAAGCTTAACTTTATTTGATCTTACCATCGAATAATATATTTGGTTTTTGTTTAGTGGATTTAGGTTTAGAAGCTTTATCGTTTGACTAGGTTTTGTGTTTTGTGTAATAAGATATATACCAAATATATTCTTTAAGCTCGATTTATTCTAGATTTTTTTTATAGATAATCTGATAAGCAACTGAGTAACAGCGACGCGAGTAGTAACAAAGTGTATTAATTTATGAATACTCGTTTCTCCCATGTGTTATAATGGGTTTTTAGGGTTCCGTAGCCAAATGACAAAAAACGGAACCCTTATGGATTCGTCATGTCTGTCTGTCTGTCCGTCACAGCCACTTTTTTCGAAACTATAAGAACTATGCTGTTGAAACTTGGTTAGCAGATGTATTCTGTGAACCGCATTAAGATTTTCACCACAAAAATAGAAAAAATACAATAAATTTTAGGGGTTCCCCATACTTAGAACTAAAACTTATTTTTATTTTTCGTCACAACCATACGTGTGGGGTATTTAGGTATAGGTCTTCAAAAATGATAATGAGTATTTGTTTATACCGGCAAAAGAAATACATCATCTGTGAAAATTTCAACTGTCTAGCTATCACGGTTCATGAGATATAGCCTGATGATAGACAGACAGACGGACAGTGGAGTCTTAGTAATAGGGCCCCGTTTTTACCCTTTGGGTACGAAACCCTAAAAAATACAACTTAATGTATTATGAAATGAAATTATTATTCAAAACACAATTTTAAAAAATGCACAGCCAGACGCATTAAACATTTCGTTAACTTTTTCCGTCGTTGGGTTTCAGTTTATTAAATCTTGTTGCTCTGCAGACATACAAAGAGGCTAAATCCTTCATCATCATATCTTGCAAGTCTGTTTAGCATTCTAGCAGAACCTAATCAATTGAATATTGCAGCATTTTCTCAAAGAGATAAAAAATATGCTGCAATGCTCGATTTTCCGTATCTAATTTATCCCAGCTTTTTAAGTTTATCCGCCTTGCTTCGAGGCGATGCCTGCAGTGCCTTTGATTCGATAAGCAGCATCAATAAAGATTCACTAGCTTTTTCTTGAAATAAATGTTGTGAATTAAGGAGCATAGTGTAATATGTGGTGTATGTAGGTAGGTAATGTGCTAGGTATTAAAAAAATACCTAGTGTATTTAATCCAAACCTAACTCAATCTCATTTGCGATCCTGGAAATGTAAAAAAAAATGTGCCATTACCTAATTAATTTTTATAGTTCCAGCGTTTTTTTATGATAGATATTCCGCAATCTAATAAGTGCGACCAACTTGTCGGTTTTTTTTTATTTTTATGTGGCGTCTCACAGTTTTCAATCCAAGTGATTGGCTACTGCTTAACCGGACTATCCTCTGGAGACTAAACTAAGCCTCCAGCCAGGCACAAAGTTCTAAACCTAAGCGACTACGCTGAGGGCTACCCCAGGTGGGGTCGAACCTCGGCTCAGGGCTTCGCTGGAAGGGACAGCAAGGGGACAAGCTGGATCTTGATTATTCAACTTGTCGGCTTCTGCCGAGGCAATTTATACTGCGCTCGCTCAATATGCGCTTTTTTAGTCACAGTTCTGGCCCTAACATTTCATTGAGGTGACAAGGCCTAAGCTATAATATATAATAGTCTTTGTGTTTTGTGCTCTAGCTTAGTGTCGCGACCAACTCTGATGTAGCGATTGATGTTCGTTGGGGATAGAATTTATGAACTACTTTACTTCACAAAAGATAGCTTGATCTCTGCGACAGCTGTCAGTATCAATACAGTAAAAATAGCGCTTGACAGGCTAACAATAACGTAACAATAACGTATACGTCAGTTTGACATATGTCGCAGAGATCAAGCTATCTTTTATGAAGTGTAAGTATAGTAATAATACGTACCCAAAGGGTAAAAACGCGACCCTATTACTGAGACTTCGCGGTCCATCTGTCTGTCTGTCTGTCACAAGGCTGTATCTCAGGAACTGTGATAGTTAGACAGTTGACATTTTCACAGACGATGTATTTCTGTTGCTGCTATAACAAAAAATACTAAAAACAGAATAAAATAAATATTTAAGTGGGGCTCCCATACAACAAACGTGATTTTTTTGCCGTTTTTGCGATAATGGTACGGAACCATTCGTGCGCGAGTCCGACTCGCACTTGGCTGGTTTTTATTATTACCAGCATCTTAAAACCAAGTATATACTATATTTTCCAATCGATCTATCAATCTATCGTTTTATTGCTCACCAGTTGGCGCCACTGTAGACTGAGGTCCATAAATATAGATATTGTACTAACGCGCACGGAAGGAAAGATTGAATTATAATTAATTTCAATGCCGTAAAAGTGCGATTAAATATAAAATCGATTATGCAGTTTTGCGCAGCCACTATTTCTTCTAAAAAAAGAAGAATAACATTTTTCGAAATATAAAACTCTATTAAAGCAGTGGCTGGTTAAGTCGTATCTTTCTTAAGGCGCAGATACCCCTGAGTAGCTGATTTTTAAAATGAGAATCACGTCAAAACGTGATTTTTCGACTTTTTTTTAAAACATATATGTTATATTAGACCATTTTCTTGATAATTTGATCTAAAAAAGATTTGAATTTTATTCGTATAACATAGTGAAATTAATTTGTAAAGTTATGTCTTAAACGGACAAAAACACGACAATCGCACCAAAACCGCTGGGCGTATTTTAATGAAATTGACACCATCTCAAAGACAATTTAATTATCTACATTTTGATCTGAGGATTTTTTTTTAAAGTCATAGAATAATAAGTAAAGTACAAAAATCTACTAAAATTTCGTCGCGCGGGTGTGCAACGAGTGCGCGTTTTGGTTCCTCAAGGTCGTTGACGTTATTCGTCGTTAAGACGACGAATAACGTCATCTGCCACATATTTTTTTTTTTTAACTTTGCCCCACAATAGGAATTTCTTCCCGTAACGTGGGTGCGTTTACAAACATATAAACTCACATACACAACACCCAGAGCCGGCATAACTATCTGTAGATTATACAAATATTTGTTCCGTGCGGGAATCGAACCCGCGACACGCAGCGCAGCAGTCAATCGCTCAACCACTGCGCCAACCGTGCACCCAGAATTTGGAAAATATTCATAAGGAAAAAAAAAACACGCGTTAAAAATCACACATTTTAATGCCGTCAGTCTACACCAGCGCCCCTAGCGGAAAATTCAAACACTTTCGGAAATTATCGTCAAAGTATTGCCACCTCACAATAATACATTATTTCACATGGCAACATTACAAGTATGACAGTATAATTTGCAGCTCCATGATGATTGATGTCGCTCATAATGCGACGACCGAACATTTTACTCAGCTAACGATGATTTACGAGGTATCCATAATTGTAGTTTAATCAAGCAATTTTATAAAATTGGCAGCCGAGTCGGTGATTGTCGGGTGATGATGGTTGATGCAATCAACAATCAGCCCCTTTTCACACGAGGCTGCCAAATATTCGGCGCTGGATATACGAATATATTTATTTAATACGTTACACCAACACTATTACATACATGGCAATTAAACAAGACAGGGTGAAGATTAAATAATTTGTGTGCAGGTACACTGAGAAAAATTTCCTTTGCCGCGCTACGTAAAATAAGGACAAAAATCGACCACAATGACGTGTGTAACCCGGTCCATTACGCGTAAGTAGTCAGTCATACGTAGTCGGCATACTGACGCTCATCATGGAGCGGGTTACGTAATTTACTCGTGGTCGATTTTTGTACGTACGTACGTAGCCCGACGTCCGGTTACGTAGTGCGCAAGTCGCACTGAATACTCCTGAAACTACGACTGCAACACCCGTATACTATTGTTGCGAGCACAGTAGAACACGGTGAACCTTATGTGTGTACCACGGCGGCATACGTACGATACTGTAGCGGGCATAGTAAATAATGATGAGCTATATGTGTGCACCGCGGTGGCATACGTACAATACTGTGGCGGACACAGTAAATCACGATGAGCCGTACGTGTGTACCACGGCGGCATACGTACGATACTGTAGCGGGCATAGTAAATAATGATGAGCTATATGTGTGCACCGCGGTGGCATACGTACAATACTGTGGCGGACACAGTAAATCACGATGAGCCGTACGTGTGTACCACGGCGGCATACGTACGATACTGTAGCGGGCATATTAAATAATGATGAGCTATATGTGTGCACCGCGGTGGCATACGTACAATACTGTGGCGGACACAGTAAATCACGATGAGCCGTACGTGTGTACCACGGCGGCATACGTACGACACTGTAGTGGGCACAGTAAATAATGGTGAGCCATATGTGTGCACCGCGGTGGCATACGTACAATACTGTGGCGGACACAGTAAATCACGATGAGCCGTACGTGTGTACCACGGCGGCATACGTACGACACTGTAGTAGGCACAGTAAATAATGGTGAGCCATATGTGTGCACCGCGGTGGCATACGTACAATACTGTGGCGGACACAGTAAATCACGATGAGCCGTACGTGTGTACCACGGCGGCATAGGTACGATACTGTGGCGGACACAGTAAATCACGATGAGCCGTACGTGTGTACTACGGCGGCATACGTAAGATACTGTAGCGGGCATAGTAAATAATGATGAGCCATATGTGTGCACCGCGGTGGCATACGTACAATACTGTGGCGGACACAGTTAATCACGATGAGCCGTACGTGTGTACCACGGCGGCATACGTACGATACTGTAGCGGGCATAGTAAATAATGATGAGCCATATGTGTGCACCGCGGTGGCATACGTACAATACTGTGGCGGACACAGTTAATCACGATGAGCTGTACGTGTGTACCACGGTGGCATACGTACGATACTGTAGCGAGCATAGTAAATAATGATGAGCCATATGTGTGTACCGCGGTGGCATACTTACGATACTATGGCGGACACGGTGAATCATGGTGCGTCATACGTGTGCAGCATGGCGGCATACGTAGGATACTGTGGCAGACACAGTAAAGCATGATGTACCAGACGTATTAACTGTCGTAGTAGAGGTAAGGTACCGTTGCCGGTACAGTAAGGCATGATGAACCGTGCGTATGTACCACGGCAGTGGACGTACGATACTGGTGCGGGACCAGTAAAGCACGGTGAACCATACTTATGTACCACGCTAGCGTACGTACGATACTGCTGCGGGTATAGTAAGGCATACCTTACTATACCCGCAGCAGTATCGTACGTACGCTAGCATGGTACATAAGTATGGTTCGAAGGAACTCCTCAAATATTATAGGCAAACGGCTCGCGTGCTACATCGCCCGGTTATTGAGCAGGCGGTCGAGCGATGCGGGGCAGAGGGGATGGGACGGGGCAAGGAAAGAACGCTTGCTGACTTGCCAAGCTTTAAATTCGCTGCTAATTACTTTTAACGACGATATCTCAAAAACTATTCATCTGATTGATATAGTGTAAAAGGCAATTTTAAGTGAATAGACCATAAAAGATTCATATTATTTATTTTCAATCGTAAAATTGAGACATACAAAAAAAACACAAGCTTAATTATTGTCAGTCACATAATTAATTATCAGTCTCAATGCTGTTTAGCAATTCAGGGGAGGAACGAGACAACCCCAACACAAGTGTTATTGACTACTTACTGGAGCTTTTTCAATCACATTTGTTATGTAAATCTAATGCCGGCCATACACGGTACAAGTATACTTGCGCAAATCAAGACTTGCGCAAGTATACTGTAACGTGTGTGGCTCAATAAACAATTTATTATTAATTAATCATTCTATTCACTGGAGCTTTTTCAATCACATTTGTTATGTAAATCTAATGCCGGCCATACACGGTACAAGTATACTTGCGCAAATCAAGACTTGCGCAAGTATACTGTAACGTGTGTGGCTCAATAAACAATTTATTATTAATTAACCATTCTATTCTAGAATTACATGGTAGTATAAACAATATCTTAGATCTCAGGTATTTGTTGTAAGAGCAACCTAGGATTTCCGACCAAAGAATCACTAGTAAGAGCCAGTCCACACGGCGCGTTGCGTCTCCGTTGCGTCGACACAGCGCTGCCGTTGCGTCATTTTACATACTAATAATCATAATGTACACACGGTGCGCTGCGTCGACGCAACGCACACACGACGGAACGGCAGCGCTCAGTTGCTTGTGCGTTGATAGGAAGGATACACGCAACCCCATATAATTTTTGACGTACATATTTTGTATTCAGTTTTATTTGCAAAGTATAGTTGCAATGCCAGACGTCTTTTCCGATCCATGCTTTGTATAGACTGATGCGATGTTTTTATAAAATGCTTGCCGCAACTGTGCGTCGCTGCTACGATGTCGGAACGTTATTACTGCGACGTCATGTGGACTGGCTCTAAGGGTACCTTGGCATCAATGGAGTCCGCGTGGTCGTCGCTGGAAACCAATGCGTCTAGGCCTACGGTAAACTTAACTTAAAGGTCGTTCGCATACGAACGCTAATACATACGCATTAACCTAACTAGTTGCGGAACCTATGTCGCCAGGCCCGACTTTAAACTATAACCGGTATTCTACAAAAAAAAATACAAAATGTGGGGATCGCCCCGTTTTGGTAGCGATCCGAGAGCCACCTTTTGGCAGTAGGGGCGGTTGTTTCGTTTGTGTTCCGAATCTAAATTCCCAAACGCATCGCTGAACGCGCTAATTATATTTTTTAAAGCATTTTTAACATGAACATTATCTTGGTCTGGTGGTACCAGATCATTAAACTGTCGCTCTATAATGCATTGTGATTTAGAATGAAATAATTGAAGATTTTCTACAAGAACTTGTACGGTTTTACGCGGTATTATTGGGTTAGCATATAGAGTGGAGATGAGACATGCAGCATAGTGACCAAGAGAGTTTTCGTCTCTTAGAGTTGGTAGAGATTCCATTGTATTTGCTGTTTCGTAAGTTTCTTTGCTTGACGTTGAAGGTAAATTTGAGATATTGGCTTCTGTATCTGTATCAATCGGTTTGTTACTATTTGGATGAGGCAAGACTGACAATGATGACTGGTGGTCTCTAACTAAGTGCTTTTTGAAAGATGCAGAGGAAATATAATGACGATAACACCCTTGTTCACCACACCGAAATCCGGCAAATCCTACCGTTAATTTACAGAAAGTTCGCACATGAGTTATAAGTAAATTCAATTCAATTCAATTCAATTTATTCACAAACAATTTACATTGTATTTGAAATCATAAAAATAATAACAAGTAATAAATAATGGCATAAGTATAAAAAACACATTCATAAAATCATAAGTCATAATTAAACATTAACAAAAAAAAAAAAAAAAATATATATATTATCACACATAAAATACAAATTAAAATCATGATTGAAAAAGAATTATAAAAGAAAATGAAATATACAATTAAATTGGTGTAAAAATTCATGTCAGCTTTCTACGAAGGTCATTTAAAAATTAAAAACTGACAAACAAAACGGACAAAAAATATCAGTCGGCGCATTATCACAATTATATAGGTATATTACATGTCGTCAACGGAGTAGAGACATTTATCCAGTAGGAATGCTTGAAGCTTCGTTTTAAATGAAGACGTATAGATTAAGCTTTTTAATTCTAATGGTAACCTATTGAATAATTGCACTGCTTGATATTGTGAACTATGTTTCACAATGTTAAACTGAGGACTTATCTTATTTTTCAAATCTTTCCTACGTGTACTCTCCCTAACTCGTCTTTCCTCATCCGTCTCATACTCATGTATGTACTTTTTTAAATTAGTCAGAAGGACTAGAACGTAGAGACTGGGAACTGTAAACTCGGAGACACACTGGCTTTTTTGCAATAGTAACAGGTAAACATTTTTAAAGTATTAACTCTAGATCAGTTAAAAGACTATTCACAGCCTGTGTGGGCCTGTCAAAATTAGTTATAATATCGTAGAAACCCAATTGAATAAAAAGCCATATGTCTCCAGCTTCCTCCGGGTAACAAGCTCCTATCGATTGAAATACTTTAAATGCACAGTCTACAGCCGTTACTAATTTGTTGAAACTATACAATGTGTCATTTATTACCACATATGCTACTTTTACCTCAGTAACGGTAGGGCCAACAAAAATTACGTAGGGTTGAACTGTGCGGCCTAGCCTCTGCAGGTTCTCCTTTTTTTGAATGATCTTGTTGGTAACGTCGGCTTCAGAAGCAGCTTGCGATATATAGCCGTCGCATACCTCTGCTCTGGATGGCTTCCATGCTGGCTTTCCTTTCATTTTCCGTGCAGGTGAAATGTTGATGACATAAGCCAGTAACATCAAAGCAACATTGCTAGATGTCTCTGGTTCATCTTCTGTATTCAAAGAAAAAAAAGATTCGGTTATTTTTGAGACTTAATTTTATGAAGGTTTAACCTTCAACTAAAATAAAAAAAAAAAACACTATGGACGTCATTTTTCAATACACTAACTGAGCGGCTCAGTGCTGAGGGGAAGGGGGAAGTCACAAATCTGTGCGATTTCTAGAATGGGCGGGGACTGAGACTTCACTCCATAGTTAAAGGTTAATAATAAGAAACTTCTTACCGTCAATCAGTGCAACTATATTTGCTATTTTTGTTCTCGTGTCTTGGTCTCTAATTTTTCGTAATTTTAATGAAGCATATTTTATAATTTCTTCTTTTTTGAGGGTGATGGAGGAAAATAATTTGTTTTCCTTTCCCGGATACAGACGACTGAAATCGTTCATTAGCTGAAAAAAAGAATACAATAAATGTACAGTATGTTATTTCCACTGGTGAGAAAGGTCCGGATCGCTACCACAGAGACCAGAGAGATAGTTATTGGGTTGTTGAGCGAGAACTAGAATAGCTTGTCTCTTTTAGTGCCTGCACAATATCTCGTTCTGCTATGTCGGCAGCGCGCGAGTGTTGCAAGTGACTTAGAGTCTGTGCGAAAAGAGAAGAATCGTGGCAGATACGGGAACTAACATTATGAATTTTACATGGCAATCGAAATTCAGACAATTGTCTTATAAGCCCTTGTTTTCACCAAGATATAATACATATATTTTACAAATTGAATGCAATGTTTTCGTTTTGGCATGTATTAAATATGTTGTATACAAAACATGTTATGGAACTATATTTCATATATAAAACTTGTTGTAAGTATACAAAACTTGTATGAAACTTGTTGGTTGAAAACTTCTAGTCGCCTACATGTTTATGATCTTATGTACAGAAATTGCAATAAAATAAACAATAATTGTCTAAACCACGTTTGTATTTTGTAGGTGAGAACGCTGTCAATGTATCAGACGAGTTAATACATGTCACAGACTTCAGTGTAAACGCAAATGTGTTTTATACTTGTAAAAATACTTGTTGGCTACGCTGTTGAACGAAGTAATGTTTGAGACAGTTTTGACAAGTATTCTACAAGTCTTTTTTTTTTACATAATCCTTGTGGTTTTTTATAGAAAAACCACAAGGATTATGTAAAAAATAAGCGGCTGCGGTATATGCTTACCAAGGTATAGCCTTGCGATTGTTTTAAGGCTGGGAAATCCTTGAAGTAATCCGCTATATCACCTTTTCCACATTGGATGCGATTTAGGCGGTGATCTGCAGTTTCTGCCCACTTTTCTTCAACAGATTTCCATGGATCAACATTGTTTTTCAGCCATAGTAATGTTTCTTCATAGACAACACCTGTAATTTATATGTGTATGGTGGGTTGAGTCAACAAGAGGAAGGGCACCATAGTACAGTCGCCCGTGGTACATTTAAATCACGAAAAAGGTGACTAGCGATTATTTGCTTACCACTTTCCAGAAATTCCAGGCTATAAATGTCATCATCTGTGATAGTTGGCGTGGATCTGAGCGATGATCTGGACGACTTCGAGGATGAACGGCTAGTTCCCGGCAACTGTCCACTTTCTCGCAACTTTCTTCTTCGAGCTATATAGCTCTCGTAGAGCTTTCCGCTAGCATTTTTTTTAGCTACTTTATTTGTAGCTGATAAATATGCAGAATAATACACCACAACGCGTTCCTTGTGGAATACTTCCACAATTTCGGTAGCTAGTTTGTAAAATTCTTCACTGGAAATTTTCTTTGCACAATTGTTTTCAAGTTGGTGGTGTATTAGCAGCTGGCTCAATTTCCTTCGGGAACCCTCCGTGAGTAAGCCTCCTTTTCCCTCTTTGAGTATTGCTCTGCCGTCTAAACTTTCCTGTATGTAAAACACAAACACAATAAGTTGTTGAACAAATTGATAAATGAATGAGTAAATGGTCCAGTTGGAGTATAGCCTTCGGGGCTCTTGGGAGTTGTAATAATACGGGTTTTAATAACATTTTTGCTGGTTAAACAATATACCTAAACTACGTATCTACTAGCACACTAACTTTGACTAGTGCCTTCTAAATACTCATAAATTCTACTAAAGAAAATAACATTACATTTAATAGTTTCAATACCTGAAACAAAAAAAACGTAATCTTAGAATTATTACACCCGGTCATATCTTAATCATATCTTAAGCAAGGTTTACACTGGTCGCGGGACTTATCACCGTGACCTTGGAACGTAAAGGGCCATCGAAGGACACCGTGGATTTTAGTAAGTACCAGTCTGACAATCCTTCCCGCCCTGCCCTGGGTGGGAGGACTCATTCGATGATTTTACCACGAAAAAAAAAGCAAGGTTTACATAAGGCCATCGCTGGCTGCCAGTCACAGCGATGGCTTGGTATTGGCCTTGTCTAAACAGTTTTTATGGTACCGTACCTCAAAAGGAAAAACGGAAACCCTTATAGGATCACTCGAGTGTCAGTCTGTCTGTCCGTCTGTCACAGCCATTTACTCTGAAACTACTGGACCGATCGAGTTGAAATTGATCATACTGTACAAGGCCTAAACTTTTCAAAAAAATTGAATAAATAGTTCTTCGCCTAATAGATTACAGGAAAACCTATAAGAAAGCCATAACAACAACCAATAAATTTAAAAAAAAAAAGGATCGCCTACTACGATTGTCTACGATGGTGCGGAACCCTTCATGCACGAGTCCGACTCGCACTTGGCCGGTTTTTCAAGCCAAGCCACAACGCTGGCGAGAATAGAGCGCCCGTCTATTTTTCAAGCCAGTGAGACTGGCAGCCAGCGATGGCCTTGTGTAAACAATGCTTTTGGTCCATATCACAAACATAAAGTACCTACCAAATTAAGCTACAAAATGAAAAATTAAGTGAGCACCAAAAAAGGGTAGGGCCGCCTGTCAGTATTGTATTACAATTACTGTAAACTATGCAAAAATGGACTTAGCAGGTTAACGAATTAATGTTAGTATAATGAGTAACTCACAGTGTTATTATCTGCAATAGTACAATCTGTAGAGATTTTTGCATTATCACTGACATCAGTGTCCCGTATAGCGTTTTGAGTTGAGTCGTTTAGCTCAGCATTCTTAATTTCAAGATTCTAGAAAAATAATTTAAAAGCTTTATTACAATGCATTACAAAAGTATGCGGCATGGCATCGGTCCAAGAGAAAAAAACAAAGAAAACATTTTTATTTGCTAAAATACAAGTAAACAGTTTAGGTACGTACATTGACACCGGTCGTTTTTTGATGTTGTTGAAGCCAATTTTTAAATTTTATTCTGGGGCCAATCTTTGGAATCAGTTCTTTCAAATCTCCATCGTTTAACAGAATGGCAGTTTCAAGCGTTGTTATATGATTGTCTGAAAAATACAAATACAAACATGTACAAAACTTGTTATGTAGGTAGGTACTACTTGTAATTGCATACATGTTCAGTCAGGTTCGGGGCGGTCTCCTGGTTTTCAACAAAAAAAAAACCTTTTTAACAAAAAATTGAACCGACGAAAAAGTAACAAAAACGCAAAAAATAAAATCTAATGATGGAGACGCCATTATCAGATCCGTGAGTTGTGGTGTCATCATACATCATGTTTGGTTAATTTCAACAGAATCGGTTCACATTTGAAAATTTAGTAGGAGAATTATCAATAATCAATAAAAACAAAACTTATTAAAACTAAAACAATAGAAGTACCTACCTACTTGTCAAAAATACGTCTGTCTGTTGTTTGTGGGTGAAAAAGCTATCAAACAAGTTCAAACATGCCACACCAGAGAAAAAGAAATCTTGACTAAATAAAATCGAGAAACTGGCTTACATACCTTCAAGGAATGGTATTAGTTCATCTAAACCGGCGTTTAATATCTCTTCCATAAATTCCATGATGGCTACGCTCCAACGCGTTTTAGCACAAAAACACTCCAACTTCAGAAGACTGCAGGATCAGACTAACGACTGACTTACGTACGCGGGCGAATTAACCCAAGCCGCGCCCGCGGGGCGGGCGGGGCTGATGCAACACATTACCATATTTGGTCACGTTTCGTGAGCTTCGCGATGCTTCTTTTTTTTTTCTTACCCTTGCGGGAAGGCAAAGGGGGCTAGCCCATGCAGCCTGATCTTATGTTATTGATTAAAATATTGTGTAATCAAAGGCAAAATGAAAAGTCTTTTTTTTACATAAACATTCGTCTCAGAAACGAACTTTTAAAGATATCGTTATTTATGATTTTGTCAATAAAAGAAAAATAATAAATTATTTTATTGTTTAACTTCGAGCTATTTAAAACTCATGAGATAAAACAAAAAAATATTCATTCTGATCATTCCAGACACATCAGGCCACGGTGGTCCATACCACGGGCGTAGCCAGGTTTTAGATTCGGGGGGGAGGGGGGGGGGTTGTTCAGGAAAATAAAACGACTAAAAGTGCCTGCAGTGCCGTAAATAGCCTTTTCTGCGCCCTGTGCTAGTTGGTTGAACAATTAATTATCTAATATTTTGGAAGAAAAGTAGAACTGATGTGAGCCATACACAGGGGCGGTCCCAGCCTACGATTTGAGGGGGAGGGGTCACAAAGAGCCGAACTTATGAAAACCAAAAGTTTACTCGTTAGAATGCTAATAAAAGATGATGCTTCTTCCATTAATTTTATTTTCAACTAGCTGAGCTCGCGGCTGCGCTCCCGTCTAATGGCTACCAACCCAACCTTTTTTTTTTTTATTTCGCTGGGAAAAATGCGTTACGCATGGCCCTCCCTCGGGGGAGGGAGGGGTATGTGGGACTCCCTGGTCAGAGCCGGTATACCCACTAAACAACCCAGCGGCGCTCCCGCATCGTCTGAGTGGCGAAGGACTGGGCAGCCAGCAGAGCCTTTACTTACGTTCAATCCTCCGCCGACGATCTTGCTATTCATTTTTATATTATAATTGATTGTTTGTTTACAAATCATTTTACAGTCCGTTCAACCGGTTTTGAGTTCCATCACGTAAACATAAGGATGACAAAAAAAGCATAAAAATGTCACCAAAACCTACTTTTTACTACAGCTACCATTTGTCGTATCACCAAGGCAATAGAAGTCAAATTCGGTTAAACGGGCTGTAAAATGGCCTTATTTAAATGTCTAATGTTATCGCAAATGGAGTTTAGGTTCATTTAATTTTTGCAAGGCACGCTCAAGAGGCATCTGGTCTATCTGTAATGGGTACATGGAAAGCATTTATCATGGCCCCTGCTATTCGAAAATCAGTTATTAGATGGGTAGCGGCATTGTTGCTGAAATCATTTCTTATTAGTTTATAACCTCTCTTAAATACAATACAATTTACAACCTCCACTACCCAACTACACATTGTTACACGTCTCGACTTATTTGCTCTTAATGTAGGCAACTGTGTCTCACCAGATTGCAGGGATTCAGGTTTACAAACATTATAATTTAGAGATGTTAACAATGGAATAATTGTAACATTATATCAGAATCTGACACAGTTGCCGCATAGGAGCCATAAATATCAAGTATGTGACCGTCTGTTGTTACCATTAAGAAAGGCTTAACCAAGTTTCTGAATTTATGTAAACTCTAAGATTGTTTTTTAATAAATCATTCGATGTTTTTTTATATTATTTTGTTTACGTTATGTCAAAATAACATGATTAAATTATTGGCCCTGGAGCACTGTCTTTTAGCTACTTGATAACCAAACGCAAAAAATAATCTGAAATGTGAAATAAATGATTTTTTATGTTGGATTGAACCAAACATGTCTTGCTGCGGCATTACTTAATGAGACGGATTCAGTACAATGATTTGGCAACCAGTTACTGTTTTAAAGAGCCTGGATACTGAAATAAGGCGGCTGTATAACGTCGTACGTATAGCGCATACATATTTCATGCTACGGGTTAAGTAAATTACGTATGCTGCTCTGTGCGGAATCAATGAACCGCATACGTAAATGTTAAGAGTGCGCCACAGTAATTTCATGATGCGGCTGACGTCATAAAGATTATACGCACCGAACACAGTCAGTAAGTAAACGGAGTTCGTAAAATGAGCCAGGATACGTAATAACTGATGATGTAGGCGGAGACATTATTAATTATCCAGTGTGCGTAAAATGTATCGGCATATCCCCTACTCTGCTTGTACATTATGAGTACGTAACCGGGACCATTACCTATGAGACGGATTCAGTACAATGATTTGGCAAGCAGTTACTGTTTTAAAGAGCCTGGATACTGAAATAAGGCGGCTGTATAACGTCGTACGTATAGCGCATACATATTTTATGTTACGGGTTAAGTAAATTACGTATGCTGCTCTGTGCGGAATCATTAAACCGCATACGTAAGTGTTAAGAGTGCGGCACAGTAATTTCATGATGCGGCTGACGTCGTAAAGATTATACGCACCGAACACAGTCAGTAAGTAAACGGAGTTCGTAAAATGAGCCAGGATACGTAAATGATTATGTAGGCGGAGACATTATTAATTATCCAGTGTGCGTAAAATGTATCGGCATATCCCCGACGCATGCTCGTACATTATGTACGTAACCGGGACCATTACTTAATGAGTCGGAGTCAGTACAATGATTTGGCAACCAGTTACTGTTGTAAAGAGCCTGGATACTGAAATAATGCGGCTGTATAACTTCGTTCGTATAGCGCATACATTTTTCCTGGTTCCGGGTAAGTAAATTACGTATGCTGCTCTGTTAATACATATGCGGCATCATTAAACCGCATACGTAAACGTTAATAATGCGGGCACAGTAATTTCATGATGCGGCCTCATTACAAGTAACTTGTTTACATTGTCTTTACAGAGCATTATGCCGCATACTTACTTAACATGGTGTCGTTTCATTATAAGTATGGCTCTTATAATTTTCATGTGAAAAGCACATTATACGTATCTGGCAGCCGGTACATTACAAATTTGCCAATTTTAAGTAGCCCGTTTTTCTCAGTGTATGTTTGTCTATTATAGCGAATATTATATCGACTGAATTTTGGTTATATAGCGTGCAAAAAGGTTCATTTCTCATTTGCACACTTCTTCTACCTACTTCAGTCACCATCATATTATTATCCAAGACTAGGCATAATAATAATTATGATGATGATTGAAGTGGCAAAGGAATCTATAAGTGTTTATAAATAGTTCAACACATGTTTGCGCGCGGCGCCATGTGTGCGTGCGCGATAATTATACAGCTTTAACACTCGTGTCGGTCGAACTTTGATGATTATGTGTGGTGATTTTATTGATTGCAACTTTGCCTGAGTTTTAAAGATTTTTTGACTCAATTTTCTATTTAACTGTTTTCTTTTTATTTTGACAACTTTAACTGTTTAACTTTATTTGATTAATTTTTTTTTATTTTGTTTTTTTTTAATTTATAATTTTGCATGCCAAAATTTTGGGCAGAATGTATGGTTCACCTTTTCATCACGATCTTATTATAAACACCTACATTCTAGTGAATAAATAATTTGATTTGAACGAATTCGGTTACGGATAGATTTAGATAGTTTCAGTTATGCTTACGGAGCTCCTTAACATCCCTGGCATGTACATACCTAAAAGTACTTTAAGCTATGATGTTGGCGCAATGAACTAAGCTAGACTAGCTAACTTAACTTAGCTCGTGGTCTGCAACTGGCTTTGAGTATTTAGAAGGACGGTCTGTCAAGCATAAATAACCAAAGATCTACAAGAGACTGCAATCATTGTCAATTAATCACTAGAAGTCCTAAACAACCTTTACAATGAACACTGATAAAAACACATCGTGCGAACATTCAAAAGTTCACTAAACATTCTCCAGCTCCCACGATATTGCTCACTGTTCAGCGCCCCGATTTGATACATTATAGTAATTCTCTTGAAATTTCAGCTTCATTGTGAAGGTTTAATGTAACTTGAAGCCGTGTACAATGACTTATGTCGTATCAGTGTTCAGAGTGACTTAATGTAGTCTGTCGTGTGTGTGAAATTGATCTTAAGCGTGAGCGACTGAACGTTGTTTTGTGTGTCAATGAACTTGTGACCTTCTTTGAATTTGCTACAGAGATAAAGAGGATTTTATATTTTTTTATAGTTTTAAAGACAACTGGAAAGGGTGGTTGTTTAAATGCTATCCTCATGCAAACAATGATACTGCTCCTCAATATTCGCGAACGCTTTGAATACCTCGTCCCGAGGGGTAAAGCTTGTCGCACAGCCACTTCGCTTCTTCTTCGAACTCCGCGTCACCTTCTCTGTTACTGCAGTTCATCTCTGGTACTCTCTCCCACACTCCCTACGCAATAGACCTTCTCTCGATATCCTGAAGAGTAAAATTAAGGAGCATTTTCTTTGAACGCTATAAATAATATTAGTAGATATATATTATGTATATATTTGTATTTAAGAACGTACATATTTTATGTATGAATTTAATTAATATCTTACTGTACAATTGTACACTGGATTAGTGCCCTCTATTATTATGATCTCTATCACTCAAAGGTTTGCTGGAAGAAAACTTCATTTTGGAGTTAAGCTCGCCTTTGTACATGAATATTGATTTCACTTTTTGTAAATTTGTTGTCTTGATGAACAATAAAGAATTAAAGAATTAGGAAACAAAGATCACATAATTAATACCTCATCACATCATCAGCCCAGCCTTTACACAACTATGTTGAGGTCCACAATACCACTGAATATGAGTATTTTACATTGAAGTGATTGCCTTGAGGCAACAAAAAAAAAACCGAGAGCGCGAGAGTGCGTGAGGAAATCGGCTAGTCCTAGAATCAAAAATTCGAAGGCATGTGACATCCACCAACCCGCACTGGGCCCGCGTGGTGGATTACAGCCCATTCCCTCTCACAGAGAGAGGAGGCCTGTGTCGCAGCAGTGGGAACATTAATAGACTGATGATGTGTGTGTGTGTGATTGCCTTGATATCAGATAAATCTCCACCTCTTACTGAGCAACACGATATTCCATGACAAGACTACTTGGCACACTTCAGGCTTCTGACTATCCATACCATTCCTAATTAATTCTTAGTATCTTAAGTTTCCATCTATACTAATATTATAAAGAGGAAAGATTTGTATTCTTGCATGTAACGAATAAACATAAAAACTACTGGACCGATTTCAAAAATTCTTTCACCGTTGGGAAGATACTCTATCCCCGGATGACATAGGCTCCTTGTTATCCCTGTATTCCTACGGGAACGGGAACTATGCGGGTGAAACCGCGAGTCGTCCGCTAGTAATCACTAATGAGAAACATAGTAATGATATATAACAAAGTAATGATTATCAGAAAAAAACAAACATTCTGTTACAGATAACATACAGGTAGGTAATGTCACCAATTTCACGCTTACACAAAGGAAAATTCCTTCAAACAACACGAAACAGACATTCATAAACAAAAATAACTTTCAAAGGACACAAAAATACTACAATTTGCAACACACAAACAAAAGCTCCCGTTTAACCCTACAAGGGCCGATGAATCAGTGAAAATTTGCCGAAAAATACTTATTCCCCTTACATTAGCCTCGAAAATTGTTGCTACCATAAAAAAACGACCGCCATAACGCGTGGGGGTGGAATTATTATAAATCTTCATGATATTACCATAGACCAACTTAGGGAACTTTGCTCTCTGCCGAAATTCGCTTGGTAAGTGGGCTGTAAGTCATCCGGCCCTATATGGTAGCTGTAGACCAGTACTTCTTGTTTACGATGCCGGATCGCGCGTTAATATTGCCAATGTTTTTCGGGAGTTCGAGTTTCTTTATGGTTCTAATATGCCTGAAGTTTGTGAATTTTTTTGCAGGGTTGAGTGAAGTACGTAAAATGTTGTAGAAGCATATGATAATTGTGATGGAGAATTAGCTTATAGTTATTTTTTTAATAATGGAGTTATTAGTGCATCTGAAAGTATTAGGTTTCATTTATGAAACACAATTATTTTAAAGAACTATGAACACAAATGAGATAATACATAATTATCCATTAAAAGGTACTGTGTATTAGTTGAATATCAAGAAGTAAATACAATCTCCTTTCAGCTTTCCTAACTCTAACTACTTGATGTCATGTTTTGTTTTAAGATCAGTTCAAATCATCATCTGCCTGCCTACGTTACTTAGGGGTCGGGACGTTTTCTTCTTCCATACTGTCCTGTGAACCGTCACACTATCACTGACTCCATTTTCTTTTTAAATTATTTCTCTGGCTGCCAAAAGGAAAAAGGAAAAAAGTCACCCCTGGAAAGATGGAGAGACGAACTACAATAGGAAAACGTGGAGTGAGGTGGAGAAAGCCTATACTCGTGGAGAGGTCTTTAGTTAAAATTATCATTATCACTGTTTTATTATTACTAAGAAAATAAAGAAGCTTAAATAAAATAAATATATTAAATGTTCCTCGACAGTACACGGCAGCTAAGTGCTAAGTTGCAAACAATTTAGAACTCAATGCAAACATTACAGCACTAGTTAATAATGTAACGTAAACTTTCACAAAACAATAGTTCGGTGAATTTCCGCAGTAGGGGTCATGGAACGTTCGTCGCCAACTATTTTTGTGGGGTTACAACTGAGTTATAACGCGAATGTCCTTGTTGAAAGGTAACGACGAGGTAAAAGTATGTTATTTCTATATTTACACTAAAATAACCCTTATTACGTTCTGTTGCTACGTATTTTCCCATAAAGGTTTCAACAATGTTTTTGGATTTTATCCTGTTTTGGATGTAAGCTTGATTAAACTTGGTCTAGCAATAGATTACAGAGGATGAAATAGATTGGTTGATTGAGCAGGTTGCTGACGTCAAAATTGGGAAAGAAAATTCTGGCACTGGGGAAATGACATCAGTTGTTCGTGATTACGATAATTATTCTGTTTTAGTTAAGTACTGTTATTAGAAAGAATAGGAAAACAAAGTACTTAAGCATATTTAAGCAAAAAGTGGTTAGTTGTTTAGTTCTTTTTTCACCCTATATAATTCTGTTCAAACCTTTTCTTTTCATATCTTATTATTAGCCTATATTTATATGTTATCCCATAGCTGGGCAACAGACTTCCTCATAGCCCACCACTCTTCCCAATAAGTTCCTTCTCCAGCCAATCTTTCGTAAACGCCTCTAAGTTCTTCACTTACCTCACTGTTCTTCAAAGAAATGACTTAAAACCAGCCAGTTCCACCAACCCATAAACATCGACTAATCTTTCTAATCGTCCAAAAACTGTACTAAACCTCACCACACATTCTTCACGCGAAGACACGCCAACAAAAAATCCCTTATCCGGTTCGGAAACCAACGATTAGCATTGCAAATGCAAGGACAGTCCCCAGAAAGGCCCGGCCCTTGCATGTAAAGTATCTAAGTGATATTTGGATTTAAATTGCAAAAACGTGTTGGGAATCACTTAAAAAAGGCACCCATATGTTATGTAGTAGAAATAAGTTTAGTGTGAGTGTTCGGTCTTAAGTATGGGCACGTGTTATGGGTTCTGTAGGGTGAAATTGATTGATTTTGAAGATAGCATGGTGGAGCTTTTTACTGCCGTGGTTTGGCTTGCACGTTTCATCGTTCCGGTTGTTCAAGGAATATGGGCGGGTCTAAGAGACTTTATATGATAGTTCAAGTTCGTGGGAGTCCTGCTGATAAAGTCACAATGTTTCAGTGATAACGATTTGAAAAAAATATTTTTAAAATATCCAAATAAAACACTACAAAGTGAAAAATAACTACAATTTCGGCAGTCGGTGTCAATAACGTTGAAACAAAACCAAGAACACTTTTGTAAAAAAGTTTATATTTATCAGTTTTTAGGTGTGGTACATATCTATGAATGCTGTACATATAAAATAATGCACACATTTATGCCAGAATAGATTACCCGAATAACATGAAACTTGAACTAAACCGGTGAAATTAGTGTGTACCAGGGTGAACCGTACACCTCTGCATACCCCTTTAGAGCGTACCGGCGTGATGTTATGTTATGAAATGGTGTAAACAATAAACAGACATGCTATTGCAGGAATCCCGAGTGATTTGTCGTCATTTATTGAAGAGTTCTGTTGTATAACTCAGCACCTGTAGCCAAGTTGACAATCTACATTCGATAATGCTAGTAGAAAAGGAATCAATGTATGGGAATGACAAATTTTGAACGATACAAATAGAAGGCGTTATCGATGATAGAAAGAGAATCGTTTATATACAAAATTTTAAAACTTGGCTGAAGACCTTCATCAGATCAAATTGGACCACATGAGAAGGCGTACAGATGACCTAGTGAGGGTGGTGGGAGTCTGTTGGATGCGAGACCCATGGTCAATGTGGCGACGCGCGACGCTTGGGGTCCTCTGTTCAGCAGTGGGCGTATTTCGGTTGCAATGATCAAATCAAATCAAATCATTTATTCGCATAGAATGCAGATATTGTACAATAAAGTTGTTATAAAATATAGCGAGCCGGGTATATTCTGCCTGAGCTTTGGCATGTAAAATTCAATAATAATGTCCTCATCAATTAGGGTAAAATTTTGAAATAGTGTTGATTAAGATACCAATAAATTATTTAAACAAGTCCAGAAGTGTTTCAAATAATGTCAGTAATGTTAAAATGTTGAAATGTCACACATAAGGTCTTTCAAAAAATCACCTGTCGAATAATACAATTTCTGTGTCTTTTTGACGCCTTGAGTTTATTTTTAAATTTGTTAAAGGTGTTACTTTTTATGCTGTCCGGTAGTTTATAAAATATTATTGGACCTATGCAAAAAACACTTTTCCCAAGTAGTGCTGTTTTATAGCCACCGGTAATTAAGAAGATTTTGTATTGACTTCTCACGGTACCTTTCTTGGAGTCCGAGACCTTAGCAAACTTGTTATTTAATTTTACAAAAAAATATTATTTATTTTTACAAAAATTGCCATTTACAAAATATATAACGAAGGAAAAGTAAGAATTTTTAAAGATTTGAACACAGATTCATAACCAGCTCTAGGTTTAAGAATACACATAGCTCTAACACAACGTTTTTGGACTCTGAGTATGTTATTTCTTAGGCTGCAGCTACCCCCAAAAATGACCCCAAACCTCAAGACCGATGTGACCAAACCATGGTACGCTACCAAAGCAGTCTATAAATCAACTTTTTTGCCAGGTTAAAAAGAACATAATCTGTAGTGCTTAACCTTTTGCACACCTCTTCTGCCTGCGGTTTCCAATTCAATTGATCGTCTATATGAATTCCTAAAAATTTCGCGACCTTTGTTTGATTGATCACTTGTCCAATACCCCCGCTGCTGTCCAGCTTTTGGGCCGAACATTGCCCAAATGTCATAGAACATTGCGCCATTTTGCGGTATCGACACGGGGTCTCAGTAAAACGCCGATTTCTCGGGTTTTTTGTATGGGAACCATGTATGAATGTTATGTTGTTAGAATCGTTATGAAATAAGCTATCATATTTTACAGGGACTTGCCCAGTTTTACCTTGTAATTTATTTATAAAAATTGTGTAAAGTCAGTGTAAGGGAAATTATCCCAGAATTGAGTAAAAAAAAAAAAAAACATACCATTATTTCATAAAGTTTTAATTTTATTTACAGGAATACACCCTATTACACAAGAATCAATAAAAATATCACACCTCCCCACACATTTTTTTCATCCCACAAATTTACAAAATTACGACGGAAAAAAATGACCCGGCCGGCGGCACAAAAATGTTAACGTTTTCACTTAGATTCGAATGTTTCATTTAGAACTTCATTGTTTCGATAGATAATTAGCGTATCATTGGTAATTACAATAGTTTGAAAAGCACAAATAAACTTCGAAACACGAAGATCTAAAAACGGACACGAAAAAGTCGGAACGTGTGTCTGTATATTAACGTTCGGCGGAATTGTACGTTGGTGAAAATACATCACGTTAGTCTTTAGTAAGTTTATTACCATGTTGTTTTTGTCAAGTCATTCAATAATATTTCCGAGGTTACTGTTGATATCCTGTTCGTAATTATTAACATTTGTACATTTTATCAGTGATTATGATGTAGATTATTATCCCAAGGTGTCTGTGGAAACGGTCAGTTTTACGCACTATTTTGGTGTAAGATTAATAGATATTCAATTGATTGTATTAAAATACGGATGCGTATTATTTTTACAGGTTGGAATTGTAATTCTTTTCAAGAGTGGTTTATAGGATCTTCTTTCATTTGGTGGAGTAGAGGATTCAGAAACTATAAGTTACGGTAACTTATATCAAATGACACCATAAACAGATGTTTTATTCTACTTATCGTAATAATGCATTTGCTACCGTATAACTCTTTACAGAAATAATAAAACCAGATAACAAAGAGCATCAAATGGGAAATATTTTGTATATCAATCTATATCCAAACCATGCAAGCATAAAGAGATAAATTTGCGAGCATTTCTCCTGAATTATAAGAAAATACAGGCCATTATATTGTAGTCCCAGCCATTCTGCAGTTTCCTAGTTCGAGAAGAAACAGACTTGCATGTGATAAATTCCCCAGGAATATTCTTATAAATTCCAAATATACCTGCAACTCTATTCTACACTTTACTCAGTCCTCGTAAGGTTCAGTTTGAGAAATGGTGTAAATTGATGGAAGCGAACATTTGTCAGTGTGAGAGTAATCTGTTTGTCTGTCAGTGCGTCAACACATCGCCCGCTTGACGCAAAGTCGGTGATTCTTCTTTGTGATACTGATTGACTGGTTGATAAGCGAAATTCTACTTTGATTCGAAAGGCTTACGGTTACGAATCGCTTGATTGATGTACACAGAAACGACGGACGACAAATTAGAAGTTTGAACAGAGATAAGTGGGTGGGTCTTATTTTAATACGTATTTAAATAAGAAGTTGTAATAATGGTAATGGCAGTGGGCAGTGGATCTATTTCTGAAGTCATTGATGTTAAGTGACATCTATTTAGTTGAAAATTAAGTCGTGTTTCGAATGACACAAAGGATAAATATAAAATGAGGAATAAGGATAAGGCTGAAAAAGTTGAGTATTTCAGGGAAGGCATACACTCGGCAGTGGTTGAATGTGGACAGATAGAAGAAAATAAGGAAGCGTAAATTTTTAATTAATATTTTTTTTAAAGTTTCAAGGAAAAAATCCTTTGAAAATTGTTTCAAAAGGTAGCTTTTTGAAATTATTTTAAACATATCCTTTTACAAATTAAATCTCGGGTGCATAGAAAATAACAATGAGATATTTTTTTTTTATGAGACTTCCTGGAATATTTGAGGATGAAAAGTCTTGTTGATTTTCTTTTTGAAGTATTTTTTATGCTTTGTTTGGGGTGCATTTATATCTCTCCTTTGTTTAATTTGGACCAACGTCTCTACAAAGTAAGCTATATATTTGACTATTTTGACGACAAATATTTTTTTGCTAGACCCGAATCGTGTGTATGCACCTTTATCCTCGCAAAAATTGCTAGCAAGTAGTCACAGACAAAATACTATTAATCTCATAAGACAATGTGCACACGCGCGTCAAAAGAATCGCGCGTGACTTTAGCAAATATTTCGAACGAAAAACTCAAATCGCGAAAAATATACTCGACGGTTTTATCGGACTGTATTGCACTGTATTATGTACTAGTATGAGATCCTACTGTAAAAAAGCATTTTTTTTTTTTGATAAATCTTAATTTTTATTAATGTATTTTGGATAGGGGAATAGATTACTGCAAGGTTGCCTGGCCGCAAATAGTTTTTCATTGTTTTTTCTTAAGTTTGCCTTACACGAGGAATTTCTCCTGTATCGTGGGTGCGTATGCAACACCATCTAGCTCTCAGTTAGCCACCATTTATGGGTTGCCAGGTTTAGCAGGTAAATTGGCAACCCATAGATTGCAGCTAACTGAGAGCTAGCAACCTTTTTAGAGCTCCGTACCCAAAGTGTAAAAACGGGACCCTATTACTAAGACCCCGCGGTCCGTCTGTCTGTCTGCCTGTCCCACCTGGCTGTATCTTATGAACCGTGATAGCTAGACAGTTAAATTTTTCACAAATTATGTATTTCTGTTGCCGCTATAACAACAAATACTAAAAACAGAATAAAATAAATATTTAAGTGGAGCTCTAATACAACAGACGTAATTTTTTTGCCGTTTTTTGCGATAACGGTACGGAACCGCTCGTGCGTGAGTCTGATTCGCACTTGGCCGGTTTTTTGCCAATTTTCTACACCACTCTCTTTCAAAAGACGTTGAATTTGCTTAAAATATTTGGGGTTAACTATCAAATATAAAATCAAATTTAATAAATTAAGGTGATAACAGCTAGATATTTCCAGGTGACCCTGCAGCAATACATTCAACTTTCAAGTCTCATTCATAAAAAAATAAGTTTAATAAAGAAAAAAAATTACCTACCGATTGCCGCATTGGGATCTTAGGCTGTACGAAAACCGATAACAGCAGTTAAAATATTTTATTGTTCTTCGACTACAATGTGTATTGTGCTTTATTGACATTGGACGGCTGATAACCGTGACAAAGGTTTTCAGTTTTTTCAGGTGCTATCGTAGCGTTAAATGAAAAAAAATCGTGGAAATGTAAAATGCTTTTATGTGCATGCCTTTTTTTGTTGGTATGGTTAAAAAAAAACATAATTGTGAAACATAATTAATTTATTTATTATAAAGGCGAAAGTCTGTGAGTGTGTGTGTTTGTTACTTCTTCACGCTCAAACGGCTGGACGGATTTGAATGAAATTTGGCACAGAGATAGATTATAGACTGGAATAGTACATAAAATACTTTTTATCTCGGGAATATGTTCCCTTAGAATAATTTACCACATTCACGCGGGCGAAGCCGTTGGCCGAAGTTAGCGAAACATAAAATAAAGAAAGAATCAAAACGTCAAAAAAAAAAATCGACCATGTTTATGAGTGTTTTATTATAGAATCCAATACCTTTAAACGAGCAATTCTTGTATATATATTTTTATGAAACTTAGTATGCAGGGCGATAATTCGATCTAGCTAGGTTTTATTTTTAGAAAACGACGTTTTCTCTATTTTCACCCGAGCAGAGCTCGGTCGCCCAGGTACTGTTAATAATATGAATACATTAAAAAAAATACAAAAATAATATCTTCACCGTAAACCGTCTCATTAAGTGACACAGAACCTTTAAAAAGGAAAGAATAGAGGGAGGCCTTTGTCCAGCAGTGGGACAGTAAAGGCTATCCACAATAATAATATATTTCGTTGCTTCCTCAAACATAATCCGAACAATCCTTAGAAACTTACTTCCCCAACCCAATCCTATCCCAAAACTTTTCTGCTAACACTACAAAAAAAAATTACCGAATTTGCATGACAATATTTGCCTCTCAACCGCGATACGGACAGCAAAACAATATCAATTATTAAAACGGACAGCGACAACTTCATCGGTGTTATTTCCCGGGAGTTCGGTTCTCGCGCTCCATTTCACTAGAACTAACGGTACAGGATAGTGGGTAGCTACGGTTCGTATTGCGGTACAAATTAGACTCATCACTGGTTTTAAATATGGAATGCTGGATTTGAATATGGATTGTTATGTTTTTTTAAATAGGGTTATGATAGCTGTTTTTGTATCGGCTGTTATTAAAATGTAGTTAGACAACAGAAGTATGATGAAGAAAAATATTTACCACAAAACGGGTATTGTAAATCCATTCGATGTAAAGTAGCTATTAGACTTCCATTCTCAGGAAATAATAAACTGTTGAGCAATGAAAAAGTTTCACCCACAAAATGCCGACAAACACCTTAATTTAATTTTTTCATTTTTAATTTTAAACTTTGAACACAATATTTACGTTTTTAGTTGGTAATATTCTGATGCGCTGTTAAATGTACTTCAATATTGCAGACGGCGTCATTAAGCTAGCTTTTCCCGTTTAGGATTAATTTGGTGCTATGTCACTGGAACTTTTTCATTGCTCGTTAGTGTATATTGTTGAATTTTTTTTTAATACGCACCGTTATTGCTAGAAACTGTTAGATTCTAGAAAAATGGTTTCAAGAAAGTTCTTTGTTATAATTTGAACTTGTAGTTTTTAACATATTACACCGCCTGACACAATTTGCACTTACATTTTCCCACACTTTTATTTCATTTTCATTGTTATTTATTGACCAAAATGTCAGCTTTGCCTCTTCCTATAAGTCACTGTTGTGTCATAAACTACCTATCTTTCTAAACCAATATTTCCTGACCATACTGCTTTTTTCATACTTTGTCTGCCGTCATTCGATAGTGAACGTGAACGTATCATTTAACGTGATAGCCCTAACCCTTGTAAATGGTAGAAATTGGTAGAAAAACCATAAACACGCTGGTTATCTATAATAAACGTTCATGGTAGAATCACGGAAGTTGACCCTTCATAAATTGTAGTTTATGGTCGCTATACCAGTTTTTTTATAACAATGTCGCTTGTAAATTTTACTTGGTTTAGTTGGTAGGTAAGTAGCAGTTTTATGGGACATTTTGTATTTAAAAGTTAGTTCATTTCATAGTAAAAATTATTTTTATAATTCTAATAAAGATGTTTATTATTTATAAGAGCCCTTACTTATCTTTTTATATGACCGTGTACCTCTGCTTTGGTGCAACTAAGATACTAATTTGCTATGTCTTTCAGAGACTTGAACCTCGTACAAAAGTTAATATTAAAACCGTTGCAACTTATATAAAGTCACCCTGTCACCTTATTTGTACTGAATATCTATAAGTCTGAAACACCTCATTTTAATTTCACCGCGAGCGCGCAATAAAAAAATAATCCCCAAAGAAATTCATATCGCGAAAAGTTGCAACGCAATCGTCACGGGCCGCCAAAAGCCTTAATAAAAGTGAAGCGGGCTACATATCGATTATCGCGACCGTCGAACCGAAGCGATCACTGCAATCGCTACGATAAATCACTCGCTCATACCGAATCGAATATGCTCGCGAGTCGCGTTAGATGATCGCGTGCTGAAGCGCGTTTGTGTTCACGGCCTTAGGAAGATTGATGGGTTTTATTGGTAAATATTTTTATTAAAATATTGTTGGCACCCGCCAATAATCTAACACAATTTTTGAAATTGATAAGCTTTCAAGAAACGTGGTGATCGTTATGTTAACTAAATTTATGAATTTGCTCGCGAAATTATTTATTCTTGTGTCGTGCAAGAGTCGCGTCACTTTGGTAAATAACTTTTATATGAAAATCTGAAACAATGACGGAGAAATGCCTACATGAATAAATAGTATTAAGTTTTGCGAAAAAACATTTAATTAACATATGCAACGACGAACTTGATAAGAGACGAATGCTCAAAACTACATAATTATTCTACTTCACAAATTAAAATTGCACTACCAATTTCAAATTTCGAACACCAAAAGCCAACACCAATAGCCAATAGCTAACGCTGGCTAAAGTTCGAACACACACAAAGGTAGGAGTTACAACACTATCGGCTAGATAAAGCCAGTCTACACCGACCGGCTATCACGATGACAGTTTAGTGACATAATCACAGCTGTCATCGAGTCAACTCGGACTGAAATCTTCCCACTTAGGTTAAATCGAATCGTTCGATGCTGTAGCTGTGGGACGAAAATATCGAATAATGAGAGTGGAAATTGAAATACAAATTCAAATTCATTTATTGCTCATCACATAACAATACACTTCAAGATGTCAGCTGAATGCATAGTCAACCGTGTTCCACCAATTTAGGCATGTAAAATTATAATTACAATAATAACTAAAATAATACAGTGTTATAAACTAAAAAATGGTATAAAATGTCGTAAATTTAAAATTCAAACGCATCCAATGTCACAACTCAAACGCTTACAATGTCAAAAATTAAAACATATCCAATACCACAAATTAAAATTAAAATACTATACGATGTCATAAAATAAAGAGATCAAATTTATGGTATGTCATACATAAAATTTAAACGTATACAATGTCAGTAATACATATTAAAACTTTAAAACGTAAACAATTTCATAAATTAAAATTGATAAATAATGTCAGATTATACAATTACAAACTAGGAGCTCGTGGTTAAATAATAACAGTCGCACGGGTCGATCTTCAAGGTTAAGCAACGCTTGACGAGGTCGGTCCGTGGATGGGTGACCATTTCAACTTATCGAGTTTCCTCCGTGCCTCGGAAAGCACGTTAAGCCGTTGGTCCCGGCCGTCATTTGAAGATCTTAGACGGTCGTTACGGGTAGTCAGAAGCCTGAGATCTGATACGAGTCTTGCCAAGGGGTACCGTGTTACCCATTCACCGGGTTGTGGAGGTCTGATAGGCAGTCGCTCCATGTAAAACACTGGTACTCAGCTGAATCCGGTAAGACTGGAAGCCGACCCCAACAATAATTGGGAAAAAGGCTAGGCAGATGAATGTCAGATTATACAATGTCGTAGTAATTAACAAAATAATAAGCAAACAAGTCGGACCCAAGTATCCACCCCAATCACAGCTAAATTTCTGTCTGAGAGGTACTCATGTATTGTGTAGTATGTCTTGCTTAACAGTAAATTATTCAATTGCTTTTTTAAATATGTTGATGTCATTAATATTTAACAACGACTTTGGTAGTTTATTATAAATTTGTGGGGCCATTCCTGTGAAGTTTTAACTACTTACTTAAATTAATTTAAAATATATAATATTATAAAGAGGTAAAGTTTGTGAGTATGTGAGGTTGTAAGGGGTAATCTCTGGATCTACTGAACCGATTTTGAAAATTCGATTCGATTTTGACATACATAGGTTATGATTTATTATATTTTTTATTTTATTTTTTATATAATAATATTTAAAAAGGTAAAAGTATGGATATATAATTAATAAATGGAATAATAATAAATAGCGATATGCAATCAGGGTGATCTATGCGCTGCCGCCAACGACGCCGTGGAAATGGCTAAGTTTTGAGCCAAACAAATTTGAAGGACTGTCGTGCCAGCGATACGAAGAAGAAGCAGATGACTGTAATAGGAGTAGACTAGATTGCTATACAAACTAATATTCCAAAGGAATTTTACTCGTATTGTGAAATTATTCATTAAAACAGCTTTTTTCCTATTTTTCTCAGCAAACCCTTTCATTTGATACCCATATCATAGCAATTCACAAAAAAATAACTAGTCCTACATCTTGGGGCGTCCGCCATATGGATTTGTTCATGATTTAGAATGACGTCACTTAGCTCATATATTGCAAGTTCATAAAAAGCTTGTAAAATTGATGATTATAGGAGGTACACCATCTTCGGAAGTACCGATTCCATTTTTTTTTTACTGGTAGATAGATACACTATAGCTAATAATTATATCAGCTACACTATAGCTTATAAAAAAATCAGGCCCTGTGTATTCCAAAAGAGCAAAGCAGCAAGAATATTTATTTTTATTTTTAGGATTTCGTAACGTAAAATTCGGTTGTAAGTTTTGACCCGAATATACTTACATACATAAACAAGCAACATTTTACATTGCAAGTTAAATAAAAGCTTGAAAATAACATGGTATATACAGAACGCTCCCAAAATCCGAAAACGTAAATGTAAACCTATGTATCTATTTCATGAATACGAAGCCGTGAATCGATATTATTAATTGAATGTCAATCACCCCGGCGAGCATTGATAGTAACAATATGGCTTCCATACACAATAGCCCTTTATACGCCTAACTCAAACATAGAATAACTATCAAAGTATGTAGTATATTAATTTGTTATTGTTGGTTTTAGCAATGAGTTAATCGTATCCATTCGATTAATAATAAACTGTTTTTATAATGAGCAGAAAACGTTTTTTCTGGCTTTGATTGATGGCATTTATTCGTTCACAAATACAAATGTTTTAATAGGTAAAGCACACTCAGAGACGCCTCTTAAGGTTACACTAGTCGAAAATTCTTACATACAAACGTAGTCTAGCGATTACTCCACTGTTTGACGATGCACGTTCAATATAAAAAGTAATATCAATTTTTCTCATCATTAACTAGCCCTGTATGGAAACAAAAAATTAAAAATAATATATATTTGAAAGTTATGAGCGTCGAAAGTTCCATATTACAACACTAATTTTAACGCATCTTTGGGCGGAAATAAATACCATAAGAAGAAAGAAAATTGCAAAACGGCCTCCATACAGGGATATATTAGTAATTCAACCATGCAAATATTCTAATTTTGAAAGTATAAATTTAGTCGTTTTTAGGGTTCCGTACCCAAAGGGTAAAAACGGGACCCTATTACTGAGACTTCGCTGTCCGTCTGTCTGTCTGTCTGTCACCAGGCTGTATCTCATGAACCGTGATAGTTAGACAGTTGAAATTTTCACAGATGATGTATTATTGTTGCCGCTATAACAACAAATACTAAAAACAGAATAAAATAAATATTTAAGTGGGGCTCCCATACAACAAACTTTGATTTTTTTGCCGTTTTTCGCGATAATGGTACTGAACCCTTCGTGCGCGAGTCCGACTCGCACTTGGCCGGTTTTTTCATGATATCTAGACTCCCAAATGTCTATTTATAAAATTTCGCGCGCGCGTTTTCGTCCTAAATCATCATCCATTTCGATACAAATTTGCAAAAGTGCTAATTCGTACGCAAACTAGCTTCTGACTGCTCTATTTCAGCATCATCATCAGCATCTATTTCTTTCGCACGTGTTGTCGGATGAGATAGCGTGCGCATTTTAATCTCGCGTACAAAATAGTTCGTGCCGTCGACTAGGGGAACCTTAAAAACTGATCTCACATTTATATTCGCGAACGAACGAACTAAAGATACGTAGCTTTTTTCACCGCAGCTTTGGTCTTGTCTCTGGTATAAAAAAACAATAACAGATCGGAAAATTATGTATGTTGTGTGGTATGTGAATAACGGTTCAATTTTTATTATTTAATAATGCACCTGCCATGTTATCTCTTCGCCACCCTTGGTTGACGTATAGAGAATGCCTAAGTCCGCCTTTGTATCTTTTGTGCATGAACTCTAAATAAATAAATAATAAATAAAATGCCCAAAGTCGGGCGACTAATAAAAACTAGACAAGTGCAAGTCAGACTCGCGCACTGAGAGTTCCGTACAAACAGCTAATTCACCAAAATAATTAAATAACATTACTGAAGTTCAATAACTATGAGGGCCCCGAACATTGCTCTAACGATAAGATAAACAGAATTGAGAGACAAAATTAACTTTGGAAACCGTTGGAAAACTGTAGTCCCCATACATCGACATAAGTCGCGGTCATTTTACCAACTGCAATAAAGTAATAATGCTTTTTTAATGTAGGTACAAATTTACGGTTTTCGGCTTTTTTCCTTTACTTGTGCTATTAGACATTGCTTCTTGCCAAATTTCATGATTCTAGGCAACGGAAAGTACCCTGTAGATTTTGATTCCCTCGTTAGTGTAAAATATGCATCATTAACGGCTGTATCTCTTGATTGAGTTGATCTAGAAGTTTGATTTTTTCACAGCTGCAAGAAGTTTTAAACTTGAGTATACGATAAAAAATTCAGCTCGTTATCTCCACGCGTTCCCGGCGTGTCTTGACAGACAGACGGACAACAAAGTGATCCTTTTTTTCTTTTGAGGTACGAAACCCTAAAAATAGAGTCAGGAAAATCATATTTTAGTCACTATGACCTAAAATTCTATTCGTTTCAAAGCCTGGTAGTTATTAGCCTAGTTTCAGACAAAATTCTGATAATCCAAACTCTAATAAAAACGGAAGAGGAACTACAAATCACTTAAGCTTTTCAATTTCACCCATAACCTGGCACCTGTCCCAAAAAGTCCAATGTAAAATTTTATTTCATTTTCGACAACAGATTTCTTAATAACAGTCCGAACCCTCGCATTGTACGCCAACTTGCAAATTAAATTAATCCAGGGCTGGATTCAATATCGTCGCAGATCGGGTCATCAAAGTCGGGCCATAAACCTCTGAGATCACTGGGCCATTGAATTCTCCGGGCCGAGGAAAGTTTTCACTCGCCACAAATGTGTTTTTCTTGTTAGAACTAAGTGTATGGCTATGATTTTAGCGATTTATTGTTCGCTGCTATTGTGATAGTGTTATTACTGTTACTTACCAACTTATGGTGATTATTTATGGAACAATGAAAGCTTCTGTCTACATGTAAGATCTTTACAAACTTTTGAGAAAGCCTAGGACGAAAAAAAGGAAACTTAAAAAGCCAAAAACGGGACTTCTTAAGAAGTGAACTAAAAAAAAAAACATGAAGAAAATCATTCTGTGCAGTCGGAGGATACGTATGGTCAGTCAGCTCGCGATTATGGACTCCCACAACATGGCGCCCAACATCAGCCATTGTGTTTTTCAATTTTATTGTAGCCTGTGACATTCACAAGATTAAGACGAATCGATTTACGTAAGAATCATCAAAATCGGCTTACGCATTTTGTTTCTAGAACACCACATAGGAACGTTTACATACACATACAAAGACAGACAAATACATTACCCTCGTTTGCGTCGCGCAGTCGGGTAAAAATATTCATTATGCGTACAGCTAAGGAGTGGAATTCCCTGCCGGAGTCTGTGTTTCCGGATAGCTACAACCTTGGAGTCTTTAAGTCAAGAGTGAATAGGTTACTTCTAGGCAAGCGTGTTACACCGTCGACCACATCATCGCTTACCATCAGGTGAGATAGTGGTCAAGCGCGAGCCTATATATAATAAAAAAAAAAAAAAAAAAAAAAACTTAATGTAACTTACTTTCTTTAGGTATTGCGCATAGTGAATTTGTTAACCTTCTAAAAAATATAAGACTATTTATCCCCGATAAGATTTTTGCTGAAATCCTTTGTAGTGTTTTTAAAAAAAGATACACTTTTTTTTAATTCAAGCATTACACATTCATTATCATCATCATCAGCCTTTTTCAACCGACTTTCCAAAATTGTGGAGTTTCTATGTTCGTTTTGATGAAATTTCGTATAGGGATAGTTTGAGATCCTGGAAAGGACATAGTTTTTATCCCGGCAATATCCGTGTGTGGAAGATTGTATGGTGAACCAAATTAAACTAAGCTATTCCAAAGTATTAATGCTACGCAGACGAAGTCGCGAACAAAATCTAGTCCGTAATAAAAACGAATCGTGACTTAATATAGGAACCGTTTATATTGTTACTAACTAAAAATAAAAATAAACGGTCATCGATTTCTCCGTCAATATTGTAGACAGATTTAGTTTTTTTTTTTGATAGTATGTTCCGAAATTGATCTCATTTTAATTTGGTGAAGATCTGATGAAGAACTTAGGAGATATACAACAGAACTTTTCAATAAATAAATGCAAATCTCTTGAGATTGCTACAATCGCATGTCTGTTTATTGTTTATGCCATTTCATAACATAACATCACGCCTGTACGCAGATGTATACAGATCACCTTGGCACACTCTCATTTTACCGGTTATGATCAAATCGGTTATGATGGTAAACTTAAGATTACCATTTTATGTACCTTACTAAACAATTTGCCTATTAAGTAGGTACAACAAGAAAATATAAAAATAACCTTTTTTACAAAAAATTACTGCTGTCTACTGTCTTTGGTAGGTACCATTTTTTTTGCGTTATGTATACCGACTTCCAAAAAGAAAGTTATTTTTCACTTTGTAGTTTTTTATTTGAGTAAGTCGGTGGATTTTTTTTCAAAAAAAGTTTTTTTTTTAATTTTTCCACTGCTGAGATACAGGCCTCTGTGGTTGGTGGATGTCACATGTCTTCGAATTTTTGGTTCTAGGACATGCCGGTTTCCTCAAGATATTTTCCTTCACCGTTTTAAGAGCAGTGGTGATGAAATAATTTTACTCAAAGTAAAGCGCCTGCCTGGGTTCGAACCCACGACCTAGTAGACGAGTCGCGGCCATTACCAATGGGTTGCCACTGCTATTATATTTAGCACACAAGATTTAAAGCAAACTTAATTATGAAATTGGTAATTGATGGCCATATAAAAATAAAGTTAAATAATTATGAATTGATAGGGACGTCTGGTTTTTGTTTCTGATATTATTCTCTGATAAGTAAATGGATCTGTTATTATTTTCGTATCAGGTTTTGGCAACAGTGCCAATAATAAAAATTATTATTATCTAATTTCGCCAAACATATCAAATCGCGACTGCATATGTGACAAGCATTGGAATTTAATATGAATGTCACAGTTAGATCATAGAATCGGTAATTTCATGAAGTGGTCGATGATTCCGCGAAATTCATATTACTATGAGATACTCGTATTTCATAAATATTTTTTGGTATGATTACACTGTTACTGATTTATGTTGCGGACATTTAATGTTCAACGTAATTTTGTCGTATTACAACGATTTTCCGTTTTTTTCTTTTTGTTTTTTTTTTTTTTAAATAAACTTTGCCCCACACTAGGATTATGAATGCAGGATGCCCACAAAAAATGGAATTGGACAAAAATAACATATTTTGTTAATATCTCCATAAAAGTGCATTTTCTTTTCGCATAATCCCATTTTTAATCACTTTTCGGGGCCTTATGTACGTACGCAGGGCGTTTGAGAAGCAAGAAGCACCGTATTTATAAAATTTCAATAAAGCGCTATTAGCGGCGAATTAATAGAACTATGTATTTATGTATATGTTCATAGAATGTTTATCCACTCATTTATTAACAGCTGTGTGGTTAGTTGTTTATATCTTTAATTGATCTCATTTTATTTTGGTAAGACTGTTCATGATATGGTCGAAGTTCTTTTTTTATGTTTTTTTTTTTTAATACATTGCCCCACATTAAGATTATTTTCCTGTATCGTGGGTGCGTTTACAAACATATAAACTCACATACATAAACACCTGTAGGTCATACAAATATTTGTTCTGTGCGGGAATCGAACCCGCGACACGCAGCGCAGCACTCAATTGCTCAACCACTACGCCAACCGTGCGCCCGATTTCTTTCATATTTCAAAAAAAACAATTTCACGGCATGGCCGACTATTTCTTGAAATGTCTAATTTTACGATCTGAACACGACTTTAAACCTATGTTGATATTCATACCATACCTAAATTAAATCCAAACAAACGTGATAAACGACCATATCTCGCAAAATTAACACGTATGTAAAGGATGTTTTTTTTAGAGGTATAGAACTTTGGAATGGATAAAAGATGGATGAACTTTTAAAATTGACATGAAATTGACTTTATTCATAAGGTAATCTTTTGGCATTATAATTTAAATATGATTTCTGGCATATGACAACTACGGCTGGCTCGGACGTAATCTAATCTGGAGGTCCAATTTTCAATCACTTATTCGTACATTTGTGGCCGCGGCGAATGTTGTCCTCCAAGTGGTCGATCGTTAGCGACTTCACATATCCCCACCGAAAATAGTCTAGCGGCGTTAAATCGCACGATCTTGGAGGTCAATTCACGGGTCCAGAACATGAAACAATGCGGTTACCAAACGTTTGCTTCAGTAAATCAATTGTGGCACAAGCTGAGTGACATGTTGCGCCGTCTTGTTGAAACCACAGCTCTTGCACATCATGGTTGTTCAATTGAGGAACGAAAAAGTCAGCAATCAGGGATCTATAGCGGTCACCATTGACTGTAACGTTCTAGCCAATATGCACAAAACAAGTAATTTGCATAATTTGGAAGCGTTGTTCAGGAGTCAGTCTATTCATGTTGAAATGCCAAACCAAATTAAACACAAATCACTTGACAGCTGACAAAATCAACTGACCGTCAGTTAAAACAGTGTTGCCAACTTAAAGTTCCATACCTCTAAAAAAACACCCTTTAGTTCAATTGATACTAATTATTACGCTATTGTTACTATAAAAGTGCTAGATTTATCGTATAACGTAAGGTCATAAGTTGACGCTCCTCCTGAGTAGTGATTTGATACCGAGCCGAGGCGAACGTGTGATTCAATATGTGGCATATAATATTTACATTATTATTTATTTATGCCAAATCTGACGACAGTTACAACGACAAACGAAAGCAGTTACTTGAGCTTGAATTAAGATCAGCTCTTGGAGGTAATGAGACACTCAACGATAAAGAAAACGCAGTTAACAATTGTTTGATGCAGCATAAGTTCAGCGAGCTCGACTATGGATTTGACCACCCGAATCAATTTAATTTCTCGCAACACTTCTTTACTTACAAGAAACAAATTCAGAAGTCCAAAGTTTACAAGATCATCAAGGACATGCCAAAAGGAGCCGTGCTTCACATCCACGACATAAACATCTTCGGAGCGGATTACCTTCTGAACATCACCTACATGGACCATCTTTACGTGTGTTTTGAGAAGCCGGTCAGGTTTCTGTTTTCAAATTGTGTTCCTAACGCTACGTGTACTACCCAGTGGCAGCTCATGAGTGAAGCTAGGGGCGCTGCTTCTAATGTAACAGAATTCGATACCGATCTTCGGAAACATTTCACCCTGGTTTGTGATAACCCTGACGTGGAATACCCTTCCATTGAAGAAACTTGGGGAAGATTTATGCAACGCTTCAGCTCGGCGTACGGTCTACTGACTTACAGACCAAACTGGGAACGGTATTTCTACGATGCCCTCAAATTCTTCAGAGATGACAATGTCATTTATGTGGAAGTCAGGAGCATATTACCTCAACTTTATGAGTTAGACGGCACCGTGTATGATAGAATTATAACAGCAAGAGCGTACAGGATGACTTTAAACAGATTCATGAAAGATCATCCAGATTTTATTGGAGCTAAACTTATATTTTCTCCGTGGAGGAAAGTGGACAGATATGTATTAGATCAATACATACAAACAGCGAGACAGATCAAGAGAGAAATGCCCGAATTCTTCGCTGGATTTGACTTAGTTGGCCAAGAAGATTTAGGCAATCCACTAATAGAATTCGTACCTCAGTTACTTCAAGCAAAAGACCTAAATTTCTTCTTCCACGCTGGTGAAACCAATTGGTTTGGAACTACGGATGAAAACTTAGTAGATGCTGTATTGTTGGGAGCTAAACGAATCGGCCACGCGTACGCACTTGCTAAACACCCAGTGCTTATACGAGAAGTGATTGATAAAGACATAGGTTTGGAAGTGAATGTTATATCTAATTCTGTGTTGTCTCTAGTGAGGGATGTCCGGAACCATCCTTTGAATATTTTCTTGAGTTTGAATTTACCTGTTGTATTGTCAAGTGATGATCCTGGTGCGTGGGAGGCTGATGCACTGTCTGATGACTTTTATGTTGCTTTTGTGGGGGTAGCAAGTAGACTTTCAGACTTAAAGTTGTTAAGAACTTTCGCTCTTAATTCTTTGAAATATAGTGCATTGGAACCGGAGCAAAAGGCGCGGGCAATCCGAGAGTATCACAGGCAGTGGACTAATTTTGTTGATAATTTTGACTGTAGTTCGTATTAGAAAGCTAACGGATACTGATTCGGATGTAATATTTTTAAATAACTATTTAGGCAATGTACTGTTGAATAAAGCTTTTTGTACGAAATACATAATTAAGAGATTTATCAATAAATTATTAATATTATTACCTCTAAAGCCTACTATATCGTTATTTTATTTTGTTAACTACCACAGATTCCCTATTTTACTACAAGTTTCCCCCAGGCTGATTCCTTTTTAACCGACTTACCAAAAAAGGAGGACGTTCTATGTTCGACATTTTACTCATTTTTTTTCGTTTTCGTTCGACATCATACTCTTTCGTTCAAAAAAAGAGTTTTCAATATCGGTCCACAATTGACAGAGATATTGGTGAATATCACACTAAAAAAAACAAATTAAACAAAATTAAATTAAGAATCGTCGCATCTATGATTCTTAATTTAAATTTGTTTTGACCAAAATACAGCCACGACGACATTAGGATTAGCCTCGTTCAGAGGCCTTTAGGTCCTAGAAAAGTGACATTCTATCATCGAAAGCGTAGCGATAGCGATATTTTAAATATCAAAAATGTATGGAAATGTCAAACGCTATCGAAATATCTCAGGTCATTCAGAGTGCGGGTGTTGTTGCATAGAGAGCATGATAAGACACCTCGTCATAATAATTACTCGCGCCCCAAACCTCACCAGGTTTGGGGCGCGAGTAATTATTATGACTTCGTCTCAATATTCATGTTGTCTCTTAGTCATGCGTTTTGACCGTTTGCCAAATGCGCAATTCAAAACAATAAATTAATCATATCACGAATTTACAACCAAAGTCCCTCTACAAAAATCTACCTAATAGCTGACTCCCGCCCCACACTCGTGTTTTTAGTACTACTCTTGATATATTTATAAATTATAGCCTATGTATTTGTCTGATGTATAAGCTATATTTCTGTAAAGTTTCATCAAAATCCGTTCTGTAGTTTTTGCGTGAAAAAGTAACAAACATCCATCTCATCGTTACTCATTGTTAAAATGACATGCAGCATAATGCCTGTCTGTTGTCACCTCACATATACATCGTACAGGCGAATATTACGTGACTTATGAGTACATACGTGCGGGTTTCCACGTCAACCATTTCTACGGCGTTTTAAGCTACTTGATTTGCATAAGTGAGTTTGGGAAGTATGTAGCCGTCAGTTGGTTCGGTATTGTGATTTAACGCGGGAACTCGTGATGTTCTGGAAGCTGGCTTTTTGACCTATTGAGTTCTTTGCTTCGGTATAGGATTTTTGCTTTGCATTATATGAGTTTTGTAAACTGGTTCTGGCTAGTGGCTGTCAATAGGTTCAACATTTTTTGTGAGTGTGTTTGTTTCTTTTTACCCGACTGTCGAAGGAGGGCCAAGTGTTTATCAGTCTATGTATGGGTGTATGCATGTATGTTTGTTCCTATGTGGCATTCTAGAGACCAACCGCGTAGGCCGATGTTAATGATTCTTACGTCAATCGATTCGTCTTAACCTTGCGAGTGTCACTGGCTACTTTAAATTTGGAAAATAGAAAAATGTTCAATTTTTTTTTCTTCCAATCCCATCGTGTATCAAAATTAAGGGTTTTTAGAGGTTATTTCAAAAATATATGTATAAATAGTACATCATCCGAAAAAAAAAATTACTGGCTATAAAAAAAAAGAAATTAAAAAAATCTAAAAGTCCCGACTGCTTAAGAAACGAACTAAAAAGACGTATACAAGAAGAAAATCATGCTGTGCAGTCGGAGGACACATCTGGTTTTGGTCAGCCAGCTCGCGAATATGTCTCCTTTTTTAATAAAAATTTTATATTTAAATTTTATTTTTGACTACGAAAATTAATTCATTGCTAAAAAAAAATTACGATGCCTGTAGGATACTGTCCGGTACTGCACAGATAGGAAGATTCCTGTCTATGCCTGTTTTCTAGACCTTTCGAAAGCTTTCTATTTGGTGTCCTATGATATGCTTTGGTACAAGATGAGGACTGAAACCAGTCTTTCCGAAGAAGTCATTAACATTTTTGATTATTGGTATAACAACCAAGTCAATGTTATAAAGTGGGCAGGCGTCAACTGCGACGCGTACAAATTTAAATGTGGAGTAAGACAGGGAGGGTTAACCTCGTCTCATCTTTTCAATCTGTACGTGAACGGACACATTGAGAGGCTCAGCAGTGCCAATGTCGGATGTTCTATAGATGGAAAATTCATCAACAACATCAGTTACACGGACGATATGGTTCTGCTGGGTCCCTCCATAAGCGCTGTTCGAAAACTGCTCGCTATATGTGTGGATAATGCTGAGGCTCATGGGCTCAGGTATAATTTACAGAAGAGTGAACTCTTGGTTTTCCAGTCCGCTGGCCATAAGGTCTTACACGTTCAACCCGTCTTTACCTAGAGTTTCAAAATTCCAGTACCTGGGTCACTGGGTCTCGGATGACCTCTCAGACCACGATGACATTGAGAGGGAGCGCCGGGCGTTAGCTATCCGATGCAATAAGTTGCCTGCAAAATTTGCACTGCACCAAGGCAGTAAAAGTAACTTTGTTTAGGGCGTTTTGCCAGTCGTTTTGCACGTGCAGTTTATGGGTTAAATATACGCAGAAGACAATCAACGCCCTGCGCGTTCAGTATAACAACGCATTTAGGATGCTGATGCAGCTGCCGCGGCTCTGTAGAACGTCGTGCATGTTTGCGGGCGCACGTGTCGATGGCTTTCATGCCATCCTCATAAAGAGAGCCGCATCGCTGCTAAGTCGTGTCCGCGTTATTGGCAACAGCATTCTTAGCGTTGTGGCTAGCCGAGCAGACTGCCCATTATTGTGGCATTGTATTGAGTTACATGTCGAGAAGAAGTAGCGAATAAAATTGGTGAACGATCTTCATTGAATTTTATTGTCATTTTATTTGTATTCATTTCGAAGTTTTATTATTTTTGACATGTTAATTTAAAATTCTATTCTATAAAATATCTTCTTGACATTTAAAATCTTTTTATTTTTAATTAAATTATTTTTGATTAATTATAACTTTAAATTTAATCAATTGACAATTTGTTTTGATTCAATTTCTCGTCCGATTACGCAATATTTTGTAAATGTTTATTTGATATGGAATGAACCGTTACTAACACTAGTTTTATAAGGATTTGTTACTAACAAGATATGGACTGTAAATTGTCTGAACTTTGAAATAAATTATTATAACCCACAGAAGCGAAGCCTTGGCAAGCCAGTTATTATTACAGTCCACGAGTGTCTGAACATTGAAAAACTCATAAATGTACCTATGGGATTGCAAAATGCTATCAAAATGTCACATGATCAAGCCCCTTATACTTTGAAATTTCGAACATCGTTATTGCTTGTAGAATGACACCGCCTGAAGCCAAGGTAATTTGATTTTATTTGCCCATCATGAATGGGTAGACTTCCATATAATATTACATCTGTATTTATGTAATATGTAATGCAACTTACCTTATCGTATTTCCCGGCTCTGGCACTCTTCCAAAATATGAAGGTAAACGCGTTTAATATTTTCTTACATCACTAAACATAATAAGGCAGGTATTTCGCATAGCTTTTATTTAGTACCGAAACGAGTACAAGAAAGGTGGTTTTGGTACCGTAACCGGGATCAGCGTAGTTTACCGGTACGCTCATTTCATTGCCACATAATAAGTTTGATATTTCACCTATTTTACATTTCAGCGAGACCTGCTGTAAAATTTCGGTCGTGCGCCAAGTTAAGGCTATACAGTATATTCACATTACAGTATTATCACATGGGTATAATTTTTTTTTTGAAAGAAAGTATGTGGACATTTTTATATACATTGCTCTAATAGACAATAGACACGTCCATTTAGGAAGCCACAAATAACAGGAAACGAAATTTGTGAGAAAAATTGCATAAATACCTACAACTAGGCAATAATTACCTGTGGTTATTTATGTTTATTTTTGAAAAGATATAAATTCTACCCACGTATTTTTGTATTATAATTTAAACAAAAGTATCGACAACTTAATGAATGACTTAATTATTCCTAAGCATGCTCATCAATGCGGTTCCATGAAAGGAAAATTGCTAGCTGTCTGACACATAACTCAACAGGATATTAAGTACGAAGAACATCTTCTAGGAAATGCTAAAACTTAGTAAATTTTCAACCGTGGTTGATATTTTTATGAAGGTATTTTCATTATTTATTAAAAAGATATAAATTCTACCTACGTATTTTTATATTATAATTAAAAAAAAGTATCGACAACTTAATGATCGCAATTATTTCTAAGCATGCTCATCAATGCGGTTCCATGAAAGGAAATTCAACAATTCATTAAAGAAAAACAAATCTCAATCTGCTGTCTTTGCGATTATAATTACTTAATTACATACATAGAGTTTAAACCATTATTGATATCTACTAAAACTTGATCACAATGCCTTAACCCTACCTAAATCCAATATGAGAAAAGTATCTTTACCCAATTTTGCTAGCTTTTAATTAAGAGTCAATATTACATAATATTAAGGTACTGAAACCTAATCTGAAGACCCAGACCAAAAATAACCGTAGTACTTAAGGCGGTGCTTTAAAATAATTCCCCATACGCTAATCTTAACGCGATCCTGTTCTGTAACATCATACAGGCTAACGAGGGTTCACCTCCAAGTGATTTTCTTGTAAAATTTTGACATTGCACGTTATAGAGATTACGTCGGTGTAATTATAATTACGTAATCATGTCTTCCGGCAAATTACTTTACTTTGATATGCCTATCAGGTGCGTACGGGTGTTTATTTGAAGTTAGGGTGAATTTTTTTTTAGTTTTATAGGTATTTTTATGGGGAAATAGATATTTTAATCATACATTTTTGCATATAGATACCTACCTAGATTTTAGGAAGCTGAAAGGTATATATAATTCTATATCTGAAACGTTCCGCTCATTTTGTAAATTAAATTTTCATAGTATTTGTTTCGTTTTTACCCGACTGCCGAAGGAGGGTAATGTGTTTATCAGTCTATGTATGTATGTATGTATGTTTGTTTGTTCCTATGTGGCGTTCCAGAGACCAAACGCGTTGGCCGATTTTGATGGTTCTTACGTCAATCGATTCGTCTTAATCCTGCGAGTGTCACTGGCTACATTAAAATTGGAAAAAACAAAAATGGCGGATTTTCGGCGCCATTTTGGGGGATTTTTTTTTTTTTTTTTTCCAAACCCATCGTGTGGGGTATCAAAATAAAGGATTTTAAGAGGTGATTTCAAAAATATATAATACTGATATGTTTAAATGTACCTAATTCTAAAAAAAAATAACTAAAAAGTTGTAAATAGAAAAAGTTAATTAAAAAAATCAAAAAACCCGACTGCTTAAAAAGCAAACTAAAAAGACGTAAACAAGAAGAAAATCATGCTGTGCAGTCGGAGGATACATCTGGTGTTGGTCCACCAGCTCGCGAATATGTATCCTCCGACTGCACAGCATGATTTTCTTCTTGTTTACGTCTTTTTAGTTTGCTTTTTAAGCAGTCGGGTTTTTTGATTTTTTTAATTAACTTTTTTTTAATCGTTGTTTTCTTTCAAACTATATTACGAGTATATAAGTAAATTAGATGTTGGTTAGTTAGCAACTATTAAAAACAATATCTGTTACTTAAAAAAAATCTAGCCAGCTATTTGGCATGAAAAATAACTACTCACATTAAACTACTATGTGACTGCTTTCTTCTCCAACCAACGTTTACCCAACTATAAAAGTACGAGTACGAAACGCGCAAAACGGTACTCGGTAAAAAAACGTTAGAACATTTACAAAAATAGCTCGTTCAAAGTCAAAAGCATTACTTCAATCTAATATTCCGCAATTTAAATATCGCATCGCCTTAACGCCCGTGCCGGTCGAGTATTACCAAATACTACTTCTACATCGCATCGGTTACGTGAAACGATACGGGTTTTCTTTTTCAAGATAGCTGTATCAGTAGTTATTATGAGCCATTAGTATGTTTTATCGTATTATCTTACTTTAGTATTTTTAAACTTTTAATTTTATTTGTAGAGGATACTTCCTACTGAAATTCTAATTACACAAAACCTATTACACAAAATCTATTTATAAGTTAGAAATTTTTAAGCTTTTTGCTTTCACACTATTCGTAAATCATTGTTGAATTGACTGACTTACAATCATATTATTGTATCAAAACCATTCAATTAAAAAGAGAACCTTTCTTGGTAAGAGTTTACAACACTTTCCTCACCAAAGCCCCTTAAAAACCCTAGCCCACCTTACTATTTAAGCGTAGTTTCATGCTAGGATTTGTATAAGTATATAATACTTGGGCTACCATTAAATTCCACTAAAACAAAACCTACAAGAGAATACAGAAACTTCTTAGCATTTTTCTGTCGAGCTAATTGTAAATTATTGTTGTTTTTTTTTTGACTCACAATCGTATTAATATTTAAAACATTACAATTCAAAAGAAAACCATGTTCTTAAGAAATTTCCAACATTTTCTTCACCAAATACTCCTTAGAAATCCTACCTCACCTCACCTTACGGCCAAACCAGCATTTCTATTTACGCGTCCCCCGGATTTGAATTACAAAGTCGACCGAGCCTTCCCGTGTCGCTACCTCGAAATATGAGGTTTGCTAACTAAAGTGCCTGCTGCCTTTGAGTGCGGCCCCGCTTTAATAATGCGTCTTATAACGCCTTTAAATCCGGTAAATAGTGAATTATGTCGCTTTACTTGTGTTTTAGTATCGGAAATAGGATTAGCTTTGCAATGTTTATGGCGATTTATGTTAGTTGTTTGATATTGGCTAAGTTTGTTGCCGTTTTAGCGCAATTTGCAGAGTTATTTTGCTTTAGTTAGGTTTAATCTGCATTATCATAAGTTCATCCCAAAGACCTGCACTGCTGATGATATCATCATCAAACTAAAGCCGTCCACTGCATCTCAAGCCATTTATCTCTAATCTCAGCAGCTCTCGTCCAGCTGCTACCAGCCACCCTGCGAAGATCACCACTACATTTACCTAATGTCTTAACAGTCAACTAATTTGTGTAGTCAATACAACTGAGTGTTATACCCACTCTCCTAGACTTGATTAACTCCAATAGACAAGGTTGTTTTTTATTGTCTATAGGCTTGCGCTTGACCGCTATCTCACCTGATGGTAAGCGATGATGTGGTCGACGGTGAAGCACGCTTGCCTAGAAAAAACCCATTCACTCTTGACTTAAAGACCCCTAGATTGTAGCTATCGGGAAACAGACTCCGGGAGGGAATTCCACTTCTTAGCTGTACGCATAATAAAAGTGTCCCCAAAACGTTTTGTGCGTATAGGTGGGATGTCCACCATGTATCGATGACGCATCGCCGTACGTCTGGTAGTCCGATGATGGAACGGGCTGGGTGGAATTAAATCATGCAATTCCATCGCACACTCCTCGAAATGCAACCGATAAAAACCGACAAGCTGGCAATTTGGCGACGATGCTCAAGACTCTGAAGCTTTGATTTGACCAGCGCCTCATTGCCGATGAGTCACTTGGTTTAAAACAAGAAACATGAACCTTGTGTCTAAATTATTTCGTAGTATTTTCCTACTAATATCCACAGAGATAATCGGCAGTCTATAATAAAATTTATCCTGAACGTAAACTCTAAGTGTGATGGAAAACATACTTTCCAATGTACCTAAAACATTTAATCTCCGACCTTTCTAACTGTCCTGAAATTCTAAATTAATTACTCAAAATATTTACCTATTCAGAACAGGTTTATTACAAAGCTGAAACTGACCTCACAGCTCAACCGCTTTCAGAATCCCGTTTTAAATCCTGTGATAGTTCCCAGTTAATTTTATAATAGTTTCTAAAGGGATTAGGGGTTTATTAAATGAGTTTCTGATACCTAGGCTTGTTTGCGGACAGCGAACCAGATTATTCCTGGTTTGGGTCAGGCTAACAAGGGTTAGATGGCAAGTTGATTATGATTTTTTTTAATTGAGTATGTTAAGATGTTTTCCTGTTTGTCCGTTTGTCCTGGTATGGTCATGTGATGCGGAGGGATGAAACGCATGATACTAAAAGAGTTATGAATATAAATCTGGATGGATGGAGAGGGAGAGTAAGGCCAAAGAAAAGATGGATGGACTGTGTGAGAAAAGGGAGTCAGTAATAACATGACGGGGGATAGGACGGTATGGAAGAAGCAAACGTGTTGCGCCGACCCCAAGTAACATGGGATAAGGGCAGGAAGATGATGATGATGAAGAAGTTTTTCTGTTCTAGGAATTTTAGCTACAACTAGTGTTCTGATGTTTGATTAACCCCCGACGGAAAAAGAGGGTGTTATAAGTTTGACGTGTGCTGCTGTGTATCTGTCTGTGGCATCATAGCTCCTAAACGGATGAACCGATTTTGATTTAGTCTTTTTTGTTTAAAAGGTGACTTTGTCGAGAGTGTTCTTAGCTATGTTTGATTGAAATCAGTTCAACTTTTAAAAAGTAATTCGCATTTTACTCTCTTTTAATCTGGGTTTTTTCGGAAAATAATAATTTAATAATAGTAATAATAATTTTTGTCATAATTACGTGTTCCGATAGATTGTTAATTGAAGCGTGTCTACTACTAGGTATTTTGGTTTTCTCGCCAAATTGACGATGGTACTGTAGAAAATGCTTAAATACAAAATAAATGCTTAAATACAAAATAATCACAAAGTAAGTAAGTATTTTGTGGTTTCACGAGAAACGTAAAAAAGGGTTCGACTTTATTGCTGAATTCTGCTGAATTTAATCAGCCCTATGACCCATACGACTGATTAATATTTTATAGGAGCCGCTGCTGATATCCAATTAATTAACAGGTCTTCTCGTTCCAATCAATCAATATTTAACATTCAATTTATCAATCTCATTCAATCAGTGCGACCTTTCCATTAATTTATATGCATCGCTTGAAGATCGCCTGTACAACCAACTGCAATGTAATTAACTAACTTTTATCAGCGGCTTCGCCTGCGTCATAGTTAAAAATATATCACAGGACTGTACTACGGCGACAAAAAAAACGGGAAATATCATATATCTTAATCCAAAGTACTCATACTATGCAGTGCCATCGCCATGATGATGCCGTTGTGAAAAAGGGATGATGGTTTTAAGATGTCATAGTGGTCCTTGGTCATGGTCTACCCGCGCGCCAAATTTACGTTCCGTCAGTGTGGCGTAATTGATAATTAAACATCCAAACAAACCGAATATCACAATAGTTGCTACTTATATGAGTATATAAATATATTAAAAAGTGAATGTTATAATCAGAATTATAAAAGAATTGAGAATAGAATAAACTAATAGAGAAGATATAGAATAGAGTAATTTCAAGTAACGAATTCACTTTTTGTGTCTACACAGTAAAACACAATACTCGAAAACTAAAACGTGGTCATTCCATCCACATTTTGGACCTCGTGACCACTCGCTAAAGTACAGTCGCTGCCCACTTATCAAGTCGCCTTAGTGTCTCCTAAACGAAGGACATGTGTCACGCACGGGCTGAGTAAAACGAATGAACTGCACATTATTGGCAAATAAACAGACTTTCATAATAATTGTAGTAGGTATATAAGTAGGATTATTAATAATTTAACAAGTCAATGTTATAACTTCCACTTAAAATAGAGTCATTTCTAGTCATGAATTCCTCGGTTTTTGCGTCCGCACAGTAATAGCATAATACACGAAAACTAAATCGCGGTCCTTCCATCCATATTTTGGTCCTCGTTCCCTTACTAAAGTACAGTCGCTGCCCACTTATCAAGTCGCCTTAGTGTCTCCTAAACGAAGGACATGTGTCACGCACGGGCTGAGCAAAACGAATGAACTACGCATTATTGCCAAATAAGCAGCGGCACAATAATGTATCTCTTCGGGGTATTAGCGTCTTCCCAATGTTTTTGTTGTTCCTAGTTTTGTCAGCGTTTTTTGTGACTGACTGTACGGGTTTTAAACAAGTTTGGGTCGGGTTTTAGGCTTTTTGTTTTAATGCTTTGTTTTGTTATTGTTATTGTTGGAGAAGTTTGTAATCTGAATTTTTGTGTAATTTGATCGAAAGGACATGGCTAAACTACTGCCCTTAGCACGTCTAGAAATTTCTCACTAGCTCGTAACATTCAAATATTCATTAATGAATTATTAGTTTTATTATTCTTCTAGAACTTTCGTGAATTAATCAAATAATTAAAAGATTTTTCATGTTTTTGTTTGACAAGAAGAACATAAGATTCCGTTCTACGAAAAATTGTAGTCAATAAACCTACTTTTAAAGACATTTGCGTAAATCGAAACGAACAGTATTCATTATTATTTATTTTTGTACCTTTCGCAATACATCTCAAAACCTTAGAGATTATCTGATTTCTAGAAATTATTGGCAAAATCTGAAAAGCTACGGCGCTTAAATAGTGCTGACACTAAAAAGTTCGATTCGATTAGAACCAAATAAAAAAAAAACATGTTGGGGGTGTCATGGGAACTCACTTTGAACGAAGTACCTTTCGCCGGGTATTATGTATTAATACAGAGCCAACTAGTATGGTCTTAAGTTTCAATTGCGTATTGATTCATCTTGAGATGCATAAACTGTGGTGTAGCAACAAATGAAAGATCTTCAAATGACAGCTGGGACCAACGGCTTAACTAGCTTTCCAAGGCACGAAGGAAACTCGCTATGTAAAGATGGTACACGATGGAACCACGGAATGACCTCGGCTAGCGTTGCTTAACCTTGAAGATCGACCTGTGCGTCTGTTATTATTAAGCCACGAGCTTCTCTGAACGCCTTAATAAAGTATCATAGCAAAATCTTATTCTTTTACAAGTTTGTATACCTATTAATGTAGGCGTTTTTACGATTTTATTTTCAGTATTGTGACGATATAAAGAGTGTCTGTAATTTTTGTCATACGAAATACTGATATTCAGCTATTCAGAATTACATATTACTAGTTAAAATGTTTATTCATTGCTAGGGCAGTCGTCCATACTTTATTTAGCCATGTCCTTTGTAGGTCACTGAGCTGTGTTATATCAAAGGAGATGTTTTGAGCTTAATAACTACTTTAAAAAATCTTAGTAACATTAATTGTTATTTATAGTTTACCACTTTATAGGACAGTTCATAAAAAGTGGTCAGTAAACTGGATAGTTACTTATTGATTTTATTGGCATTTGCAACCAATATAATTTACGACGCACTTTGGAGATAGGCTGTGATCAAAATGTTTCAAGTCTTACCGGGCACTTGCCTAAATAAAACCACAACAACATTACATGAACAAAAATAAATATTAACCTAAAAGAAGGACACGAAAACGCTGCTGAAATTTACATAAATAAGAATAAATGAATTGGTGAGAAATAAGTATTCAGCTCTGGTCGTTAAATCGCTAGCTATGAAAAACTGAGTGGCTCATTATATGGTAATAAAGTGGGTTTTAAAGGCAAACGTCTTATTTTCATCAACATCTTGACTTTTGTGAGGAGTTTTTCGACGAACCAAATTAAAATTTCACGGTATTACGGAATAATGAAGAGTTCTTTTTGTAATTTGCGGACTTCAAGGATTTGGTCCTTGTGTACGCGTGTGTTCTTGGTATTAGAGTGCCTACTTTGTACGTTTCTTATATTTTTATGTTTAATTTTTAGTTTATTTCGCAAGTGCAATTTTAATAGAATATTTAGCAAAATATAGAAAATTACTGCACCCTGCGGCTTTGTCGGCGTGGAATTAGTACTTAATCCTTTAATAATAAATGTAAACAAATTGCACAGTTTTAGTCTTAGATATTTTACTTCAAGATAGTGTTCTCCTAGTAGTTTGAGAGTCTTTATTTACCACACATGATTCTAGCCCCTGAAATAACTCTTTTCTTTACGATTCTTTTCTCCAGGTAGTTTGAGAATCTTTATTTAAGACACATGATTCTAGCCCCTGAAATAACTCTTTTCTTTACGATTCTTTTCTCCTGGTAGTTTGAGAATCTTTATTTAAGACACATGATTCTAGCCCTGAAATAACTCTTTTCTTTACGATTCTTTTCTCCTGGTAGTTTGAGAATCTTTATTTAAGACACATGATTCTAGCCCCTGAAATAACTCTTTTCTTTACGATTCTTTTCTCCTGGTAGTTTGAGAATCTTTATTTAAGACACATGATTCTAGCCCCTGAAATAACTCTTTTCTTTACGATTCTTTTCTCCTGGTAGTTTGAGAAACTTTATTTAAGACACATGATTCTAGCCCCAGAAATAACTCTTTTCTGTACGATTCTTTTCTCCTGGTGGTTTGAGAATCTTTATTTAAGACACATGATTCTAGCCCCTGAAATAACTCTTTTCTTTATGATTCTTTTCTCCTGTAGTTTGAGAATCTTTATTTAAGACACGTGATTCTAGCCCCTGAAATAACTCTTTTCTTTACGATTCTTTTCACCTGGTAGTTTGAGAATCTTTATTTAAGACACATGATTCTAGCCCCTGAAATAACTCTTTTCTTTACGATTCTTTTCTCCTGGTAGATTGAGAATCTTTATTTAAGACACATGATTCTAGCCCCTGAAATAACTCTTTTCTTTACAATTCTTTTCTCCTGGTATTTTGAGAATCTTTATTTAAGACACATGATTCTAGCCCCTGAAATAACTCTTTTCTTTACGATTCTTTACTCCTGGTAGTTTGAGAGTTTTTATTTACCACACATGATTCTAGCCCTTGAAATAATTATTTTCTTTATGATTCTGTACTCCTGGTAGTTTGTGAGTCTTTATTTACCACACATGATTTTAGCCCCTGAAATACCTCTTTTCTTTATGATTCTTTTCTCCTGGTAGTTTGAGAGTCTTTACCACTCATGAGTCATGATTCCAGCCACGGATATTTTTTACTTTATTTTTCTGATTTTATACTTTTCCTACATATCATTTTAATAACTTCATATTTAATTTATTCAACTTATATCCAACAAGCTTTCCCTTAAAATCTCCATAATGCTAATAACATGGAACTCTACAGACTATTTAAATTTCAACCCACGGATGTGAGTGTGAAATATGGTAGATATCTACGGTCACCGGGTGGACGTGAGACCCTATTTGATAGGCCGGACCCTTACAAAGTAGGAACTAATATAGGAATCAGGAATCGAAAATCTGTGTTTAAAATAGATTTTATATTGGTGATTATTTCTGAACTTATATTTGGACTTTTAAGGCGGCCCACCTTATGATATGTTCATAATTAGAATCAAAATTACCTACCTACATTTTATAACTAGATTTCCCTCCGGCTTCGCTCATACTTTCTTTTTTTTTCTGAATTAAAAAGTAGTCTATGGCACTTAGTGACTGCATATGAATTGAAAAAGTCACATTGGTACTTGCCCGGATTTGAATCCACGACCTCAAGCACGAGATGCGAGGTTTTAGCCACTGGGCCACCACGGCCTAGCTTTACTATCAATAAAAGTTTTTTTTAATGGAATCTGCACATACTTTTATAGAATACGTCCTACATTTAAACAAATAATTTAATAATTTTACCTTTTTATCTATATATCTTTTAATAAATCTTAGTTTAGACACAGATAATATAATACTAGCATACAGATACCTCATCCCATACAAAGAAACTGTGCCGACGTAACTAGCGTTTTTCGTCTGCTTAATCTGGCAATTTTTTGTACATCGAACGCATTCGGTTCTGTTTCACGGTGATAGATAGATGGTGTTAGCAGCGACTTGCAAATAAAAGGGTTTACTAGGTTCGTGAATATTTTTTTCTTTAAATACAGTGAAGGTTTGTTTTCTAGTATTTATTTGCACGTATTTACAGTTTTTTTTGCACCAAAATGTGTTAAAATGCAAATTTTAACAATCGAGTGGAATGCTTCAGAAATTTTAAAATGCGCTATCTATTGGCATCAATTTTAAATGAACCGTTTAAATAATCCTTGAAATGTGAATTAAGAGCCCAATATTCCATAATTTTGTACTTAGGAGAGTTGATTAAACAAGAACATACAATTTTTGTGTTCAATTCCAGAAAATGTTAATTTTACACACATTCAATAACAGATGGAGGTGCATATCCCGCCATCTAGTGAGATTTATTTGAACCAAATTTTCTTTCTTAGCAATGAGACCCCGTGGTTTAGAGTAGTAGTTTAGAATAGCTATGCATACAGCATAGCTATTCCAAACTAAGCTTTTAAAAGGTAAAATTTAAACTAAACTAGAATTAAAACGAAAATTAAAAAAAAAACCGCGGTTTCGCTCCCGTCAATTGCCTATTCTACCCTACCCTACCTACCTACAAACCTACCAACCATTTTTTTTCTAGGGTCTTTCTTCCGCTGAGAATCTTAACACCGCCATTCAATGCACTACGCCATCTATCGAATATGGAGTTCCACTGTCTGAGTAACTGAATTCCGTGTGTTGTGAAGTTGTGATATTTTGCTTCTTGAACACTTTAAATTCATATCTTTTGATATAGTGAATCGTTTGCGATGAAGCAAAAACTAAGTAACACTTCAAGTTACGCACATTTTTTATGTATAAAAGTTATCTACATTGGTTTTACGCACGGGACCGGTCAAAGTGGCGACGCTTGCGGGAGGCCTATGTCCAGAAGTGGTCGTCTTTCGGCTCATATTATTTAATGATGATGACATTGGTTTCGTACATTTTACGTGATGCGTGCAAAACTAAACATACAAACATTTGAAAAATGCTGGCAATTGGTTCTGTCGGTTATCCTTTAACACCCTGGCTATTTATAAAATGAAATCACACAAGTTATTCGATACACTGGGTTTATTCAAATAGTCACAACACACAGTTACAATCTTGCTTACTAATATTACGGATCGACACTGATTCTAGCCAATGCGTAGTTGTTCTAGATTTGCCGCCTGGGGGCGTGCTTGTGCTTTGTTTTGACGTCCATACTATTGACTAAACCCGACATATGTATTGATTTAAAAAATCAAAGTGACCAAATGTAGTTCCTATGCATTATAATTGTGCTAAAAGACTTATTTATCTATACTTCTATTATAATACTAGCTGTTGCCCCGACTTCGTCCGCGTCAAACTCTTTTTTTAGTTTCCCGCTGGAACTATGAATTTTCTCGTGATCAAACGTAGCCTATGTTACTCGTTATTACATCAGCTATCTACCAGTGAAAGTCCCGTCAAAATCGGTCCAGCCGTTTCGGGGATTACTTAGAACAAACAGACAGACAGACAGACAAAAATCTTAAAAATTGCTTATTTGTTGTTAGTACCGTATATACTTTCACGTGCACTCAATAAAACGTTGTTCTTTTGATATTACATACAGACACTTCAATTTTATTTATTTGTATAGATGTATATCTATACTAATATTATAAAGAGGAAAGATTGTTTTGTTTGTTTGTTTGTTTTTACCGAATAGGCTCCGAAACTCCTGATCCGATTTGAAAAATTCTTTTACCAATAGAAAGCTACATTACTCCTGAGTGACATAGGCTATTTTTTTACCCCGAAAACGGGCCATGTGGGGTGGTCCACGGGAGCGAAGCCACGCGGAACAGCTAGTCTATACTAATATTATAAAGAGGAAAGATTTGTTTGTTTGTTTGTACCGAATAGGCTCCGAAACTACTGGACCGATTTGAAAAATTCTTTCACCAATAGAAAGCTACATTATTCCTGAGTGACATAGGCTATTTTTTAATCCCGAAAACGAGTCCTGTGGGGTGGTCCACGGGAGCGAAGCCGCGGGCAACAGCTAGTAGATTATAAAGAGGAAAAATTGTTTTGTTTGTTTGTACCGAATAGGCTCCGAAACTACTGGACCGATTTAAAAAAATCTTTCACCCGTAGAAAGCTACATTATTCCTGAATAACATAGGCTATTTTTATTCCGAAATCGGGTCCTTTGGGGTGGTCCACGGGAGCGAAGCCGTGAGCAACAGCTAGTCTTATATAATGTGTGTATGATACAAAAACCATTAAAACTACTACGAATACCTGAAAAGTCATCTCTAATAATATGATTGTGCTTCTAAAAATGTATCGGGACAATGTTCACACGTGTGTCAATAAATGTTAGACATCCATAAAAAAAAAACAAAAGACGATCATAGACCAATTTCAACTTCGAAAACATTGAGGATTTTCGCTTTATTTATTTCGGCGTATCTATAAACCATTTTTACCCAATCCGACATGTACCTACTTCGTACATAATACATTCATCCTAAGTCCTTGCATCTGGTTGAATTTGTTTCCTTGAAAAGGAACCTTTGTAGGGTTTTACGTGTTCCCAGTGTGTTGTAGATCGTAATGCCGGTATTATACCGGATTGTTTTGTTTTGTAGGTACTCATGTCGTGTTGGGGACAATGTTCTGTTAGTACTTTAGTTTGAGATGTCAGTTTTACGTTTTTTAAATTATTTGGAAGTAATGTACCGGATAAATACGTGACTATACTAATACGTTTTGATATTTTATTGTAGTGATCGAAGGAATGACAATTTTAAGAATCAAATTGGTGTCACAAAAGTTATTAAGTATTAATGATTTGTATTGCCTATTTGAAGGTCGTTGATCCGTCAGGCTTATTACGTAAAAAACAGCAATCATCGCGCGATCAGACGCTTTATGTCATAAAAGTCGGCATTACCTACAATTTAGATAAAAAAGAAAGAAAGAAAACACATTTATTTGACACAAGCCAGAGCACACAAAATATACATTAAAAAAAAAAGAAAAATTAGATTAAGCGACAATAACATAAAACAAAATAAAAGTGTTTATATCAATCACAATATTCTGTGTCTCCCACGGCTGCGCCAAATAGGACCAGTTCAGCAAAATATCGGGCAACTAGTGCCGACGCTGGTTTTCAACTGGACCTGTGACTGATGACGTGACGGACGTAAAGCAGTTTTATAGTAACTAAATGTGTTTGTGATAAAAGTACTTATATAATAGATAAAAATAGATGGGTGTAAAATACGTGTACACTACATAAGAATAAATAAGGTGAGTGTGAAAATAAGTGAGGTGTGGTGTGGTAGGTCCTACACAATCGTTTGCTAATTCGCTCACTGTTTGTCAAATACACTTCTTTAAAACTTCTGTATTGAAGAGCAATTACGCGCAACCACGATAAACGAGATAAACAATTAAATAATAAAGTCTGAATAAGTGTAGGTTACAAATTTTTATTCGCATTTGCTCAAATATGTTCAATTCCAAGAGTTCAACATTGACAATCACTTTAAAATACTGTCCCGTTTCATAAGAATTTAAAAAAATCTAATTTATTTCAACACAAATTTGTCCCTATGGGCGCGAAAATTTTCGCAATTAAAAGGGTCTGAGGGGTAAACTCCCTCTGGGTCTTTTTAACTCATTCACAAAACGTCCCTTATTTTGAAGATTTAAATAACTATGGGAGTTTTAATGGGTTTCGTTACAAAGCAAAGTAAACAAGGACGATAACGTTAATTTATTGTCATTACAATGTTGTAAAGAATTATTTATTCATGTTTTAACTAATCCTCATTTCGTTTAATGAATTTATTTAGATTGCGTCTATATTATCCTTTTGTCAGCTGTCAAGGTTAGTCAATGAGCTTAGTGTATATTTTTAGAATAATCTGTAGTAGACTAGACAATGTTAGGAAAAAATCTTGAATTCATCAGTAAGTTTCTGTGCCAATAAATACTTTTTTGGGTTCCGTAGCCGATGGGTCCAAACGGAGCCCTATAGTTGCTATTACTCAAGTGTCCGTCAGTCTGTCTGTCCATCTATCTGTACTTCTTCTGTCAGACAGGTTTTACAGCAAAACGGATGGTACTATAGTCTTCATATTTTCACAGTATATGCATCTTGTTGAACCAAAGTCATACAAATTGTATTTGTTTTTTTTATTTTTTTTATTGGGCAATACAGATAATGAGGGCATGAAAAAAAAATGTAAGGTAAACATTTCTCTTAACAACGATATCCAGTGGGATATCGTTGTTTAGAGCTCGTTGAGTAGATACATATGACATACTGTATTTTTTTAGTATTGGAAAACAAAGGTATGAGAAGCTAACAGTCAGCTGTTTTTACAAAATTTTGTTCAGATGATTATTTTAACTTCCCATTGACCTATGAACTTCGAATTTGTTTGTAATGTTAATTATTTCGTATATTTTACTAAAAAATACCAATTATTTGAAATTTCCTCGTTTTGCCTAAAACAACCAACGTCATTTTACGGTTTGGTACGGAACTCTAAATGTGCTAAGTTCTAGACGCACTTGGCCGGTTTTTTCATCTTTTTCTTAGTTCTGAATTATTTTGATATGCTGTGGATACAAGACTGACATTCTTTTTATAAAGGACGTCAACGAATCTTCTTTGTCATCAACAGCCCAACTTGTCCATTGCTGGGAATAGGTAGGTGCCATTTATATTTACAGTGGGGCGCACGGTTGGCGCACTGGTTGAGCGATTGACTGCTGCGCTGCGTGTCGAGGGTTCGATTCCCGCACGGAACAAATATTTGTATGACCTACAGATAGTTGCTCTGGGTGTTGTGTATGTGAGTTTATATGTTTGTAAACGCACCCACGACACAGGAAGAAATTGCTAGTGTGGAGCAATGTTTTAATAAAAAAAAATAAAAAAAATAACTACCAGTCCCCACGCCAAGCTCATCCAGGACCGCTACTTACCTACAATAAATACAATCACACATTCCCACCCCAAACAAAAATTCATGCTCCACAAGAACCATTATAATCATCATAAAGGACAAATATTACCAATTCAGTCCCAACACTATGTGTTCCAAAAAAAAAAACGATTGCTTCGTTCCGCATCACCCGTCGTGCTTCACAAAAAAGTAAAACATTGCCTCTTGAATCCAACGAACTGGCAAAGTCAATACACTCAACACGAGAGCAAAGCTAGGTTAACGAGCCCATCACTTGGGAGTCATGGCAAATATTATTCCGAGACAGAACGTAGATTGAAAGACTTGAGCGTATTTAAGTTTTCTTTTTTGTATCTTTTGTTTCTGAGTGTCGTTTTAGTTCTTAATCTGGATTAGGGAAGGGAAGTGGATGGTTGGAGTAAGTATTTAGTGGATGAAAATGAAAAATGCCTATCGTTTCATATGGCGTACCTAGTATTCAAAACGGTATCATAATGAGAATCATCACCAAAATTTCCTTTTATATTAAGAAAATTTAGCATTTCGGGGGTCATTCTTTCAAACCAAGATGTATTTATTTCATCATCTTACATCTGTCATTTAAACAACTTTTCTAAACCCATGCGATTATTGCGCTAGTCCTCATATTATATATTGTTAATAACATTAATAACTAAAAATAAAACAGCGCATCCCTTGTGATTTCACCCAGAGTACAATATTTCTTTTGCATAGTTTTTAAATTGATATTTTTTGAAGTCTGCCTTGACAGAGACTGGGTTCAAGATTGGTATTTTTACCAAAAAATAAAATGTCAAAATATGCATAATAAACTTCAACGCTATATCACACACTCAACTATTCAGCCTCTGCAACTTCGTAATCCTAAGAGACGGGACTTCAAAGCCCCGAATTATAATCCAGATCAACAGATATACTAACATAATTATAAATAATTTCAATTCTTAGGTTCCAACTAATAAGTTCTAAGTCCGAACATCTGTTGTTAATAACTATTCGATACCAACTTTCATAATATGATTTATATTCATTTAATCCATGCCAGTCTAGACAAATTTAGTTTGAAGTTTCACTATGAAAATAAAATTAAATAAAAGGTTTTAGGGTTTAACTCTGAAAATAAGTAAACCTTTTGAAATATAAATGCAGAACTTGTCTATCTATGGCAAGATTAATTCAGTTTTAGTTCGTAAGCAATGCTAATTTCCAATTATTTGCTTCATCTAATCTCTTGTATACAGATTAGTATTAAATAGTGCTAATTAGATTTTGAGGCTATAATTAACATTTATTTGTTGGGATATAATTCACTCGTTTGTTCAACGAAATAGCATTATACCGTTATATTGTAAGTGGTATCCACGTTAACATAAATTAAAGGTAATATATTTGCAGCTATTGGAATATTAAATATTTGCAGACATTTTGTTGAAGTTTACGCTGTGGTGATGATTCCAAATAATAAGTACATAGTAAATAACAGACAGGCTTTTTTATAAAACATTTTTACCGTAATTATGATTATATACTATGAAAAATTTGAATTTAGAATCTGCTAATCAGTATTCTTATAAATCGTTTTGTAAACTATTATTTATAAATAAGGCACATATTTATTTAAAAACAATTGAGCATAAATTAAATGAAACAGAAAATTTTAACCTTAGTGCACTACCTTTTTCATTATAGTACCGTGTTTTCCCTCGAAGTCTATCTCCAAAACTCAGCCTATATTATATCAAACCACAAATATTTGCCGACATCACTCCACCACGACACACAAACCAAAAGTTTCCAAGTCAAGCAAAGTTATTTATTTTTCAACACCAAACACGAAATCTGGGAGTGACACTAAAAGGCGACGAACAACGGCCCCGTGATTGGAAACTTCGTACAATCTAATTGAATTCTTGAAGAGTAAGGGAACGGGGATTACTTAAAACATTTTTTCAACAAAATTCTAAATTTTGTTCGAAGAGACATCAAAGGAGTTTTACATTGAAGGAATCGTTAGGTGAATTTTATCTTCGGAATTTCGTGGAGGAGTAAATTTCTGTGTGGGAGGAGAAAAATCGCGTTACTTGGGACCGGTGTAAGTCTAGCAGTAGACAGATATGACTTAAGTGATACACATATAAAATATGATGAATTTAGGTCATAAGGTCAATTAACATGTTGGGTTGTCTATATAGTTAAAGAAGCGGCAAAGATCTTGATGAGAGGTAGCTAAAACCGGCCACTTGGCAATTGAAAGGGAAGCCCTATACCCGGCAGCAATGCTGGAGATCAATGATGATATTAGTAGGTATCATTAATCCACCCCAGAATTACTGTTCAAATTACGGATCTAGTTAACTATATCCGTAATGTTTACATCATTCATACGACTGGGTACAGATGATTTAGTAAACTTGCACACGCCCACCTCCTTTGTCAGTCGGCAATCTATGTTTCTTAAAAACATATATAACGCTCGTAGCGTCCAGCTTAAAACCGCTTGCCTCTTTTCCCCCTATCTCAAAAACACTACAAAGTTTAATAATAACACTTCAATATTTCCTTGAATAAAGAAGAATCCGTAAAATTTCGCTAGTTCATCACCCGCAAAGAACAACTCGTTTCAAAACTTCAAGTGTTTCAACTTGCAGAGCGAACAACTAATTCACTTTATTTTCTGCCATTCTTACAACTGGGTATCTTGGAAAAATTCATTGTTTTGTTTCCTTATTGGACGAATTTAAAAATGGAAAAGGTGACGGAATTTGTTCTTTTTATATTTCTTCTGACCAGAGTTAGTTGAACATCAAAAGTGTGAGGAAAAGGAATTTAAATTGCTCTTTGCCTTGTTGCTCTACAGCAGATAAAGGCTAAATATTTCAATGAATAAAATGTATACCGATTTCTCCAAAAATGGGGCGAATTTTTACGAAATGGTAATCGTAGAAGAAGCCTGCAAAGTCTTTCGTCCCATATATTTTTCGTTAGATTGGGTAAATTAGTTAAAAAAAAAACCCTATATTTTATAAATATTTAATCAATTTTGCCTTCATGGGAATTGTATTTATGAATCAGTAAGTTTTATACCAGGTTATTTTTCAAAGATCAGTAAATTTTTTTCCAGGTATTAGGTATCAATCAAAGAAAGGCCGTTCTGTACATTTTGCCGAATTAAACTAATGACGAAGAATAAAAATTAACCTGGTATAGATCACTGATAAAGTATCTTCTAGAAAGATAGCATAAAAATAAAGGACCGATTTAAACAAAACAAAAAGAGACTACAAAGCGAAAACATATTTTCTTTGTTTTTAGTAACATAAGAGTTGGTGGTTTTCCTTATGTGCCATAAGCAATCATCTGGGGAAGAGGGTCTTGCGTCTACGTGAGGGGACTTATTCCAACATTGCTGCCATACTTGTTTCCAAAGCTTAGAGGTGTATGTGGAATCACTTGACTGAAGAAGGTATAAACTGACAGGTAAAAAGAGGTATAAACTAAGTTACAGGGCGTACAGTTTTAGTTTTGGACTGATATATATGTGTAAATGTCAATATTGTCAGGTTATTATTTATCTCAAATTAGTTAGTATCAATAATAGTTAAATTGAATAAAGAATTTCTTTTCTTATTGTCTACATTTTTAAATATTTTTTATAAAACATACAAAGTAAAAACATTTAAAAATATAGAAAATAGAGGCCCACCGGTATCGGAAACAGGGTCCAAGCTACCGGCGGTCAGGGCTCCAGAGAGAGGAACCTCCTAACAATACGAGCCGTGTCCAGCAATACAACTTTCTGGATCAGGCCTTTGACTCAGCCACCTAACGAGAGCCTCCTAAGGTGTTGGTCGAGGCTCGTGGCTATTAAGCCATTGGCTGATACGACTATCGGTACAATGATCGCTGTGTCAACATCCCACATGTCGACAACCTCGCGAGCTAAGTCAAGATTAGTCGGATTATTTATCTTATTGTTACTGTTTACTGGTATCGTATGACTAAGGTTCATTATCCGAGGTGAAGTAAATGTAGCTTGTGCCAATGAGTGTCACTAGTGTTCTATTCGTGGATGAATTTTCGTAATCGTTTCGGTACGGTCAGAGATTGCCTTCAACAAGGATTTAATAAACTAGCAAACCATTTTATAGTCAGTTTTTGTTTAGATTGTTGTGTTTTATATTTTGCAGAGTATTCTTTTTTGTTACCATAAAAACAGTACGAAAATATTGATATTTTTATCATGTTCGATAGTGAATTTACATCCGTTTTTATTAATGCTTTGATGAATATTTCAGGTTAAAAGCATACTATGTATCCATACATACATTTAATAATTAGATACCATTAAAATAAAACATATTTTTTGTTGTAAGTTCAAAACGCTAACAAGCTGTAACACAGAGAGCTTAAGCTAATTAATAACCATTAATTTGTAGATCTTATCGTGACCCTACGGTTCAAAATTTTGGACAAAAGATTATAACGTAATTTGAAAAGGTTTTACTTAATTTCATAATAGATTAGATTGTGTTCCAGAGGATGTGTGATTCGAATCTGTAACATATTGCTTGAAAATTCATTTAATTAGTGGATACCCACGTGTGCCTACATAAAGCTATTAAAACTATAGCCCTCATTAGTTTACTAACTAAATCCTTATATTTTTACATTATAATAAAAGTATCATCATCTTCCTGCCCTTATCCCATGTACTTGAGGTCGGCGCAACACGTTTTCTTCTTCCACACCGTCCTGTCCCCCGTCTCGCTATCACTGTCTCCCTTTTCTTTCATATCACTCTTCACACAGTCCATTCATCTTTTTTTTGCCCTTCCAGTTTTCATTGTCCTAACAAAAGTAGAAAAGCAAAAATACCTATCCGGACTGTTTTTTTGGTCCTGATCTTTTTACGGAGCAAAAAATATTTTGTGAGCGGTTTATCCCCAGAAATGATAAAAAAAATCCTTTGTAAACTGATCTGAAAGCCCAAAACCAGTGCCTATCTCTTTGTTATCTCCTTTTTCACCGTACCTAACAGAATTATTTAACCTAAAAGCATTTATCAAAAGTTTTCATAATTCATACCACAGGATTATAAAGAATACGTTACGCGCGCTTGTGATGTAATAATAATTATATCTGCTTGATTACTCATAGCCTATTTTTTTAATTTTTTTTATTTGTTATAGGCTCGCGTTTGACCACTATCTCGCCTGATGTTAAGTGATGATGTGGTCGAAGGTGAAGCACGCTTGCCTAAAAGTAACCTATTCACTCTTGACTTGAAGCCCCCTAGGTTGTAGCTATCAGGAAACAAAGACCAGGCAGGCAGGGAATTCCACTCCTTAGCTGTACGCACAACGAAAGTATTTTCAAAACGTTTTGTGCGTATGGGTGTGATATCCACCATGTACCGATAGCGCATTGCCGTACGTCTTGTAGTCCGATGATGGAAAGGGCTAGGCGGAATCAAATTGTGCAGTTCCATCGCACACTCCCCGAAATGTAACCGATAGAAAACCGACAGGCTGGCAACTCGTCGTCGGTGTTCAAGGCTCTGGAGCTTTGAGTCACAAGTGCATCAAGTTGGTACCTGTCAGATCCGTCCTAGAGGTGAGAGCAGTACTGCATGCATGACCGAACTTGCACTTTATACAAGTTGAGCAGCTGTTCAGGCGTGAAGTACCGTCTCACCTTCGCAAGGATCCCCAACTTTTTTGCAGCCAATTGAGCCTTTGCCTCAATGAATGAACCAAAATTGAGGGTCGATGTCAATGTAACACCAAGAAGGTCAAGATGATCCGTTATCAGCACGATTACACCACGGAAGGATGGAGCCGGGTGGAATTGGCTCTTTTTTGCGGAAAGAAGACACTCCTGGGTCTTAGCAGCATTGAATCTGACTAGATTGGTATTGCCCCATTCGGAGACTGCCTCCAAAGACAGGTTCAAGCGCTCAACCATGGCCCGAAGAGATCGGACTTGAAGTTAAGTAGCCCGTGCGCCAGACACGTATCTTTCGCAACAGTGCTGTCGTCTGCATACCCAAAGGTTCCGGGTTTTAGCAGGTCATTAATGTGCAGGAAGAACAATGCTGCGGAAAGCACTGACCCCTGAGGGACTCCGGCGTTAATACCTAACTGACCGAACGAGCAGCCATCGATAATCGCTCGGATGGACCGATCCCTCAGGAAATCTGCAATCCACTCACACAGACCTCTAGGCAGACCGAAGGCAGGAAGCTTTAAGGCTCTCGTGCCAGACCCTGTCAAAGGCCTTCGATATGTCAAGGGAGACAGCAAGCGCCTCCCCGTGCTTCTCGATGGCCTCACTCCAGATGTGAAAGGCATGCGCTAGAAGATCCCCAGTAGACCGGTTTCGGCGGAAGCCGTATTGGCGGTCACTAAGGAGGTAATTGTCTTCTAGGTATGCCAGGAGCTTATTATTCAATACACGTTCCATACTCTTACAGAGGATGGACGTACTGATATGGGTCTGTAGTTGGCCGAGTCAGCTCGACTACCCTTCTTGGGCACGGGCTAAACGTTAGCTTGCTTCCAAGCCTTGGGCACTTTTCCAGTCAACATCGAAAGGCGATATAGGCGTGTCAAGATCGGAGTCAATTCAGGCGCACAAGTTTTAAGTACAATTGATGGTATCCCGTCCGGGTCACTAGCCTTGTTCACGTCAAGGTTACGCAGCACCCTACAGACCTCCCTCTGATGGATGCGAATGCTAATTTGTTTAATCTCTAAATATAACACTTGCTCATCTGTGTAACCGTGCACTAATCTGCAAACAGAGGTCGAGAGACTGATAGTACATAGACATTTATTAAATACTAGCTTTGACCCACGGCTTCACTCCTGTGGACTATTCAGCTAAATCCAGTAGACGGGAAGCAAACCCCAAGATATTTGGAAAAATGGTAGGCACATTGATTCGTTGACTTGAATATGCCCTGGCAGTTAAGAGTATGCTCTCTCAAATGTCTCTCTGATGGTCATGTGCCACCATCAGAGAGACATTTGAGAGAGCTTGTTGAATCATTCGATTCCCTTCATGATGGTTGAGCTGAGTGATGCCAATCCATGCGTCATGTTCGTGAACAGACGTGATCAGTTGGGATGGGTCATAACTTGGTTTCCTCGCCCTGTTTTTAATTAATTATTGTATTTTGATGTTGTTTATTTTCCTCTAGACGCTTTTACGTATACATCTGTTTACATCGTTCTCACATATATTGTAATTTTTCAAAAAATATGTAGCTAAGTATTTGTAATTTAAACTTATTAATGGAAAAGAGTCTCTGTAGAGTTTCTTGCACGCTTGCGAATGTGCAAATAGCTTAATTTTTTTTTTGATCATTCGAATGTACCTTAGATAATGGTTTAGTTGCAATAAAATATTTTGATTTGATTGATTTGATTTGATCAGTAGAAGATTCCATAGATTACCACCTCCTCATCATAATCATTTTAGCCGAAAGACATCCACTGCTGGAAATAAGCCTCACCCAAGCGTCGCCAGTTCGTCTCACAGATCGGCTTTGGTCGTCTCGCATCCATTTAGTACTCGCAGCCTAAATCAGGTCGTCGCCGTCGTCGAGAGATAGAGGGCGGCCTTCCAACGTTGCATCTTCCTGTTCGCCATACCAGAATTACCACCTAACTTACAAACAAACAATTCTACCATTCCATAACAATAGCTTAGATATTGCATAGCAGTTCGTGAAATCAACCCAAATATCAATACAATATTTATATCATCTAAACTCCGAAAACGATACACAATAGGATAACCTCGTATTGAATTAATATTTACTATCTAAACAACAGCAAATAACCGACATAAGTTTAGACAAACATACGAAATTGTTATGCAACACGCAACGCAACATGTTACGTTACGCAACGAGTTTGTACTCGTATGTTTGTATATATAATAGGCGGTAGACTTCTGTAACCCTAAGGGTGCGTTTGTAGAAGAGATGTGCGAGTATTTGTAGCGAAGTCATTGTGCGATACCCACTAATAAGATTACTTCATTTTACAATATTCGTAACATCTCAAAATGCAGCTTTGAGGGCCTGTGACAAGACAGTGACATTATATATCACGATGAAATTTTTTAAAATATTATCAAATACCAAAAGTGAAATGATATCGCGTATCTTGTATATTTGTATGTATGTAATATTCTTTATTACCTCATATCTTGCAAACCAATAGACGGATTTACATAATTACATGACATCGTTAGATATGTCTTGACCGCACAAGTGTTCTTAGGTAGGTGACGTTAAAAAAAACCAACAAGACGAGTTTTGGGCGCCATATTGTGAAGGACTCAATTTTTTTTTTTTCAAATTTCTTTTCGGAAGTCGGTGTCGCAAAACGTTAATAATAAGAGGTACTTACTTAAAGTTATTTGTACTTTGAAAGTCAGTTTATATTTTGTGAAAAAGTGTTGTATATTATTATGCATACAAGATCGCTTCCGCGAAAACTAAGTTGGAAAGAGTCACACTGTTCCACCGCTCCGTTACCGCTCGCATTGCTCAGCTTCCTCGCACATCTTGTTGAACCGCACCCTAATAACGCTAATACTACGACCTTAGCTCTGAGCACGTATGTTTGCAGATTTACTTTACAAGTTTAGACCTAACGGAGATATGAAGGCAGATTATGTACGAAATGGATTCTTGGAATTCGGGATTTGGAGAATAAAATGTGTCTTTGTGGGTTTTCGTTTCAGATTATGAGAGGAATTTTCCTGTTATGTTGTGGCCTGGAGGTGTTTGGACTAGGTTTTATTAGCATTAGGCTTTCGAGTTACCGTTAAGAGCAAATGCCGTGAGTATTTTCAGGCTAGATAAAGAAAAACAGCCTTTTCGTTGGCAGTTTTTAGGGTTCCGTACCCAAAGGGTAAAAACGGGACCCTATTACTAAGACTGCGCGGTCCTCCTGTCTGTCTGTCTTTCTGTCCATCTGGCACCAGGCTGTATCCCATGAACCGTGATAGCTAGACAGTTGAAATTTTCACAGATGATGTATTTCTGTTGCCGCTATCACAACAAATACTAAAAAACTAATAAAATAAATATTTAAGGGGCGGCCAAACGGCAAAAAAACACGTTTGTTGTATGGGAGCCCCATACAACAAACGTGTTTTTTGCCGTTTATTGCGATAATGGTACGGAACCCTTCGTGCGCGAGTCCGACTCACACTTGGTCGGTTTTTTATTATGTGTATAAACATAGTGATATTAACGTCATTCACGATCGTCGCTTGCAAGTGTTCTTACTGGGCCTTTTTACCCGGCTGCCGAAGGAGGGTAATGTGTTTATCAGTCTATGTATGTATGTAAGTATGTATGTATGTACACACATCGACGATGCGACGATCGTTAATAAACATACATATATACACATGTATGTATGTTTATTCCTATGTGGCGCTCTAGAGACCAAACGCGTTGGCCGATTTTGATGTTATTCGGTTTTTCCATCTGGAATTTTTCGATAGCAATCCGCAGTTTGGACTAACCGACAGAACTGTGTCCCATTGACGATAATAGGTTCGCCCCTTAACTATTATAATCCCAGGCACGTAAGTTGGCAAGGGTTATTAGATGCGCTGAAGTCGTTTTTAGGTATCTTTGATAGTGAAGCGGGGCGCGAGGAAAGGACAGTTCCGAGCACGCGATTGGTTGGTCAGTTGACACAAGTATCGACTGACAAACGTGACAACATCGTGTCGCGTCCAGAGGCAAGTTTGCCTTTACCATTTCGTGAAAATTCTCCCCATTTTTGGAGTAATCGGTTTTGTATCACACTTTACACTAATCACGCTAAATATATATATATATATAATATAATATATAATAATATTATAAAGACGATAGCCTGCGAGTGTGTATGTTTGTTACTTCTTCACGCTCAAACGGCTGGACGGATCTGGATAAAATTTGGCACAGTGATAGATTATAGTCAGGAATAGCACATAGGTTATTTTTTATCCCGGAAATATGTACCCTCGGGATAATTTTCGAATATCATGTGGACGAAGCCGCTAGCAGAAGCTAGTTTTAGATATTTAGCCTTTATCTACTAAAAACAACAAGGCAAAGAATAATTTAAATTCCTTCCTTTTCCTCACACTTTTGATCTCAACTAACTATGCAACAGATACCGTCACCTTTTTCATTGTTAAAATCGGTCGAAAAAGAAACAAAACAATTATTAATGTTTACAAGATTCCCATTTCTAAGAATGGCAGAAAATATAGTGACTAGTTGTTCGCTCTGAAACTTGAAACACTTGAAGTTTTGAAACGAGATGAATTTTACTTGCTAATATAATTACCCCGTGGTATATTCACCGAGTGTATAAAATCCTGTCAACCACAATACCAATAATTGGCTTAAGACAGGCCCAGTCACAAGCCAGGATTAATTACAACAAAAGAAAAGAAGGTACACACTAAACAAAAGATGCACGTAACACATCTTATTACCAAAATCAAATAAAGACACATCCCAATCGCATAACCAAGTAACCCCTAATCTCTTAACGAACTAAAACCGAATTTAGTTAATTTAATAAACTTTATCCCCCGAAAAGAGGGAATTCGTGTCACATTCGTATCCCTGAGGGCCTATATAATTCCCCTGAGGACTTGGGGTACGCCCCATATTTCATCTTACTTATAATTGCGAAACGTTTAGATGGGTATAATTGGTAGCTTGAGGGCTCAAGCGATTTCTAGATTGAGGAAACGTGTAATCAATTGTTGCGTGTTGTATGGGATGTTTTGAATCAATTTGGCGTGTTATTGTTATGTTATAAGCTTGAATATTGATTGACAAGTTAATGGGAAACTATTAGGTGGATTATAGCGTCTTTTTGTTAGCTATTACATAGAGGAGGTCTGTGTCTCAACCACAGATATAAATCTAACCAAATAACGCAAGGCTCTCCATCTGTATGAAAACCAAGCGTGCCACTTTGTCACACAAAATTTAAAAACAAATTTACTTACCAATGAAAGAAAACATTTCCAATGCCTCGGCCAACTTTTTCTATACAGTCTTTACAGCTCAATATGGCATAAAAAGGCATTTTTCTTGATTTTGGTGGATTTCCGATAATGATAAATGAAAAGTTAAAATTACGACCATTGAAATGAAAAATGTTTATTCCTGGGCATGCGTAGGCACGCATCATACTACAATATCATCATCGGACCACGAGACGTACGGCGATGCACCATCGGTACATGGTGGACATCCATACGCACTAGAGCCTGCATGGGTTCATGGACAAGAAAACTAGGGAAAAGTTTCTGGAGTACTGCATTAGAGTAGCCACTGCGGTTATTCGTCGAAACAAAACCTGAAGCGCACCGTGCTTCATTAGTATTTTGTGTCATATTTAAATGTAAGCACGGAGTGCAGCACAGGCACGTATAGCCGACAGTACTTCATGTTAGTACCTAAGTTTATAATGTGTAATTTTTCTGTGATATTTTTGATAACTATGCTTTTGTGTTTTTATCCCTAATTTTAATAACATATTGTACCTATTTTCTGTGATAAACAGTACTTTTGCTCAAAGAGATAAACAGCACTTTGCACAACTGTGATAAACAGCACTTTTTGCACAACTGTGATAAACAGAACTTTTGCACAACCGTTACAAATAGTATGTTTGTACAATTGTGATAATTATCACTTTTTTTAATTTTATTTCTGGGATGAACAGAACTGTAACTTGTACATTTATTTTAAGATTTTTACACCCGAATGAAATAAAAATGCACGTAGTTAATTAAATAAACCCACACTGGCACAAGAGGATGAATGCAAGAAGAAATTTAGTATGAAGAATAAAAGTGCGAGAGGCAAGAAAGATAGAAAGGAATGAATGAAGTTTGCCATTAATAGGCGCCAATGACGTTGGTGGGGATTAGTGCAAAGAAAATAAAAAAAAATCCATACACAATAAATGTTTTGGAAATACTTTCATTATGCGTAAAGCTAAAGAGTGTAATTCCCTGCCGTTATCCGTGTTTCCCGATAGCTACAATCTAGGGGTATTTAAGTCAAGAGTGTATGGTTACTTCTATGTAAACGTGCTTCATCGTTGACCACAATATCATCGCTTACTATCAGATGAGATAGCGATCAAACGCGCGCCTAACAAATTAGATAAAAACACAAGTTCTAAAATAAATATTTGGCTGTTTGTAATAATTATCAAAATAATTATCCAATAAATTTTGGCAAAATAGGAAAAGATATTCCAATGAAATAAAATAAACAAAGATATATATTCCGTAAAATGATAATTACTATGCGTATTTGACTCCGATTCCGTTCGGAAAATTATGATTTCTTAACTTTTAAGAATTTTATAGAGAATCCATCAACGTGATCCTCCTTCTCAAACTGAATTCCGCGACCAAATGACAAACTTCTCCCATTCTAACCCACTTCCTTCTTTGCTCACAGAACTACCTCCAGATAAGCCAACGATAAAGGCAGAGAAGGGATGGTACGCGTCAGGAGACTCTCTCAGAGCACAATGTTCGTCACCACCAGCTGACCCACCAGCCAATCTGACGTGGCTGCTAAATGGAAGAGATGTAAGTAGCTTAGTACTTTTCTGATTATTTTTATTTCCGATGCAAGACGGTTGAAACGTTTCTCCAGGACTCGTCAATTTCATTGTTTTGGCGCTGTTCTTGTGGTTGCCATTGTTGATTCTGCTTGCAGATGTAGTGTGGCGGGCTTGCTTGATTACCTGCATTTAAATTGAGCTTAAGCAACAAAAATAAGATTTGAAAAACAAAATGTTAAACGTGTCACTCTTTTTAAATAACTAAAATTTTTTTTTGTCTTAAACGATTTTTACGCTGATATTTACAAAAGTTTCTTTATTCATTTACTAAAATCTTGAGGCTGGTCTCGGCAAACCGTTTCAATAAGTTATTTCAAGATTTTACTTGAAAAATAAAGTATCGAGTTAAGGGTTTTTGTACGCAATTGAAAATAAAATTGGCTTTGTCGGTAATCAATGAGTGTCTACCCTGTCGTAATAAAAGGTATTACGTAAATGGCATTTTAAAGATACTATTTTTAGATGTAATTTCCTTTAAATAAAATACAAGCGAGCAAAAATAAGTAGCTTGTATCCCTGGAGGCACTTTTGGTTGCCCAGTAACAAAAGAATGATTTCGAACTTTGTTTATGATATTGCGTAGTAGTGCTTTTTACTTTTCTGTATTTTTTTAATTTTTAACTCCAACGTCAGCCCGACGCATAGAGTTATTTGAGAAAAGTTTTACAGATTAGTTAAGTACAGATTATCATTCATATAAAAGGTATAATAAAACTAATACTTCATTAAAGGCGTTTTTAAATACTCTAGATTTAGATTTTGATCAATAAATTAATTTTAAATATTCATTAAATATGTTTGGCAGAACGTATATTTTACTCGTGCCTTTTTGCGTTACGACGTGTCAGCTATTTGAACATGCGCAGTAGATATGTCCGAGGAACTATTAGTTAATCTGTGGATATGCAGAGCGCGCGTCGATTTATCCACTCACTCGCATCGCTCGCTCGTGAATAAAAATGCCACTCATCGAAAATCACCTACCTTCCGCACTTGTAGCATAAATAACTATTGTAAGATAAGATGTACGGCACCATCCCGTGTACCTATAGATGTGGCTATTTACTGTTCACTACACTATTTAAGGCGGTTATAATGTTTCATTGTCGTACAGTCAAGTAATGCAATTTCCTGCCGGAGTCTGTGTTTTAGGAGAGTATGCTCCATTATCGATCAAATCGCCGCATTCTATCTATTATATTATAGTTCTATCTATTATAGTTATATATATATTATAGTTAGTTGTTAACCGCGAGCCTAGAGAGGGCCACGAGTTGGTATCTTACCCAAGTAAATACGTAACACACTGAATAAAACCCTCTAAATAATTTTAACCTACGCTACGGTACAACTTACCTAACTATTTCAAATGCTACGCCGTGGATTGTCCGATGACGTCACGGCTATGTCAGCTTTGAGCTACGTCTATCGTAGTAGTATCGATGTGCTACGAGCTACGTTTGTAGCTATTGTTCCTCAACTTTTTATTGCGCCAGAAGTGAACTTTTTCTACTTGGTTACTTAAAATAACTTGAAATACTAATACTTTAGCAGTTGACTGTAAGGAATAAAAATAAAAATTGATTCTTTTCCTTAGGGACACAAACTTTCAAAAAGAAAGTTTATATTTGGAATTCGGTAGTATATTTCTTTCTTTTGTTTTTTTTTTCACTTTTTAGTTGCACCTAATAGGCAACTTGTCTTTAGTAAGGTACATAATACCAGAATAGATTACCCGACTACCATAAAACGCGAACATAACCGGTGAAATGAGATTGTACTAAAGAGAACTGTACACATCTGCGTACCAATTTAGAGCGTACTGGCGTGATGTTATGTTATGAAATGATATAAACAATCTAATACCTTTAAAAAAGCAATTTTTATATATATTCTCGGAAACGGCTCCAACGATTTTCATGAAATTTAGCATGCAGGGCCTTTCGGGGACGATAAATCGATCTAGCTAGGTTTCATTTTTAGAAAACGTCGTTTTCTCTATTTTCACCCGAGCAGAGCTCGTTCTCCCAGGTACTAAACAATAAAAAGACATGCGATTGTAGCAATCCCGATAGATTTGCCGTCATTTATTGAAGAGTTCTATTGTATATCTCCGAAGATTTTCAACGGATCTTCACCAAATTAAAATGGCACCAATTTCGGAACATACTCTATCTAAATTTTTTTTTTAAATCGGTCCACAATTGACAGAGAAATCGGTGATCATACAAAAAAAAATAAACATAAAATCGAACATAGAACCGCCTCCTTTGTGGACAGTTGGTTAAAAATAGCCTGTGGCTCTCGACATCTGACATTCCATTGGTTTTGACCTTAGCATGGCAATAACGATAATTGATTCACCAAATTTATTGAAATTCATAATTTCAAAAACTGTAATAAACACATAGAGCCGTCCTAAATCGACATTTATCGTCATCTACAAAATTTTAAGGGGTTTGCAAATCGACCCGTATATATTTTTTCCGAACCCAATTATGGGTCAAGCTCGACTTTGTACATAAGCTGTCCATTGTATTTGTATCTTCATTTTATGTTTTGCGTGCAATAAAAAATGTCTTATTTCCAACTATATTGGGGTCGGCTTCCAGTCTTAACGGATTCAGCTGAGTACCAGTGTTTTACATGGAGCGACTGCCTATCTGACTTCCACAACCCAGTAACTGGATAACACGGTACCCCTTAGCAAGACTGGTGTCAGATCTCAAGCTTGTGACTACCCGTAACGACTGTCAAAGATCTTCAAATGACAGCCGGGACCAACGGCTTAACGCTTGCTTTCCGAGGCACGGTATGTTGAAATGGTCACCCATCCACGAATAAGAATAAGAATATTTTTTTAAACTAAGAATTTATTTTTAGATTCTTTTAAGTTCCTACATAGAGATACTTGTAAAAAGCAATCCTTGCTGCAATAGCAAGGATTGCTTTTTACAAGTACTTCGCATTGAATGAAAATACAACTGTATATTGCGTTAATAGTGAATTGCGTCTTTGTCTTCACATCACCAGCCTATTAATGTTCCCATTGCTGGGACACAGGCCTCCTCTTTGTGAGAGGGAATGGGCCGTTATCCACCACGCGGGCCCAGTGCGGGTTGGTGGATGTCACATGTCTTCGAATTTTTGGTTCTAGGACATGCCGGTTTCCTCACGATGTTTACCTTCACCGTTTTGAGAGCAGTGGTGATGAAAATAATTTACGACCTACAACTTGTAAGTCGCGGCTGATACCACTGGGCCACCACTGCTCATCTTCTGCGTCTTTGTCTTGCTGGTTACTAAAAATAAATACGACAGTAGAATAAAATAGAATATATACTTCATTGTACGAGATTATTTACCAAACCATTCAATGGTTGACTGAAAAGTAACGTATAACGGATAACGTTGTTAGGTTGTAACTGAGAATTCCTGTAGTGTCTGGAACCTATTCATACCCCAGATGCCACTTCTAGGAACTATGATATTTAGAAGCTGTGGAATTACTATCGTTTCTCAGAACCGATGCAACGATGTTATAAATGTACAGCGTATCCGCAACTGAAATAATGTATCTAAATAATAACACTCTTGTGTACTATCTTACTAATATTATTAATACGAAAGTTTGGATGGATAGATGATAAATGATTTTATTTCTGTAAGTTTGTAAAAACAATTTAAAATGTCAATCATATTTTTTTAAACTAGATGAGTTCGGCGTTTCCAATCTGACTACTCTGAGAAGAAAGGCCGAAACCAACTCAGAGGTCACAGTCTCTTTTAAAGTCCAGAAATAATCTTGGTTAAATCATGTAATGACCATGTAGATTGGTGTCTGAAATGGTCTTTTGAGGAAAGAATGGCCAGCATTTGTTAGTAACTGTGCAACTCAGAATGTACGCATGTGTGCCAGAACAGATGAAAGATTCTGGATATAATTTGGCACAGAGATAGATTATGGTATGGAATAAGAAAGAAAGAAAGAAAGAAAGAAGGAAAGAATGAAAATTCATTTATTTTCCACAAGCCAATAGAGCACACAATATAAAAAAAGAAAACCAAAAGAAAACTTGAAACTATACATCAATAAAAAAGAGAAAAAGACAATATAAATATGAAATTGTGTGTTCAACGGCTGCGGCAAATAGGACCAGTTCAGCAAAATGTCGCGCAACTAGTGCCCGACGCTGGTTTTCAACTGGACCTGTGACTGTGACGTGACGGACGTTAAGCAGTTTTATAGTGACATAATATGTATGTAAAAAAAGTACTTATTTAAAAGATAAAAAAGATGTGTAAATTACAATATAAAAGTAACAGATACACCACATATGAATAAATAAGGTGAGTGTGACAGGAAATGAGGTGAGGGTAGGAAGGCTAATACATCATATTATTGAGGCATTCAGTGCGGCCATATCCAGTTTACGTTGTGCTTCCACCAGATACTGCCGTAAACTTCTTCTAAATGCGTCTATTGTGTTGGTTGTTCTGATCGGTGGTGGAATGTTATTACAAACTTTGGAAGCAGCATAACGAAAGCTGCCTCTGAACGCTGCTGTATTATGCGATTGCGTCGAGAGTTGCTGCGAGCATTGCCTTCTCCCACATTTTGGTCTACTCGTTAACCAAACAAGTTTATTATATAAATAGTCCGGTTTTTTATATTTAACCATGCACAACAAAAGGCATGCCAAATGTAGTTTGCGCCTAGACTTCAGTTTTAGAATAAAATGTTGATTTAGAAAGGGTCTTACATAATTTTGCACATATGCTACTTTTTATCTCGGTATAATATTCCCTTGGGATGCAAAAACACTTTTTACGCGGGCGAAACCGCTTGCAGAAGCTATAGTATACAATAAAGACAAAATCTAAAGATCGATCTGCCTAACTGCCCCCAAATATATTGGTGTTGGCTTCAAGTGTAATCAGATTCAGCGGAATATTAATATTTCACATGGAATGACTGCCAATCTAATCTCCACAATCCAGTAAAACATTTTCTGGCTTCTAACTTACTGTAACGATTATTAAAGATCTACAAATAATAGCCGAGACAAACGGTTTAATGGAAGAGTTTTGGTATCAAAAGCTTTTTATTTTTCACTTTTTAGAATAGGCAAGTTGTTTAATAAGGTACCTGTAACGCAAGAATAGATAACCCGAATATCATGAAACTAGAGCATTACCGGTGAAATGAGAGATCTGCGTACCCCTTAAGAGCGTACTGGCGTGATGTTATGTTATGAAATGGTATACAGAATAAACAGAAATGCGATTGTAGCTCAATCCCGAGAGATTGGCCGTAATTTATTGAAGAGTTCTGTTGTATATCTTCGAAGTTCTTCATCAGATCTTCACCAAATTAAATTGGGACCATTTTCGAAACATGCTTTTTGAATCAAAAATGAACTTTCATAATCGGTCCAAAATTGACGGTGATATTCGTGAAGAAAAACAAAAAAAAAAATTCGAAATTAGAACCTCCTCCTTTTTGGTAAGTCGGTTAATAAAATGGATGATCACACGAAATTTAATTTTAATTTAATTCTGCCACGTTTTCCTGTTTGTCTTTCTTAGATTAACCAGTCAGATTTAAAATGCTATACTCCATGGACCGAACTAGGCAAACGTTGCTTAAAACTTGCAAAGTCCTTGTCGGACTTCGCACATTTAGGGTTCCGTACAAAACCGCAAAATCAAGCTGTATGTAATAGAAAAAATGAGAGAATTTCAAAGAAAAATCTGATTTATCAATATATTGGTATTTATTGGTAAAATATACGTAGTAATAAACATTATCACCAAAATTCAAGTCAATTCAATAGGTCAATGGGAAGTTAAAAAATTCTTCGGATAAAATTTTGTAAAAAAGAGGTTTTTAAAGGCTTCACATTCCTTTGTTTTCCATTTTTATGGTTCCGTACCCAAAGGGTAAAAACGGGATATAAATGTACAACGATGTACAATCTTCAACTGTCTAGCTATCTCAAGAACCGTGATAGCTAGACAGTTGCAATTTTCACAGATGATGTGTTTATGTTGCCGCTATAACAACAAATACTACACTCGCGAGCAATGAAAAAGTTCCAGTGACATAGCACCAAATTGCTTCTAAACGGGAAAGGCTAGCTTAATGACGCCGTCTGCAATATTGAAGTACATTTAACAGCGCATCAGAATATTACCAACAAAAAACGTAAATATTGTGTTCAAATTTTAAATTAAATGTGAAAAAATTAAATTAAGGTGTTTGACGGCATTTTGTGGGAGGAACTTTTTAATTGTTCGGCAGTTTAAAATCAGAATAAAATAAATATTTAAGTGTGGCTCCCATACAACAAACGTGTTTTTTTGTCGTTTTTTGCGATAATGATACGGATCCCTTCGTGCGCGAGTCCGACTCGCACTAGGCCGGTGTTTTTTTTTAAACAAACGTACTGTATCTATTCGACGAGCTCTAAACAACGATAGACCACTCGATGGAAAATTTCCTCCGCCCCCCACTCCTTTATCTGTACGGGGCTCCCTTAAAACAATAAAAAAAAATTGTCAATTTGTATGTCTTTGGTTCAACAAGATACTTATACTGTGAAAATTTGAAGACTGCTCCAATCATTTGGCCTTGAAACCTGTGTGACAGTCGACGGACAGACAGACAGACAGAGTGACAGCAATGCTCATGGACACTTCGGGTACGGAACCCTAAAAATCGACCCATGCGGCTATTAATTTCTTCTATGTGCCTCTAAAGATAAACGTCTAACGAAAAAATGTCTTATTTATAATACCAAGGTACCAACAACGCTAAGAAGATCCGACCTAAATCTTTCCATCCTTCAAGCCCTCCAATAAACGTCACTATGATGACGTCATAACACCGGCTCGTTAGCGTCGCCATCAGCGTGCATCCTTCGCGACGCCGAGTTAATTAATGAGCAATGAATCACCGACGTTAGCATCGATCGCTGTGTTGTGTGTAACCGCTGTTTTAGTTATGAGCGCCTACTATCTGACATTGTCACACAGCCACACGATGTTTAGTATTATTTAAAGACTTGCTAATCTAATTAATCATCACTGAGCATTGAATCACCGACGTTAGCATCGATTGCTGTGTTGTGTGTAACCGCTGCTTTAGTTATGAGCACCTAGTATCTGACATTGTCACACAGCCACACGATGTTTAGTATTATTTAAAGATTTGCTAATCTAATTAATTATCACTGAGCAATGAATCACCGACGTTAGCATCGATCGCTGTGTTGTGTGTAACCGCTGCTTTAGTTATGAGTGCCTAGTATCTGATATTGTCTTTCATACAATCTCACCTCCCACGATTGAATGAGGTATTAAACTTAACCACATACTTAACTTAATCTACCATTCACTGTACCTATGTGTCGTTCGTTGACTTCTGTGTGCCCTGGCAGTTGAGTGTGTCATGCTCTCTCTAATGTCATCATGGTGGCACATGTGTAACCAACATTCGGTTCCCTTCATGATGATTGAGCTGAGTGGTGCCGATCTATGCGTCATGTTCGTGAACGGGCGCCATCAGTTGGGATTGGTCATAACTTAGCTGCCCCGGCCTGTTATTGTATTCTTTTTTAATTGTTTGTTACTCTAGACGCTTTTACGTGCACGTCTTTTTACATCGTTCTCACATATATGTATTTTTCAACAAGAATGATGTAACCAAAAACTTATAATTAAATCTGATGGTAAAGAGTGTCCGTAGAGTTTCTTGCAAATTATTCTTAATTGAGACCTACTGACGCTTGCAAATTTGCAACTAGAGTCATCTTTTTTTTGTATGACAATCCAAAAGAACCTTTTTGGTTTATTTGAAATAAACTATTTGATTTTGATTAATGTGTGGCGTGAATGGGTGTGTGACAACTGCTTTTGGTGTGGGTTCCTGGTAGCATCACCAGGCACGAGTCCAAACTCCGGGCTGCTGCTGAGAAATTCCAGACGGCAAATTCCAGTAATATTATCTGACCTGCACTAGACAAGGAGCATTCGATGTCAGCGAAGGCAATGGTCGAAATGTCAAAATGTAAGGTAGTGATCACGTGATTTTTCGATATCGCTTGTCGATCACTTATAATTTTGCCTTTTTGACAATCGTTGTCGCCACGCTTTCGATGATAGAATGCCATTTGTCTATACTTCATTTGAGATAACATTAGACATTTAAATAATCTCATTTTACAGCCCGTTCAATCGATTTTGACTTCTATTGCGTCGGTGATATGTCAAATGGCAGCTATATTAAGACAACGACTAACGCCAACGACCTTGAGGGAACAAAACGCGCACTCGATTGACACCCGCGCGACCCAAAATTTTGTAGATTTTTGTACTTTCCTTATTATCATTCATTTCATTTATTTATTCCATAACATTAAAAAAAAAAGTTTCAGATCAAAATGTAGATAATTAAATTGTCTTTGAGATGGTGTCAATTTCATTAAAATACGCCCAGCGGTTTTGGCGCGATTGTCGTGTTTTTGTCCGTTTTAGACATAACTTTACAAATTAATTACATTATGTTATACGAATAAAACTCAAAATTTTCTTAGATTAAATTATTTAAAAAATGGTCTAATGTATTAAAATAATATATTTTTTCCAAAAAATTACGAGTAGCCGTTTAGACGTGATTCTCATTTTAAAATCAGCTACTCAAGGGAATCGGCGCCTTAAACAGTTAGTTTTGGTAACAGGTTTATGCTTTTTATGCTATCCTTATATTTACGGGATAGGACTCAAAATCTAAAAAATGGAGTATAGGGCTAAGGCCCTATACTCTATTTTTTAGATTTGGGTGGGGATTGTAACCTGGACCTCAGAAGAACTTTACCAGAACTCAAACTTCTACCAAAGTTTTGATTTCTGGTTGTCATTCCCGCTACCACACGCTGATTAGCTCATATTATCTGCAACACGAAGTCTTTCGTTCTATCAGCGATATCGCTTGTCAAACATCGATTGTCAAAACTCATTCCAAACATTTTGAGATTTCTACAATCGTTATCGCGGATAAAATATCACTACTAGGCTCTCTTTTCTCAAATAATTCTCTCTGATACTCGAGAATACTAACAGAAAAAGAAAACTTGACATAAACACAACATACCAACAATAATGAAATCAATTTGTGCTGTTCCAACGTCACAGTTCGTCGTGTTACGTCGTGACGCTTGATAAATGACTCCGTACAAGCAGCTCACTTGTTTTATCTCATACTGCTGTTTCAATGTTTATTTTTCTATGTGGAATATTTCTTTTATTTGCTGTTATATTTTTCTATGGCATGTTTTGTCATCAGATATTTCATATACACTCTGTGTCTGGTCTGATGTTTGCCTTCAGAAAAATCGTAATTTGTAGATTTTCTTTGTAATTCGTAGTCGATTTTGCAGGTATGTCAATTATATTTTATACAATTAGGGAAAATACTGGGTACCTACGTATCTGCGGACCTATCTCAATTTGTTTATGCTGAACATTGAGGAATGTTGATTTACCTCGTAAATCGGCAAGCACGTTACGCCGTTAGTTCTTTCTGTCAGTTTTAGATCTTTGTCGCTGTTATGGTAGACAAAAACCAAAAAATCTAACACCAGTCTTGCCAAGAGGTTATCCAGTTTCTGAATCGTAGAGGTCTGGTAGGCAGTTCTCAATGTCAAATATTGCATCAGGTTAAAAGCCAACACCAACATAAACCTATTGATTTTTCTAATCCAAAAAACCATTTTAACAAAAAAAAAAAATACCGACGAAATAACGCATCATTATATTTTTTTTTTATTTCTCTTTTTAATTTACATAATTTCAACAGAATCGGTTCACAATTGAAAATTTATTGGAAAAATTATAAATAAATCCGTTTTTTCTACCTTTACCGGTGGATATTATTTTTGAAATTTAAATGGGACCAACTTTATGGTATACTCTTTCTAATAGAAAAAGATTTTTTTAAATCACTCTATTAAATTTATGCGTCAAACAATCAAACAAACGGTCAAACATAAAAAAATATATATACATGTCGAATTGAGAACCTCCTTTTTTTTCGTCGGTTAAAAATAAAATATTAATTATAATATGTGAGTGGTAATGGAATCCGTGAGCTCAGCAACTGCCCTAACAGTTTCTTGTAGGTACAATTTTCCCTTACTTAAATAATTAATTTAGCTATAATTATTTGAATATTTATTTTGAATAGCTCTTACTTATATTAAAAAAATTCTTTTCTAAAAATGTAAATCTTAAGAAGTGATTATGTTGATGGCAAACTGAGTTTGTAATTGAATGTCACTCAATATGATTAATGTTTGAGATTTGATGCATTCATCTCGTATCTAGATTCTCCATCTTAAATTCGATAATATGATTAAATTATTTTTTTCACATCATTTAGGTAGTCTATATGTAACTGAATGTACAGTTATATAATTTGTTATTGTTTTAGTTATTACATTTTATTTATCAATGGCTGCGCCCGCCAGCTCGAAAGGCTTTCCAAAGTTCATTTTGTCTCTATACCATAATTCATCAAAATCGGTCCAGTAGTTTAAGTGTGAAAGCATAACGAACAGAAAGACAGAGTAACTTTCGCATTTATTAATAGGCATTAAATTTTCTTATTTTTGGACAAAATCTTAGACTTTTGTTTGATGTTTTATCAATTAATAAACATGCACGATCATTGCCTGTTGTGGAACAGAAATCATTAAAAAAAACATCCCTGCCGATAATGTGGGTTTACGAAAGCACCACTCTGTCAAACCGTTTAGGATATAAAATCGTAATGTAACTTTATGTTAAGCAATGATCGACAAAACCTAAACACAAGTACTTGACACATATTCCTTTTTATTAAAATCGTTAGCAAGTCAAATCCGATAATGGAGAGTCTTTTCAGCATTCTCTAACAATACAGGCTTTCAAATTTCAGCCTGTATATGCTGGAGTTTCAACAAATTGAATCGAATTGAACAAAATATTGAGTGCTAGCCGCCTTTAGAGGTGTGCTTCACTGCTCAAATATTGATGTACCTCTGTATCGGGTAGAATTAAACGTGCAGTTTAAGTTTTTGAAGTTAAAAGGCCGGCTTGGTGGGGCCGGCTGGAGTAAATGTTTTAGTAAGGAATTTTATTCCGATTTGAGATGTTAAGTGCTTGGGCAAGATAATAATATATTCTATATGATGGTTTCTCAGTGTTAATTGATTCTTTAGATAAGTCATTTAGATAATCTGTTTTAAGTTCTATTCCATAATCGATTTATGCCGGTGGGATCCCCTGATCTGATCCCCTGCTGGTTATTATTAATTTTTAATTCCTGTCTGATCCACTATAAGCTTTGACATTCCAGTCTGATCCCCTTACTCTTTTTGACAAGTACAGTCACTGTCTCAAGTTATTAAGGTAAACATGCACTTCTTATTAAAAAAACTTAACAATTGATAGACGATTGACCCTCTTGACATTATGTTTTCTTTATTTTCACCGATTTACAACCGCGAAGGACAATCACGAGGATCAATATCTGGTGGAAAAATATAATTTGTAACACTGTGTTTTTGGAACAATAAAAATTATTATCCTTTATTATCATTATACAGCGGAAAGACGTCGACTTTTGGACATGGGCCTTCCTCTAGAGTCACCACATTAATCGGTCCTTCTCACATCTACAAAATTTCCGTGGCTGTTTCCAGGTTATTGACCCGATACACATTCATATTTACTTCAAAATAAAATTGGTTTATTAAACCCAAAAAAGCGGAAAACATTTACACGTGCTACCTACTCTTCACCCCTGTAATAAGCAAACGTAGCCGCGAGCAAGACTCGTTTCAAAATATAGCTCACTTACTTCGTTTTAGTGTAAACAGAATTTTAAAAGCGTGCATTACCGGGGGCAATATAGCGTCCTTCGTAAGTGAATATCGGTTGCGGCCATAGATTACCATTAACATGAACTATATTGGGTACTTATCTCCCCACGTTACCGTTTTAAAGCAATTTTCAAGCAGGTACGTAGATGTTGTAGCGCATTAAGTTAACAATTTTAGCTTTTAAGACAGGGTAACTACTTTAAATAAACATTGTTATAATTAACGGCTCGTATTTGTGAAAGGCATAATCCCCAATTTTTTAACCGACTTACCAAAAAGGAGGAGGTTCTATTTTTGGCTTAATGTTTTTTATATTTTTTTATGTATGTTTACCGATATCTCCGCCAATTGTGGATATCTTCGCGAGCTGGCTGACCAAAACCAGACGTATCCTCCGACTGCACAGCATGAGTTTCTCCTTGTTTACGTCTTTTTAGTTCGCTTTACAAGCATTCGGGTTTTTTGATTTTTTTAATTAACTTTTTTTATTTATAACTTTTTAGTTTATTTTTTTCGAATTAGGTAAATTTGAACATATAAGTGTTATATATTTTTGAAATCATCTCTTAAAATCCTTTATTTTGATAAGCCACACTATAGGCTTTATTAGCAGAAAAAAATACGGGCCGGCACAATACGGCGCCCAAGAACCGCCATTTTCCTATTTTCCAATTTTCATGTAGCCAGTGACACTCGCGGGGTTAAGACAAATCGATTGACGTAAGAACCATCAAAATCGGCCCACGTGTTTGGTCTCTAGAACGCCACATAGGAACAAACATACATACATACATACATACATACATACATAGACTGATAAATACATTACCCTCCTTCGGCAGTCGGGTAAAAAGAATTATTGATGTGTGTGCTCTTGCTAATTTAGTAATAGATTAAGTAATTTAGTAGCCTCGTAAGTGAATATCGGTTGCGGGCATATATAATTATTAGCATTACATCACATCATCAGCCTATTAATGTTCCCACTGCTGGGACACAGGCCTCCTCTCTGTGAGAGGGAATCGGCCTCAATCCACCATGCGGGCCCAGTGCGAGTTGCTGGATGTCACATGTCTTCGAATTTTTGGTTCTAGGACATGCCGGTTTCCTCATGAAGTTTTCCTTCATCGTTTTGAGAGCAGTGGTGATGAAATAATTTACAAAAAGTAAAGCCTGGGCTCGAATCCACGACCTACAACTTGTAAGTCGCGGCCGATACCACTGGGCCACCACTGCTCTCTATTAGCATTAACATGAACTAGATTGGGTACTTATCGCCCCACGTTTTAACCAGGTATTTAGAAGTAGTACCGTATTATGTTATCATTTTCAGCTTTAATGACATGGTAGTTACTATATATATTGTTATTATAATAGCTGGTAATCGTATGAATAGTCTCTATTCTGTTCGTTCTTATGTGTATGAAAACTGAAGGTGATAAGAGATTTCTAAGACATTTATGTATTAAGTGACTGCGTTAATGAGCTACTATTTTCAATAGCCAGTCTCTCTGATAGGATGACATGTTTTTGCCTCTCAAGTGTCATTCAATGACAGTTGACAGCCTAAAAGATGCGTTTTAACATGGCAGTAGCGATCATTATCCCATGCACTTGAGAGAAGAAAGAAAAAGTGTTTAATTGTCATAAAACTACACAATATAATTACATGCTTATGCCCTTAACAATATATTAGTAAGCACCACCTGCATTTATTAATATTCTTAATTTTAAGAAAAGACATCATATTATATCGTAATCCTCAGTTTTACTAAAAAATAACTATTCATAGTTTATTTTACATTTTCTTACAAAGGGATTCATGAATGCAACGACGGCGCGACGTTAAGGTCTTAGATACGGTATAAGAAATATATACCCTCATATGCTATTTAATGATGGTAAGGAATTTATACTAGATAGTGTAAACCTTGATACATAATATATATTTTTTGTTTTTGATCAACATCCTCGATTGGTGATTGTTTTATTTACGAAAATTGAGCAATAGCTGAGAGAATTATATCCCAAGGAATTGAAAAATAAAGGTTGCCTTGTTTCTCTCTGCCTAACTATGGAGTTGCCAGGTATAAACAGATGAGTAAGTTATTTATATAAATAAACCCTCACCAGGGGTATATACCCTCATCAGTTATTTAATCGAATTACATATCAAATGAAAGGTTATTTTATTCCCAATCCAACCGTATAAGGTTGCCTTATCAAACAGTTAATTGAATCTATGGTTGCTTAGATTTTAGATGTAAAACTTTATTTAACACCATCGGTACGAGATTTAGCTAGGCAACCTTTTTGCGATGTATATATTATCTAGCATATATTTCTTACCATCACTAAATAATATATGATGGTATATATTTCGTAGACCAGATGTCTCATTATTATTGTCATGCTAAAATAAAACAACTTTAAGTCATTCTCAGCCAAGATATTCTTCGAAATATGCCAACCTACAAGCAACCGTCAGTAAACTTTTCCAATTAAAAAATGCTGAGAATCAAACGCCAAATAGTATGAATTTATAAACGGTCGGTACGCAAAGAACTTTTGCTCTGGGAGAGAGGAAAACAAGCTTATGCGACGGCAAGGTCCGAGTTTCCAATAAAGTGATCCGAGAGCACAAATAGTTTGTATGTACGTCTCGTAGTTTGTGCCCTGTCTGTGTGGAATATTTAGGTTTTCATGACAAATTGTTTTATTGAATCCTAGTTTTTGGGCTGTTGACTTTTTTGTCATTGATTTTTCCTGTATGACGTTAAAGGTCATTTGATGGACGATTTTTATAAAATCATTCCTTACACTAATGCTTTTTTTAAAAGTCTGTTAATGTTTCTCATAATTTTTTGTAATTTTACTGGTTTAACTTGTCCCTCATAATATGTCATTCATTTATGAAACTGTTCAGTCAGTCATAAAACAGTTACAGATACTGTATATTAAAATAAATGTTTTGATGGAAATATACAATAATATAGACCGTACCATTATCATCATTTTAGCAGCAATATATCCACAGTAGGATACAGGCCTTCCCCACGTGTTGCCACAACGACCGGTCTTTTATTATTCGCATCCTCCGTAGGATGTCCTGTCCTGGTGAAAGCCGCGTGAATCCGTATTCAAACGGCTTTCACCAGGACATCAGTTCAATATTGGTGTAGCAATTAAAACTGCAAGAGCAGCTGTAAGAGCAGTGGTGGCCCAATGGTATCGGCCGCGACTTACAAGTTGTAGGTCGTGGGTTCGAGCCCAGGCAGGCGCTTTACTTTGTGTAAATTATTTCATCACCACTGCTCTCAAAACGGTGAAGGAAAACATCGTGAGGAAACCGGCATTTCCTAGAACCAAAAATTCGAAGAGATGTGACATCCACCAACCCGCACCGGGCCCGCGTGGTGGATTACGGTCCATTCCCTCTCACGGAGAGGAGGCCTGTGTCCCAGCAGTGGGCACATTAATAGGCTGATGATGTGATGTGAATTAAAACTAGTTACCAAATAGAACCAGACTCAAAAACCAAACTATTTTAACACCAGAAGTAAAACATTAAACACTTCTAGAAAGACTTTAACATTCCGTATCGATAAAGTTACCAGTCAATTATAAAATAACGACCCGCAAATATTTAAGATGGGGCCTTAAATGGTAACAAACGGTTGGTACATAAAGAACTTTGTTGGAGCACGAGAAAGGAGAAAAACAGCTTAGGCGAACGTCAAGAGTTCCTATCAAGTGATCTAGAAGTAGTAGGTAGTATCTTGTACAAACTAGATATATTTGCGTCTTGTCTTTGTGGGAAGTTAATAGCTTTGGTGATATAGAATCGATTGTTAGATGGTTTACATTTTTAATATATATAGGTATATAATAAATTTGTTTTAAGATAATGTAGATAATACTAACAAAATATGGACATTTAAATAGTCTGTTTTTTTTTTGTTTTTAATATCTGTATAATTGTATATGTGATCACTGGAACATGTAAGGCTTTTCTGGGGAACAATAAAGAAGAAATCTTAGTGTTCTCTAGAATAGTGTATCATAAGGTGACTCTTCAGTTCATCGACAATCATTCAGGGGGTGAAAATGCTCATGGAAAACATTCACTATTAGACCAACTCATTGAGCTATGAAAAATATGGAGGCGCCGCGATGTTCTATACATACATTAGCTTATAGAAATATGAGTGAAATACGATACAGAACATGAAACATCGTTTTTTTTCATTCTTTCTAATGTAGTAATCGTATTTGACAAAAGAGACAACAATATTTCAGATGTTGCTCATTATGGCAAAATTTGGTTATGACGTAGTGACAGTTTTAGGTTTGTGCCATATTCGCCATATTAGGTGACGAATTTTGTGGTTGTGTTCGTGTTAGTTCTGCTGTCAAATGGTTGTTTATTTTTTGTATTATTAATGTGTCTGTGTTCCGTGATTGACGTAACCATAGCAACGGCAGCCATTTTAAGTGCCATTTTAAGGTTTAGGTAGACACGTTTTTTTTGTAGGTATTTCCAGTCCATATTCTTTAATATGTCTATGGACCAACTCTGAAATAAGCAGCGGTTAGTCGACTCTACATGACGTGATCAGAGGGCTGACCTTTATTCGGTCGAAGCAGCACTGGAATTTAATGAGTTGTGCCTTTGACAGGACAGTTATACCGATGCATTTTTTTCATTGCCTAATGAGTACTGTGAAATATGTAAAAAAAAACCAGCTGTTTCTTATTCAACATCTCCTCGAGTTATGTGAACATAAATGTACTGAAGAGCAGATTTTTACCATCAAAAATCAAAAGAACATTGAAGCACAAGTTCATATTGCTCTTTTTAAGAATACATTCTAGCGAGCTGGCTGACCACCTGATCCTCCGACTGCACAGCATGATTTTCTTCTTGTTTAAATATTCTTAGTTCCCTTCTTAAGCAGTCGGGTTTTTGACCTCACCTCTTAAAACTCTTCATTTTAATACTCCTCTCGATGTGTTTGGACGAAAAGAAATATTGTGACCCCCACAATATGGCGCCTAAAATCCGCCATGTTTTTTATATCATCAGTTAACTAAGAACACTTGGGCGGTCAAAGCGTATCTAACGATGTCTTAAATTATATAAATCCGTCTATCGGTTTGAAAGATATGAGGTAATAAAGAATATTACATGCATGCATACAAGATACGCGCGAGAAACATAACCCTTTCCTTGCAGTCGGCTAAAAACAAATACAAAGACTAATAAAAACACTATAAATTGGCTGCATTTTTCTCAACGTTTGTTTTAAACTAGTTACTGCTGGGTCTAGAGTCGGGCAATAGTTCTTCAATTGCTCCGTTCTCTTACAAAATAATGAGCTAAACAAAGAACCATTATTAGTTGATAGTGGGTAAAGTATTGTTCTTACTTAGAAAAATGTTCAATTGATAGAACTTGAGAGAAAATGTTGAGGTAGGTTTGTTATTGTGTTTTTAAAAATTGTGTAACATACTGTATCCAAAGCAATCTAAGGAGAATTATGAATCCATTGCTTCATACGCAATACACTGATACTCCGCTGCATTCGGTTTTACTGAAGGTTGATATTTGCTTCATGTTTGAAAAAAAAATCTGCTTTAAAACGTAGGTAAATCAGACAATGAATGTCGTTGAATGGAAAAATGAAAAGTAGTCTCATTGATTTTGAATATGAAAGATACATTGATCTATAGTTGCTAAAGGTACTGTTAATTTCGGTTAAGTTAACTACTGTTGTAGTTTTATGATTTTAAATATTTGGAGCGCCAACGTCTCCCCTCTCGAGATGGGTGCTAATGGCTACACTATTTCAAACTAACGTAGCTGTAATTCTCAAAAAAATGTAAAACTGTTCATTGTTCCAATAAAATAATTGATTTATCATTTGAACACAATAGACAAGCATTTGCAAACAAAATCTCAAAATAGCCTTCAAAATTTTCCAACCTATTCAACTACGGTCCCAAAATCCCACCCCATGTTTGCCATACAATTTAAAACAAAAAGCAAACACGAAAATTAGCCAAACCTCCCTACATATCCTCCATCAACAAAATTTGACACAACAGCATAAAAATACAAATTAACAACCCACTTCTAATCAACCTTCCTGAAATGAAAACAGACGTACAAAATAAAATTGTTACATACACGTAATTGTATTTTAATTCGGCAGGCTTAGGAGATACTCGGCTGATACACCCGACCTATTTAATAAACCTTTCAAGCCTTTATCGCGATGGGAGTATAGAGTCCCATCGCGAGTCCTTTGTGCCGTTTATGTCACTTTGTTTGACAACCTTCCACGATTTAGGTCGAATTTCTGACGCTTCCCATGATAAATGTTTGGTGCAAGTTTTGTCAGGCTTTGCGGGATTAAAACGGACGTGTTTTAGTTTATATGTCATTGTTCTATTTTGTTCGGGTTAGATCTGTTATCCACCTATTAATTATATTCTTGGTTTGATTCATAACTATAGAACACAAGGGAAGACAGGGGCAATGAGAAATGATGTAGACAGAGATAAAAACACAGGAGATTTAATAAAGAAACATTGACAATATTAACATTGGACTGAAATCCCACAATACACAAGACATGATTTAGGTACCTGCGCACTTTATCTTATTCATCTCTTACGTGTCTACATGTAAATACCCTCATACCAGCAAATCTTTTCTATCAAAATGTCACCGTAAATACTTTGGTAAAGTGAATTATCATTCCTCCAGAGGCCTTAGTGCGAGTTTTTTAACGTACTCGACCGTAAACGATCTCTTATGTCGAAAAGTATAGAAAAAAAGAGGTTTCTCGTTACCGCCACCAGACGGCACTTATCCAGTTTCAATACAAATTGAGGTTTACGTTAACGCGATTGACGGTGAGTAAAAACTCGCACTAAGGCCACTGAAGCTATAAATTGACAGCTGACCTCAAGCTCACTTCACCTAAATTTCACGGTGAGATGCTTACAGTGGGCTTAGTGCGAGTTTATACGCATGTTCTAATGCGTAAACGTAAACTATCTCTTAGGTCAATTTCTATACAGAAAAAAAGGTTTCTCCTCGCTGTCGCTACATGGCTCATATCCAGTATCTATACAAAATGGCCTTTAAATAAAATAAATAAAAAATAAAAATAGCCTTTATTTCCCTATAATTTACAATTCTATTTTTTATTTATTTAACGTATCAAGGGGTCACCCATTTCTGGATGAAGGCCTCCTCCGTTCTGGTCCGTCCTGCATCCCTGCCAGTGCTACGACCTCATTGCAATGGTCTGTCGCGGCGTCTGTTTCCATTTCGTGGGTACCAGTGCAGATTAAATGGCGTTGAGCGTGAGTAAGAACTCGCATTAAGCCTACAGAACGATATGTCGATACATGGTAGACATCCCACAAATACGCACTAAACGTTATGGTAATACTTTTATTATGCGTACAACAAAGGAGTGGAGTTCCCTGCGGGAGTCTGTTTTTCCCGATAGCTACAATCTAGGTGTCTTTAAGTCAAGAGTGAATAGGTTACTTCTAGGCAAGCGTGCTTCACCGTTGACCACATCATTGTTAACCATCATCAGGTGAGATAGTGATCAAGCGCGAGCCTATATTAAATAAATTTAAAACCATTTTGCAAAAAAAAATAAGAAATAAAAAAAAGACGCTAAAAGGTGCAAAATAAGTTTCGTTTCGAAAGTCAGTGTCTTTCGTACCTATATATCGTTCGTATCGTTTTGCGACACCGACTGCCGAACCGAAAGTTATTTTGCACCTTTCAGTGTTTTGTTTTTGAAATCGTTTAATTTTTTAGCAAAAAAGATTTTTATTTCTCTCTTTTTAGTTTTGGTTCACCGTCACAAAAAATTGAGCAATTTCCATAGTAAGGTACCTAAAGGATTGACAAAATAGCCATAACAATTCAATTTACACATTCGTGCTGTTTATCGCTAAAGAGTTCGGTTGTATGCTCCATATCTTGAAAACTGCAAAAATTTCGATGAAACTTGCACTATGACCTAAGCTGAGAGATACTAAATCCAATTAAACGAAGAATAATCGTGATCCAATTAATAGTTTCGGAAAAATGCGGGGACAAAGACACATACTTACATATAATGAATCCATGCGGACTTCGCGACGACACGGATTATACATTTGTTGTATACCATCATATAAATCGCATCAAAATCGGTTCAGTCAAACGCGAGAAAATCGCTAACAAACATACAGGTCAAACTGAGAATCTCCTTCTAAAGTCGGCAAAGGAACAGCACCGCAGTTTGGTAAACATACCTATCACACTCAAACCTTCTTACTGTACAAATTGAACTCGAAAATCCATCATACGTTCCGCACACCCAATATCCTTCCAACCTGTCTGTCAGCCCACCTTGTTATGATCCGGCCCAACATAATGGCGGCTATGTAATTAAATGTCAGATTCTGCCAGGATCAAAGGTTTAGCTAAACCTATTACGGAACGCTCACGCACACTTTGTTCCGGATCTGTTACCAAGCGGAGTAAAGTACGGAACTTGTTAACTAAGGACGTGTTTGGTAAAGGATATATGTCGTGCACGGTCAAGTATTCATTAGGAGTTTTTAATTGGTATGTTGTTGGCCTATTTTTATTAGGTTTGGATTTGTCAAAGGTTCAAACGGAACGGAATGGGTTTGATTATATTCTCATGTGTCTTGGGGGTTGATATGTTAGAACCAACGTTCTAGTGTTTCTGTTATTAATTAAAGGGTAATTTATCTAAGGAACATATTAAAAGCCAAAAATAAATGAAATAAAGGACCCCAGTGATATGGCGTACTGTTCGTAATATAGATTTAAGAAATGGCCTATTGGGGAAACCACGTTAAAAAAAACGCGTAAAGTATACTACCTCTCAGGTGGCGTGGAAACATGTGCATATTATGAAGAATACAACTTTTTCATCTTTTTAAACCATTATATCTCAGAAACGGTGACGTTTAATAGAAAAATTGTAGAGACAATTATATAGGTAATTGTACAATCTATAATTTTTGTTTGTCCTATTTTATCATAAAACTTACCGTTCGGCTCAAAAACGCAAAATACCCATATTTGCAAACTTTGACCTAGAATAAAAATTTTTGCAAGTGTGGGATCGATGGAAACTTTTTACAATTCATTTATAATGGTGTTCCAAACATTCGTACCAATTTTCAGCTCTATGCGAATTACTGTAAATCTACCCCTATTTTTTGGTCTAATTTGACCGGACTATTCAGGACAGTTCTAGATAAGTGGCATTCGATATCAGCGAAGGCGATAGTAGAAATGTAAAAAAGAAAAAAAAAAGAAAAATCCCGACTGCTTAAAAAGCGAACTAAAAAGATGTAAAAAAGAAGAAAATCTTGCTGTGCAGTCGGAGGATACATATTCGTGAGCTGGCTTACCAAAACCAGATGTATCCTGCGACTGCACAGTAAGATTTTCTTCTTGTTTATATCTTTTTAGTTCGCTTTTTAAGCAGTCGGGTTTATGATTATGTTAACTTTTTTTATTTACAACTTTTTAGTTATATTTTTCTTTTTCGAATGACTTGAAACATATAATTGGTATATATTTTTGAATCACCTCTAAAAACCCTTCATTTTGATACGACGGGTTTCGAAGAAAAAAAAATTGCAACCCCTACAATATGGCGCCCAAAAGCCGCCATGTTTCTTTTTTTTAGCGGCACTTATCTAAGAACACTTGGGCGGCCAAGACCTATCTAACGATGTATTAATTATAAAAATCCGACAAGTGGTTTGAAAGATACGAGGTAATAAAGAATATTACATACATACAAACATACATACAAGATACGCGCGAAAAACATAACCCTTTCCTTGCAGCCGGGTAAAAATGTAAGGGATTGATCACGTGATTTTTCGATATCGCTTGTCAATCCAATACAATTTTGCCTTTTTGACAAACGCTGTCGCCATGCTATCGATGATAGAATGCCACTTGTCTAGGTTTCTTCGTTTAATTTTACCACATATTTCTACTCGTATTAACTACCTACACAAACTATATTAATATATTTTATGTTGCAATAAAAACAAACCAACCAGCTAGATGGAAACAAGGCTAACTGTCAATTTGTTCCCAATCTCTCAGCCAGACCAGACCAGTTTTTTGATCCGTTGGTAACCATCGAACTCTCCTCGTTGGGGAGTTAATTATTTGACCATTTGTTAGGCTAACAATTGCTGAATAAACGCGTTTTAGTATTATATAACCTTTGGTTAACTACGGATCAAAAACTGGGCATAAGCCAATCGGCACATAAATTCCTAGCATCCTGATAAACACTTCCAACAAACAGTTTTAATGTGAAAATGTTTTTAGGGTTCCGTACCCAAAGGGTAAAAATGGGACCCTATTACTAAGACTCCGCGATCCGTCTGTCTGTATGTCTGCCCGTCTGTCACCAGGCTGTATCTCGTGGACGCTGATAGCTAGGCAGTTGAAATTTTCACAGATGATGTATTTCTGTTGCCGCTACAACAACAAATACTAAAAGCAGAATAAAATAAATATTTAAGTGGGGCTCCCATACAACAAACGTGTTTTTTGCCGTTTTTTGCGATAATGGTACGGACCGCTGGTTTTTTGAGACTCCCGTACTAATTTAAGATATCGCCAAAATTCTCAATGACACAAAAAATATGTCTCATTATTCAAGGGTTATATCCAGAAATGGTAGTATATAAGTATGCTAACAAGTAAAAATTAAAATTTGCCAATACTTCCGACAATTTTTTTTATTTCATAGTTTTAAACTACATAATTTATACTACGGTTCGATCAACAATCTATTGAACACGTTATTATGACACGATGTCTTGCGAAAATACCCCGATTCAAACAGTAAAACGCCCATAACTTTTGATCGGCTGAACCCATCTTAATTAAACATAGCTAAGAACACTCCCGATAATGTCACCTTTCAAACAAAACAGTAATGAAATCAAAATCGGTTCATCCGTTTAGGAGCTATGATGACACAGACAGATACACAAATACACATATACGCAAATACACATATACACAAACACACAGGTACACACTTAAAACTTATAACACAAATATACACGCAATCTCGAATGAGGAGGTTCGTAAAAAAGCGATCGGCTGCCCCGGCTCGATTCCCGCATGGAAAAAAAACGGAAGGAAAAATTTGTATAGCCTTTAGATATTTGTTCCGGATCTGGGTATTTGTGTATGTGAGTTTAAATGTTTGTAAACGAACCCACGATTTAGGAGAATTCCTAGTGTCGGGCAAGTATTTACAAAAGAAATACTTTAAAATTCGCGCAGTGCGACCGAATAAGTTTTCATAATTTTACAAATGCAAAGCATACATAAAAGTTATTTATTCGTCGTCGTATCGATATTGGATTACCCTGAGACATTTTCACGAAAAAAAAAATAACACCCTACTTTTTTAAACTAGTTACAAATACACAGGACATCCTTAGTAACTACTTGAAATGTACAAGTACCGTCGGACAATAAAACTCCTTTATCGTTAGGTAAATAGCAGCTTTCAGAAACTTTGTTAGGCAAATAAAAGTTGGCAGTTTAAAACACAGTACCTTTTGTCTTAGCATTGTAGTTACCAACACTTTTAAACGTGTTATTTTATTAGTTCAAGCGAAGTTTGTATTAAGATTGTTAAGTTGGTTTGTTGGTGATTGTGTTTTGATTGATTAAAATGTAAGAATCTAAATGTATTAATCTTTTCTGATTATCTTTGATCTAGAGAAATTTAAACCATAATTGATTTAGAGTAAAACTTAAACTTCTATAGCGGTCTCCCTCTTACAGACTTATGCATCTCCAATGGCATTGATCATCATAAAAAACCTTCCAAGTGCGAGTCGGACTCGCGCACGAAGGGCGAATCACAAAAAAAAAACACGTTTGTTGTATTGGAACCCCACTTAAATATTTATTTTATTTTGTTTTAGTATTTGTTGTTGTGAACATTTCAATCGCCTAGCTATCAGCGTCCACGAGATACAGCCTGGTGAAAGACGGACAGACAGGCAGACTGACGGATCGCGGAGTCTTAGTAATAGGGTCCCGTTTTTACCCTTACCCTTTTTTAGTATTTGTAGTTATAGCGGCAACAGAAATACATTATCTGTGAAAATTTCAACTGAATAGCTGTCACGGTTCATGAGATACAGCCTGGTAACAGACAGACAGACAGACGGACCGCGGAGTCTTAGTAATAAGGTCCCGTTTTTACCCTTTGGGTACGGAACCTTAAAAAAACATCAGTATTTCATGCAAAAACGTCCATTGCTGGACGTCCGTCTGTACGACGCCACATCCACTGGCCCTGTCTATTTCGCAGTCAGTAGACTCCTGCGGCATTCATCAGATCATTGGTGCACCTTGTGGGAAGCTTTCTTAACGGTAGATCACATCACACATCACATCATCAGCCTATTAATGTTCCCACTGCTGGGACACAGGCCTCCTCTCTGCGAGGGGAATGGGCCGGTAGATACTTTATGATAACTCCAGAACTTTTCGACACCATCTGTCATCTGGTATGCAATGTGCCCTGTCCTCTACCATTTCATTCATTAATCTGCCTAGCCTTTTTCCCAATTATTGTTGGGGTCGGCTTCCAGTCTTACCGGATTCCGCTGAGTATCAGTGTTTTACATGGAGCGACTGCCTATCAGACCTCCACAAACCAGTAACTGGGTACCATGATACCCCTTGGCAAGACTGGTGTCAGATCTCAGGCTTCTGACTACCCGTAACGACTGTCAAAGATCTTCAAATGACAGCCGGGACCAACGGCTTAGCGTGCTTTCCGAGGCACGGAGGAAACTCGGTATGTTGAAATGGTCACCCATCCACGGACCGACCTCGTCAAACGTTGCTAAACCTTGAAGATCGACCCGTGCGGCTGTAATTATTTAGCCACGAGCTCCAATATTGCAACTAAATGACAATGTACTCATTAGGTTTCTGACTTGTGCCCTTGACCCTGACGTGGCAAAACTATCATAGTTCGACTGTAAAAAAGAGGCAAATGTATACAAGTCAGATACATCTGTCCCTTACGCACACTCAAAATTATTATTTATTTATTTATTCATTAATTATTATAACACCTTTACAGAAACTTCCAATTCGATGTTATAACTTAAATTGTATTGTAATGTATAAAACATTACAATTCAATTTATAAAATATATCAACCGTCACAAAACATGCCAATATTTAATAATTATTTAAATGGTCAGACCTTGCTCTAAGAGCTTATGGTCACCCCCCCGCCAAAACTCCAAGATGTTCGGAATAGTAAGTTAGTTTAATTAGCTGATTACCTTTCTCAAAAGTGTAGTTGCCGGTTTCTGTAAATCATTTAATATAAATCAAACGTTTAGGTAAAATTCTACCACGTAAACATAACCGCACAAACCACTAAACTAACCAAAACTAAACACAACCTCCGCGCAAAACTGTGTTGAAAAACCTAGCGCCAACCAACGTATTGCATTATGCCGCCATTCCCTCAGAGTGACTAATCATATGGAATTGTCTGCTTACGAATAGTTAAATCATAAAAAAATTCAAGATCTAACTAAAAAACTGAAACAAATCGCACTTCGCACAAACCTTCTCGCACACGGATTTATTCCGTTCTAATACCAAAAACGAATACCACTGGTATTTGTTTAAATTTATATTTAGTTTCTGTTCCAAACCGATACCATTGTTTAAAATAATACCAAAACAAGTTCAAAGAAACAAAAAACAAAAATTAAAATACGATCGCGTTCGTGTTGATAGAAGCTAAAAAGAAATATTTAAGATAGCAAAAAAAAAACTGATTTAAAACAAAATAGGTAACCTTGTCAACACTTGTATATTAGAACATGGAAAGAGTTCAAAGATATAATGCTTTTTATATAATTATAAGACCATAAGTAAACCACAAAAAAAAAACAATTAAAACTAAAAAATCATAATTTTGTTAGCAAACATCTAGTTCAATAATAAAATATGACTAATATAATCAACTTTATATTTTTATTTGAAATTAATTAATAATTATATCTAATGTACATTATTTACAAACTAATATTAGAACTAAAATAAGAAACACTAATATGTACGGGGCGTCAAAAAATTCGTCCACATCGCTGTCAACAGGAAAAGTGCCCAGAAGGCTGGCAGCATTGCCACGTTGGATGGCAATGCTGATTCTTTGGCCAAAAAAAACGCCAGCCCTCTGGTCACGTGAAGAGTCGACCAACCGCTTGGCGATATCCCGAAATAATAGGTGTGCACTCGGACCCCATGGCCCTAGTGTTTCAACCCCAAACGGCTCAAAAACATAATTATCAATTAAGTTGTTGTATTTGCGCCGTTTGAGGTTTTCAGCACCTGCAGCAGCCGCCCCAGCGCAGCCCACCGTGCTAGGAAGATGGGATGGTGCAAGGGTGTCGACGCAAGTTGCATCCCACACCAAAGACCTACCCAACTTCCATGGCATTATGGTCATACCATCTGGTCTCTTCCCATCGACACGTGCCAGGCCATTGGGTTCTAAGATAGCTGGCACCCCGGCGGTGGCAAGAGCACGACGGATGAGATCATTAATGCTAGCGTGCCGCGCAATCCGACCTGCACTCTTACTACAGGAAAGGCCATGATGTCCGAGGCAGTCGACTGCTTCACCGCATTGGCAGCGATGTGGAGCCCCACAAGGAGCGCCCAATCGCAGACATGTAGCGAGTCGGAAGGTTGTGTCACCTAGCATAGTGCCTATGTTAGGTGACGGAAGTGCCTGAAGCCAGAGGCCCGACTCCCACTCACCCACAGCCAGCAGGCGGGCACGCTCAGCAGTATTGAAAGACGTATTAATAAGGTTATTCCGTACCAACCTGCAGAGCGGCTCATCCCACTGTCTCTGGGAAAATGGGTTTTCGGGCCGATCCGTATCCGGGCAAGCCACTTTCCAGGCGTCCTCTGCGTCGGTCAAGCACGGCACTTCTGAGTCAACCAGGGAAAGAGCTAAAATTTTCCTGGTTAGCTTTTCAGTGCTGTGGACAGAAGACAGGAACGCCGGTAAGCTTACACTAGAAATTTTGCTTACACTTTATATTAATTTAAAGGTTTTTCTTTGCAAAAACATCAAAACAAGAACAATTTACATAAAAAAATTACTAAAATATCTCAGAAAATTAACTCTTAATTTATATAAATATTTACCTGATATAGTTATTATTAGATAGGTACATAATTATTTACGACTTCCTAACTAATAATAACTACGTCAGGTAAATTTTCACAAAAACAAATCACTTTTAATCTAACAATTGTAAAATATCACAGAAAATCAACTTTCTGTATAATCAAATCAATCATTTATCACATCATCACTTACTAAGTCAAGCAAATCTGGTTGTCGTGACGAGACCTTTGAGTATTTTATTTATAGCAATTGAATGTGCTAATATTTACGAATATAAAACACTAAGACCCATTGGTGTAAATTAAATTCGATAACTATGCAGATAAATTTGATTAGGTTTGACTGAACTGACTGTACCAAATTCAAGTTGTTAGTTTTTGTTTGCACATAAAATGTAATTATTTAAGACGACGACTAACGCCAACGACCTTGAGGGAACAAACCACGCACTCGTTTTGCACCCGCGCGACCCAAAATGTAGTAGTTTTTTGTACTTTCCTTATTATTCTACGACTTTACTACGGTTTTAGATATAACTATACTAATTAATTACACTGTGTTATACGAATAAAACTCAAAATGTGCTCAGATCAAATTATTAAGAAAATGGTCTAATGTAACATATAATTGTTCCAAAAAATTACGACTAGCCGTTTAGACGTGATTCTCATTTTAAAATCAGCTACTCAAGGGAATCTGCGCCTTAAAGAGTGGTATTCGTTCGGACTAGAAAATAAATATGAGTTGAAACAAATACCAGTGGTATTACTTGTTGGTATTAGAACGGTATAAATCCTTGGGAGCTTGTGAATGAACCATGAACAGTATTTTGGTTTACTGTATTTTTATATATGACATATTTGCTTTACTGTAAAAACACTAGCTGCCTATAATGTTGACAAGATGTGGCCCCGTGGCAGACATTAGAAACGTTACGTTTAGGCGTATATAAATATTGAACCTCCTTTTGGACAGTTATGTTTGCAAAATATTCTTTGATTTACTATGCTTTAACCGTAAAAAAAACCGGCAAAGTGCGAGTCGGACTCGCACACAAAGGGTTCCGTACCATTATCGCAAAACACTGCAAAAAAAATCACGTTTGTTGTATGGGAGCCCCCCTTAATTTATTTTATTTTAATTAAAGATTATAGTTTTTGAAGTGAATATACAACTAAACATTCTGTGAATATTTCAAGCGTCTACCTGTTGCCGTTATGAATATCGAGCAAAAAACGGCAAAAATATCACGTTTGTTGTATGGGAGCCCCCCTAAAATATTTATTTTATACTGTTTTTAGTATTTGTTGTTATAGCGGTAACAGAAATACATCATCTGTGAAAATTTCAACTGTCTAGCTATCACAGTTCATGAGATACAGCCTGGTGACAGACGGACAGACAGACAGACAGACAGATGGATCGCGAAGTCTTAGTAATAGGGTCCCGTTTTTACCCTTTGGGTACGGAACCCTAAAAAACCGTGTATGTAAGTAAAAAGTGTAACCGTTTTCCGTCACTAAAGCGGTGGAAGGTCCTTAATATAATCGCACAAAACTCTAAACGTAAACCAACCAAAACTGTGTAGAAAAACCTCCGTATCCCGCCTTTTGTATTCCCCTGGCGCGGTCCAACCAACGTGTTGCATTATTCCGCCATTCCCTCAGGTTTGCGTCTGACTTTATAGAATTACTTATTCGATATATGTCGCAGAAGAGCGTGAATTATTGTCTTGTTTACACCCAGGGCTGCCACTTCCAATTATGGAATGGACTCGAACCTAGGATTGTGTTGTTCAGTCTTTTTGCTGGATGAGATTTAGGGTTGTCAGTGAATCAGTTTGAGGATAAAGGTGGGGGAAAATTGGGTATTTAAATAAGATATACTGGCTTAAATGACTGCAAGCTATCGGACCGCGTTGAAAGATCCGCATGGTTTAGTACCTACTCCATAAAAAAACTAAGTAAGATTAGGGTATATTGTAATAATAATTGTGCTGTCTTGTGTTTTTTTTCATTATTAACATAATTTATCAGCTCGCTATCTACTTTTCTTGACCATAATTGCTAGATTGGGAATGGTCAAATTGTTATTACTAATTCTTCTTCGAATGTTTATTTTCATCGTATCGATGATTCTAATTATAGTGAAATTAAAATAACTGCGAGCATTGCTGCCTTAATCCTTTAGTAAAGAGTTGTGTATGATAAAACTACCCTCGCATAGGAATAAAGAACAAGTGAATTAATTTATTAAAAAAAAAAAAAACGCGTTCAGACCTTAGCTTACCTAACAATCAAAGTCACAGAAACTAGGAACATATTCTGTTAAGGTAGCCCTAGTCAATCTTTCTTCCATACAAACGAAGTCTGGCGATGATTACATCACTGTTTGACGGTGTACGTTCAAAATAAAAAAATATATCAATTTGTCTCATCATTATGTAGTCCTATACGGAAACAAAAAAGTAAAAAATAAATATATTTGAAAGTTATGAGCGTCAAAAGATCCATATTTAAACACTTATTTTGAAGCATCTTTGGGCGGTAATAAATACCATAAGAAGAAGGACAATTGAAAAATAGTCACCATACAGGGATAGATTATTAGTTCAACAATGCAAATTATTTTATTTTGAACAAATAAATTTAGTAGTTTTTATGATATCCATATTGCCAACGCGTTATAAACAATTTCGCGCGCTCGTTTTCATCCTAAATCGTCATCCATTTCGCTACAAATTTTAAAAATTGTGTATTCGTATGCGAACTAGCTTCTTACTGTTCATCACAGCATCTACCGCTTTCGCACGTGTTGTCGGATGAGATAGCATGCATTTTAACCCCGCGCATAAAATAGTTCGTGTCGTCGATTAGTGCAACCTTAAGTGAGAACCGAGAGCAGTGGTTTTGAGAGCAGTGGTGGCCCAGTGGTATCGGCCGCGACTTACAACTTATAGATCGTGGGTTCGAGCCCAGGCAGGCGCTTTACTTTGTGTAAATTATTTCATCACCACTGCTCTCAAAACGGTGAAGAAAAACATCGTGAGGAAGACATGTGACATCCACCAACCCGCACTGGGCCCGCGTGGTGGATTACGGCCCATTCCCTCTCACAGAGAGGAGGCCTGTGTCCCAGCAGTGGGAACATTAATAGGCTGATGATGTGATGTGTGACGTGAAGTAAGCATCACAAGAAAAAAAACATTTTAAATTTAGTCCCCTCAAAACCAGTAGGAACGCAGAAGGCATGCAAACAAAGCAGAAGGAATACAAACAACGAAGAAAGAATGCCAACCCTAAACCACAAACCACAGGTAGGAGTGGGAGGGGGAATATGAAAGAAAATTGATTCGAGTGAGATTTCCATGAATATCAATGATGTTAATCACGTATCTATTATGATAATAATGTCTCGTATCACAAATAATGATAACACACGTGATACGGTTGATAATAGTGTTCGATAATGAACTGTATTATGTATAGGTTAACCTAAATTAGAGTTCACTAACCTTTTATTTATTTATTTTATTTATTATATACTTTATTGTACACCACTTAAATAATTACAGGACAAAACATTAATAAAGATAAGTGTACAATGGGCGGTCTTATCGCACAGGGCAATCTCTTACAGACAACCTTTGGATGGACTGAACGAGAGGAGATAGACATATGGCTGTCAGTGTACAAAAACAATCTGAAATAATATTACTTAGATATTACATAAAATACATACACACAAATAAAATAATATACTAATAAATATCAAATATAGAACAGAGAAAGGAGAACCTTTTATCCGTTGGTACACACCTACTTTAAAAAAATGGAAAAATACACGACAAACTAATGTTTATTACTTATCTGTAAAGATACAGAACCTCTAACATTTCTGGAGTCGGTCAAAAATATAATTTTGCTCAAACATGCTTGGAAATTTGAGCATTATTTTGACAACCTTCTTCGAGATAAATCGAAATTGCTGTACTGGCCAAATACATGCGAGCAGCGGCCGGCAAAAGTTATATAAAAATCCATATCTGTCGTGTTTAGCGGCCAAATAAATTACATACTAAACTCATATCTGTCGTGTAATTTAAAAATGGAACGTTGTTTTACTCCGATACATGGCAACCAAGGAGGTAAGTTACCAAAGGTTTTATTTAAATTTCGAACTGGCTTGCAAATAGAAAGCTGTTTATTGAAAAAAAAAAACAAATGAACACTTTAAAAATTCGTCATTGATTTTGAAAGTAATTGTATTTTTATCAATATGAGCTCTAGGTACTAGTTAGTTTTAATTTCCGCGCATCATTTGAGAAAAGTACTATACAAGCCTTGGCCGCAACTAGGCATTGATGGACTTACGTATGTGTGCCTCGGCTTCGCCTCGGCCCACATTTACACGTTCGTCCATCAATGCTTCTTTTGCAGGCCGCTGCAGTAATGTTTTACATTTTACAAGAATCACAGACAATTTAAAGGTAAATTTTAGATTATTATGGGTAAGTTTTTTTTGTAAAAAAGACAATGTAAAATAACTTTTCAGACTAGTTGTCTTCCCTAGAGAACATAAACTATTCATGTTTGATAATTAACTTATTAAATGGGCAGACTGGATTGAGCTTAAATATTACTTCGCTTTGAATTCACACAGTAATTCGATTTTATTTAAAGCAGATTAGTTACTGTTGGGCAGTATTAGTAATACCTTTATGATGGGGTTATTACATTAGTAAGGATTTGGTTTTCTGAAATTCTGTCAGCTGATCATCGCTTTTAGGTTGCTATTAGTTCAAAATATTTGGAATTGATTACAATTTATATATTCAAGATAAGACTGCTTGGAAACATGCTGGTCCTGCTCTATAAGGCAATCTTTAGTGTAGAAAAAATCAAACTGGTTAATTTGTATACGGTGTAGTCATAATTATTATAGTAACGCTTTATTTTTATTTAATTTTCTTCTCCTTTTTTTAAAAAAATTGACACGCACACTGTCCCGTTGTTGTTGAATTAGGTAATTTACCTATGTTTGCAATATTTGTAAGTATGTGAGAACCATGTCCCTATTTATAAAGTGAAGGAATTTACCTGTTAGTGCTTGCAATACTTTATACCTATATTTAGTATAGTAGTGCTGGATGCATCGTTCTCACGTATATGAATTAATTAATGTATGTACTTATATAAATATTGTAAAAAGCCTATATTTTTTAAAAGAGTAAGTATGGAGTTTCTTGTGCATTCTTCTCCATAACAAGCTACTTTCAAAGTGCCGCATATTGGCCTAGTTGAAATAAATACATTTGACTTTGACTTTGAATACATTTTGTGTAGAGCATGTCAATTCCATGAACTATGGACATGCCACAAAAAAAAAATGGGTACAATGTCGGTCTTATCGCTGACAGCGACACCTTTCTTTTTTATTATTTTTACCAGAGAGACTTTGGATGGATTAAAAGAACCAAAATAAAAAGAGCCGCTCTGCAGTTTGGTACGGAATAAACTTATAAATACGTCCACCAATACTGCTGAGCGTGCCCGCCTGCTGGCTGTGGGAGAGTGGGAGTCGGGCCTCTGGCTACAGGCACTACCGTCACTCAACATAGGTACTATGTTGAGTGACAACACCTTCCGGATCGCTACTTATCTGCGTTTGGGTGCTCCTAGTGGAGCTCCACATCGTTGTCAATGTGGTGAAGCAGTCGACCGCCTCGGTCACCATGGCCTATCCTGCAGTAGGAGCGCTGGCCGGATAGCACGGCACGCCAGCATTAATGACATCATACGTCGGGCTCTTGTCACCGCCGGGATGCCAGCTGTTTTAGAACCCAATGGCTTGGCACGCGACGATGGGAAGAGACCAGACGGGATGACCATAATGCCTTGGAAGGTGGTTAGGCCTTTGGTGTGGGATGCAACATGTGTCGACACCCTTGCGCCATACCCATCTTCTTAGCACGGCGGGCTGTGCTGGGGCGGCTGCTGCCGGTGCAGAAAACCTCAAACGGCGCAAATATAACAACCTTATTGGAAGTTATATGTTTGAGCCGTTTGGGGTTGAAACATTAGGTCCATGGGGTCCGAGTGCGCATCGAGTTTTTCGAGAAATTAGCACAAAGCTCGTCGACTCTTCACGTGACCAGAGGGCTGGCCTTTTCTTCGGCCAGAGAATTAGCATTGCCATACAACGTGGCAATGCCGCCAGCGTTCTGGGCACGTTTCCCATTGACATCGATGTGGACGAATTTTTTGATGCACAATGAGCTTTTTTGCCATCTCCCTTTTGTATTTGTATATAGGTTTGTTTTTCTTAGAATATTCAATTGTATATATGTTAATAAAAGAAATAAAAAGGCAATAATAAAGTCTGCGATGTACTGATATATTGAAGAACTAAAAAGTAATATAATGAGTATTATGATCTAAGTTACTAATATTTTTCTAGGTAAAGTAATTAAACATCTAAAAAGTTAAAATTGAAAAGCCGCTATTCTGACGTTTGAAAACCGATAACTCTTGTTATCTGAAAATTATAAAGTACCTTTATTTAATTACTGATTCTTCTGCGAAATCGTTAAATAAACTTTATTATAAAGGGAACTTCTTTAGGAAACCATTTAATCTATCCACAAAGTATAGAATCTCATCATTATTTAGCCCTTTATGGAAACAAAAACGTAAAAAAATAAATATATTTGAAAATTAAGAGCGTCAAAAATGCCATATTTCAACACTAATTTTAACGCATATTTGGACGCAAATAAATACCATAAGAAGAAGGAAAATTGCAAATCAGTCACCATACAGGGATAGATTTGTTATTCAACAAAGCAAATAATTTTATTTTGAACAGATACATTTAGGCGTTTTTTCATGATATACATATTCCCAAAGGTCTGTTTATAAAATTTCGCGCGCTCGTTTTATCAGCAGCAGCAGTTTTCGTCCTAAATCATCATCCATTTCGCTACAAATTTTCAAAAGTGTGTATTCGTATGTGAACTATCTTTTTTTTTTTTTTTTTTTTTTTTTTACTATGTATAGGCCTGTGTTTGACCATAATCTCACCGTGGTCAGTGATGATGTGGCCGATGATGGTAAGCACACAAAGCCTAGAAGGGAACTGGCTCTCAAGTGCTGCTGTCGGAACACACCGGAAGGTGCTTGGCGACAGATTTTCAACTTGAGGGTGGTTGCCAGCCAGGCGGGTACTACAAAGTACCCTACCACCGTGCTATGGTTTCCTCACGATGTTTTCCTTCACCGAAAGCTCAAGCTCATTGTAGGATTCGAACCCGCGACCTTCGTCTCGGTATCCGACGTCACTACCACTGAGCTATCATCGCCTTATTCTTCTTACTGCTCAGCACAGCATCTATCTCTTTCGCACGTGTTGTCGGATGAGATAGCATGCATTTAAACCCCACGAACAAAATAGTTCGTGCCGTCGACTAGTGCAACCTTAAGGAATTCCTCACGACAAGTGCTTCATACGAAAACTACTATAGTTTGCATTAACTCCTTAGTACTCGAATCTGTACTAAGAAATGACATGGCTATTGGCACGTATATACTTTTGTTGAGAGCATATTCTTCTTCACACACTGGCCATACTGGTCACCAGTGTGTGCTGCCAGCGATTACTTACGGGACAGAGACCTAGTCGCTCATAATGTGCCTCATCAGAAGGCTTAAAGTCGACCAAAGGTCAATGGAGAGGTCTATGTTCGGCGTTTCCTTGCGTGATCGAATCAGAAATGCAGACATCCGCAAGAGAACCGAAGAATTGCCAAATTTAAGTGGCAATGGGCAGGGCACATTGCTCGCAGAACGGATGGCCGTTGGGGCCAAAATTTCTAGATTGGCGACCGCGTACCGGAAGACGCAGCGTTGGAGGCCTCCATCTAGGTGGAGCGACGACCTGGTCAAGGCTGCGGGAGTCCGGTGGATGCGAAACGCACAGGACCGACCAGTGTGACGACGCTTGGGGGAGGCCCATGTCCAGCAGTGGAAGTCTTTCGGCTGAAATGATGATGATGACATTCTTCTTACATTACAGCTACCTAGGTCCCTACACAAAGTGATATTCTATCGGCAAAAAAGGTTTCACAAAAGTTATAAGCAAAATGTTGAAAATTTTGCAAATGAGGCTTTTAGACGAAAGGCTCTGTACAATGTGTCATTTTATGGTCTAAGATCCAGTATAAGAAATATTTCTATTTAAAAACCGGCCAAGTGCGAGTTGGACTCGCGCATTAAGGGTTCCGTACCATTATCGCAAAAAACGGCAAAAAAACATGTTTGTTGTATGGGAGCCCCACTTAAATATTTATTTTATTCTGTTTTCAGTATTTGTTGTTATAGCGGCAACAATAATACATCATCTGTGAAAATTTCAACTGTCTAGCTATCACGGTTCATGTGATACAGCCTGGTGACAGACAGACAGACAGACGGACCGCGGAGTCTTAGTAATAGGGTCCCGTTTTTAGCCTTTGGGTACGGAACCCTAAAAAACTACTAAAGTACTACTAAAGTACTACAATCCTTATTACTATTTAAAAAACTACTTAATTGCCACATCTTGAAAGGTCATAAATAAAATAAATAACTAATATAATCCATTTGACTCTGGTGAGAACGAGTCCTTACATTTCAAACACTAAAACAAAGATAACGAGTCACCGCACGTCGAACGCGTCAACACGCCGCACGGCGGCGGCGGTAGACGATACAAAACTTTTAAAAATTACCTTCATTTATTCGTAATGCTCTTGGACAACAAAAATGTATTCAAGTAATGTTTAGTATTTATTTCTGTACAAGTGATTTATAATCTTTAGAAATAAATGAATTCAAACCGTATATACCATATGTTATTTAATGACGATAAGGATTATATGGTAGATAATATTTAGATTGATACATCGCAAATAACAAGCCTAGCTAAATCGCGTAACAACACTTTAAATAACAGTTCCTGGGCGATCGAGCTCTGCTCAGGTGAAAATAGAGAAAATGACGTTTTCTAAAAATTAAACCTAGCTAGATCGATTTATCGCCCCGATAGGCCCTGCATACTTTCATGAAAATCGTTGGAGCCGTTTCCGAGATTCAGATTATATATATACAAGAATTGAATTGCTCGTTTAAATGTATTAGATATGAGGGTATATATTTCTTATACCAGATCTCGCACTATTATTAACGATTGTCGAAATGGCAAAAAAACACAAATGACAACAAATTACGTGACATTTCGATAGCTCTTGGCAATCCCACACATTTTTGATATTTTTCCAACCGCTGTCGCGAAGCTTTCGATGGTAGAATGTCACTTGTCTAGAGTCTCTGGGGGGTGACCATAAGCTCTTAGAGTAAGGTTATTTTGAGTGTACGTATGGGACAGATGTATACAAGTCAGATACATCTGTCTGTGTCTTATGGTCAACCCCCTGGTCAACGAGTCATTCCACTAGCCCTTGTCAATCGCATATATTTTAGAATCATTATCGTTGACAAAACTTTACTTTATCTTGAGCCACTTGTGGGCAAGATCTGATCGAGATCAAATCTGTCATTGTCGTCACTATTCCTCATGAATATCTCCTGTAAGCAGACAAAACAAACTATTTTTACAAAAAAACATAATCAGAATTCCAAACGCTACAAAATGTCTTTGTTAACAATTTATTTTTCGATTTTGTCACCGACTTTCCTTTTTTGTTAAAAAGATTTTAATTTTTGGTACCTTATATTGCTATGAAAATCCTGATTATTTATCCGAACATTATTTCTCATTTCATGCAAAAAAATCACAGGCTAAACTAAATAACCGCTAGCTAACTAACGTATCTGTACAAATAACCAGGGCACTATTAACTAAATAACCGCTAGCTAACTAACGTGTCTGTACAAGTAACTGGGGCACTATTTTTCTTTCATTTTAAATCGCTGCCTCATTAAAATGTTATTCATAAAACCCGTGTCACATTTTTTAGACTTATCTAGGTCTAGGTAATAAATTTTAAATGTATACGCCGAGTTTAAGTTTGGACGGACATGATGTAGAATAGTGTTATCAGTAAGACAATGGGGCCTGTAAATCACTATGGGTAGAAAGTAATAAAAATTGTTTGCTTGTGAAGTGCAATGGAATTTAATTCAAGAGCAGAATTTTTTGCTTCAGCTTGTTTCAAGAAAAATATAATAAGGAAATAGGTAAAAAAACGCTTTTCCAGCAGGATTTCTACTGCAATTTAAAAATTTCATATTGTTGTACATACATCAATTCAATTTTAACAGATGTTCATTATATTCCTCTTTTATCTCTTAACAAATAGGTCAAAGTAACATTGATTAGGCTATGCTTTTCATAGAACTTGATCTAAAAATAGAAAAATTTCTGTAAAAAAATGAGAAGAGGATTAATTCTTGACGAAATTTTATTTCGATGATAATCGTCGCATCTTTCTCACATTTTCACTTCGTTTTAAAGCGACTAAAATGCACAAATCAACCAATTAGTTAATATAAATCCAACGAAAACAAGAAGACAGAAAGACACCCGGAAAACATGAAACGAAAATGTCCAAACATTTCCGGCAATAAATTATTTGTACACCATCCAACGGTTACGGGTAACACCTCTTTTTTCCAAGGTTGGTTCTCTGCTAATTTCTCTGTGGCAGAGGTACAAAAGTCATGTATGAGAAATTTATTCAGCTCGCGTCCGTGGCTGCCTCTTTGTGTTGCTAATTCCATTTTATTCTTTTCTATTCTGATGACATTTACCTCGGGGGCACGTCGTTATAATATTCAACGGATCTTGGTAAAATCCTGTGCAAGTAGGTAATGTTTTTTTTTTCTTTTTGATGAATGGCCTTTTTTGTTTGCTGTTTGCCGGTGTTAATCGTGTTAAGAATTTCTTTTTTTGGAGCTTAGGTTTTATTAGAATTTTTAGAGAATATTTTTAATGAGTTTTATTTTCTTTGAACTAAGCTTTTGTTGTTTTGCACTTATTTACAAACTGGAATCAATTCACGTCACTTATTTTTATTTGTGTCAGTAATACATTTTTATTGATATCTCAAAATAACGTGGTAACATTAAAATGTAAGTGTAACAATAAAAATCAAAAATAGAAATCAACAATACAGATCTTCTAAAATAACTTATAAAAATATTTATCTTTACGACAACTTCTGAATGTCACATATTCATTCAAAAACATTTTAAAAAGCTTCATTCATCGCACACACAAATAATACTTACCCACATCAAAACTTTTACAAATAATCGACTTATTTTCTTTTCATCGATAGAACATGGCGTCCCTAAACATCAAAGTAAATAAACATTATATTTTCAAACAAAATAATATCCGAACACTTCTCCGTCTGTCCGATTCTTTTCGATGAACACAAAAAAATGGGAGCCATTTTCTTTCTTATAAAAATTGACAGCGTACATTTATTGTTACATTCGACAAAGCGGGCATCGGTCAATGTTTTCTCAATTTAAGTTTGTCAAAGTAGGTAAGCAAGATTTTAAGAAAGGAATGACATGAAGACCTTAAATTGATATTTAGTAGCGTTTTAGAGACGTGAAGGCAATCAGTACATGTAAAATACTGATATTTAGCTGCGTCTGTCTTGAGTGGAAGCCGACGCTAAGATTTTTAGGAAAGGGCTAGAATAGAATAGAATAGAAATATATTTATTCGACACAGGCACAAAACAACAGCAACATACATGGAGTAAAAGACAAAAAAAAAAGTTAATTTAAAAACTCTAAAAACCCGACTGCTTTAAAAGCGAACTAAAAAGACTTAAACAAGGAGAAAATCATGCTGTGCAGTCGGAGGATACATATTCGCGAGCTAGCTGACGAAAACCAGATGTATCCTCCGACTGCACAGCATGATTTTCTCCTTGTTTAAGTCTTTTTAGTTCGCTTTTAAAGCAGTCGGGTTTTTAGAGTTTTTAAATTAATTTTTTTTTTTGTCTTTTTCTCCATGTATGTTGCTGTTATTTATAACTTTTTTAGTTATCTTTTTTTTAAGATTTAGGTACATTTAAACATATAAGTATTATATATTTTTGAAATCACCTCTTAAAACCCTTTATTTTGATACCCCACACGATGGGTATGCAAGAAAAAAAAATGTCCTCCGCAATATGGCGCCCAAAATCCGCAATTTTTCTATTTTCCAATTTTAATGTAACCAGTGACACTCGCGGGGTTAAGACGAATCGATTGACGTATGAATCATCAAAATCGGCCAACGCGTTTGGTCTCTAGAACGCTACATAGGAAAAAACATATATACATACATACTTACATACATACATACATACTTACATACATACATACTTACATACATACATACATACATAGACTGATAAACACATTACCCTCCTTCGGCAGTCGGGTAAAAAGAAGAGCATAAACAAATTGCGCTGCACGTGCCCATATCGAAAGGGTTACCAACTCAGCATTTGCTGGGCGTCAGACACCCAGCGCTGATTTTCAGTTGGCACCCCGCAGCGACTCACGGACGTAGGTAACAAAATAAAATATAATTATATCATCAATATATAAGCTAGACAGATTGATCAATAGGGACGATGTTTAAGGCGTATATATTCTCCAATTTTAACGCGGTACTGGCCGTGTGTCTGCTCGGCGCCAGAATACCAATATTGGACCTCCTTTTGGACAGTTTTGTTTGCATAATTGTTTTTGATTTACATTTCCTTTGTTGGTTAAGAAGAAATTCTAACCATAAATTTTTCTGTGTAAAAATATGTTTAAACATCTGAGTCGTTTTGGAGGAGTATGCAAAAGAATTAAACGCTTTTTTAAAGCAAAGATATTAGTCATACGGAAATACATGTTACAATAATAATGTACATAAATCAATATTTAACCTAGCCGTTATTAAAGAGTATGCTTTAGGAAGTAACCGTTTTGCACTAAAGTGGAGTAAGGGTCTTAAAGTCTTAACAGATCTAACAACCACGTTGATATACTTGGCATCTAATGTTCGGCTATCATCACTCAAAAATCACCATAATCACTGTCAAATTGTAATAAACATTTTTCAGTAGCTGACTGGACTTGGCCTGAATGATACCAAAAGGCTCGCCAACTATTGCATGGAACTTAAACATTTATTTTATTTTTATATAATATTTTAATTTTTTTTTTAATTATTATTTAATATAAAATAAAATGTATACCTCAAAAAAAACTGTGTTAATTATCTTAAATCTATACAATTAAGTTGCCGGGGCTTCCCATAAAGTAATCCGAAGATACTTGTGATGGGATAAACCTCGCTCTTCCTCGATTAATTAACAATTGTTTCGTTTTGCTAATTAGGTATAAGTTACACATTTTTATTAAACTAATAAAAAGAAAAATGAATATAAATGAAGATCGTGCTTATCTGCCATGTGTGTAAGTAGAGTGTGTTTTGAATACATGTGTGTTTATCCGTGTGTTTAAGTGTGTGTGAATGTATATTTTGTGTGTAAGTGTATGTGTATGAGTGGGTGTGTGTGTGAGTGGGCGTGTGTATGCGTGAAAGAGTGTTGGCGTGTGTGTGTTGGAGTGTGAGTCTATGTGTATGCATGACGTTCAACCCAGTGTAGCCAAAATGTCTTCCACGGCATCATAATTAAGTGTGAAGAGCCATTCCGTCAATGTCTTCTTACACTCATACAGCTACATAGGGTAAATGTTAAGTATGCGATTTACTTTATTATGAACGGGTACAATTTATCAATCCTAATCAAAATCACTGAAATTAATGAATGAGTGAACGACGATATCTGTACTAGCATAAACTGTGTTACAGACACCGCCTTCCTCCTACAGTTAAAAGTTACAAGTCAATTTACACTTTCATTTATTGGATTCTAAAATTACAATAATATTAAATTACAATTTTAATTATGCCAATAAAGTTAATTCAACTTAAAATAATACATTATATTTTAATAACAATGATTTGTTACATGACAGAATAATTTAATAGTATAATTTAATAAAATAATATAATTTAATTAATACTATGAACTTAATTTAAAAGCATGCATGGAAATACGTAAATTTGTATGTGTTAGCGCTTATTACCTATTGATGAATATTTCTGGTATCTTCTGGCAATCCATTTAGTGGTACAAAGCTGAGGAGAGAGCAATACTCTTTAAAATTATTAAATCAGAACATTCAAGGTTGCTCTTCCAAATTATTAGAAATTGAACTATTTCTAGAAAAAACTAAATTTGATATTATTTGTCTAACAGAACATTGGTTAAAAGATCACCAAGTAAGGTCCATTAATTATGAAAATTATTGTGTAGTTAGCCATTTCAGCAGAAAACGTATGATACATGGCGGATCATTAATACTTATTAAAAATTCTATTAAATCTAAAGAGAGAAAAGACATTGTTAGACTGTCGGTTGAACACACCATTGAATTGTCCTGTGTTGAGCTTGATAAGCATGTTGTAGTATGTGTCTACAGACCTCCAAGTTACCAGAATCTATCTGTGTTTGACTCTATAATGGAAGATGTGTTAAAAAAAGTTAGTACTAGCAGTAAATCAATCATCATATGTGGCGATTTTAACATTAACTTATTAGAAAATAACTCTAACAGTATTAGGTTATTGGGTCTTTTTAAATCATTTAATCTAACAAATGTTTTTATGGAGCCAACTAGAGTGACAGCTTCTTCTGCGACTTGCATAGATAACGTTTTTTGTAATTGTGATTACCTAAATAAAGAAATTGTAAATAATTTAACATCTGATCACAGTGGGCAAACAATAACGTATAGCACCTACATACCTTTGCAAAAAATGCAAATAAAATTTAGACCAATTACAAGTAAAAATTTAGAAAAATTTAATAAAACCTTGACTAGTAAATTATGTGTTCAAAACTTTTTTAATATAGATAACCCAAATGAGTTCTATGCCGAGTTTTTTAAAGTACTCAACATGCAATTTAATGACACTTTTCCTCAGAAAGCGAAAAGTATTTACACCAAGTTCGTATTTAGCGATTGGGCGACTCCAGGTATTCGTAAAAGCAGGGAAAAGCTATATGAACTTTATGGCCTAAAGCAACATATGAATAATACAAGTTTTGATAAGTATGTTGCGAAATATTCAAAAACCTTTAAAATTGCATGCAAAATAGCTAAAGCGCTGTATATAAGCAATAAAATAAAATCGGCAGACGATAAAATAAAAACTACCTGGAAAATAATAAATAATGAAACAGGTAGGAAAAAACAGCGTAATACTGAATTTGATTTATCGACTGCACATGGCCCCATATCCTCAGATATAGAGGTAGCTCAGGAATTTGAAAACTTTTTTGTTAATATTCCTCTTAAAACTACAGCAGCCTTAAACTCCTCACCCACACTCTCTGCTGCCTTACTAAGAAAGAACGTAAATGCGTGCCCATCGGAGTTCAAGTTTCAACATACAAATCCCCAGGCTATTTTAAAAGCTTTTAAAGATCTTAAAATTAAATCAACAGAAGATCTTTGGGGACTATCTGTAAAAGTGTGTAAACCAATCATTGAAACTGTTGCACCCTATTTAGCTTTAATATTTAATGCTAGTGTCGATCAAGGAGTTTTTCCGGACCTCATGAAACACAGTAAAGTAGTTCCATTGTTTAAATCCGGGGATAGCAAAGAAGCCAATAATTATAGGCCAGTGTCAATACTGCCGGTTCTCAGTAAGGTCTTCGAAAAGTTAATGCTCAACCAATTGTTGCGTCATTTTAACAAACATTCTATCTTTTATGATCAACAGTACGGTTTTACCAAAGGGCGTTGCACAACTGACGCCGGTGTCACCCTAATAAAGAACATCTTTAACGCCTGGGAGGAAGCACAAGACGCCATTGGAATCTTTTGCGACCTCTCGAAGGCGTTCGATTGCGTTAACCATGAGACACTATTGTTGAAGCTCGAGCACTATGGAATTAGACATACAGCCCTTGGGTTACTTAGATCATATTTAAAAGACAGACAAGTTAAAGTTCAGATAAACGGCGTAAACTCACTAGGGTCTGAAATGACAATGGGTGTTCCTCAAGGCTCGATATTGGGTCCATTCCTCTTTTTAGTTTATATTAACGATTTACCCCAATTACTACAAAATCAACCGAAAATGGTGTTGTTTGCTGATGACACATCTTTGATATTTAAAATAGATCGGCGGTCACAAAATCTTGATGATGTGAATAACTCGATTCATCAGGTCCAAAATTGGTTCACGGCAAACAATTTGGTACTAAATGAAAAAAAAACCAAATGTATTAGATTCACATTGCCGAATGTTAGAAGTAGCGAATGCGACATCATATTGAATGGCGAAAAGCTGGACTTTGTAAATCAAACAGTTTTCCTGGGAATCACTTTAGACGACAAATTGCAATGGAGTTCTCACATAACATCTCTTGCGGGTCGGCTGAGCTCGGCCGCTTATGCTGTTAGAAAGATAAGACAGTTGACGGATGTGGAGACCGCGCGTTTGGTCTATTTTAGTTACTTTCACAGCATTATGTCATACGGTATTTTATTGTGGGGCCGAGCGGCTGACATTGAATCCATATTTATATTGCAAAAGAGAGCTATCAGAGCCATATATAATTTAAGTCACAGAGAATCTCTTAGGGAGCTATTTAAAAATATTAATATTATGACAGTTTCTTGCCAATTCATTTATGAAAATATCATGTATGTAAGGAAAAATATACATCTCTTTAGTAAGGTCAGTGATAGACACAATTGTAATACGAGAAATAAAGATAAGTTAGATCAACCTTCTTATAGACTAGCAAAAGTACACTCATCTTTCATGGGGTACTGTGTTAAATTTTATAACAAAATACCTTGTGATATATTAAAACTAAATGAAAGTAAATTTAAAACTTTAGTTAAAAGCACACTTTGTAAACAAGCATATTACAAATTAGATGATTATATTCAAGATAAGAATGCTTGGCAACATGTTGGTCCCGCTCCGTAGGGCAATCTTTGATGTGGACAAAATCAAATTTGCTAATTTGTATTCCTATTCATAGTTTTTGTATTCTTAGGTTATTTTTTATATTTTTTTCCAGAATTTGACTCACACAAGGTTCCGTTGTTGTTGAATTAGGTATTTTACCTATGTTTGCAATATTTGTAAGTATGTGAGAACTATGTTCCTATTTATAAAACTAATGAATTTACCTGTTAGTGCTTTTATTACTTTATACCTGTACGTTGTATAGTGGGTAGTGCTATTTTTGGGTGCATCGTCCTCACATATATGAATTTATTAATGTATGTACATAAGTAAACTTTGTAAAACATATTTTTTTTAAAAAGAGTAAGTATGGAGTTTCTTGTGCGTTCTTCTCCATAACAAGCTACTTTCCGAATGCACGGTAGAGTCAATTTTTATTACTTGTACATTTTTTATTAACATTTAATTTTTGACGTTCAAAAGTGCCGCTTATTGGCCTAATTGAAATAAATATATTTGACTTTTGACTTTTGACTTTTCCTTCCTAGAGAACAGACTTTCAGTTTCGACATAAGTTATATAGCCTGAAGAATAATTTTTTTTTTTTATTATTATTTTCATTTACAATACTCCTACACTTGTATTTTAGAAAAGAGTATATTTTGCAAGTTTTGCGAAATTGTTGATGCTTCCTTTGAACTTTTCCTTGGAAGAATACTGGTTAGATGTTATGTTATATAATAAACATAGAAAATGGCGTTACCGTTATTTGACGATGTTACCCTTTACAAACTTTCAAAAAAATATATCTTTCTTTCAAATATTTTTCTTCTATATTTTCCAACAAAAAAAAAACTTTTCAATTACAAATTCAATGCCGCTTCCCATCTACACATGCCAGTATCACGCTCCTGACATGCGTGACACCGTGACAGGGTCAATTTACAAAAAAACCCAACCGTTACAACACAGAAAATGGAAAATAAAAAATATTCTTTTTCTAACGGCTGACTTTTTCTATGAACACTTACAAAAAAAACACATTTTGTTTAAAAACTTTTTCCTTTACCTTATTCCATTAGAAAAATAACATTTCAATCATAAATTCAATACCAGTTTCCATCTAATACACGTGACAGTGTCACGCTGACCACATCACGCTCCCATCACGCATGACGTGACACCGTGACAAGGACAGTTTACAAAAAAAAGCATGGATGGGTCTCGTCACACGCGCCGAATTAAACCGTGCACGGTGGAATAAATCTATTGTAGCGTTTGCTACCGCAACGTGGAGAAAATTTTAAAATCAAGTTTTTTTGTAGCTTTAGTAACCTAAAAGAATGTCAAAGCTGAAGTTTTGTTGTATGGTTTTTAAAAACCAAGCCGCTCTCATTATGAAAACTCTCTATTAAAATGTCAATGATGAAATGACATGTCATATGAATTTCAAATATTTAATAACATTTTCACTGTGTGGTAAAATTACATTAAAATATTTTTTTTATACATAAATATATGGGTAATAATCAATCATAAATGACATATGTGTCATCATTTTGTCAAGTAGGTATTATTGTTAAATCAAACGTCAATAAGGCAAAAATAGATTTTACAGTAACTTAGAGACTAGATCCAATCAAAAACGATCAGACTTCCACTAACATTGTGTATGTCATTCCACGACTTTCCGCATGACAACATGTCAAATTTTATGTCAGCGACAGTTTGCGCTAAAATAACGTTTCCGTGACGTCACACATGCGTCGAATCAAACGGTGCACGGTGGAACAAAACTATTGTAGCGTTCGCGACGTGGAGAAATTGTTAAAAGGCGGTTCGAAATATATTTTTATTTATTGTTGTTTTGGTCTTGTTGTGGTGTTTTTCAAAACAATACCAATGTTACCAGTATTGATTGTCAGTCTGTTTACAGTGTTTTCAGGGAGTCTTATAAGTCGAAGTTTTGTACCTAAGTATAAAGTTTCAAAAGCAAAATTGTTCAAAGAAAATCGTGACATTTATGCAGAACAATTATTTTTGATCGTCGATGATGCATTTTTGTAAGTATTTCATCGAAAAAAAGCAACATTAAAAATAGAGCTTTCTAGAAATAACTTAGCTGATCTCGTTCGGGGATAACCGCAGACTGCTGCAATAAGCCTTCTGTTTGAACATAGAACTGGATATAGGTACCAACCCATTTCATTAATACTTACCCAGATTCCATTAAATACCTTTCACCAAAACCCACAAAAGGACTTAAGTTAACATTATCTCCAGTGAAACTCCTAGCAGGTAGGTTTATCAGTACTACCCAGTATTTTTCCAATTAGGTTATACGCAATTCCAAATATACTAACAATCTTGTTAATCCCAAATAAATTGGACAAGCTGAAGTGGATTACAGATAATACGGGATGTGTTTCAGTCTTTTTATACTAACTGAAGGGACTTTGTTTTTAGATTCCAATAGAAACACGTATTTTACGAGTAGATAGGTATGTTTGATGCTGGATTAGAGAGAATCAGGTAAATTGTAATGTTAAAAAAATACTAAGATAGCAACAATGTAGCGTCGAAAGACCAGTTTTTTTTTTGCGTAATTATCTCAACCATTTGTTTTTTTTTAATGAGTGTTTTACCGCGGACATGGCAGTCCACGCTCTTTTTACCCGACTGCCGAAGGAGGGTAATGTGTTTATCAATCTATGTATGTATGTATGTATATTTGTTTCTATGTGGCGTTCTAGAGACCAAATGCATTGGCCGATTTTGATGATTCATACGTCAATCGATTCGTCTTAACCCTGCGAGTGTCACTGGCTACATTGAAATTGGAAAATAGAAAAATGGCGATTTTGGGCGCCTTATGTGGGGGACATAATTTTTTTTTTCTGCCATACCCATCGTGTGGGTATCAGAATAAAGGGTTTTAAGAGGTAATTTCAAATATATTACACTTATATGTTTGAATGTACATAAATTTATTATAAATAAAATGTCGGGTTTTTTGATTTTTTGAATTAATTTTTTTTTATCGTGTTTATTTATTTGGGTCTTTTTCTTTTATAAAAAAATACAATTATAAATTTAATTAATTACTCCTACGTCGGACACTATTTTAAGGTTTACTTAACTATCTTAAGACTACGTGAGTTCATCCCTCACTTCATACTGTGTATATATTTATATATATTTTTTTTATATGTATAATCAATGGTTAAATATGGTTAACCAATGGTTTCAATATTAAACCATTGGTTGCAAATTTCGGTGAAACACCATTTTTCTTCAGTTAACCGCACAAATGGTCATATATGTTGGAGAGTTAATTTTTTGACCATTTTTTATTTTTTTTGTGATGGGTTTGCTCTTGACTCTGGTCTAGGTCAGAGGTGACAGAGACAGAGTCGACGATGGAGTGAGCTTACCCAGAAGAAGCCTGTTCACTCTAACTTTGAAGAGATTCGGGATCGAATTTACCATTAGTAAAACTAACAATTGACGAATACACGCGTTTTAACCATTGTTTGAGTTAACTACGCATCAAAAAACTGGGCCTAACAGTGTTATATAATACCTATTTATAAATTGTATCTGAAATACAAATGATTTGTGACGAAACAATTAGTGTTTTAGCTGAAAACAAATGATGGTTCCAAATTCACATCTAAATTTAGGTATACCCAGAATAGTACGAGCGGCGACCGCAAGATCCACTACGTCATTTGATACTAAGATAAGCCCCATAAAAGTGAAGCTAAGTTTCGAAAAATTGGTGAAATTAATTAGAATTAGCCGAAAGTAAAAAAAAAGTACCACACATCTGGTGAAAAAAATAAAAGGCACTTACGTCATTTGATACCGAGAGGATAGTAGAAGCTATATCCAAAACAATAGATTGATTCATGACTACTAAGTCGGTTCTGCACTGCATCCGATCCGAATCCGAGAAATGTCAGTACAAAGTAGTCTTAGTACTACTTGTAGAAGGGGTTATGCACTAGATCCAAACTCTATCCGTCATAATACGGAAAATTTCTATTTAGATAGAACTCGGAACTAAAAATACGGATTCGGAACGGATGCAGTGCGGAACCGCACTAAGAGTGAATAGTTTTTTCGTTATAATCATCATTATTTCAGCCGACAGATGTCCACTGCTGGACATAGGCCTCTCCTAATTGTTACCTCATCCATCAGTTCTGTGCGTCTCGCTCCATCGAATGCCTGCAGTTTTAACCAGGTCATCGGTCCACCTAGAAGGAGGCGACAAATCCTGGAGTGTGAACACTCCAGGATTTGTCGCTGTTAACAACTGAAAAATTGCCAATTTTACATTTCATTTTACCTTACCTAAGCTATGCTCAAAATAATAGATTAATTTACACTATTATTAACAGTAGGAATCGGAAATTATAAGATACTTACTCGCAACAATAATCCTAACTGAATAAAATGAACCAATAACGAAACAACAAAACTTATCCCAACATTATATTTTCACAAATTAATAAATCTGCTACTCATTTTTCACTTCGCAGTTCATTACAGCTTTAAGACGAAGCTTCATAAATACTACCGTAGTAAAACAGCAATGAACCACAAACAATGTTTCACACAACAGTAGGCTCTTGAAACTGAAATTTATGAGGCAATTGGACGTAATAGGCATCCGATGACAGTTCCGTTCATAATAAACCCCAACATTGCTCGCTTGATAACTAGTGATGGACTACTAACTACTAAATAGTTATCGATAAATAAGTTATTGGCACTTACATTATTGTCGTTGGATTAGTGAATTTGGATTATTGGGTAGTTATTTTGATGTTGAATTAACATTTTATGCTGGAGTTATTTGTGAAGTGTTTTTACAAGTAGCTTTTCTTGTTTGCGATTATATTTTTTTATTTTCGATGAAGAAATTTGCTTACTGTTCGTGTTTTAGGAAGGCAAAGCCGTAGGTAAGAAAGTATCAGTGATTTGTTAATCGTAAGTTTAAAGTGTAAAGTTGATGCCTTACTATGAAACAATCACGATCGCCAATAATTCTAATTTCAAGAATATAAATTAAAACACATGATAAATAAATAGTCACACAAAAGAATTTTCAATTCAAATTGCTCAATAATGCCAACCATAAAAAAGCAATAAAGTGTATTATCAACATAAAATTTTATCCTTTTTTTTAAATTGATCAAATAAAATGGTACTGTACCCATTCTTAAAGTTTATCGATAACAGTGTCCCAACCCTATCAGTCCATTCTGTCCGCGATGAGCGATGTAACGTTCAATCATGGGCGCATCTCTATCGTAGCTATCTAGAGACGCCTGGACTCTATATCACGTTGACTGATCACCGTCTACTCTTAGTTTGTAAAGGGTTTTTATTCTATTGTAGAGAAAAAGTGAGGTTATATATATTTGAAGTCGTAATTTTCCTTGAAATAAATTTCAGGCCCTTTTATTTTCATTTCATTTTGTAAATTTTTATAACTCTGACATTTTTGTATACTTTTATGTCATTTTTGCTGACATCACATCATTAACCTATTAATTTTGCCACTGCTGGGACACAGCCCACAGGCCTCCTCTCTGTGAGAGGGAATGGGCCGTAATCCACCACGCGGGCCCAGTGCGATTTGGTGGATGTCACATGTATTAGATTTTTTGATTCTTGGACATGCCGCTTTCCTCACGATGTTTTCCTTCACCGTTTTGCTGACATGTTTAAAATTAATATAGTGTTGCTGACAATACAATTTTAACTTGGATGGATTTAATTTTAATAGTTTCAGTTTTTTTAATCTAATGCAAATTAATTATATTTTATTGTATTTTAGAATGGATCAATTTTTATTTAATGCTTAAGAATGTAAATGAATTATACATATTCAGCCTTTTTTTGAGTACTTTTTTTTTCAGTAGATATAAACGCTTGCTGTTTAGAATGGGTTAATTTATTGTTCGGTTCACTTAACATTTTTAACCTGATAGAATAGAATAGAATATAAGTTTATTTCTCTCAAAAAGGTACATTTTCGGGAATATTAACTAGGTTACATCAGATTCAATCAGAAAGATGATGATAAGCGATGATATTGTTGACAATGAAGCACGCTTGGCAAGGACGTACAAGTATCCTGGTAACTCTTGAATATAAAGACAGAAAGAATTCCACACCTTAGATTAGCTGTAAGCATAATGAAAGTATTCCCAAAATGTTTAGTGCATATGAGTTTGATTGCTCTAGCATCAACGTACGATAAGTAGAAATTAAAACAATATCCAAACAAATTTCTAAAGTGTAAGTGCAAAATTTATTCAAGAACTCTAAGTCCTACCTTTAACATTGAAACTAAAACATTTTTTAAATCTAGCTTCAACTGTAGCACATCCAGACGCCCTTAAAATAATGATTTCTAATAACACTCAAACTAAAATGCCTTCTATGTACCCGAAAACAAAGGTGAAACTTCGAAAGCAATATTAAAACTGTGCCATTAGTAACACTGTCTGACGACTATGTATATTATAACAAGTTGGAACCAATTAATTCTTCTATAACTACTTATTGAACAAAGTTTTAATTTAAAACTAAGCAAAGGACGTTGGCGAAGTGTGTTCGGCCGTTACGTCAACTTCATAGTTAATTAATACTAGCAAAGTTTCCTTTAATATTTTTTGTTAGACGATAGTGGTTATACTTATAGTTATGTATACTTAATTATTATGAAGTTTGCACTCAGTTAAAATGGGGGACAAGGGTCTTCCAAAATCTGATTAAATTTTATTTTGATAATTGCTTTCAGTAAAGGATTTTCAGATGGTAGTCAGTATTTTTCACAAAGTAAAAACTGCTGGCCTTGGCCTTTTTTATCTGACTGGTTCATGAATATATGTAAATTAAAACTTGGTTTAAAATGTATATTTTCTAAAGTTATAACCACCAAACTTGTTCATGAAGCTACTACATTTCGACATAATTTTCGTAAATCACAATAATTCAGTTGAATTTATTTTCAATGGTTTACAGGAAAATCCTTTTAATCTTTTCCAATGCGTTCGTTATAATCAGTACAGATGGAATATTTAAACGTTTCCCAGTAATTTCCACCGATACCCGTGGATCACGTAGCCATCTTCCAAAAATAACAGCTACTTACCTAATTCCAGTCACACCGCTTTGGTTTGACGTAATTCATTTTAAATACGTTAGATTGATTTCTGTGGCAAACATTCAATGTTTGCCAGACAATATAACAACACAATATAATAACAGTTTATTGTAGAGATATAATTGTGTTAGGTACTGGAATTTTTATACAATATTTTTTGGCATATTCATATTACAATCTTAGCCCACATCTTTTGAATTATATTACTTTATCAGGTTGGTACAGACTTAAGTATTTTTATATTAAAATAGAGATATAATTGCAGGTTCTTTGTGCATAATAATCTTAGCAACATAATTAGTTTTTGTAATATTTCCACTGCTGGGACACAGGCCTCCTGTCTATGAAAGGGAGAGGCCATAATCCACTACGCGTACCCAGTGCGAGTTGGTTGTCGAAAGCCTTCAAATTGTTTGGTTATATACTAGGCCAGTTTCCTCCACAAAATAACAATCGAAATGGAGTTCTTACTTTATCATATTGTTTTCTTTTTTCCACAGATCCAAGGCAAGCCAATAATCCAGCAGAGAATTCTGCCAAGTCCTGTGGTGTCAATCGATGCCCCCCACATCTACAGAAGTACAGCGACTCCTGTTGATGACCACAACAACATTATATTCAGCCCATGGAAGGCGTTTGGACCCTTTGTCGACACCATACAGGTACGAAATATTTTTATACAAAATAGCAAATAAAATTTACAGGTTCAGGAGATTTTTTGTCGAAAACAATTTTTTCTTGAAAAAATTCGGTTTAATTTTTTATTTGAATATTTTGTCAACACCTGTTACTGGCGACAAGTAAATCAAGGCTTAATAGTTTTGATTCTCTTTTTACAAGCTTATATTTAACTTGCAATGTATGTATGTAAGTGTGTTCGGGTCAAATCTTGCATCTGAATTTAAAAGCAGTTATCTTCAACCGATTAAGATGAAATTTTGCATTCACGTTGGTTTGAATGACAATGCATGATTAGCTATGCATGATTTCTTAATCCAATATGGCGGACGTCCCAAGATGGCGGAATAGTTAACTACTTTTGGTGCACTGCTATGATATTGGTATCAAATTAAAGGGTTTGCTGAGAAGAATACGAAACAAGCTTGATTAAAAAAAACGGCCAAGTGCGAGTTGGACTCGCGCACGAAGGGTTCCGTACCATTATCGCAAAAAACGGCAAAAAAACACGTTTGTTGTATGGGAGCCCTACTTAAATATTTATTTTATTCTGTTTTTAGTGTTTGTTGTTATAGCGGCAACAGAAATACATCATCTGTGAAAATTTCTACTGTCTAGCTATCACGGTTCATGAGATACAGCCTGGTGACAGACAGACAGACAGACAGACAGACGGACCGCGGAGTCTCAGTAATAGGGTCCCGTTTTTACCCTTTGGGTACGGAACCCTAAAAAGAAAAAAAAAATTCTAGTTTATTCATTTTTGCCGAAAATTAAAAAGAAAATCAAATTGTAAAGAATGGCCTAATAAGGAGACTGCCACACTACACTACAGCGTTCAAAAAGTTTGAGAACTGATTGTAAAGACTAAGAAAATAACTACGATCTAGTATGTACTTATAGAGTATTGTATGTCGTTTTGTGGCAATTAAACACTTTCTATTTCTTTATTTCTATGCCCTATAAACCTCAGCGCTAAGATTATCCTGTCATCCTACGATACATATAGCATTAATTATTAAATTTTCACAGAATATCAAAGATCTACATTGTTATTACCGCCACGGGGTCTCATTACTAAGAAAGAAAATTTGGTTCAAATTAATCTCACAAGATGGCGCGACATGTAAGAAAATTAACATTTTCTGGAAATGAACATTATAATTGTATGTTCTTGTTTAATCAACTCTCCTAAGTACAAAATTATGAAATATTGGGCTCTTAATTCACATTTCAAAGATTATTTAAACGGATCATTTAAAATTGATGCCAATAGGTGGCGCATTTTTAAATTTCGTAGGAATTCCACTCGATTGATAAAATTTGCATTGTAACACATTTTGGTGCAAAATAACTGTAAAAACGTGCAACAAAATACTATAAAACAAACCGTCACTGTATTTAAAGAAAAAAATATTCACGAACCTAGTAAACCCTTTTACTTGCAAGTCGCTGCTAACACCATCTATTACCGTGAAACTGGATCGAACGCAATTGATGTACTAACAAAAATAACAAGATTATTCAGATGAAAAACGCTAGTTACGTCGGCACGGTTTCTTTATATGGGATAAGGCATCTGTATGCTAGTATTATATTATCTGTGTTACCGCTCACATAATTAATACGTACGCGTTCTATGCCAGAAAATATTTTATCCTGAGACAGCTCATTAAGAAATACTTGAAATAACATCAAATAATAATGAGCATTTGGAGATGAAGAGCTTAGGTAGATAATAATAAAATATGTTTTCTCTTGGTTATTTGTAAGACGACTGGACGGCATAAGTCACTTTGAAGACTATATACCGTGTTTTTCAATTGTTTATGATTAATTTAACTAGTACCCTGTTACATAGTAGAAGTAATACTCAGTAAACAATTTGCAAAAATGCTTCCATAAGATTATTTTTTCGACGAAAATCAATATTCAACTAAGCTCAGGCTATAACAGTCCACTGCTAGACCTAGGTATTGCCCAATACCGGTGATAGAAAAAATATAAAGTTAGGTTGAGTCTTACGCTCCCTATTTCGCCGAACCATGTAGGTTTTTAATACAGTTAAGATCTATATTTTAATGTTATTTATTTTTAACACAGTTCTAATCTATCAAAACTGAAACATTTTAATTTGCAATTTAGCATTTGCTAAGTCAAAACTGGTGACAGTGGGTCATTTATTAATCTCTGCCATAATATAGCGTGGGAGTACTCTCGTAAAATACCACTTGGCAACAGGATTAGTGTTGGCAAACCGTTGCTTCCACCTCAAAATCGGATGCTTATTTCCATCTGGCTGCTATAATCCCTCTGCTCCATCTGACGACACCTACGGGGTGACAGAAATAGACCTGCCAATCAAAAACTGAGGTAATCCCTTGAGTGAAAACCTTAATTCAACCTCTACAAAGCCGTCCTAAAAAATCTCGAGATTTTCGCTTAATCGGTTTAAGGTTACCAAACTCGATATTTTCTATATAAAACAGGAACCTTAACAACAAATATTGCTCTCTAATTGGTTTTTGACATTGATTAATGATGTGATGAAGTAGCCTGCTCACCCCCCAGTCGTCTCGCTGCCGTGAACATATTCATTATGGAGGGTGAAATTGTAGTATTTTGGCAGCCGTTCTTGTGGTGTGTAAACAAACATTATTGTTTTTGCTTGGCTATACTTTTTTTTTGAAGTAATATATTGTGTTTATTATACATAGGTACCTAGTGCAACTTGCACTGCAAAAGGATAACTTTTTTTGAGATGAGAAAAGTTATTTAAAAAGGAAAGCATTTTTTTTAACATTTTCCCGCACTAGGAATGTAGGAATTTCATCCTGTATCCTGGGTGAGTTTACAAAAATTTATACTCACACAAGACAAATATTAAAAAAAGGAAAAATTAAGAAATCGAGAAAGTCTCAAAAAAGTTATTTCTGTAGTTTTGTCATTGCAAAGTTTTACCCCTTCAAATTAAGGGGCACTGAAGATCTTTATGAAAATCCAATTGGTCCTTATTAGTTTAAAAATTTCCTTATATCAGCACATAATCATAATTCTGTTTACAGGAGGGAGAACTATTACCAAGTCAAGACACAGTGGTGTTACCATCGCCCAGGCACCACGAGAGTTCTATAGACGAAGACGCCACAGATCCGATGCCTACCGCAGAGACGTCCAATAAGGTATGTTACAAGAATTTCAACTTATTATTGAGATACAACTATGAGGTACTCTATGTTCGAGAGCTAATCAAATTAATAATAATAAAGTCTCTGTGTATTACGGTGTATCCACACATATCAGGGCCGTGCCAGGCACGTGAACGGACCGAGCCCCGTCAGGGGCTCAAAAAATATCAGTGTGTTTATTTTATATGAACTCGTTCACTGACGTCCTTGCCGGGCCGTGCACGGGCCCGTGACGAATCTTCAATGCCTAGGCCCGGTCCTGTCACGTCCCGGGCACGGCTCTGATATGTGTGGATAGGCCTTTAGTTGTATTTTGCGAAAAACAACCCCGTCGATCAAAAATGCTGAATGAACACAAGAAAAGTCGTAATATTCACGGGTAAAAAAAAATGGGTAATTTTAATGTGTACACCAGACATTAAACGTTTTAAACATATACCATATTTTGCTTTCCTATTACTTACTTTTTTTTTATATATTTTTTTACTTACTAAATTAAATAATAATTAATTACTTATTAAATCAAACAGCCAGCTGTCCATAGCTGTGACAGCAACACTCCCAGAGCTTGTACCGAATCTGAGCTATTTTTCAAACTGAAAATCTTTTACCTTGGCTCATCAGTTTTAAATGCCTTATAATCAACTGCCAAGAATGATCACACTCCTAGAAACCAACTTACCCATAGGTACTACAAAAATCAACTTACCCTCATTTTCCAGGTGGCATCAATAAGTCAGCTGTCTTTCATGGTGCGTCCAGACAGCTTCGAGCGCGGCCAGCTAAGGCTGACCTGCATCTCCACAGTCCACTCGGTGTACAGCGAGCAAGCCGAGCTGGTCATCAATGAAGAGCGGCCGCAGATCGCCTCCGTCCTGGGAACTAGGGACGCGGCAGGAGGTAAGGATAGCTTAGAACTAGCCCAAAATGCCTCTACCTGCAATTGGCATAATCAGCCAACGTTCCCGCTGCTGGGACACAAACTTCCTCTATCATGAGGCTCAAATGCGTTTTGGTGCCTTCACTTGTCTTCAGATTTTTGAGCCTAGGAATATTTTATTTTATTTTATTTTATTTGGGAAACAAACAGATGCATAATCAAACATAAGCATACAATTAGTTCAACACAATCCAGAAACAGTTTCCACAGATTGATATACACGTAAATTAATCTAAGTTACAGTACAACCAGAAGTTCACACAATACAAAGAAGTGACAATTCAATATTATATTATTGTATAACATTATATTATTTAAATTTATATGCCAAAATATTTTTTATGCAAAACCTAAATTTGGGTAGAGAAAGGTAAAAAATATCGAAATCTTGATTTTATTTTAATGAGATTATGTCGTTGTACAAACGACATGCTCTTTTAATAAAAGTATTCTTGCCGTAATTGGTTCGGGAGAAACCAATTTGGAAGAGAGTTCTCCTGCGTGCATTTAAGCGTGGACATCCAAAACTTATTTTGCTGAGAAGATAAGGGGAGTCCAATTGGCCTCTAATAATTTTATATAAATATACTAGATCTCGCTCTGCACGACGTTCCTCCAATTTCTGAAGCCTAGGTGTATGATCAGTTCCAGAGTTAAATCGCCAACTCAAGTGCTTAGTAAATTTATTTTGCAATTTTTGGATTTGGTCAATATAAACTGCATACTGGGGATTCCAAACCGCTGAAGCATATTCAAGAATTGACCTTACAAGTGTCTTATAAAGAAGGATCAATGTTGATTTATGTTTGAAATCCCTACCAACTCTTAGTACGAATCCCAACATGCGAAATGCCTTGTTGGAATATTTGACCACTGTATGGAATAAAATGCGTGTAAACTTTAAAATACTTGGAATCTTTATTTTAGTCACAGAACACAGCCACTCGTAACAATCTTATTACAGGAAGAAAAACCAGACTTGCCACACTACAAAAATATAGCAAATTACTTCTAGTGTTGCAAGTCTATATAAAATGTATACATCTATAATGGTCTATGTTTAGATTGTTCTAAACATAATTGGGGCCGGCATTAACTTATTCTACAGGTAATTGACAGAGCCGTTTAATTGACCTTCTGTAAACCTTATTTTTCATCATTACATCAGCAGCTCTTACTCTACCATCTGTACCTGGGTATGTTTTTACAATACGAGCCATTTTATATTGTAATGGAACAGCATTAAAATCTTTTACAATTACTAAGTCACCCTCTTTGAGGTTCGGTTCTGGATATTTCCACTTGGGACGGCTTTGAAGTTGTGTTAAATAATCATTAGACCATAATTTCCAAAATTGTTGTTTAAGTTTAGTGCAGAGATTCCAAAAGTTTAACCGATTAACTGAGACCTCTGTTAAATCTACTTCAGGATAACTAACCAAAGCCGTTCCAATGAGGAAATGAGCAGGAGTCAAATATTCACTATCATTTGAATTTGCAGAGAGTAGAGGCCTAGAGTTTAATATTCCCTCGATTTGAACAATAACTGTATAAAGCTCTTCAAAAGTTAAACATAAGTTGCCCACAACCCGCTTCAGATGGTGTTTTACACTTTTTACACCTGCTTCCCACAATCCTCCAAACTCAGGTGAATAACTGGGTATAAACCTAAATTTTATAAAATGTTGGGTGCAAAACCCATCCACAGCATCCCTGTGATTTTTGGAAGATTGCAGGTCATACAATTTTTTCATTTCATTAGACGCTCCTTTAAATGTTTTAGCGTTGTCACAATATATATTTGTGGGCATGCCACGCCTCGAAATGAAGCGCTTGAGACATGCTAAAAAGGCTTCAGTTGTTAAGTCTGATACGAGCTCTACATGAATAGCTTTTATAGCAAAGCAGACGAAAAGCGCGATGTAACATTTCTTAACAATAGGCTTTCTAACCCTAGCTACCTTCATGTCGAAGGGTCCACAGAAGTCAACGCCGACATGCTGAAATGGCCTGGACGCTGTTATTCTTTCTTGTGGGAGGGAGCCCATCAACTGTTTAGCAGCCTCAGCTTTTGTTCGAAAGCATTTGACGCATTTGCGCACCACTTTCTTGACCTCCCGGATACCATTAACAATGGAGTACCTTTGTGAAAGAGAACTCAACACTAATCTGGGGCCTGCGTGTAAAAGTCGCAAATGTTCACTTTCTATTAGGAGTTTTGTTAAATGAGAGTTTTTCGGAAGAATAGTGGGATGTTTCTTATCGAACGACATTTCCCTAGCATTATCGAGCCTACCTCCTACTCTCAGAATACCTATTTTGTCGAGGAAAGGAGAGAGACTTCCTATTCCTGTCTTTATAACTTTTCCAGCAGTAAGTAACTTCACCTCTTTGGCAAAATATTGCTTTTGAGTACAACGTACAATAACTGACATAGAGTAGCGGAACTCTTGCGGTGTTAAGTAACACTCTGTATTTTTATTTTCATTTTTTGAACAATTGTTATAGAATCTATAAATATATCCTACTACTTTTTGTAATTTATATAAGCTTGAATATTTTTCAATCAAATTGACTGCAAATGATGGCTCTACCTGTGTCACATTACATGGTATCTCTTGCTCATCATTTTGTTCTATATTTGTGAGTATATCAGGCAAATTTTCAGAACATACATGTGTATAGTGTTTATCTACTAAGTAGGTTGGCCCGTGCCACCACAAAGTACTTTGTTGCAACTTGTGCGGCAAAACTCCTCTCGACAATAAATCAGCCGGGTTGTCACTAGTCTTAACAAATCCCCATTGCTTCTGATCGGTCAACTCTACAATTTGTTTGACTCTATTATTGGCATAAACATTGGATTTTACATTGCCTGCTTTGATCCAGGCTAACACTATTTGGGAGTCGCTGTACAAAAATGTCTCTACTTGAGAAAATCTACCCATCAGGACTCTACCAACCCTTTGACTCTCACATACTTACCGACTGTGAATCGCCTGATGAGTCATATACTACTCCCGATAAACTATCAAGGAGTGTTGACAGAACTGTAACTGACTTAGTATCAGTCTCAGAAATGAAGGATACAATAGCTCAACTTACACTTCAGTTAGAAAGCACAGAAAATGAACTGGGAAATATATTGCTAGAAAATACCGAACTACATAAACAAATAAAAAAGTTATGTACAGAAAATAATACTTTAAAATCCTTATGTCATTCTTCCTCTTTATTCGCATATCCGGGTACAAGCTCCAAGAAAAAGAAGCAAGCCCTGTCACAACAACACTACGTGCATTCTACGTCATCCTCTCCATCGCCATCCACATTGAACGTTGAAGTTACTGATCACGTAAATATATTACGCCTGCAACAGGAAATCCTAACCCTGCAACAGCAATTAAGGACTGCAGAAAAAGAAATTCTAACTCTTACAGAACGTATTACATTATTGATACAGAGTCAGAATACCTGCGAACTTTCCATTGAAGAACCGAAACGGAATACGGCTAGTTTTAAAACTTGCACTGCCAAGCAAGTACAAAATCTGATCTCTGGGAAGAAAATATATATTTTCGGTACTCAACGTTGCGTTGGCTTAGCAGCCGCCTTATCACACTCAAGAGTAAATTCACAATATGAAAATTATCAACTCGTTGCTCAAACTAAACCAAACGCACCATGTAGCGAAGTAACATCCAACTGCAGAAATGTAAAATTGGCAATAGACGATAAAGTTGTAATTTGTTTAGGTGAAAATGACCGTAGCATAAATACTATCTTGTCTCAATTGAAAAATAGTTTGGATATATTTAGTTGTAACACTGTAATTGTATTAAATGTCGTAAAAAATGTATTCATCAATGTCAATAAATTAAACAATTCTATAAAAAATGTATGTAGTAAGTATAAAAAATGTCACTTTGTAAATCAAATAAGCACCGAATTGTCTGATATGTGTAAGTCAATTAATTTTGTTATAGATTGTAATGACTATAATGATAAATATTTGAACCCTAGCGAAATTCGAAAGAGAATAGCAAGTGGCAAATCAAGTTTCAAATTGAGCATTGGTATACATGAAACAAAAAAAGGGACAATTCCCTTCTACTTTAAGAAACAAAGTCGCAGTGAAACTGTTAAGCATCCTAAAAGCAATAACTTTACGGAATCCAATATGAAGGTTAGGAAAGGAACTATACCGTACTATTTTCCTGTTATAAATAAGAGCGACTCATTTTTTCGTACGTAAAGCCACCAACAAATCGCACTATTTTAAAATATTACATCAAAATATCGCCAGTGTTCTATCCAAACAAGAACTACTAGAACTAACCATTCAAGAACTAAAGGATGATAATAATGACCCAGATGTAATATGCCTATCTGAAACTTTTATAAAAAAAGGTTTGGACAATTATGTAAAAATAAATAATTATGTAATGGCTACTAACTTCTGTAGAGAACAACAAAGGGGTGGCACTTGTATATTAGTAAAAAAAGAGCTAAATTTTAAAGAATTGTTAATAGTTAAAAACTACGCCACTCAAAATACGTTTGAAGCCTGTGGAATAGAATTAATGTGTGGTAAATTGGTTATTATATGTGTTTATCGCACTCCTAAATCTGATCCAACACAGTTTTTATTAAAATTGCACAAGCTTTTGCACGATTTAATAAATAAATACAAGTCTAAAGTTAATATAGTTATAGCTGGTGATTTGAATATAAATACACTAAAAAAAGGTAACATTACAAATCAGTTGCAAGACTTATGCAATAATTATAATTTGAAAATGCTGATAAATGTTCCCACACGTAAATTGGCTTGTATTGATCATATTTTGAGCAATATTTCCAATGCTACTGCAACCGTACTACCCTTACATCTATCAGATCATGATACAGCACAAATGCTTAGCTTTCCTTCTCAAAATGTACCACAAAAAGCAACAATACACTACGTTTATAAAAGAGATTACAACCTAGATAATATCCGAAAATTCCGGGAATGCTTACAAAGTCTTTGCTGGTCTGATATATATACAAACACAGATTCAAATTCTGCCTTTAATGATTTTCATGATCTATGGTGCCTTTTTTACAATCTCTGTTTTCCTAAGGTAAGAGTCAGGGTCAACAGTACCGCTAAAAACACGCAAAAGTGGATAAGTAAAGGTCTTAGACAAAGTTGCAAAACTAAGCGAAAATTACGCTATGAATTTTATAAAAACAAAAATAATTCTAATAAATTAATATATAAAAGATATTCCTATATGCTTAAAAAATGTATTTACAGCTCAAAAAAGAATGCGAACATAAAATATATTGAAACACAAGATAACAAATGTAAAGCCACTTGGACTGTCATCAAAAATGAAATAAATAAAAATACCACCTCTAAAGATAATATAGATGCAATAAAATTAAATGGTATTGTAGTTACAGACCCTGTAGAAATAGCTTCTACATTCAATAATTATTACGTGAATTTGACGCAAACGTCACCGCAAGATCCAGCTGTTCAAAATTATAGGCTAAATGGATATGTCAACTCAATGTTTCTTAAACCAATGTCAGAAAACGAAGTGCGCCTTGAAATAATGTCCCTGTCCAACACTAGATCAGAGGGCTATGACGAAATTAGTACTAAAATCATAAAACCTTGCTGTAATGAATTGACTAGTATTTTAACCCATTTAATAAACATGTCTTTTGCAGCAGGAACATTTCCCGATAGGTTAAAATTATCAATTATTAAGCCGTTATTTAAAAAAGGAGATAAATGTGATATTAGTAATTACCGTCCAATTACATTGATACCTATTTTTTCAAAAATTTATGAGAAATGTATGTTTAAAAGGCTAATAGAATTTTGCAATAAATTCCAAATAATAAGTACTGAACAGTATGGATTTCAAAAAAAGAAATCTACATCATTAGCTATTTACTCTCTTACGAAGGCAGTACTTTCAAATATTAATAATAATCATCTGACTACGGGACTATTTTTTGATTTATCAAAAGCCTTCGATTTTGTGTCGCACAGCATATTGTTGGATAAACTAGAGACTATTGGGATTAGAGGACCTGCACTTGAATGGATATCATCCTATTTAGGCAATAGACAGCAACGTGTCATTATTAGTAAAATTAACAGTAATAGAGATATGATACCATACTCATCAGAATATAAGCAAAATAAATGTGGCGTTCCGCAAGGAAGTGTGCTTGGTCCAATATTGTTTCTTTTATATATTAATGACATCATAAAAATAACCAAACATAAATGCATTTTATTTGCCGACGATATATCAATCATAGTGACATCAGATAAAAAGAAAAACAAGACTGACCATGAGTTTGACATAAATAATACAATAGACAAATTACTGCTTTGGCTTGATATGAATAATTTAAAAATAAATTTAGATAAATCAGTTTACATTCAATTTAATCAATCAAATAATAATAAAAACAATATAAAACTTAATATTAATAAAATCAAAGAGGCAACCCATACAAGGTTTTTAGGCGTAATAATAGACAAAGATTTTAACTGGAAAGAACATGTAGATAATGTAAGCACTCGAATCAATAAATTTGTATACGCACTGAAGCAAGTTAAAAACGTAACTAACATAAAAACAGCAATTATGTCATACTACGCTTATGTTGAGTCGATACTGCGATATGGTCTCGTAATGTGGGGTAATGGTACCAATATGAATAGAGCATTTATCGCACAAAAAAAGTGCATCAGAGCAATAAGTGGTATTAAACCTGATGACTCATGTAGACCAATGTTCAAGAGGTTTGGTGTGCTACCTCTACCATGTCTGTATATAAATGAGGTATGTATATTTGTAGTTAACAACAAACATTTATTTAAATTAGCAAATGATGTAAATCCCAGAAGCAGACGAGATCCTCATGAACTGATATTAAGTGATTTGCCAAGACTTGCGAAATACAACAAAAGCTGCCTTGCAATGTGCGTACGTATTTATAACAAAATACCAAGTCGCTTTAAAATATTGAACTCGAGAAAGTTTAAGATAGAATTACACAAGTGGCTTATTGAATGTAATTTTTACAGTTTAAAAGATTTTATGGATGTGAGATGTTGATTCCTTTTGTTAAAATATAAATTTTTGCATGCTATGTTATATCTTAGCGAAACATGTTGAGCTACTGTAATAATATTAACATCAATGTATACCATGTTTTACGCAAATAAATGATTTACTTACTTACTTACTTACTTGTGCCAGCTGTGCCAAGAGAAGAGCACCATTGAGCTCTAGTTGGGGAATTGTAAGGCTTTTCGCTAATGGAGCAACACGTGACTTGGAGCAGAGTAATTCTGTTTGCATTGAACCATCATTTTTTATAATTCTGACATAAAGACAACAGCCAAAGGCTTTAAATGATGCATCGGAATACCCTACTAATTCTACATTAAAAATATCCTTAGTATTGACACATCTATTCACTGTGATTTTACCCATAAGTTTTAACTTATTTAAGAAATTGTTCCAGTATAGAAACTGTTCATCTGGAACTATAGCATCCCATCCAATTTGCAAAGACCATAGCTCTTGCATAAATATTTTGGCTACCACTATAATTGGGCCTACTAAACCGAGAGGGTCAAACATCTTCCCTATAAAACTCAATATTTTTCTTTTTGAATTTAAGTTATGGCCTTCATCAAAATTGGGGCTTGAAAAAGTGAATGTGTCTGAAGTGATGTCATACATTAAACCTAAAGTTTTGACCAGGTTATCTCCACTCATATCTACATTTTCAAACTGCCTTTGCTCATTTGGAATATCTTTTATGACTTCCGGGTTGTTTGAGCACCATTTATGCAAGAAAAAACTACCTAACTTGAGAAGCTCTACCAATTGAGTTTTCAGTTCACGAAGCTGCTCTACATTGTCTGAGCCGCACAAAATATCATCAACATAAGTATTTTTGATCATTGTTTGAGCAGCCAGTGGGTAATTATGTTTGTACCGATAAGCTAGTTCAAGTAGGCATCGAGTGGTCAAGAAAGTAGAGGCCTTTAAACCATATGTTACAGTCTGAAGCTGTAAACAGCTGATAGGCTTTCTGGGATCATCCCTCCAAAGAATGTTTTGAAGGCAAGTTTGGGGACCATTTATGAAAACATTGCGAAATGCCTTTTGAATATCACAAATTAGTGTGAAAATGTAGGTCCTGAACAAAATTAAAATATCAAAAAGTTCACTCTGTACCACAGGGCCATTCAGCATGACGTCGTTGAGGGACACCTGACTGCGCGACTTCATACTCCTGTCAAACACTACACGGAGTCGGGTCGTCTTACTTGCCTCATTGATAACAGCATGATGTGCTAGAAAGTAGACAGGATCTTTATCAACATCATAATTCGCAAAATCCACCTTTTTAGCATGTCCCAGCTCTACATACTGATCTATAAACAATCTATACTGTTGTAATAAAAAAGGATTTGATTTGAATCGTTTTTCTAACATTAGAAATCGTTGGTAGGCAACTGAAAAAGAGTCACCGAGCTGCAGTTCTTCCATAGGAGTGATGAGAGGCATGTCAACATAAAAACGACTGTCTTTAAGACTCATTGATTTCTGAAAACTTTCTTCAGCCTTTTGAAACTCATCACAACACTTCCCTGCAGGCTCTGGTAACTTTTCAGTCAACCAAAACTTTTCCATAATATTTTCTAACTTTTTCTCATCATGGATAGCAAAATTAGAAACAATATCAAAGGTTACATTACTTACTTCACTATTTATAGACACTTTTTCAGGAACATTGCCACCAACTACATACCCAAATAGGGTGTTTTGCAAAACCAGTCCATTTTGGATTTTTATACAACCATCTAGTAAAACACTAAAATAAATATCTGCACCCAGTAACAATGAAATTTCAGCTGGGATATTGAAATCATCATCTGCTAGTTTTACATTTTTAGGTAAATTCCAGCCAACTATATTTATAAATTGTTGGGGCAACCTTGAGGTTATTTTGTCAACTATGTGACATTTTAAGTTTAATTTTACATTATTGTGGCATGGAAGCACACTTATGTTTACTAGTTTGTCAATTTGAGTTGGTTTATTACCTATACCTATAATATTATGATGCTGATTTATAGCAATCAGCCCAAGTTTGTTTACAAGACTTGTTGTAACAAAAGATGCCTGGCTGCCTGTGTCAAGCAGTGCTCTGACAGAAATCTTTTCATCATTTTGATTTAGCAAGGTAACTTTTACAGTCGGAAGCAAAACATTATTGGATACACGATTTGATACTAATGAAACTGCAGGCTCTATAGGGCTGGCCGGTTCTTCATGTAGCAATGTGTTATGTCCTTGTTTACATATTTTACATTTAAAAGTAAACTTACATTTTCCGCTGTGTGTCTTTAGACATGTAGTGCATAAATCATTATCCCGCACAAATGTTTGGCGGTCCGCTAATGCTGCCGTTTTGAATGCCGGACAGCTGAAAAGAGGATGGTCATTTTTATTACAGCACTTACACAATTTTTTGACTTGCGAGGCAACATTGGCCACCTTTGATTGTGATGATTTATAAAATCTATTAGTACTTTCATAGCAAGTACCTTTAGGGGTTGAACTATCTTCTAGTGCTATAGCGCGCTTTTCAAGAAAGTTCAAAAAGTCTACCATCGAAGGCATCTTTTCTAAGTCCCTATCAAATTGATAAGCTCTGTTAGTGATTTGATCTAACTTTCTAGTTAGAATGGAAATCAGTAACATGTCCCATGTATCGATGGGTTGTTCAAGGTTCTTCAATGCATGCAATTGTTGCTGAACTTCGGACACAAAAGACCTTATAGAGGCTGCAGTGCCTTTTTGCATTGTAGGCAAATCTAACAAAATGCCAATATGATTGCCTATTAACCGCGATTTGTTATCAAAACGCTTTTCCAATAATTCTAATGCCTCCCTATATGATTGATTCACAAGTGGCAAATTGACAATGACTGCCAATGCATCATCCGTTACATACTTTCTTAAATAGAATAACTTCTGGACATCTGACAATGACCTGTTATTATCGATAACAGCTATAAACAAATCATAAAATGGTTTAAATTTTGTAAAATCTTTCCCATCATAGGGAGTTATCTCGATGTTTGGTAGTTTACAGGTTGAAACATTATGACATTCTGAGACAGATTTTTTGCCTATTAGCTTCAGAGAAGCATTGATTTTAGCAAGCACAGAATAATATTTTTCTTCTACTTGACCAACCTGTTCGGAGTCACTTTCGTCAATACTTAGGATATCCAATTGCGCCGCCTCATAATTCTTGAGTGCACAGATTAATTTTTCTCTGCGCGCCTCCAATATGTCTGCAGTTGCAGACGCAAAACTTATCGGGTCGGCCACAAACGCTTCGATGCGTGTTATTGTAGCTTTACACTGTCCACGAAATATGCGATGTTTACGCAATGTTTCCTTTAATTCTGCCATGGTAATACGGTATGTAAACGACGAAACGACTTATGACTACGATAGAACACTCCGCGCACTACCTTTTTGCACAAAATATTTGTTTGTTTACAAAAAAGCCGGTTTGACGATTTCACGTTCGGGTTGACACTGACAGCTAAATGTTTGACTGACACTGACAGAACGACTTGAAGTTAGCAACTCGTTCGCAGGAAATTGTTCAACGTTGTACCAACCTCACAGACCAACCTTCAATTTTAGATTTCAAAAGTGGGTATCGGAATAAGAAAAAATGGCGAATTTTTCGTCCACAAAATCGCAATCTCACGACTTTTTGATGATGATACGGTGCTGTTTCCTGATGTTGCTTCTTATTTTTGTTCTATTATAGAATAGAACGAAGTTGCGGGCCTCGTACAACCGGCACAATAGCCCGGCAATGGCGACTTCATATACCTAGCAAGCCGACCACGACGAACACAGAAATTCACGGTATAGCTCGCGAAAACTGCTCGGCACTGATTTTATAACTCCTCGAAGGACCACCGCACGCATGTATGGAATAAAATGCGTGTAAACTTTAAAATACTTGGAATCTTTATTTTAGTCACAGAACACAGCCACTCGTAACAATCTTATTACAGGAAGAAAAACCAGACTTGCCACACTACAAAAATATAGCAAATTACTTCTAGTGTTGCAAGTCTATATAAAATGTATACATCTATAATGGTCTATGTTTAGATTGTTCTAAACACCACATATAACATTTTAGGTCTTTATATTCGGTTGGGCATCAAGAAAAAACGAACACATTAATAAACAATGTAATAAAAAAGAAAAAATAAGATAGAAATGTATATATACTAAGAAGACTGAGAGAGAATTACTTCTAAAAAAAGTAAAATTGAAAACTCAAGAAAAATAACTACTTAAAGAAGAAGTAAAAAAAAATAACAATTAAAGAAAAACCAAAATTAAAAAAAAAAAACATATAATTTTAAACTTATTTTTAAAATAAATTAAAACTTAGAAAAACAATAAAGACACATAAAAAAATAAAAAATCAACTAAAGAAAAAAAAAACAACTCAAGAAAATGCACTGGAGGAGGCCTATACCCGAATAGGGTTTCCTATCCAAGAAAATGAAAAGTGTTAAGTGCAAAAACCAAAAGTGAAGAATGTAATATAAGTACTAAATATATGTTTACACATATTCTGTAAAGTCTAAGGATAGGAAATAATAAAGGCTTTTTATTTATTTATTTATTATATTGGGTTGGTCAATAACAATTTACCACTCTGCCCAGTCTAGGTCACAATGTCTTTTCTGGTAATTATCTTCAACATAAAAACCAGAATACATTCAATAAGATACAAAGAATAAAGGATGAAATGCAAACGCCGTGGCCAGATATGCAGTTCAAAGAAGTCCTTTAAATAATGGCCTCATAAATACTCCATTTCCAAAAGCGCAGGCGAGTTACCATTCCACTACAAAAGAAATAAATAAAAATCGAAATCGCACACATTATGAAGTCTTAAGTAACAACAGAAATGCCTCGAGCAATCAGTTTCACATGTTAAACACGACGTAAAAGTTAATCCAAACTCAATATCAGAAAAGCAATATAATCGAAATAAATGCGATAAATACAATTATTACTGCACGTGGAAAACACTCCGATCCGTATAAATCATCGCTTTTATCGAAGCATTTAAAACGTTTTTCGACATTAATCACGAACGAATCGAAAGCTTTCATGGCTCGTCACGGCCCAATAAACAACATTATGCAGTACCTGAACCGGCAACTGAGAGTATACTAGAAAATTGGCCTCATTCAACACGAATAACTCGAACCAATATTTTCCATGAGAAATTTTCTTTGAGATTTGGACTTGGGATCTCTCGGGTGAGTAGCGAATCGCTAAGAATTTTTATTTCTCGGTGTAAACACAACGTTTGAATACGTAGAAGGCGAACCAATCCCACTCTACAATTCAAATATTTGCAACTGCCGACTTGCACTGCAATTTGCCACGAGAAGTTTTCCAGAACGCTGCATCTTGGCAAATATATGAAAAATGCAAAAAATACATTGTAAACATAATTATTTTGCTGATGGAAACTATTCCTAGGGAGTATATGAGCTGTTGTGGTGAAGATTGCCGAGAGCTCCAGCATATCGCTACACAGTGTACTTGTTTGAAAGCGCTTGAAATTGTTTAAAACATCGGTTTATTCTGTTTAGATAGTTAGCAGGCGTGTGTTCGAAACGATGTGGTAACTAAAGTAAAATTTATTTACTAACCTTCTATGTTGTTCTTTTCCTATATTGTCTTCTACAAATTTAAGAATATTGACAAAAACTTTATGAAATAAATAGGACGGCGCTACAGCATATTATGATCATACTAATTATTTGACAGTGTACTACTTAGAGGATGAAGATAATATGGCAAGTTCCCGAATAAAATTTAAAAATATTTTTACACTGATATAAAAACAAAATAGGTAGCCAAAACTCCATATGGCGTTATCAAAACCTATTTCATAAAAGTCACCCATCACATTCAGATTCACTCAAAACATCGATATTGGTGTTCGTCAATACCGGGTATTAACAATTCGTGAACGCAAAATTGGCAAATCCTTCTATATGTAGGCAATCACTCAAATATTTGCCAGTGTTGGCTTCTAGCATTGAGGCTGTTTGTCGACTACGAGCGTTCCGGTCCACTAAGCAAAGGTAATGTTTAGCGTTGACTGCGTTGTAGTCTCTTGTTTGTGTGCGAGCAAATAGTTCGGATCTGTCGTCACCCTGGATTATCACGTATTTGCATATATGGAACTTGGGGATATGTGTATAGTTGTGAAGATTATCGATATCGAAGTTAAGAAGGTCATGTCAAAGTTTTGCAGAAGCGCAAATCTTGGATGAATTGAAACAGGCGTAATTCAGGAAGAGATTTCTCCTAGATGCTATATTATGTCTTTACAAGAAAGAAACATGTTCAAACAGGTTCAACATTTGACTCATTTACTGAAGAAATTCTTTCTTTCTTTTTTTTTCTTTCTTTCTTTTTTTAAAAAAACGTTGCCCCACACTAGGAATTTCTTCCTGTATCGTGGGTGCGTTTACAAACATATAAACTCACATACACAAACACCCAGAGCCGAAACAACTATCTGTAGGTCATACAAATATTTGTTCCGTGCGGGAATCGAACCCGCGACACGCAGCGCAGCAGTCAATCGCTCAACCACTGCGCCAACCGTGCGCCCCCAATTATAGAGGCTTCAAACATTTAACGCAAGTCAAGTGATAGAACAGAATAAACTTAATAGTATTTACTTTGTGTTTTTAATCGGCTTTATTTAGCTTATTTTTTTTTAGGGTTCCGTAGGCAAATGGCAAAAAACGGAACCCTTATGTATTCGTCATGTCTATCTGTCTGTCTGTCGGTCCGTCCGCATGTCACAGCCACTTTTTGCCGAAACTATAAGAACTATGCTGTTGATACTTGGTATGTAGATGTATTCTGTGAACCGCATTAAGATTTTTACACAAAAACATAAAAAAAAAGTAAATTTTGGGCCCATACTTAGAATTGAAACTCAATTTTTTTTTTTCATCAAACCCATACGTGTGGTATATCTATGGATAGGTCTTCAAAAATGATATTGAGGTTTCTAAAATCATTTTTTTCTAAACTAAATAGTTTGCGCGAGAGACACTTCCAAAGTGGAAAAATGTGTCCCCTCCCCCCCTGTAACTTCTAAAATAAGAGAATGATAAAACTAAAAAAAAATATATGATGTACATTACCATGTAAACTTCCACCGAAAATTGATTTGAACGTGATCTAGTAAGTAATTTTTTTTTAATACTTCGTAAATCGTAAACCGCAATTTACCAAGTACGGAACCCTACGGACCGGTTTTTTTGTGATGTGACTGGCTATAAAAATCTTTTAACCAACCCAGCAATTAACGCTGACTAAACTTTACAGAATATATAGTACCACTGGTTTTCCCATATCAATTTAAGAACCATCCATACATCTTTTGGCTGTATAAGAGATATAGATCAGAGGATTGTGTCTCCCTTGGAACCTGCGATATTCCGCACAAGCGTGTATACAGCGGCAATGAAACCCTTGTGCTTTGCCGCCTTTGAAACTGTTTGGATCGTCTCTGAATACTGCATTGGATTCAAATGTATTGAGCTTTCCTATACCACTATTAAGAACAGCATAGGTACTCGTACATACAGAAATACACTAATGTGCATCAAATGAAACGACAAATATAGCTTTAAAAGTCTATTTTTAACCGTCGATGCAAAAACGACGAGGTGTTATAAGTTTGACATTTCTGCGTGTGTGTCTTTCTGTGGCATCGTAGCTCCCGAACGGATGAACCGATATTGATTGTTTTTTTTAGTTTGAAAGGTGACTTTGTTGAGAGTGTTCTTAGATATGATTGATTAAAATCGGTTGACCCGTTCAAAAGTTATCCGCATTTTACTCTTTGAATCTGGGTATTTTCGCAAGATATTATGTCATAATTACGTGTTTCGATAGATTGTTGAATAAAGCGTGTCTACTGCTAATATACCTATTATATAATATTGTATAATATACATTTTATATGTAGTTTAAAAGCATGAAATAAAAATTAATTTAAAATCTAAAAAACCCCGACACAAAAACGTCTAAAATGAAAAAATAAGCCTCGTACTCGCGTCGGCTGAACCGCTAAGTAAATAAAATAAACTGCTGTAAACGTTGGCTCTATATAAAAGATGATTTCAAAATATTTTAAATTACTTTTGTGTGCTGTGTGTTTGGTTTAGAAAATTAGAATGGGCCCGGCTTCATATGGACGTAAGAATTATGAATGTTATTTAGCCCTATCCAGAATCAGAATCAGAATATTTATTTGTGAAACATAGTTATTTACATAAAGATCTTAGGTTAATTATAATGGGCGCTATTTTTTGCCGTGAAAGCGTACAAATACAAGATGCAAATAAAAGCAAAATGTACGGGATGGACGTGATCGCTGGCGGTAGATAGGGATTCTGGAGCTTGTAAGGCTCCTGCACCAGCGCGTTGACACCCTTGCACCTATAGTTCAGTTGTCTTCAAGAATTCTCGCCTCTGTGGGCTGCTTGAGGTCTGCCAGATGTTCAATGGGTGAAGACATGATGTCCAGGAAATAAAAGACTTTATTCTTCTTAACGTTTTGCGATGTTTTTTCAAGGTCTTCGTGACACAAAGTTGCGTGGATTCTTCTAGTACAAATTTGGTTACCGAATTGCTCAGCGCGCCTGCGCACTATCGTACTACCAAACTTTACCGTAACGAGGACCCTGATTTCACGCTCGCACAAGTTTTTTATTTACAATTTTTTTTATTATAAACTTATGCTATAAATCAACAGAACCTCCCTTCCCTGTGTAAAGATCATGGCATGACCCATATGTTTGGATGCGCCCTGAAATGGCCCATCCGATGGACCCTGGACCAGGTCCCTTACTACCTTCTCCGAGGAGTTCTGCTAGGAAGAATGAGTGATGAAGGGAAATTCTGCTGGTTTTTCGAACTTAGGGCTATTTTATGCTAAAATATACATTTTTCCACTAGTTTCATGGTGAGGGTTTGGAAGCCCTTTCCCTAAGCTATAGGAATCTAGTGTTTCTATAGCTGTATCTATAGTCTTCAGACGTGTAGCCGCCTGGAAGTGTGTGAGAAAAGTGAAAGGTGTTATTTTCTAACATAAAGTTAGTTTGTACTCAGGGTACCTGTGGAATCCACACCCACCAAGTATCAGTCGGTAGTCATCACAACAGGCTACCCTATGGTAGTACTCTGGTGGGCGTGGCTTCAACCCTCGAAGTAGTATTCACCCTGGAGTGTCTGAAAATCAGAATGTCCCGGGGCCGGGCAACACATTTCGGGGGTTACCTCCCTGGTCACCAGAGCTAGGCTCCTTACAGAAGTGTGATCAGAGAGGTAAACAAATAAGGAATCGAATGGTGTGTGTAACTAGGGTGTACCACAAACCCTTCTGGTGGTTTGGGTGCCGGGAAGCGGCCGAAAGGGAAAATATTTGGCAGGCCCAGAAAAGCCAACGGTCAGGTCCTCTGACCTTCGGGCGCATCATGAAGTATGATGCGCCCGAAGGTCAGAGGACCTGGGGCCTATGAAAGAATTCGGGCGCCTGCCTGCCAGTTCCCGAAGGTATTGCTCCAGAAAGCAAATCTATAATAACCCTTCAGGTTCAGAAGGTACCTGAAGGCGGGCGGGCCTGCCGACAAGCGCTCGAAATCCTTATGTTTTGTGTATACAAACACTTTATCCCAAGCAAGTGGCCTTTATGTACTAGAACTATGTGAGTACTATCTATTTACATGTCCTAGGCAGATATCTAGGTTACCTAGAAGCGCTGAATCGCTTATAACGAGTTTATCTTACCACTTACTTGAGAGAAATGTGTATGTATCTAGTGTTCCAGGGTGAAACTCTATAATCCCTGGCTATGTACTGTTGTTATGTATCATTTTTCAGTCATAGCCAAATATAAGATAAATAATACGAATTGGTGCGTGAGTGTATCGCACCCTGCGCTACTTGCGCTCCCGCTTTTTTGGGGACCCCTAATCGAAAAGAATTAAATTCTTTATTTACCTATGCTATTACATACATTGCTTACTTATAATAACTTAAGTATTTCAATGGTATATAGGCGAGTATATAAACTATAAGCTATGTGTCGCTTCGTCGCGAACACAAAAAATAAAAAAAATTAACACAATAAAACTATATTAAATACTTGAATACAAGAAAAGGTATATATATCCCTAATTAAAGGAAAGATATCGACAATTTAACATGTTACCTATAAGATAATAAGTACGGGCAACTTATCATGTGGCAATACTTACTTCGTCAAATCCTTAAGAGCGAAAGAGAGTGCGATTTTTCACATACTATAGAAAACTTAAAATTACTCTCTTTATCTTCATTTAAATAGCGTGTATTTTTATGAAACACCGTGCCGCGTAAACGATCTTAACTAAAACTTAAATGAGCCTAAGGCATTGAGTATGCCTTTGTCCCTATTGTGCATGAAGTCTAAATAAAATAATGTTGCGTGCATAGCAAAAATCTAAATGACTGGCATGCATTATAACTCTTCATAACATTAAATATTTATATTACAAATTATACAACATAAAATTCACCAATATTTGCCACGTGACTGAAGCTAGATAAAACATCGGTACCTATAGTGTTGTTTGTCGAGACGAACGTGATATGAGGAGCGAGACATGTCACACTGCGACAGACATAGGTAAATTACTTTGTGTGAATGTCAATGTCAAAGATTACTCGTATTAGCAAATAAACTGAAAAATACTCGAAATGTTGGAAATACATACTCTTCTATTTCTTCGGGATTTTTGTATAATAATAATGAGATTTAAGGAAAATGACTATAATGACGATAGGATAAAATGACTATAGGATGGAAATGGAGGAAGAAACCATGTTCTCGATTTTTGTTATAGTAGCAAATCACTTCAACTTCTCGAAAATAACTTTAAACTACATGAAAACCTGAAAATAAAGTTCGAATATTGCCAGTCTTTGTTTACCTAATACTTCAAAACAGGGATACAGTTGACTGTAGCTTCTTTAACATAAAATGAAGAACATAAGCAGTCCTTTCAGAAAATATGAGCCACATTGCTGTTTCTTCTTCTTCCTGCCCCATTCCCAATTTATTTGTGGTCGGGAGCCACATTGCATTTTGTTAGTTGGTTTAGCTTAAATCATCAAACTCATTTCAACATTTTTGAATAATTATAGTCTTGACAAGAATTTTTCAAAAGGGCGATTTTTTTTTTTACATGTTGAATTTAATATAAAAAAAATTACAACCTTTAAACAGATGAATGAAGTTCGCTCCTTAATTGGACCTTAGGCCATAGGTTCGATTGCAAAACGGAGCACTCCTTTATCCATAAAACTGAAAAAGATTCATAATTTCCATATTTTTAAGCTAATCCCTATCGGTAAGTATCAACAAAGTTGCTAGTTGTTATGATCGGCCGTCAACATTGACAACTCGCGCTCCCAGCAACTACCAAATTGAATTGTTGAGCTCTTCGCAATAGTTTACAAACTGCAAACTTCATTATACCAGGGTTTCATTACCAATTTATGAAGCTTCTGTGTTTGGATAAAAAATGACGTTTTGTTAATAGGATTTGTAGGGGGAAAAGTTAATGGGTTTTTAATGGAAATTTTAAGACCCGATGGGTTTTGCGAATGCGTTATTCTTATCTCAGTAAACATAAAATCACGCTTGTTATCGCCAAAGGTCCCTTAAAATAAAGGGCGAGCTTATTGATATCAACCGGTGATAAATCCAGATTCAGATTTGCTTCTGAGAAATGTCCAATAACGCTGTCCGACTCGGGAATCGAAAAATACTTTTTTACAAAAAAATACTACCGACTTCCAAATAAGAAAACTACTAAGTGAAAAATTACTTTCTTTTTGGAGGTCGGTGTCTTTGGTAGGTACCAATTTTTTGCGTTATGGACACCGAGTCTTTGGAAATTAATTTGGAAGTCGGTAGTATTTTTTTGTAATAAGGTTTTTTATTTTTCACTTTTTAGAGTACCTACCTAATACCAGGTAAGGTACCTATAATGCCGGAATAGATTACCCGAATATCATGAAACTGAACATAACCGGTGAAATGTACACATCTGCGTACCCCTTTAAAACGTACTGGCGTGATGTTATGTTATGATATGGTATAAACAATAAACAGACATGCTATTGTAGCATACCCGAGAGATTAACCGTTTTTTATTGAAGAGTTATGTTGTATATCTCCGAAGTTCTTCATCAGATCTTCACCAAATTAATCAAATTAATTTGGAAACATACAAAAAAAAAAAAGAAAAAACACATAAAGTTGAACATAGAACTTCCTCCTTTTTGGTAAGTCGGTTAACAAGAGTTTTCATTTGTTTTTCCATACTTTTATAACTTCGGTAAGCCGGACAAAGGCACTCGTCCCACCGCCGACGAGTAAGCCATTAGCTATCGACTATTATCTCGCTGAAGAAACTTACAAATATAAGATCTCATGTCAATAAAAGAGACACATATAATAATAGTTGATCGCTGGCTGTTCACCCTGCCGGCGAGTACTCTCTCATCAAAAGTTTGTCGCAGCGACAAGAGCTATCAAAGTTATACTCGCTCAGCGATGCTCGCTTGCTCGCTTGGCGGTCAGAATTCACGCCGAGACACCAACCAGCGGTCAGTACTACCTACAGTGCGGCCGCTCCAAACTAGTGGTGCGATTAATCGCCCGTCGCACAAAAACACTCGCTCATAGCCGAGCGGTAAAACTATCGGCACTACAGACTCGCTACTCGTTGCTCGCCAACTCGTTTTTAGTTTCTAGCTTAACTCACTACTCGCTGATCGGCGGCGGTGGGATTAGTGCCTGGCTCGTATTTAAGATGCTCATACTCTACTTAAACTCTAAATATATAATATATATTTAGATTTTAAGTCGAGTATGAGCATATATATTATATATAATAATAGCCAACACACCACATCTACCAATCAACTGCCAACCAATCACAACTCTCGAATTTGGCATATGATTCTTCAGCTTGACATATGTCAAGGCGTCTGGGCTCCTTCTCTATTGAGTACACATATATATGTGTTCTCAATAGAGCAGACGCCCCAGACGGTACTGAATTCTTTCTAAACAAAATATGTGGTAAGTATTGAATGAAAATGAAAGTCCAAGTTAGCAAGTACGAGTACGTTCCAAGTACATGCTAACACTACTCAATTCCACTGATTTTGTGTTAAAAGAGTTCGGCAGTTTGGGGCTTCTAGGATCTTGGATTTGAGCATGTTAATGTAAAAAAAAAACAACAGCCAACCAATCACTAAAAACTGTCCATTTCCAGTTTGAGATGAGTTGAGCATGATCATCTTGAGTATCGGCATAAGATGCTAATGCAAGCAGAAAGTATATAACTCCTTTTGCTTCTAAACATGCGGCGTTTTTACTCCTTATTATTTACAGTTTTATAAACTGCTTTCTCATTCATATTAAAATTTGTTTCAATTTCGTTGGTTATTGATGTATCTAGCAAAACTCAATAACAATAATTTCACGGTCTATAAAAATGAACGGATCTGCTTATTTTCATGCTCATTTCTTTAAACAAACAACCTTGCCGTGGATGTCTAGACATCGTTCTCAAAATACAGAAACACAAACAAACGAAGTTTTGAACCACTTATTTATGTATCGAATGTTACCGTTGAACTTATACAGGGTGAGATTTTGAACAGGGATCACTGTAGTAGCTGTGATAACCTAAAGAGTTCAGATTTCATTTAGGAGATTTAATTAGAAAACTCAGTACCAAATTCTTCATCATCATCCTTTTAGACACAGGTCTCTCTCTGTGAGGGGCCTTAAATCTTTGAGAATTGAAATCGATATTCCAAGGTGTAGAAAACTACGGTAAAGATGAATAATAAAATAAGGTAAATTCATCATCATTTTAGTCCAAAAGTGACCAAAGATGTCCACAGCTGGTCGTAACCCGTCGCAAGCGTCGTCACATTGATCGATTAGGCCATTGTAAGTCGCCTTGCTTCCATTGGCCTGATGCTAATACTTACGGTGTACTTTAATTCCTGATGAAATTTCCAATAGCCATTTGTCAGAACTAGGAACTAAGCCATAGCACTTAAGCTCAGTTTTTTTATCGGTACTTAGAAAGAAACAAACAAAAAGTGTTTATTCACCACAAAAACGACATACAAATTTTTGATTTTTCCTTCAATTAAACCCTCAACGATAGTATTAGTAAGTACTTAAATTAGTAAAGAAAAGTAAGATTAAAATAAAATACCAAATTTGAGTACCTATACTACATAAAAGATAGCTTGATCTCTGCGACAGCTGTCAGTATCAATACAGTAACAATAGCGCTTGACAGGCTAACAATAACATATACGTCAGTTTGACATATGTCACAGAGATCAAGTATAGTAGGATGATGAATAAGTAAAAGCAGATGAATGGCGTGACTGTGGCAAGAAGGCTTCCTCTCAGCATAATGCTGTGCCGTGGGGGACCCAGCACGGCATTTCGGAATTACGTATTTATCTACTCATTGTTGGCATCACTAATGGTCAAATTAGTTAAAGAGTTTATTATTTAATAATTTTTAGACGAAAAATTGACGAATATTCGCGTTTTACCGATATTTTCAATCATTGGTTAGCATTTATTTAACCATTGGTTGAGTTAACTACCGATAAAAAAACTTAAGTGGCAGTGGGCAGGGCACATTGCTCGCAGAACGGATGGCCGATGTGACAGAAAGGTTCTGGAGTGGTGACCGCAACCCGGCAGACGTTGCTTTGGAAGGCCTCCCACCAGGTGGACCGATGACCTAGTGAAGGTTGCGCGGATCCGCTGGTTGCCGGCGACGCTTGGGGGAGGCCTATGTCCAGCAGTGGACGTCTTTCGGCTGATATGATGATGATGATGAAAAAAACTGGGCCTTAGCAGTTGACCTTAGATCGCAAAGCATCGAGTAATATAAAAAATATACCGTAAGCATTCAAATGCAACTTAACCACGTTTGCTAGTGATCCCTGTTCAAAACCTCATCTTGTATACAGCGCATAGATTCCCGTGTCTAGACGGAATACATTAAGCTAGTCGTTCAGTCATTATCGAGCTATGCAATATAGAGGGTAGACAGTAATCGCTGCATTTGAGAAATTATTGGTTATTGCCTTTCTAGTTAGAGAGGATTCGCTTTAAGTTCTAGAGTTTATTGATATAGTTTTTGTAGAAAGGAAACAGTTGAAGTTCTGTTGAAATTGCATGGGAGATGACTGTAAGATAATTTTCAGGGTCATTGACTTTAAATGCCGTTATTGTTTCTAAATCCATTAATTTTGCTTCTTCTTCTTATTTGTCGTGAGTTTTTTGAAAGGTCGGTTGTAATCACTTAGTGACTGCTGCAGGGACCTCTCGATCATTTGCTTATATTTAACTTGTAAATTATTTTCAAAATATTATAATGAATGGTTGTATGCTTAAATCTGAATACTATTCGATATTTTATGAGTTTTGGTTAATACTGAAAACTAAGGCCACAAAATGCCAAAGTAATCTAATACCTTTAGGAAAAGATACTAATAATTTTTTTTTTAAATTTGAAAGAGCAGTGGTAGCCCAGTGGTATTGGCCGCGACTTACAAGTTGTAGGTCGTGAGTTCGAACCCAGGCAGGCGCTTTACTTTGTGTAAATTATTTCATCACCACTGCTCTCAAAAACGGTGAAGGAAAACATCGTGAGGAAACCGACATGTCCTAGAATCAAAAATTCGAAGATATGTGACATCCACCAATCCGCACTGGGCCCGCGTGGTGGATTACGGCCCAGCCCCTCTCACAGAGAGTAGGCCTGTGTCCCAGCAGTGGGAACATTAATAGGCTGATGATGTGATGTGTGACGTGACTAATAAATTTATGACAACGGTTAAAACATGGAGAAAAGAGAGAGGAGGGTTTTTACCTAGCAGTGGGACTAACTAATCTAATCTAATTAGACCGTATGGGGTTAGTTAGATTAGATTAGTTAAAACATAACACTTCTTTGCAGTCGGCTAAAAAAACAGCCTTGCCATATATTTCATTCCAAAATAGAACAAAACTTCAACCTAATTACTGTCTAATAGCATTCCGGCATTACACTAAATTCCTATTTAAGACAAAAACATTAAGAAACAAAGTAAACTAATCTCAAACGGAGTACAAAAACGTGTAAAGCAATGAAATAATTACGTTTAATTTACGATAAAACGGTAAAAAAAGAAAAACAATAATTAAATATTCATTACGAGGAATTATCGCGTTTTCTTTCTTTTTCGACGAAAATTCACGAAAGCCTTGGCACTTTTTTGTTAAGTGAGATACGTCGGATTACTGGACTCAGGTACGTTTTTTATCGATATCGATGTTTTATTTTAGCAGCCTTTATTTTATACTTATTGGTGACACGATTCATAAATAGTTCTTTTAACGTCTTTCTTTATAGTGATAACGTTAAATTGAGTTTCAAATCTTTAAAATAATGGATACTGTTCTTTATTTATGATTAATAAAATGATGAGATTTTTTTATCAGTTTCATAAATAACATACATAAACCTGATTTTATGTTTTCTTTGTTAAATGTTGGTATGCGCAGATGTCATTTTATTTATTTATTAGAGAAACCTGAGTACTGTACCAGAAACCAACAAAATTAAGAGTTCATTTCCAACATCTACCAGAAAATCTTGGCGCTTTCACCTTGAAATTACTCCCAAGTTTTTAAGCTATTGCATAGCTTTTATCGCGGGCTTTGAGCGCGGCGACCGATTGAGTGCGGCGACCGAATCAAGAAATTCCGTAACGAAAATAAACCTGACACCCCGAGCTGCTCCGAAATCAGACGATGGATTCCGAGTGTAACTGGAATAAATATCTAAGAAAAAAAAACTCAAAAATAAAAAATAAATAAATTATTATTATTGCATAAGTTGATAAAAAATGCTATGCAATAGCTTTACCGCGGCAGTTCCCGAGTGCCACACTTCTTTTTTTTACCTCACTTGATTAAAATCTTGGCCACCATTCACGTGATCCACCAAATGAACAACAATTTGAACAATAAAGATAATATATTTTTTATGTCTTTAATAAAAGTTAAATCATCGATCTTTGCCAATTCATCCCACCTCTAGAGACGGCTCCCCATTAACGCTATTACGCTAATGATTCGCCGGAGCAGGACACCCCCCTAATTACAAAACAAAGCATTTTAATAAAGATATTTCTTTTAACCGTCCAGTACCCACTTTTGGGCGCCCGGGGGTCGTTGATTTCGACTTTTGTATTGTTTTTTGTTTGATTAATGAGTAATTGGCTTTAGTTTTTATTTAAGCGTGTTTAAAGAAGACCAATTGATTAGAAATAACAAAGATTTTATGAATTCACGTCATTGAAATGTTTTTTTTTTTTTCATTGGAGTGCTTTGATCGTTTGCATCCAATAAATTTATATCACCAAAGGAAACAACTTAAACCGATAAAGATGACTAGAAGATAGCAAGGGTCCAGACATAAATTTAAGAGATCTATAGGATCAAATAGGCGCTGGTCCTTAGGTTAATTGAATATCTATATAGAATAAACATGGTCAATTCAGCATAGAATCATGCATAGCATCTTGACCTGCGGAGCGAGCATGGGCGTACCCAAGACATTTGTTACAAGACATGATAAATTATGTCATGTCTTACAATTTGTCTTAAATGCTAGCACACACACATGTGACATAGTTTAAAGGCGCGATATGCCTTTCTTGTTTCTGACTTCATAGTGCGACATAATCTGAATAGACGACCAACCAAATAATACGTATAAAAGTGTGCCGTTCAAACAGATAAACAACTTTTTAATTTTGTTGGGAACAAATTAATATTGTACTTATGACCTACGTAGACTTATGCACACTTTATTTTTCTTTGTTTGTTTGATAAAATAGTAAGTGTTTGTTAGAAAGATATAATTATTGTGTAATTTTTTATAATTACTTAAAAAATAAAATTGGAAAATTTCCGAAATAGGAAAAAAATATTCGTCATAAGTTATGCCACAAGTCAAGAAAATGTCTCACGCCGCCATGCTAGCATTTAAGATAAATGGCTTTATTGCCCAAACTGTGATAAAAAGTGTGACTTAGGCCATGTCACAGTAGATCGTGCTCGCCGTGCTGCGCGAGGTTTGGACACAACTTCACAGGCTGACGATACTGTTTGAGATATCATATCTCCAGTGTTGACTACTAAGGTTAAATGTATCCCATTTAAATGTAAGTTACTAGAAACTATATTGACGGACTGTATGTGTGAAGAATTAACTTGTTGACCAACTGTGTAATCTTTTACTTCTATCAACATCATGCGAAACCATCCCTACATCAGTCTCATGCAAATTGCCTACCCCTGGGTTGGTCGGTGAGTAAGGTAAAAAATTCTACCTTACAATTTGGATCTTTCTTACATTGGATTTTCTATGGTTAGTAAGATTTGTTTCACGTTTTTTTATAATCAAAGTTAAATCATTTATTACTTATCATTTTATATCATTAAATGGCACATTTGTATGTCAATATTTACATTTTATGTAGGTAAATGTCATTTAATATTAGATGCTAGTTGCCCATTCGCAAAGTTTCATTACAAAACATAAATACTTTCACCGATCCAATGCGGAATACCAAAAAGATTAACCACGTAGCCGACCAGCCTCCAGCAATAAAAAAACAATTAAAACCGAGTCATAATTCAACAAAAACTCATTTCTAAATTGAACAATTCCAAATTCAAACAAAAGTCACGGCCGCCATTGAAAACGAAAAAAAATGTAGTTGTAGCTGCGAATGCTCCTCCAAAAATTAAAAAAAAAAACAATTGCCTCGCACCGCCCGTATATAACCCAGACAATAGTTACAAGAATATATGAGCCATATTAACAATACACGCAAACATTTTTATACATTTTTGTTCTACCAGCACCGACGCGCTTAAACGGAAGCAATAACCTAACAGCCCGGACGTTTACGCCATTTTATTCATGTAACCCGGCAATAATGCCACTGTTTGCATAGCAAGATATAAAAATTATTCAATTTTTGTTTGTGGTTTTTTTCACACTTCATCTGACATGTTGATTGTCAAGTTGTGTTGTTAAATAAGAGATTTTTATTGTTCAGGCGGTAAACACGGGTTGTTAAATGCTTAATGGGAAAAATATTTCAGTTGTTTTTTTGTTGTCTTGTTTTGATGGTCCGTTACTGTTGAGCCTAACTCTTTTATTTATGGGCACCACGCAAAACAATTTTATGAATTTATAAACCTCATCGTAAATTGCGGAAATGGTAGATCACTCTTTTCCTATTATATAAAGTTTTAAGCTTCTAACTAAACATGTGAAATTTTCTTACGAACAAATGCACAAGATATCTGTTTTCAGTCGAGAAAATTATAATGCTGTGACATTTATGCATCCAAAATTACTTAGTTTCAGAGATCTGCTTTTAAATTATTCAGGAATAATGCAAGAATTCTCGGTATTAATATTGTGCAGTCCACAAATTCCACCAGTTTCTCAAAATTCTTCCTAAATGCAATCTTTAAAAGATACTTTGTCTTTGGTTTTCATTATTGTAAGTGTGCGTGTCAACGTCCGGTACCCTCGTTGCTCCCTGGACCAGCTGGGTAAGGTTTAGCGCAAGCGAAAGCTTACGCATCTCCCGTCCAGCATGGTCAGTGCACTGGTATGGGAAGAGCCACTCCTGGTGGTGGGCATTTAAGTCCCCCAGTAACACTAATTAGGCGGCAGGGTACCGCTGCTGTTCCACGTCAGCAGCCTCACTGAGGTACTCTGTGAGCCTGGTTGTCTCCTGATCTCAGCTGTGCGAACGGTAGACACTATCTTATCAAGTGCAGGCTAAGGGAAATCTTTGTGAAGAGGTACATTGATTCAGTTGTCGTCTTCGTTAGTATAATTTTTGGCATTTTAAACATCCAAATTAGCAATAGGAGTCACCTTGTGAAAATATAATGTTAAGTACTAATTAAGAAAATAGTTCAATATTTTTAACGATGTGCTGAAGTATGTAATTATTCCTAGAATAACAAAAAGGAAAACAAACAGAGAATCCATTTGCTTTGAAGTTAAGAATAAAAGTTAATAACATACAAAGTAAATTAGTTTGCATCCTACTCACATAATGAGGCTTAGGTTCTATGATCTGTTTTACAAAGAGCATGAAATAAATCATTTTGATTGATGAATTTATAAATAAATTTAATATACTTTTCGCCTTATAGTCGCTTTATAACGAGATCGCGTTGGCGTTTTCCATTTGACTAAAATCTTTAAAGAAACTCACTCTAAAAACTATTTTAAAGTCCAGACATTCCTTATTGCACAAGTTTAAATAAGAACAATATGGGATAGAATGTTAAAGATTTAACCAAACCTTCGAAGTTTTAGAAAACTATTTTCATTGACTTGTTGGTCCTAGATGTTAGTCAGTTGTCAATATTAAAAAGATGCCTTTTCCTGCAGCTTTATTAAAAAGCAACGTATGTATGTAAAACACCCAGATATAGTGCAACTTATTACCAGCGAAAGATTTTTCGAATCTGGTCAAAACTATATTTTACAAAAATATACTATTTCACTTCTTACTAATATTTTAGTTTAGTCAATAATTTCAGCAGTGTAGATAGAAATATTAAATTGTTCATACTTTATTTTTGATTTATCTCCAAACTAACTAGCATTTAAAAACAGTATTGCTTTATCTAATCACAAATTCAAACTAACACAACACCGCTTGACCGGAAAGTATTCCAAGAAAAACATAATCCTATTCAAATATCCCGAGAGACTTTTAATCTAAAACGCTCTATAAATATACGAAAAACTGAATCCACACAAGCTCCGTAAAGACATGAAAATTAACTTTTTCAACCGCTACCGAAGTGCTTGCTTGATGCACTCCGAATAATTAATAAAACCTCGTATTACTTTTATTTATGGCGCTGAGCGGGTTATGCTTGAATAATAGGTTCAAAGATAATATCTATAAGAACCATTTTGCATATTTCAGAAGCAGTAAGGCCGCTCCGTAACTTTTGTACTAGCTTGACGTCAGTTTGTTTTCTTTATTTCTGCGGTAAGTTCGTTTACAAAGGTTTTGAGCAGTTGGGTTTAGTTGAAATGTGTATTTAATATTTAAAGAACTGTGGCTCTGTATTTACATTTCTTACTCAATGTATATTATTTCTAAAGTCTTTTATTTACAAAGATACATACGTCATACGTCATTTATTTCGGTTACAATTCCATGAGAGTGCGTTGGAATTGCATGAACTAATTCCTCCTAGCCCTTTCCATCTATCGGACTACAAGACGTATGGCGATGTGTCATCGGTACATGGTGGACATCCCTCCCATACGCACCAAACGTTTTGAGAATACTTTTATTATGCGTACAGCTAAGGAGTGGAATTCTCTGCCGGAGTCTGTATTTCCTAGCTACAACCTGGGAGTCTTTAAGTCAAGAGTGAATAGGTTTCTTCCAGGTAAGCGTGCTTCATCGTCGACCACATCATCGCTTACCATCAGGTGAGATAGTGGTCAAGCGCGAGCCTATCAATAATTAAAAAAAATAAAATTATGTACAGTGTATAAAATACTTAATTAACTAATATTAGAAACATATACACTTAAAATAAAAACTACCAACTTAGTTAGTTCCTATCCGACCTCCTAAAAATATATAATTCTAAAATATGGCGTCGGAAAATTCCTCCACATCTTTGTCCACTCGAACCCCACGTTTATATTAATGAGCAAGAACCAGTTTTTCAATAGTCTGATAACTTTTAACAGAGGAATAAAAATGGCCGTTTGACATATTTTCTATACAAAAGCTGTCAAACCGCCATTTTTATTCCTCTGTTAAAAGTTATCAGACTATTGAAAAACTACTATAGAAAAATCGGGCCAAGAAATGTAAAATTTTTGATTGAGTTCTTAAAGTCTATTATTTAAAATGAATAAGAATATTTCAACGAAAAATTCAACTGCCTGACTCGTTTACCGCTTGAAAATTCTTTCTTATTTCATTACTAGCCCACGGCTGGGCAAAGCTCTCTACCACGTTCTTCCTGCTACTTCTTTTCTTATGAATGAAAAATAAAATAATTCTGCTTAACCAGAGCTGTACAAAACCTAGTCCAAAAAGGTTTAAAGTGTAGACGCTGTATATAAAAATGGACGTATTGTATCTAACCGGACTGCAATCACCAATAAATAATTATCCTGTAGCAGATTAGTCATTATTTATGTAAATAGTAGTAAACCTATACCAGAGAGTCAATTTGCACAGGCAGCCGCTTACTGTGCAAACTGAAATGGCAATAATACAATAATGTATGTAGCATTGATAAACCGACATAGCAATATCGGAAATAAAACATTTTATCATTAAAAGTCTTTATTCCTAAAATCATTGTAATAACATTCGTTGTTCCCATTAATGTCGCTGTTTACTTTGCATGGTTTGTTATATTTAAATTTAAAGTAAAACTTAATGGTTAAGGTAAAAACAAATGAAGGTTGCAATGAGCTAAGCTGTCAGCGATACCGCCTTTGCATCCATAGAATCAGTATTATTTTAATAAAGTTTTGTTACAATTTTGGTGTACAATAAAGAATATTATATGTTTCTATTTATCACACTTGACATAATTCATTAAAAATTTAAAAAAGCTCTTTACTTACTACAATTGAATTTGAAAACGCAAAATAGTTTGAATATGAAAAAGCACCGAAAAGGGCATGCAAATATTGTAACAACAGTCGTATACAACCATCAAAACAAAAAAATATTACCAAATACCGACCCTTTTAAATGCCTGTCTCACTTTTACCAATACCTCTTACAAATACAAACAGGCAAGCTCACATCGCGATGTGGGCTCTCACATTACCATATTCTAGTCCGCAGGTTTCGTTTCTATCCCGCGATGGATTCTCACGATTCCCACCAGTGTTTGACTTTGGAACTCCACTAATATTATATTGAAATTTAATGGGATTTCAGGAACTAAATCGGCAGTTCTGGATTCTGTTAGGTGATGCATACGCAGTAGTGTTTGGTTTGTTGTTACTTAGTTAAAGTTGGAAATAGAGAATATGCATGTATGGAATAGTTTGTAGCGTTATTGATTTCTGTTGGGGATTTGATGACGTGTGTGGTAGTTTATTTGATGTTATGTGAACATTGTGTTTGATTACTGTTTATTACATGGAATGTAACGCAGAATTTATATTTTCAGGCTGTGTCCAAAATATCCTTATTATATATCTGTGTAAATGTTTGAATTTAGGAACGACACTTTTTACATATTTCAAAAGTATTTGTCAAGTGTTATCAAATAAAAGAGCATAATCAAGAACCAATAGCATTTAAACACATCTAATGAGTCCTTAAGTTCCTTGCAGCAGCCCATAATATTATCAAAATTCTTAACTGCCTTATTGTTTACCAATTTTAAACAAAACCTGCTATTCTATTTACTTAACCAACAAATTGAACTACAAAAGCAATTGTTAGAAAAGCTCCCAGGAAAACGTCAGCATGACATACGCAATCAAACGCTCAATGTAAAACAGTTTAACTATTATTCGACAAATCCCGCCGAGAATTAATTTCCGATGTGGATGATAATGAACAGGCTGTACGGGTCATTTGCATCGATATACCGATGTCGTTCATCGAAATGAGCGCACACTGCAAATTTGCCGAACGAGCCCGCAAAACCAGTGTGAATTGAGGCCTACTGCAGTTGTTACTACATGATACAGAGTACTGTTTGTGTTTTTGTTTGGGCATTTCATATTTGAGCGAGCTTTGTTGCATTGGTATTGTAACATAGTTCTCCGTTTATTTACATCGTTTAATAACATAGGATATTAAATGTACTCTGAACAAAAAATGCAGTAATCATTATAATTTCTGAAATCAGAAATAAAGATAAGCAATCAACCAAAGATTTCATTGAAATTTCGATTTCTGAATATCTATAGGCATTTCCAGTACGCTCCAGTAGAAACCATTTCGAGCCGGATATTGCACGTCCATTGTTGTAAAATTCATAGAGGCATAATATTTACTTTTTGCATATAAAGTCCGTGATTGATATCCGATTGCTGGGGGCTATGCATCTGGCAAATAGATTTAATGGCTTTCAGATTTGCGATTATATTAATACCAGGTACCATTTGGATGGAAGTAACGGTTCGGATGAGCAAAAGCTGGACCTTTAATTTTTATACATAAATATTTGCAACTGATTCTTTGTTGAATATTGCAACAGTTGTAACGCTGCAAGAATGATACATGAAATTCGGAGCTTAAAACAAACAACTGGACAACAAAAAGCCAAAGAGTAAAAATAGTATGTGTTACAAATAATAATAAGTAATAATTAAAAACATTCATAAATCCAACGCACACAAGACGAACAAAGATTATTTCAGAGCACGTAACTAAAACAGAAGTAAACTCCAGCATCCCTAGCGACCTTCGCAAAGCTCTCGAGCAGAAGGAACTGCGCACAATGACAGGCACATTGTGAACACGTTCGTAATTGCATGACATTGCAACTGCCTCCCTCCGATATTGAACAACCAGAGCTGTTTGGTGTTACGCTTCTAAGTAATTTTGATTTTCATGCAGATTTCGGGTGAGTATAGATTTTAGATTGGCTGATATTGGTTTGGTATAGACTGAGATTTTGAAAGCTGTTAAAAGCCTATAGACAAAAGGATGTTCTATCAGCGGTGACGATAGTCGATAATGTATGGTATTATCGAAATATAGAATAGAATAAAATAAAAACATTTATTTGACACTGACACTACACAATTCAACAGCAACAATGACAAAGTAACAGAGATAAATCATCATCTTCATCATATCAAACCCACCGCACTATTCCCAAACCACTGCAACTCCTGAAAGCCAGAATCAACAGTGGCGACCACCAGAAAAGCGCCGAGGCAATGAAGCTCGACGAAGTCCCGGAGAATGAATTTAACTGTCTTGGATCCCGCAACGAAATTAATCAGAAAAGAATAACGGAGGAGTAGGAAAAAACATAAATTTCCACTTCCCTCCATATCAAGCAGGAGACAGAACAAACAAGGCCACTAGGCACAAAGGGTCGTTTACAACTGGGATAAGCCCAGTTGCCTAGCACCACGGATAAAAATAAGAATTAATAATTAATGGGTCCTAACATTGTGAGCTGCTATGTTTGATTCCAATAATAGGTATGGCAAAAACGCTTGAACGCACGGAAATTAGTTCTAGTTTCCACAAGGTCCGTATAGTAAACAACTCCTGAGGTAGCCTCTACATTATTCAACATAATATTACGTTCATTCTGCCAAAGAATACACTCCCATAAGATATGATGTGCAGATTGTACATATTCGCAGTCAGATGTAGAACACTGACATAAAGGCGAGGCAACGAGCTTGAAGGAAAACAATTTACTTTTAAAGTTACCATGCCCTGTGAGAAATTGGGCAACACAGTGATCCACCTCCAGCCACGTCCTGGCCAGCCGAACGCGAACGGATGGAAAGAATTGGTGGAGATGTCGGCCCTTGATAGAATTATCCCACCTACATTGCCATTCGGATAAAAGTTCCTCCCAGACGTCAATAGGTGGTTTAAATAATCTAGAGATTTTCTCACGGTCACTCCGCGTTAAAAAGTTCGCGTCCGTGGTCTCTCGTGCGGAATAGTACATTGCAGCACGTCGCTGCACTTCAAGGTCGACCGGAAGTACGCCAGCAAGTACCGGTAAGGCCTCAGTACTAACCGTCCTGTACGCTTTGCATAAGAATATCAAAGCCAAACGCTGACTCTGAAGCAACTTACGTCGCACCGCCCCTATGGTGGCCCTATCAGCCCAAACTGGCGCCCCGTAGCAAATACAACCCAAGTAAGTAGCCCCATAAATAGTTTTTAAAGTTAAAAAAGACAGACCCCACGTAGATTTAGATATTCTCGTTAAGGCATAGAAATTTTTTTTTGCTTTTTCACCGACTATTTTAATATGATCTATAAATGCAAAATTCCTCTCTAACACGAGACCAAGATAGCACACGGACTGCTTCCTTTTTACGGGAACGTTATTAAATTTAATAGTAGGACACGATTTAAGATTACCCTTCAAAATGAGTTGATAAGTTTTGTGCGGAGCAAAGGTCAGGCGGTTTCGATCGCCCCACTGAGATACCAATCGTAGGCAAGTGTCAGCCAAGTTCTCGAGTCCAGCTCGAGTACTTGATTGAATGAGCAGAAGAGCGTCGTCCGCGTAACCGGTTAATGAACAGCCGCTTGGAAGAGGAATCGCGAGGAAATCATCAAAGCCTAAATTCCATAAAGGCGGACCAATAACCGAACCCTGAGGACATCCCATGGTGAGAGACTTCGACATGGAATGATGGCCGAGTTTGAGCTTCGCGGAACCATTCAAAAAGTAAGAGTAAACTAGATTATATATATTTCTATAGCAGCCCCGAATTTTCATTTTAAGTAGTATAGCATTGGCCACCATGCGTTATCAAAAGCCCCAGAAATATCTAGAAAAATCCCAATTACGTACTTATGTTCAGATGTATTAACTATTTGCCTAACAGTAAGGGCCGCATCTACGGTAGATTTTCCAGTAGTGAAACCGAATTGATTGTTATGAAATTTTGGTCCGTCCGGTAGCAAAATTAAAAAAGCTTCATCATATCAGCCGAAAGACGTCCACTGCTGGACATAGGCCTCCCCCAAGCGTCGCCACATTGACCGATCCCGTGCGTCTCGCAACTAGCGGATCCCCGCAGAGAGAAAAATAACGTGGTTATTCTCAAACATTATGACATTTTGACGATCACTATCGCCGATATAAGGACACTTATTCTAGAACCCAAGTGACTATGTACTGTATTGTGCACTGGGGTAATTCTGAAAAAGGGTATATTTCGAAAATTCAAAAATTCTTCTAATCGTAGCGATATTTTTCTATTGGCAAAATTGGTTTAGACGCCTTCTTGATTGTCCTCGCCGCATCAGTCGTCGTGAGAAGCTAGTGTCAACATAACGTGTGTAGCGTCAAGTTTTGTCAAGAGAGTGTTTTTCGCGCCATTTTCGTTGATTCACAATAACCCCAACATTTTTATCTCGGAATTTTGGTCACTTATTTGAATAAGTGCTTGTTTCTACGATACCTTGTAGTTTTTAGCGATTTCTTGTAACGAAAACAACGTCCTAGCTGTGTTTTAATATTTGTTTTTTCGTAGAAACCCCTCTGAGGTAATTCCGATGCATAGTGAAATAATGTACCACAATCTCTTCTTGGGGTAATTCCGAACTACAAAACTACAAGAAATTATACTATCGATACTATTACTAAAACTCATGATATTTTGTGTAAGGGGTAAATACGATTGAAAAAGAAATGTAAACCTTCGGCCAAAGTGCAATAAAATCTAGTTTTGAATAATTTCGGAATAATCCCAAGATAGTTCGTAATTTCCCCTATATCAAAAAATTATAACACAATAATTCAAAATGCTCTATTTAGTGAATCCAACCACATATTAATAAATCTAATATATCCATAGGCTAAATCGTTTCATTAAGTTAACAGAAGTCGCATATTATTTGCAGTAAACATGAAACTACTTTACGTAACTAACCGAAATGTAGACCTCTAGTCATCTAGCAAAAATTCCCATCGGAATTACCCCAGTGCATCTTAATAAGTTTTAAATTCAGGTGCAGTATCTCCTCAATCTCGCTTAATGTCAAGGGATAATTACTTAGTTATACACCAAAATGAATTGATTCTTGAACCAAATTAGATCGTTCCTTTTCTTTATGAAAAAGGGCCGTGTTCATATTTCTATTCGTTTTCTTGGTTTGTTAGAGATTGCTTCCTTACGCAGCCCTCCACAATATTATAACATTCGTATCTTCAAGTGAGGTCAATAGCCCTCAAGACTGCTCCGAAAATGTAACACACACAGAAATAATAACGATTTTCTTGCTACACATCGTTTTTAGAACAAACCATTTTGTAAGTCAAGCCGCAATCTTTGTTTTTGCTGTATCAGTTGGGGTGAGAATATATCAGACTGTAATGATGAATGTGCGAATGAAAATGAGAGAAGGATTCATTAAAATACGGTTTATTTCACTCTTTATACACTCAGTGGTGCACTTGCATTATATAATATTTCGTGTGAAATGTTTTCCTCAAAAGATACGTAAAGCAAAGCAGTTATATTGTACTAATATTTTGACAGTTTACCATATCAAATAGAGGGAGAGCTTATTGTCATCAATTGGACAACGCTTTTGAGCCATACTGAGAAATTCCAGATGGAAAATCCCGTGTTTTGCGTGACTCAGAAATCTAATCCAAAATATCATTTTTTTTTTTTTTTTTTTTATTTGTGATGGGTTTGCTCTTGACTCTAGTCTAGGTCAGAGGTGACTGAGACAGAGTCGACGATGGAGTGAGTTTACCCAGAAGAAGCCTGTTCACTCTAACTTTGAAGAGATTCGGGTTAAAGGCGTTCGGAAACACAGACGCAGGTAGTGAGTTCCATTCATTCGCTGTGCGCATTATGAAGGATGTTTGGAAGCGCTTGGTGCGAATTGGTGGAATGGCAACAAGGTAAGGATGGTAACTTGCAGTGCGTCTAGATGTCCGATGATAGAAGGGGTCTGGTGGGATGAGGTCGTGGAGTTCTTGAGCACACTCACCGAAGTACAGTCTGTAGAAGACCGACAAGCAGGCAACCTTGCGGCGATGAGCCAAGCTGTGAAGCTTGGCATCCGCCAGTTCAACGTCACCAATGAGCCTCTTGGCTCTGCGTTCCACCGAGTCAAGCGCGGCAAGCTGATACTTAGCTGAGCCATCCCAAAGGTGGCTGCAATACTCCATGCAGGATCGGACTTGCGCTTTGTATAGAGTTAAAAGCTGTCCAGGCGTAAAGTATCGCTTCACTCTATTTAGGATGCCCAGTTTTTTGGCCGCAATTTGGGCTTTGTACTCAATAGAGGCGCCGAAGTTGAGACTGGATGTCAACTCCATGCCTAGGAGCTCGAGCCGATCAGTCACAGGAACAGACGTACCCCGGAAAGTAGGAGTATGATCGAAAATACTCCTTTTAGCGGTAAAAAGACACGCCTGTGTTTTGGTGGCATTAAAGGAGACCAGATTGTCATCACCCCACTGGGGTGCTTATCATGCTCAACATTAGCACTTTCGACCAATAGGAACTTTTCTCTTCCTGCCCTTATCTCATGTTACTTGAGTTCGGCGTAACACGTTTTCTTCTTCCATACCATCCTGTCCCCTGTCACGCTATCACTGACTTCCCTTTCTTTCATGTCACTCTTCCCCTTCCCTCTCCATCCATTCACATTTATATACATAACTCGTTTAGTAACATGCGTTTCATGCTTCCTCATCACATGACCATATCAGGACAAACGGTTTCCTTTCAACTTTAAAACTTCCTCTTTCTCACTTCATCCATTCTCGTCACTCCGCACATCCATTTCAACATTCTCATCTGTGCTACATGCAATCTCTTTTCTTCCATCTTTTTCACAGCCCAACATTCTGATCCATACAGTACGTCAGGTCTATGCTAATCATGGACTTTCGGACCAATATGAACGAGGCAGCATTTTCAATGGAAAACTCAAATCTTAATAATTGTGAACTCATACTTGTCGATAGTTATTAATATCATATATATCGCCGACTCAGCTCAGTGGCTGAATGATTGGCATCTGTTAATAAATATTTGTATGGTATGGCCTACATTAATTTTCCGGGTCTGTAGTTTGTGCATTTGTAATTTGTGTTTATCTGTGTCGACAATGTCACTCGTGACTTAACAATAGGTTTACCATGAAAGCTGCTTTATTCTACTGTTAAATGCCAAAAAGACTATCTTAGACATTAACCTAAATGGTCCTCATATGATTTGACAGTTGCATTAATTGTATTGAATTTGATATCTGATTTTATTTCGGTGTTTCTTCTCTGAGTATTCAGCAAGGGAAAACCGGCCACATCTAGTTTGAATTGATTAAAAATTAACTTATAAAAGTGTTATTTTAAACACTTTGCAAAATTAATATCATTAGGGTTAAATTAAATTAATTTTGCAAATTGGTTGAAAATTAGTGATTCAGTGCCTAAGACGTTGGTTTTTTTTTTTTTTTTAGATAGGCTCGCGCTTGACCACTATCTCACCTGATGGTAAGCGATGATGTGGTCGACGGTGTAGCACGCTTGCTTAGAAGTAACCTATTCACTCTTGACTTAAAGACTCCGAGGTTGTAGCTATCTGGAAACACAGAGAGAACACATCTACGCGAGACACAAAGGCCTTTTAATAGGGATGTTGACAAAAATATATATTTAGTCCGTCAGTTACATAACCTATTGCACATAAAAATATTGAACACGTATTTTGCTTTTCCAACGTAAACAAATAAATACAACGATTCAGTGCGTTGAAATATCGTGTGACGTCACGGTATTCTACACTTTGTAGTGACAAAGTTACATCACAAGCCCCCACTCATGAACTTTGATGCGCTTTATCTTTGTCAATTTTAATTTTTTTGTTAAAACAAAAAGTATCTACGTACCCAATATTATTTGGTAATCTCACTGACGGACTAAATATAATTTTCATTTTTATACCTAGGAAACATCCCTATTGTTTCGGTAATTACTGCACACAACCGGTTAAACAACACACACAGTACAATTTATTCTATTATTTATGGAAGAAGTCTGCCAGGTCTAAAAACGTGGGACAGTGACAAATACTATTCTCAAAAGATAACAAAATCCCTTCCGAATTACCAAAACATTTTCCTCACCAATAAAAGTGCAAGTGTCAACAAGCCCGCGTAATTTGTCACGCAATCTCGTGACGTGACAAACTGACAAGTGACAGTCATAGCCTCGTAAGACCATGTTACTTGTCACGCTCGCACTCTAGCTGGTTACAGCTTCAATATAGCGCCTTAGCGTGTTCAGTGCTTGTGTGTATTATATTGAGGGGAGAAATAAAAATAGTGTTGTTTTAGTGGTATTTTTTTAAAGTGTGATGTGATGTCTTGGGCAAAGCTTTTTTGTCCTTGATTTTCTCTTCAAGGGGATGGGTTCTGGTTCTTTTCGAAGACTAAACAAACATTATACAGAGGTTGATTTTTTTGTCTGAAAAAGTAATGCTCCGATTCAAACAAATCGTTTAGTCCAGCCCAATTATCCCACGGGAACATACTACCTATAAAAAGTATCCTATGTTTTAATCTAGGTTATAATCTATCTGTGTATCAAATTTCATCTAAATCCGTTCAACCATATTTGCGTGATTAATTAACAAACATTCATCCATCCAAACTTTCATATTTGTAATATTAGTAGGACTAGTATTGTGGGTAATTATATGTAGGTAAGTGGTTGAAAATTAATAGCCAATTCCTAAAAAATGCTCATAAAATAACAAAATATGATGCTATTCCGAAGACTTGGTTAGACATAAAACTTCTACAAGATAAGGGATATAAAATAACTTAGATTATTCTTACTATTAACCTCCAACATCCCTTACTCTTACAAAATATTACTCACATAATTTCGCTGACTTCCGTCAAAATAATATCTACGCCGACAATGGATAAAGCCAAACCATCGTTGATATTTCAAGATAATGTGTATGTTAAATTACGATCCGGAAGACTGACCTTAGAGCTCAAAAGTTAGTCCACCAACATAATAATCCATTCCCAAACTATATTGAGGACGGCTTCCAGTACAACATTATGCAACTGAGTACCACTATCTGACATGAAGCCTACCAGACCTCCACAACTCAGCAGCTGAGTAACTGCTTAATTAAGTGCCCGGTGCTAGATGATCACTCCAAAATCAACAACCTACCTAATGAGTCAAACGCAGGACCCAATTCCAAACCGAAGAGTAAGAGTAGCTTCACTAATCTAATTTATACGATGATGCTCCTATATTTTTCTAATACAGTAATATTCCCAGACTACGCCATGCTTCCCTCAAAATATTATCATATAAGCCCACAATAATATTTTATCGTGAGAGACTAAATAATACGTCGGCAACATTTGTTGGTTATATTGTTACGTGTGGCCGTTATATACCGACCAGCGGGTATGTGCGTGGTCTAGGGTTTCATATAATGAAATGATTTGTATTTAGGCTCGATTACTTCTCGATATGTATAGTACAAAATTTTTGGAAACATCAATAAATAATGTTATTAGTTAGTTTCCATTTAGAAAAGATTTTAGCTAGTTTTTGTATTGAGCGTAGGCACTCGTTTATTTACAAATGCTTTATTTTAATCCTGAAAATTATTTTGTTTCCTCACACAAAAATGTTTAAAAACAATTTGCGCGCCTAAATAAGCTGTGGAGCCATCTTTGTTGCATAACCTTTTTAGAGAATAGATTAAAAACAAATTTTCGTAAGCTGCCAGTTTGAAGGCGAAACTTTTTACCTCATCCAACTTTAATAGCATTAGACCTTCATAATCTGTAATTAATTTATATTCAGTGTATTCCGAAGTACGTTTTATCTTCTGCGGGAATTAAAGGTTTAAACCCCAAGCGGGGAGAAAAGAATGTTGTCGCTTTTCGAAACTTGAAGAAAAAAAGACGGAGCCTGAATAAAAATCAGTACATTTGTCACAGCATAAGAATTGGAATTAGACAAATTCGTCCGTTAAATTAAGGCCATTCCGGATGGAGAACGGAATTCGATTTGGGGTAAATCTCCCACCCGGCTGGGGAAATAGGGAATTTTCCTTTACCGCGCCTCGCGAACTTAAGCGATGCTCGGGATCGCACGTGATTGGATAAAATAGAAAGTGTATTTACTTCTAATTTGATTTTAAATTGGATACAAATGGATGGCGATTTTTTTTGCTTAATCCGCCAAAGAACGGGCGCCCCGAGTAAATTATTTGGCTTAGAGACTCGAGACGTGAAAATTAAATCGATCAATCGTGGCCCGTATTCGAATAAACAGTACTTTCAGCTAACTGATAAATATTTAAACAGCTTTTCAATAAAGTCCAGACTAAGTAATACTCTAAAGTACATCGCGAAAATACATTTTAAAAGGGAATTGAATATTTTTAAAGCTATTTTCAATTCCCCCGTTAATGTAGATATAAGCAAAGTGTGAAATATTTAGCTACTTCAATTGAATATGCTGTTTAAATTTTAACAGACTATCTGTACAAACCATAAACATTACACGTGTATTTTTTTATATAGCTCATCAGCCTCTTCTTCTTTTTCGCAACTGATTCTCTTATTTCTTCATCTGCTGTTATTACACAAAACCACAAGTCAAAACAAACTAAAATAATGAAATCTGTAACAGTCCCGCTACAGATAGCTACATCCTGTCCCAATGCAGCCTGCAAAGGCACGAAGTCACACGCACATGGATTATTTACTGCACAAAGCTATTTCAGGTTTATTAACTCGAAAACTAGGTTTCTCCGCGATGATTTCTTTTACCAATGTGAGACACGTCTAATGTAAACTTACAAGGTAATTGAAAAAGTCACATTGGCCCGTAACAACAAAACTTAATAATAACATTATTTATTTTTAAAAGGTATACTGGTCTACATAGCAAAAACAATAGTTAAAACAATCACAAATGCCATAACGAACGTCATGGGACTATGAACCTGTTAAGAGTCAGTAGAAAAAATCATTACATATCGCTGCCGCTCATACTTCACACCAGCAAAAGTCACTCACGCCTAAAGTTTTAAGTCAATTATTTTTTTGTCTTCAGCGGATACCTTCCCACGCTTTACTCATTATCTTTGACATTAATTCCTGTTCCAGGAAACTCGATAATTAGAAGTTACGTTTATTGGATTCAGTATCCGTCTACCTTTATATGAACGATTAATTCTTTGTAAACAAGGCACGAGTTCTTCTACAAAATGACATTAGCAGCATTGGCAATTACGATTGACAAACAGTCAAAAATATAGGTGATTTACATCTGCAGTATTTTTTTTTTTAATCTTTCTGCTCACGCTTAACCTCTATCTCACCTGATGGTTAGCGATGACATGGTCGCAGTTGCTGAAATGTCACGTTTTCAATCCCTAACATTTTACACTTATAGCAATCATTGCCGAAAGAATGGATAAGAGAAAAGATGTATAAGAGCCATGTGTGGTCTGAAAGCAGATGATAGCTATGCAACTTACTTTAAATCCTTAAAAATACTTACATTGCCGGCGTTATACATATTAGAAACTAGTATTTTCGTCAAAACAAATCCAAACCTTTTTGAAAAAATATTTACTGTACGAGATATTCCAATTCGTAGTCAATACAAAAATTCTTTGTGTAATCGCAAATGTAAAACTGCATTAATATAAAAGAGTGTTCTGGGTATGGCCCCACGTATTAACAATAAAATGCCAGATGCCATAAATTTTTTAGGTTTAATACATTTCAAGAAAAAAATGAAATTATTACTTTTTGATAAATGTTATTATATACTGTTGACGAATACTTAGATGACAAATTAATTTAACATGGCATTATATTGTAATTATATTCATTTTATCTTTTTCAATAAGTTAGTACTATAAGTGTGACTAAAAATACCTTTTTTTTTTTATATTGAATTAATTTTTTAATTAAATTGTACTAAATCAAATTTGAACAACATATTTGTACGCCTCCTGGCATAACATAGCGCTCTATTTCATGTAAGCTAAGATCTGTATTTATAAACACCTATGTTAACAAATGAATGATGATTATTGATTATTATTTAATGTTACTGTAGGATATTCTGTTATTTTGACCTTTATGCTTTTGCCTCATTTTAAGAAAGTTATAACTTTTCACGACTAAGTCCCAGGATTACCAGGGTTATATAGCCATCCAAAGTGATCGTTTGAACAATACAATTAGGAGACTATGATGACGTTGGCTCTAAACAAAATAGCATTTTAGTTCTTAATCTAAGAGCAGATTGAGAGAATTTGCAATAGAATCTATGGTATTACCTGGAGATTTAAGAATCCAAATACTACAAAATTATAAACCTTTCCATAAAACCAAGAACACTATAACTTTTAAGTCACTCCAAATGGTTAACGCTTTATATAAATCCACTAGCAATATATATTACCCACTACTGAATAAGCTGACATAAAACTTAGGAAAATAAAATTAAACAGTAACGGCTTGTTTATCTGTGCTTAGAGTCCAACAACACAATTACGGTTTTCTTTTAATCTGTTTTTATGGGAAAAGATAATAATATAAACTTTGCTTCATTATTTGATAAACTATTTCTTTTCTGACATAGTGATGTGCTTGTATTCCCATGTCTATTTTTTTTTTAACTAGCTTTTTTATTATTCTTCTCAGCAAATCCTTTCATTTGATAACCATATCATAGCAGTGCACAAAAAATAACTAGTCCGCCATCTTGGGTCGTCCGCCATATTAGATTTAGAATGGCGTCACTTAGATAACCATGTATCGTCATCCAAACTAAACGTGTATGCGAAAGTTCATCTTAATCGGTGGAGGATAACTGCTTTAAAATTCAGTTGCTAAATTTGATCCGAACACGTTTACACATACATACATTGCTAGTTAAATAAAAGCTTGTAAAAAGGTATAAGTCAATTTGAACTCTTGCTTAGAGGCATTTTTGAATAGATTAAAAGTATTTCAAAAGTATGGGCTATGTTATTGAAAACTAGCTGTTTCCAGTTGCTCTAAACCCGTGGCCAGAAAAACCTTGCATTTTTTTCCGACAGGTTAACAGGAGATTGGCCGGACAAGGCATAACACCGCGAAGAGTGAGGCATTATGTAGGTTGATTTTAAAAAAGATAGCCATTCAGCAATAGTTTAGTTTTCATTTTGTAATTGGAACTGTACTTTCGGAAACTCAGTCTAACATTTGTTAATAATGAGGTTCGTATAGTTAATTAAAAGTACCAACATCATAAAATGTCTCATGATACTGTGTTCTATAGAACTGTTCACTATTTTCACTATCACGGCAAAAAGAAGAAGTTTTTTGTACAGAAAAGTGCCTTCACACAAACACTGAAAAGTTCTTACAACATTGCTGCATTACGTATCTATAAATAAACGTACCTTTTAAGTCTCTTCAATTGACTTCATGCAACGCCATGCTTAAACCAGGGAAGGTATAAACTAGGTAAATTAGTGTAAAAGCTAGCGAAGTGTTTACAAAAGTAGGATATAGCGCTGTATCCGTGTAGTTGTAGCTTAGTGACGTCTGGAGAATAGCTATGGCTTAGTATGGTCTAGTGATGGGGGATGTCGATACCAGAAACTGGTTTCTATCGGTATCCAATGGGAAAAAACGGAAAATATAATAGAATATACTTTATTGTAAGGCAAAAAAATTACACATATCTTTTACCAGCGATATATGCCAGACAACCTTTGGATGGACTTGAAGAACTTAAAATAAAACAGAGGGTAGCCTGTGATGTATTGCTTTATTAAAAATAAATACATAAAGATTATATAGCTATATAAAATAACTATCATAAACATACATACATAATATTACATGTTACAAAATTTCAAAGAAGAGTTGAAAAATGAGAGAAAAAATTCGAGATAGAAAAAAATTTAGAAGCAGAAAAGCATTAAAGACAAACGATTTATTGTAGAACTTAGTAGAATGCTACTAAGTTCTCTAATAAAACGTTCACGGTCCAGGCTGTGCGATTGTGGAATGAGTTGCCGATGTCAGAAGACCGGCCCAGTCACTAATAGCATCTTTTAAAAATCTTGTTAGGAACCATTTCCTTAGCAGGCATCAAAAGTCTCATATTTTCCGATGAGCTCAATGTCTAGAATTTGTTTAATAAAGGAACTTAAAATATAGTTTATTTTTAGAGTTCCGTACCAAAAGGGTAAAAACGGGACCCTATTACTAAGACACCACTGTCTGTCTGTCACCAGGCTGTATCTCATGAACCGTGATTGCTAGACAGTTGAAATTTTCACAGATGATATATTTCTGTTGCCGCTATAACAAGAAACACTAAAAACAGAATAAAATAAATATTTAGTGGAGCTCCCATACAACAAACGTGTTTTTTTTGCCGTTTTTGCGATAATGGTACGAAACCCTTCGTGCGCGAGTCCGACTCGCACTTGGCCGGTTTTTTACCATCTCTTTTTATTGCCAGTTATAGAAGATTATGAATTAGGAATGTTCTTGAATGTATCATTTTTATCTAGTGAGATATAGAGTTCATCAGAACAGAAGAGTTTTAGACGAGAAAGTGTAAAGAGACTTGGTTAGAGGTTACTATAAGATTGAATAATGAGTTTTTCTTAAGAACCAGGTATGGGTACCTATGTTTTATTAGTTTAACGAATTCAACAATAGTACATTATGGTACTAGTGTGTAATGTTGGTGATTACCGCTGAGGCGGCTCGGGTCTTACGAGAGCTAAGGACGGTAATTATCAATACACACGTGTATCATACGACGTTTTTCAATTCACTTGCGAAGAAAATAATACTAAAAAAACATTTACAATGCATGTCCTCGAAAAGAGCGTTTTCCAAGCAGCCAAACTGTGAGGAAAGTGTCACTTTTTTTCACTAATGCTTTTTACTTTTCTGTATTTTTTTAATTTTTAACTCCAACGTCAGCCCGACGCATAGAGTTTTTATTATTTGAGAAAAGTTTAAAAAATTAGTTAAGTACAGATTATCATTCATATAAAAGGTAAAATAAAACTAATACTTTATTAAAGGCGTTTTTAATTACACTAGATTTAGATTTTGATCAATAAACTATTAATTTTAAATATTCATTAAATATGTTTGGCAGAACGTATATTTTACTCGTGCCTTTTTGCGTTACGACGTGACAGCTATTAGCACATGTGCAGTAGATATGCCCGAGGAACTTTTAGTTAATCTGTGGATATGCTGAGCGCGCTTCAATAAGCCCGCCATTTTATTAATTTTTGCTTGGTTCAGATTTTTTTTTTATTTCCTCGCACATTGCATAGTAAAATGTTGTATGATACACGTACGTAAGATGATTTCCGACTCGTGTCGATTTATCCACTCACTCGCTTCGCTCACTCGTGAATAAAAAATGCCACTGATCGGAAATCACCTACCTTCCGCACTTGTAGCATAAATAACTATTTCAACAGTGAAAACGAGTTGTGAATTTTTTTTCGCAATGGCGGAAAAAAATAATCAGTTTTCCTATGCGCGCGCATCTAACAATGGCGATCGGCCATAGACTAAAAGAATGAGGTTTCTCTTTTTTGGCTTTTCGCGGATAGCGTTTTAGCCACGTACAAAATGGAGAATTTCAAGTTTTATTTATTACAGAGAAAACAAAATTATATTTGAGTGAAAGTTTTATTTATTAAAACTTGATCTGTTGAAATTATCTATTTAAATACGAAGTTGCATGAAATGAGCAAACAATAGGTACATTCTTTATTTGTAATATTGTACACGTTCTTTTTTGTATCGTCGTCGTGTTCTTAAAAAAGTATTTTTTAAGAACAAAGCAACTCAACCAATGAAAAAAATACTCTATAACTCACTTGTGAATAATAGCAATGAAAAAGTCACAGTTTGATTACATGTGTCATTATGTACCTAATTGCGGTGAAATTAGAGCCACTTTATGAGCAAGTTTGTTGAAAAAACAATTATTAATAGGAGATCAATTATGCGCATATTATTGTTACTGTTCTCGGTATATTTGTTAACAACACGTTCGTACCGAGTACATCGACATTATTTTGAATAATAGTTAGAGATAATGTTATGTTATGTTTCAGCTTATTTACATAATTCTGGAACACAGTTTCTATATTATTATCCTAAATAATCTTCTTCCTAAATAGTAGCCTGGAGGTACACGTGAAACATTGGTATTTATTTGCAATATTGATACCCCGAATTGTTATAGAAATAGAACTGAATTGAATTCTGTCTATTAATGAACATTATCTATGGAACGTTTATCTACCAAGCCTTTTTCCAACTTTGCATAGAGCGATTGACTATCTGAGCTCCACAACCCAGTAAACTGAGACGGGTTGCAGATTTGTTGCTCCTGGCTACCTTAGTAACTGAGATGTATAAATAACAGCCGGGACCAACGGCTTTACTTACCGAGGCACGGCGAATCCTCAGTTAATAAAAAAATAAATAAAAACATAAGTTCCCTTTTATAAATTGTGTGTATCCGTGTGTGCCAAATCAACTAGCTTCCTTTCTTTTCTTTCTATTTTTTCTTTTCTTTCTTTTTTATTCTTTTCTTTCTTACTTTCTTTATTTAATGAATCACCCAAGCATGGACTAACATTAGCAAGCATTGCTTAACCTTGAATATCGTGCGTACCATATACCCGTGCGGCTGTGATACTTAGCCACCAGTTCTTCGTTTTCAGGGTTCCGTACCCGAAAGGTCCAAATGGAGCCCTATTACTATCGCTCACGTGTCTGTCTGTCTGTCCTTCGTCTGTCTCACAGATTTTACAGTCAATCGATTTGGTCTTAAAATTTTCACATCTTGTTGATTTAAAGCCAAACAAAATTTTATCTTGATGTTTTTTTGTTACTTTCCATTGACCATAAACTTCAAATTTTGATGAAAATGTTTATTATTACGTGTAATTTACTAACAAATACCAATATATTGATAAATTAGATTTTTCTTCGCAATTCCCTAATTTACTATTACAACCAACTTGATTTTGCCGTTTGGTTTTGAACCTAACCATAAATGTGCGAAGCCCGACACGCACTTGACCGGACTTTTTATAACATTTTTAAAAAAATATAGTAACTTCTTGGAATTAAAATTAAACATAACTAATTAAAAAGTTATCAATAAACTTCTCCGACTCCTGGTATAGGTATCGGTATCTACCAATACCACTTTCCCTTCACTAGAGCAATTGGCGTTTGAATCTTGGACATATTCCAAAGCATTTTAGTTTTATCCCCGATGTCTCGGCGGGGCATAAATTAAACGGTTTTCATACGAAAACAGTTACGTTTTGTTGTTCAACTCGAATTAAGACTTTATTTATACTCATTGGGGTTGGTGCACCGAGTGTGATTGTAAAACTTAGGACCCAGAGTGCTGTCTTAGACTATATTCTAGTATTCAGACATGTCTTTCAGTAGGAGTTTTAAAATGATTTTATGTCTGACTGAAGATATTTTTGGGTAGGATTACCTGAAACTGGATTTGTTTTCAAAGGGTTAAAAATTACCAACTCAATTTCTGATCAGAGCTTTCCGGTAACCACATGTACAAATAACATGATTTCATCAATGTATTGTTTCTTCTTTGTCATAGTAAAACAATCAATGGCCTGCAAATTGATTTCAGAGATATTAAAAACTCTTTTTATTTATTTATTTATTTTCCGTTTAAAATTTTCTTTTAATCTCTTCCTAATCGCTATCTCGCTGCTGAGGTTCGTGATTCCGTTTTAATCTATCAACTTTTCTCCATCAACAAGTTCGTTACAATCCAGCAGCGAGTGGAGTGCGGCGCTGATAGATGTCTCCAATATTTGATCCGACTACCGTTTCGGGCTTCAGCATCTCATTTTTCCATTTCACCATAACACGTACCGTATTGTTGGTACGTCGTAACGTGTTACAGAAAAGTTGAAGACAGTTGTAACTTTTTTCATATAGTACCGTAAAACACACAACACTTTTTTATGTTAACCCACTTTAAGCGCCTAGACGAATACGTGTAACAAGCGCACAGCACTTCAGCAGTAATTAAACTACTTAGAACCACAAAGGCCAATTTGTTTAGCTATATAAACAAGTTGTCTCCACAGGACTTCTAAGGACTATTCCACATAAGACGACTGAATCTGGGCACATGTAGACATATATACCTACTTTCTATAGGTACTTTTGCCATTGATAGCTATGTGGACGAAATATTTTGATACTCAATGTATTCTTCTCCTTTTTCTCTGTTTATATGCGCTTGCACATAATTAATGTTATCAGTTTATGAAAATAAAACTTTATATAACTACTTACTAAACAAGAAAGCAGTGGTAGCCCAGTGGTATCGGCCGCGACTTACAAGTTGTAGGTCGTGGTTTCGAGCCCAGGCAGGCGCTTTACTTTGTGTAAATTATTTCATCACCACTGCTCTCAAAACGGTGAAGGAAAACATCGTGAGGAAACCGGCATGTCCTAGAACCAAAAATTTGAAGACATGTGACATCCACCAACCCGCACTGGGCCCGCGTGATGGATTACGGCCCATTCCCTCTCACAGAGAGGAGGCCTGTGTCCCAGCAGTGGGAACATTAATAGGCTGATGATGATGTGAAACAAGAAAAATATAGTCAGAATTAATAAGTTTCACGGTACTAAAAGACGTTTATCAGGAAACAATGACAATAATGTCATATCTGTATTCTTCGAAGAGATAGAAAGATAGTTGTGCCCTTTACGTAGCTGACTGCAGGAAGCAGCAGCAGCCGACGTATCGCCGCGACTCTACTGGTTTTAATGTATTTCTATGAAATACCTTCCCTGCCCAGAAATACATAATAATCTGGGATTTTGCTATTCCGGGATTATGCTTATCTGTCCTTCTGCCGCAGAGGGATAGCAACCAGTAGTGACGAGTCGACACAGGCAGTCGTCTGCTGATGCCACCTCTGTTATGTAGTCGGCTACGGAATCATAAATTTTATACATAATTTGACAATTATATAGCAAGTCAACATGATATTACAAAATGTGTAATAGTTGTAAGCTTACTTCCATCAACTTGATTGTTACAATTCCATGCTCCTCATTGGAATTTCCTACTGGAAAAAAGTTAGTAAAAAATATAAAAAAACCCGACTGCTAGAAAAGCGAACTAAAAAGACGTAAACAAGAAGAAAATCATGCTGTGCAGTCGGAGGATACATATTGGCGAGCTGGCGGACCATAACCAGATATATCCTCCGACTGCACAGCATGATTTTCTTCTTGTTTACGTCTTTTTAGTTCACTTTTCTAGCAGTCGGGTTTTTTGATATTTTTTATTAACTTTTTTATTTTTAACTTTTAAGTTATTTTTTTTCGAATTAGGTACATTTAAACATATAAGTGTTAAACATTTTTGAAATCACCTCTTAAAACCCTTTATTTTGATACCCCACACGATAGGCTTGGAAGAAAAAAATATTTGGGCCCCCACAATATGGCGTCCAAGAACCGCCATTTTCCTATTTTACAATTTTAATGTAGCCAGTGACACTCGCGGGGTTAAGACGAATCGATTGACGTAAGAACCATCAAAATCGGCCCACGCTTTTGGTCTCTAGAACGCCACATAGGAACAAACATACATACATACATACATACATACATACATACTTACATACATACATACATACATACATACATAGACTGATAAACACATTACCCTCCTTCGGCAGTCGGGTAAAAATTAAATTCGCTTTGCCCATCCCAAGGAATGAATCCCAACCCCAGCTTAGCTTACTTTTTTATTTTTATTATTATTGATAGGCTCGCGCTTGACCACTATCTCACCTGATGGTAAGCGATAATGTGGTCGACGATGCAGCACGCTTGCCTAGAAGAAACGATATCATTCTTGACCTAAAGACTCCCAGGTTGTAGCTATCAGGGAATTTGAAACTAAACCATTGCCATACTCTGTGCAACAAAACATAAGGCATTTTTACGATTTCTGCTGAATAAAGAAAACTCTTTTATGTAACATTTTAATGCAAGCTTACAAATGTGGACAAGGCCCAACACAGTAGAATGTTAAACATTTTTGTTTAAATACAAGGCAAATATTTTAAGACTACTAGTTGGTACTTTAAATAGTTGTAAAGTTTTGCTTCATGCTCTGAATAACGCTGGACAATTTCAACAAGATAATCGTGTTGAAACATTCTGTATTTCTAGAAGTATCTTACTTAAATATTAAGGCTACAAGGGTAGTTAGGAGGGTTGTATGTTACCAGATATTAAATGCAAAGTGCTGTAAGTATGGTTCTTTTAAGATTATTTTGATATCGTACATGACAGCTTATGCACACTTGATGAATTGATTTATTTATTTACACAAAACACTTAACAGAGAAAAAAAAAGAATACAGATAGAAGAGCACAAAGGTACTGCATATTTCAATAGAAATTTCTTCCAGCATACCTGCGACAGGAAAGTTGGATGATAGACGAAGACACAGTGTGTAGAAAGAAGTAAGGAAACTTAAAATAGATTATTATAACTTAAGTAATTATATATAAATTACACAAATACCTTAACTATATATTATATTGAAGATAAAAATACGTACATATAATAAATAAAATGGAGATGAAACAGAGGTTCTATGACCTATTTCTTGAATAACTATACAATTTTAGAGTAACGGATTTTAGGTGAAAGTGAGTTCCACAGTCGTACTGCATGCACAGAGAAAAAGTGGGAATAGAAATTAGTATTGTTGTTGTAATGATTTAAAGCTTAGGTCAAATCTCCAGTTCTCATAGTCTCAAGCTTCTTGACTTATGCCTCGGAAGCAGCAACATGAATTTTACGAATTTTGGCGCAACGCTATGCTTTCACACTTCATCACTCCTGCATAATATCTGCCTCTGAATACAAACTGCAGTGGACAATCCAGAAATTTCATTACCGATTTCGGGTGCAGGTGTATTATAATTGTGTTCTTGAATCAGTTTTACTTAATATAATTTTATCTAAATATCTTCCAAAGTTGCATTTCTACGAGTGGTCAAGGTTTTGTCAATCTTTAGTCTGGCTATTACATGCTTCACAAATGTGGCCAAAATATAAAACAGTAGGGCACACACACATACTTAAGGCTAAAAGTGTTGACCTAACATTTCTTATACCTTGAAACTAGGACCACAAGCTTAGGACATTGATGTAACTTCTCCTTGGCATACCCCATCGATCCTACCAATTCATCAAGCGGATACCAAAGCCTACTATACATCAACACGTCCTGATCCGACGTATCGTTTGACATCCAAAAAGTAATATGTCTCCTCATGCTGTATATAAAACCTTAGCGAAATGAAACGGGTCCGCTATCAAGCTGCGGCCCGTCAATCTTATTGTCATTCAATTTGAATTTCCGCTTAGGACCGGTTTTTTGTGAGGCCTTACTAGAGGCCATAAAACGAGCGGAATCAGAATCAGTGTTAGATATATACGGTATTATTTTTCTATGGTTACAACGATTAAGTTTATAATAAGTAATACTTACCCAAGATTTCTGAATTAATCACCTGATTGTTATTTTATATTTCTGTTTTACCGCGGACATGGCCGTCCGCGCTCTTTTTTATCGTGTTTATTTGTTTGTTCCCTTTTCATTTAAAAAATTACAATGATTGGACTCCTGCGTCGAACACTATTTTAAGGCTTACGCTTACTAAAAACTACGTGAGTTCATCCCTGACTATATACTGCATATATATTTATGAAACATATTTTTTTAAATGTGTTACACACTGGCATTACAATTATTATATATCTTTTCATTACACTTTGTGCGTTCTTCTCCATAACAAGCTACTTTCTGAATGCACGGTAGACTCAATTTTTATTCCTTGTAAATTTTAATGTAACGTTCAAAAGTGCCGCTTGGTGGCCTAGTTGAAATAAAATGTCTTTGACTACTTATCTTTATGTTATTTACTATTTCGGTTACTTATTTCTATTGATACACAACTTACATTTGTTACTTATCTTCTATTATGTTTACTTATTTTTAATGATACACTTTTCGGGGAAGATGCATGGCAGTGCGAAGTTTTGTTTTAGTTTTAGTCAAACTTACTTGAGCCTGAAAACCTGTCAAATTTTGGCATTCAAGTAGGGTTTGACATGTTGTTAACCCCAAATACTCAGTTCAAATACCGACCGAAAAAAATCATGGTTTAGTAAGATTTTAGCTAGTCTTGCTAGCGGGACAGATTTTTCAGTTAAGGGACCTATTTATACATTGTATGTAGGTATCGTTGTAATACCCGTACATGTTATGTATCGTCAGCATCAATTTTGATATGGTTTTTATCCATATTTAATAAGTAGTCTTCTACGTACGTGAATTGTAGATTTCTACTTTCGTCGGCAAGTCAGCCTCCAATTAAAAAGTTGAAACCGGTAGTCCCACGATGGGCCAATTATAAAATGCTATTTTGGCAGTAGGTATGACCAAAAATCTGTAACGTGAAAATGCCATTGTGAAAATAAAAACTTTATTATTGAATACATATTATTATGTCTGGCTATAATTTTTCTTTACTCAAACAAACATTTTTTTTCACAATTCACGTGAATTATTTCAAGTTTTACTGTCAACCTAATCGAAGTCAACAGTGAAATCTCCCATTCCTCCTCTCCCGCTAACCTCATGGCCCAACATCCAGTCTACCCGCGCGCCGAGGCCGAGAAAAACCTAACATTTGTCACTGCATCGGAATCTGTTGAATTAGACGCTTCAAGGGTTCCCCCGGATGGGAATTTGAGCTTATTTTTTGTTTCTGCTCCATAATATAGAACATTCGAGAACATTTTCTGCGTAATGGCGTTGCTGTATAGCAATAACGTATCTGAAACGAGGGTGGGATGCTTTTTTCTCGCTTTACGATTTTTAGTTGATGGCTTGATATGATTCGGTTTAAGGCGGGTATTACGAACGGTTCGGAGTTTCGTTGTTTCGGAATATTAACTTCGGATTTAGAGGAAAGGGTACGGCATTTTAACGGTTTTTGCTTTGATATAAGCCAATATTTTTTGTTTTTGTGTTATGCGCTTCTGTGGATGATTTAGTGGGTTCAATCGGGTTTATTTCAAACAATGAGAGATGAGTTTTCTTTGTGGGTGATTATGGATTTAAACGACGAAGAGCCACCATCTCTCTGAAATCGAGTGGGCATTTTACTGCTCTTTCAAACCCAATGAACATTTTCATTACCAAAAAATTTACCACTAAAAGCATTTTATTCTACTATTAGCATTATGTAAAACCTACTCGTAGATAGACAAACAAACATTTATAAGATAAGGCTCTTTTCAGATCTCGGGTCTGCGTCCGTCGATACGGGACTCTTGACAAAGACGTATGATTGTCTTCCCTCTAACGTGGGAAACGACGAAAGCCTATGAAAGGCGTTTACGTGTTAGAAGTTAGGATTGAGGTTGTGAGGCTCGTAAAATATATAGTGTGTTTTAGTTTATCTAATATAATGTTTGATTTAGAAGAAAGAAAGCAATCAGAGCAAACATTTTACAAAGGCATCAAATACAAATAACAGAAGAGAAAGAAAATACAAAAATAAACAAACATGAAGATGAAGAAAATATAAACAAAGAAAATACTTTTGTTGAGATCATCATCATCAACAGCCTTTTTTTTATTTTCCCACTGCTGGGACTCAGGCCTCCTCATATAGAGAGGGAATGCGGATTGATAGATGTCACATGTCTTCGAACTTTTTGGTTCTAGGACATGACGGTTTCCTCATGATATTTTCCTTCACCGTTTTGAGAGCAGTAGTGATGTAATAAATTACACTAAGTATCCGCGATCTCTTCCAGGTTGCCTGGAAGAGATCGCGGAATGCGATAAGGCCGCCCATTGTATATTATAGTATTAAGTTTCTTTTTGTCTTGTTTATTAAGGTGTACAATAAAGTGTATATAAATAAATAAATAAATAAGTAAAGCGCCTGCTTGGGTTCAATCCACGACCTATAATAACTCGTTAAGTCGGGGCCGATACAACTGTGCCACCACTGGTTTATTGCACACTGCTTTCCTCAGATTCAAGAGCTAAAAAAATATCATATGTTCATGTTTTAACTAGACTTTGGCTATATAAAACTCTACATTATTAAAAAAATGTGGGAAACCGAAAATTTGGTGAAGGTAACACCGTCTGTACTATCAAAATTGATTTTGATAGTTGTTTTTTTTCTTTGGTGTTTTTGATTGGTTATTTTGATTATATTCTGATTCATTCCTGGTAAAGAATATTCACTTTAGTAAGATGCACTGTGGATTTGATATAGTTTTATGACTGTGAGTGACCGTTTTCTTAGTGTGTGATTACTGCAAAACCACAAAGTTTGTTGTTTTGCTTCATATTGTTGTAATTAGACACGACCTTCTTAGTATTCTAAATAATGTTCTTAATTAAATAATTTATTATACAAAAGGCAAAATATCAAAATCATTAGATTATCGTACACGTCAACGTTGCGATATCTTGTAAATATCGGCATTCTTGGCTAAGAACGACATCGTGCTGTTCCTTTACATCTTAGAATTTATATAACATATAGTATAATAACTCCCACAATCCACTTCTAATAGGTTTAACCATTTTTCTAATTGGATTTGTGAAAAACAATGTACAGCGTACGCAATCTGACAGCTAAAGTACCACGAAAGTGACAGATGTTAAAACATACCACATAAAAACTTTTTGTGGATACCAAAAGAGTGTTGCAGAGTTATAATAGCCAGAGTCTATTTAAATTTTAGAGACGGAAGGAGAAGAATCTTTGCTGATTTCTGCTTTTCACTAAAGGTAATTCTAAAGCTGGTTGCAGACCAAGACCTATGCTTAGCTCCCATAGCTTAAGTAATAACTTATTATTTTATTCTTGTTTGTATAATTTGCGGTCTCTACATAAGTATCAAAAATAATCTCTCTCAGTTTTGAGAAGTAAGGTAAACTAACTTAGCTGTTATATTTAAATATTTCTTAAATAAGCGTGCCTTGAACACGCAAAGTGCTAGTCAAACGAAAAATCATTAAAAGGGAATTAATCTTATATTCACTTTAGTAATTGAGAAACTCTGAATTAATCAGTAACTTATCTATCAAGCTTATCACCCTCTTTCACAGACAACCACTTTCATTATAATTACTTTATTTTAAATACGTTTTAGAACACTTTTTACACGATCCCAAATGTTTGGTAACAAACAAGGGCTCAGAGAACCTTGTGAAAAGAAAAGGACATTAATTTTCTAACTAAGTTAAGCTGAGGGTCGATAATTAAAATGGGAATTAATAAAAAAAGTGTCCGCTTGCAGATTTAACTATAGAGCTATACATAGAGTAATATGGTGGAGTATGTACAGTTCATACAGTGCATCTATGTTTGTTGCACAATTTCTTCTATCCAGCTGAACTGTCTCCGATCTTGACACGCCTAATCCGCCTTTCGTATGAGGCTGGAAAAGTGCCGAATGCTTAGAAGCAGGCTAACGTACAACCCGTGTCCAAGAAGGGCAGTCGAGCTGACCCGACCAACTACAGACCCATATCTGTAACCTCTATACTCTGTAAGAGTATGGAACGCGTACTCAATATTAAGCTCCTGGCATACCTAGAAGCAAAAGACATCCTAAGTGACCGCCAATACGGCTTCCGCCGAAATCGGTCTACTGGGGATCTTCTAGCGTATGCCATTCACATCTGGAGTGAGGCCATCGAGAGGCACGGGGGAGCGCTTGCCGTCTCCTTCGACATCTCGAAGGCTTTTGATAGGATCTGGCACGAAAGCCTTATTGGTAAGCTTCCTTCATTCGGTTTACCTGGTGGTCTGTGTGATTGGATTGCAGACTTCCTAAGAGATCGGTCCATTCGAGTTGTAATCGATGGCTGCTTGTGGGACCGCTTGGATATTAATGCCGGTACTCTCAGCAACTTTATTCTTGCTGCACATTAACGATCTGCTAAAACCTTTGCGTAAACAGACGACAGCACTGTTGCTGAGAGATACTTGTCCAACGGTCGTGCTACCGGGCCTCAGATCCAGACTCTCCGGGAGGCCATAGTGGAGCGCTTGAACCTGTCCTTGCAGGTAGTCTCCGAATGGGCTGATGCCAATCTGGTCAGGTTTAATGCTGCTAAAACCCAGGCGTGTCTTTTTTCCGTTAAAAAGAGCCAAATTCACCCGACTCCAACTTTCCGAGATGTGACCGTGCCAATAACTGACCATCTTGAGATTCTTGGCGTTACATTGACATGACTCTCAATTTTGGCCCATACATTGAGGCAAAGGCTCAGCTGGCTGCCAAAAAGCTGGGGATCCTTGCAAAGGTGAGAAGGTACTTCACGCCAGAACAGCTGCTCAGCTTGTATCAAGCGCAAGTTCGATCATGCATGGAGTACTGTTCTCATCTCTGTAACGGATCTGCCAAATATCAACTTGATGCACTTGAGTCGATTGACAAACGGGCCAAGAGGCTTATCGGCAACGATGCACTGGTCGTCTCAAAGCTCCAGAGCCTTGAACATCGAAATCAACAGCCCTTTCCATCACCGGACCACTAGACGTACGGCAATGCGCCATCGGTACATGGTGGACATCCCACGCATACGTACTAAACGTTTTGCGAATACTTTCATTGTACGCACAGCTAAGGAGTGGAATTCCCTGCCGGAGTCTTTGTTTCCTGATAGCTACAACCTTGGGGTCTTTAAATCAATAGTGAATAGGTTACTTCTAGGCAAGCGTGCTTCACCGTCGACCACATCATCGCTTACCATCAGGCGAGATAGTGGTCAAACGCGAGCATATCGATAAATAAAAAAAAAGCTTATATGAATATATATTTTGACAGAAAGGCAATAATAAAACTTTAAACTATACTATAAACAGTCCTGAATCGTTATCAACTATCATCACATAGCACGCTAGCATTAAATTAGTCACAACGAGAACTGAAGTGGTCAACAAAATGGCGAGTGTTGCAAAATTCACGTTAATTGCCGCGTAATCATATAATTATTTTTGGCCCCGAATTTTCAAACAATTTTGCCATAATTTGTTTAAAAACTGCAATATAACTTCAGCAGACAGGTGCAACGCAAAAATGCGACAGTCATTTTGCTAGAAATTGTTTTAACCCGTTAAGCAACACGTTTTCTGTTGTCGCTTCGCTGTTGCGCCGTAGATACCTTTCTGTGAGAGCTTGTATCATAATATTTAAGACTCTCTATAAGGTTTTCTTTTGAAAAACTACAAAATAAGAGCTTTGATTTTAGTATCTCAAAGTTTGTGCCAAGTATATTTAATTTAAAAAACTACTAAAAAGTAGGCCTCCGGAGCTATCAATCAATTAGACTTTTTAGGACTTAGGTCCCTTGCGAAAAATATGACTAAAGTTACTCATTGTTTGCAAGTGACTGCTTCTTTAAGAAAACACATAGATAGGTTTTAGTTACATAAGAATAGAATTTGAGAAGAATTTAGAATCGAAAATGAGTAGGTAGACACGTCAAAAGGGTTCCGAAAGTGGACTTACATGTTTTTGTATCTTTGTTTGTAGGTCATGCTGGTTTCCACACGATGTTTTCCTTCACCATTTTGAGAGCAGTGGTGATAAAATAAAGTACACAAAGTAAAGCATCTGCCTGGGTGAGCCCACGACCTACAAATTGTACGATGCGGCCTTTACCACTGGAGGACAATGTAGGAAAAAGACTTATAGTGCCGACTCTAAATAAATCATGATGACCTAAATACAGACAAAGAGAGATGATAATCACTACATAAAACGTTTTCCATGAAAACCTGATGGTACATACTAAATATATTTCTCGTTTTAGCGACTATCAAACAATTAGAGTTGCCCGAACATTTTGCATATTACATCCGATTCAATTTGCGAGTCACTTCATTAGTGATGCTCGCTTGAAAGTATAACGAACCGTAGTCAGTTTGAAATGTTTTAGTATTAATATGTTCAGTTTTATGCTGGCCTAGTACTCAAAACTAATTTATTAAATTTATTTCACCTAAACCATATAAAAGGTACTTTTAAATTGTCAAACAAAGATAAATCTAATTGCACATTCACAATAAACGTCTTTACGTCTCTATGGAGAAGAACGTGCAAGAGGCTCCACGGACACTCTCTTCCATCAGTAAAATTTAATTATAAGTGTTTGGTTACATCATTCTTGTTGGCAAATTACATTATAAGTGAGAACAATGTACAAAGACGTGCACGTAAAAGCATATAGAGTAAAAAAAACAACAATAAAATACAAACAATCAGTAATAAAAAACAGGCCGAGGGAGCTAAAATATGTCCGATCACAACTGATGGAGCACGTTCACGAACATGTCGCGTGGATTGGCACCACTCAGCTTCACCACCGTGAAGAGAACCGAATGATCCAACATATGTACCACCATCAGATAGACCATGATAGAAAGAGCATGATGATAGAGAGAGCATGATATAAAATTAAATACTCTCAACTGCCAGGGCACATTCAAGCCTACAAACGACATACAAGTACAGTAAATGATAGATTTACAGTTGGTACATAGTACTCATACATGTGCTTTGCAGTTATGTAATACTAAAGGTGAGTATTGACTAGAGACAAAACATCGGCCGTCATTTTCGAAGTGCGGTTAAAAAAGGCGAATGCTCAATGTTCTGTTACAATTAGATGTTCTAGTCTATCTCACCTTAAAATAAATTAAGTATATACAAAACATATTTATTCATACAGTCTTCAGCAGGTCCAAGAATACTTCGAAACAATAATGTTTTGTATCAATTGTTTTTGCGCCCTAGTGGTTGTGGAGCAGGACTAGCATTGAGCCAAGCATTTTTATCAGCAATGTTATCCCCCAACTAAAAATATGCCTCATAGGATAGATTTTATAGCTTTTGATGCTAATTCCATAACAATATGCGTTGCCTCCGTTGGGTATGTCAGATCTGTATAAAACATATATCTTAACATCACATTAGAAAGGTACGTATTGTCATAGTATAAATATACAAACAGTATGGAAACTACCTACAAACGCTCGAAACAGCACACTCACATGAACATACGCACCGACAAGACCACTTGGGCACTTCTGCGGGGGTACACTACATAAATACGAAAATCTTTATTCCGTCATTCACAAATACGAATTTCAAAATACCGATTTTCATCATTCCGAATGGTTCAAAATTCCGAATATAACAACTCCTACTTATCATTACTCCTATTTTTATAATTCCTAAATTTCAATATTCCTAACGTTTATAATTACTATTCTCAAAATACCGAGTTTCAATAGATCAAATAACAAAAAGTCCGGCTTAATGATAATTCGAAACATCAAAAATACGATACCAATTATTAAAATACCTATTAATACAATTCCGAAATAAAAACGCCTTGTAAAACTGAATAGCAAGACAAATGAAACCCTACATCAACACAACGCACAAACACACAAAACACTTTTCCTGACACGGGAATCGAACCCTCAAGCTTAGAATTAAATACTAGTCCATCGAGGCAACAACACATTGCAATTTGCTTTACGTATATTATTATATTTTGCCACAAAATTTAATTTATTAGGCGCTCATATTTGCCAATTACTTAGTCATTAGTCATTTATTCATAAACAAGTAACTTATATCTGAATTTACACACAAAATTACACAATTACAGTATATATACTAAAATAGAATACATTAGGATTACATAAATTACATCAACAATTTTAAAACAATTTACATTTCTTCAATAGTACATTTCAACATGTAAATTAAACAATATGGCAAACCCCTTAAAATTTAAAACAATAAAACAATTAATTAAAGGCAAATTAGCATAGATTTATAAAATATTAATTAGAAATAATGAATTTGTGGTTAGTTCAATAAATCAGAACGAACGAAATCCAATAAAATTTAACAACCCTTGACTATCTCAATAAAATAACAATTCAATAAAATAAAATTATAGTTCTTCTACAGCATATAGACACTTATTCAATAGGAAATGTTTTAGTTTTATTTTGAAAGCGCTATTGTAGACATCACTTTTTATGTCTATAGGCAACTAGTTTAACAATTCTTAGGTTATGATTTGTAAGATTTTTATTCTTCTAGTCCAGTACTGGAAAACTCTCTACCAATTGCAGGTAATTATAAAAAATCCTCAATTAGTCACACTTCAGTCGATTAATTCACAATATTCACGGCAGTTTAGCAATTCAAAATCAATCATTATCAAAATATTTTATTTTTATTTTACTTGGGCCTACATGGGCACTTATAAAACGTCGACAAAAGGTGCACGGTTCAGGTTGGTAGTTTCCTATGGAGAAGATCCGGCAAGAAACTCCACGGTTACTCTTTTTAAGAAATGGTTTGGTTTAAAATATTACCATGTTACAGCATAAGTATGTATATATTGGAAGGACAACGTAGGCCCGACAATAAGTCGTAAGAAACCACAAAAAAAAAAAAAAAAATTTTTAAGTAAAACGAGATAAAAAGTTAACAAATATTAACAAGCATCTAGAAATCTAGACCGCCTACAGTGTTCACACATTCACAAACAATCAGTAAAAGAATCTATACAAAGGTAAAAAAAAAAATACATGTTGCACAAATGTTGTTATCAGTGCAGCAACTATTCTTAACAAAGGACTATAAGGATGATTGGAAACCATTGTAAAAAGTCTTATATAAAGTAGAAAAAAAAATTAAAATGTAATTGAGAATAGTTAGAGACATCCACATATTTGCTCCGTTTATGAGTTATCAGGGAAGCCGCATGCGCAGAAGGAGCTAAAGCCAAAACTTTTATCTTAACGTAGTCCTTGATTTTATAATATGCTGTTTTTAATAAGGTCACGTTTGATGTAGGATTTTAAATTTTCCATTGGTCAGTACTATAACTGACTTTGGCAACTTGTTATAAAAGCGTATACTGTTTATAAGAAAAGACTTGCTAGTTTTCGTTAATCTGAATTTGGGTATTACAATGTCGTGCTTACTGCGTGTATTTAAATTATGGAAGTCGCAACTAGGTTTGAAAAGAATTATCCCTATAGACTTCAAAAAACTAAAATGTGAACATAAAAAGTATTTCATTAAGTGCTTTTGGTATTCATGTGATTCCAGTCAACATCAAATTGTCAAATGTCACCAATTAGGCCAGTCATTTAAGCATAATTAAGGGGTCAATTTAGATTGCGGGGATCTGCAGGATTCGGGACGCACGGGACTGGCCAATGTGGCAACGCTTGGGGGAGGCCTATGTCCAGCAGTGGATGTCTTACAGCTGATATGATGATGTTAATGATGAAGAGGTCAACCTTAGAATGAGAGATAATAAGCTGGAAACTCGTATACACCTTTATTTTGGTGTTTTAAAAGTTGTCTCAAAAGTCTTATAAAATCTCGTATCCGCGTCATACTCGTAAGTTATTCAAGGTTTAAAGGGCCCAAAATTCTGTTTTTTTTGCTTAATTCTCGTAAAGTTTTGATTTTACTGCAATTTGTGCTCAGAGCAAGTCTATTCTTTGTTTAATTGATTGAAGCAAAAATCGGCTATGGGCCCTTTGACCATGAATAACTTACGACGCAAACACGAGATTTTTTAGACTTTTGAGACAACTTATGACGCTAAAATTAAGGTGTATACGAATTTTCAGCTTAATACGTGAAAAATAGATGCAGGTACCTTTTTATCCGACTGTGGTGGAATGTAAAAGCTAGATTTGTTTTTCAAAAACCAAAACAAACCATTTATTTGCGAAATATGGGTAGGTTTTTGACATTTAACTCTCATTCTGACGTTGATCGCTAATTTGACTGGATTACATTGATATGTTTTATTCAGTTTCAGTGATTGATTGAAATATTTAGAATTGATGTCAACCACAACAATCTGTACAAGTGTACAAACTAGTGCTGAATTTGATTTAATTAATTCAAATGTAGGTACGCAAAACACAAAATTAATTGTACTTTTAATATGTAAAATATATTGTATGACCGATGAAGAATGCTATGTGTCGAATGAAGTCTGCCGTCGTCTGGTCACTGGCCGTGAATAGCCGAAAACTCACTTGATGTATGCTGAATTGCTGAAGGTCATTTCCCGAATTTATGAACGTTCAAAATCGCGTCGCAATTATCATTATCATCTCGTTGGAAACCAATGTCAAAAACTTTTCAATAATGGAGGTTACCTTACGTCCACAGAAAAGTTTGGATTTGAGGCTGAGGTTACAATGCGAACGATTTCTGTTTATATTAGTTAATTGAAAAAATGAAAAAAAATACAAATGTGCAAAAGGATGTTGCAAATTACTGAAATTGCCCCACTTGTCGGCCAGTAGGTAAACAACAAGATTAGCAATGTTGCTTCGAGGTGGAAGCACAACAACAGGTCCAGCGGATTTACACGTTTTCACCAAGTCGTCGGCCCACTCTCTGGGGCCTACCCTCGTTTCACTTTCTGGTATGAAGCTTTCATCGCAAAACTTTTCAGCCCCATCGATCATCCGTAGTCATGTAGTAGTTATTGTATACAAGATTTTTAATAGCAAAGAGTAAATTAGCAAATTTCTAATTAGACAGCCAATGAAATTAAAAGGGCATCTTGTATGTTACTGTTACTGATGGTAGCCTTATTAGATTGTAATATCAACAGTATACCTAAGATAACACGTTATGTGTGTTTAAATAAATAAATATTTCAGCATTTATACAACCAATTTTATTCTAGTCAGTTACCCAGAATGAACTGTACGAAATTTTGTGAGATAAGTTAATTGCTAATTAGTATAAAAGTTGTAGCGCCGTTGCTGACATTAACTTCATAACAGACAAAACAATTATTGTATTAGTAGAAGTTTTGCTCAGTATTTGTGTATAAAGTAAACGCTTTCTGTACTTACACTTGGCTGACTGTTATGCTGACTTTTCAGTGTTTCAATATTTCAGTTTGACTCTGGATGTTTGAAAGTTAAATGAATGTTTATATCGTTTGTCTTTTGTATAATATTTTATAGTTAGGTCATTCTTATAGCCAGGGATTTAATATTGTTGTTGGTCTCATATCACATCATCAGCCTATTAATGTTCCCATTGCTGGGACACAGGCCTCCTCTCTGTGAGAGGGAATGTCCCGTAATCCATCACGCGGGCCCAGTGCGGTTTGGTGGATGTCACATGTCTTCGAATTTTTGGTTCTAGGACATGCCAGTTCCCTCACGATGTTTTCCTTCACCGTTTTGAGAGCAGTGGTGATGAAATTATTTACACAAAGTAAAGCGCCTGCCTGGGCTCGAAGCCACGACCTACAACTTGTAAGTCGCGGCCGATACCACTGGGCCACCACTGCCCTATCACTATGCACTGGTCTATTGTGGTACAATTATGCATCAGCTGGATTCAGAACTTCAAATAGTCTCAAGTCTAAAAATATCGATTTTATTTTGAGAACAAAATCCCAGAACAAATCAGAACGGTAGATTAGCAATGTGTATTTGGACTCAATAGAATTTAACCAAACTCAGAAGTGAGAATTCATAAGAGGATTGTAAAAATATAAACAAAATTTATTTGGATTTCGCTATTTATTGTTTGATATTGTTATTATTATAAATCGTGTTTTTGTATGAGTACTTAGGTGAAAATAAAATAGATACATTCTTGGGAATCGACCTCGAATACGATCTCTGAATATGTGAGAAGTTTTCATTATATCTACTAGAGACCCGCCTGGTTTGACATGCAGACTATCCACAAATCTTTCTAATTAATCGCTCTATCTACTAGTGAAAATTATTTCAAAATCCTTTGCATGGCTTAGGAGAAATAAGCGGACAACATACAGAGGCAGACAGCGTTGTTTTATACTACCCAAAGAAGAAGTTATCATCTCGAATCCATACATAAGTCATCTAAAATACACCAAAGCCTTGATTTGCAGGTAGATTTCCATCTAAACTACAGTAATTAAGATGGTGGTATATCGGTGATTTAGTTCCGATACGATGCCTGGCGCCTATTATTAATCTTCCCGATAGATTGAGGGCGGAATTGAGACGTCTGCGGTTACGAGGCTTCGCATAGAGATACCGGACTATGGGTAGTTGTGTGTTCGGACTATGGGCTGTAGTAACTATGTTTCCTTCACTAATGTAACTTTAGGTGATCCAATTCGAGTGTCCTATGTTTGGAATTTGATAGTTGTCAGTATAATTCAAATTATTAGTATAAGTGGAATTATTTTCTATCATGCTTTTTTATGAGAAAAATTAAATGTAGTGTGTAAGTAAATATAATTGGAGCAGCTTTTAGTTGGTGATTTTAACCGACAATTTATTTTCTGAAGGCCAAGACAAAGCATATAAAGAAGAATTGAGAGGTTCTATGATTGAAGACGTTGCGGTATTTATCTAATTTATCTACATCAGTCTAATGTATGAAGTCAGCGCCATTGTCAACTTTGTTTAAACTTTATCAATTTACTAACGTCCTCCTACGCTCATAAAATCGTACCTATTCTATGAATAAGGCTTATCATAGATTTGAACAATAACGCCTTTCCGTTTCGATATCTATAGAATTGGTAGAAAAGTTAAATGAAACCTATTTCGATATTGAACTTGTACAATTAAGCAGATCTGTTCAACCTTCCAACCTACGCAATTACAGGCACAAAATTTCAATTTCAACATAAATAATAACACGACAACCAATCATTTGAAATTGGACCTTGTAACTTAGTGCGAAGTTACATTTTTCATTGAAACTGTTGTAAATTTTCTACCAAAGTTATTGTAGCCGTTTGTTTATAAAACAAACAAAAGCAGGAACTTATCGGAAATAAATGAGAGCAATCGGTTAAACTGTGATCGTAAACAAGGTGGGTTCGTAACTCGAGTGTGGGGTACACGGGTACCTCGGAAACTTGCTTTGTAAATTAAAAATTGTAGTAAATTGGTTTTGTGAGTTGTGTGTCGCCTGCGTTTCTTTGTTTTGTGGAGCGCGCGATTGTGCAAAGGTTTGGAGCGCTTTGTATGTGAATGCTCGCTTATTGTGCTTTCGTATTTTTCCGTAGTGTTCCATGTTTCCTTTGTGAAAGGTCGTCGAGATATTTGGTTAATTGTCAAGGAACAGATGTGTTGTTTGTTTTGTTTTGTAATCCAATGATTGGCAGTGTAACCGCGTTTACTATTTTTCGATACTCTTTGTATGATTTTAGTGTGCACACAGTGAAACTGAATCTAAATTTTGCATTATCAAAGAAAAATAATTTTTAACATCTATCTCCATATGTTAAGTAATTTTCAGGTACTTTTTTATATTTTGAATTTATGGATTTTGTTATTTTAAGCAATTTATTTCAATATTTATTTTTTCCAAGCTTTAGTTATTTTTTATATATTTTTAGGTTTTGTTTGTGCTGATATCATAAAGTAGTCTGAATGGCATAGGAGTTGACATTGACGCTTGATATGTACAAAACAACGGCACACTCGCACGAAAGACTTAACTCGGAGTTGGTTGCTAGCGCGAGGTTAAATTGACAATATTGTATGAAGAACGGTCAATTAAACCACGTGTTGGTGACTAGCCCTGGGTTGGGTTTTTCGTGCAAGTGGGCCTTAATTATTTCATTACAAGAGGCACTGAAAGTTTCCTTTTTGGGATACTTAACGACGTCATTTAGAGGTCAAGTAAAAGTCAAGTGATTTTAAGTATTTTTTGTAAAATAAATACGATCTTATGATTTTAAGAAATAAACATTAAAAAATGAGGCGTTTGCAAACCTAAAATTTCGAAATGGTTTTGGAATCGGCATGGGTTAATTTTTACTTTACCAAATTTATAAATAATACATTTTGAAAACGGAATTTCGGGAAACCACACTCTTCACACCACTCGTCATGTCCAATGACATCACCTTCCTTTTTCAAAAAACACAAAAGGCATCCTCGACTCCGCGTGGTGTCAAGTAGATCGGGAAACTTCGGAGATTATCGCTGGCCAACTTTATGAAACTTTTAATAATGTAAGTGAAAAAAAAATTAAAACTTGGGCAATAATTCAAGTGCTGTGGTACAGGTGTTTGTAACGGCCCCCAAATGATTCAGTCGTGAACTTGTAAAGTGTTCAAATTTTTCTACTTGAAAGTTTTTAAGGCTTTATTAGGTGAAAAGGCCTTCAATTGGTTTTGTTGTGCTTTGTTTTGAATGTGTTTGGTGGTAGATATTCGTATCTTTTTACATTATTATTTAAAATATTTTTGACAGGATGGTGGACTCACTGTTAAATATACTTATTATAGATCTGGGTCAAAACTTAACTATATCTATTCATGGTATTGGTTTTCCCGTGATGATATGTGTCAGAATAAGTAACAAGTGACGATCAAAAATAGGTTGGTCTAGGTACAAAGAAGTATTCTTACAAAGGTCTGAGTATTGCGTCGCTTACACACATTATATTGGTACAACAAGGAACACTCACGTGACGTATGATTATATCCCAAAGATTATAACAAAACACTTCTTCAATATTAACAATATTCTTAGCATGTTTTTTTTCTAGTCGAGTTTCATCTATTAATATCAATATATTATTCTAACATGATATAATTACGGTTCATCCATAACCTGAGAATCGAAATCACTGACAAATATTACCATTTCAACCCCAAAAAACCCTCGATTTGGCAACAGTCGGGGGTGAATTATAAAAAACAACCAATTCCGTGTTACTCCGCTGGCTTCCTTCCATTTCCATTAGTGGATGTTTAGCCAAAGTGTTTCCCAAACTTGCTCCCATTAGGAACAAGTCCTTTTTGTCTTTGCCCCGAAACTTTTTTTTCATTTGCTGGATCCCCCTCTGCAATGGCCGTTAAGTGGATTTTTTCTTATGCAAGTTGGAGAGTGACTAGCGAGTAAGTTTTACTGGTATAACGTTGTGATTGTATCCAAGTCTCGTTTTTGGGGGCAAGAAACTTATATTTTAGGAAGTTTTGGAATCAACTTCACGTTTTTATAGAAAAGAAAAACAATATAAACTCTGGATAGTCAGAATCGGAATGTTTCTGTTCAGAGTTTGTTTCCGCGTTAAGTTTGTAGAATTTCAAGGAAACTGTCTCCTTATTCTTGACATAATCACGTTTATTTCTCACGAAAGCCTCATTCGGAGGACATGGCAGTGGATGCTGGTGTTCACCAGGGCTGTCTTCTTTCGCCCCGCCTTTTTATAATCGTTCTTGACGAAATCATGTTGCGCAGTTACGATAGCAGGCGCCGTTGGAAAGAGCGGGCATTGAACAATGTCTTAGAAGACTTTATGCCTGCTGAGTCACATGCAAGAGAAACTGAACGACCTGCGCAAGGAGGCGATGAAAACTGGTCTCAAAACTAACATTCGTAAGACCCAGGAGATGCGTACAGGTGTGAATAATTCTACACCGATGTTACTCGGCATAGAGGTTGTGGAACGCGTCCACAAATTCACGTAATTCCGGAGCGTCGTGTCAGATACTGGACGAACTGAAGAGGATATCACTTCACGGATCGCCAAAGCGCGAGCTACCTTCACACTGCAGACGAATGCCACACAGGTCGTGTGGCAATCGCGGCAACTGACCCGAAGAGTTAACCTCAGAATCTTCGGATCCAATGTCAAATCCGGTGGAATAAGAGTATACCAGGGTGAACTGTTCACACCTGCGTACCCCTTTAAAGCGTAGCAGTGTGATGTTATGTTATGAAATGGTGTAAAACATAAACAGACATGCGATTGCAGCTATCCCGAGTGATTTGCCGTCATTTAATAAAGAGTTCTGATGTATATCTCCAAAGTCCTTCATCAGTTCTTGATGAAAATAAATGGGACTACATGACAAGCACCAGCTTTCAAATAATAAAAGAATCATCAAATTCGGTTTACCTAGTAAAAAGTTCTGAGGTAAAAAAAAAACAGTCGAATTCCTCCTTCCTTCCCGACTTCCCAGAAGTCGATTAAAATACTTAGCACCTCAAATTGTTTTAAAATGGTAATGTCAAGTCTACTAAAGTAATAAAGACGGGGAAGTAGAGCTAATAGTAGAGTTAGGTACCCGAAGATGTTAAGGTGCTTCATCATTTTTATGTACAAAGTCTCTCGTGGAACCAAGTCACCCCAGTCTCCCTTACTCTCTCTTTTTCCCATTAGGGTATGCAGACTACAGAATGCCAATGCTACGATCAATTCATATTTCCTTAATTAAAATAAAGTCAAGCAAATGGCTGGATAAGGGTTATATATATGTCGGGTTTAGTCAATAGTACGGACATCAAAACAAATCGCAAGCAAGCCATCTTGCGGCAAAGCAAGAACAACTACGCATTGGCGCGCTCTTTCTAACCGCTTCCGCGGTGGGAACAGCAGAATATAGCAGTTGAGTAATGAACGCCTTGGAGTTAAGACGTCGTAGAATCAGTGTCGATTCGTAATATTAGTAAGCAAGATTGTAACTGTAAGTTGTGATTATTTGAATAAACCCAGTGTATCGAATAACTTGTGTGATTTCGTTTTCACGATTGCACCCACCTAACTGCCCACACACGATGTCTTAACCTAAGGGAATACATCCTGACTGCCCGATGGTTTGCATCTATCGGCCAGCCTTAATGTGACATATATAACAAAAGATACCAAAAATACGCCGCACAAATTACTAGTTCCTTTTTCACCAAAACAACAATTTACGTCAAAATTATCTCTCCAACCTTCACAAGATGCTCTTTATATACAAACCTTTATACCTAATAGTTTCCTACCTAACGATAGGCTGGCTCAAAGACCGGCCTGTTTACCCTTACCTACCCTCATTCTAACGTTATAATACCCTTTATAATTCAGCCGTTAGGCGCTAGTCTTTTATTCATCAGGCGACTAGCCCACCCTTAAGGCTGTATGTCTTAATATTGTCTCCAAATATGGGATAAAGGTTACATAGACTATCTTATTATGTGTCTAGCTGAGAGATGTTTTTAGTCTTCGGCTAATGTGATAATTTTGGACTGTAGGCAGCAAAAAAGTACGCACTTCCTTGTACATTATTCTAGAGTAAGGTATCAGCCAGTAAACATAATGAAGCTAGCTGTGCCCACGGCTTCGCTCCCGTCAACTGCCTACTCTACCCTAATTACCAACCTACTCTACTTACCTACCTACCCTAGCTACCTACCAATTTTTTTTCTAAGGTCATTCTTTCGCGGAGAATCCATTCAGAAAATGACGTCAAATGCACAACGCCATCTATAAAATATGGAGTTCAACTGTACGAGTATCTGAATTCTGTGTGTTATGATATTTTACTTCTAGAACACTTTAAATTCTTTTTTTTTTTTTTAGAATGAACCGTTTGCGATGAAACCAAAACTAACAAACAGACAAAATTCCAAACCGACAAACAGACAAAATTCCAAAAATGCTGGCAATGCGTTCTGTTAACATCCATTAACACCCTGGCTATTTTATTGGAAATATTTTTCGATGTTAAAAAACGACTTTTCTACAGGTTTATTATATATGCTAGCTGTTCCCGCGACTTCTTCTGCGTAGCATTAGTACTTTGAATAGCCAGTTTTTTTATAACGCGCCATAATATTATAAGTGTGTGGGCCTTATTTGAGAAATTATTAGTTCACCATACAAACTTCTACTCCCCTGTCCACCCCCTAAAGGATGATTTCCGGGATAAAAACTATCCTATGTCCTTCTTAAGGTATTAAATTATCTCAATACCAAAGAACTAAATCGGTTCAGCGGTTTAAGCGTGAAAAGGTCACAGACAGACTGAGTTACTTTCGCATTTATAATATTAGTATGGATTGATACAAAAACGACTTTACTACAGATTTATTATATGTATTGATTAGTCCCTAGTTTTGCTTTTTAGGGTTCCGTACCCAAAGGATAAAAACGGGACCCTATTACTAACGCGATCCGCCTGTCCGTCTGTCACCAGGCTGTATCTCATGAACCGTGATAGCTAGACAGTTGAAATTTTCACAGATGATTTATGTTGCCGCTATAACAACAAAAACTAAAAACAGTATAAAATAAATATTTAAGGGGGGCTCCCATACAACAAACGTGATATTTTTGCCGTGTTTTGCGATAATGGTACGGGACCCTTCGAGTGCGAGTCTGACTCGCACTTGGCCGGTTTTTATTGCCAGCCTGTTCTATCCCAGTCCGAGGAAAAAACTTGATTTTATGTTCGCATCACAAATTTAAAAGCAAGTCAAGTTATGCGATTGACGCGTTTGATAATAATTTATCACATTAATTTTGCTATAATGTTTGCTTTAGAAACTTGATCTGTGTAATAATAACATAAATAAGTAGGAAAAACGAAACCTAATATTGGAATAAATAATACCTTCCTACAAACGTTAAAAATTGGGCTACAATTCTTTATCTTTCCAATTTATTCCTGCTCCGTTTTTTTTTATGGAATCCCTCTTCGTTTTGTTATCTTAATTTTTTTTCATTTTCCTTCCTTAGTAATTAATTCAAAATAGAATTTTTATTACTTTTTGAAAAGAGAACGTTTGAGTTATTACTTTTCTCATTGAGTTTGCTGAGTTTTGACTTTGAAATAGTTTATTTTTTGTAATAGATAATAGGTATAGTAACCTAGAGGTAACATATTTAAGACGCAATTTCAACATCGGTATTCACTTTCGCACTAACAGATAACGTCATAAGCAAAAAGAGAAAGAGGGAAATTGGCAACACTGCCCGAGTGACATGTCAAATTTGTGCTCCGTATTTTAAAATTATATTTAATTAGTATTTAAGTGTAATTAGGGTTTAATTATAAGTAAAATCTCAACGAAACGCTATAAATGCTCAGGATTTTTGTTTTGCTGAAAAAATATCGAGTTATACAAGTTTGTGGCACGGAACCGGTAACCTATCAAACAGCTGACGACTGAAGTGCTGATCTACGGATATTCTAAGGGCAGTATTGTTTATTTATAGCACACGAAGTGTAAATTTAACCTTGTTACACGTTCTTGTTGTTTTGACGTATAAATTCTATTGATTTACTACTGTGCAGTGAATCTAAATAGTTTTGTTGTCATCTTGGAAAACGAAACAAATCCAAGATCCCAAGTACATAATTCTACTAATATATTAAGATAATTTAATAATAAACATTTACATAACGCTTTGATCGTTATTTTGCATAATTTAATTAGAACAACCTACCCCACATAAAAAAAAAGTAAAATCTCAATCTAATAATAAGCAACTAAAGTCAGTAATAAATAACTTTTTAGCTAATTCAACAGCCTACCTCATTTCTCTACTGAACTACACTAACTATTCTCTCCATTTCCAGCTTTGCTTTATTTTATTTTTCCTCTATTCCTTGGTTCTCACCGTCCCTTTTTTTTTTTTCTATTTTCCAGTAACCTATACTGAAACCATGCCTGTGATGACCCGTAAGGCTACAGCTCAGGACTTAGAAATTAAATTGAGAACAGCACTCCAGGAACTCAAAGACTCACAAAGTCAATGTCGGGAGATGTTGCAAGAGAGAGAGGATTGTGAAGTAGAAGTTGAGAACATTGTTTATAAAAACACAATCCTTAAACGGGAGCTAGTTGAACTTAGTCAGCAATACCAGAATGTTGTGGATGAACGCGACCAACTGAAGGTAGTCACGGATGGTTTCAATAACTGCAGTTATCTATATGAGCAGGCTTTAAGTAAAGTTAGGGATCTAGAAGAAGAATTAATTTACGCAAATACTCATATTATTAAATTGCAAAAAGAACAGAAATCAACTCAGGTTGATGAAACTTGCCATTTGTATGATGAACTTATTAAATCAAATTGTAAACCTGATTCAATACCTACAATTGACCTAACCGAAGATTCTTTAATAAATCAGAGAAACTGTTTCAAAGTTAGTCATAACAAACTAAAAAAATATGTAAAATTAAATAAAATAATTAGAAATTGCAACAAGTTTAGGAAGCAACACAAGTTATTTATAAAAAATATTCCACTCAGGAAAGAACGTGTTGACCTAGTAAATAAATTAAATAATTACCAAATCAAATTAGAAGACAGCAAAAATATCTATGAGATTGACACACACCGCTTGCAGACAGAAATCCAGGTTCTTGAGAACAGACTTAGTTCTCTTTACAATAAATATGTAAATTCAAAATTACAAATTAAAGAACACATTTTGGCTGCAAATGAGTTAGTGATGTGTCAGTGTAACTGCCAGACAGTATCAAATCTAATTGCAGTCCAGCCTGATGCTATGGAGGACCCGGTCCAAGCTGAGAGGGTGTCTCAAGACAGTGTCTTCGTAAAAGACAGATCTAATGTAGCACAGGATTTGCCTCAAGTAAACCGGCCTGAAAGTACTGGCTTTGCATTTAGTCATAGTAATGAAAGTTTTCATTCGGTTATGTTTTCAGATGGTATTGGAAAGGGTTTAGGTAAATTAATAAATGGCAATCAGAGTCATTCCACTTTTAATTATTGCATGCCCGGGTCATCGTACAAGCAAATAATGGAATCTGTGACAAAGAATATATATAAACCAGATACCAATATAACTGTATTTGTAGGTAATAGTATAAAAGTAAAAAAAGATGACATCACTGAGTGTGTAACAGAGATGTTAAAGTTAAATTGCAATAAAATTATTTTGTGTGCATTCCCTTACTTGGATAAATTGTCAAATAGACAAAATAATCACATTCACATGCTTAATAAGCATCTGCACTTTCTTGTGAGTCACTATAGTGATAAACTAGTTTTTTTTGACATCAACATTTTTGTTGATAAATTAAAGTCGACAGGCGATACTTTGTATCTGCCTCTTAGGGTAAGACAGAAAATAGCTCGGCTATTATCATATACAATAAACTCAGACATAAGTAGTATGTCGAAGTATCCAGTCATTATTGATATTAGTAATAGTACTAATTTAAAGGGGGTGTATACCTTGAGTAACGTTAGCAAAAATGCTAATAATATTTATTCTTTAAACTAGTTGATAGGACAAGGGAGGGTACCAATAACGGAATAGATAAGAGTATATCCACCATCAAAAAGGTACCTTCTTGCTCACAAAAATATAATTTAAAAAAAATGTCTGAGCAGAATTCTCTGAAATTATTCCACCAGAATATTCAGGGTTTTTCTTCGAAGGAATTGGAAATCGAACTGTTTTTAGAAAAATCAATGTTCGAAATTATTTGTTTTACGGAGCATTGGCTGAAAGATTATGCAGTGCTAATCAATTATGAAAATTATACTGTGGGCAGTTGTTTTAACAGAAAGATTATGTTGCGTGGGGGTTCACTTATATTAATTAAAAAGGGTATTAAATCAAAACCTCGTAAAGATATAGTAGACCTATCAGTTGAACAAAGTGTTGAACTGTCCTGTGTTGAGCTGGATAAGCATGTCATAGTGTGCGTCTACAGACCCCCTAATTATAAGAACTACTCTATATTCGAGTCAGTGATGGAAGATGTTTTGGCAAAACTTGCAATGGGTAATAAACTAGTAATTGTCTGTGGTGACTTTAATATTAATATTTTAGAAGATAATTCAGATAGCAGTAGGTTATTAAATCTCTTTAAATCATTTAATTTGTCACATGTGTTTATGGAACCAACCCGAACTACACTGACTTCTGCTACATGTATTGATAATGTTTTTTGTTGCTGCAACTACTTGGACAAGGCCATTATAAATTATCTGCCTTCGGATCATAGTGGGCTATTGGTGACATTTGAGTACATTATGCGAATAAAACAAGTGCAGATTCAATCCAGACCAATAACAGCCGGTAAATTAAATAAATTTAACAGTACTTTAATCTGTAAGTTAAGCGATCAGGACCTCACAGTGAATAATGGTAATATTTTGTATGATAAAGTTTTCTCAGTGGTTCAAAAAGAGTTCAATAACACTTTTAAGAAGAAAACTAAAACTATATGCCCTAAGTTTTTATTCAGTGACTGGGCGACTACAGGACTTAGGAAAAGTAGGGAAAGACTTTACGAGCTATATGGCCTTAAGCCTTGTATTAACACTGAAACTTTTAATAAGTATGTTGCTACTTACTCAAGAATTTTTAAAAATACATGCAAGGCAGCTAAGGCCTTGTACATTAGTAATAAGGTTAAATTAGCAGAAAATAAAATCAAGACGGTTTGGAAAATTATAAATAATGAAACGAATAGGAATAAAAGAAATAATACTGATTACACGCTTGAGACCACACACGGACTTATTAGAGATAACAAAAAAGTTGCGCAAGAATTTGTAAATTTCTTTACCAACATCCCAATTAAAACGACTGAAACCTTAAATTCTTCGCCCTCGATTGCTTTTGGATTATTAAACGCGAACGTTTCAGCCTGCCCGAATGTATTTAACTTTTCACATATAAATCCCATAACAGTAATAAAAACTTTTAAGCAAATCAAGGTTAAACCGACTGAAGATCTGTGGGGAATGTCCATCAAAGCTTGTACCTCCATTATTCAGACTATAGCGCCATACTTGGCTTTGATTTTCAATTTGTGTGTGGATCAAGGAGTTTTTCCGGATCTAATGAAATATAGTAAAGTTATACCACTTTTTAAATCTGGGGACAGTAAAGACACAAATAATTATAGACCAGTATCCGTGTTGCCGGTTTTCAGCAAGGTATTTGAGAAGATAATGCTAAATCAAATGCTCATTCATTTTAATACGAATAACATCTTGCATGATAAACAGTATGGTTTCACCAGAGGACGTTGTACAACTGACGCTGGTGTCACCCTATTGAAACACATCTTTAATGCGTGGGAAGAGTCGCAGGATGCCATAGGTATCTTCTGCGACCTGTCGAAGGCGTTTGATTGCGTTAATCATGAAACATTACTTCTGAAACTTGAGCATTACGGGCTAGGTCAAGCAGCGTTAAGTTTGGTTAAATCTTATTTGAATGATAGACAGCAATTAGTTCAGATAAACGGTGTGAATTCGTCGGGGTTAAACGTAAAAATGGGGGTACCCCAGGGCTCAATTTTAGGTCCTTTCTTATTTTTAATATACATAAACGATTTACCCCGTTTATTGGAAAACAAACTAAACATGGTATTATTTGCTGATGACACATCTTTAATTTTTAAAATAAATAGACGTACTTGTCGGGTTGACGACGTAAATAACGCGCTTCGGCAGGTTCAGGATTGGTTCACTGCCAATAATTTAGTCTTAAATGGTAATAAAACCAAGTGCGTAAAATTTTCCTTGCCGAATGTCAAAAGTACTGATTGTGACATTATATTAAACAAGGAGAAGCTAGAATTCGTCGATAAAACGGTTTTCCTGGGGATCACGCTGGACTCAGGGTTGCAATGGGGTCCTCATTTGGTATCCCTTGCAGGGCGGCTGAGTTCGGCAGCGTATGCTGTTGCAAAGATTCGTAGGTTAACCGATGTGGATACCGCGAGACTAGTCTATTTTAGTTATTTTCATAGTATAATGTCTTACGGTATCCTACTATGGGGAAGGGCTGCAGACATTGAGTCAATTTTTATTCTGCAAAAACGAGCCGTCAGAGCAATATATAATCTTCGCCGGCGCGATTCTCTAAGGGAACTGTTTAAGGACATTAACATTATGACGGTTCCTTGTCAATATATTTATGAAAACATCATGTACGTGAGAAAAAATTTACATCTTTTTAGTAAAAACGGCGACAGACATAATTACGTTACTAGAAATAGGGACCAATTAGTTCAACCAGGTTTCAGACTGGCTAAAGTAGCCTCATCTTTCATGGGGTACTGTACAAAATGTTACAATAAAATTCCTCCCCACATTCTTGAACTGAATGAGACTAAGTTTAAAACCTGTATAAAACGCACACTATGTAGGCTGGCATATTATAAGTTGGGGGATTACATCGCTGATAAAAATGCTTGGCTCAATGCTAGTCCTGCTCCACAATCCACAACCACTAGGGCGCAATAACAAGTGATATGCAGAACATTATTGTTTTGAGGTATTGTTGGACCTGCTGAAGACTGTATGAATTATTAATATTTGCATTGTATAAACTCAATTTCTTTAGTATTGTATAACTGCACAGCACGTGTGTGAGTACTATGTACCCAACTGTAAATCTACCATTTACTGTACCTATGCGTCGTTCGTTGACTTGTGTGTGCCCTGGCCGTTGAGTGTGTCATGCTCTCTCAAATGTCTCTCTGATGGTGGCGCGTGTGTTGGATCATCCGGTTCCCTTCATGATGGTTGAGCTGGGTGGTGCCAATTCATGCGTCATGTTCGTGAACGGACGCCGTCAGTTGGGATTGGTCATAACTTGACTGCTTCGGATGTTAATTTTTTTCTAGTATCTATTATATAACTGCGCAGTACATGTGTGAGTACTTCTAATACTTTGTCTGTAGGTGGTATAGTGGGTAGTGCTATTCTGGGTGCATTGTCCTCACATGTATGAATTTAATAATGTATGTTCCTAAATATTGTAAAAAAACAATTTTTTTTAAAAGAGTAAGTATGGAGTTTCTTGTGCATTCTTCTCCATAACAAGCTACTTTCCGAATGCACGGTAGAATCATTTTAATGTAACGTTCAAAAGTGCCGCTTGGTGGCCTAGTTGAAATAAAATATCTTTGTCTTTGTCTTTGTCTTTGTCTTAGCTATCAAGTATTCCACGGTTTTCCAATTTTGTTTGATAATTCGTCGCTGTAGAAAATGTTGATAATGTTTTCTTGTGGGCAGAATTCTGAGCTTGTTACTAAGTACTTATAACAGCCACACGGGTCGCTCTTCTAGGTTAAGCAACGTTTGCCGAGACTCCTTGCCTCTGAATGCACATTAATCCTCCACAAAAATCTTACACAAGTCTTCAAGGGTATCCATGTTACCCATTTTACCGGGTTGTGGAGTTCAGATAAGTAGTCAAAAACGGTAACAATTTTTTTTTCTGTATCTACTTTCCCTTCTTTTCCTGTTCTACTCGGCTGGTCAGGCAAGCTGCTATAGACAGGCGCAATGCGACAATGCAACACTGAGTTGCGAAGTCATTTTTCATAGATATTGTTCTACAGATATATTATTAAGAGTACAGCTTCTATGAAAAATATATCATCGCTGAGATTTGCCTGACTTTAAGCTCATATTTCTGTCATCATAGTTCATCTTTCAACCTAGTTAGATGAGGGTACTCCAATGACCCACAGTGCGATTGCGGAGCCAGGTCCCAAACAATGCCTCACCTTTTGTCGTGCACTCTGTGCAACAACACCTGCACCTTAAAAGACCTTTGTGAGGCAAATTACAACGCTGTTGGCGTGGCCGAATATGGTCAAAACATATTTAAATTTGGAATCATCGATACGACGAAGAAGAAGATCTTACAAGTTTATTATATCCCTGTTCACAGAACAATTTGTCAAATCAAACTTCTCCTCAAACCGACTAAGTAAATGTTCCACGCAAGGCAAGGTATAAGAGTAATGAGCGGAGATTCCTGCGTTTATGTCGCCACATAACCTGGGCAATAACGTCAAATGATTAATGTGCAAGTCCCAGTGGTACTGTAGAACTGCCTGCGCATCGGGTGCTAGAGGTAACGTTCTGGCGTGGATGACGAATTGTTTTGGTATTAGTTAACTGAAGTTACGCACTGAACGTTTTGGGAATGCTTTCATTGTGCGTACAGAGTCGAATTCCATGCCGGAGTCTGTATTTCCCGATTGAATAGAATAGACAGGCACAACATAACAGCAACCAACATGGAGTAAAAGACAAAAAAAAAAGAAGTGCACACACAAATTGCGCTGAACATATCCAGCAAATGTTGAGTTGGGAACCCTTTCGGCGTGGGCATACCGTAAGGGTTACCAACTCAGTATTTACTGGATTGCTACAATCTTTAAGTTAAGAGTGAATAGGTTAATTCTAGGCAAGCGTGTTTCACCGTAGACCACATCATCGTTTACCATCAGGTGAGTGGTCAAGCGCAAGCCTATCAATAATAATAAAAAAACTAGCTCTGTCTTGTCTCTTCAAATTTGTGAAATACAACCACATTAATTATCTATCTATAAACGGATCTGTTTAGTAACGCATTGTCAATATTTTTAATTCACATAACCTGGGAGCATAACGTTTTATGATTTATGTGCAAACCCCTGCCTCCGCTTTGGGTGATAGAGGACGTACTTAGGTAATGGTATGGCGTGATGGATGCAGAATTGTATTGTTTATAACCAAATAAATTATTCATTATTCTAAATTGTAAACTGAATTTTCTGTCTTGTGCCTTTTGAAGATTTTGGTTCTAGTGTTTGGAAATAAGTAAAACCTTATAAGAAACGAGCAGTTGCCCGCGGCTTCGCTCCCGTGGGCCACCCAACAGGACCCGTTTTCGGGATTAAAAAATAGCCTATGTAACTCAGGAATAACGTAGCTTTCTATTGGTGAAAGAATTTTTCAAATCGGTCCAGTAGTTTCGGAGCCTATTCGGTACAAACAAACAAACAAACAAAAAAATCTTTCCTCTTTATAATATTACTACCTACCCTACCCTAACTACCTACCCTACCCTACCTACCCTACCTACCCAACCCTACCCTACCCTACCCTACCTACCCTACCTACCCTACCCTACCCTACCTACCCTACCTACCCTACCTACCCTACCTACCCTACCCTACCTACCCTACCTACCCTACCCTACCCCACCCTACCCTACCCTACCCTACACTATCTCTCAAGTTGGATCGAACTGCACATGGTGTGCGAATTTTATTATAATCGGTTAAGTGGTTTAGGAGTCCATTGAGGACAAACATTGTGACACGAGATTTATATATATTAAGATAGTATGGATAAATAAAACTAAATAACTAATTAAGAAATAAGTGATCAGAAGGCGGTCCCTCTGATCACTATTAACACTATATCTCATGATAGTTTAAAAAAATTGTAATCGTTCGCCACCGTAGTCAACTGTATTGAAATTTAAACAATCTGTTTTTTTATCTATCATCCTTAGATTTGTAATCTTTTCCCATCATATTTCCAACCTAAGTAGAATTTTCAAATAAAAATATTGACACTCTTTGTAACAAAACGTCTCCGTTTTACAATACGTGGAATAAAATATGTCAAAACTCGTGACGTAACTAAGTTTCTGTCACACAGCGTAGCGCATACTAAACATGAAACATTGCCTGAACATACTAAAAATTGTCAAACAATTGTCGCGATTTTTATACAGTTAAACTACCGTCAATCTCAGTTTTTAAGAAATAAAATTCAAATTCAAATTAAATTTATTGCATCCATAATGTACATACAGGTGGTAAATATAAGTTACAGAAACAATTATGGACCCTGTCGGGCACAGCAACATTCTAGATACAGTCAGTGTCTAGGAGAGAGGAATAGCGCTCAATATTTCCTTATCTATTAACATTTTAGCTATCTGTTCCCTTTCTATCTGTTTTTATTTGGTTTAATGCACTAATACGTATCCCTTTTATTTTATGTCGAATTAAATATTATTCTTAAATATTAATTATTTGTTTAAATTTTTATATTACAATAAGTATATTTGATTTAGATAGTTTATATTTAATAAAATTAATACATAATAAAATTTAAAATGTCCATATTATATTTTGAGTCAATTATTTAATAATGTCATTTCACTTATCGAGTTAACAGTAGTCATTATTTTTAATGGAATTTATCCGTCAGATATTCGTCAATTGTGTAATAGCTTTTACTAATTAAGAATTGTTTTAATTTATTAATTAAAATATTGGTTTTATTTATTTGTTTTATGTATTCCGGTAATTATATTATATTGGTTATTATATTGTCTGTTTTTACCTCTATTTCCATTCTCTTAAATATAAATACTATATTACTTTATCATAATCATTTGAGCTGAAGTATGTCCACTCCTGGTGATATACCTCCGCTAAGCGTCGTTTCATCGACCAGTCTTGTGCTTTGCGCATCCTATGGTGTCCAAAACCCCTCAGCAGGTGTTTCACCTTGTGTTGTGGGAGGCCTATAGCTACTAAGTTACTTGTCTTAGACTTGGTAACTTTTGAGTCTACCTCTAAAGTCCCCACAGATTGTAGATATGTATCACATCACATCATCTCTGTGAGAGGGAATGGCCCGTAATCCACCACGCGGGCCCAGTGCGGGTTGGTGGATGTCACAAGTCTTTGAATTTTTGGTTCTAGGAAATGCCGGTTTCCTCACGATGTTTTCCTTCACCGTTTTGAGAGTAGTGGTGATGAAATAATTTACACCAAGTAAAGCGTCTGCCTGGGCTCGAACCCATGACCTACAACTTGTAAGTAGCGGCCGATACCACTAGGCCACCAGTGAGACACACTGACTACTGAGATAGATAGCACAACGAAAAAAATAGGAGAGGAATTCAAAGTATTCAATGTTGTGTTGCTTTATTTGACTCTAAAAAACATTGTCTCCGTGATACATTTTTTCGGTTTAGATTAATCGTAGATCTTCTATTTTATGAATCACGTAATGCAAACTACATATGTAGCTTGCACCAAAGATTGTCAAACGTGACGCCGTTAAACGACAGTTAATCTTAGTTTAGTGCGAGCGTGCGCTCAAGTGGGAGTAATTACAAGTCATGCACTTGCATGAATGTGGCGTATTTGCTTGATCTCGTGACGGGGCTGGTTTTTGGTAACTTTTCAGTGAAATTTGGATGTAGTATTTTAATGTCAAATAGAAGCTTAAAACGTAGTAGAGAAGATAATCAACCAAGTAAAAAGTACGACCATCAATTTTAATATAAAGTGATCTTGACAGCATACACCATTTCAAAAAGGCTTTTCTTGAATTATTGGTGAGAAAGCTTACTATACAGACAACAAATACCTTTTTTTTGGGTGGGTAATCATCCAATGGCTTCTCCCGCTCTGGGTGAAGCGGAAGGGCGTGTCAGACTTTTACCGACTAAAACCCACCCGTTTTCCTTCAGTTGCTTGTGCTAGGGCCGCGCTAACTCTCAAATTTATCTGCGACCCAGGCAGGCATCGCCCCTAGCGGACCCCGTCAGTGTTTGCTGACATCTCTTTGAAACCCGTCGACTCGAGCCTGGTCCTTATCGGACGGCGAGCTACCCATTACTCGCCGGCCGCAAGCCCGCGCCTACGGTAGCCGGGAATGGGCTTGCGTCTCCCGACGCCCAGGGCGTCTCCTGCGGTGGCTAGGGGCGTGAGGGCGACTCCGTTGCGTCTCCCTCACGCGTTCCGCCTCCTCCTTCGCAAGCATTACTGCTTCGCAGAAGAAGGTAACAGCTTCCCATGCCCTCTCACTCGGTACCATGGCCTGAACCAGGGCCGAACGCGAGAGGTCGCCACCGCTGATCGCCTCCACGAGGATTGGGTGGTGCTCCGCCTAAGTGGGGCAGACCTCCACCGTATGCTCCACCGTATTCTCCGGGCGATCCACACAATTGTGACACCCGGGTGTTTCCTCCCGCTTTATCCTGAACAGGAACCTCCCGAAACAACCATGTCCAATGAGGACCTGCGTCAGGCGGAAGGTGAGAACGCCGTGGTGCCTCTCCAGCCACTCCTCAAAGAGGGGCCTTATCGCCGCAACGACAGTCGCGCTCTCCATGTCGCAATGAGATCCTGCCGGAGCTCTGACTTTCGAACCGCGATTTGTCGTGGCAGCGGAGTTTTTGCCCCGGCGTTTCGCCTCCTCGCGCCACTCCCAAATGTGCGCGAGGACTTTTGCTTCCAGATTCCATGGTGACAATCCGGCAAGGAGGCTCGCCGCCTCAATGGGTGGACAAATTGTAATCTAATGAGATTTTATTTATTAATTTTGAATGTTTTATTATTTTTTTAGAATGGCAAGATATCATGTTCATTTTATTAATATTTATATCTTTACCTATTTTCTACAAATGAAAATATTTGAATTTGAATTTTGTTCAGCCAGTGCTGTCCTACGGCAGGAGAAAGGCCTCCCCAAAGTTTTTGATAATTTTCTCCTGTGCTGTATCACACCAGCCTTCATGGTACGCGTCAAAGTCATCTCACCACCTCTTTCAGAACCGCCCACGCGTCAACATGTAAAATATATCGTTACGATTAATTAAAATCATTTAATTTAGCTTATATTCAATACTTGAATTTTACTTAAAATTTTATAAAAACTTCACCACAAACTTATTTCTTCATAATTAATCATAAACCTGTCTACCCTCATTCCGCTGATTTACGTGCCAATATCCTATATCGTTTTCAAGACACCGAAATAACCGAATAATTAGAGGAAAACACCCGCGGCGTTAAAAGCAAATAAGTTTTGTAATAAATTATAATAAAACTGTAACCTAAAACTCCATTATTCAGCTGAAGGGAGTCGGTATCTGTCTGTTAAAGGCTGGTTTAGATATGGCCGGCCAAAATAATATTTTGTTTTATAATGTAAAAATACTATTTGAAATTATTTTTACAGGCTTTGTGCTTTGTGAGCAGTGGTGGCCCAGTGGTATCGGCCGCGACTTTCAAGTTGTAGGTCGCGGGTTCGAGCCCAGGCAGGCGCTTTACTTTGTGTAAATTATTTCATCACTACTGCTCTCAAAACGGTGAAGGAAAACATCGTGAGGAAACCGGCATGTCCTAGAACCAAAAATTCGAAGACATATGACATCCACCAACCCGCACTGGGCCCGCGTGGTGGATTACGGCCCACTCCCTCTCACAGAGAGGAGGCCTGTGTCCCAGCAGTGGGCACATTAATAGGCTGATGATGTGATGTGATGTTTGATGTTACAGGCTTGAGTGAGTGAGAGACAGCATTAATCTCTTTCTACGGCAAGTAGGCATGCGAAACTATCCCAGCAAGACATTGAGACACAAATTGTATTTTTTATTATCAGCGTATTTTGATTCACGAGTCTTTCGTGAATGACCACCATCAATTATGGCCATTAAAGAACAAGTTTTCAAATAATATAATTTAAGGATCCCTGTGTAGTTTCTCCGTAGACATCTACGTTTTGTTACGTGTAAGTATTAAATGTTATATTTTAAATATTCAACTCCCTGAGTATATGTTCTGTATATGGTTTAGTTGAAATTAATGAGAGTTTGATTAAGATTGACAGAACACATCAAGTTTTTTTTCAAAAACAGTCAAAAAATGCTTAACGACTTTAGTATACTAGGTTAAAAAATGGCCACTCCATCGAAAATATAACCTCAAACATAAAAACCATTTACGAGCCCCTTAAAGCTCTTAAAATAACATGACTTTTTAAGAAGGCTTAAGATGTAAACTCGACATTAAGATTTCACCAAGACTTATTAGCTAAGAGCTTCAGGTAATTAAAGTTATTTATTATACTTTCAGCGAAGCGTCGTCGCCCTGGCTTTAACGAATTGATCATCTGGCCCTTTCTTATCCTTGTAATAATAATAACGGGCTTGAATTTTCCGGATTATTGCTGTGGTGTATTTTAGGAAGAAAATTAAGCCTATCACAAAGTTGTTGAGTCTATCCAACTGTCAAGGATAACTAAGGATGACTACTTTGTTATCCACGATAGTTCAATGGAATCGAAGCTACATAACGCTAACTAGAAGGAAATGTTGCGATGGCCCAGAAGTTTGAATAAGTCGATTTATGTTGAGTCAAAGTCAAAATTCATTATTTCAATTAAGCCATTACATGCATGTGGCACTTTTGAACGTCAAATTTGTTTTATTTTTATCTTTTATAGGCTAGCGCTTGACCACTACCTCACCTGATGGTAAGCGATGATGTGGTCTACGATGGAGCACGCTTGCCTAGTAGTAACCTATTCACTCTTGACTTAAATACCCCTAGAGTGTAGCTATCGGCAAACACAGACTCCGGTTGGGAATTCCACTCCTTAGCTGTACGCATAATAAAAGTATTCTCAAAACGTTTAGTGCGTATGGGTGGGATGTCCACCATGTACCGATGACGTATCGCCGTACGTCTTCGCCCAAAGAATCAATTCTGCCAGTCTTCTGGAAACATTTCCAGATGACATCGAAGTGGAGTCAAAGTACTCCACTTCGATGTCATCTGGAAAACGCCGAAATATGACTTGTCTTTGTACGTCATAAGGTTTAGTAATAAGTATACTATACTTATTACCAACTTACAAATATACCAAACTTAAAAAAAACAATTTCACATCCTCATTACCTGCCAAACGTCCCAATACTCTTTTAAGTCCTTCTGAACACGTCCCAACTCAACATCCACGTAAAATTGAATTAAGACATAACGATAAAAGTGTAATTACCATAAAAACTGCGTGTAGATAAATGAGGGAGCGAATGGGAGGAACTGGGAGGGCATGGGAGGATCGCATAATTATGTACGATCCTTTCATCTTACCCCATAATTATGTTTGAGGGTCGTGAATAGTGGAATGTATTACGGATAATGTTGGCTAAACCAATTTATGAAAACCAGTGTTTTGGTAACGTAGTAGAAAAGTTTGTTTACACTGTAAGTACCCAGTATAAAAAGTGAATACCTGAAAAAGAACTGGTCTTTAATAATATCAGCTTGTGGTTGGTCCACTGTAGGCCTGTGGGCTGTTGCCTGTACTCTTCTCATACAGAGAAGATAAGGGCATTAATCAACACGCTTGCTCAAGGTGGGTTGGCGATTTTGGACTAATCATCACTACATATAATAAATCTGTAAAAAAGTCGTTTTTGTACATCGAGAACATTTACAAAAATAAAAATTTATTGGTATTGGTAAGTAAGGTAGGGTAGGCAGTTGACGGGAGCAAAACCGCGGGCACAGCTTGTATTAAGGCGATTAACACACGGCACCGCGCACCGCCACCGCCGCGGACGCGGATGGGAGAGCACCGCTCGACCCGCGCGTTGTCGGTCGGGCGGTGTACGTATGTTAGGCATCCGCGGATTTATAAGAGGCCAATGCGACATGAGATCCGCTTCACCACCTACCGCGGCGGTGCGCGGTGCCGTATGTAAATCGCCTAACTATAAGTCCAGTAGCCTAGAGAGGGCGTCAGGCGCACTGTTGATCTGAGTGGTGCCAATCTATGTGTCATGTTCGTGAACGGGCGCCGTCAGTTGGGATTGGTCATAACTTAGCTGCCTCGGCCTGTTTTTAATTGCCTTTGTATTGATATTTGCTTTTTAATTGTTTGTTTTACTCTAGACGCTTTTACGTGCACGTCTTTTTACTTTGTTCTCATATATATGTATTTTTTTCCAACAAGAAATGATGTAACCAAATACTTGTAAAAAAAATATTTTAAAAGAGTAAGTCTGGAGTTTCTTGTCCATTCTTCTCCATAACAAGCTACATTTCCGAATGGACGGTAGAATCAATTAGTGTTACTTTTAAAATATTATTATTTTTGACGTTCAAAAGTGCCGCTTAATGGCTTAATTGAATAAAGAAATTTTGATTTTGATTTTGACAGTGTAGCCGATTATGAACATTATAGAACGTTTTTGTCAGTGCGTCTTCATTCAGTTCCTTAGTATTCAGTCTAATATCTATCGGTATATTAAGTTGAGTACTCTAGTAAACAGTGCAGTGTAAGACTTAACGGCAACTTAAAGTTGAATTATGTTCGAGAATTTGGCCAAAAATGTAGAGACACACACTACTTCATATCCTACCAGATAGTGCTCCTATTATACGTGATAGATATCAAGTGGACTATTATCATTAAATTTTGATACAATTCGCTCAAAAAACAAACTTTAAAATCCAATGTACTTAAAGATTCTTAAGCCTATTAACGAAGTTCAAAATAAAATCTACCCAAAATTACATTTAGCAAGTTTAATAGAATCTTCGTCAAGTCACGCAAAATTATAGTTCCAAAACTGTTCTAAATGATATTTTCTTAATACTCAAATTTGGTCTGGGACACTTTAATTTGGAATGAATATCAAAATCTGTTTGGAGCTAAAATAATCAAAGCAATCTCATCAAGTCATTGCTTTCAAAAAGACAAATCAGTTATATTAAAATCTGTTGAACTTTTAGATACAAATTATTGACTTATTTTTACATGTAAAAGAAATAAGCCCTCGATTTACATAATTATCATCATCAGATATTTTTTCTCCCCGTTCTATGAATTTGTTAATATGTAATATGTTGTATGTATATAGAATGTATGTATGTAATGAATGTATGTATGTATATATGGAGATCAGTGGTGGCCCAGTGGTATCAGCTGCGGCATTACAAGTTGTAGGTCGTGGGTTCGAGCCCAGGCAGGCACTTTACTTTGTGTAAATTATTTCATAACCACTGCGCTCAAAACGGTGAAGGAAAACATCGTGAGGAAACCGGCATGTCCAAGAAACAAAAGTTCGAAGACATGTGACTTCCACCAACCCGCACTGGACCCGCGTGGTGGATTACGGCCCATTTCCTCTCACAGAGAGAAGGCCTGTGCCCCAGCAGTGGGAACATTAATAGGCTGATGGTGTGATGTGATGTGTATGTATATAAGTTTATGTATAGTATTAGTATTATAGCAATATATGTTTCTAGATATTTATGTTTCAATTTATTAGCAGTACACCGTAAACCACAGCCTTTTTTATTCTATGTTCTTTCAGTCCATCCAAAGGTTGTCTGGTAGATATCGCTGTCAGCGATGAGACCGCCTTTGTACCCGTATAAATAAGATTTTCTTGTAAAAGAGATATGTAACTTGTATGGTGCTCAATAAAGTATATTCTATTCTATTACATCCCAATTTATTTTTTGACAGCGAAGCGTGGTCACAGAGGGATGAATCTTTGAATCACTATTGGCCGTCATCTCATAAGTCATCTTCTTTCTAGGTATAAAATCTTTCACGTAGTCCATTCATGGGTTCTTTCTTTGCCCTTTACCATTCATATTTACAAACTTTCCTCACCAAATATACCTAAATCCTCCGTGTCACATTCTCATACTATGACAACCGATTTTCACACAACTTCTGGGTCACAGATGCCATTTGCAGACTAATTCACGTATAGGACATTTTACTAATAGTTAATTTTAAGAATAGGACGATCTGCTCATAGGACGTTTTACGAATAGGAACTTTTAATACGGAGTCGTATAATTTAATATGTAATGTTTTCAAAAGTTAAATAATAATCCTTACGAATAAATGTGTTTCAAACATAGTAGCTAGCGAATGTATCTTAAATCGCAATTAAATTAACTAGAGCGTAATTATCAAACATTTCCAAATTAAGTCAGAAAGTAGGTACTCGTTTTAGTAAAATTAAGAAATAATGGTAAGAATGTACTGTATATATATGTTATGTTTTTAATGTTATATACCTAAGCAAAAACATTTATTTAATCCAACCGACTTAGTAAAGAGTCAAACGTAGTATAATCGAAGAAAACACATTTTATTTTTCTTCTATACGAGTAATTCTCTTTGTAGATATTTATTATCTCGAAAAAGAGACGACATATTTTTATCACTATTGACAGGCTCACGCTACTTCATCAGATGGCATGGCATGGCATGGCTTGGCATGGCATTGCGAGATGTGGTCGACCACGATGGAGCATGTTTGAACAGAAGTAACCTGTTCACTCTTGGCTTGAAGACCAACTATCAGGAAACACGGACTCCGACAGGGAAATTGCACTCCTTAGCTTTACGCACAGTAAAATAAATATAGTTTTTACCCGACTGCCGAAGGAGGGTAATGTGTTTATCAGTCTATGTATGTATGTTTGTTCCTATGTGGCATTCTGGAGATCAAACGCATTGGCCGATTTTGATGATTCTTACGTCCATCGATTCGTCTTAATCCTGCAAGTGTCACTGGCTACATTAAAATTGGCGAATAGAAAAATGGCGGATTTTGGGCGTCATATTGCCGCCGCCCAAATTTTTTTTCTTCCCGCCTCAAAATGTGGGGTATCAAAATAAAGGGTTTTAAGAGGTATTTCAAAAATATAAAACACTTATATGTTTAAATGTACCTCAACCTAAAAAAAAAATAACTAAAAAGTTATAAATAAAAAAGCTAAATTAAACACTGAATAAATACATTGAATAAATGTCAACTACAAAGCAGGTATTTATTTATTTATTAAAACTTCATGCAACATAAAGGTACATAGGCGGACTTAATGCCTGAAGCATTCTCTACCAGTCAACTAAGGGTGGTAGAGAGATAACATGGCAGGTGCGTAAAAAAAAGATATAGTAAAATGGGTACAATAGCTAAAATAAACATACTTACTTATACTATAATAAATACCTATAAATATATATATACATATAAATCAAGTAATAGAAAGGCGTTTTATTAAGACGACTCTGCTAATAGTGAATTCCAATGACTACAACAATGAATCGACAAAGGAAATTACTTTAACCACCAAACCAAACTTGAAGGACTGGTAATCTCAGTTGTTACAAGCAGACAAGAAGGACGATTCTGGCTTTAGTATACTCACAAATGTTAAACAGAAAATATTCCTTGCTGAGGCTTCTCGACAAGATGACATTCTTTCATCAACAAAGGTTGTCAAAAAGTCCCAAATTGAGATTGACAAGCACTACAGAAATGTCACGTTTAGTCAATCTATATTAGAAAAATCAATTGCTGTTCTAGGTTCTAAGTCTCGCTAAAACTCAAAAACGGCTGGACTGATTTGAATAATTCTTTTTTTGTTTTGTTCGCCAGAATACAGTGAAGGTTTAAAAACAAAAATAATGGTAGGTAGGGTAGGGTAGGTAGGTAGGTAGATAGGTATGATAGGGTAAATAGGTAGGTAGGGTAGGGTAGGTAGATAGAGTAGGTAGGGTAGGATAGATAGGGTAGGTTAGTTGACGGGAGCGAAGCCAGCGGGTACAGCTCGTCTCTTATATTTTTTATATACAATGTCACTTTATATAGAGTCTTTGGTTACTATAACCAATTCGAACACGAAAAAACCTTAACGACAATCAAATCATTATATCCCAATCACTCTCTCACCCTAACCGCAGGTAAAAATCACTTCAAAATTCATAACCCAAAAATGCTTGAGCACAAAATTTTTATACGCCCGTAATTCCGGTCGTATTTTAAACGGGTCTATAAATTAACTGAGCACAATACATGGTGGATAAATCGTTGTCACATAAGAATGTCGCTATGGGACGGTGGGGGGAGGGGGGTTAGGTGGGAAGTAATAACTGGGGTACACTGGGACACCGCAGTTAGCTCGGTGACTTGTTATTGCTCTGCATTATTTATGTTTACGACAAGCTTTAGTTGAGTGGTCGGAATTCTGGATGCGAGGTGGAAAGGATAGGGTTAAGTGGTGGAAGGTGTTTTCTGAATAGTTATGAGGAAAAAGGTGTGGCAGTTTGTTAATATCTTAACTAATATTATAAAGAGAGAACCCGAATTTTGTGAGATTGTTCAGACGTGTAACGTTATCTCTGAAACCACTTCATATATTAGAAAAATCTTTTATTATTTGAAAGGTTCATGATGGTGACTATAAACTAATATGAGCAAGGCAAGACCGGGTCAGTTATGAGATCAAATCATCACAACATACGATTTTGGTGATATGAATTGGTTGTTATTCAATAAAAAGAGTATGCCGCTGCGTAAGCTGTTACCGCGTTTCACATACAACAGTCTACCAAGTAAAAAAAAAAGTATTGTAGAAAAAGACTTTCGTCCCGACTCTAAATATATTGCAATAAGGATAAAGACAACATGAGATACTTAAACTAAGTATACTCATCATGCGTCTATTTAGTTAAAGTTTCTCTTTTTTAACCCGACTGCCGAAGGAGGGTAATGTGTTTATCAGTCTATGTATACGTGGCGTTCTAGAGACCAAACGCGTTGGCCGATTTTGATGGTTCTTACGTCAATCGATTCGTCTTAACCCTGCGAGTGTCACTGGCTACATTAAAATTGGAAAATAGAAAAATGGCGGATTTTGGGCGCCATATTGTGGGGGCCCAATTAATTTTTAAATATTTCCCAGCTGGGCTGACCAAAACCAGATGTATCCTCCGACTGCACAGCATGATTTTCTTCTTGTTTTTTTTTTGTTCCCTTTTTAAGCAGTCGGGTTTTTTGATATTTTTATTAACTTTTTTATTTACATCTTATTAGTAATTATTTTTTAGAATTAGGTACATTTAAACATATATGTGTTGCATATTTTTGAAAACACCTCTTAAAACCCTTTATTTTGATACCCCACACGATGGGGTGGGTAGACAAAAAAATTTTTTCACCCACAAAATGGCGGCCGAAATTCGCCATTTTTTCCTTTTCCAATTTTAGTGACACTCGCAAGGTTAAGACGAATCGATTGACGTAAGAATCATCAAAATCAGCAAACGCGTTTTGTCTCTAGAACACTACATAGGAACAAACATACATACATACATATATACATACATACATAGACTGATAAACACATTACCCTCCTTCGGCAGTTGGGTAAAAAATGGATTGACCTACTAAGTATTATCAAGTTTGTCGGTATATTTTTGTACAATAAAATCAACAACAAAAAATGTTTCTGTCTTCTATCTATGTTGATCTTGTATCCCTAATTAACTTTTTAATTGTGTTACTAAGAAATTACAGTGTCAGTTGTCAGATTAAACACGTCTAAGAGTTCTGTAAGAAACTGGCTAATTAATATTTAGTAAGGTTTCTGCAGGATTAATTTATAAAGTACAGCTTTGGTAATAAATTGTATATTCTTGAACATAGATCGCTGTGTTTTAGTTTTATTAAGGAACTAGCTTCGGTCAGCGGCTTTGCCTGCATGAAACGCTACTATGCCGTAAAATACAAACTAATGATTTGACGTCTCACAAAATCCTGCATCGCGTAAGTAAAGTTTTAAGCGCGATTTAAACATACAACATTCCGACAACAACCGTTGGAGCAGTTGCCCGGACTAGACATAATACCCATCTGGTAGGAGGATCCTCCCTTTTTAATGGAGGAATTTACACCCACTTTCGCATACCTTCAAATATCCATTCATACTTTATAGGAAGGTTGAAAGTGGTGCCAGTGACAGAAAAGTTGAAATTAAACCGTTTGTCCTGGTATGGTAATGTGATGAGGAGGGATGAAACGCATGTTACTAAAAGAGTAATGAATATAAATTTAGATGGATGGAGAGGGAGAGGAAGGCCAAAGAGAAGATGGATGGACTGTATGAGGAGTGATATGTAAGAAAAGGGCCAGTAATGGCGTAGCGGGGGACATGTTGGTATGTTTGAAGAAAACGTGTTACGCCGACCTCAAGTAACTTGAGACAAGGGCAGGCAGATGGTGATGATGACTTGTAAACCCCACCAGTACCAGTATTTTACATGAATCTGACTTTCACTATCCAGTGGGTAACGCGTTACCCCTTGACTTGATTGACCTCACGACTGTCAAAGATCTAAATTGGGGATGACATGACAGGCGTGACCAACGTCTTAACGCGCTTTCCGAGGCACGGAGGAATCTCAGTGTCTAAAAGAAGTCTACTAGAGATTACGGCAAGCGATACCTTAACCTAGAAAATCGTTCCATGCGGCTATAATTATTTAGCAAGGAGTTCCTTAACTTAGAATTCAGGTGTTCATTCTACTTCAACATAATTAAAAATTAATTAAATATTTCACAAAGTAAAATGAACAAAAAGCTTAACCTGTCACAGGCAGGTTCCAGCAAACGTCTTTGTGTATAATAAATAAAATAAAAACTGATTGATGTTTAAAGACAAAGACTTTGAAAGATTTCCTTTCCAAATAAAATACGGGGAGTAACGTATAATATCTCACTTTACAACTAGAGTTAGGAACGTAGTTAATTTATTCATCTGTTTTTGTTTCTCAAAGGAGGCTCAAGAAAATATTTTTATCAAGTTTCTTGTGAAATTAAATATTTTTATTATTTATGTGAGTACTTTTGTGAATGTGAAATATTTTTAGTTTATCTTGAGAAAATTTGAAAACTGTAGCTCCAACCGTTTGGCTGTAAAACCTGCGTGACAAACGACGGACAGACAGACAAAACATAAACATGCGTAAATAGTAGCAGGGCTGCGGCAGGAGCAATAGGGCTCCATTTGGACCCTTCGGGTACGGATCCCTAATAACCAAGCCTTTGCTCAGATTCTAAAAGATAAAATAAAAAACCGGCCAAATGCGGGTCGGACTCACGCACGAAGGATTCCGTACCATTATAAAAAAAACCGGCCAAGTGCGAGTCGGACTCGCGCACGATGGGTTCCGTACCATTATCGCAAAAAAACGGCAAAAATATCACGTTTGTTGTATGGGAGCCCCCCTTAAATATTTATTTTATTCTGTTTTTAGTATTTGTTGTTATAGCGGCAACAGAAATATATCGTCTGTCAAAATTTCAACTGTCTAGCTATCACGGTTCATGAGATACAGCCTGGTGACAGACGGACAGACAGACAGACAGACAGACGGATCGTGAAGTCTTAGTAATAGGGTCCCGATTTTACCCTTTGGGTACGGAACCCTAAAAAACGGCAAACGACTTTTGTTGTATGGGAGCCCCACTTAAATATTTATTTTATTCTGTTTTTAGCATATGTTGCTATAAGGGTAACAGAAATACATCATCTGCAAAAATTGCAACTGTCTAGTTATTACGGTTCATGAGATACACCCTGGTGACAGACTGACAGACGGACAGTGGAGTCTTAGTAATAGGGTCCCGATTTTACCCTAAAAAACAACATTCTAAAAAGTCAACGTAAAAGAAACTGAACATCCAAACACTTTTGGAAAGCAATCGATCGTAAACCAATTAGTCGAAGCAAATTCTCGCTGTTTAACGAAAAAAAGCGCTTAATTAATCACAAGAGCTTTACTAAGCAGAAAAGAACTTACAAGAAGTTTTCGCGGAGAAATGTTTGAGTTTATACTTAAGGTACGCGTTCCACTGCAAGCGAGGAAGCGATGACGAGCGATGTACCGAGGTATAATAATAAAATCGCTTTAATTGCCACCAACATATTACTCATATTATACAGAGGAGGGAGAGGTTTGTGAATTGTGAGTTTGTGACGTTGTAAGGTAATCTCTGGATCTCCTGAACCGATTTTGAATATTCTTTCACCAGTAGAAAGCTACATTATTCCTGAGTGTCATAGGCTATAATACGTTTAAAAAAAAATGGAGATTCTTATGAAATTTGCAATAATGTAACCCAAAGTAGCAAAATGTTGCGTATAAAATTCATTCTTTGGCGTGAGCTGAGAAAACTATTGATGATCCATAAAAAATATGTACTACAGGTAGGGTAGTGTACGTAGGGTAGGGTAGCTAGGGCAGGGTAGGTAGGGTAGGTAGGGTAGGGTAGGTAGAGTAGGGTAAGTAGAGTAGGGTAGGGTAGGGAATGGTAGGTAGGGTAGAGTAAGTAGGTTAGGGTAAGTAGGGGTAGGTAGGTAGCCAATTAAAGGGAGTGAAGCTCCGGTGGTCAGCTAGTTAAAGATAAATAAAAAGTGATCTAAATAAAAGATTTCTCGGAGATTCTGGCATTCAGAGTTGAGAAGATACTCTTGGGAAAATTCTCTCTACCGCATGAATGATTCGATCAATTAGTAAATTATGAAAAACATAAAATATTCTGCTTAAAAAGGTTAATAGCACCTACACTTCCGTAAAAGATCAATTAATCATTAAAAAAAATCTCACGGCTCGTTACTCGACGGTTTATTACATATTATTGGTCTCCAAAATTATGTTGACACAGTACGTAGCCGTCTGACAGTTCAATATTTAACCAACTTCAACATCAAACCACAAGGACATTGGCGAGCCAAAAGCATCAGTCGCCTTAGTGTAAGCATGGCGCTGCCGTCGACTTCGGCAGTCGTCGCAGTGGAAATTAGTGAATGTCGCTTTCAATTCGCTGTCAATGTAACGCAAGCCTTACATTGTCCTCAGCCTGATCGGTCCATGTTTACACTATGCTCAAGAAATAAGATGAGATAAAACCGTATTTATGGCGAAATAATCGTATTTGCTTTTATCATAAACTGTTTTATTTTTTTGTGGTTTGTTGTTTGTGAGTGATATCGTTGTTGACGTAATCGGTTATCGGAGTTGTAGTGTGGTTAGGTTTCTTTTTAATTTGAAGCCTGTGCTTGTCTTGGTTATTTTACGTCTGAACAGGTTTTTTTGTATAGTAATTACCTAAAACTTTTTCTTTATCCAAAATAGTTATACTACATATGTAACCCTAAATATTATAAGTAGTGTAATTCAGGGGTTATATTTGAGTCATCCTCAAGACACATCTCCAGATTTTTGATGGTTGCAGTCTTAAGCAGTACCTGTTGCAGAACAGGTACTGCTGAAGACCGCATGAATACATTTGTATTGTATAAACTCAATTTATTTTTGTGTTATATATCTGCACATATGTGAGTACTATGTGCCAACTGTAAATCTACCATTTACTGTATCTATTATGTCGTTCGTTGACTTGTATATGTACAGTTGAGAGTATGTCATACTCTCCCAAATGGCTCCTTGATGGTGGCACATATGTTGGATCATCCGGCTCCCTTCATGGTGGTTGAGCTGGGCGATGCAAATCCATCCGTCATGTTCGTGAACGGGTGCCATCAGTTGGGATTGGTCACAACTTGACTGCCTTTAATTAATTATTGTATTTTATGGTTGTTTGTTTACTCTAAACGCTTTTACGTGCACGTCTTTTTACATCGTTCTCACATAAATATGTGTAATTTTACAACAAGAATGATGTAACCAAATACTGATGATGAAAAGAGTGTCCGTGGAGATTTTTGCGTTTTTTTTATAGAGACGTACCGATGCTTGCGAATGTGCAATAAGCTTCATTTTAGTTTTAGATTTTGTTGAAAATTCAAAAGTACCTTTACATTATTATGGTTTAGTTGAAATAAAAATAATTTAATTGATTTTGACAGTTTCGATGTTTTTACTCTTTCTTTCATAAATTTTTGCAATCATATTAGATTAACAGATTGTGATGAACCCCGGTGTTCCAAGTTCTCCAAATCATCAAATTATAGCTTAAAAACTTAAGCAGCATCATTGCATTTTTGAAAATTTAGTATTCCTAGCCAGGAATTGATCTCGTTGATTATGAAAAATAAAACTCATGCTGTATTATTACATCATTCAATAGTGTCGCTATCATCCTTCATCATCATCACTTCAGCCGACAGACGTCCACTGCTGGACATAGGCCTCCCCCAAGCGTCGTCACACAGATCGGTCCTGTGCATTTCGCATCCACTGGACTCCCGCAGCTTTGACCAGGTCGTCGCTCCACCAAGAGGGAAGCCTGCCAACGCAGCGTCTCCCGGTACGCAGTTACCAGTCTAGAACTTTTCAGTATCTGTTCTGCGAGCAATGTCCCCTGCCCCCTGTCACTTAAGTTTGGCAATTCTTTGGGCTATGTCAGTAACCTTGGTTCTCTTGCGGATGTTCTGATACGATCACGAAGGAAACGCCGAGCATAGCTCTCTCCATTGCCCTTTGGGTGCCTTCTGATTAGGCTCATTGTGAGCGGCCACGTCTCTGTCCCGTAAGTAATCGCTGGCAAGATACATTGGTCATCGACTTTCGTCTTGAGACACTGTGTTAAGATGGACCGTGGATAAGAAGATACCTTGCAACTTCCCGAACGCTAAGTGTCGCTAATATGTGTAGTAATAATGACTTAAGGAAAGGGATGAGCCCTTTCCTTAAGTTTTGACAAAATACAAATTGTTCCCTACGAAATAATGGTTATTATTTTCAAAGAATAACCGGAATAACTTCATTCAGAATTACAATAATTTTGAAAAATATTTGGTGAATACATCTAAACGGAAACGTTAGGATATTCACCAAATACTTTTTTTATTTCATCAATTGCATGATACTAATCTTCGCAGATAAAAGTATTTTGTCAAAAATGCGCCCTTTCCGTTTGCCGTAAATCATTACTTCACAGAATTTGCTCCTTATTAGCGACACTATCGAACGATGTAATAATATGTGTTTTTTTTATAATCATCGGGTTCGATTCCTAGCTAGGAATACAGATTTTTCAAAAGTCCATTTATGCAGTTTTCCTTTTTTATCAAAATCAGTCTACTGACTCCTTTGACAACTTTTTGCTATTCCTCTAGTTTCGGATTCGTCCATCCACGCCACTATATAGGACAGAAAAGTGATAGGTACAACAATATTGGCTAAACTGCGATAGGATTCGATATTTGAACAGATTGTCAGAGTTTGAACTCTGACAACCTGTCCGTTTGGATATCGACATCCTAATTAGTTTGCAGGATACAGATTACTGAAGTTTCGTGCAAAATACTGATATTCTTTTGATATTCTACCTGCTTGGATGAGGATTGAATGGTGATCTTTTACGTACCATGTGTATTAAATACTAGCTGCCGCCACCGGCTCCACCCTCGTGGTATTAGTATTTCTCCCAATTTCTTTATAAATGATAGCTTATGTTTTGTTCTGATGTGTAAGCTATCACACTTCACACTAATAATATAAAGGCGAAAGTTTGTAAGTTTGTGTTTGTATGTTTGAACCCGGGAATATGTTCCCTCGGGATAATTTTCGAATTTTTCCCGGGCGAAGCCGCTGGCAGAAGCTAGTAAGCTATATTTGTGTGAAGTTTCATCAAAATACGTTCAGTATTTTTTGCGTGAAAGAGTAACATCCATCCATCCATCCTCACAAACTTTCACGTTTATAATAGTAGTAAGAATTGATCATATGACCAGGGTCGCCACCTCAAATCAAATCATTTATTTTCATAATGCAGGCTTTCGTAATATTACTGTAAGTTAGCCTTGAGATAAGGTCATTAAGTCAACATATTTGGTAAATAATTACAAGCATAGTATGTTTAAATCCCATGTAATAGGAAGGGAGTCTATTGCCATCAACCGGGCACAAGTTCAGATGAAAAACCCAATAACACTTAGCTCAAATCGAGAATCAAACCCGAGACCTCATGTTCAGCAGTGGCACATGAACACTGCACCGCACTGTACCAGTAGACCAACGAGGCAAATATATTCAATTTGACATTTCTCTATATCTGGTCACGGGGTCCCAGCGCTGAGAAAGAAAATTTGGTTTGCATAATTCTTACTAGATGGCGTGACATGCACCAAGTTGTTTTTGAATTGTGTGTAAAATTAACATTTTCTGGAATTGAACATAAAAATTGTAGGTTCTTGTTTAAGCAACTCTCCTAAGCACAAAATTATGGAATATTGGGCTCTTAATTCACATTTCAAAGATTATTTGAACGGATCATTTAATGCCAATAGATGGTGCGGTTTTAAATGTCTGAGGCATTCCACTCGATTGTTTAAATTTGTATTGTAACACATTTTGGTGCAATAAAACTGTAAAAAATTTGCAAAAAGATACTATCTACAACAACAACTCTTCATTGTATTTAAAGAAAAAAATATTTATGCACCTAGTTAACCCTTTTACTTGCAAACCACTGCTAATACCATCTATCTATCGCCATGGAACGGAACCGAACGCGAACGATGTACATACAATAATCTGTTTAATCACACGAAAAACAATAGTTACGTCGGCACGGTATCTTGGTATGGGATAAGGCATCTATATTCTAGTATCATCATCATCATCATCTTATGCTAGTATTATATTATATGTGATCTGGTAGATACTGTATAATCCGAAAATTAAAAAAAAAACAAAAAATGTTTTCTATCTAAAAATCTGCCAGAACAAAAACCCTAACCAAAATACCCCAAATCCTCTATAAACGATGCACCCTTCACGATATCATTAAATTCTGCTTATCCGAAACATCGCGACCTGACCTGTGTCAATAGCCAACAACGACCGGCCATTTGTTATACGGAATTCTGTTTTCGATGTTGATAAAAAGCCCGGAACCCTGATCGATAAAGATATTGTGATGTCGATAGAGGTCAGTTTAGGGCTGGCCCGGGCGAAAATAAATTGCATTTGAAAGAAGAGAAGAGAAAAGAAGTATCTATCTACATAGTTTTGGAAGAGCATACTAATAATACCTACCAATCTGTTACTATTAATAAAAATAATTAAGGAACAACAAAAATTTAATCTATTTATTAATAAATTAAAACAATTTCTATTAACTAAATGCTATTATAATGTAAATGAATACTTAAATGACAAATTTAAAATTAAAATAATTGCAATCTAATAAATAAATAAATACTTAGTCATATAAAAAGCCCTCTTCCTCTCTCCTACTTTTGCAGTGCCCGACAGGGTCCACAATGGTCTAAATTTGTAACCTACCATCTAAGTTCACATGTGGAAGCAATAAATGTATTGAGCATATTAAAACAGACCAAACAAAATGAAAAAAATAATTTTAAAATCAAAAACCCAAATCAAAAGGATACAATATATTAGCGAGTTGATCCTCCGACTGCATAGCATGATTTTCTTCTTGTTTACATATTTTTAGTACGCTTCAGCAGTCGGGTTCTTTTTTTTTATTTACATCTTTTTAGTATATCATTGTTTTTTTCGTATTTCTATTAAATGGTAACGGTACGGTTTTCATGGCGGTGATATGTATTTTTGTAACTAACTCTTAAAACTTTTTATTTTGATACCCCCTCGATGGGTTCGGAAGAAAGAAAAAATTGGGACACCCACAATATGCCGCCCAAAATCCTTGATGTTTGTTCTTTTTTAACGTCACTTATCTAAAAACACTTGGGTGGTCAAGATTAGACACATCAGACGTATGTCTAGTATCTAATGTCCTAATTATATAAATCCATTTAGCAGTTTGAAAGATAATGAGGTAATAAAGAATCTATACTAATATAATAAAGAGGAAAAGTTTGTGACGTTGTAGGGGGTAATCTCTGGATCTACTGAACCGACTTGAAAATTCACCAGTAGAAAGTTACTTTATTTCTGAGTGTCCTAGGCTATAATATATTTTCAAAAATATTAGAAATCCTTATGAAAATTGCAATACATACCCAAAATAGCAAAATGTTGCCTGTTAAATTCTTTCTTTGGCGTACGTTGAGAAAACTATTGATGATACATAAAAAATATTAGGTTGGTAGGGTAGGCAGGGTAGGCAGGGTAGGTATTTACATAATAAAAGATACGCGCGAAAAACATAACACTTTCCTTGTAATCTGGTAAAAACAGTTCTATAGGAAATATACTTATAACTAAAATGTTAATTAGGAAAATATTAAGCGCTTTTCCTCTGTCCTAGACACTAACTGTATCTAGAATGTTGCTGTATCTGACAGGGTCCATAATTGTTTCTGTAACTTATATTTACCACCTGTATGTACATTCTGGATGCAATAAATTTAATATGAATTTATTAGGGTAAAGGCCCTGGATTGGAATGTGGCCTGTGGATCTTATCATACAGAGAAGACACTTATCATACATGAATCAGCATGCTTACTCAAGGCGGGTTGGCGAATATTGTAGCCGGTCTATTCTGTCAAATATTCACTGTGAAAACTTAGGTGAGCTAAGCTGTCAAACTGCCAGCAGCTAGGGATCAACACTCACACAAGCTCATCATTTACCTAAGTTTTCATGGTGAGACTTTACAGAATAACATTACAAACAACGTAAAATATTTAATAAGCGTGTTACTGAGTCACTTGTCGCTCAATTTGCCCAAAATTCAGCGAATTTAATGACTATAGCTGAGAAAACTTTTATCAAATAGTTAACACATTATAGTATATTGCAACATACTGCTTCTAACAATTTGAAGAACCACACTAACTTTTTTCTTCAGCTCAAATTAAGTATGCCACAAAAACATCTGAAAATGGAAATCCAATTCTAAATATCGGCACCCCTAACTGGTCACAATATTCCACGGGGACGGGTCAGCCTGCTCCTAATATGTTTCTTCTAGCCCCAAATCTATTGTTCATTTGATCTAGTTTATTAAATAAAGATCCTTTTTGGTAACATGTGGTTGTAGAAAAAGTAATATTACGCTGTCCACTGTCCGAGTGTCTGCCCCGTCTAACAGTTTTTGCATTCGTCCAATTTAACGTTCTGTATTTTTTTGGGGGAATTATTTTTCTGTTATGTTTTTGGGTACCCTAATTTGGTGGGGTTTGGTTATGATGTAGTTATAAAATTGAAATGAATCTTTCTTTTTTTAGGGTTCCGTACCCAAAGGGTAAAAACGGGACCCTATTACTAAGACTTCACGATCCGTCTGTCTGTCTGTCTGTCTGTCTTCATCTCCGTCTCTCTCACAGATGATGTATTTCTGTTGCCGCTATAACAACAAATACAAAAAACAGAACAAATACAACAAAAGTGATTGTTTACCGTTTTTTGCGATAATGGTACGGAGCCCTTCGTGCGCGAGTCCGACTCGCTCTTTGCCGGTTTTTTTCTTTTTAATTTTTCTTTATCTCTTCACTGGTGTAATAGGTAGAGGACACCAAGTTAAACAATATATAAGCTTATATCTATTAATATTATTTATGTATTTATGTACACAAGAAAAGGATACATACAGATAGAAGAGCGCATAGGAACTGCTTACTGTAAAAGAAATTTCTTCCAGAAGACCTGCGATAGTAAACTTGGATTATAGACGAAGACACAGTCTGTATTAATTTAGACAGGATTCACCTTCTATCTTTACCTAATTCCAGCTTTCCATGTCTACAAAATACTGCTTGATTCATCTCTCGGATGATTCTGATTTCTTCTCTTATCTTATCTTGTCCACTTACCCTTTCCATTTTATTAGGATAGGATAGGATAGATGGAACCCTTTATGATTCGCATTTGGTCCGTTGTGCGTGCAGGCCTCCTCTCTGAGAGGGAATGGGCCGTAATCCACCACTCGGGCCCAGTGCATGTTGGTGGATAACACATGTCTTTGAATCTTTGGTTCTAAGACATACCGGTTTCCCCACGATGTTTTCCTTCACCGTTTTGAGAGCAGTGGTGATGAAATAATTTACACAAAGTATAGCGCCTGCCTGGGTTCGAACCCACGACCTACAACTTGTAAGTCGCGGCCGTTACCACTGGGCCACCACTGCTCTCTTATGTTTTATTACAAAAATACACAATATTTGCTCTTACTTACGATGTAGCATCCATGTATTCGTATTAATAATATCTGATATTTGCCCTACTTATGATTCTTATTCTGAGTCGAATCCAGAATATTTTAGGTACATCATTATTTCTACATATAATGGTATCTTTATAAAAAGGATTATTGTTAGAGATAATAAATTACGTATTACTTACTTATTAATGGCGAGTTGTTCGAACTAATTAGCCTTGTCATGTCCTTATTAAGGACGAAACATGGTCAATCTTGAATAAGATAAGGAACTTAGTCAGACTACGTCTAACGATGACATAATACGTTTTTAGGATAGGTATGTAAAAGCATAATAAATAAGATATGGTGCAAATTGTTCCCGTTGCATTATTTAAGCACACATTTATTTAAGTGATCAAAAAGTCGAGCATAAAAAGAGATCGGTGCTTAACAATTTAAATCGTCAGTTGGTCCCGGTTTTAATTTTTCTTAAATACAAGCTTAGAAAATAATTGTATATGATGAAATGTCATTTGAATTTTATAAAATGACACGATGCCATAGATAAAGTGATCCACGACAATGATTGTAGAAAAGTAAAAAAACCGGCCAAGTGCGAGTTGGACTCTCGCACCGAGGGTTCCGTACTATTTAATTAAATAAAAATACTAAAGTTCATAAACAATGAAAGCACCGATCATTGCTCTAACGAAAAGAAAACAAATACTTTTCCAAGTACATTTTATAAGTTGGTCGACTATTACTCGTAAACTTGTAAAGCCTACTTAGCTGTGATAATTTGACTTTTAATTTCTTTATATATAGGAACTACTGCCCTGTTTTTTTCACTTATCCAAAAACAAACATTTAGCTGGTGACAGGGAGGGAGGACACTTGACTCTAACAAAAATTAGCAATGAAAGCTTAACTTTACGCAAACGGATCCCAGAATCGAAAAATGGTTTTGACAGACCCGTAATATTTTTGAATGGCCTATCCAACGATACCCCACAACATGGGATAGACGAGAAAAAAAGACATCCCCACTTTAAGTGTACAGGAAGTACCTTAAAAAAATATCAAAAAACCCGACTGCTTTAAAAGCGAACTAAAAAGACGTAAACAAGGAGAAAATCATGCTGTGCAGTTGAAGGATACATATATTCGCGAGCTGGCTGACCAAAACCAGATGTATCCTCCGACTGCACAGCATGACTTTCTCCTTGTTTACGTCTTTTTAGTTCGCTTTTAAAGCAGTCGGGTTTTTTGATATTTTTAATTAACTTTTTTTATTTATAACTTTTTAGTTATTTTTTTTCGAATTAGGTACATTTAAACATATAAGTGTTGTACATTTTTGAAATCACCTCTTAAAACCCTTTATTTTGATACCCCACACGATAGGTTTAGAAGAAAAAAAAATATTTGGGACCCCAAAATTTGGCGCCCAAGAACCGCCATTTTCCTATTTTACAATTTTAATGTAGCCAGTGACACTCGCGGGGTTAAGACGAATTGATTGATGTAAGAACCATCAAAATCGGCCCACGCGTTTGGTCTCTAGACCGCCACATAGGAACAAACATACATACATATATACATACATACATACTTACATACATACATACATAGACTGATAAACACATTACCCTCCTTCGGCAGTCGGGTAAAAAAACATTATTTTATGTTATCACTGTCGGCGTGATTAATATATCCATGCCAAATTATAGCTTTCTAATACTAAGAGTCGTCTCTGAGCTACGACAGACGGACATGGCGAAACTATAAGGATTCATTGTTGATTATGGAACCCTAAAAATGTATCAATCCCACTTCTTACCTACTTTTTAAAATCTTAACCGCTGATAGGAAGTCACTGCCCAAGGTCTATGTGATAATTAGATAGTAAAACTTAGTTATATTCCAATACCCTACTTGGAATTGGTTTCTGAAGTAGTAAAGAATTACCCTGTCTTTTCATGGCACCACATGACCAAATGAAAAAAAAAATATATATACCCACTCCATACGTCAGATTGTGGTTTTGAAAATAAATGCTCATTTGGGTACTTTTTGTTCACAGGTCCAGTGGCAGCATCGTTGTTGCTTTTACTCATCAGCAACACTTTTGTTATGTGGGACGTCATTCTTAGGTAAGTGGAAGGATTAACATTCAAAACTTGTTGCACAACTATTGACTCCATGGTACAAAACTATTCACATTCATATTCTTTACTGTACACAAACAAATCGCAAGCAAAGGCGAGTTTATCCCATAATTGGGTTCTCTAACAGCAAACCGTAGTGTCATAGAGAAATTTGCAAATTTGGGCAGTATATCCGTGTACACAACAAATATTAAAAAATCCGGCCAAGTGCGAGTCGGACTCGTGCACGAAGGGTTCCGTACCATTATCGCAAAAACGGCAAAAAAACACGTTTGTTGTATTTGAGTCCCACTTAAATATTTATTTTATTCTGTTTTTAGGATTCCGTACCCAATGGGTAAAAACGGGACACTATTACTAAGACACCGCGGTCCGTCTGTCTGTCCGTCTGTCACCAGGCTGTATCTCATGAACCGTGATAGCTAGGCAGTTGAATTTTTCACAGATGGTGTATTTCTGTTGCCGCTATAACAAAAAATACTAAAAACTGAGTAAAATAAATATTTAAGTGGAGCTCCCATACAACAAACGTGATCTTTTTGCCGTTTCTTTCGATAATGGTACGGAACCCTTCGTGCGCGAGTCTGACTCGCACTTGGCCGTTTTTTAGTATTTGTTGTTATAGCGCCAACAGAAATACATCATCGGTGAAAATTTCAACTGATAGACAGACAGACAGACAGACGGACCGCGGAGTCTTAGTAAGTTTTTAGGGTTCCGTTTTTACCCTTTGGGTACGGAACCCTAAACATTCTTAAAATTTAAATTCTTACTAACTAAATAAACGAATCAAATACGTATACAGTACATTATTATATTAGAGTTCATTTCAATTCGAAGCTTTGGATTCATTTTTCTGTGAAAGCCAATTAATACCCACAGAATTTATTTATAATAAAATAAAATATCGGAGTGCCGTGTTACATTTATTTAATCGGAAAAATGTAACGTATTTGCGTTATTAAACCGATTTCATTTTGATATACATTCTCATAAAAAATAGGTTTCGGTATCAGAATTATTTTATCGAAATATAAGAAAATAAAATAGCGACTTTTTATATAAAATGTTTGATTAATTTTGCCTTTTCATTTCTAGGAATATCCTGCGATGATGTCTGGCTTCGGACGACTGGGCTGCTCCGTTTTGTATGTAAATAAGAGGGAATTTTTAAAATAATTATCTGAGTATTAAGTTAAAATATATTGTCATGTAGGAAACCGTTACACGTATACGGGTATGTCAGCTGCACACGTGGTGTTTTATTTTATTGTTTTATACTGAAAGACTAATTACTTACTAAGTTACAACCAGTATTAACTAAATATTAACCATAATTTTTTTGAGGTTTAAGTTTAGTACTTTACTCAGCGTTTATTAATAAGGGCACTACTGTTACAAGGGTTTATTTCTTAAGTGAAAATAATAAAATATTGAGTTGGATGCTACATTTTTATTAGTTACCATATAAAAATATCTGGGGAAATAGTTAATTGCCTAATTAAGTTAGGCCCAGTTTCTGAATTAAATATTTGGAGATGGAAATTTTGACACATTTTCAAGCCACCGTCACAGTATAAATATGGACGAACAGTACGAAAAGTACCTACAAACACTCGAAATGTCACACTCACACAAACATGCGCATCGACGAGACCCCTAAGCGGCTCGCACTACTGACAGCACTGCAGACGCTGCTTAGGGGTCTCGTCGGTGCGCATGTTTGTGTGAGTGTGCCGTTTCGAGCGTTGTATGTAGTTTCCATACTGTTTGTATATTTATACTGTGCCACAGTTGAGTTTGTATATAGTTTAGTACAAATACTCAACTTCAAATTCTTAAATCAGGAATCTGCGCTTAATGTCTTCGGGTTAAGTAATATGTTATATTGTTATTATGAGTTTGTTTGAACTAAACTCTGCAACATAGAGTAAAGCTTAAATCTGATGAGGGCTTAACTATCATAAGCCACGCTGTGGCTTAATCTTATTATTGAAGCAAATCCTGGCAGTTAGCTGGGCTAATAGTTAATGGGTTTATGTATAATAATAATATAATAATGTTCAATCCATGCATTATCTTTAACCCAATCAGATTATTGATAACGAAATTGTTTGTAACTATACATACACGGGTAGTATGATATTCTACATACTTACTATTTCAGGAATATGTTACCAATTTGACATAAATACAGATTTTTAGAGATAAATTTAAGCAATTATTTTATATGTTACTGTAATAGCCCGAACTACGGTAAAACCTAAGCTTTACCGGTAAAACCTAAGATTTACCGGTATAACCTAAGATCGAGACGGTACCTAAATCACAGGACTTTCCCCAGAGACTAAATGTTGAAAAGTTAAACTATGATACGAAATGATGATATCAATAAGGAAAAAATAAATATTAGATTCTGATTCAGATAGTCGACTTCGGTGAAAAAGTAATCGTCTAACAAATATAATACCTACTTTGTTGAAGCTAATCAATCAATCCGTATTAAAATTTGTTCTTATCAATTCGTGTCAAGTTTCTAAGAGAAATTAAGATTTACCGTGTGATTGCTAGTAAATACCCGAAATTAACGATTAGCATACATCATTTCGGATTTTTACCGGTAATATTTATTAAATCTTAGGTTTGCCGGTAAAGCCTAGGTTTTACCGTAGTTCAATGATAAAATGATTCTATTTCTTTAAGTTGGTTTTTCCAAACACTTTTACATGTCGATCATATTTTTTTAAACTAGATGAGGTCGGCGTTTCCTATCTGACTACTCTGATAAGAAAGGCCGAAACAAACTCAGAGGTCACGGTCACTTTTAAAGTCCAGACAAAATCTTGGTTAGATCATGTGAAGATCATGTAGACTGATGTCTAAAATGGTTTTTTGAGTAAAGAACCGGCCAGATTGAGTGGACCTGTCCAGTCAGTGCACGCATTTGTCAATAACCGTGCAGCTCGGGCTTTTACAATATCATATACATTAATTTCAGTAGAATATTTTAAAGGCAGGTTTTTTAAGTTCAATATACAAAACTGTGAACAATTTTATTTCCACATCACATACAACGAATGTTTGAATGTTTCACGTCTCTAGAATTCTAGTTTGTTTTTTACAAACAAGTGCACATTAATTTATATAACAAAGCCATATAATTAAGGAATGTATATAGTTATGTAAAATATAAGTAATAATAAATTCATGGATGTCCTTGTAATAAATTGTGTGATCCGTAGAATTTAGTAGATAAAATATTAGCCAAAATAATATTTAAAGTGTAATTTGTCACTTGACGTGGACTGATGTGCCACTCATAAGAACGTGATCACACGGCGCAACTTTTGCAGACTACCTAAGCCTGCAATAAGTTGCAAAACTTTTATTTAAAAGTTTTATTTTTATTTTGTACAAAATTATGTGTAGCTATCTTGTTACTCTTCATTGAGCTTAGAAAAAATTACTGATATGTTAAAATTAATACATATAATTAATTGTGAATCACCAAGGCTAAGATAAAATTGTAATATAAAATAATTGGAAATCTTTAAACTCATGAAGCTACTAAATACATATTGTAAAAATGTTTGCTAAGAGAATTAGACCTTTGGAGATTCTTTTAAGCGTGAACTTTTAAATGCTTAATTTTTATAATGTTTTATCTTGTAAGACACGATTTATTTACATTAGCCTAATTTTATAATCGTTTTAAAGAATCTGCCCTAAGGTCTTCGTAGTGATATTTGTGATAGATTAAAACCCCTAAATATCTATTGATTAGAAAACCCTGAAGGAAACTCGCAAAATGTTCATACCACTCCAAAGTTGAACAGAGGCCGTTTTGAATCTATACTAAGTATTAAACGTCGCAACATTGTGCAACTGAATTGTTGCTCTTATGATCTTCCAGTGAGGGAGCTTCCTTACTTTTTTTTCAACAAGGCTGTTCAACGAAAATATTTTGCGTGGCTGAATATTAGTAGACTTCGAAATTAAGAATTCAAATAAAGCTCAATAATTGGTTTAATGGCGCATTTGATACCTTGGACATTACAGTTTCATTCGAGGTTTACCTATCTATACAATTTTCTGATCACGGTGGCTTCTTAATACCTGCTCTGTAAATTGCAACTGGGATAATAATTGTTTAGCAGAGCAATTTCATTCATGAATAATTACGTTTCAAAGTCTGGATTCTTCTAGAATACAAAACGCAAAAACTGTTCCATATATATACTTCTTAATTCAAAGTAAACGCGAATAAAGTAAGCATTATGTCTTATAATAATTCTCGAAACGCGCAAAATATGCCCAAAAAGTAACTTGTAAACTTGCCAAGTTTCACATTAGCATAAAAATGCCAAAAAACTTCTGAACGCTGATAAAATCTTTTTGTGCTTAAAATAAAATAATATTTCGTGACTTTGGCAAATGTAGTGTGCGAACGGTCTTAGGCTGGTTACACACCTCGCCACTGATGTTAAGAGAATCCCTTAGAATTAATTTGATATTATTGTATGGGGTGGCTTATGATCGTACTATTTGGCACTAATGAGCTGTTGTTTTCGCGATCATTATGTATATTGAGATTGAGAGATAATGATTGGAAGAAGCGATTGATACCTGCCGCTGGTCTATTCTGTAAACATTTCACCGCGGAAAATTAGATGCACTCCATCCAGCTTCAGGTGAACCCTCATTCCGCCTTGTTTGGATGAGTTGATAGCTCACTTCGTGTTCACTCACGATGAAATTTTTACAGAATAGCACTGCTGTAACCTACATAAAAAAAAATAAAGAAAATATACTGGTTTGGTGTCAATCGTTTATTTCAATTACAAACTATCTACTACCTAAGTAAATACATCAAAACATCACCTAAAATAACGATAACTGTATGTATTAAAATGATGTAGACAATATTAAATTCGTGTAAGAAATCTATTGAAAATAATCATTGATAAAATAAAGAATTGTTAGTGAAACGTGTCTCTGAAATATTCGTTTATATTTAAGTTTTATTTATAATATAGCTATTAGAAATAGTGATTATTTCGTTTACATAAATTTTATACGATGAAGTTTCATGTTCTACCGTTGGTTTGCTCAATGATGTTGTCATTTTCATTTGATGAAGTCTGTTAAATAAATTATATAAATAATATATTTTCTATGTTTTATTTATATTAATAAAGAAACATTCAGTTATCTTGATACACAGAGAAATAATCAATTAGTGTACTACCACGGGGAGATAGTGCAGTTATGTGGGACTCCAACTAAAATTCTACGGCGCCCTCCTGTGCCGCTTATGGCGGGGACACGGGCACGCGTTAGCACTCACCGCGAACCCACCGCGGCTGTCCGTCACCGAACCGTCCTCTGGGGACTACCCCCATCACCGGTGCACCAGAACACATAGTATGCCGTGACCGCCCCAGGGTCCAAACTAGCACATGGGCGCCAGACAATCCCGTGTATGGCACCCTTGGTCCCCCTGACGGGTTAAGTCAGTGGCCCCGCCACCTACCATTATTTGGCCGTAGGGGATAGGGAGAGCGCCCAACTCTATACCGACACTACTCCTCCTCATGGCCCCACTGTGTTTGCCAGCAGACGAGGGCGACCCCGTCCAGGCCGCGGAAGGTAGGGAGAGCGGCGCACCACAATACCGGCACTCCACTTCCGGCATGGCCTCCTACCCTCAGCCGTGATGCCTCCCATACGTCATCGCAGCCCGCCTCAGTTGCGAAGGTGCCTGTGTTGCAAAGCGGCACCACAACCTACTTGTTGGGCGCTACACGTCGGCTTATCGGCAAAAGCCCTGACGAGCAGCCCCTCCTCGGGTTCCTCTTCACTTCACCATGGGTGACCAAGCCACGGTTTCTGAGTGTCCCTGCCGAGGGGGGATGGAGCGACTACCATCTACTAATATCTGACCTCCTTAATCCAGAAACTTAGTAACACGAGCAATCTCAGAGCGGGTTTATACTGCCAGGTTCGGCCCGATTCTTTATAAGATCAGCACCTGTAGCCAAGTTGACAATCTACAATCGATAACGCTGGTAGAAAACGAACCAATGCCGAAGGTCGATAAAAACAACACACAAGTATACAAAACAAGGTACAGACAATTCTGTTTTAGTTTTCTATGGAAAAGTTCAGTGTTGATAAATGTTTCCAGACAGCCTAGTACAATTAGTATTTATAACAAAAATAATGATGATTACAATTAGTACCATTATAATAAAACCTAATATCTGGCATAAAGTTTTAATAAGTAAATAATTAATTTTAAAGCCTATGTGTAATTCAATCTTGACACAAATGTGTTATTCATTAGTTTTATAACATTCGCTTAAATAGGCACACAGACATGCCATTAGTAGCAACTGTGCTAATAAATATAGGTACTAATTAATTCTACTAGGCAACACGAATATTATAATTATGATTTCATTTCAAGACCTGAGTGACAACATTTACACTGTTTACGTAAGGCTCAAAGCAAACTGAGACTGAGTCCAAAGCTACAACTATATATAGAATATTATGTCCTACAATTATCCTTCTCCACAACGTAAAGCACACATTTTTATCTTGATAAAAAAGTCGATGGTATTCCAAAATTCGAATTGACTTTGCGGCAATATGCTTCAACCCTACATTCCAAGTTAAACTGTACTTAAAAGAGTGACCGTTCGATCCTTATATTTCACACTGAGCTACAGAAAGCCGAAGGAGCAGGAAGGAGTAATTTGCATGGAACGAAACTGCTATTGGCAGAAATTACAGCCGCAAGCACTGCATTCAATATTAGAAAAAGTTATCTAAGCTATTTATAAAAAACCGGCCAAGTGCGAGTCGGACTCGCACACGAAGGGTTCCGTACCATTATCGCAAAACACTGCATAAAAATCACGTTTGTTGTATGGGAGTCCCCCTTAATTTATTTTATTTTATTAATTATTATTTTTTGAAGTAAATATACAACTAAACATTCTGTGAATATTTCAAGCGTCTACCTGTTGCCGTTATTAATATCGAGCAAAAAACGGCAAAAATATCACGTATGTTGTATGGGAGGCCCCCTTTAATATTTATTTTATACTGTTTTTAGTATTTGTTGTTATAGCGACAACAGAAATACATCATCTGTGAAAATTTCAACTGTCTAGCTATCACGGTTCATGAGATACAGCCTGGAGACAGACGGACAGACAGACAGACAGACGGATCGCGAAGTCAGTAATAGGGTTCCGTTTTTACCCTTTGGGTACGGAACCCTAAAAACTACCCCGAGTTTTCTAATACTGTTGTCCACTTCAGCGGGGCATTCTAGACGAAGTTGCAGGCGGTCATGCCTGCGAGCTGTGCCTTCCGGTCGTCCCTTCGCTTCTGCGGGTATCTTTATCTGTCTGAGATGGTCACACATTATTGTACATAACTACAGCGGCCAGCAAAAGGGCATTGATGGACGAACGTGTAAATGTGGGCCGACGCACACATACGTAAGTCCATCAATGCCTGGTTGTGGCCAAGGCTTGTATAGTACTTTTCTCAAATAATGCGCGGAAATTAAAACTAAGTAGTACCTAGAACACATTTTGTCAAAATCAATGACGAACAACAATAATTATTCCCGCGTTCGTGCTCTTTTGTTTTTTTTTTCAATAAACAGCGTTCTATTTGCAAGCCAGTTCGAAATTTAAATAAAACCTTTGATAAGTTACCTCCTTGGTTGCCATGTTTCGGAGTAAAAGATCGTTCCATTTTTAAATTACACGACAGATATGAGTTTACTATGTATTTTATTTGGCCGAATGAAAATCCATATCTGTCGTGTCTAGCACGACAAATATGGATTTTCATACAATTTTTCCGGCCGCTGCTCGCATGTATTTGGCCAGTTATACAGCAATTTCGATTTATCTCAAAGAAGATTGTCAAAATAATGCTCAAATTTCCAAGCATGTTTGAGAAAAGTACATAGGACAGAAGAAAGAAGTACAGGCCTACTGTAGTAGCGAGGTGGTCCGTTGGAGAATCCGAAGGGAATTTCCCGCCGTAAAGATGCATACAATAAATGACAGCTGATATTGACATGCAGCAACATAACGAAGACCAAATTATAGGTCATAATTTGAACAATTTATTTGCATAGAATGTAGGTGGCGAGCAATGGAATTAGGCACCAATAATTCTCATTCCTTATTCACCACTAAAACCTCAGAAGGAAAACCACTTCTAAACACAGACACTGTACACCAATAATCCGAACATCCCTGCATCAAAACAACACATAATCTTCACCTCAGTTAAAAGTAAACACAAACGTTTACAGAAATAGCTGCGTATAAAATCTTACACGAATCTTCACGAGACGTCCGCTCTGCCGTCCTCGAGCTATGTATAATGCCACTAACTCACAAAACCTTAGTTTGAGTTGTACGCAAAAAACCGCGAAATATTATATTAATAAAACAATGAAAAAAGAAATTAAAAGAACAAAATTCTTAATAATTAATTACGATCTAGCCTATAAGACTAATAAGCAATTTAACTCTAACTTAATATGTTACGTGATAGATTATGTTCAAACTAAGAATAGTGTCCATTTGCACTTTTACACAAGTCCGTAGCACTTTCTCAGAGTCTGATATAATTTATAAAAACACTATGTTCATGTGTTATATGTATAGCAAAAGTAAATTAATTATGCGAAAGTTTTCGGTATTAAAAATAGATCCAATTACGCATTTTTGAATAGACATTTGTTAAAAATACTGCTTAGACAGATCGACGGAGATTTCTTTACTGATTACCATGACATCTAAAAATGAAAATCAGCTACCTGTGAGATAGTGGCATTTTAGTTTAGGGAGAGCAGCGCTCACAAATATTTTCTTACGGAATTACAGGAATAACAGTTATTACTGGTAGAAATACAGGTGTTATACCGCGGATATACCGGTAGATTATATTACGTTGACAGACAATGTTGGGTTACGTTTTCTAGGCTGTTTTTCGGTGAGATTATTTTTTGTTTTAGGTGTAAGGTAAAGATAAGTCTTTGGTGTGATTTTCGTTAGTTAGTTGGGACAAATTTTCACTAGATGACGTCATATGCATCGATTCGGGTATAGCAGGCGGTATAACAGTTATTACAAGCAAAATTACAGGTATTATACCGCGGATATACCCGTAGATTATACTGTGTTGACAGACACTGTTGGTTTTGATTTTCTGGACTAGTTTTTTTTCGGGTTTGGTATATGTTTTTGTTTGTGTTTTAGATTTATTGTAAACTAGAACTTGGGTAAGTACGTTATGTTTTTGCCAGTATGCTGTGTTTAATTTTTTAATGACAAGTTTGCGTTTGACGTCATCTCACCTGTTAAACGGTAAGCGATGATGTGGTCAACGATGGAGTACGCTTGTCTAGATGTCACGGAGCAGAACCATATTTTAGCAAAATAAATATTCAGCTATTTTCTAATCAGTATTCTTTGAGAAATTTTTAGGCTTTAAAAACATTGCAGTAAAGAAGAAAGCAGTTTTCTCTGCAGGTAAAGTCGGGACAATTAGTAGTTTAAGACTTTTGATAAAAAAATATATTCATTATAGTATAAACTTTATCTCACAATAATTTGTCTATTTATGACATGCTAATTAAATTTCTTTACCATAAAAAGAAAACATTTTTGCAAAAAAATACTACCAACTTCCATATAAAAACTACAAAGTGAAAAATAACTTTATTTTGGGCAGTCGTTGTCTTTCGTAGATACCAATTTTTTGCGATATCGACACCGACTTCCAAAAATAAAGTTATTTTTCACTTTGTAGTTTTTATTTGGAAGTTGGTAGTATTTTTTTGCAATAAAGTTTTTTATTTTGCCTTTTTGGTTGTACTTACCTAATTGGCAAGTTGTTTAGTAAGTACCTATACCGCCAGAATAGATTACCCGAATAACATGAAGCTTGAACATAACCGGTGAAATGAGAGATCTGCGTACCCCTTTCGAGCGTACTGGCGTGATGTTATGTTATGAAATAGTATAAACAATAAACAGACATGCGATTGCAGCAATCCCGAAAGATTTGCCGTTATTTATTGAAGAGTTCTGTTGTGTATCTCCGAAGTCCTTCAACAGATCTTCACCAAATTAAAATGGGACCAATTTCGAAACATACTCTTTAAAAAAGAAGATTTTTCAATATCGGTCCACAATTGACGGAGATATCGGTGAACAAATACAAAAAAAACACGCATAAAATCGAACATAGAACCTCCTCCTTTTTGGTAAGTCGGTTAATAAAACGATAAATAATAAAGACTGAACACATCTAGAAGTATAGCTCATTTTTACCCACGACTTTATCATAATAACGTCACAAACAGCGGGGCGAGCACGGCATACAATGACAGGCTTGAGTCACAAATTTGTATCACAGTTTAGGAGCAAAAACCGTGATAAAATGAGTGACTCAGCCTATCACAGAGGTCGTGCTCGCCCGGCAGGAAGATACACACAAGTGGCGCGCCGCCGCTTTAATACTTAGTGACCCAAGCCACAAATACCCGCAGACAACAGAACTAATCAGTATCGAAAACCGAACCATAATCAGATTTTGAATATCAGTAACCGACTCGGTATCGTCTTAGATTTCAAACTTCAGTAATACAATACGGCTAAATGGTAAACCACAATTGATGACTTGAAGCTGATATTGTTTAGGCTCATTTGATAGTAGAAATTATCATAAAATATTTTTTGGGATGTTTCTTTTGTTGAGGAAATAGTATTAGGTTTTTACCTCTTATTTTTTATTTCTTTTCATTTATTGATGCCCTTCTTGAAGAAATCAGCTGGACGGGATGCAACAAATTCTTCAAAACCATTTTGGACTGCCTCTCGGATATTGAATTTTTTTCGCCAAGAAGTTATCAAAATTCTGGAAAAAGTAGATGTCTGTAGGCGCAAGGTCTGGTAAGTATGGCGGATGATGAAGAGCTTCCAACCCCAGCTCTTGTAACTTGGAGACCGTCTGCTGTGCAGTATGAGGTCTGGCGTTGTAGGTCAGGAGTAGCGGAGACGAGCGATTGACCTAAGCTGGTTGGAGACGTGTGAGCTTCTCCATTATTGTATTCAGTTCTTCAAAGTACACTTCTGCAGTAATGTTCATTCCGTTTGGTATAAAGAAGCACACCGGCCCTAGACCACTAATCATTGACCATCACTTTTCAAGGAGTAAGTTTTCATTTAGGGCATTGTTTAGGTGCTGAACCAGGATTCAACCAACTTGCTGAGCGCTTGCAATTGTCAAAAAAAAAACATTTTTCGTCGCAGGTAACAATGCGGTTCAAATTTCCTTCGTTTGTGTGCCTGTTGAGCAGAGCAAGGCACGTCTCGATGCATACTTCGCGCTGGCGATGATTGAGTTCGTGGGACACCCATTTGTCAACCTTTTTTAACCGACTTACCAAAAAGGAGGAGGTTCTATGTTCGACTTCATGTATGTTTTATTTTTTATTTATTTATTTATGTTCACCGATATCTCTGTCATTTGGGGACCGATTTTGATAATTCTTTTTTTTTGCTTGAAAGAGTATGTTCCCAAATTGGTCCCATTTTAATTTGGTCAAGATTTGATTAAGGACTTATTCTAAATCTATTCTGGCGTTATAGGTACCTTGCTAAACAACTTGCCTATAAGGTAGGTACAATTAAAAAGTGAAAAATGAAAAAACCTTTTAGGCAAAAAATACTACCGACTTCCAAATAAAAAACTACAAATTGAAAAATAACTTTATTTTTGGAAGTCGGTGTCCATAATGCAAAAAATTGGTACCTACCAAGGACACCGACCTGAAAAACATATTATTTAGAAAAGGGGAATATATAAACCCACTTTAAAAATAATGTTGCACACTTTAAAACGTTTAGCTTTAAAATTAATTGAATGAACTATAAAAATAATGGTTTCCACTACTACTAGTATTGGTACGTGACGGTTGAGCCGTGGCGGAAGAGGCGTGCTGGTATTGCGGTGCGTCACTCTCCCTACCTTCAGCGGCCTGGACGGGGTCGCCACCGTCTGAGGGCGGACGTGGTGGGGCCGCAGAGGAGGAGGAGTGTCGGTATAGCGTTGGCCATTCTCCCTATTCCCTGCGGCCGAAAATGGTACGTCGCGGGGCCACCGACCTGACCCATCACAGGGAGTCCAAGGGGGCGTGTATGGCAATACACGGAGTTATCTGCCGCCCATGTACTGGTTTGGTCCCTCCCTAGAGTGGTCACGGCGTACAATGTGTTAATGTGCGCCGGTGATGGGGAGTACAACCCAGAGGAGGGCCCAGTGACGGACAGCCGCGGGTTCGCGGTGAGTGCTAATAACGCGGCGTGCTAATAACGTCGTGTTCCCGCCATAAGTGGCACAGGAGGACACCGTGGAGTTTTAGTGAGTTGGAGTCCCACATAACATCACTATCTCTCCGTGGTAGTGCAGTATGCCAGAGCATTCCTACAACCAAAAAAAAATGTCGTACACGCCCGCCGATTATGAGTACTGCGCAACTGGTCTTTGTAAGTTTATTTGTTACTAGCTTTTGCCCGCGGCTTCGCTCGCGTGGAATTTGGTCTGCCACATAAAGTATCGTGACAAACCATTTTAATTAAATTATTGATTTATTTTTAACTATAAATTCTACTCGTATCCGAAATTTCAGATGTCTAACTTCAAAACTAATGGATTCCATACAATCTTTGAACCCCTATTATATTAAGAGGGAAACCCTTGGTGGTGGAAAAACAATTCCTAACCTATAACTACTACTAACCGTTATTATTAACCTTACTAAATTATAATAATCTAATGAAAACAAAAAAAGAATCTATTGACTTGGTCCAAACAAAATCCTTATTTATATTAATAAAACTACAATCCTATAACTAAACAAACAAAAAAACAATTATAATACGACTGAAATTAAAATAGAAAGTAATGAATGTTACTAAAAATACACAAATTAAAAGAAATAATTATGCCTACTGTATGAATTACTAAATCGCTAGTAAAATCGAATTTGCTGTAGAGAAAATACGCATAATGAATATAACCGTCAACGACGTCTGCCCTGATGCGTATTCCATCTGCCGGCTGCCCGCGTTCGAGTCGCGTACTAAAGGGCTTATGGCTACACGGTAAGGGCTAAGAGCTAAGGTCTACACGGTATTCAGGGCCCTAAACCCTAATTTAGGGTCGTGTAATAACTCTTAGGGAGTTAGGGTTACCAATATATCAACCTTATTGACTCGGAATGATGAAGTGACCCGGTATTCAGGGCCCTGAATACCGTGTAGTGTAATAAGCCATAACGCGGCATTGCTTGGATCACATCGCCCCTCTTCCCGCTCCCCTGCTTTACCCGTCGCGCGTATTTGTGTCGCTCGAGCTCCATTCAAGTCAATCTTATCCTGTTGACTTTTAAACTATGCGTTCAAATTACTTAGTGTAAAAGACAAAGTTTATCTACATTATATATTTAAAGCGACAAATGTGTCGATTTTGATAAGAGTAAAATAAATATTCTAAAATGTGCATTGTAAAAAAGTATCCAATTTAATTGTATTTATGGTTCACTATTTTGGTCATAGTGGCTTCCACATAAAAGGTAGATATATACTGTCGCGGATTTTTATTTAGAACTATTTAAGACAAACAATCCTACTCTACATTATATTTGTGTATCTCCAATGGTTTAGGCAGCGCACGCAAAGATAGCTCTCAGAGGGCATATTTTTTCCGACTTATTTGGTATTTATCGTTATTTTATGACAAAAAAACACATTATAAATTGTAGCTTATGTGTTATTCTGATGTATAACCTATATTCCTGTAAAGTTTTATCCAAATCTGTTCAGTAGTTTTTGCGTGAAAGAGTAACAAACATACATACATCCATCCTCACAAACTTTCGCATATAATATAATTATTATTATATATTATATTATTATTACAGTAGGATAGGATAGATTCGCTCCCGTGGGCCAACCCACAGGACCCGTTTTCGGGATAAAAAAATAGCCTATGTTACTCAGGAATAAGTTTTTTCATACAAACAAATTTCCCCCTTTACACCCCCTTAAATGTTGAAAGTTCTGGAGTGGTGACCGCGTACCGGAAGACGCAGCGTTGGAAGGCCTCCCTCAAGGTGGAGCGACGCTGGTCAAGGCTGCGGGAGTCCAGTGGATGCGAAATGCACCGTACCGACCAGTGTGGCAACACTTGGGGAAGGCCTATGTCCAGCAGCGGACGTTTTTGGCTGAAATGATGATGATGATGATGGTGAAAGGTTGAATTGTCCAAAATTCCTTCTTAGTGCTCTCCTAAACGAAACCCTATGCTTAAGATTCTTAGCAAATTTAACGCCCGCTAAATCGTTTTTGGGGGTAGTTTCGAAAAACTTATAATGACAACCTTTATTGTTTACCTATGTTGGTATTTATGACAACTTTCAAGTTTATTAACCCAAGAAATAAGATCCTTTAAAAAAACTTTAACACCCCCTAAATCGTCTTTTGAGGATAGTTTCGAAAAACTACGTATGACAACCTTTATTGTTTACTTATGTTGGCATTTATGTCAAGTTTCAAGTTTATTAGCCCAAGTAATGATTCTTCAAAAATAAACTTTAACACCTCCTAAATCGTCCTTTAGGGTAGTTTCGAAAAACTTATAAAAACAATCTTTATTGTTTTCTTAGGTTGGTATTTATGCCAAGTTTCAAGTCTATTAACCCAGGAAATCAGATTCTTCCATACAAACTTACACCCCTAAATCATCTTTTGAGGGTAGTTGTGAAAAACTAACAATGACGACCTTGATCATTTATTTAGATTACTATTTGTGCCAATATTCATGTATTTTGGCTGAAGGAATTAGATTTTACATACAAACTTTCAACCCCTTTTTCACCCTCTTAGGGGTAGAATTTCCAAAAATCCTTTCTTATCGGATGCCTACGTCATAGAAAGAACACACCCTCCAAGTTTTAGGTCTCTACGATCAGCAGTTTAGGCTGTGCGTTGATCAGTCAGTCATTCATGACAAAGCATTTTATATGTATAGATTCGCTCCCGTGGGCCACCCCACAGGACCCGTTTTCGGGATAAAAATATAGCCTATGTTACTCAGGAATAACGTAGCTTTCTATTGGTGAAAGAATTTTTTAAATCGGTCCAGTAGTTTCGGAGCCTATTCGGTACAAACAAACAAACAAAAAAATCTTTCCTCTTTATAATATTATTAGTATAGACAATTAATCTATGGAACTGCTGCTCCGATTACGAAAAGCCTTTCATTGATAGATAGCTACTCTATCACTGAGTTTCATATACTTTTTATCCCGTAAAAAAATGTCTATGTCTATGTCTGTGTTAACGGGAGTGAAGTCGAGGTCAACGGCACATGAGCCTTAGCATTATATAAAGATCTTTTCCTTTCAATGGAGCCCTCATTACTCCCCAAGAGTAACGGAAAAGAGGACTCTAGTGGGTCGAATGTAAATACAGATTTCTCAGCGAGAAAAAATATCTTATTTCCAGGAAATCGTTTTGTTGCAATCAAAAATTCGCATGGTAATATTTTTTGCATGTGTATAAGATAAAATCCTTTTCTTCATGGCAAAATCTATTTAGGATTACGCAAGAGCTTAAATATGTCTATGGAAGGGAGTCCAGCCTTTACTGCCAGAATATTACTCCGTGCTTTGGAGTGCATATAAAACAATCTAGCGCATATAAATGCATATTATAGGAAGAAAAAGAAAAAGTGTTTATTGTTATAGAAAACGACGACAAAACGATGAGAATCTAAGCAGAATATTGCTATTAATTTTGTCAGTGCTCAATTTTATTGGGGATTCTGACCACCAGTTAAATCATCATCATGTCATCTGTGACAGGTTGTTGATGTGAATTGTGGAGTTGTTGACTGTTGATTCAGTTGAAAGGCCATTAAACATAGAGAGGTCTAGCCGGTGGTTCATGTTTGCCTAAGGATTATCAATTTGCTAAAAACACCTACAAAACACAAGGGTTAATCAGTGCTCAGTGTGTTTCTTTGGATTCTACAAGATAGACCGGTGACCTGCACCCTAATTGTGTAAGTTCAAAGAGTAGGGTACGGATTGTTTCCCTTGCATTCATTGCTTCATATGCTTGTATTGTTGAGTGACCAAAACGAAAGGGAAGGAGTGTGCTATTGAAACAGATACGCAATTAAGGTAATAGTGTGCACTGCGGAAGTCAACTGGATGATCAGCACATAACCGTCTTCGTCCAGCTGTGCATGTTTTCCAGCTGATAATTATTATGATGACGACTCAGTTGCTATTAATCTACTTTCAATATCTTACTAACTATGCAAGCTTTTGGTCCATAATGATTATAACTAATAACGCACTCTACTTTCAATATTTCAGTTCTTCTCACGCAAGGAATCTGTGTTCTGCCAACAATCTGCTCTTACTCTGTCCTTCTGATACTACTGATTTTGTCCATTCTTCCTTTCATATTCAGTCTATTCTTCTTTGGAACGTGCTTTCTCTCTAAATCAGGGCGGCCACCAGTGGGTACGCTTTCAAGCGGAAATTGCACTATTATTATCAGCGGGGGCAGGCTCTTTCGATAACTTTTTTACATTACTTTATTAAATTTTTATTTGGGTATGTATCATATAATTATATTTTTTTTGTTAAATTTGTTGTTGCCACGATTTAAACAATGCACCTGCCATGTTTTCTCTTCACCACCCCTGCTTGACTAGTAGAGAATGTTATTATTAAGTCCGCCATTGTACCTTTGTGAATCACAAAATGTTGAGGTGTGGCAATTATCTTTCCGCTTCAAAGCCACTTTAACGAAAAACACAAGCAACACCACGGCAAAACACTACACGACAATTTAAATTACGTTAAGAAATCCTTAACAAGAGATTGTAGGGCATGCACACACTTAAAATTTAGAGACCTCACCCCGTAACCGGAATACACAATTCACTATCCAGTATAACCTGGTCTTAAAGTAAGGTGATAATGTGTGGTGGGAAGTTTCAAGACAGACTGGTGTACGTGGGTGGTAGATTATAATAAATGTAAATTTTAACGTTTGTATGAAGTCATTTTACTTTGTTGCTCGTTAACTTTTGTGACCAAACTAGTGACACGTTAGGTTTATATTACAGTTACCATAAAGTTACAGATTTGATCCTGTTATTATAGGATTAAAATATCACAGCCAAATTTAGTAGCTTTAATCTGATTTGTTCTTGCTTAGCATATCAAATATAAATACATGTTCTCATAAAGTTTTCTAACGACACGACACGACTAGGATCCATACATCATCTAAGTAAGAGAAAGCCTAGTTATACTAGGAGCAATACAGTCAGCTAATGATGACAGCGAAGATATTCGCAAGAAAACAAAATTAATAGACGCAGAACGTCACGCACAACAGCTAAAATGGAGATGGGCTGATCACATCGCCCGCAGTACAGACAAGATATGGACTAAATGAGTCACTATATGGAAGGGACCCAGTGGAAAAAGAAACAGAGGAAGACCGATCGATGAGTCAATGAAATTAAAAACACAGCCGGCGAAGACTGGATGACGAAGTCGGCAAATCGAAAACTATGGAAACAGTTGGAGGAGACCTATATCCGGAGAGGAGCCATGCCCTAAACACACCTTTTTTATATATTTTGTAGTAGGTTTAAACTCAATGTAATGTGCATGGAAAACAAAAGGCTTTATTATTATTATTATTCGTTTATTCATCTTACTTCTTATTACATCACATTTTTAAATATTTCTTAAAAGCATAAAAGAATACATTTAAAAATATAAAAAATAGAGGCCCACCGGTATCGGGAACAGGGTCCAAGCTACCGGCTTATTATTATTACTATACAGTCAGCTAATGAGAATGGTAGGTATAGTTTTCACCTTAGCGAGATTACCCTTTTTGTATCGATTCAGTAGCGCGGTTGACTTTTTTATCGCTTTAGCTGTTTGTTGAAATGTCACACATAACTGCATCGACGCAAACGCGTAACTGTAACAACGTTCCTTCGCTTCTAACGCGCGATTGCATCGATACAAACAACAGTCATCAACAGACGTTCACAGGCAGTCACTACAGCGCATCCCGTGTGTATATATGCTGTATCGCGATAGTAGCGTGCAGACACAGTAACAATACAAACAGTATGGAAACAGTTGGGTAGATCCAACTTCGAGAAAGAGGTCAACCGTCGAATCCGACTCGGCTGGGCGGCGTTCGGGAAGTTGCGTGGTATCTTCTCGTCCAATTTACCGCAATGTCTCAAGACAAAAGTCTATGACCAGTGTGTGTTGCCAGTGATCACCTATGGGACCGAGACGTGGTCGCTCACAATGGGCCTTATCAGAAAGCTTAAAGTCACCCAAAGGGCAATGGAGAGGGCTATGCTCGGCATTTCCTTGCGTGATCACGTCAGAAATGATGATATCCGCAGGAGAACCAAAGTTACCGACATAGCCCGAAGAATTGCCAAACTTAAGTGCAATGTGCCCTGCCCACTGCGGGCAGGGCACATTGCTCGCAGAACGGATGGCCGTTGGGGCCGAAAAGTTCTGGAATGGCGACCGCGAACCGGAAGACGATATGTTGGAAGGCCTCCCACTAGGTGGACCGATGACCTGGTTAAGGTTGCGGGAAGGCACTGGATGCGAGACGCACGAGATCGGTCAATGTGGCGACGCCTGGGGGAGGCCTATGTCCAGCAGTGGACGTCTTTCGGCTGAGTTTGTATGAGTGTGCCGTTTCGAGCGTTTGTAGGTAGTTTCCATACTGTTTGTTTATTTTTACTGTGGTGCAGAATACGCAGTGGTTGCGTACGGCAAGATATAAGACCAGCAACAGCATCGGGGCTCTATATGTATCTTTTTGTGATTGTATCGCTACCGAATTGCCGCAAAAGAAGGCGTGGGCGACCTCTCTAATTAGTTTATTGTGGTTAGTGCCAGATTGAAACTTTTCAAACCTGTCATAACTACATACGTGGGTCACCAATTCTTGAAAATCGCTGTTCAATATCATCGCCTAAAAGAGGTCCAGAAAAGGGACTAAAACAAGGAAGAAGCAGAATAAGAATAAGTTAGGTAAATCCGTATCTAAACCGAGCATCGTGTCTTTAAGGCACTTCTCCCACCGCCGACGATCAGCGAGTAGCGAGTAAAGCTAGAAACTTAAAACGAGTTGGCGAGAGTGTAGTTCCGATAGTTTTACAGCTCGGCTATGAGCGAGAGATTTCGTGCAATTACTCGCACCACTCGCTCGGGGCGGCCGTACTGTAGGTAGAAATAACCACTGATTGGTCTCTCGGTGTGAGTTCTGACAGCCAAGCGAGCATCGCTGATCGAGTGTAACTTTGATAGCTCTTGCCGCTGCGACAAACTTGTGGTGAGAGAGTACTCGCCCGCAGTGTGAACAGCCAGCAATCAACTAATGTGTCTCTTTCACTACACGGGATTTTTTGTATGTTTCTTAAGCGAGAAAATAGTCGATAGTTTATCTCCTCGTCGCCGGCGGCGGGACAACTGCCTAAGCCTCAGCTCAGACATAGTATAGTTCAGGAAGCTCACATCACGACTTGTAAACGTGTTTACAGTCGTACAAGTCAAGGCATACCGCGTGCCTTACCGCTCGTATCTCCTGTTGCTGACAACGCATTAGATGCTTCTTTAGTTAGGGGAGCCATCCAACCTTATACATGATATTCTTCAGAAAGGTCAGGTGTATGAATGAACTAAAATAGTATGTAGCTAAAGTGCCTATACACTTGAAAAAAAGGGTGAGTAGTTGTCTCGTTATTTTCACAAATAATTCTGTTCAACCTAAACAAAGATAAAATAATTATACTAACTAAAGAAATACTAATACGTCCCAAATTTATGTCTAAGGTGTATTTTATTTTTTATTTTATTTAATATACATGTATAACTTTACAGGTAGCACCTAAGGCACAACGAGAAAAAAAACACATAAACGAAACATATAAGAATTAGGCAAAATTTATACAAATAAAAACTAATTTTGTGTAGTGCCTTACCTACATGTACTAATGTTGAAGTGTCTGCATTTGTAATATGAGAAGGGTGGACTTTTAAAGATTTCCTCTATTCAATCACTTTACAAGGTTTACTTCTCATTTATATTAATATCAGGGTACATTCGTAACAATGGCTACACGCCACGGTTTAACCAGTACGCTCTATAATCCCATAAAAAAAGAACATCAAATACACCTACGTTACCGCACACACAAACCCCGAAGCACGCAAAAGAAGGATGGAAATATTCGTATATTTTCGTGTATTTTCGTATATTCTTTCATTTGTTACGTGACTAACACCACTCAAAGGAGCTTATTACGTTTGACAGGATCCGTGTTCAGCCTGCAAGCTGCCTTTATTTACTCCAACTCGCGTGAGATTTACACGTTCCATGTAAACGGACCTGGTTTAGTGGACTTAAGAAGGATTGGTCGTATTGGTTCGAGGAGAAATTGGGTGTAAGCTGTGAGTGTGTGTTCTTGGAAAAAGGAATAATAGCGGTGTTTGGTGCTGTGAGAAATGTAAAAATATAACAAATTGTCCAATTTTTTTATCTATCAAATTCATCATCATGATTTTAATAAAAAAAACTTCCTCTGTTGGATTTACAAGGGTTACCCCAAGAGTCACTTCATAGATCCATCTTGTGCGAATCCCGTGGACATCACATAGCCGGGCGAGCACGGCCTACTGTGACAGGCTTGAGTCACACATTTTTTATCACAGTTTGGGAGCAAAAACCGTGATAAAATGCGTGACTCAAGCCTATCACATAGACCGTGCTCGCCCGGCGGGTCATCGCTCCACCTTGTAGGAGGTCCTTTAGCGCTATTCTTTTTGGTACGTGTTCGCCATACACCATACCTGGGTGCGCTTCCTTATCATTTATAAATTTAATTGATATATTTTCATTTCCATAACGTTCACAAGTTGAGACCATATACATATATACCAACTGTTGATATAATTTCTTTACATATAATATTGATATACTCCATAACTTATTTCGTAAAACGTTATCAGATATAACGTTTATATAATCGAAAATCATTAGGTCTATCGTTTAAAATATATATTGATGATACCGGTGTCCTGTAAGTTCACCAAAAATTTATTTAACAAACGAAGTCTTGGACCGCATAGACGTCCAAACCTTTTCAAAACAGAAATAACACTTAAAGAAGAGGTCAAGTACTTGGGGGTGATCCTTGATAGCAAATTGATCTGGAACAAGCATCTTGACTACAAACTCAACTAATGCACAATCGCACTCTATCCAAAAAAATGTTAGGAAAAACATGGGCGCTCTCTCCAAAGATTATACTGTGGCTATACACAGCGGTGATCAGGCCAATGTGGGCTTATGGCACTCTGGTTTGGTGTACGAGGACAGACCCCTCGGCCACGATCACCCGACTCCAACAGTTCCAGCGACAGGCCTGTTCAGCTGCAGCTATCACCGGCTGCATGAAAACAACCCCAACAAAGCTTTAGAAAACTAACTAACAACAAACTTATCATTGAGTGCCACCTCACCCTGGAGTGTATATCGAAATCCAATCGAATCATCCTCCAATCAATCAAGAAGCATAGTGGATCCCTAGGTAATGATGCCGCTAATGATCTTGCGAAGAGGGGCTCCTAGATGTTAGTACTAGGCCCGTACTCACTTCTCCCCTTGCCTTCCTCGCAATTTCTAGCGTGGATTCACCAAAGATCAGCAGAACTACGTAATGACAGATGGGATGGGGAACAGACTGTAGATAGTCATAAATGGCTTTGCCAAACGTACACCCGCATCTTACTAAAAAAAACGCCTAAGCCTAAGTAGAAATAACCTAAAAACAATTATTCCCTCCCCTGTCCCCTCCCCTGTCCTGTCCCTGTCTTAACAAACATCAATTCAATATAGGCGCCACGGACAGCCCACTTTGCAGAGAATCAGCCACCCACGTAATCCTGGATCGCATTCCAGGATTACGTGGGCCGAGGCTTCTCAATACGAAGAAATCCTCGGAACAGTAAGGTCACCCCATGAAGCCTGTGAAGCTCCCAGGTAGTTTCTGTGCTTTTGGACGGAGCTAGGCTGGCTATTTTAGCCAGTGCCCCCAAGCACAACCGACCAAATGCGAGTGCCCCCAAGCACAACCGACCAAATGCGAGTCTAAGTGCGAAAATGGGAATCCCTACAACTACCACTGCTACGAGTATTACCGTTATGATCACTTTGTGACTGGTTTAGATAATGTATTATGAATATAAATGTGGATGGATGGAGAGGGAGGCCGGTCAAATAAAAGATGGATGGACTGTGTGAGAAAGAAAAGGGAGTCAGTGATGGCGTGACAAGGGAAAGGACAGGAAAACTTGTTGCGCCGACCCCAAGCAACATGGGATAAGGGCAGGAAGATGATGATTTATTATAAACGTAATTTGTCCAAAAGAATCTAAATATTGAATGAAAAATGTATCAATAATTGACTAAGTATGACTAAGCAATTTTGCTTTGTGTTTTTAACTAGGCGTTTTACCATATTCGACACCTTCTCGCGTCGTGTTCCTCATTACTGAGGGTCGTGATTCCCCCGACAGGAGATCAACTTTTCTCTGACGATGATTCTCCATCTGTGTCTGTCCTTAGCGACGTGGAGCGCATCGTGCAGCTTGGTGTTCAGCGTTGTACGTATTTGGTCAGACCATCTGATCGGGCTACGGCCCCTCGGCCTCTTGCCTTCGACCCCTCGGCCTCTTGCCTTCGACCTTGCCTGTGATCATTAGCTGTTCGAGGTTATGACCTTCCTTACGGGCAATGTGACCAAAGAACTCCAGGATTCTTCGCAGGCAGGTGGTGGAGAGCCTAAATAGATAATTATTAGACTAAATAAGTTTTATGTCTGAGTGTTATATCTAACGATTTTTAATTCAATGCATGTTATGCTTATTAAAATTTGTTATTTAAAAATTATATCAATCGTTTATTATATTAACTGATCATTATATCAAATAAAATTATAGATTCAGTCGTTATATCTTGTAAATATTAGAGATTTTATGATTGTATCATATATTACTCACCCCCCTACCTTCTGTCTTAATAAACTATTTCTATGCCAGGTTTTCGACGCCTTGAGTATCATTCCGCTCGTGTATTTGTTAAAATCAATTTAATCACTTGGATTTGTATGCCTGGTAGTTGAACAATATGAAACGACTAAAAAACTACAGGTACCTACTTACTTATTAGTTTTTCAGATATTTTGTGATGGATGAATTTAATTTTAATATTAATAACACTCAACACCACTTATTCACCAGTTTTAAAAGTGATACATAGCATTTTCTCTGGTACTCATTGCGATGCAGTTTTTGTCACAACCGATGAGTTTTTCCTTTGTGGAATAGCTACAAAAAGTTTGAGCAGCATGTTGCCGAATAACGTAACATTCAGAAAACTGAAACTAAGGACTAGAATGACAAAAACATGAGACAGAGTTCGCATTTCGCTAGCGTTGCTCTGCATCCAAATCGTTTGACAAAATTAGACAAATAAATAACACTGGTGTAGAAAAATAAGTATTTAGGCACTTCACAGAGTTGTTGAGAGAAAACAAGTAAAATTTAAAAACCCGCGGCACATTTTTATTTCATGCTACATAATTTATCTAGTACAGACAGACAAATAATGAAACGATATCTCCCTTCTTTCTCCGTCGGGGGTTAAGCAACTACCGTACGTAGCCTTTCCTAAAAATATGTGTTTCTTTGATCAACATTTTTTTAGACACAAACACAAAAACAAAACATACTATGTAGTGTCGTTGGCACAGTTTGATGACGAAGGTTTGACTCTATTGATACCCGGATACACACATGGTGTCTTAGACAGCCAGTATAACATACATAGGTAGGTAAATCCATATTCCATAAAACTTTCAAATCATAAAAGAAAACCATTCAAACCCCCCTCCATACATCAAAAACTTCATAACGGCCCTCCATAGCCACACTATTCTCCAACAAAATTCACTTTAAAGCATTCACATTGAAACTCATTACAGAAACTCTAACATAACTTTAAAAGCATCTCATTTCACTTCGAACTTACCTTGAGAGAGTATTGCTAATCTAGAGAAAATTCTATAGATTTTCAATATCCTGAAAGAACTCTTTGGTAGAACTTTAAGAAGTTATTCGGTAATATTTTAGAGTTATGAACCTGTTTGTTTGAGGATTTATGCTGTTATTCGTGCTATGTTATAGAGGAGCTTGTGGCTAAGTAATGTTAGGTGCAAGGGTCGGGCTTGAAGGTCCATCTACTGCATACGTGCCTTTTCACACGCCCTGGTTGCTGGGTAGCCTGTGTCGGGTACCCGGTGGCGAATGTACGCCGTACGCCGGTACATTTGAAAGCTAACATACATGGCTATACAATTCACCGCCGGTTACCGGTAGCGGCTACCAGGTAACCGGGGCGTGTGAAAAGGCACTTACGGCTTTTGTTAAAAGCCAGAAGATCTGACACTAATCTAACTAAGAGGCATCGTACCCTTCTAACTGGTGGTACAGTTACAGGGTTGTGGATTCTCTTCATATAAAATACTCGTATTTTTTTTATAATCGTGGTAAAGTCCACAGTGTGCTCGGATCTGCTAAAAGAAGAGATGAATGTGAACCATCAAAGGAGTCGGAAACTAATGAAGCTTTAAGAACACATATTTTGTAAAATAGTTCAGATTTTTTTGGGCAGCTTTGTATATTTCGTGTTTTTTTGTATGTACTATTTCGCTTATCAATAGCAAAAAAAATAGTCGAATCTTACTATATTTCAGCTGGTCCCGAAACACAAATAAAAGTGCTTTTGTTACTTACTCACAAATGTGTTAGTTATTCACAAATGCATTACATAAAATGTTAAAAAATGTTATAGGTTACATAATTTAATTGCTCATCAAAAGACAGAAAAAAATTTGGTTACTACGGAAAACTACCACACCCTTTTTATTTCGCCACAAAATTTCAGCCGACAATTTCAAAATTTTCCCAAAACCCATACATTATTTTCTCTTAAATAATGTTATAATGTTCAAGCATAAATAAAATAAACGTAACAGTTTTGTGGGACGTAAAAATCCAGTTTCACACATCCAACAGAATAGGTACCTTTTAAAAAGAAACAATAGCCGCTTTCAGAGAAATTGCCTTTTTTTCTACTACTACTTATCAAGAATACAAATGAAATTTTTATCTAGTCTTTTTGCTAACGCTACACGCTTGGCCATCTGATTGTATTCTATTTTTAAATTCGATCTATTTATTTAGCACCCGGGCCTTTCGGTGTTAATTTAGGTTTGTGTAAATAAGGAGCCTTTTTGGACCTTTACGTAGAACACTAATTTTGAATCAATATTTGGATGAACTATTCGAACGAATTTTCAATTGAATTCTTTAATTTATTCGATTTTCTTGATGAGCCACTCGTAAAACAACTTCGAAGGTGGAATAACGTGTTTTTACCCGACTGCCAAGGAAGAGTTATGTTATGTTTTTCGCGCAAATCTTGTGTGTTTGTAAATTTATATAATATTATCTAGTATCTTCCAAACGGCTGGAGGTATCGTTATATTCGTCTTAAAAACCCAACTGTCCAGAGGTGTATGAAAAAAAAAACAAAATGGCGGATTTCGGCGCCATATTGTTGGGGTTCTAATTTTTTTTCTTCCAAACCGGGTTATCAAAATGAAGGATTTTAGAGAAAAAATATATACCACTTATATGTTTAAAAGTCATTCGAATAAAAAAAATAAAACTAATTATTATAAAAACAAAAAAACCCGACTGCTAAAAAGAAAAACAGGTACTAGATATAATTTTTACATTATATATAATAAGGTGCTGATTAATTCGTGGTCAGCTTTCGTTGGTCAAACTCTAGACTGTCTCTAGTGGGACTGCCTTGTTCTTCTAGTGATCGCTACTACTGAACTGGTCCTGGGTTCGGGCAAAAGTGTTACTGGATTTTTCCATCTAGAATTTCTCAGTTGCGGCCTGGAGGCTAGGTTTGTGCCTAGGGCATCTTTAGTGGAAATAAGCTCGTCCCTATAACATGGACCTTCAATATAACTGACAAAAGGGGGGATTTTTGGTCCCACATTTTGAGTTAAGTTCAGTGGTTGTTTTATTTATTCGCAAATTGACTCCTAGTGAACATTGTGATGTAAAATTGGTGTAGTTTTGTGTCCTCGTTTATGCAATTGTAGAAAATTCGATATCATTGAAACAGGAGGTATCTTGGTAAAGTGGAGCTGAGAATGTTATTGTAGTAATGACACCTTAGAAAAGCTTGGTTATAAGACTGACTCGACATATTTGCTGCCATATAATTCAAAAAGCATTGGAATGGTTTACATCCGCTTTCTAATGCAAAACAAGTTTTTGTGCAAAGGGACTGAATTAAAAAACTAAAGGAACTAAACGTGACACTGTCTAAATGCACAAAAAATACGAAGCGAAAAAAAAACTGGGTGTGTATTAGGTGCAATTCTCACCAACCATTTGGGAAAGGGGGTAGGCAGAGTAGGCAGGGTAGGCAGCGTAGACAGGGTAGGCTGGGTAGGGTAGGTAGGTAAAAACAATCTCATTTTTCGTTTCTTTTCTCTTCTTTTAATTGGACTTTTTACAATGGTTTTCAATCATCTTAATAACCCTTTGCTAAGAATAGTTACAGCACTGATAACTACATTTGTGCCACATGTTAAATTTAGTCTTGTTAAACATTTTTTTTAATTTTTTTTTACCTTTGTACAGCTTTTACCGGTTGTTTTGTGAATGTGTGAACATTGTAGGCCTTCTAGATTTCTAGATGCTTGATAACATTTGATAACTTTATATCTCGTTTTACTTTTTATTTTTAGTTTCTAACGTTTTATTGTCGGGCCTACGTTGTCCTCCCATATTTAAGTAATGCTGTAACATGGAAATATTGTAAAAACAAACCATATTTTTAAAAGAGTAACCATGGAGTTTCTTGCCGGTTCTTCTCCATAGGAAACGACCAACCCGAACCGTGCGCCTTTTGTCGACGTTTATAAGTGCCCATGTAGGCCGATGTAAAATAAAAATAAATGATTTTGATTTTGAGGCAGGGTAGGCAGGGTAGGCAGGGTAGCCAGGGTAGGCAGGGTAGGCAAGGTAGGCAGGGTAGGCAGGGTAGCCAGTTGACGGGAGCGAAGCCCCGGGGGTCAGCTAGTCCATTATATAACGTTTATTTGTTTAGTTTTTCGGACATTGTTATTCAAATATTCACCCCAATTTTTATGTAACCTAGTTTCTCTTACACATTTTTTCCTTGTTTTCTCTTAGCTGTTAATGTGACTTTGTTAATGTTGTCCAATTTACTAGTTTCCCGAACTCTATAAAATGTTATTTCGTAACAACTAAGTACAGTTTTGAACTCTCTTAGCTGACCAGAATTTATTTGTCGCGTTTTCGATAGAAAATATCGAGAGCCGGTGAAATAACTAGGGTTGAGATAAATAGTTAGATTTATGAATTCTGAGAAAAATAAAGACAAAAAGTCTTCCCAAATTATTTGGCCAATTGCTGTTGTTAATAAGAAATAGCTAACAAATAAAATATAGTAAGAAAGAAAGCGATACTTGGAAAAAGTCTTATATTTATTTAAGAGAATATTTAAAGGTTTGCTATCTTGAAAAATAGAAGAGGCTGTGTAGAAAAACCAGCATAATTTATCAGCACAAATTGTTTTACGCGCCAACAACGCCGACTGCGTGCCTACGTGAAAATATTTGCAGAATAAACCTCTTAACATCATTTTGTATTTTCTTTGATGGAGACAGCTAATAATAAGAAGAGCAATTAACAAAATACATTCCAAAAGCAATAATTTTAATTATTATTATTATTCCATTTATTTATTTATTCACATATCTAAATATACATACATTTTTAAATATTATTCTATAAAAAATATAATAAAAAAGCATTTAAAAATACAAAAATAGTAACCCACCGGTATCGGGAACAGGGTCCAAGCTACCGGTGGTGAGAGCTCCTGAGAGAGGAACCTCCTAACGATACGCACCGTGCCCAGGAGTACCGCTTTCTGGACCAAGCCCTTGATCCAGCTGCCCAACGATAGCCTCCTCAGATGTTCGTCGAGGCTCTTGGCTATTATGCCATTGGCCGTCACGACTATCGGCACAATGACTGCTGTATTCACATTCCACATGTCGACAACCTCGCGAGCCAGATCAAGATACTTGCTTTTCTTATCTCTCTCAGCCTTCACAAGGTTCTCGTCAGGTTTAGTTTTTTTTTTTATTAATATTATTATTTAATTAATTTCATAATCAATCAACCGACAATTCAATGTGTTTACACTTGGGGGAGGCATAATATCCAGCAGTCGGATGTCTTTCGGCTGGAATGATCATGAATTAGACAACCACAGATTTCGTTTAAAGTAAAAGCCGGATAGTTGCTACACTTTTTTAAATCACTATATAGAAAAAAATACTTTAATTGTATTACAGGCCGGTACTTTGGTATTTTAACTACAAATTAAAAAACATTATCTTTATTATTACCAGAGTATTAGCGATTTTTGCAGACCTATATTTTGGGACATCTATCCGAAATAGGGGATACCTGCCTCATCCATGTAAATTACGTTTAGGATAGATACCCCGCGAGAAAGACATCTATCCCGCAAACACTTTGATCACATTTTGCCTTCCCATGCAATCGCACTGAGACATGAGACACGGTCCACTTAGTGATAGTTTGAGAATCATTTGATAGGTTAATAAAATAGCATGCGAATCATCCACGAAACTAAAGTAATTACAATGGGCTATGGTACAATTCGCACGAACTTAACTCGCCCGAAATGTGCGAATCGACCCTTTTTAGGGTTCCGAAGTCAACAAGGAACCCTTATAGTTTCGCTCTGTCCGTCTGTCCGTCCGCAGCTTAGCTCAGAGAATCTAAGTACTAGAAAGCTATAATTTGGCATGGATATACTTATTAATAATTCCAACAAAGTGGTAACATAAAATCATGATAAATATTTTTTTTTCGGGTACCTCCCATAGACGTAAAGTGGGGATGTATTTTTTTTTCTAATCTATCCCATAGTGTGGGGTATCGTTGGATAGGCCATTCAAAAATATTATGGGTTTGTTAAAACCATTTTTTGATTCAGAGATTCGTTTGCGTAAAATTAAGCTTTAAGTTGCAAATTTATGTTAGAGTCAAGTGTCCCCCCCCCCTGCCAGCGAAATGGTTGCTCTTGGCTATGTGAAAAAATTCACGGCAGTAGTAAATATGACGAAATTAAAAGGAAAATTATCACGGATAACAAGGCTTTACAAGTTTACGAGTAATAGTCGACCAACTTATAAAATGTACTTGGAACAGCAATAATTTTGTACAAACGCCTTTGAAAAATTACTTAAATAAAGTTAATAGCTGTATAAAAGAGAGTAAATATAATGCTTACGAACCATGTAAAAATATACAAAAGTGAAATCATAAAAGGCTTTACAAGTTTACGAGTAATAGTCGACCAACTTATAAAATGTACTTGGCACAGTAAAATTTTTGTACAAATGCCATTGAAAAATTACTTAAATAACGTTGTTAGCTGTGTAAAACAGATAGTAAATATATGCTTAAAATATACAAAAATAAAATCATAACATCCTTAATAATAATGATTTCTAAATTAATAATGTTTAAGCTCGAATAATGCATTGGAGTGGCCGGAGTCATTGGTAGTACCAGAACGTAGTCCATACGGCGCATGCGCGCGGAGTCTATTTTGTGTTAGTGCAGAAGTATTTTCGAAGTTTTGTAATTCAAACATAAAAGTAAAGTCTAATTAGATTCGATTTCCAAGCAAATTACTTATTTTCTTTTGTCGATATCCTTCTATAAAGTCAATATTCGACCCGACTTCATCACTAATTGAGTATCGTAAAACTTTCCTGAATGAAATAGTGAATACCGCAGATTAGAGGATTCTCCTCTAATCTGCGGATTAGAGGTGAATACATACGATTTTTTTCTAATTCCGAAAGAGAAATAAACAAGGAGTGTGCATGCAAGGATCCAGGAACGAACTAAACCATTCCCCGTGGCTCTAACGCGCGCTCGTATCGGCTCCTTTCGCAATTCGCACCCGCGGTGTTACTCAAATAGATAATATTTTTCTAACTTCAGTTGCGAAGTTAGATTTTATAACTCCTTCTTCAGTTACCAGTTAGTCCTTATTTAGTTTAAGTCAAGAGTGAATTGATTACATCTAGTCAAGCGTGCTTCACCGTAGACCACAACATCGCTTACCATCAGGCGAGATAGTGGTCAAACGCGAGAATATAGATTAAAAAAAAACATCATCCTATGTGGGCCTGTTTTTAGACTTTGTGAGCCGCTGAAACCGTTCTAATGTTCATGTAACAACAACAAAACCCTCTTTTTAGTCCGCAGTATTATGCAACTTCGGAACCCTATTACTGCGCGTGGCCCGACACGCACTTGGCCGGTTTTTAATAATACTATATTATATATATTATTTTTCTGTAACGATTCGCACGATGTTAATTTATTGGTGTGCGAATCGACCATTCCAAAATTATGTAGTAGGGGACTTCACCCAGAGCGAGAGAAGTCATTGGCTGATTTCACACCCAAAAAAAAGACCCCTGGGGCAACTATCCCGGTTTTACCCTACGCATTCATTGTTTAAGACAACGACCAACGATAACGATCTTGAGGGAACAAAACGCGCACTCGTTTCACACCCGCGCGACCTAAAATTTTGTAGTTTTTTGTACTTACCTTATTATTCTATGACTTTAAAAAAAAAGCCTCAGATCAAAATGTAGATAATTAAATTGTCTTTGAGATGGTGTCAATTTCATTAAAATACGCCCAGCGGTTTTGGTGCGATTGTTGTGTGTTTGTCCGTTTTAGACATACATTTACAAATTAATTACACTATGTTATACGAATAAAATTAAAAATTTTCTTAGATCAAATTATTATGAAAATGGTCTAATGTAACATATATTTTTTTTTTTAAATTACGACAAGCCATTGAGACGTGATTCTTATTTTAAAATCAGCTACTCAGGGGTATCTGCGCTTTAAAGACTGGCTCTTTGGTCAACTGGCCGCAAGCTCGACTGCTGAACGTGATAATCTAGATTTGGATTTTTTTTTACGATTGGATTTTTCCTTTACGAAAGTTAGTACAAGACAAAAAAATATCGCTACTTCAACCGATCTTGAGCTTCTCGCTTCCAGAACATCCGCGACCCTCACCGCACAGTCGTTGGTTCACATCGTGGGATGTTTTTCAACGCTGAATCTTCCAGTACTACCAAATAGGATTAAAACATACCTGTAAAATTTGGGTGTGCATGCAAACTTGCCTACTACTTCGCAGTCAAGGGATATTATAATATCTAAATAATTCAAAGAATACAAAGTGTTGAACTAACAAAGATTTATTCAAAGCGCACGTTTGAGAATCTCGTTTTCTTGTTACGATTTCACAGCTGGCTAAAGTTTTTTAATTTAAATTCGTGTGTCCTCAGGACAACCCAACGTTACAATGTTGAACTCTGCAGTTGACGGCAAGTTTTCGGGACATTCGTACACTCTTATAACATTGATTCGTGGTACGAATGCATGGATCTATCTGTACCTACTAATCTTACAAGAAACTAGTGTAAATTATTTGAAGGGCTGATAGTGACTACTCATGAAAAAAATAAACAAACCGACATCCAAAACGAAAAATATTTTTTTCCGAAGACGGTGTCTATGGTACCTTTTGTTTTTCGTTTTTCGACACCAACTTCGGAAAATAAAGTAATTTTTCGATTTGTATTGTTTTATTTTGGAAGTCGGTTTGATTTAACATTTTTATTATATATTATAACTAGCTGACCCGGCAAACTTTGTTTTGCCATAAAAACACCTAATATGCATCTACCCTACCTACCCTACCCTACCCTACCTACCCTACCCTACCCTACCTACCCTACCCTACCCTACCTACCCTACCCTACCTACCCTACCCTACCCTACCTACCCTACTTACCCTACCTACACAGGAACAAAACCTGAAGCGCACCGTGCTTCATTAGTATTTTGCACAATATTCAAATGTAAGCACGGAATGCAGCAAGGACACGTATAGCCGGCAGTATTTTATGTTAGTACCTAAGTTCTTAGACTGTGTAAGTTAATATTTTTGTGTGATAAACAGCACTTTTGTGTTTTATCCCTAGCTATACTGTATTATCTGTGATTTAAATGTATTGATCTGTAATAATAAAAGCACCTTTTGCATTTTTGTATCTCTGTGATATACAGCTCTGTTGCTCAACAAGTGATAAATAGCACATTTTGCTCAGTTTGTACATATTATAGCACTTTGTATTTAACCTATTTTTATAATAAATAAATTATGCCCGTAGACTAGACTAAATAAAAGTGGGACTCCTACCCACAGAATGCAAGATGATGAATGCAAGAAAGAATTAGGATGAAGAATGAATGTACGAGAGGCATAAAAGATTGACCGGAACGACTGAGGTTGAGCTCATAAGGCGCCAATATCGTTGGCGGGGATTAGTGTTAAGAAAAAAAAAAAAAAAAAAAAAAAAAAAACTTACCCTACCTACCCTACCCTACCTACCCTACCCTACCTACCCTACCCTACCTACCCTACCCTACCTACCCTACCCTACCTACCCTACCCTACCTACCCTACCCTACCTACCCTACCTACCCTACCCTACCTACCCTACCCTACCTACCCTACCCTACCTACCCTACCCTACCTACCCTACCCTACCTACCCTACCTACCCTACCCTACCTACCCTACCCTACCTACCCTACCCTACCTACCCTACCCTACCTACCCTACCCTACCTACCCTACCTTACCTACCCTACCCTACCTACCCTACCCTACCTACCCTACCCTACCTACCCTACCCTACCTACCCTACCCTAATTTTCGTTTTTTTTTTTTTTTTTTTAAATCTAAACCATTCTCGAATCTCCACGAACACACACAAAAAATTTCATCAAAATCGGTCCAGTCGTTTAGGAGGAGTTCAGTCACATACACACGCACACAAGAAATATATATATTAAGATAACTCTCAAATTTTATTATTTTGCAGTTTTTATCATTAAGGAGTTCCATGAAAGAGTGGCCATCTATGGTCTTCTTCATCAGTTTCACTTCACCAAATGATACTTTCTGAGTGCACATGATTGCATTGTTGATGAAAATACCAAAATCGCTATAAATAAAATAAAAAATAAATAAAAATTGTTTATTCTCAGGCATGTCACCCATATTACAAATTTACAATTAAAATGAATCAGACATCACAATAACACAAAATTAAAATTAATAATAGACATAATAGAATTTTGAATAGCCAGACAACACAACACACAATTAAAAATATAATACTATATGCCTATAATATTTGAGGAGCTCCCTCGATTTCCATGGGATCCCATTATCAGATCCTGACCTGATGACTATGGGACATCCTGCGAAGTATACCCTTTTCAAACAAAACTTTTTTACAAAAAAATACTACCGACTTCCAAATAAGAAAACTAGAAAGTGAAAAATAACTTTATTTTTGGAAGTCGGTGTCTTTGGTAGGTACAAATATTTTAAGTTGAGGACACCGACTTCCAAAAATAAAGTAATTTTTCACTTTCTAGTTTTCTTATTTGGAAGTTGGTAGTATTTTTTTGTAAAAAAGTTTTTATTTTTCACTTTTTGTTGTACCTACCTAATAGGGAAGTAGTTAAGTACGTACCTATAACGACAGAATAGATTACCCGAATAACATGAAACTTGAATATAACCGGTGAAATGAGAGATCTGCATACCCCTTCTGAGCGTACTGGCGTGATTTTATGTTATGAAATGGTATAACCAATAAACAGACATGCGATTGCAGCAATCCCGAGAGATTTGCCGTTATTTATTGAAGAGTTCTGTTGTATATCTCCGAAGTTCTTCATCAGATCTTCACCAAATTAAAATGGGACCAATTTCGAAATATACTCTTTCAAACAAAAAAAGAATTTTCAAAATCAGTCCACAATTGACGGAGATATCGGTGAACATACATAAAAAAAAAAAAAAAACATACATAATGTCGAACATAGAACCTCCTCCTTTTTTGGTAAGTCGGTTAAAAAGAAGAGTTTTTCGTATCAGTCCAGGCGTTTTGAGCAATCGGGGAACACAAATAAAAAAAGATGCCGACGAATTGAGAATCTCCTTCTTTTTTTTTTGATGTCGGTTAAATAGAAATTTACTACGGCCTCAAAGTACCCAGACTGGGCTGTATCGAAAAAAATACCAGTTTTATGACCTTCGATAAGGAATGACCTCGTGAAGATCACGGGAATACACTGAAAGCGACAAGCATAGTAATAATCGATGTGACGCGAACGGTGCCTTACTTTTTGCCAAAATTCGTGATTCTATGTCAACGGGAACTACCATATCGGTTTTCGACCCAAAACCTATACTTACGGTTGACCTAGAATTGACGATTTTGGTTAAAAGCAAGGTAATAGCACAAGTAAAGGGAAAATTCCGAAAAAAAAAAGTTGGATGTTAAGGTAAATTTTGGTACCTACTTACAGGTTTTCGCGAAAATCTAAATTTGTCTATATATTTTTGTAGTTTTGACTTAGGACCTTGATTTTTTACACCTAATAGGTTCTATAGACCTCAGTATACACCTTCTACTTGCTAGGTCCACCCGTTCCTGAGAAAATCGGTGGTGACACATGGATAGACAGACGGACAAGAGAGTGATCTTATTAGGGTTCCTATGAATACCATTTGAGGTACGGAAGCCTAAAAAATAATCATCACGTCATCATCACATCATCAGCCTATTAATGTTCCCACTGCTGGGACACAGGCCTCCTCTCTGTGAGAGGGAATGGGCTGTAATCCACCACGCGGACCCAGTGCGGATTGGTGGATGTCACATGACTTCGAATTTTTGGTTCGAGGACATGCCGGTTTCCTCACGATGTTTTCCTTCACCGTTTTGAGAGCAGTGGTGATGAAATAATTAACACAAATTAAAGCGCCTGCCTGGGCTCGAACCCACGACCTACAACTTGTAAGTCGCGGCCGATACCACTGGGCTACCACTGCTCTCCTCAAAAAATAATTAAAATCACTTAATAAAAAAATATAAAATAATTAAAATTAATATTAGTAAAACATGATTTTTACTGTGCTTTGAGAATCAGGACTTCAGATACTCTGTTATTGCATGTGACTAATAAAAATTCATCTATTGTGTCTAGAGGTAGCATCCCAAGTCCATTATTTAATTGATTCATTATATTTTCATTAATATCTTTTTGTAATAAACAGCAAATAATGTTTTACTTGTGTAGTCAAGTGACATACATGAATAATGTTCAAATCGAGACTTAAAACATGTGCACTGAATAATTAGTTTAATATGACTTATCATAGTTACTTTCCACGTACAGATATATCTATGTACCTTATTTAAAATAATACTTAACAATCTTATGACGCGTGAGGAGGGGGCAAACTTGGTCAGAATATACAGTTATCAAAATCCTACTAATTTTTGAATCGATCGAGATTGCAAAGGCAAGTAACGTTCTATAATGAAACACCTTTTTCAAATCACATCTAATTATCACCCCTTACAATATTACAATTGTTTTGCCAATTAGACGTTATATTCTCTGCCAGCCTGTTAAATAATTAAAAAGTTAGCGAAATAAAGAATAATCTGAGAAAAGACAAAAAAAGTTTAAATTGATTTAGGCGTCTGAACGTTTCGTCCTAATTTGTTTACGTTGTTATCATTTAATCTTAGCTTATTTTCTTTTGAAGTTTAGTGAAAAAAGTTAAGTTTTAAATGTTATTCTTCTGGAAAACTCATTTAGGTTTAGAAGGCAATTTATTTTTCTATAAAGGATGGCTAGAAAAGATTTTTATAATATTTTCTCATGGACAGATGTTTATGGCATATCGCGGTGTTGTATATAAGTATCAATAACATTATTCGTCGAGGTCTTATCACCGCCAGCATACCAGCTGTATTAGAACCTAACGGCTTGGTACGTGATGATGGGAAGATACCAGATGGCATGACGTTGGTGCCGTGGAAGGTGGGTAGGCCTCTGGTGTGGGACGCAACCTGTGTCGACATCCTTGGGCCATCTCATGTTCCTAGTTCGGCGGGCTGTGCTGGCGCTGTTGCTGCGGCTGCTGAGGCCCTCAAGCGGCAAATACTGTAACCTAATTGGTAATTACAGTTTTGAGCCGTTTGGGGTCGAAACGCTTGGGTCATGGGGCCCGAGTGCACTTCTGCTTTTTAAAGAGATCTCTCGCCGACTGATCGACGCTGTGCGTGACCAGAGGGCTGGATCTTTATTTGCGCAGAGAATCAGCATTGCCATTTAACGTAGCAATGCTGCCAGTCTTATGGGCACGTTCCCGGATGACAGCGATATGGAGGAGCACTTCGACGCCTAAGTGTACCTTTCTTTTGTATATAGTAAAAGTAGTTAGTTTAAGTATAATTTTGTATAGTTTACTTTTGTTTATGGTATAAGTATGTACATATTTAATTAATAATTGCTGTAAATGCCTAATATAGATAAGCACCCAAACGTGCTTAAACAAACTCCCAAAATTGTGGAATAGAAACTGAAAGATACACACACATTTTTGAAAAAAAATTCTTTGCCGTTTTTTTTTAATGAACCACTGGAAAATACACACACTGGCAAAATTAGCGGAACAAGAATAAATTATCGCGAAACTTTTTTTTACCACTGCAGCGTGGTTTTTCTTTTGTTTTATAATAAAACCAATTATTCCTGATTGGTGGCGGAAACAATTGAACTTCACTTTTCAAGCGATTGTTTTAACTATATTCGAACTGACATCCTTTTAAGGAAATTGCGCTTATTGCCACTTATGGTTTTGTTTTAAAATTTCGTGAATTTTTCATTAATGAGATTAAATGATCAAACTTACATAGTGATGTGCATAATATTCATCGTTTGTCTGTTTGTACGATTTATTGCAGTTTCCATTGATTTAGAGTGACTAATGCTTCTGAGAGAGTAGCTGGTCAAGGCAGAAAACTCTGACTTCTAACATAAATAACCGTTTTATTTAGTTTCGCTTTCGCAAACACCCGTTCAAGCCAGAAATGAGCTGCTGGAGGAAGATCGAGGTGTAACAAAAAGTGAGTTTACGGTACAAAGGAGGTTGGAAGAAGCTGGTTTTGGTTTGGTCGTCTCCACCGGAGGTCCAAAAATTAAGGTACACCATCTTTGAAAAAGAATAACTTTTGCTCGAGAATATCGAATTTGGTCCACGGACTAATGGAATAAAATATTGTTCAATGATGAGTGTAGAATTAATTTTAATCGAATTGACGGACGGTAATGAATGTGTGAAAATGAACAAAAACAACATAATCTGTCAATTGTTTAAACTACAGTGGCATATGGTAGAGGAACAATATTGGATTCAGGTAGAGTATGTTTGGGAGCTCTTACGGACTTGATGGTGATCGATGGAGGGAATCTTATTGTACATCGCTATAGAAGTGATATTTAAGAATAAAAGATGGTATCATTTGAGCCATTATCAGTGGTCGCTTCGTTTTGAACCATAATGCTCGGCTGCATACCACTTATTCAGCCTATCTTAATAATTCAATATCACAGTTTTGGCAGCGCCGCGCCGGTGAGATCACCAGATATGCATCCGATAGAACACGTCTGGTACCTGCTAAAACGAAGATCATAATTAATTCTCCCTACACCTGTCACTGCAGATAAAAAGCGAAGCGCCGTTGTGGTAAATGAATGATAAAATCTACCACAGGAGACAATGAATAACATTATTCTCAACATGTCTAGGCAGGTGAACACTGTATTAAGAGCAAGTGGAGGAAACACGCAATATAATGTGATATTATCTTATTCTGAAAAAGTTTTTTAATAAACTTTTTTTTACTTTTCTTGGTAACCTTAAAACATCAATAATGACCAGTTTTCCCATTGAGTCATGTTACATAAAAAATAATATTAAATGCGATCTGATTTTTATTTAATAAAAAGTGTATTTTTAAGCAAGGAAAAATCTTTTAAAGTAAGTTTTTAAAATTGAATCTTATTAAAAAAATAAACATCATTTACATTATGTTCCACTAATTTTGCCGGTGTGTGTGTTAACTATTTAAAAAAAAGCTAGATTGTTTTTTTTAAACGTGCATTTGGCAAACCAAACTGATTGTATTAAACCCATAACAAAAGCTGGCCAGTGTTAATTCGTACAGCAAACCCCAACGAAACACAAGGTAATTTTATAATTGATGACCACCACGTTGATTTTAACGATTTACTCAACGTTTACACTGGATGGAAATTTTAAAAATAAATATTGGACGGGCAAAAACAAACACTGTTCTTGCGCCCCCGTAGAAATAAATTACATTAATTGCATAAAATCGTTTCGTGTGTTTGTCACAAACTGTATGAATAAATAAACGGTGAAATCGATTTTCGATAAAATGACGACTATTTGAGGACAGTAAAGTATCAATATATTTTTAGTGTAGGCGGGGCGGTTTGTTAAACAAATCACGTGATCCATAATGATAAATGAATAACTAACTGACCACATAACCAGAAAATGAGACCACAAATCATGATTTCCACCATCCATTACCCAACACCATTTTTGACTACCTGAACTTTGGTAATTAATCGTTAGTGACTTAGTTATATTGAAAGAAAAAATATATGAATCAGCAGATATCCTTGTTCACAGTTGGTGACAACAAGAGTACTTATAATATTTTATTTTCAGCCCCCGTACCCTGACGTGTCAAAACTATCCTAGTTCGGCTGTAAAAAGGGACAGATGTATACAAGTCACATACATCTGTCCCTTACACACACTCAAAATAACCTTACTCTAAGAGCTAATGGTCACCACCCTGACCAGAGTCCATAGTAAAATAATTACACAATACACGCACACAAAAAAAAACAATTACATTCACACATACAATTGCGAAAGAACACAAAATCTTAAAACATACTTGCAAGACGCTCTATGAGTCGTCATCCAATGCCACATCAATGGGCTGTCTAGTCTGTGACTTAAACACCACCTGAAAAGTTATAAAAGGTTTGCAAATAACCTGTATTCCTTCTAAAGCACAGGCCCTTTGTCTAGTTTAGGAGGCAGCAGTTTGCCCTTGTATTGTCTGTTGTATGTACCGAATGTATTTTTTATAACTGAGTAATTGATCTTATTTCAATGTAAATATACACATAAACTATTTACCTATGCTGACAGCAACCAGCAATGTCAGGCATTAAAACGCCTACCTACGCAATGCTAATCTACACATTCTCCAGCAACGCCAAATTTCAGGAATCCAGGCTGTATCTGTTCGGTTGTAACAGCGTGATTGTAAACAGTTTCCCTAAGTCTTTGTAATCAAATTGTTTTAAACAATCTACCATTAATGCATTTAACTACAACAAGTAGAATAAAAAAAAATCCCTTGATACATTTTTATTTCATGCTACATAATTTATCTAGTACTAGACACGCTTCGATCGACAATCTATCGAACACGTAAATGTGACACGATATCTTGCGAAAACTCCCCGATACAAACTGTAAAACGCCCATAACTTTTGAAAGGCTGAACCGATTCTCATTAAACATAGCTAAGAACACTCTTGGTAAAGTCACATTACAAAGTAAAAAAATATTAAATCATAATCAGTCACATCCGTTTAGGAGATATGATGCCACAGACACATGTACACAAACCCACACAGTTAAACACGTCAAACTTATAACAATCCTCTTTTTCCGTTGGGGATTAAAAACTGAAATTATTTATATTAGACTACCGGTGTACAGTGTTCCAATGATTGTAAGTGCGTCTTCTGAGTTTGAGGTACTATAACTCCATTTATTATAACATTAGACAAAAGAGGCTCGCAGAAGCAGGAGTACGAAACCTTTTATTTTCAAGTCAAGTTCAAACAATTTTAATAAATAATGTATGTGATGTTTTTGTAAGTAACAATGTATGGCATACAATAAAGCGTATTCTATCTATCAACTCTTCACGATGCTTGGATAGGTACATGAAATGAAAAAAAAATAGTAACAATCAGTTTATTAAAAACAACTTTATCACATTATCTCTGTATTATGTTTTCAATGAACCAAATAAATACGATACAAAACACCACTTAACAATTTAGTCACTGCTACCATCAGTCATCACAAATTATAATAATTAATTGCATGGGTGGTAACAAAAGTCATAATTTTAACTATAATAATAAAGTGGCCCTAAGATCTTTTTCCTCAAAAGGAATATTTTTGTTTTTTAGCCACTCCTGAATATCTGCCTTTCGTGTGGCTGTAGTTGGCAGCTTCTCTAATTTCCTCGAATGATATGGCGAATTATCCATAACAATAACTGTACCACTCTCGACTTTTGATAATATTAATTTGAACCACTTTTAAAAATTGTGTGCATCCATTTCAGAATGGTAGTCTCCTTTTTGGCTTCAAATATTAAGTCACCATCCATCAAAAACCCATCCGTTGATCCTGTGAAATTAAATAAAAGTAAATCAATAATTGTGTACCGGTGGCGTAGATTACTTGATCGCTGGAAATAGATTTTAACCTTTAAGTAGCAACCGAAATTAACTGCATCATTACTGTCATTGAACAGGTTAATCTACAACCATAAACATCTTTCTCCGAGGAGAGGCATTAAGACTTAACCAGTTTTCAGTGACGAAGAACGGAGTGATCATTTTATTAATGATTTGGTACTGCACATTAATAATAACATAGCATAATTTTGAAATTATCAAAAGAAATACATTTAAATCAAGTTTTACCAATATGGCCAATGATAAGCCGTCTTCCAATTTGTTCTTGATTAATTTGTATAAAGTGCTTCTTTTAAAATCAGGTAGAGACTCATCACTATTAACGGCTTCCAGAATCTTGTCCAACGTTGGTCATTATCAAAGGAAAAGGAATGAGTTTTTCTTCGTATTCCATTTAATGTTATATCAACATAATCGTCAGATTTTGAGTATTTCCGTTGGCGAGGAGGGGGTGATTGCAGGCGACTTTCTGTATTGTACTCTTTCAGTACATTATAGACTGTTGCACGAGATATGCCTATAAAATAAGATTAATAATGTATGTTATTACCTCACAAAGCATGTTACTTTCAAATACATTTATTTATAATAATAATTTTATGATCCTTACCTGCAATGCAGTTTTGTTAATTAACTGCGTCCTATAAGCAGGAGTACCTTCGGGCCTGGACCCCTTAACATCTTTATAAATATTTATGACTGTTTTTTTTTCTACAGCACGAAGCGGTGTTTGCTTTGTTCTCTTTTTCTTGGGAGACAATATTTTAACGTCGTGATCAACGTTGGGGCCACGTATTTTTCGCTGTTGACACTGATCAGCGTTACCAGCAGTTACAGAGCTTACAAGTTGCGCTTGCAAGCTACTCGGGCCTGCACCGGGATCGTCCCTGTCCATAGTTCAACAAAACGTACCGTTTTGTACAAACAACACAAAACTAACACTAATAACGATAACAAAACAATAACAACAGAAAAACAGTAACAAATAACAACTAAACCACGATAATTCAACAATAACAACGAGAAAAGGCGTAGCATTCACAAGTATCCACAAGCGAATGACAGTATGACAATTGACAACTGCAGATTATTTACGCAATTTGACGGATAGATGACATCATAAACCGACAAAATAAAAAAACACGTGCAGCCACAACTTATGAACGGGACAGGTAACATTTTAGATTTGGTTGAGTTATAGTGACATGAAAAACGTTCCCGGTACTGTCCGCCCCTGCTTCTTTTAGATTTTAAACATTGACACGACATTATTTTATGTAAAAACTAAATAATATTAAATGAAGGCCTTGTAATTTCAGAAGGTAGATAGGTTAAATAGATGCAATTAAGTGTGACAACTGTTATTTAAATTGATTATATTTAACTCCACATCAATCTTGACTGTAATAGTGTTTGTTGTATTTTTATTACAAAGTGTGCACCTAAAAGAGCCTTTTTTAACTTCTGTCTAATGCTATAGTAAATGGAGTTATAGGTTAGAACAAGCGTCCGGGTAGCGCCTGTTCAGATTTTCTATTAGGAAATTTTCCTATATAGGAATTAAAGACCTAACGCGTTATGGAACCCAGATGAGCTTTTTTTTATAAGTCATAGGCTTGCGCTTGACCACTATCTCACCTGATGGTAAGCGATGATGTGGTCGACGATGAAGCACGCTTACCTAGAAGAAACCTATTCACTCTTGACTTAAAGACTCCCAGGTTGTAGCTATCGGGAAATACAGACTCCGGCAGGGAATTCCACTCTTTTGCTGTGCGTATAATAAAAGTATTCCCAAAACGTTTGGTGCGTATGGGAGGGATGTCCACCGTGTATCGATGACGCATCGCCATACGTCTTGTAGTCCGATGATGGAACGAACTGTAGTGCTATTCCGTAAAAAATCTCACAATGATAACTTGGCTTTCAATCCATAGCATAGGTTGAAATGATACCTCACTTCAAGATCAATTCAATGATACTTCACCTAAGTTATCACAGTGAGATTTCTACAGAATTGACTTTGTACATTAAATAACTATAAAAAGCAATAATTTAAGTTGAATAAAAAACCCTACTCAATATCTAAATACCTATAAATACTCAACCTACACAGAACTGTCTCCTAGCCACCTAAACGCGAAAGCCGTACCTTTCAATTAACAAATAAGGCAGGCCATATGTAATAATTACTTGTAGTCCTATATATCACGATTTATAACGACAGGGGAGAGTAAGTGAAGGAAATACGCGAGTTAAGGGCAAAGTTCCCGGGCCTCCGAGGGCAAAAACTCACGGTAACGACCGCCTACATATCAGGGAACATCACCTATACCTAACGTAACCATTTATTCTTTGACTCAAAACGGGACATTGGTTATGCGGATGTGGGATCTTCAAAAAAGTTTTTTAGTAACAGGGAACATTTTTCAATACTTAAAAACTAGTTTTTAATGGCTGATACATTTTTAAAACCCTTTCCAAGGCAGGCATAAGAGCAAGCCAATGGTTTTGCTATCCGTTTCAGTTTCGGCGCAAAACTCCTTTAGAGCTTGAACTCGAATCGTGTAAATATAAAAACTGAATATATCTTCACAATAATGCTTTCGTAATCTAAGGGTAGCCAGCAGCAGATTTTATTGCATTGTGAATTACATGGGCTCCACATCCAATACCTATTAATGGCTGGTTGCGCCAACATTCAAAATTTGATTGACGTCTGCTGTCTCCTATGCCCCATCCCTTTCCCGCACATGCCTCGCGAGTGAATAAGAGGATTTGCCTCGCAATTTTTGTGGAAACTACTTTCGAATTGAACCACACCGCGTACGCATATGACGTCGACTCGCTCCTTAGAAAAATATTGATAACTTTGGTATTACCGCCGATTTGGAAATACCGGGGACACCGGGACTCGTAATTATAAAAATGGGACAGTCCCGTTAAAAACGGGACGTCTGGTCACGTTACCTATACCGCACAATAGATAGATACAGAGGCGCTAAACAAACAGATATTAAAATAACGTGTTCTTCTTCTTCTTTTCGTGTGAGGTGTGGCCACCTCTGGTGTCAGAGTTAATTAAGCCGCCTCTGGGAAACCCCACAGGCCTCTGACTTGGCTTTTCAGACTTACATTAAGTATACAAGTCCAGGTTTCCTCACGATGTTTTCCTTCACCGTTGCCTGTGATGTCCAAGATAAACTTAGAAAGTACATATGAATTTGAAAAAGTCACATTGGTACTTGCCCGTTAACGACAACGTGCCCGTTAATAACGTGTTAAAAAGTACCGTTGTCAAAACTTGAAAATAATTTTATAGGTCTAGCTACCGACCGCGGTTTCGCCCGCGTGGTATTAGTTACTTCTCCAAATATCTTTATAAATTATAGCCTTTATGTTATTTTATTATATATATATATCAATATTTTAGTAATGTTTCATCAAAATCCGTCTAGTAATTTTAGCGTGAAAGAGTTAGTAGATATATATTATTTTCTTTATTTTTTTTTGTATTGTAGCAAACATCCTCACAAACTTTCACGTTTATAATAGTAGTAGGATTGATATGAATGAATGTTATGTACTCTATCTCTTATATTTTCACTCTTCGACAATAATTAACGCTGGATAGAATTTTATTTGTCCGGAATCAAGGCGATTGTGCCTTCGGTGATTTTTAAATCTTTTGTATAGGTTGTTTAAGGCTGTTTTTATTTTTTTATATTAAAAAGACACTAGAATTATTTCAAACTCGTCTTATTTATTGTTAAATTAAAGAGCACTTTCTATATTTTGTTTATAAAAAAAAAGTTTGTACATACCTTTCTCTTCCTGACACTCATTTAGCCTGGAACTAAAATCTTCAATTACTGGCTGGAGCGTCCCTATAAAATTAAGGGCTATACAGATTAAATATTTGCCATTAATGTTTTAAAATATCTAAGCAAAGACTCACAGACGTAATCAAAGCTATTTCAAGAGTGATGATCCACAGTCCTTCCTGGAAGGACTTGAGGACAGCTTTGGAACAGATAAAGGTTATTAGTAAATACTACTAACCTCGAGACTACTATATAAGCCAAACGCAATAAGCTATGCGTTTTTTTAACAGTACCTACCTGCTCACTCGTACATGAAAATACACGCCTACATAGTGCGTATATTTTCACTCGTTGCGTGGATCCGACCTCCTGTTAATTTATAGTCTTTACCTTCATGGGCTACACACCGTAAATAAAAGAACAAGCAATTCTTTTTTCTTTCCAGGAGATAATTTTCACTTTAGGTGATGCCTTTTTAAGATCAGCCGTCAGAGTTATTAAGGTGGTATTGTAAAAACGGCTGACCTGAGTTTGATTGGTGTTTCGAGTTGAATTTGCTAGGATGTTTTCCCTCAGACGAAGCACTTTCTGTTTTTAGGTATAATACACTATTTGGTAGATAGCCGTGTTTGTGTACATCTACGAATTAAATAAACAATATGCTTGAGCAAACGTGGATTATTCACCACGCTCCACGGCGTGCCTTCTCTTTGTGAGAAGAAGTCTTTGAGCTGCAGTATCTATCTGCGTTGTTTCTAAAAGAATATATATATCTACAAAAGGCATAAATTATCTGTCTATTTTATCACTATAATGTTTTTTGTTAATGGCGATGCTCGTCGGGCGGACGTGAGTGGAAAAACTGGGAAGGGATGCCCTTTTTTTTTGGGAAATCATCCAATGACTTCTCCCGCTCTGGGTGAAGCGGGATGTCAGACTTTTACTAAAACCCACCCGTGTCCCTTCAGTTGCTTGTGCCAGGGCCGCAGTAACTATTTTTCAAATTTATCCCCTCCGGATGCCCTAGATGGATAATACACCAAACTTATCAGTGAAGTTCTTCAGAAAGTTCAGATGCGTTGTACTCACAACCAGCGTGCGTGTATGACAAGACATCAATTAAAACGAAACACGAGGAGTGTGTGAGGATCGTATCAGGTGTCGTTTATTCTTTATTGTCCACAAAAAATAACAAATAAAACAATGTGAAAACAAAAGTAAATTTAATTAATAAAAACTGTAACCTGACTAGCCTATGATACCCGGGCCATAATAACGAATCCATTAACATCTTATTCATCAAAATCGGATGAATAATTTAGGCGCTACGGAGGAGCATACGTAAATACAAACATACATACCTACATAGACTGCTACAAGCAAAATGTTTTAAAACTGTAACCCGACTAGTTTTTTTACCCTATGTTACCCGGGCCATAATAACGAATCGATTGACACCTTATTCATAAGCGAATAATTATTTTAGGCGCTACAAAAAACATAGGTAAATACAAATACATACATAGACTGCTAAAACAATAACCCTTCCTTCTGTGGTCGGGTAAAAATGCGTGCTTTTACGCCTGCCTACGCTACTTCCATGTAAAAATAGCGTGAATTTATGTCTCATTATTGTCCAAATAAAAAACTAAGCCCGGTCTTGCTGTTATCTCAGATAAAATATACCAATGAAATACAAATACATCCCTAATTCGGCTTCTTTCTAAGGCATAGTATTATCGGATGTGGCCTAAGGCGGCACGTCTGATTACGACTATTCACCTAATTGGCTAACTGACGGACATTACTAACAATAGTCTGTAATTAGTTGTATATTCAGCACATTGACAGACTAATACGATGGTTATGTGATTGAAATTTAGATTTTCTGAATAAATTTCAGGGTTGTGTGTGCGATGATGTTTGAAAAACTGGGAGATAAATGTAAATTCAGGACTAGATATCCTAATAGATTAATTATTCCTAGAATGAAAACGGAGCTATATAGGTGAAGTTGCTATCCTATGTGTATTCAGATTTACAACAAGATTCCTAACGAAATTAAAGAACTTCCAATGGTCCGCTTCAAAAAGGCTTTGCGCAGGTGGTTAATAGAGAATTCCTTCTATACTTTAAAAGAATTTCTTCAATTTAAATTTAATAATTAACAATTATATATAATATAATATAAATATAAATTAACTAATTGTACACTTACAAAAAAATTGCATGTCATTATGCTATGATTAAATCTGTTAAGCTACTATTATACTACCATTGTAAGAACTTTTGTAACCATATTTATCTGCAAATAAATCTTTGACTTTGACTTTGATGACGTCCCATTTGCATTGTCTTGATTCTTCTGATTCTTACAAAATTATTTATTATATCATCCAAAGTCAAAATACTATAACAATATCCAACTTGGGTAGAATGTTGAAACTAAAAATGTAAATAATGTTTATTAATAAGAACTTAATGTATACAGTTGCAATAAATATATCTTTATCCAACTAAAATAATTTCAGCCCTAGACGTCCACAGCTGGACACAGGCCTTCCTCAGGTGTCACATCGACTGGTTCTGTGCTTCTTATCCAGTGGACTCTTGCGGTCCCTACCAGATCATCGATTTACTTTGTGGTATGCCTTTCAACGCGGTCGCCACTCCATTACGTTTCGGCTTCACCTGCCAATTTTATGAATTTTCCCACTGCCACTTACCCAAGTTTGTCTCATTTCTCTTGAAATCTTCTAATGTCGTCATATTTACAATGTGTATAATGTACAAGTGAAATGTTCAAATACCAAAACCATCTTATAAAATCATCCCTTTTGAGGAATTACCCTAGCTAATTCACGCTAGGTCACATTACTGCGAAAAAAAAAAAATCGAACACACTCTTCGCTAAAATGATTGACTAAAGCTTAAAACTCTCCTAACAGTCAACATTTATCTTTCATTCCCAACATTTCTCCTAGGAACATACCAATACACTCACAAAAATAAAAACCTTCAATTCCCGATAGGTTATCGGCAAATACTAAAGCAGTAGTAATGGAATATTATTTTTCCATCTTCGTCGCGATAAAGACGTTTAGCATCGGGCTTGTCATCTCTCGCCGTCAGATTCAGTATTGAGGCAGTCATGGATCCCTTAACGGCTTTGTAATGGTGTTTTTTATGATTTTTCTTCCATCAACAGTGCCTAAAGCTCTATTGTTTCACGCTGCGTGATTTATTCCCGTCAGAGATGTATGAGGTGTTTAGAGATGCGCTAAAGTGGATTCAGACGCGTTCGGTGTGAAATGATGGTAGTTTATTACCCAGAATGATATGGGGTACGGACTTGATTTTCTGACTTATGAGGTTTTGTTTATTTAAATATGTGGCTGTTGTTATCGGGGTAAGGGACTCTGTTCACGGGGTATTTCAATTATTTGCATATTACTGTCATATTACTGTTCTATACATACGAATTTATGTGCTAATGCTCAATTAGATAGATATTTAAGCATAAGTAGAGTGAACCTAGTGTGGAAGATACTGCAGACAGTTTCAAAATGGTGCTATTATTAGTAGTGATCCAATATTTAGAAACCAAAACGACTAGGAACGTGCAAGCCACATCTGCCATACATCACAAAGCTTCATTAACAGCTAATTTCGACAAGTTTGTCAACGTTCTTATATTCTATATTTGCGAATTTTGCGATCATTATCAAATGCAGATCTACCGAAATAGCTTCAACAACGCTATTGTTTACACAAACATAAAAATCTTTTATATCAATCGTCGATAAACCATCACAATTTATAACAATATGATTTTTACTGTCAATTCATAGTGAATACGTAAATATGTTGGCTATAAAATTTATTGCTGCTCTGGCATTCATTGCTGTTTTATTGTCCTGTTAGTTTCGGTGCTCATAAACTCGTCTAAAAGGGCTGATACTTTTACTTTTGTGTAAGTCACAGGATAATTGGTAAAATCCTAGGATTTTTACAAAAGATCGGATTATTGGAATCTAAAAAGAAATTCTTAATCATACGAGTTTATTTTAAGATTTTCGAACAATGACAATTAGATGTACCCACGATAATTAGCTGAAAAGAACGATTTGCACTTATGGTTACTCTGATTGATTAACGGCACATTTGAGTTAAATTCTGACCAACCAGACTAAAGTTGTTATAAAAATAAACTTTACGAATCGCAGTTCCCAGTTTACTTAAGCAGACTTTTTTAAGTTTCTAGCAAATAAAACAGATATCAGTTCGTATATCAGATTTTTTCGATTATCCAAATTGATTTTTAATTTCTAATAATCCGGTCTTTAGAAAAATTCCTAGTATCATTCCAAAAAAAAAGCGATTTATACAGCTATCATTCGGCAAATACACGCACACATTTGCGGTTAACTCAGACAGAGGCTTGTGAAAACTCATCCCGCCATTTGTACACCAACTGGCTTTGGTAAATGTTTGCTTGCCTCGATATTGCACGCCACATGACGCTTTTTGCTCTCCACTCTTGCCACCGACGGCTGTTTGAAATCATGTCCTGTTTACAAAGATAACTTTCCTCTCAAATGGTACGTTACATTAGTCGTTCGACTGTTTTGCGTCCGGAGGGCGAGAAACTAATTAATTTTGAACGATACGTATGTACTTTGTTCTGGTTGTGATATTGTATTGTATTTATTTATTTACTGCTAGCAGGCCGCCCCTTCTTCGCACGGGTAGACATTAATTTATATTTATCTTTATTATAAATAGGTAGTTCTGAAAAGAATTTATTAACTGCTAAAAATGTGAATTTAATAAGTCAAATTTTTCAAAGTTCATCACGTCTGCTGTACTCGTAGTTACCAGTTACTACTCCTCTCAACCCGCACTTTGGTATCCCCTCCGTTGCCTATTGCGCACCGCGGTGTTTATCTTTCTAGTAATTTGTTTTGATTACATTTTTAAATTCATGATATGTTTTGAATGAAATGTCCGACTTCAATCATTCAAAAAGTTGCCTACGGGTACTGAAACAGCCTTTACTATGAAGGAATTTATTTGGGCAAGGATAAATACCAAGATAAGAATAACATGGTCTGATTTTTGGTCGACATTTTTGTTAACTTTTTAAATGAAAAAAGTAGTTATAATGACATAACTACAAAAGTCAGACAATCATTTGTAGATAATGATATCTTTAATATTGTAGTATTTTTTTTTGTTCTATCATCATTAGTTTTCGCGGCGTTTGCATTGTACGGAGTTTGGTTTTAATTATTTACTCTTGGGTATTGACATTATTGAAGTTTTCGTATTGGGCTAAAACTAATTTAACTCGATTAACAATATATCCTATGTTACTCAGTGATAATGCAGCATTTCATTGGTGAAATAATTTTTAAATTCGGTGCAGTAGTTTTTGTAGTTTATCCATTACAAACAAACAAATCTTTCCTGTTTATAATTAACTAGCTGTTCCCCGCGGCTTTGCTCCCGTGGGCCACCCCACAGGACCCGTTTTCGGGATTAAAAAATAGCCTATGTTACTCAAGAATAACGTAGCTTTCTATTGGTGAAAGATTTTTTTAAATCGGTCCAGTAGTTTCGGAGCCTATTCGGTACAAACAAACAAACAAACAAAAAATCTTTTCTCTTTATAATATTACTAGCTGTTCCCCGCGGCTTCGCTCCCGTGGGCCACCCCACATGATCCGTTTTTGGGATAAAAAAATAGCCTATGTCACTCAGGAATAATGTAGCTTTCTATTGGTCAAAGAATTTTTAAAATCGGTCCAGTAGTTTCGGAGCCAAACAAACAAACAAACAAATAAAAAAATCTTTCCTCTTTATAATGTTATTAGTATAGATTAATATTATATTATTATATATTATATTATATTATTATATATTATTATTATGGTTTTTAAACTTAAGTTTCTCAGGTAAGAACCTGGTGTTTTATCAGATCTCACGGGTGTGAACCAAGGTGAAATCCTAAGTTTCTATTTGAACTGGTAAATTATTTTGTAAATTTCTAAATATAAAATTTCTTACTATTCGGCAAGTGTTCAATATTGCAGCTTTTTGTAGTGTTAGGTATGTGTATTTTGATAGATTGAGAACATTAAAACTATTGTATATTTGTTTCGGAATAACACCTGTTGTTGATATTACTATTGGAACTATTGTAACTCCAATTTTCCAAACTCTGGTAATTATCTTCTTGTAACTCTGTGTACTTCCTAATTTTTTTCGAGATAGCTTTTTGTATAATATACATTATTAGTGATTGGGACCGCTATACCTATTATGTATGTGTGTTTGTTTTCTTTATCAACAAGTGTTATATCTGGTCTGTTGTTATAAATAGTGTGATCTGTAATTATTGTGCGGTCATAATATATTTTGTATAATTGCTTTTCTAAAACAGCTCTGGGTGAATATTTGTAATATGGTGTGTACGGATCCTGCATGAGTTTAAGTTTGATTGCAAGTTTTTGGTGTATAATATTAACAAGTTGATTATGCCGGTGAGTATAGTCGTTCTGAGTCAATGTCATACAAGCTCCCGTAATATGTTGTATTGTTTCAGGTTTGCTGTGACATTATTATTATTAATTATTATTATTCGTTTATTCATCTTTTTTCTTATTATTTTAAATTTTTAAATATTTTTCCAAAACACGTACTAAAAAGAAAAATATAAAAAAATAGAGGCCCACCGGTATCGGGAACAGGGTCCAAGCTACCGGCGGTCAGGGCTCCAGAGAGAGGAACCTCCTAACAATACGAGCCGTGTCTAGCAATACTGCTTTCTGGATCAGGCCCTTGACCCAGCCGCCTAACGAGAGCCTCCTAAGGTGTTGGTCGAGGCTCGTGGCTATTAAGCCATTGGCTGACACGACTATCGGAACAATGATCGCTGTGTCCACATCCCACATGTCGACCACTTCGCGAGCCAAGTCAAGATACTTGATTTGCTTATCTTTCTCAGCTTTCACGAGGTTCCCGTCATGCAGGACAGTTATGTCAACAATCATTGCACGCCTTTCGATTCGATCCACCACCACTATATCAGGCTTATTAGCGATAATAGTCCTGTCAGTGATGATGGACCGATCCCAGTACAATGTGATATTGCCATTCTCAAGAACTGGGTCGGGCACATACCTGTAGTACAGCACCTCCGATGCCACAAGAGTGTAAGCAAGTTGCTGATGGATAATCCTGGCTACAAGGTTGTGCCTATGCAAGTACTCTTCGTTAGCTAGACGAGAACAACTAGAGATAATGTGACGGATCGATTCACCCGGGCGGTGACATGCCCGACAGATGTCAACCGTGCCATCCTTCACAATAAATCTCCGGTAGTTCGTCATGATAACTTCGTCCATAATTGCACAGACAAAACCTTCGGTTTCCCCAAAGAGGTCTCCGAAACGTAACCAGGCTACGGACGCTGACTGGTCTACATCGGACCCATGTAGGGCCCGGAAAAAGCGTCCGTGAAGCTCCTTACTCTGCCATACCTCCCTGCGGTCGTTAGTGTCAAGCACTACAGGCTTGCGCCAGTTCTCATTCGCCAAGGAGAGCGGGGTGAGTCCCTTGTCTACTGCTACAACATCTCGATGCAATCCCACGTCGGTGTTTAGAAAATATTCCCTGAGATTGCATATCTCGCGTTTGTGGAGGCTTTAGGCATTTAAAAAGCCTCGGCCACCACACTTCCGCGGGATATACAGTCTCATGACTGACGATCGTGGGTGATGCATTCGATAAGCAGTCAGCAGTGTACGGACCCGCCTATCCAGAGCGTCAAGTTCCGTTTGAGTCCATTTGAGTATGCCGAAAGAGTACATCAATACCGGCAATAACCCAATCGTTGAAAGCGCGCAAATTGTTTCCGCCCGAAAGAAGGCTATTGAATACTTTCTTCAGGCGGCCAAAGAAGCGTTCCCTCTTCGATTACTTTATTATATTATATTATATTATATTATATTATATTATATTATATTATATTATATTATATTATATTATATTATATTATATTATATTATATTATATTATATTATATTATATTATATTATATTATATTATATTATATTATATTATATTATATTATATTATATTATATTATATTATATTATATTATATTATTGATGGCGCGGTTGGGTACTAGCTGGCTAGTGGTTGTATCTCCATAGGTTTTATTTAATTAAGAAAGGGGGAAAGAACACAAGATTGAGAAAGGCTGCTGATTTCGCAACTAAGGATAGAAAATTGACCAACCTTAGCACCACGGTGGGCAGTCCAGCTCGGGGCCTCGATCCAGGTGCCAGTGCTGCTGCGACCTTGATGCGCTCTTCTCGGTCTTCTTGACGATGAGGACGATATGAGGGTTGTGTACGGCACGAAACAACCTCAAGGGGCGGTTTTAATCCAAAATTGTGGATAAACAGAAAAAGCGGCACAGACACGACCACGCGGCGGCGATGTCGGTCATATTCTACCTCAGTACAAAACCAAGCAGCGAAAAGTAAAAAATATAAAGTAAAAAGCGGGTAGAATAAAACTATACCTAAAATAAAGAAGCGCCAACGAAACGGCGCGAACATGCCCCCGGCCTTAAAACCATCGGTTTTAAAAATACACTAAACTATAAGCCGGGGAGCGGGAGAGGCGCTATTGCGAAGGTAGAGGGCAGAGGCGGACGGCAGGTCTCTTATAGATCCCTGTCGCCATCTTAACAAGAGCGACTCTACTGATCCCGTCTTTGCCGGGATAGGTTTCAAGAATTATACCTAATGGCCAAGATAGAGGTCCAACGTTATCAGTAACTACAACCACGACGCTACCTATCTTTATAGGATCTGAATGAGTGTTCCATTTCCCTCTGGATTGCAAAAGGTGAAGATATTCACGTTTCCATCGTTTTGCGAATGATTGCACCAATTGATCTAATAAAGCGTATCGTTTCTTTAAACTAGTGTCATCACCGGTAGCTTCGCAAGCGGGTAAACTCTTTAGCGGCGTAGACATCAGGAAGTGCGATGGAGTCAATGCGCTTAGCTCAGACGGATCTTCGCTAAGGGGCGTGAGCGGACGCGAATTCAAAACGCATTCAATTTGTGTTAAAACAGTTAACATCTCTTCGTAGGTCAACAATTGAGAACCTATAACCCTATATAAATGAGTTTTGAAGCCCTTAACAAATATCTCGTAATGTCCACCGAAATGTGGAGTGCGCGGCGGATTGATTTTCCACGTTATTTTATGTTCGGCCAACTCGGTAGAGAACGCGGTTTTATACTCATCAGAATTGACTAAAGCGTAGATGTCCGAAAGAGCGTTCTTCGCACCGACGAAGACGGTTCCTGCGTCAGAGTACATAGTTTGCACAGCACCCCGTCTGGCTAGAAAACGTTTAAACGCTGAGAGAAATGTACTCGTACTAAGATCGGTAGTCAACTCGACATGAACAGCGCCAGTGACTAAGCACACGAAAATGCATAGATATGCCTTAATAGAACGAACGCCACGTTTACGTTGCGGGATAATACTAATAGGACCCGCGTAATCGACAGCCGTGCGTGTAAAGGCTTTAGCTTCAGTTACGCGGCACGCGGGTAAGTCCCCCATGAAGGGATGCACGGCCTTGGGTTTAGCGCGGAAACAGAAATTGCAATTATGCACGATACGACGTACGACATTACGACAAGACAGTATCCAATAACTTTGCCGCAAAATTGACATAAGAGCCACCGGACCAGTATGACAGTTGCGGCGATGATAGTGCGACACAATTAAATCGGTGATGCGGTCTTTATGCGGAAGCAGCAAAGGATGCCGCTGTTCATCGGTCAAATCAGCGTTACGGAGTCGACCTCCGACTCTCAATAAGCCCTCACTATCAATAAAGGGGGAGAGGCGTCTTAACGCTGTGCGACAATTTTTGTTTGCTCTTAAACGTGCAATTTCGTCAGAAAAGTAAAATTCTTGTAAAGCGGTAATTAAGATCTTTTCAGCAAAAATCGCATCCGATGCGGTAATAGATTTAGATCGCGGCAGTTTACCTAAAAACTTGTAAACGTAGATAACGGAATGAAGTAGCACCGTCCACTTAGATACGCGATGCGACAATGCAAGAAGTGGATGCGGGTCTACACCTACATCTGCTACAACCGGTAATGAAACCACTTTGGTTTCCGGCAACCGTACATCGATGGCACTAGTGTCGACAGAGGTAACAGGCCACGTGTCGACGCTCTGTTGAAGCCATGATGGTCCACTGAACCACATCGGGTGCGACAACAATTGCTTCGGAGACAAACCTCGCGATAAGCAGTCGCTAGGGTTGTCGGTACCGGGAACGTGAAAGAAATGTTCCGCGGGAAGGCAATCTAAAATTTTTGTAACACGCGTAGCGACGAATGTTTTCAAAGTTTGAGGATCAGAATGAATCCAATGTAATGCGACCATTGAGTCGGTGAAACAAAATATATTTTCAATATTATGACGCGGTTTATAAGTGTTCATAACTCGTTGCACTAGTTTAGACATAAGTAAAATGCCACAGAGCTCAAGTCTGGCAACCGATATCGTTTTGAGAGGAGCGACTTTGGATTTCGCGCACACCAGGTTGACAACCGCTGGGGAGTGGGGATCTTGCTGAACTTTAACATATACGGCGGCTCCGTATGCTCGTTCACTCGCGTCGGAAAATGCGATAATAGTGACGAGGTCATTCCTAAACACCTCAAGATGACGGTTTATCTTTAAGTCCCGTAATGCGGGCAGTTCGCGAAGATAATTCTCCCAGAGAACCATTACATTCTGGGGCGGCTTGTCGTCCCAATCCAGCTTGAGAACAAAGAGCTTCTGTAAGATTAATTTCGCGTAAAGAATAGTTGGCGCGATTAAACCTAAAACATCAAACTGGCGAGCAATAACCGATAAGATGTTGCGTTTGGTACATGGACGGTTGTCAAGAGCGACAGAAAAGGAAAAAACATCTGTGGTAGGAGACCATTCAAGGCCAAGAACCTTTAGACTTTGATTAGGCTCATCGAAATTTACTTTTGAAGAATAGCGGTGGGTATCAGGCAATGATTCGAGTAACTCTGCTGAGTTACTGGACCATTTCATAAGGCTAAAGCCCCCGGCCGTAAACAATCCTAACAGCTCATCTCTGAGCCGTAACGAGTCCTGGACGGTGGGAACGGAGTAACAAATATCGTCCATGTAACAATTATGCACAACAACATCTGCGGCGCGCGGGTAAGATGCGCGTACGTCATCACAAAGTTGTCTTAAAACTCGCATGGCGAGGAAAGGACTACAGCGCAATCCAAAGCAAACGCGGTTAAATTGATAGGTATCAAGCGGTAAAGTACTATCAAAGCGGTATAAAAATTTTTGAAACATTCTGTGATCCTCGTTAACTAAAACCTGTAAAAACATCTGATGTATGTCACTGGTAAAAGCCACGGGATATAATCGGAAATCGAGTAAAATTAAAAACAAATCGTTTTGTAAATTCTCACCCTGATATAACAAATCATTGAGTGATTTACCTGAATCAGTTTTGGCGCTGGCGTCCATAACCATTCGCACCTTTGTAGTTACTTTATCTTGCCTAACAACGGCATGATGTGGTATATAAAAACCCGTAGGTAGCGAACCAGCATCATCAAGTAACGAGATATAACCCTTCGATAGGTATTCCTTAATAATCGCGTCATATTCCAAACGCAACTCTGGGGAAGCGGTTAACTTACGCTCCAAGTACATATAACGACGCATAGCAGTTTTGTATGAGTCACCGAGCTCAGAAGGGTCGCGCGCAAAAGGTAACGCTACACTATAACGTCCTGTGTCATCACGTGACACGCTTGAGACAAACAGCTTCTCGCACTCCCTAGATGCGGCGTTCAGCGGGCGCTCGGGCGCTACTTCTTCGAGCTGCCAGAACCTTTCTAGCATATTTGATAACGGAGGTTCATTCTGTACAAACGAGCACAAAGAAACGAACTCAGTAGAAGGATTACTAATAGGACAATTTCCTACGATTATGTAACCAAAAATCGTTTGTATACCGGTAGGTAACCCGGGCGGACCATTTACGCGTCCCGAGAGTAAAATTTCGGCAAACTGCGGTGCACCGATGAGGATGTCAATTTCCCCAGGTGAATGGAAACTACTGTCAGCTAACTGAACGTGGTTTAAATAACCGAGCGAAGCGGGCTCGATACGAGCAGAAGGCAAATTATCCGTAATTTTATCAATGACGTAAGAGTCCAGCGTGAGTAAAATATTTTTATCGTTCGAAAACAAATTTACGCTGACGGAACCCTTAATCGGATTAGGCGATGAACCGATCCCCTTTACAACAGCGCGCGTTATTCTATTAAAATTTACGTTAAGTTTTGCTAAGCATGTCGTTGTAATAAAATTGTTTTGCGATCCGGGATCAATAAGCGCGCGAGCATTATGCAACACACCCGCAGAGTCAGGTATTAAATCCAATACTTGTAAATACTATCCTATGTATTCTTTTCGCCAGGTTTATTTACACAATACACTTATTTATTTACACTATTTCATAACAAGTTTCTATTGACAGCCGACCATAGATTAATAGATTTCTTCCATATTTAATAAATTACTTACTCTTTGGTCCGCGCTTCGTTTGTCTATGATATCGACAAATAATCTATAATAAGTCTACCTACATTTAATATGTTTTATTTATATACTTACACATATTTTGACCCATTTTCTGTGTTTATTATATTTCTTTTGTTATTTATATATACTATTTTATTTTTTTATTGTATTTTCCGTTTCCGTAAGTGTGTCCGTGGCATGAACAGAGGGCCCTATCAGAATATCAGCGCAGGGTTATTTCCTTTTTTGGATATCGCTGCACATGCTGAGATAGGAGCCTTTTTGGTCTCGCACGGGGTTTTTTATTTTGACTATTGTGTAATTTTTATGCTTATTTCTCGTGTCTCCTGTGCGGGTCACAAATAAATATTTTTCTTTCTTTCTTTTCTTTTCTTTCTTTATTAAAACTTGAACCGTGCCTAAAAGACAGGTAATATTATTATCTCGGCGGTTATTAAAATTGCACAACGAAATGTTATTTTGTACCGGAGGAGACGTCGATAGTGCTGATAAAGCAACATGTACCTGCGGGGCGGTAGATGTCGGCGCCGGCGGAATAACATTATTATGTGCGGGCGCTGCGCCGGGCGCAGGAGGAGTCAGCTGTTGTTTTCTACATAGCAGCGAGTGGTGCCTACAATTGCAATAGCGGCAACGTACTTCCGACTTACAAGCTACGTTATTATGGGACAAACTGAGGCAGTTCGTGCATCCATTTCGAGTTTTAATAAAATTAAATTTATCATCCAGCGGTAATTTTTGATATTTAAAACATTTAAACAAGTTGAAATGATTTTCCAACTCGCAAAACGGACAAGATTTATTTTTATCCTTTATCTGCACCGGCGCGCTAGTACCTACAAAGGAGTGGGTAGACTTAGAAACATTTTTGTTCATGTAGGTACCGATGCGTTTCGTCGTAGCGTTTGCCGAAGTGCGGTCTAATATTTTCGATTGTTCACGCAGAAAAGTGATCAAGTCCTCGTAGCTAGGCAAAGCAGTCTCTCGCTTAAACATTTCAAAAGCGCGAGCGGTCTCCGGGTCTATTTTCTTTAAAGCGAAATAAAGAAGAATAAAATCGGACAAGTTGCTAAGTTTTAACGTTTTTAAACTCGACACGGCAGACGCAAAATGTTCTAAAAACGAGTCTAAATTCTTAGTGTTAGCAACGGAAAAAGATTTGAATTCAAACATTTGATCCAAATACGCGGTGGCTAAATAACGTTTGTCTTCATATTTGTTGACCAGCGTGGTCCATATCAAAGTATAATTGTCAGCGTTTGGTGCAATTCCTGACACAGTAGAAAGTGCCCGGCCCGATAACTGTCCCATCAAATATTGAATACGTTCGTTATTAGTAAGATCAGTATTCTCGTGTATAGTAGTCCTAAATGTTTCATAAAAAGTCGACCAATTTGCGGGTAAACCGGAAAAACTGACTAACTCTAATTTGGGCAGATTCAAATTTGATTTTTTATAACTGTTACTGGAAGACGATTTTTCAACTTTGGGTATATCCCGGCCAGCAACTATTTTGTTGGCTTCATATTTGCAACGACAGTATAAGTCCTCAAATGTAGACAAACTTTGATAGTTAGGTATGAAATCTGGATCCAACATCAAATTCAACGTATTAAATTCATCGACAATTTTTATGAATTCGTCGCGCATAGTATCAATGGAGACCATACTACATAGAAAATTCTCCACTTTACTAGGGTCCGAAATCATTTCATACCTTGAGTCATAAATTCTCTGAAGCCTAGCATAAACTTCATCGCGTTTCCCTACAAGCCTTTTAATGGTTAAATTAAGCTTATCTCCTTCCTTAGAACTCGCAGGCATGATGAGATTTTGTTAAAAAATATTCAAGTTATAAAATACCCGAAACAGCGTTACTGACTGCAACATAGACTTCGAGAACAAAGGAACGCTCGGAACGGAACGGCCGGTGATAACACGTTCTTATATACGTACCGTCGTTAATTAGCTTAAAGACTTTTGACAAAATGCAATATAAATACGTTTAGGTACTTACTAAAAGTAATGCAATTTGTCCGTTAAGAAATGGAACACGATAAATGATAAATTATAGCGGGTAGGTAAATTACCTTCGTAACTAAGCGGTAAGAAAAATAGTTTTAAAACTAAGCGGAAAAATAGGAACTAGTTTTGAAAACTAAGCGGAAAAATAGGAACTAGTTTTGAAAACTAAGCGGAAACACAAATAGCGGGATATAAAAATGTGATACTCGGTTAAAGGCCGAGAAATAATGTAAGGTGCGGCTCGAAGGCCAAAAAAAATGATGGCGCGGTTGGGTACTAGCTGGCTAGTGGTTGTATCTCCATAGGTTTTATTTAATTAAGAAAGGGGGAAAGAACACAAGATTGAGAAAGGCTGCTGATTTCGCAACTAAGGATAGAAAATTGACCAACCTTAGCACCACGGTGGGCAGTCCAGCTCGGGGCCTCGATCCAGGTGCCAGTGCTGCTGCGACCTTGATGCGCTCTTCTCGGTCTTCTTGACGATGAGGACGATATGAGGGTTGTGTACGGCACAAAACAACCTCAAGGGGCGGTTTTAATCCAAAATTGTGGATAAACAGAAAAAGCGGCACAGACACGACCACGCGGCGGCGATGTCGGTCATATTCTACCTCAGTACAAAACCAAGCAGCGAAAAGTAAAAAATATAAAGTAAAAAGCGGGTAGAATAAAACTATACCTAAAATAAAGAAGCGCCAACGAAACGGCGCGAACAATTATATTATATTATATTATATTATATTATATTATATTATATTATATTATATTATATTATATTATATTATATTATATTATATTATATTATATTATATTATATTATATTATATTATATTATATTATATTATATTAGTATTAGTATAGATAATTGTATATTTCTTTGACATTCTAGGGAATCTAGGGTCCCGGGCCTTTGAAAGGCGTGTAAGGAGCCGAAGCCAACTCGCAGAAGCCCCGTTAGACATGTATTAGGAAATGTAACACCAACCGACGATTATCGTTGTATGCACTACGCAACTGCACCCAAGGAAAATCCCCGGTTGGTGCAGCACTATTGCAAAATATGGAGAAAAATGTATTGGGCTATGGATTTAGATCGATTGCCCAAAACTATAGGAGGACTACCGGCCCCTGCCTGACCACTTTTGAACTACACGGCTACAAAATGGCAGCTATTATTATTATATAATAACAAACATCCATTGTTACATACTTTCGTTTTGTTTTTGATTTTGTTACTGTTTTTACTTAGAATACTGTCTACCTTCTCATATTTTTTTGTTTATAAGCTGTCTTCTATCTGTGAAAACTTTTAATTGGCCTTACTTGTGTTAAATTGTTTTGCTGTAAGTTTTCCTAAAACTGTAAAATAAAATAAAATTTAACATTACATCGAACGCAGCGTCGAACATTCGCAAGAACGTTACATTACATGGAAATGCTTTAAGAAACGTGGGCATTACACATTACATTGTAATGCTCGCGAAAATGCTCTAGTGTATACTCACCTTAAGACGCGATAGGTCTGAGGATTAATATTATTTTTGATCAATCAGTTTGGCTCGTTGGCCGTAAACTTTTTAAGAAAAATTAAAATACCACGTCAAAACTGACAAATTGTCTGCTAGCAGCTGTAAAGAAATTATAATAAAATTGAATTGTTTACCATCTTGTACCACTCTGCTTAAGGATGGAGAGAGTCGGATCGGTGGGAGTGCAAGACAAGCCTATTGAGGATCTCTACATAGAGTCTATAAAACAGTCATCTTCTGAATCAGTAGATTCGCTAGAGGCTTTTTTTGCTGACTTTGTGCCCGAAGAGCCTCCTAAGGTTAAGTTGTACAAGGAAGGTCTCTATAGCCCTGGCAGTGGAGAGATCTGTGCCAAATATATAGCCACGTCAGCTAGCTCTGTGTTGAGACATCCCTACTATGATTATCCTTGTATCCACGATCCGGGCATCCAGGAAGCGCTATTTTATACAGGCAAGTATAATCTAAAGCTATCTACGAGTATACTTATGTTATGTAGGGATAAAGTTGTCTTTTCATGAACTGATTCGATTACAAATTCAAATTCGCTGATACATAGCAAGCAAACCTATATGTTTTTATCTTGAATCACGGGTACGTCGTGATTTAAGATAAAAACATATAGTCGTCGTAACAACCATAGAAGTCGGATTTGATACTCGTTGTTATAATATCTGGGTCAGGTCTGGGTAACGTAGTAATTAATTAGGATTATGAATTTGATTTTTAGTAGACCTTCATACAAAGTTATCACGACATGTTGAGAAATGTCATCGGACTTCTATATTGTCACGATTATAGTAGAAGATTCTTTTTATTTTATAATGACTATATATTTTTGTGAATACGTGAGGGCCATCCCAACTCAATTCAACGTGTCATGCTCTGCCGCAGAGCCACCATGTTAGAAACCGGTAAATTATATCTTAGAATGATGTACGCTAAACGTACATAATGTACGTACACCGTTATCGCTGTCCAATTTTATTAGCAACTAGTTGCGCCTACGTAATACGTTGCTATGTCTAAATTACTCTCCGTCCAGCCTGTCATTTTACATTTTGACTGCTCAAAACTAATCATTTAGTGATGAAAAAATGTGGTAACCGATTCTATTGCTTATAACAATTGAATTTAACAATTACTTATAATTACTCTTTAACCGTTGATAGCATCTGGTTATGCTTTTAATATGATAACGTACATTGCTCGTACATTGCTACGATAGGCATTTCACAGTCAGATAGTAGGTAATTTGTTCAGATTTTTAATACACCCGCCATTCTGATATCAGGTTGGCGGCTCAAATACTTTTTCTAAAAACTGTGGTTTTATAATAGTGCGAAGAAATTCAAATTTTACGTACGTTTGGTACATTGCTCTTACGCATATAGCATGACCATTTGTAGTCATTCACCCGCCATTCTGATGCACACCAATTAATAATATCCCTAATATTTATAGTTGTGCAATCACAAATAAAACAAAACATTTTGCTGTCACAAAATAATCAGGCGCTTTCTAGGATTTTTTTGCAAAGTTGAAATAAATAGAACCACTGTCTTATAATGATATTTTTTAACACGTACGCAATAAACACTATTCGTACAACAGTCTTCATCCAAAAACAGTCGCATTTATCTTTCCTGAGTACGTATTCTGGGTGGCTCTGCTAGAGAGTATGCTCTGCAGCAGAGCCACAATCAATGTCTATTTTATCATTACCTAAAGCACGTACAGCGATAACGGTGTACGTACATTATGTACGTTTAGCGTACATCATTCTAAGATATAATTTACCGGTTTTTAACATGGTGGCTCTGCGGCAGAGCATGACACAATTCAACAGCATTATTTAGGTAAGAAAGACATCGGAACTACACGGTGAAAATCTCTCAGAGCAATTGAAACTACCTATGTATCATCTACTGTTTATCCATACATATTAATGTAGTTGTTGTGTATTCTATTTCACGTCTTAATGGCTGAACAGATTTAGATCAAACTTGGTAAACCGGTAGACAGTGTCCTGAAATATACTTCCCGGAATAAAAAGTGTCCTTTATACATTTTACCCGCAAAAGTATGTTGTCACAAGATAATTTTCTTGCGTGCGAAGCCACTGGCAGAAACTAGTGTTACATAATCATCTAGAAGGTATGTAAATTATTCAAACTATGATCTATTTTAGATCCAATAAAAAAATACGAAGATGATGGTCAAGAGTTATATCTGGATTTGTGTAAGGAAATGAGAATTATACCGGTAAGGATTTTCCACAAAGGATTGTTAACAGGAGAAATTGATTTAAAAGTAAGTTTGTTTATGTAAATGTTTCATTGCCCGTGCACATGCTACGATCCTTAAATACTTATTATGCTTCACTCACGTTCATACATCTAGTCATACACGCACGTTGGTTATGAGTACTGCGCACTTGGCCTTTCTGAAGAACATCACCAATAAGGTCTAATGTATGTCTTTCTAGGGCGTCCCCACCCGGCGTTTCCATTCACGTCTGCCATGAAATACCTTTCGTTAGTCTCTTTCATCTTAGCATACTCTTTTCAGTCACTACATCTTCTTTTAAACCACAATTTTGTCTTATTACATCATTCCTCAATCTATCATTTAAAGTTACACCACACATACTTCGCAAGGAACGCATTTCTACTGCATTATTCCTACTTTTCATGTTTTTTTTGCCTTCATTACCATACATAAGTGTAGGCATTAGCACGCTGCTGTGGACGGCGAGTCGACCCTCCTGAAACATCGACTGGCTGGTCACAACCGCATGTATAACACCATTCATTTTATTTCCTGCATTCACTTTACTTTCCACATCCTCTTCAATATTTACTTCCCTCGTGAACATACTTTACAAATATACGAACTCGTTCATTTGCTCCACACTCTACTCATTTATTTTCACTTCACACTCTGATACATCGTCTTCTCTTTCAAACATCATATACCTAAGTCTTGTTCACATTTATACTCATCCCTTCAAATTAAACTACTGCACCTAATGTACATTTTTGTGAACGTACTAACTTTAATAAAATAATCTTATTCCTATTATTAATATAACACAGAATGAGGGAGTAGGTAGTAGTCTATGTACATACACACCTTAACGTTTCTCTACAAGAACCCTCACTATCAGATGCAAATAGTCTCCTGATAAAAGTAGACCACAACACTATAGTACTAGCAATCTACCGCCCTCCAAACTACAAAGACATTACCAACTTTCTTAATTCCTTAAACACGACTTTAACTTGTATCGCACACTATAATAAGATCATAATCACCGGTGATATAAATATAAATATCAATGACCAATGCCGTGATCTAAGCAAGTATAAATATCTCAAATTGCTAGCATCACCTAAGAGTATTGCCTTCACATACTCTACCCACACGACTCAACTCATGTCTCGATCACTTCATTCTAAAACCACAATACCCTGTCTCATCACTAGTTATACACTCTGCATTAACTTACCATGACACAGTAATACAATTTCTTGTTAAAAAGACTTTCAAACAATCTCCAAAAAAAAAAACAGTGGTACGCATTAATTATGAACAGCTAAATTCAGACCTAATGCTAGTTGAATTTAGCCATGTTTAGAACACACAAGACCCCGACGAAGCGGTTGAAACTATGGTCAATTCAATTTAAAAACTGATTGAAACTAACTCTAAATCTGTCAAAGTACCCAACCGTAAATCAATTGTTAAGCCTTGGATAACTGCAGGTCTTCTTCGTTGCATTCGACACAGAGACAAACTTTATAAAAAAATAAAAGGTCACTAAACAATGAAACTCTAAAGATAACTTTCACTAGGTACAGAAACTTCTGTAAGAAACTGCTAGGGAAGTTAAAAAGGGAATATGAAAAAAGCAAGCTGACAAAAGCTGGTAATAATTCTAGGAAACTCTGGACAGCAATAAATTAGCAAATAAGGCTACTCACAAAGAAACCTCCAAACCTCTTCTAAAGTTGTCAGACACCCCAAACCACTCGGTTAACAGTGTTAATGGCTTCTTTGCGGCAATTGGTGAACGTCTTGCTGAGAAAATTGTGAGCTGTCCATCAGCATCGTTTAATGATGACAGCGCCAATAAAGTTCTCCAATCCATGGTACTCTTACCTACCGACGAGGATGAATTGGGCAATTAATTTACAGTAGGATGGGATGGGATATCTAGTGATCTCTTACAAAGATATCGGATCTTGATTACTCCACATCTAACATAAATCTGTAATCTTGCACTCTCCACAGGCAAATTCCCAAAAGTAAAAAAAAAACTATTATACATCCGATCTTTAAGAATGGGGACAGAGACCATGTTGATAATTTTACAGGCCAATAGCGGTGTTCTCTGCCCTGTCGAAGGTACTTGAGAGAATCATAAACATTAGAGTTGTCAATTACCTGGAAAAGCATAATCTTTTTTCCTCATCTCAGTTTGGTTTTCGCACCGGCAAGTCAACCTCAAATGCAATCCATGAATTGATGAATTATAATGTTACAAATCTAGACAAAAGGTAAAAAGTCCTTGGAATATTCTTAGATCTTGCTAAGGCATTCGACACGGTTTCTGTACCTATCTTGTCTGAAAAGATGGAGAACCTGGGAATTAGAGGGATTCAACTTTAGCTTTTTAAAGACTACCTCAGTAACCGTACTCAGTGCGTTAAGATAAATGATTTACTAAGTGATGAATGGAAAGTCACATACGGCCTACCTCAGGGCAGCGTGCTTGGCCCGACCCTTTTTCATCTATATTAACGTCCTGGGTTTGCTCACCTTGCCTAAGGGCAGAATTATAAGTTTTGCTGATGACACAGCCCTCCTGTTTAGTGCGGCTTCCTGGCGCGATGTGTACTCGTACGCTCACATCATTACATCATCAGCCTATTAATGTTCCCACTGTTGGGACACAGGCCTCCTCTCTGTGAGAGGGGATGGGCCGTAATCCACCACGCGGGCCCAGTGCGGGTTGGTGCGTACGCTCAGTCGGGCTTTAATACTGTCACGAAATGTCTGCGTAGTATTGTAATAACACTAAATGCGAGTATAACTCATTACGCGATTAAAGAATTGTGTGACGTCATGTCATTAGTTTGTAAGTGGCGGCGTCGGTGCCGCTACATCACTCCCCTCCGTCCAAACTGGTGACCCTCGAACATGAATATCAGCGCAGCCTTCGTGCAAAGCTACTTCATCGTGACGACATCATGACTTCCTCAAGCTTTCGAGCAGCGAGTCACACAGCCAGCCAGTACCCACGGCATCTACGGGGGTATCATGACCACCAGCATGCAGCGGACGCGCATTCCTGGTCATCACCCTCAGCTTCTTTCATCACCGCTCCGACCCACTGGAGCCAGCAGCACTGTCCCGACTCACTGGGATATCATCACACCGACTCACTGAGGCACAATCGCATACAGTTCCGACTCACCGCGAACTCTGCGACTTCCGGTTCCGACTCACGGGAACCAACCTTCCACTGGCCAGGCACGCATCACAAGATGTACGGACGACTCAAACCTGCTATCGACCTTCGGTCTCCGGAGGGGAGTGATGTAGCGGCACCGACGCCGCCACTTACAAACTAATGAAATGACGTCACACAAATCCTGCATCGCGCAAGCAAAGTTTTCAGCGCGATTTGAACACATACAACAGTCCGACAATTACCGTTGGGCAGTTGCCCGGACCAGACACAACACCCGTCTGGTCGAAGGATCCTCCCTTTTCTATGGAGATTTGTAGGACTTAACACCCTGTTCCACCTACCTCCAAACTGCATAACAATTTGGGGTGGTGCACCTAAAACCACTATCCTTGAACTCGAGAGAGCCTAGAGAGTTATCTTAAAAGTCTCTAATTTTCTTCCATACCGTTATCCTAAAGATCCCACTTCCCATTCCCATTTCACTTCCCTCCGCGCGCTCGCATTGGTTAGCGGTGATTTGTTCGCTCCCTGATTTTAATTGCAATTGTCGTGTTCCGAAATTTATTTCCGGCTTGTGAGTTGCTGTCGATTGTGTATTTTGTGATAAGTGCTGGTATCGTAAGTTTTTAAACGTGTTTACGTCCGTTTTTTACTTGTAATTAGTTAATTTCGTCAGCTATCGGTGAGTACATTTACTTTTCTTGACGTGTGGGTATATCGAAATAATTGTATTCTCCGTTAATCTTTCACTTTTTTCGTTCTAATCCGTTTATTCATTTGATTTGCGTATATAACTATGTTGTCTATTAATGATGACCCACCTGATCGTGGTGGAGATATATTATTTCAACGTAACAATAAACAAAGGTCGCCGTCGACCTCCGCATATGCTAAACGTTTGTGTAGTGAAATGTCTCCTTCGTACATTTCACCCGAAGTCAGATCAAAACGACTGCAAACATCGGAGTCCATTGAAAGGTCTTCGCCGATATTAAATGCAAGCAGTACAAGCAATGACGACTATTGTGATTTGGTTTCTCAGGCGTCTGCATACCTGTCTAAAATTAACGACCTTGTTAATGACCAAGGGTCCCGCATAAATGTTGCAAATAAATCCGCTATTATGGACATGACTCAACGCATAACGGGTATTGTTTCCTTGCTAGCCATAAAATCATCTGCTAACGAAACCAAATTAGCCAATACGGAACGCGAATTAGACAAAATTAAATTTAATTCCGGTGTCAACATTGCCAAGTCTGATGTCAGTAATATTTCATATGCTGATAAATTAAAACTTCGTTTACCCAAAATTGCTCCAGTGGTAGACTCACGTGCCAAACTTCCGTGTCTTGTGGCTTACCCCACTGATGAGCGATCAAATGATTACACAACTTCTTCCGCGACTAAACAAGCGCTCATGAAAGCAATAAATCCTAGTGACGGTTTTCAAATTGTAGGTGTCAAGAAAGCTGCGAAGTCTGGTGTCGTGTTACGTGTCGCTAACGATAATCAAATAAAAAAATTACAATCGGTCGATGCCATTAGGTCCGCTGGCTTGCGACTTGAGAAACCAAAAGGCCGTAGGCCTCGTATTTTAGTCAAAGACGTCCCATCGTCAATGGAGGACAGTGCCTTTTTGCATGCGTTGTACTGTCAAAACATTAAAGACGAGTTGCCATTAAAAGAAGACGACTTTATTAAATCAACAAAAATTATACGTAGGCGTTCGCTAGACAAAGGTCGGAAATGGATAGGCATAGAACTCGAGTCCGCGGTCCGGAAACATTTAGTCTCGACTAAAGATAAATTGTTTATTGATTGGGCGACTTGCCGTTTCATTGATGATGTCGACGTAGTACGTTGTGCACATTGTCAACAGTTCGGTCATGTTAAGAAACACTGCACTATTAAATCACCTACCTGCGCTAATTGCTCTGAGGCACATGAAACCAAAGACTGCCCGCATAAGGATAATTTAAATTATACACCGTCTTGCGTAGCGTGCAAACGATCAAAGAAACCATCTGACCATCGCTGTGGGTCACCTGGGTGTGCTACTTATAAACTTAAGCTCGAACAACTGATCCTCAACACCAATTACTAAGAAAATGGATAGATTAACCATAGGACAATTAAATCTCCACAACGATAGGGTGGCGACTTCTGAACTGGACAAACTAATTATCGATTATAACTTAGATATAGTGCTCGTTCAAGAACAATATCAAAACGTGCGGTTACGTCACAAAGTAGTACAGTTGGATGGCAAAGCACGAGCTGGAATTTACGTGGCGCGTTCTTCTAACTTCACAGTAACGTCTTTACGTAACCTTATGACACCCCATTGTGCCGTTGCGGAGGTCTCATCGTCTTCTTTTAAAGTTTACGTTGTGAGCTGCTACTTTCAATATTCAGACCCTGTTGCTCCTCATATACATAACCTCCGTCATGTCTTGCAGTCGCTCGCGGGCTGCAAAGTTATCGTTGGCGCTGATGTTAATGCGTCTTCGAGTCTATGGTATGGCAAAGTTCGGTCTACGGATTATGAACGACGCTGCGCTGTTGAAGATTTCATTGCTGAAATGAATCTGACTATTCATAATACCCCTGACGCACCACCAACTTTTTGCAGCCAAATGGGCGAATCTTGTATTGACGTCACACTTTCTAGTGCAGACGTACGCTTGGATAGGTGGCGTGTCCTACCGGACGCGTCTTGTAGTGATCATCGTTTGATCGTGTACGAATTTGTTCCGGTTTTTACTCAGGGTACGTCACATGTCATTGGCAACTTTAGGTATAAATGTAAGGTTGCTAATTGGGAATTCTTTAGCTCGCTTCTTGCGTGTCACGCCAAAGACTTCACTCGTGTTGGGCTGTCAGCTGAAGAAAGTGCTGAAATTATGTCAGACACCTTCACTTACTGTGCTGACATTGCCATTGGTCGTGGATCTGTGACCAATATACGTAGATGTGATTGGTGGTGTGACTACCTAAATGAACAGCGTAAAAGTTATCGCCGAGCGCGTAAACATCTTAACAAGCTTAAAAAACGTAAGGTCACCGGTGACCCTCTTTCCATTGCGTTAAATACGTTTAGAGTTGCCAGGTCCCGCTACAGAGCTTCGGTGGAAAAATCTAAGGGTAATTTATTGCGTAAAATAGTAGATAAATTAGATAAAGAAGGTCCGTGGTCTCCTTTATATCATGAGTTTAAAGCCAATCGGTCAGTCGACCTCGCGTTTGTTCAGAACATTAAAGTAAATAATAAACACACCACCAGTATTGAGGAAACAACTGAAGTTTTGCTGAATACTCTTATACCTGATGACTTACTTGCTAATGACAACGACTACCATCAACAGATCAGAGCGTGGGCAGCTGTACCACCTGAATCACCAGCGTCAGACCTTCCATCCACTGACGAATTTATAAACGTTGTCAAGAGGTTACCACTCAACAAGTCATCGGGTGAAGATAAAATATCTAATCGGATGATTATAGAAGCGTGTAAAACAGCCGCTGATGCGATTTTGACCGTTTACAACCGTTGTATTGCGGAGGGCGTTTTTCCTCGTATATGGCGTCGCGGATTTATACGAATCATCCCGAAAAATGGCGACAAGCCTCCGGACGACCCTAAGTCGTACCGGCCCATAACATTACTTCCATCTTTGGGAAAACTCCTGGAGCGCCTTATCGTTCCACGTTTGCTACCGGACGGACCAAAATTTCATAACAATCAATTCGGTTTCACTACTGGAAAATCTACCGTAGATGCGGCCCTTACTGTTAGGCAAATAGTTAATACATCTGAACATAAGTACGTAATTGGGATTTTTCTAGATATTTCTGGGGCTTTTGATAACGCATGGTGGCCAATGCTACTACTTAAAATGAAAATTCGGGGCTGCTATAGAAATATATATAATCTAGTTTACTCTTACTTTTTGAATGGTTCCGCGAAGCTCAAACTCGGCCATCATTCCATGTCGAAGTCTCTCACCATGGGATGTCCTCAGGGTTCGGTTATTGGTCCGCCTTTATGGAATTTAGGCTTTGATGATTTCCTCGCGATTCCTCTTCCAAGCGGCTGTTCATTAACCGGTTACGCGGACGACGCTCTTCTGCTCATTCAATCAAGTACTCGAGCTGGACTCGAGAACTTGGCTGACACTTGCCTACGATTGGTATCTCAGTGGGGCGATCGAAACCGCCTGACCTTTGCTCCGCACAAAACTTATCAACTCATTTTGAAGGGTAATCTTAAATCGTGTCCTACTATTAAATTTAATAACGTTCCCGTAAAAAGGAAGCAGTCCGTGTGCTATCTTGGTCTCGTGTTAGAGAGGAATTTTGCATTTATAGATCATATTAAAATAGTCGGTGAAAAAGCAAAAAAAAATTTCTATGCCTTAACGAGAATATCTAAATCTACGTGGGGTCTGTCTTTTTTAACTTTAAAAACTATTTATGGGGCTACTTACTTGGGTTGTATTTGCTACGGGGCGCCAGTTTGGGCTGATAGGGCCACCATAGGGGCGGTGCGACGTAAGTTGCTTCAGAGTCAGCGTTTGGCTTTGATATTCTTATGCAAAGCGTACAGGACGGTTAGTACTGAGGCCTTACCGGTACTTGCTGGCGTACTTCCGGTCGACCTTGAAGTGCAGCGACGTGCTGCAATGTACTATTCCGCACGAGAGACCACGGACGCGAACTTTTTAACGCGGAGTGACCGTGAGAAAATCTCTAGATTATTTAAACCACCTATTGACGTCTGGGAGGAACTTTTATCCGAATGGCAATGTAGGTGGGATAATTCTATCAAGGGCCGACATCTCCACCAATTCTTTCCATCCGTTCGCGTTCGGCTGGCCAGTACGTGGCTGGAGGTGGATCACTGTGTTGCCCAATTTCTCACAGGGCATGGTAACTTTAAAAGTAAATTGTTTTCCTTCAAGCTCGTTGCCTCGCCTTTATGTCAGTGTTCTACATCTGACTGCGAATATGTACAATCTGCACATCATATCTTATGGGAGTGTATTCTTTGGCAGAATGAACGTAATATTATGTTGAATAATGTAGAGGCTACCTCAGGAGTTGTTTACTATACGGACCTTGTGGAAACTAGAACAGACCTTGTGGAAACTAGAACAAATTTCCGTGCGTTCAAGCGTTTTTGCCATACCTATTATTGGAATCAAACATAGCAGCTCACAATTTATTTATTTATTTATTTAAACTTCATGTACAATGGTTATACATAGGCGGACTTAATGCAGCAAGGCATTCTCTACCAGTCAACCTTTGGGTTCAAAAAGGACACAACAGTGATAGGTGTACAAAATAAAAATAAAGGAATAATTAAATTCGAATATTAAAAAACTACATAACTAATAAAATACATAAATAATTTCTAAAACAATAGACTAATAAATATAATAATAAATACCAAATTCTAAATGAGACTCAAATTTAAATATAATAACTATGACGAAGACAAATGAGAGGACAAATAATAGTTCCGGATTCTACGCTTAAATGATAATTTACTCTCAGCTTTTTTGATGTCAAGGGGAAGCACGTTCCAGAGTTTTATAGTTGAGACAGTGTAAGAATTAGATAGAAACCCAGTGCGGTGAGAAGGAATTTGGAGAAGTAAGTTTTTGGAAGCTCGAAGGTTAAGATCGTGAGAACTACCCAACACTTTAAAATATTGTTTTAAATAATCGGGAGTACAAGGATCGTTCATGATGCTGAAGAGCATGCAGAGGGATCTGATGGATCTCCTCTGACGGATAGGCAGCCATTTAAGCTGAGAGCGGAAGGAGGAAATGTGATCATATTTACGAAGGCCGAAAATAAAGCGAATGCAGTTGTTGAGAAGTCGATCCATTTTGTTAAGAAGTTCTTGGGATAGATCAGAGTAACAAACATCAGCATAGTCGATTATAGGCAACACAAGAGCTTGAACCAGAATGGTTTTAGTGTTAGAAGGAAGAAAATGTTTGAATCTATAGAGGGACCGCAGTGTGAATGTGACTCTCTGGCTAATCTGAGCGACCTGCTTATTCCAGCTTAACCTGTCATCAATATATAGGCCTAAGTCTTTAACGTGAGGTGAGAGAGGGATGACGGTATTGCCGAAAATAAGTGGCAATAGTAGGTTAGTGTCCATGTTACGTAGATGTTAGGACCCATTAATTATTAATTCTTATTTTTATCCGTGGTGCTAGGCAACTGGGCTTATCCCAGTTGTAAACGACCCTTTGTGCCTAGTGGCCTTGTTTGTTCTGTCTCCTGCTTGATATGGAGGGAAGTGGAAATTCATGTTTTTTCCTACTCCTCCGTTATTCTTTTCTGATTAATTTCGTTGCGGGATCCAAGACAGTTAAATTCATTCTCCGGGACTTCGTCGAGCTTCATTGCCTCGGCGCTTTTCTGGTGGTCGCCACTGTTGATTCTGGCTTTCAGGAGTTGCAGTGGTTTGGGAATAGTGCGGTGGGTTTGTCCCAAAAAAAAAAAAAAAAAAAAAAAAAAAAAAAAAAAAAAATCCTAAAGATCGTCTATACAAGCAATCAAAAACCCCTACAGTACGTCAACTTTTTACGCTGAACACTGTGCTAAAAAAACATTAATTACTCACCTATCACCCCTCAACGACACATTGTAAGAGACGATATAATCCCGTAAGTCGCACTCACTCGCCCATTTCAATTGTTTTTTCTAACCGCTTCTTTTGCTATCTGGGAAGATTTTTGTACAACAAAATCAATAAAATTCGACCCATATTTAACCTCAATAAGGCACAATGCAAAAATAAGCTTACCATGTGGCTACTGGGACTCAACTATGATGACTTCGAAAAACTACTTACCACCGTGACTTAATGTATACCTACCGAATCATCATCTGCCTAGCCTTTTTCCCAATTTTTGTTGGGGTCGGCTTCCAGTCTTACCGGATTCAGCTGAGTATCAGTGTTTTACATGGAGCGACTGCCTATCTGACCTCCACAACCTAGTAGCACTTAATGTATACCGAATGTTATCTAATAAATCCTCACCCACACATGCACCCCCACTCACGCACTCTCAGATATACATGCGCACACCAAACACATCTACTTACTCACGCTCTCACAAAAATGGTTACTAACAATACAAAAACTACAAGCAAAATATTTTATTTTTTAATTTCCTTGTTTTCTTTTTTGAATACTCTTTATTATTATGAAATATACCTAACTCCTAGAGGGTGGTGACCTGAAACACAGGCCCTTAAAGTCTAGTTTAGGCATCAGTCTACCACAGTAAACTAAACTATATCTTGTACCGTTAGTGTAACAATGTCTGTAATGTTTATTGTGGTGAGAAATAAATAAATAATAAACATAAGCACTGGAATAAAGATTTCAGTGCCCGTACCAAGCGCCAGTCCACACACTGTCATAGGCCTTGTCCAAGTCAACAAAAGCACAGTAGACATTTTTGTGCTTTTCCAGATGTTTTTCGGCTATGCACCTCAAGGAGAAAACCCATACAGCCCATTCCCTGTCTAAATACTGCTTGCACGTCCTATAATTGTTCATCCGTCTATTTTACCACTCTTTTTATCCAAACTAATGCCGTGGTAGTTTTTATACTCTTGAACCTATTCCCTTTATAAGCCTTTTCCCTTATATGGTGGTACGATTAAAGCGTTCTGTAGTTTCTGCCTACCATTATGGATAAAAAATATGTATGTATTTTTTATGTTAAACTCAGAAATAATATTAAAGTTATATATAAACAACTTTTACAACAAAATGGATTTATTCTGATGACATGGTTGGCGCAGTGGCTGAGCGGTTAGCTGCTGTGCTGTGTATCGCGGGTTTGATGCCCGCACGGAACAAATATTTGTATGGCTTACAGATAGTTTTTCCGGCTCTGGGTGGTTGTGTATTTGACGGACGAGTGCTAACGCGTGCCAGTGTTCCCGCCATAAACGGCACAGAAGGACGCCGTGGAGTTTTAGTGGGTTGGCGTCCCACATAACTACGCTATCTCCCAGTGGTAGCGCAGTATGCATGAGCGTTTCTCAAAACTAAAAAAAAAAAGGGTTTTGGTGTATGTGAGTTTAATGTTTGTAAACGCACCTTTGATCATCATCGTCAGCCTTTTAATGTTCCCACTGCTGGGACAAAAGCCTCCACTCTGAGAGAGGGAATGGGCCGTAAACTAGCACGCGGGCTCAGTGCGAGTTTGTGGATGTCACATGTCTTCGATTTATTGGTTCTGGACATGCCGGTTTCCTCGCGTTTTTTTCGTTCACCGTTTTGAAAACAGTGGTGATGAAATAATTTACACAAAGTAAAGCGTCTGGCTGGGTTCAAACTCACGACCGTTATCACTGTGTCACCACTGCTCTTCGCAACGCACCCACAATACAAGAGAAATTCTTAATTTGCAGCAACGTTTTTTTATGAAAAAATATTATAAAAATCAGCTTTTCGGTATGTTCTTATCACTCAACAAAAAAGCAGGGAACAATGAATTTTTCTCGCGATTATTTCCTTTGTAAATTTTGTTTATAAACACCTAAAACTTTCACCCCTTGAAGCTAGTAACCCTGTAGTTCTGCTTATCTGCTTTCAGTATTATGGTGTAAACCCAATAGGTGTGAGAGCAATGTGTAAAGCCTTAGCGAACAACCAGACGGTGACACGACTGGATCTGACGAGCAATTACTTGGACCATATTGACGCGAGCTATCATATTGGCCGAATGCTCGGAGACAATAACGTTATCACGGAACTCGTGTTGAGCGGATGCAAGTAAATATGTGGCTAGTATAATAATCATCATCATCATCATTTCAGCCGAAAAACGTCCACTGCTGGATATAGGCCTCCCCCAAGCGTTGCCATATTGATCGGTCCTGTGCGTTTCGCACACTCCTGCAGCCTTGACCAGGTCGTTGCTCTATCTAGAGGAGCAAAGCCCGAAGAATTGCCAAACTTTTTTTTTTTTTTTTTTCACCGATATCTCCGTCAATTGCGGACCGATTTTGAAAATTCTTTTTTTTTTTTTGAAATTGTATATTCCGAAATTGGTCCCATTTTAATTTGGTAAAGATCTGAGGAAGAACTTCGGAGATATACAACAGAACTCTTCAATAAATAACAACAAATCTCTCGGGATTGCTGCAATCGAATGTCTGTTTATTGTTTATACCATTTCATAACATAACATCACGCCAGAACGTTCGAAAGTGGTATGCAGATCTCTCATTTCACCGGTTACATTCAAGTTTCATGTTATTCGGGTAATCTATTATGTCGTTATAGGTACTTACTTAACTACTTCCTTATTAGGTAGGTACAACTAAAAAGAGAAAAATAAAAAACTTAAAAAAAAAAAATACTACCGACTTCCAAATAAGAAAACTAGAAAAATTACTTTATTTTTGGAAGTCGGTGTCCATAACTTAAAAATTTGGTACCTACCAAAGACACCGACTGCCAAAAATAAAGTTATTTTTCACTTTCTAGTTTTCTTATTTGGAAGTCGGTAGTATTTTTTTTTTAAAACGTTTTTTATTTTTATTATTAATAATTTTTTTATTATTAGTTTGTCATTTTTCTCCCTTGATGGTGAGCGACGATGAGGTCAACGACTGAGTACACCATGATTTGACTTGATATTATCATTATTTTGCAGCATAGGGTCTAAATTTTTGCGAAGAACTCTGAATCTCCTTAGCACCCGCGTTATGGACCTGTTAGACCTATCAGAGAACAAAATAAGAGACGAAGGGTTCCCGTTCCTCACTGAGCAAATTATGATGGGAGCTGTTATTAGAAGGTAAGTATTAAGATACTCTTCTTTTTATCGTGTTGATAACAAAGACAATTCTTAGTTAAATACATTAGGCCGTAGGCAAGTGATATTCTACCATCGAACGCGAGGCGATAGCGATTGTCAAAAAGGCGAAATTGTATGGAATTAACAAACGATATCGAAAAATCACGTGATCAATCCCTTACATTTTGACTATCGCGTTTGCTAATATCGAATGCCACTTGTCTTAAGCCTCTTGCCTGAGTCAGTATTCAGTAACGGCAACGTTGGCTGACGCAGTCATAAGGTCCACATGGGAACAAGCAACAGGACAAGAGGCGCAAGATGTAAGGTGAGCCTTGGTAGATAATACATACGCCGGCAGCAGCAAAACTATTGTTATATATACTAAATTTAAAACCATTGGCTAGCATATTTATCCACTGGTAGTTTTTTTTTTTTTCTGTAGGCTCGCGCTTGACCACTATCTCACCTGATGGTAAGCGATGATGCGGTCGACGCTTGTCTAGAAAAAACCCATTCACTCTTGACTTAAAGACCCCTAGATTGTAGCTATCGGGAAACAGACTCCGGCAGGGAATTCCACTCCTTAGCTGTACGCATAATAAAAGTGTCCCCAAAACGTTTTGTGCGTATGGGTGGGATGTCCACCATGTACCGATGACGCATCGCCGTGCGTCTGGTTGTCCGATGATGGAACGGGCAGGGCGGAATTAAATCATGCAATTCCATCGCACACTCCCCGAAATGCAACCGATAAAAAACCGACAAGCTGGCGACTCGGCGACGATGTTCAAGGCTCTGGAGCTTTGATTTGACCAGTGCCTCATTGCCGATGAGTCTCTAGTCAAGGCCCGCTTTTCGATCGACTCTAGTGCATCAAGCTGGTATTTGGCTGATCCGTCCCAGAGATGAGAGCAGTACTCCATGCATGATCGAACTTGCGCTTGATACAAGTTGAGCAGCTGTTCCGGCGTGTGAAGTACCTTCTCACCTTCGCAAGGATCCCAAACTTTTTGGCAGCCAGCTGAGCCTTTGCCTCAAAGTACGGCCCAAAATTGAGAGTCGATGTCAACGTAACGCCAAGAAGCTCAAGATGGTCCGCTATTGGCACGGTTACATCACGGAAAGTTGTAGCCGGGTGAAATTGGCTCTTTTTAGCGGAAAAAAGATACGCCTGGGTTTTAGCAGCATTAAACTTGACCAGATTGGCATCGCCCCATTCGGAGACTGCCTGCAAGGACAGGTTCATGCGCTCCACCATGGCCTCCCGGAGAGAATGGATCTGAGGCCCGCTAGCACAAGCGTTGGACAAGTATCTCTCAGCAACAGTGCTGTCGTCTGCATACCCAAAGATAGAGATTTTAGCAGAGATAGAAAGAGGTTTTAGCAGATCGTTTATGTGCAACAAGAACAATGTAGCTGAGAGTACCGACCCCTGAGGGACCCCGGCATTTATATCCAATTGGTCAGACGAGTAGCCATCGATAACCACTCGAATGGACCTACCTCAGGAAGTCTGCAATCCAATCACACAGACCACCGGGCAGACCGAATGAAGGAAGCTTACCAATAAGGCTTTCGTGCCAGACCCTATCGAAAGCCTTCGAGTTGTCGAGGGAGACGGCAAGCGCTTCCCCGTGCCTCTCGATGGCCTCACTCCATATGTGAATGGCATACGCTAGAAGATCCTCAGTAGACCGATTTCGAAGCCGTATTGGCGGTCGCTAAGGATATCGTTAGTTTATAGGTATGCCAGGAGCTTAGTTTTTAGTAAACGCTCCATACTCTTACAGAGTGACTCCAGACTCTTACAGAGTATGGAGCGTTTACTAAAAACTAAGCTAAGTATGAACGTTACAGAGATGGATCTGTAGTCAGCCGGGTCAGCTCGAGTGCCCTTCTTGGCATAAGTAGGCTGCTGGATTAGGACGCTTTTTATGCCACTAGTATGTTCCCCTGAAATAATTGTTGACTTACACGCTGCCTGGTGAAATCGTTGGGAGAAGATAGTTTTAATATAAAATGTTTTTGTGTTTTTAGGTTAAACTTAAGGTGCAATGATCTGACAAGTGACAGCATGATATTGTTAGCTGAAGTGCTAGAGTTCCATGACCACACAACGCATTTAGACTTATCGTGGAACAAATTCTTTATAACCCAAGGTACCTGTTAGCTTTTAAACCCCTTTATACATTTAATTGAAACTGCTTAAGTATTTTTTTTTTTTTAGTTTTTATAGGCTCGCGCTTGACCACCATCTCACCTGATGGTAAGCGATGATGTGTTCGAAGATGGATCACGCTTGCTTAGAAGTTACCTATTCACTCTTGACTTAAAGACCCCTAGATTGTAGCTATCGGGAAACACAAACTCCGGCAGGGAATTCCACTCCTCAGCTGTAGGTACGCATAATAAAAGTATTCTCAAAACGTTTAGTGCGTATGGGTGGGGTGTCCACCATGTAACGATGGCGCATCGCCGTACGTCTGGTAGTCCGATGATGAAACGGGCTGGGCGGAATTAGATCATGCAATTCCATCGCACACTCCCCGAAATGTAATCGATAAAAAACCGATAAGCTGGCAACTCGGCGACGATGTTCAAGGCTTTGGAGCTTTGACTTAACCAGTGCCTCATCACCGATGAGCCTCTTGGCCCGCTTTTCGATCGACTCTAGTGCATCAAGCTGGTATTACACACACTACTAGAACACTACTCCATGCATAATCGAACTTGCGCTTTATACAAGCTGAGCAGCTGTTCTGGCGTGAAGTACCTTCTCACCTTTGCAAGGATCTCCAGCTTTTTGGCAGCCAGCTGTGCAAAAAGTAAAAAAGTTAAGTTGAAAAGTTCTAAATAAATATTATGTTTAAAAGTCACTCATGAATATGAGGCCTGAAAATTAAAATGCATGAAATCAGGTGCATAATGGGTTAAAAGGGGGAGGGGGGTAATTCGATGGCTCACAATCGCATCTAATCAATCTCTATTTTTTAGCATCGGCGCATTTCTATTTCAAAATAATATGATAAAATATCAAAATATAACACTGATGTATTGTTAAGAGGCCTTTGTCGTACAGACAATAAAGCCCTAGTATTTTATCGAAAACCCCACTTTATTTCGTGATGTTAAATGTGATGAAAGTTGGCAATAAAATTGTTGAGGCGAACGTGCACATGGCCGTTTAGAGATGTCCAGAGGCTGAAACTTTCAGCTAGCTTTCTCATCCGCGAGGGGACCTCATAAATATTTAACAGAACGCCAGTACAACACAACACTCTTCTTTTCAACATGTATTTGACGCGTATTTCGTACTCCTATAATCTGCACATTCGAGGATGAAAAACTGTGATGTCAATCAAAGCACCGGTTTTTGTGCTTGTCCAAATTGGATAAAACGAAATTTAGGGCGCAAAGCGGTGAAATATTGGATCTTTATTGTTTTGTGATTAAAGCTGTAGAATGATGTTGATAGTAAATTGATGAAATGGAACACCAAAATTTTATGCTTGGGCCGAGACTGGGTGATTTCTATTAACCACAACTGGAACATAGGTTATAAGTACATACCTTACAGTTAAATTCTGCTGAAATCAAGAAAAATTATCTCTACCACCTAGCGTTTTTGTCACTATTAAAAGGCTGTAAGTACTGAGTAACAGCTATCATATCGATATTTTAGTGCGTAGTCCTCACCATTTTGGGCTTCCTCGATCTATTAATGGTGAATACACATGCTTTACATAAAAGTTTTGAAGTAGTTTGCATGCTTTTGTGAAATTTACCTATCAAAAGTTATTATTATTAGGGTACATGGTACGCAAGCTCTAAAATCGTCTTTCAAATCTGGGTTTTTATTACCACGACCTCAAGCACCAAAGGCGATGTCTTAGCCACTGGGCGACCACGACTTACCTCTAACTTTATAAATTTATGTTTTCAGGAGTAATCCCGTTAATCCGTACACTGTGTCAAAGTAAAGTTCTGGTGGAGTTAAATCTGTCCTACACTGGCCTCTGCGTAGGACTGGAAATCGGGGGTCTACTTCGCATACAAACCTTGAAGGTGCTGGATCTTAGCAATAACAGGTAATGTACAGCCACAGAACTAATATCTTTCAGTTCTGTTTTTGTCTACTCCCTTCACGATGCTCTGCTCAATAATGTCAAATTCACAAAAAATTACACCCAGTTGATTATTAAAAACGTGAAACTGTGACAATTAAACAATTCCTATTCTATAGTGACGAGCTAGTGACGCACTAGTGTCGAGCTCCCAATTTTGTAGTGTTGTAGTGTGTGGGGGGTGTATTGTAGTGTTATCCTTCGGTATTTAAAACCGGGACCGCCTGCATATTATGACAAAGTCACTTTTAGTTGATAGCCGTCAATTAATATACAGATGAAGACTTTTCTTGTTTATTCATAGCGTTATAGCTATGTAGCCTGTATCAGTTCTGTGTGCCCTGTTTCCATCATACGGTGTTTATCACTACATATTGAAAACGTCGTTTTTGCCTCAGTTTCGATTAAAACTGACAGTTTCTGTTATTTCCACTTCCAACATTACAAACTTTCCGTTCCTTATCATAGTGTCCATGATATAAAGTTACACTGGAAGTACCGAAGACTGACGAGATCCGTTTCCCTATTAACTGCAAATGAGATACAATTATGTCTATTTTGAGCGAGACACTTGATTATCTGAGACCCCTGAGAGGTAAATAAGGACGTTAAAAGAATGACGTGTCAAATGATAGTCATAAATTATCGTCACTTTGGGCATTCCGGCCTTAATTGAAGACGTTTCAGGAATGGTGTTTTTGTGCGAGGTAATCAGGATGTCAGCCGAATCCCTGGCTTGCTTAACGAACAACTTGGTGAAAACGTGTCGAGCTATTGCCATAATCATCACTTTCGGCTTTTTGGCGAGGGTTCTGAGGAGACAAGTGTCATTTGACGTCATCGAAGGTGATGGTCCAAATGCCAAAATGTAAGGTATCGATTACGTGACATTTCGATAGCATTTGACATTCCCATACATTTTTGACGTTTTTCCAATCGTTATCGCCACGCTTTCAATGATAAACTGTCGCTTGTCTAAGGCCTCAGTAGCGATGCAACGATATCGAATTTTCTATAATATCGACCTTAAAATATCGACTCTTAACTAATTCTAAAAACTTTTAAAAAGTGTCGATATTTTCGGTTATTTTATCGAAATTATGGCCTTTGATATAAACATCGATATTTTCATCAATTTGGTAAAAAATACTCCAATCATCAACACACAAAACTATTATGACTGGTAACTGTATCTGACGATTTCTAACTGATTCTTAGAAGAAAGTTATACATTTATATTCCATAAGATATTGATTTCATTTTTAACCCCCGACGGAAAAAGAGGGCTGTTTTAAGTTTGACGTGTGTATGTGTGTGTCTGTCTTTGGCATCATAGCTCCTAAACGGATGAACCTATTTTGAATTTGGTTTTTTGTTTGAAAGGTGACTTTGTCGACAGTGTTCTTAGCTGTGTTTGAATAAAGTTGGTTTAGCCGTTCATAAGTTATCCGCATGTGGTTTTTTTCGCAAGATATCGTGTCACTATTAAGTGTTTTGATATATAGTCGATTTAATATAAATAGAATATACTGCTTTAAACGTTGTATGTTCCTCGACGCGAGTACGAAGTTAATTTTTAGCTTTATAGAGGTTTTTTAAATTTGTATTTTTTTTTTGTTTTCTAACTAGCATCTTATCTAAATTAATATAATTCAACATAAAATTAAATTCTCCTATTCCAATTCTAGTGATTCTAAATAAGTTACGGCAGAGAGAAATTTTACTTAGGGTTGGTTGCTAACACGATTTTAAATTGATTATTTGTCATACAATATTGTCAATGTAACCTCGTGTAATGTATTTTTTTGCAGATTAACCACGAATGCCGCTAAAACCATAGCCAAAAATATGAGTAAAGCGACGAGTCTACTCATCTTGGACTTATCCTCCAATCCATTGAATCCCTTAGACGCGTTGGAACTGCTTCGCAGCCTGAAAGCTCAGGATATCGGGCTTAGGGAACTTCGTATGGACTTTATTACAGTCAACAAGAATTTTGCCATAGTAAGTATAATATGTCCAAAGATCCCAGTCGTTCCCGACGTCTTAGACTATTATTATATTTACAAATTATTTAATTATGAATTATATCAATATTCTGCCATCATACATAAAAACCGGCCAAGTGCGAGTCGGACTCGCGCACGTAGGGTTCCGTACCATTATCGCAAAAAACGGCAAAAAAATCACGTTTGTTGTATGGGAGCCCTACTTAAATATTTATTCTATTCTGTTTTTAGTATTTGTTGTTATAGCGGCAACAGAAATACATCATCTTTGAAAATTTCAACTGTGTAGCTATCACGGTTCATGAGATACAGCCTGGTGACAGACAGACAGACAGACGGACCGCGAAGTCTCAGTAATAGGGTCCCGTTTTTACTCTTTGGGTACGGAACCCTAAAAATCAGCGCTAAAACTTTAGGGAAAGTGGATAAGCTTTTTGCGTACAATAGCACCTGTAAATTGGCCCTCGGCCCAAACTAGCAAGTATACGTACATTCTAAGTACACACTAACACTACTCAATCCTACATATTGTATAATCATTTTGTGCAGAAAGCTTTCAGTAATTTCCGGGATCTTGCTCTAATACAGATACACCTGTATTATGAATGTAAAAGCTTGTTACGGTATGTTTGGATTGATTTATTCAATCACGCTTCAAGGGCTGAAAGGATTTGATTGTTTTGTATGGGTCAAATCTTGCTTCCGAATAATATAATACAATTATCCGCAACTGATTCAGCTGAAATTTTTCATTTAGATGACAATGCATGGATACTATATACTAAGTGACATCATTCTTAATCTAATATGGCAGACTCCCAAAAATGGCGAATCAATAATTTTTTAAGCACTTCCATAATAATATGAGTCAAATGAAAGTATTTGCTGAGAGGAATACGATAAAAACTCGTTTGAAAAAAGTTGTTTACATTAATAATTTTATCATTACAGGAACTAAAAGAGATAAAGAGTCTGGCATACAGAAAAAAGACTTTGATAACTCACGGCCACGTTCTTGGCAACTACACTCTAGAACAGCCTGACATGAAGGTCATATACTTGAAGCAGCTCGTGCGGCTCACTACAAGAAAGAAAAGAGCTGACGACATCTTGTAAGTTGATTCGTCTTTTTTAGAATACCGTAACAAAAGGGTGTCAACGAAAACTAAAGCCTAGCTATCTGTTTGCATAGTACCCTTTTTAACCGACTTACCAAAAAGGAGGAAGTTCTATGTCCGACTTTTTTTTTTTTTTTGTATATTTCCACCGATATCTCCGTCAGTTAGGTACCGATTTAAAAAAATATTTTTTTGTTTTTATTTTTTTTTATTTTATTTATTTATATTCACATAATGGTAAGTAACTTATAAACTAAGCCCCACAAAACCGTAGTAATGGTTTGACTGTGGGGTCGGTGAGTCTCTTTACACTTATTCTTAGATTTCATACTTAAAGCTAATTATTAATTAAAGACACGTTTCTAAATAATATCTTTCTAAACGATTTTTAAAGCTGTTTTTATTCGTTTCACTCCTTATATCTGCCGGCAGACTGTTCAATAGATATGGTATTCGTTTTTTTAGGGTTCTGTCACCAAAGTAATTAGTGACCCTGGGTACATTGAATCTGCCAGCAGCCATAGATCGTGTGTTATGGTTGTTGATTACGTAAGTTAAGTTATGCTCTTGGGTACCATGGTGGTTAACTGCTAAAAGAATCTTATGTTTATAACTTATCGGTAGAATTTTACATATTTTGAATAGTTTCCTATAATCTCCTTTACAACTGTTCTTAGTTTTTTGAGTAACAAGTAGTTTCAAAAATCGAATTTGAAGAGCTTCTAATTTATCCAAGTTGGTTTTGAATGTTAATCCATAGCTGTCAAGAGCATAACTCATAATAGAATCTACTAATGACATGTAAACACACCTTAGTATACTAATAGGAACCTTGAAGCTTAAGTGGTACATTTTACTTAACAATATTCTTAATTTACTACAAATATAGTCTATGTGTTGGGACCAAGAAAAGTTCTCATCTATTTTCATGCCAAGGTAGGTTACACAGTCAACTCTTTCAATAGGATTACATTTACAGTCCAGTAAGTTATTATGGTGGCATATATAATCGTGGGTAAATAAAGGTGGAGTCGCACAACGAGGTCGTAAATATGGCGAATGAATTAACAATAATTTAGTTTTATCAGCGTTTAATATGATGCCATTGTCGTGCGACCATTTTACAACAGCGTCTATATCTTGTTGAACTAGCTTGTAGGTATCGTCTATGTTAGTCCCAGAGCGAAGTATGCACAAGTCATCAGCAAACATATACGCTGAACAATGCTGTAGCACTCGGCACAAGCTGTTAACATGCATAAGATAACAAATTGGTCCACATCCCGAGCCCTGCGCCACCCCACTCCGCACCTCGACACTGTCACTAAGCACGTCCTCCACCTTCACACGGTAGGAACGCGCGGTGAGGTAATCACGGAACCATGGGTTCAGTGGTTCTCTCACCCCGCACTCCCCCATCGCATTGAGTATGGTATCGGATTGCAAAGTGTCAAATGCTTTTTTATAATCAAAAAATATTGCTATTACAAATCTTTTATCATCTAAGTAACTATTAATTTCGTCTGTAAATTTTGTTAGCAAAGTATTTGTACTTTTTCCTTTCAAAAAACCGTGTTGACACTCGTTAATGATGTTATTTTTTTGAAGATAGTTACTTAATTGGTTGACGATACACTTTTCTATAATTTTATCTATACTAGATAAAATTGATATCGGTCTGAAGTTTGATACATTTTTGCGATCCCCTTTTTTGTGAATTGGTCGTACTATTGCTTCTTTAAGCTTGTTAGGAAATTTGTAGTTCTTGACAGTTAGGTTTATTAATTTAGCTAACACAGGGCTCACTTTATCAATAATAATTTTCAGGTCGGACATTCGCACAAGATCGCTACCCGGTGATTTATTTGTATGCATGTTTTTAATTATGTTTTTAACGTTTTTAACGTTTGATAGAATATGTTTCGAAATTGGTCCCATTTTAATTTGGTTAATATCTGATGAAGAACTTCGGCGATATACAACAGAACTCTTCAATAAATAACGGAAAATCTCTTGGGATTGCTGCAATCGCATGTCTGTTTATTGTTTATACCATTTCATAACATAAAATCACGCCAGTACGCTCTAAAGGGGTACGCAGATGTGTATAATTCACCTTGGTACACTCTCATTCCACCGGTTATGTTGTTTCATGATATTCGGGTAATCTATTTTGGCACTATAGGTACCTTACTAAAAAGCGAAAAATAAAAAAAACATTTTTACAAAAAAATACTACCGATTTCCAAATAAGAAAACTACAAAGTGAAAAATAACTTTATTTTTGGAAGTCGGTGTCCATGACGTAAAAAATTGGTACCTACCAAAGATGGCTGCTGGGAGCAGTGGGCACATTAAAAAACTGATGATGATGATGAGTTAGTTTACTAAACTCTTGCCTTCTGCCTCTTCCTTTCTTCTCCTTCTTTCTCTCTTCCAATGGTTCTGTAGCCTCTATATTAATATTTTAATGAGGAAAGATTTATATTTTTGTATGTAACGAATAAACTTAAAAACTATTGAACCGATTTCAAAAATTATTTCACCGTTGGGAAGTTACATTATCCCCGGGTAATACAGGGTACGTTTTATCCCTGTATTCCCATGTTAACGGGAACTACGCGGGTGAAACCGCGAGGCGTCCGCTAGTGTCAAATAGATTGATTGAGTCGGAATTGCGCTAAGCTACTGTTTTATGATACGATTAGTTGTGGTTGCCATGAATAGTCTCTTGTCACAATTTCGTATACACTGGTATAGATACTGCAACTCATCTTAGCGCGCGGCGCCATGTGTTCGTGCGCTTGTAATACACACGTGTTGCTCGGACGACGACTGCCGCGTCACTGCTACACAAATAATGGCTATATAATTACAAACGCACGCACGCATATATGGTACCGCGCGCAAAGATGAGTTGCAGTATCTATATTTGCTGGTTATAAAGGTAAGGAACTCTCTCTGCGAAGTAATGAATCGCACTTTACATTTTTTTACATAATGTAAGCTGCTGCAGGTAAGCCACTAACATCTGCTAGCGAAATCGTCTGTGTAAAAGTAGCATATTATCCCTAGGGAACAAACGCCCGGTTTACGAAATTATTCTATGTCCTAATCCAAGACCGTACCTAACCGTAACCGTTTGTAAAATTTTATCAAAATCGATTCAGTGATTAAGACGTGAAAAGTATTCATGTACATTATGGATGCAATAAATTGAACTTGAATTTAGTATGGACTTTTCAATTACCGGTCAATTTGGGGACGCTTGGCCTCCGCCTATGTCCAGCAGTGGACGTCTTTCAGCTGATATGATGATGATGATGGACTTTTTATGACTTAAATGTTTGACATGAATTATTATAATTACTTATTCTTTCAATTCTTTCAGAGTCTGGATACTTGATGAAGTTAAGGCAGGCAAGCAGATCCTAGAGATACCGCAGTTCCAGCGAATTATGAAAAGAGCTGGTGTTGCGATCGACGATGAATTTATAATGGGGCTGTCGAAATGCTTCCCTGGCCCCAAAACTGAGGCGAAGATTAGACCGTTCAACCTTGAAAGTAAGTAACGACTAAAAATAATCACTATTTGGTTTTTGGAATCAAGCTCCTTAAGGTGGCTTGGGGTTGAGGTTTTCGGTTCGCTAGTTAGGATATTATCGTCAACCGCTGGACGCTATGCTTGTATATATCATGTGTAAATGTGATATTTGTGTGATGGTCAGAGTAAACTCCCGTTAAATATCCATAACAAATTAGTAAATTACATTCGGAGTTGAAGAAAATCGGACCGCACACGTTTTTCTAATGTATTGTACATACATGTATAAGCCAGTTGTTTTTTTTTGACGAAATTTTGAAAGAAAGAAAGAAAAGTAGTTAATTTGCGCCAGGCATGACGCACATCATAAAAAAAAAAACAAAAGGAATAACTTAAATACGAATACAACAATGTATGCGTCACTACCACGCAAAACGATCATCGCTCAGCATAATGCTGGGAGTCGCATGCAAGACAAAGTCTCAGCGATATTAGTGATAGCGATACATAAGATCTACTTAGATTCTTGGTTAACCCAGTAGATAGGTATGTACCTCAAGTAAAGATAGAGCGGTAGACCCCTGCCCGTTGAACTTATTGAGCACGTCCGGGGTTCGGTTCATCAGGTAAAGCGGTATTGAGTTTTCCATCTAGAATATCTCAGTTGTAGCCCAAAATCTAAATTTGAGCCAGGTTGATAACAATAGGTTCAGCTTTTGTAAATGGGTCTTGAAAATTACTATCAAAATGTGGGTGCAATGCATAATGTTATGGACTAACCCTCTTACTAATAAACACAGAATATAGTTATACCAAGTATAAACCTATGAAAATGAATGGTTATTCCTTTGTTATACCTGGTATAACTTTATTCCGCGTTTATTAGAAAGAGGGTAAGTGATTAATCAAGGGGCAAGAGGCAATACGTATAATGTAAAGTCAAAACGGCCTAAGCGTATTTTACGACAGACATTCATATCCAATTGTTATACCTGGTATAACTTTATGCCGCGTTTATTAGTAAGAGGGTAAGCGATTAATCAAGGGGCCAGAGGCAATACGTATAATGTAAAGTCAAAATGGCCTAAGCGTATTTTACGGCAGACATTTATATCCAATTGTTGTACCTGGTATAACTTTATTCCACGTTTATTAGTAAGAGGGTTAGTGATTAATCAAGGGGCAAAAAGCAATACGTATAATGTAAAGTTAAAACGGCCTAAGCGTATTTTACTACAGACATTCTTATCCAATTAGGTCGAATTTCGCTTAAATATATATATTTTCAAAGCAACAAAATTGTGACAGACAATCACGCTCTTATGCATCTTTTAAGCACATGCCATTCTTTATTTAAAATTTTAATGTAAGTCTTTTCTAACAGTGATGGCTGAATACATACATCGGATATATCCTGAAAAGAAGCCGAGTCCGACGCCAATCGAGACTACCCCCCCAATCGAGACTACCCCGCCAAAACCCGTAAAGGAGTCAAAGAAGAAGAAGGGGAAAAAGTGATAGCCTTATTTCGATTTTTTGTTGCACTTGCACGTTGCACACTGCTGAAAAAAGGTCTTCTGGATATAGAAAAAGAGTAAGAAAGAAAAAGTTTATTTGCGCCATACTTAGCGCAAATAAACCCTTTCATATCATTTACTTAATGTTATTTTTAGTCGGTATGTTAAGGTTATTTATAGTTATTAATATTTTAATAGTAATTAGGAAGAAGATTAATTTTATTTCTTAAGCTTTGTTGTTGAGAATACAATTTTAAGTTTAGTTAATTTATAATATAAGGAGTATTTGTTTTTGAATATTAGTGTTTTATTTACATACAAGCTATTCCGGCAGATTTCGTACCACCTCAGACTGTATGTGAAAATACCTAAATATACAGGGTGTCCCAGAAATCGACGTCAAGCCGTAAATGGGTGATAGACCAAGTTATAACAGTTCTCAGAAAAATACGAAAAAAAATCTATCTCATGTTTTTAAAAATTTATGGTCACTTTAAAAATTTACTAAAAAAATCAATCCCTGTAATGGTTCTTTAACTCCAATTGCTACAAATCCCATAATTTATCTAATTTTTTTATTATTATGTAATCTTGAATAATGCTTGTGTAGATTTTTGCCTAAAATTCAAAGCCAACTCCTCCTACTTGGAAGAAAATTAAACTTTTTCAAAACCAAATTATTCAAATTTACTATTTCGCCCAACTTTAACTGACTGTACTGAAAAAAAAATGTACTACGCTAGTTTGGCAAGTAACATGAAAAATTGGCGCATTTAATAAGGATTCAAAAATGGTGTAACACTTGCTAGATTACGTTTTCAATAATTGGTCAAGTTTTTTTTTGTAAATAGTCTCAGTTTTTACACAAAATGTCCATACTTCCTTAAAATGACTTTAGCTTACCTAAAGCTTTGCTAAACTCCGTTTCTAGTTCAATAGAGACGGAGAGAGTCATTTTACGAAGTGTGAGCGAGACAGAGAGTGACGCCACCTTTATCAGTGACACAACCTTTATCATGAAACGGAGATACAATTTACCGATGAGTGCGAATGAGACAGCAGTAGTTATTGTTCTGTTTTGTAAGCGCAGACGCACACACAATTACAAATCAGTACGTTACGCTGCTTTGTTTGCTTTGTTTTCCGTATTCGTTCATGTTGATTCCGTACTTACCACTTTTTGCGTTGTTTTCTGGACTTAATTGCTTGTGATTTGGACTGTTTAATTCCTCTTTCTGACGACCTGTGCTTTACTCTGGACTGTTGCTGATCCTGTGATTGTGTAGTACTACCATGGCTGTGTACACTGCATTGGAATATGCGAACATGCACCTCGTTTATGGGGAATGCAGATGCAATGCCAATGCAGCCGCTAGACTTTATCGTGAGAGGTACCCGAACAATCGTCACCCAGATCATCGAGTTTTTATTAATGTGCACCGTTCACTATCAGAGGGACGATTCCCTAACCAAGTACATGGTGAAGGAAGACATCGTAATCCGTACGAAGACGTCGTACTACAAGCAGTCCAAGAAGACCCAAGTGCTTCTGTACGTGGAATCGAAACAAGCACAGGTGTATCTAAGAGTACCGCCCACCGAATCTTAAAAAAGAACGAGTTCCACCCGTATGATGTACAGCGAGTACAATCATTACTGCCACGGGATTACGCTCCCAGAGTTGCGTTTTGCCAAAGGATGCTAGAAAGGCACAGAGAAGACCCTCGATTCTTAGAGAAGATTTTATGGACCGATGAGTCAACATTTAAAAAAGATGGCTACATGAATTTGCACAATTTGCACGAGTGGCATGTAGAAAATCCAAATTTGATGAGGCAAGATAAGTCACAGTATCGATTTAAAGTAAACATGTGGACCGGGATACTAAATGGCAAAATAGTTGGACCTTTTGAGCTGCCAGAGATTTTGAATGGCGCAGTTTATTTGGATTTTCTTCAAAATACTTTACCAGATTTATTAGAAGACGTGCCACTGAACGTTTACAGGGAAATGTGGTTCCAGCAAGATGGCTGCCCAGCGCATTATGCCCGTTTAGTAAGAGAACATCTTGATGAAGAATACCCGCTCAGGTGGATAGGGCGCGGTGGGACAATCTTGTGGCCACCCCGTTCGCCTGATTTAAATCCCCTAGATTTTTTTTACTGGGGAGCGGTAAAAGAGAAAGTGTACTCAAAAACAATAGAGAATTTAGCCGAGCTGCGGGAAAGAATAACGGAAGCCGTTGTCTTTGTAAATAGGGGAAGATTTGCCCGGAAAATAACCAGATCTTTTTTAAGAAGATGTCGTGCTTGCATTGCCGTCGAAGGAAGGCAGTTTGAACATTTAATGTAATAAAAAAAAAAAAAAACTGATAATTTGTTTTTTTTTCTAAGATGAGAAAACTGGTCCTGACTTAAAGTAAAAAGGTTGAGTCACTATCATAACTTTGCTCTTAAATTACGTAAAATTTCGATTTCTTATCTCGCTCACGCTTCGTAAAATGACTCTCTCCGTCTCTATCGAACTAGAAACGGAGTTTAGCAAAGCTTTAGGTAAGCTAAAGTCATTTTAAGGAAGTATGGATATTTTGGGTAAAAACCGATACTATTTACAAAAAAAAATTTGACCAATTATTGAAAACGTAATCTAGCAAGTGTTACACCATTTTTGAATCCTTATTAAATGCGCCAATTTTTCATGTTACTTGCCAAACTAGCGTAGTACATTTTTTTTTCAGTACAGTCAGTTAAAGTTGGGCGAAACAGTAAATTTGAATAATTTGGTTTTGAAAAAGTTTAATTTTCTTCTAAGTAGGAGGAGTTGGCTTTAAATTTTAGGCAAAAATCTACACAAGCATTATTCAAGATTAAATAATAATAAAAAAAAATGATAAATTATGGGATTTGTAGCAATTGGAGTTAAAGAACCATTACAGGGATTGATTTTTTTAGTAAATTTTTAAAGTGAACATAATTTTTTTAAAACATGAGATCGATTTTTTTTCGTATTTTTCTGAGAACTGTTATAACTTGGTCTATCACCCATTTACGGCTTGACGTCGATTTCTGGGACACCCTGTATATAGTGTGACCTCGGGCACCCAACGCGTAGAAAAAAAATTGGTTCAAATAAATTGCACTAGATGGCGTGATAAGCTTCGATTTGTTATTGACTTTTGCGAAATATTAAGATATTCTAAAGACGATCATAAAAAAATATGTTTTAATAACACCTTAACAGCAATAACGCCAATCCGATGTTACTACCACAAAGATATTAGGACTAACATAAATACTATTAAAATACAATTAAAATAAAATACAATTAAATATTACAATTAAAATACTGATTGTATTTTAATTGTAATATTTAATTGTATTTATCATACTACAATTATAAATAAAATTAGAATACAATTACAACCCGCGATGGTTTGTGTTGGTATGTTAATACATTCAATAAGTTTTTATAAAAATGTCTTATTCAATAAAACATAAAAAAATAATTTAAATACCATTATATTCCATAAAATGCAATGAAAATTACTTTTCAACATTTTTTATGCACTTCAGTGCTACTCCTGTGAACTTCATCAGGCTACAGTGAAATGTATCTAACTCATTTGATATAATATTTAAAAATCTTATGGCGTGTGACAAGGGGGAAAACTTGTTCTTGTTCTTTTATTGTCCTATTAGTTTCGGTGCTCATAAACTCTTCTAAAAGGGCTGATACTTTTTACTTTTCTGTATGTCACAGGATAATTGGAAAAATCCTAGTATTTTTACAAAATATCGGATCTATTGTAAAATCGGATTATTGGAATCTGAAAAAGTAATTCTGAATCATACGAGCTTATGTAAAGATTTTTGCTTAAAAACATCTAGTTCAGCGAACAATGACGATTATGATGTACATACGATGGCTGATAAGAACAATTTGACCTGACGATTACTCTGATTGATTAACAGCACATACATGTTATATTCTGACCAACCAGAATAAATTCGTTATAAAATAATCACGTTTTACGAATAACAGTTCTCAGTTTGCTAAAACCGACTATTTAGGTTTCTAGCAAAAAAATCAGATATCAGTTCGTTAGTAATACAAAATTGATATTTAATTTCTAATAATCAAATTCCTAAAATCATCACAAAAAACGATTGCACAGCTATCCTACGACAAATATACGCACACATTTGCGGTAAACTCAGACAGAGGCTTGTGAAAACTCATCCCGCCATTTGTACACCAACTGGCTTTGGTAAATGTTTGCTTGCCTCGATATTGCACGCCACATGACGCTTTTTGCTCTCCACTCTTGCCACCGACGGCTGTTTGAAATCATGTCCTGTTTACAAAGATAACTTTCCTCTCAAATGGTACGTTACATTAGTCGTTCGACTGTTTTGCGTCCGGAGGGCGAGAAACTAATTAATTGTCAACGATACGTTACGTACTTTGTTTTGGTTGTGATATTGTATTGTATTTATTTATTTACGACTGGCAGGCCGCCCCGGCTTCGCACGGGTCCACCCCTCCGTCGCCTATTGCGCGCCGCGGTGTTTATCTTTCTAGTAATTTGTTTTGATAACATTTTTAAATTCATGATTTATCTTTTCAAATCAAATCAAATCAAATATTTTTATTTCACATAGGCCTACATGGGCACTTATAAAACGTCGACAAAAGGTGCACGGTTCGGGTTAGTCGTTTCCTGTGGAGAAGAACCGGCAAGAAACTCCACGGTTACTCTTTTAAAAAAATTGGTTTGTTTTTACAATATTTCCACGTTACAGTATTAGTGCTTAGATATGGGGGGACAACGTAGGCCCGACAATAAGTCGAAAGAAACTAAAAAAAAAATGTATAAACGAGAGAGTTAACAAATGTTAACAAGCGTCTAGAAATCTAGAAGGCCTACAATGTTCACACATTCACAAAACAATCAGTAAAAGAATCTATACAAAGGAAAAAATAAATAAAAATATATAACAAGACTAAATTTAACATGTGGCACAAATGTTGTTATCAGTGCTGTAACTATTCATAGCAAAGGGCTATAAAGATTATTGAAATCATTGTAAAAAGTCTAATTAAAAGAAAGAAAAAAAAGTAAAAATGAGATTGAGAATAGTTAGAGACATCCACATATTTGTGCCGTTTATGAGTTACCAGGGAAGCCGCATGCGCAGAAGGAGCTAAATTTTTTATCTTCAACGTAGTCCTTGATTTTGTAATATGCTTTTTTTAATAAGGACACGTTTGATGTAGTTTTTGAACTTTCCATCGGTCAATTCTATAACTGGCTTTGGCAACTTGTTATAAAAGCGTATACTGTTTATAAGAAAAGACTTGCTAGTTTTCGTTAATCTGAATTTGGGTATTACAACTTCATGCTTACTGCGTGTATTTAAATTATGGAAATCGCTTCTAGTTTTGAAAAGCCCTCGATTTTTGCGGACATACAAAATACATTCCAATATATAAAGAGAAGGTAGAGTCAGTATATCGATCTCTTTAAATTTTTCTCTGAGGGACTCTCGTGGACTCATTTTATAGATTGCGCGGACTGCCCTCTTTTGTAAGATGAAAATTGAGTCAACGTCTGCTGCTGATCCCCACAGCAGAATGCCATAAGACATAATACTGTGGAAATAAGCATAGTATACTAACCTTGCTGTGGCTACATCGGTTAACTGCCTTATTTTCCTTACTGCATATGCAGCTGAACTTAACCGACCCGAAAGAGTTCTAATGTGCGCGCCCCACTGCAATTTTGAATCGATAGTATGATTTTGAATGAAATGTCCGATTCCAATAATTCAACCGACGATTATCCTTGTATGCACTACGCAACTGCACCCAAGGACAATCCCCGGTTGGTGCAGGACTATTGCAAAATATGGAGAAAAATGTATTGGGCTATGGATTTAGATCAATTGCCCAAAACTATAGGAGGACTACCGGCCCCTGCCTGACCACTTTTGAACTACACGGCTATAAAATGGCAGCTATTATTATTATATAATATAATAATTATTATTATTATATAGTGTAGAAAGCTGACACTCGCGACTCCACTCGCGTTGACTTAGTACTTATAATATCTCTCTCTCGGGTTTAGTCAATAGTATGAACGTCAATACAAATCTCAAGCTCCCAAGTGGCGAATAAAGTACTACTGCGGTTTGGCACGCTTTTTCCAGCCGCTTGCGTGGTGGAAACAGCAGATCAAAAAAAGAGGGAATCGTTTGACCGCCTCCAAGCTAAGACATCGTAGAACCACTGTCGATCCGTAATATTATTGAGCAAAGTTTGTAACTGTGACTATTTAAATGAACCAAGTGTATCTATTAATTTGTGTGATTTCATTTTCACGATTGTACCACAAAGTACGTAAGCGGCGGCGGCGGCGGCGATGCGCCATTGTACCGACCTAAAGCCCACACACGAGGGAATAAATCCTGACTAGAGTCTGGCAAACGTAAGTAGAGACTAAAAAAGCGCGGCAAATTTAAAAAATATCAGCATAGCAACCCTAAAAACTAGTATGAAATACCTGGAATAACCTAATTTGATACTTTAGAATTATTTATTTTACTTCTGCTGAATAAAAATACTATAGGTACTTTATATAGGTAATACTTTAGATATTATGTAACAAGATGAATAAAACAAAAAACCGTATTCTATAATAATTTTGGTTTGTTCACACGTAAACAATCTTGTTTTTGTTTGAATTCGGCGTCTTTCTCCTGTTGTGTTTCTTGATATTTAGACATCATGCGAAACAACATCTCCCGTAATCCACTTTTAATTGTTTTATTCATTTTTCACATACTAAAATGCTATTATCAAGACTATAAAAAATCAGGTTGTCATTAGTATAGTATTGCCATATAAAAAGTTTGCAAATAATTCGAGTGTCTACTTTCGTTTGCCTGACTCTATTCCTGACATCCCGATGGTTTGCATCTATCGGCCATCCTTAATTCGACATAATTATCTTTATGAATTTACTACGTGTTATTCTGATTAATAAGCCATATTATTGTAAAGTTTCATCAAAAACTGTTTTGTTGTGTAAACAGTTACCCATCCTTATATACTTTCATATTAATATTAGCAGCATTAGTGGGATAAGATTTACTCTCGCATTGGAACGCGATACAGCGACCACACTTACTATTACATCATGTGCTGCTTCCCATCATCCTTTTCGCAGTGGTTTGGTCCTTAAGCCTATTCAGGATATCAGCTTCTTTTTAAAAACTAACGAGCGTAGTGGTGTAACATTTTATCGAGCAAAGGCACGAGCGCGGGTGACGTGGATTGAGGTCGCGAGGAAAGCAAGATACAAATAAATGTTACAGGTAGTGCTCCCTTGCCGTGAAAATTACGTCGAACGCAGCGTCGAACATTCGCAAGAACGTTACATTACATGGAAATGCTTTAAGAAACATGAGCATTTGTATGTATTGTACCTTTTGTAACACCGTTGCATTACATTGTAATACTCGCAAAAACGCTCTAGTGTATTATCACCTTAAGACGCGATAGTCTGAGGATTAATTATTATTGATCTATCAGTTTGGCTCGTTGGCCGTAAACTTTTAAGAAAAATTAAAATACCACGTCAAAACTGACAAATTGTCTGCTAGCAGCAGTAAAGAAATTATAATAAAATTGAATAGTATAAGTTTACCATCTTGCACCAATCTGCATAAGGATGGAGAGAGTCGGATCGGTGGGAGACCAAGGCAAGCCTATTGAGGATCTCTACATAGAGTCTATAAAACAGTCATCTTCTGAATCAGTAGATTCGCTAGAGGCTTTTTTTACTGACTTTGTGCCCGAAGAGCCTCCTAAGGTTAAGTTGTACAAGGAAGGTCTCTATAGCGCTGGCAGTGGAGAGATCTGTGCCAAATATCTAGCCACGTCAGCTAGCTCTGTGTTGAGACATCCCTACTATGATTATCCTTGTATCCACGATCCGGGCATCCAGGAAGCGCTATTTTATCCAGGCAAGTATAATCTAAAGCTATCTATACTTATGTTATGTAGGGATAAAGTTGTCTTTTCATGAACTGATTCAATTAAAAATTTAAATCCGCTGATACAAAGATAGCAAAACTATATATTTATGTCTTAAATCACGGGTACGTGTTCTATATGGATATAATTTAGGATATAGATGTGCCAACACTAAATAGAAATTAAAAATAAAACAAGATGTCTTCAGGTACAGAGCGTCTTTTATTTAATACACAAATATAACATGGTGTCAGGTGAAAACTAATTAAAAACAAGTTACTTTAGTGTAAAGAAAACTATTGTGACGATAACCGATGTATCTCCTACTAGTAATCTTAGTGAAAACAGTGAAAACCATTGTGAAAATCAAAAATGCCTGATGAAAAACGTCGCTGGTTCATTCAGTTGATGGTCTACGACCACCAAAGGGTCGTAAACTTAGTGGGCCAGACGCCAATTGGAAAAAGTACAAACAACTTTTCGAGATCTATATAGAAGCAGCAGGCTTAGAAAAAGTAAGTGAAAACCATAAGATCGCCATCTTTCTCAACGCAGGAGGTGAGGAAGTTGTGGATGTGTTTAATACACTGAAGGCGCAAGACAAAGCTTGGACCTGGACCGTGCTGTAAATATTTGTAGGACTGCAGAAGCTAGAAGAAAACAACTACAAGGAATAGGTGGTATGGCAAAGGAAAGTGTAGATGCATTCAGAAAAATTACAGAGAGGAGCCAATGTAGAGAAGAAAAAACAGGCAAAACTGAAGGGAAGAAGTTGCGCAGCAAGTGTGGGCTACATCACGAGGCTAGGAAGTGCCCTGCCTTCGGTAGGAGGTGTGCAATGTGTAGTAGATATAACCACTATGCAAAGCAGTGCAGATTTAAAAAGAATCTTAGTGAAAGAAAGAAAGTACATGCCGTAGAAGAAGAGGACAGCACTGACAGTAAAAATAACTTCTACCTATCGAGTATGATAACTAATAACAGTATCAAACAACAGTGGTTGGTAAACATAAAGGTTTGTGAAGAAGATTTGAAGTTTATTAGTTTTAAGTTTCTGCCTACCCCTATGGTAAAATGGCGTGAGTTTATGTATGTATGTATGTATTTGAAGTTTAAAATTGATACCGGGGCGGACTGGAACACTTTGTCCTTACAATCTTAAAAAATCATAACTGTGTGTTAAAAAAGTCTAAAAATGTATTAATTGTATAAAAAAAGTGGTAAAGTTTAATATTATTGACTTGCCAGTGCAGACTGTAGTTTGCTTGCCGGATTGTATTAAATTAAACTTAGTGAAAAGAGTAGAAAGTCCGTCACAGTCCAATTCAACCAAAGAAAGTTTTATAAATCAGAATAAGGATGTTTTTACAGGTCTTGGTGACATAGGGACATACAAAATAAAGGTAAAAGAGGATGCAGTTCCTGTAATTAAGCCCATAAGGCGAGTTTCTCATGCAATTAAAAATAAGTTGAAAGAAACCTTAGAAAATTAGGAAAAAAGAGGAGTGATAGAAAAAGTAGAGGGTCCAACTGAGTGGTGTAATAACTTAGTGATTGTTGAAAAACCAGATGGGTCTCTTAGGTTATGTTTAGATCCGAAAAAGTTAAATAATAATACATTGAGAGAGAATTTTTTGATTCCGTCTCCAGAGGAAATTTATAATAATTTACAGGGAAAACAAGTGTTCAGTGTGTTGGACATGAAGGACGGGTTCTTTCAAATAAAATTAGAAGATGATAAAAATCTTTGTATGTTTGGAACACCTTTTGGTAAGTACAAATTTAATAGGATGCCTTTTGGTATTACTTCAGCACCTAAAGTGATGCAAAAAATGAACACTAAGATATTTGGGGATATAGAAGGAACTATGATATATTTTGATGATTTGATAGTTGCAGGAAAGGACAAAGAGGAACATGATAGGATTCTAACTAAATTGATGGACAGAGCCAAAAAGTACAATGTTAAGTTTAATAGTTCAAAATTGCAATATAGACAGGAACATGTAAAGTATGTAGTGTTGATAATAAATAAAAAAGGCATTGGTGTTAATCCAGATCATATAAAAGCAATAGTTAACCTAGAAGTGCCAAGAAATGTAAAGCAACTACAGAAATTTCTAGGTATGTGGAACTACTTAAGCAAGTTCATTCCACAGGATTCAAAAACAACAGATCCACTGAGAATATTGTAAAGAAAAGATATAGAATGGAACTGGGGATCAGCACAAGCAAGCAAGCTTTTAGTGACATAAAAAATAAATTAACTTGTGCGCCTATATTAGCAATGTTAAGTAGTAAAGGACATATAGTTTTACAAACAGACAGCTCAAAAATGGTATGGGAGCATGTTTAATGCGAGAGGACCAATATCATTTTATTCAAGGTCATATACTAAGTGTCAAACTAGGTGGGCTCCTATAGAAAAATAGCTCTTTGCAATCTGTGTGGCAGTTGAAAAGTATCATCAGTTTGTGTATGGACGCAAAATATTAATTGAAACTGACCACAATCCATTGGTAGCAATCATGTCAAAAGATATAAGTAAAATTTCAGCCAGGTTGCAAAGGATGGTTCTTAAACTTTTGAATTATAATTTTGAGATTAAGTATATACCGGGGTCACAGATGTATATTGCTGACTATTTGTTTAGAAACTTTTGTGATAACAAGCAGGAAGAGCCTACTTTGCAAGAAATTATACATACAATTGATACAGAAATAGTGTATGGTTTAGAGAAAGAATTGCCTATTTCTAAAGAAAGATTACAAAACTTAAAAAATGAAACTTTGAGAGATGCAAACTTTCAAAGTGTGCTCAGCTAGTATAATAATGGGTGGCCTAGTAATGACAGAAATTTTATTAACAAAGAATTAAAAGTTTTTTATAAATTAAGAAATTAATTACATGTTTACAACAATATTATACACTATAAGGATAGGATAGTTGTTCCAAAGCATTAAGGCAAGATATGATCAAGTGTATTCATGAAGGTCATGCTGGTGTTGTAAAGAGCAAACAACGTGCTAGAAGGGTTTTATTTTGCCAGGTATATCTGTAGACATAGAAAACTTTATGAAAAACTTGTGAAAAGTTCAGACCATCTAATACTAAAGAGCCTTTAATGTCTCATGAGGTGCCAGATATCCCATTTCACAAGGCCGGTATAGATATTTGTTCCTTTTCAGGAAAGGATTATTTGGTATTAATTGATTATTATTCAAAGTGGATAGAGGTCAAATACTTAAAAGAGCTCGCTGTTTTCTCTTTTAATTTATATTAAACAGTATAAAGTAATTATGTCAATTCATGGTATTCCAAAGTTCTGTGTAAGGGGTATTATGCCATTTTCCAGTTTTGAGTTTATAAAGTTTGGAATGTCTGAATAAACAGTTGGAATTGTAAAGACGTTGCTAAAAAAATGTAAAGAGGATGGTACAGATTTCGAAATGGGCTTGTTAGCCTACAGAACCTCACCTGTAGCAGGGTTAGAGTACAGGCCCTCTGAGTTACTCATGTCAAGACTCCTTAGAACTACATTACCATGTGTATTTGATAAATTATGGCCAAAGTTACCTATTAATGTCAATGAAAAAATTAAAACAAAGAAAAGTATACACAGAATTATAATAGGACAGCTAAAGCTAAAAAATCATTTGAAAAGGGGGAGAATGTTGTAATACAGAATTGGCCTAATAAAACATGGTTGTCGGGGAAAGTTTTAGAGAAAGTTAAACTAAGATCTTACAAAGTGATGAATGAAGAAGGCAATGTAGTTCGAAGGAATGAAAAGCATATAAAACCTAGCAAGAATGAGTTAGTTATTAAGAAGTAAGTACTGGATAGTGATGGGCCTGTTATTGATAATAGTCAGAGAGATGATAATGTTGTTCCTAAAGTTTCTAGAGAACAAAATGTTACTACTAAAGTTCCTATATCTACTAAGTCAGGTAGAGTAGTTAAGACACCGCAACATTTAAAAGTTTATTATGTTTATTAATATGTAGGTTATTATTAGTTTGTAACATTCTTCTTAAGTTCAAAAGTGATTGTGTTAAGTTTAAAGATAAGTGCTAAGTTAACAGAGACTGTTATGTATTACTATTTATCCTACTTATCATAAAAGGGGGGATGTTCTATATGGATATAATTTAGGATATATAGATGTGGCAACACTAGATAGAAATTAAAAATAAAACAAGATGTCTTCAGGTACAGAGCGTCTCTTATTTAATACACAAAAATAAGTACGAAGTCGTTAAAGTCGTGACAATCTTAGAAGTCGGATTTGATACTCGTTGTTATAATGTCTGGGTCAGGTCTGGGTAACGTAGTAATTAACCGTATAGTTCGGACGGGGTACATTTTGGGGCTTGACAAGCATACCTCCGCTGGCTCAGCCGCGGCTCATTTTGGACCCCAGATTTACGTCATACGACATCCTAATTAATAACTTAATTATTGATTAAGATACCTAACGAATCTTATGTGGGGGCTTTAATTAAAATAGTTGGATAAAAAGCTTACATGTTAGCACAAATATTTTTTTTAGATTAAGTGTGCAAGTTTATTAATTTACATTTGTTAAAAACAAGTGTATTATTACGATAATCGCCATTTTGATGACAGTGGTGGTCGAAGCTAAAAAACATAAAAAATGCAGATTTTGGACACCCAAACTCCACGACAGGGGTAGTAGTTTGCTAATTGTTTAATTATTGGTCGAATTCATCCATATTTCAAAATAAATAATTAGTGGTAATGAAGTTATTTGTTATTCAAAGTCGAAGTTTCGCGCCAATCGTGTTTGTTTACATTTTTATTTTACACAAATATCACCCACCCACATGTAAAAATGATTACAAATATGACTACTATGTCTCTAAATATAATAAACAACAAGAAGAAGCCCAGATCTTAACGTAATTAACAAGCACCGGTCCAATAATACGTAAAATTCATTACCACTACTTTATTTAGTTCAAAACTTCCAAATCATCAATGATATTGTTTTTTTTATTGTAATAGTGGTGTGCCAAAAAGATTTTAGCAATGGATTTTTTTATACTATCGACTCGATTATTGAGCAATTATCCCAAATCGATTCTTAAAAATTAAAATAAACCTGATTTAGGCATAAAATACAATTAGTACTTAAATTATTACTATTAATTATTTCTTAAAGTAATCTTAATAGATTTTTGGACATTATTTGACTACAACCAACTAAACAATTTCATCGAACCGTGGATAATTTCGCGCCGAATTATCTATCCGATTCAAAATTCAAATTCGGAATGCGTTCGCTATTCAAAACTATTTTGTATAAAAATAATAATGATTGAGTCTTTAATGTTTGATAGTCTCAGAAGTATACAAAGTGCCTAGTATATTTTTATGTAAGTTTGTAACGCAAGTGTAGATAAATTTAGTTTCGGGGAACCAACGATTTTGTGATTATTCGTTATATTGCAATGAGTGTCGCACTGGCCCAGTGGCTAAAGGCCTCGCCTTGCCTGAGGTCATGGGTTCAAATCTGGACAAATACCAATGATTTCCATTTTCAAATTCATTAATGTACTTTCTAAGTATATTTTAGAAATCGTTGACAACGGTGAATGGTTCAAATCTGGACAAATACCAATGATTTCCATTTTCAAATTCATTAATGTACTTTCTAAGTATATTTTAGAAATCGTTGACAACGGTGAATGAAAACATTATGAAGAAACCTGGTCTTATAGTCTCAAATCGCCAACCCGCATTGAGCAAGCGTAGTGATCAATGTTCGTGCCTTTTCTGTATGAGAAGAGGCCTTTGCCTTGCAGTGGGACAGTTATAGGCTGGTATTATTATTATAATTATATATTGAATAATAAGTTGAGAGTATGGTATGGTTAGGTTTTGAATTCGGTCGAGTTTGTTGTAATGTTATGAAAATTGGTTATTCTATACATACTTTTAAAAGTTTATTTTTATTCATTTTAAGAACATAAGTTTGGTTTGTATTTACATCTGCATTCCCCAAAAACTATTAATATCAATAACCTTGTGCGTATCTTCTTGCGCGGTTCCTTTCCAAGCGAGTTATGGCATGGTTGTCAACCAACTAAGCTGAAAATCATCTAGAAGCATGACATTTGGCAGAAAGGTTCCTCAAGTGACGTAAGTGTGCAGTAAGAAAGGATTTTTGGAAATTGCATCCCTAAGGGGGTAAAAAGGGGTTTGAAAGTTTGTATGAAAAATCTAATTCCATAATTCTTGAAACTTAGCACAAATATTATTCTAAGTAAACAATATAGGTTGCCATTATTAGTTTTTCGAAACCCCCAAATGACGATTAAGGGGATGTTGAAGTTTGTATGGAAGAATCTGATTTCTTGGGTCAATCAACATGAAACTTGGCACAAATACCAACCTAAATAAACAATAAAGGTTTTCATTATTAGTTTTTCGAAACGACACCCAAAAGAAAAAATATAATAAATCACATATTAAATATTTCTTTGGATAATAAATTTGAAAATTGACATAAATACCCATCCTAAGTGAATCATTATTAGATTTACTTATCTAGTCCCAAAATACGATTTTTGGGGAGTTAAAGTGCTTTGAAGAATTTTATTTCCCGGGTTAATAAATTTGATATTTAGCACAAATACCAACCTAAGGAAACAATAAAGGTGGTCATTATACATTTTTTTAAACTAACTCAAGCTAAGAATCTTACTGGACAGGGTTTCGTTTTTGACGTGGGTTTCTAGGGGAGCACTAAGGCACGATTTTGCGGCAATTCAACCTTTAAGGAAGTGAAAAGGGTCAAAATTAGTTTGTATGTAAAATCAAATTCCTTGGGGATAAAGTTGATGATCAAAATTTACATAAAACATTTTGAAAACTCCCTCCCAGATTGGGTTTAGGTGTTAAAGTTTTTTTTGAGGCAACTCACTGCGCAATCTGACTAACATAAAATGATAAATAAAAAAGAGAAGAAAGGAGTGAATAGCATATTTAGGTTGTTCAAAACTCGACCCTCAACGGGGCAAAAAGGGTTGATAAGTTTTTAGGGGAGGATTTTACTTTGTGGCGATAACCTAAAATGTATTATTGTTTAAGTCAAATAACGAATCGTCCCAATCCAATAAACCCACCAACCCCAAACCCAAATCCACGATACCCAGTTTTTAATAGTGTTAATAATATCTTATTTTTTGGTTGCCTTTTTTTTTATAAAAAACGTTGCCCCACACTAGGAATTTCTTCCTGTATACAAACATATAAACTCACATACACAAACACCCAGAGCCGGAACAACTATCTGCAGGTCATACAAATATTTGCTCCGTGCGGGAATGTATTGTATGGAGTTTCTTGTGCATTCTTCTCCATATCAACCTACATTTCCGAATGCACGGTAGAATCAATATTTTATAACATGTAAATTTTTTTAACACCCCTTTTTTTTTTTTTTTTTGTTTACGGGGGGAAACCTTCAAAAGGCGCCTGGAATTTCGGGGAAAAAACCAGGGAGTGTGGGATTTTTACCTCACTAAAACCACCCCGGTGATCACCATCAGCACGTAGAAGGGACCCCGTTACCTCTCAAAAGACCACCCCGGAACCCCCTCTGTGCAACGCCTGTTAGGGCACGTCCCTGGGGAGATTAATAATGCACCTCCCCTGAGCCTCGCTGTGCACGGCAGCACGTGACCACTGTGCCACCGTCTTTCCTGGGGTCACTTGGTGGGCGAGCAGAGTCCCCAATCTGACCGCCCATGACCCCGGAGTCCCGCCTGCCTATGGAGCAGGCGGGGTTTCGGCGTTCTAGGCATCGAGGCGGTTGCCTCAACGACGCCTTCTTCTCCGAGTGGGATCGGCCCTCTCACGATCCCGCTCGGCAGCCTCCTTCTGTACCATCACGGTCTCACAGAAGGAGGCCATTTCCCTCCAGTTTTCTGTCTCTGCCAGCATGGCCCTCACAACTGCTGGCAGAGACAGGTCTCGCCCGATCCTGGCGACCAAGACCTGCCGCTCAGAGGCCCATGCAGGGCACTCCTCGAGCGTGTGCTGTGCAGAGTCAAGGTCGCCTCCACAGTGGTGGCAATTTGCCGTGGTCTCTCGCCCAATCCTATTCAGGTACTCACCGAAGCAACCGTGCCCGGTGAGTACCTGAGTGAGCCTGTAGGAGATGCGCTCCTCTCTCTTCAGCCAGGCTTCGAAGTGCGGCAGGACGGCTTCGACAACGCGCTTGCGCGAAAATTGCGGCTGCTGTAGCCGCTCGCGCCACCGCTCGAGCGCGTGTCGCCGTTCCTGCCGCCTCAGCCTTACTACAGCTATTCCTGGCACGCTATCTCCATTCTGGCGGATGGCACGTATTCGGCTTTTTTTTTTTTTAACACAAGTTTTTTTTGAGGCAACTCACTGCGCAATCTGACTAACATAAAATAATAAATAAAAAAGAGAAGAAAGGAGTGAATAGCATATTTAGGTTGTTCAAAACTCGACCCTCAACGGGGCAAAAAGGGTTGATAAGTTTTTAGGGGAGGATTTTACTTTGTGGCGATAACCTAAAATGTATTATTGTTTAAGTCAAATAACGAATCGTCCCAATCCAATAAACCCACCAACCCCAAACCCAAATCCACGATACCCAGTTTTTAATAGTTTTAATAATATCTTATTTTTTGGTTGCCTTTTTTTTTATAAAAAACGTTGCCCCACACTAGGAATTTCTTCCTGTATACAAACATATAAACTCACATACACAAACACCCAGAGCCGGAACAACTATCTGCAGGTCATACAAATATTTGCTCCGTGCGGGAATGTATTGTATGGAGTTTCTTGTGCATTCTTCTCCATATCAACCTACATTTCCGAATGCACGGTAGGATCAATATTTTATAACATGTAAATTTTTTTAACGTTCAAAAGTGCCGCATAATGGCCTAGTTGAAATAAATACATTTGATTTGATTTGAACACATTTAACTACTGGAATCGAACCCGCGACACGCAGCGCAGCAGTCAATCGCTCAACCACGTCGCCAACCGTGCGCCCAAACGCGCCTTTACTAACTGCATACAGGGTGTCCCAGAAATCGACGTCAAGCCGTAAATGGGTGATAGACCAAGTTATAACAGTTCTCAGAAAAATACGAAAAAAAATCTATCTCATGTTTTAAAAAAATTATGTTCACTTTAAAAATTTACTAAAAAAATCAATGCCTGTAATGGTTCTTTAACTCCAATTGCTACAAATCCCATAATTTATCAAATTTTTTTATTATTATGTAATCTTGAATAATGCTTGTTTAGATTTTTGCCTAAAATTTAAAGCCAACTCCTCCTACTTAGAAGAAAATTAAACTTTTTCAAAACCAAATTATTCAAATTTACTGTTTCGCCCAACTTCAACTGACTGTACTGAAAAAAAAATGTACTACGCTAGTTTGGCAAGTAACATGAAAAATTGGCGCATTTATTAAGGATTCAAAAATGGTGTAACACTTGCTAGATTACGTTTTCAATAATTGGTAAAATTTTTTTTTGTAAATAGTGTCGGTTTTTACCCAAAATGTCCATACTTCCTTAAAATGACTTTAGCTTACCTAAAGCTTTGCTAAACTCCGTTTCTAGTTCGATAGAGACGGAGAGAGTCATTTTACGAAGTGTGAGCGAGATAAGAAATCGAAATTTTACGTAATTTAAGAGCAAAGTTATGATAGTGACTCAACCTTTTTACTTTGTCAGGACCAGTTTTCTCATCTTAGAAAAAAAAAACAAATTATCAGATTTAATTTTTTTTTATTACAATAAATGTTCAAACTGCCTTCCTTCGACGGCAATGCAAGCACGACATCTTCTTAAAAAAGATCTGGTTATTTTCCGGGCAAATCTTCCCCTATTTACAAAGACAACGGCTTCCGTTATTCTTTCCCGCAGCTCGGCTAAATTCTCTATTGTTTTTGAGTACACTTTCTCTTTTACCGCTCCCCAGTAAAAAAAATCTAGGGGATTTAAATCAGGCGAACGGGGTGGCCACAAGATTGTCCCACCGCGCCCTATCCACCTGAGCGGGTATTCTTCATCAAGATGTTCTCTTACTAAACGGGCATAATGCGCTGGGCAGCCATCTTGCTGGAACCACATTTCCCTGTAAACGTTCAGTGGCACGTCTTCTAATAAATCTGGTAAAGTATTTTGAAGAAAATCCAAATAAACTGCGCCATTCAAAATCTCTAGCAGCTCAAAAGGTCCAATTATTTTGCCATTTAGTATCCCGGTCCACATGTTTACTTTAAATCGATACTGTGACTTATCTTGCCTCATCAAATTTGGATTTTCTACATGCCACTCGTGCAAATTGTGCAAATTCATGTAGCCATCTTTTTTAAATGTTGACTCATCGGTCCATAAAATCTTCTCTAAGAATCGAGGGTCTTCTCTGTGCCTTTCTAGCATCCTTTGGCAAAACGCAACTCTGGGAGCGTAATCCCGTGGCAGTAATGATTGTACTCGCTGTACATGATACGGGTGGAACTCGTTCTTTTTTAAGATTCGGTGGGCGGTACTCTTAGATACACCTGTGCTTGTTTCGATTCCACGTACAGAAGCACTTGGGTCTTCTTGGACTGCTTGTAGTACGACGTCTTCGTACGGATTACGATGTCTTCCTTCACCATGTACTTGGTTAGGGAATCGTCCCTCTGATAGTGAACGGTGCACATTAATAAAAACTCGATGATCTGGGTGACGATTGTTCGGGTGCCTCTCACGATAAAGTCTAGCGGCTGCATTGGCATTGCATCTGCATTCCCCATAAACGAGGTGCATGTTCGCATATTCCAATGCAGTGTACACAGCCATGGTAGTACTACACAATCACAGGATCAGCAACAGTCCAGAGTAAAGCACAGGTCGTCAGAAAGAGGTATTAAACAGTCCAAATCACAAGCAATTAAGTCCAGAAAACAACGCAAAAAGTGGTAAGTACGGAATCAACATGAACGAATACGTAGATGCGCAGTAAACAAAGCAGCGTAACGTACTGATTTGTAATTGTGTGTGCGTCTGCGCTTACAAAACAGAACAATAACTACTGCTGTCTCATTCGCACTCATCGGTAAATTGTATCTCCGTTTCATGATAAAGGTTGTGTCACTGATAAAGGTGGCGTCACTCTCTGTCTCGCTCACACTTCGTAAAATGACTCTCTCCGTCTCTATCGAACTAGAAACGGAGTTTAGCAAAGCTTTAGATAAGCTAAAGTCATTTTAAGGAAGTATGGACATTTTGTGTAAAAACTGAGACTATTTACAAAAAAAAACTTGACCAATTATTGAAAACGTAATCTAGCAAGTGTTACACCATTTTTGAATCCTTATTAAATGCGCCAATTTTTCATGTTACTTGCCAAACTAGCGTAGTACATTTTTTTTTCAGTACAGTCAGTTAAAGTTGGGCGAAATAGTAAATTTGAATAATTTGGTTTTGAAAAAGTTTAATTTTCTTCCAAGTAGGAGGAGTTGGCTTTGAATTTTAGGCAAAAATCTACACAAGCATTATTCAAGATTACATAATAATAAAAAAATTAGATAAATTATGGGATTTGTAGCAATTGGAGTTAAAGAACCATTACAGGGATTGATTTTTTTAGTAAATTTTTAAAGTGACCATAAATTTTTAAAAACATGAGATAGATTTTTTTTCGTATTTTTCTGAGAACTGTTATAACTTGGTCTATCACCCATTTACGGCTTGACGTCGATTTCTGGGACACCCTGTATAAGAAAACAATTTATAGGATAAATGAAATCACGCGAACAATGTCGCGGGCGGAGTGCTAGTCATACATAAACATACTCATATTTATACTGGTCATTCTGTATAAAACCGTCTGAAATGATCAATGTAAAACTCTCTTTTATATTAAAATGTGCCCGATAAAATATTTTGAATACCGACTGCATTCCAAATTTAAATTTTGAATTCTTTTACGTTCGGCGAATTCGGCGCGAAATTAGCCACGAATCCTATTTTTTTTTCAATTTACTGTTCTGATAACATTATGAAAGCATTTATGTATAGTTATTACTATATTATTACTATAAGTTGTTATTTTATTTTGTGCCTATAAACTAATTTTAATTTTAAAACAATACATTTTTGAAATCACTCATTTATTTAAATGAATAATTTTAAATAATCGAAATACACTTAATCGTTTAGGCTGAATGCAATTTTAATCGATTATGAGACGCGTGAATGGACAGCAAAAAAAAACAACACCAAAGAAATGTCATGTTGCAAGGTTGCATCAAAATTTTAAGCAATTTTTTTCCAGATTTTGGCTTGTATTTTTATGAATTTTTGTATGACAAATTAGGAACATAAGGACGCAAATAAAATGAGTATATCTTTGTGTTGTCCTTTTGCATCTTTTCAGCAAGGGAAAAGGTTGTTTATGTACATATTTTGAGCAAATCTAAATTGTCTACCTTTTGGAAAGGTGTAGTAATTCGTATTTTGTACACATTTTGCAGTAGACTGACGCGGTTTAACCGACCGCAACATGTAAATAAAGATATTTTTTACAAATTTACTGTGTAAAATAGCTGCGTAAACTTATTTTTCTGAATAAATTCGAATGTTGAAAGTTCAAGTAAATTCCTGAATTTCATGATGTAATTTGCAACAACCTGTCGACTCAGCTGGTGTGTCATGTGTCAAAATCTTGTCGAGCAGAGTGGTTAATTAGGATTATAAATTGGATTTTTAGTAGACGTAAAGACGTTTTTTTTTTCATACAAAGTTATCACGACATGTTGAGAAATGTCATCGGACTTCTATATTGTCACGATTATAGTAGAAGATTCTTTTTATTTTATAATGACGATATATTTTTGTGAATACACAAGGGCCATCCCAACTCATTTCAACAGCATTATTTTGGTAAGAAAGACATCGGAACTACACGGTGAAAATCTCTCAGAGCAATTGAAACTACCTATCTATAACCTACTGTTTATCCATACATGTTAATGTAGTTGTTGTGTTTTCTTTTTCACGTCTTAATGGCTGAACAGATTTAGATCAAACTTGGTAAACCGGTAAACCGTGTCCTGAAATATACTTCCCGTAATAAAAAGTGTCCTTTATACTTTACACCCGCAAAAGTATGTTCTCTCGAGATAATTTTCTTGCGTGCGAAGCCACTGGCAGAAACTAGTGGTACATAATCATCTATAAGGCATGTAAATTATTTAAACAATGATCTATTTTAGATCCAATAAAAAAATACGAAGATGATGGTCAAGAGTTATATCTGGATTTGTGTAAGGAAATGAGAATTATACCGGTAAGGATTTTTCACAAAGGATTGTTAACAGGAGAAATTGATTTAAAAGTAAGTTTGTTTATGTATTTTTTTTTATTTATTTAATGTAATTTTAATACAGAGGTGTTACTTAATTCTAAACTCGCCAAACTTTTACGTTTGATGGCGAGAGGCGCTCTTTTACATCACAATGCACCACCTTACTTACAAATCAACTACTTATATATTATATACTGTTATGGTTTAATATTATGTACATATTTAGTTCTGTTTGCTATCCTGTATAATGTTTTTTTAATTTTGACTTATTTGCTCCTTTAATAATTTTTACATTTTCTCTTAATAAATCTATTTTGTTAAACACTTTAGGTACCAAATACTTAGATGTTCTCTTACCATAATAATTTGTTATTTTTGGTTGAACCAGTTTATTCTCTCTAGCCCTACGTGTGTTGTACTTGTTTTTAACATTAACCTTATAATCATCATTATAATAATATTCCAGACCTATCAAATATTCTACTTTTCTCTCTATGGGTAGAATTTTACAGATGGGAAATAACTTATTAATTATATAAATGTTTTATTGCCCGTGCAAATGCTACGATCCTTAAATACTTATTATGCTTCACTCACGTTCATACATCTATTCATACACGTACGTCGGTTATGAGTACTGCGCATTTGGCCTTTCTGAAGAACATCACCAATAAGGTCTATGTATGTATTTTTAGGGCGTCCCCATCCGGCGGTGCCATTCACGTCTGCCTTAAAATACCTTTCGGAGACTACCTTTCATCTTATCATACTCTTTTCAGTCACTACATCTTCTTTGAAACCACAATATTGTTTTATTATATTATTCCTCAAGCTATCATTTAAAGTTACACCACACATACTTCGTAAGGAACGCATTTCTACTGCATTATTCCTAATTTCATGTTTTTTTTTTGCAATACCCAAACTTCACTTTCGTACATAGTGTAGATACCAGCACGCTGTTGTGAACGGCGAGTCGACCCTCCTGAAACATCGACTGGCTGGTCGCAACCGCATGTATAGCACCATTTACTTTAGTTCCCGCATTCACTCTCCTTTCCACATCCTCTTCAATATTTACTTGACACCCTTGTGAACATACTTTACAAATATACGAACTCGTTCATTTGCTCCACACTCTACTCATTTATTTTCCATTCACACTCCGATACATCGTCTTCTCTTTCAAACATCATTACCTTAGTCTTGTTCACATTTATACTAATCCCTTTTAACTTAAAAGCATCATCCATCAAAGTCACCATGTTTTGCGACTGCTCTGCTGTTGATGCAAGTAGAACTTGAATATCTGCGTAGATAAGGCATTTGACAGGCAACTCATTCATCCTCAATCCGCACTCATGCTCTTTCAAACCTATCAGACAACTATATCCATGTAAAAGTTGAACAGCCACGGTTACGCTACACAGCCCTGTCTAACACCCCTTGAGTTGGAAAACCAGCCCGTATACGCCCCATTAATCCTAACATGTACATGTGTATCACATATTTATTTACTTCTAACGCTAATACGATGTTCCCTAGATACTAAACGCCTTTGTAATACTAATAGCAAAATTCTTCGCCACCTAAACCATACTACGCAAATGTTGAAGTGCGCTGCGTATCTTAGAAACATATATTATTATACAAACCACAAACACTCCCTGATCACACACAAATCACATATACAACACACACACAATACACGCCGAACTTTCTTGATTGCTTGTACCTACCAACATAATACAGGATCAAATTTAATAAAATTAATAACTTACCTACCTGTGCCAGTAGCAGCGCCTTCCTGGAGCATAAATCAATGTATAACAGTCCCTTACACTAATATTTTTAAATGTAATCATTAATAAATCATTATTTACCAAAATAACTGCTCTAATATAGATTCTGTCCCTGATTCAACCACATGTGATCTTGACAATTGTATTCCATCCAATATCCCACTGACTCACTTAAAATTCTTAAAAAAATATTATAAGTATCTCAAAAAATATATCAGGTCTACACACGATACTAGCTAGGACACAAATAGCTTGGGATATAATTACCCTAACTGGATGTTGGCTGCCCAACACTCACACTATCCCTGACTAAACGGGCTCTGCATTCGACACAGAGACAACCTTAAAAAAAAATAGAAGGTCACCAAATAATGAAACACAAAAGATAAGTTTCACTAGGTACAGAAACTTCTGTAACAAACTGTAAGGGAAGTTAAAAAGGGAATTAGAATAAAACGAGCTGACAAAAGCTGGTAATAATACTTGGAAACTCTGGTCAGTAATAAATACATTAACAAATAGGGTTAAGAAACCTCCAAAATCTCTTCTTAAGTTGTCAGACACCCCAAAGCACTCGGTTAACAGTGTTAATGACTTCTTTGCTGCGGTTGGTGAACGTCTTGCTGAGAAAATTGTGAGCTGTCCATCAGCATTGTTTACTGATGACAGCGCTAAAGTTCTTCAATCCATGGTACTCTTACCGAACGGCGAGGATGAATTGGGAAATTAATTTACAGTAGGGTGTGATGGGATATCCAGCGATCTCCTAAAAAGATATCGGGTCTTGATTACTCCACCTCTTACATTCATCTGTAATCTTGCACTCTCCACAGGCAAATTCCCAAAAGTTTAAAAAAATCTATAATACATACAATCTTTAAGAATAGGGATAGAGATCGTGTTAATAATTTTACAGGCCAATAGCGGTGCTCCCCGCCCTGTCGAAGGTACTTGAGAGAATCATGAACATTAGACTTGTCAATTACCTGGAAAAGCATCTTTTTTCCTCATCTCAGTTTGGTTTTCGCACCGGCAAGTCAACTTCAAAAGCAATCCATGAATTGACGAATTATATTGTTACAAATCTAGACAAAGGGCAAAAAGTCCTTGGAATATTCTTAGATCTTGCTAAGGCATTCGACACGGTTTCTGTACCTATATTGTCTTAAAAGACGGAGTAAATTCAGCTTTTAAAGACTACCTCAGTGACCGTACTCAATGCGTTAAGATAAATGATTTTCTAGCGATGAACGGAAAGTCACCTACGGCGTACCTCAGGGCAGCGTGCTTGGCCCGACCCTTTTTACCCGACTGCCGAAGGAGGGTAATGTGTTTATCAGTCTATGTATGTATGTATGTATGTATGTATGTATGTATGTATGTATGTATGTATGTTTGTTCCTATGTGGCGTTCCAGAGACCAAACACGTTGACCGATTTTGATGATTCATACGTCAATCGATTCGTCTTAACCTTGCGAGTGTCATAGGCTACATTAAAATTGGAAAATAGAAAAATGGCGGCTTTTGGGCGCCATATTGTGGGGATGCAATTTTAATTTTTCTTCCAAACCCATCGTGTGGGGTATCAAAATAAAGGGTTTCAAGAGGTGATTTCAAAAATATATAACACTTATATATTTAAATGTACCTAATTCGAAAAAAAAATTAACAAAAACGTTATAAATAAAAAAGTTAATTAAAAAAATCTAAATACCCGACTGCTTAAAAAGCGAACTAAAAAGACGTAAACAAGAAGAAAATCATGCTGTGCAGTCGGAGGATACATCTGGTTTTGGTTAGCCAGCTCGCGAATATGTATCCTCCGACTGCACATCATGATTTTCTTCTTGTTTACGTCTTTTTAGTTCGCTTTTTAAGCAGTCGGGTATTTAGATTTTTTTAATTAACTTTTTTTTCTCATCTATATTAACGTCCTGGGTATGCTCACCCTTCCTAAGGGCAGAATTATAAATTTTGCTGATGACACAGCCCTCCTGCTTAGTGCGGCTTCCTGGCGCAATGTGTACTCCAACGATCAGTTGGGCCTTAATACTATCAAAAAATATGTCTGCGAAGCATCGTACTAACACTAAATACGAGTAAAACTCATTACGTTACCTTTGCTCTCAAAATATCAAGTTTACCTACAGTGCCACCCTAAAAGTTCACTCGTGCTCATCTCCGAACGATGCTACCTGCACTTGTTTCCACCTGTCTAAAGCTGAATCTGTGAAATATCTTGGGGTAATAGTTGACAACACCCTTAGATTACAACAACATATAGACTCACTCATTACTAGGAACGTAAATTGATTTATTATTGATCATTATTTATTATATACTTTATTGTAAACCACTTAAATAATTACAGGAAAAAACAATGATATATGTTTTCAAAACCCTTAGACAAGTGGCGGATGACAAACTAAAGAGATCAGTCTATTTTGCCCTCAGTCATTAATAAGTTACTGCATAACAATTTGGGATGGTGCACCTAAAACCACTATCCTTGAACTCGGGAGAGCCCAGAGAGTTATCTTAAAAGTCTCAAATTTTCTTCCATACCGTTATCCTACAGATCTTCTACTCGTATACAAGCAATCAAAAACCGTTACAGTACGACAACTTTTTATCCTGTACACTCTACTAAAACTACATTCATTACTCACCTATCACCCCTCAATGACACATATAAGAGACGATATAATCCCGTAAGTCGCACTCACTCTGCCCTTTCGACTGATTTTTCTAACCGCTTCTTTTGCTTTCTGGGGAGATTTTTGTACAACAAAATCAATAAAATTCAACCCATATTTAACCTCAATAAGGCACAATGCAAAAAGAAGCTTACCATGTGGCTACTGGGACTCAACTATGATGACACCGAAAAACTTCTTACCACCGTGACTTAATGTATACCGAATGCTATCTAATAAATCCTCACCCACACACGCACTCACAGACATACATACACACACCAAACACATCTACTTACTCACGCTCTCACAAAAATGGTTTAGTTTCACTAAAACTACACCAAGCCGCCGGTTTCCTCACGTTTTTTTGTTCACCGTTTTGAGAACAGTGGTGATGAAGTAATTTACACAAAGTAAAGCCTGCCTGGGTTCAAACTCACGACCTACAGCTTGTTATTCGCAGCCGTTATCACTGTGTTACTGCTCTTCGCAACGCACCCACGATACAAGAGAAATTCTTAGTGTGCAGCAACGTTTTTTTATGAAAAAGTATTATAAATTCAGCTTTTCAGTATGTTCACATCACTCAACAAAAAAGCAGGGAACAACGAATTTTTCTCGCGATTATTTCCTTTGTAAATTTTGTTTATAAACCCCTAAAACTTTCACCCCTTGAAGCTAGTAACCCTGTAGTTCTGCTTATCTGCTTTCAGTATTATGGTGTAAACCCAATAGGTGTGAGAGCAATGTGTAAAGCCTTAGCGAACAACCAGACGGTGACACGACTGGATCTGACGAGCAATTACTTGGACCATATTGACGCGAGCTATCATATTGGCCGAATGCTCGGAGACAATAACGTTATCACGGAACTCGTGTTGAGTGGATGCAAGTAAATATGTGGCTAGTATAATAATCATCATCATCATTTCAGCCGAAAAACGTCCACTGCTGGACATGGGCCTCCCCCAAGCGTTGCCACATTGATCGGTCCTGTGCGTTTCGCATGCACTGGACTCCTGCAGCCTTGACCAGGTCGTTGCTCTACCTAGAGGAGCAAAGCCCGAAGAATTGCCAAACAAGTGACAGTGGGCAGGACACACATTGCTTGCAGAACGGATGGCCGTTGGGGCCGAAAAGTTCTGGAGTGGTGACGGCGTACCGAAAGACGCAGCGTTGGAACACCTCCCTCTAGGTGGAGCGACTGTAATAATAAAAGAAAAGAAATCATTCCATTTCGCTTTTCATTTTATTCTTTTCTACTTATCGAGCTCGAAATCGCCGCATCGCTAAAGTAAAAGTAGTCTCGTTTTCATTCTCAATTTATCATTTAAGCAGCAGATATATTTCAATATATCTAATGCTGGATATAGGCCTCCCCTAAGCGTGCTACATCCACCGATCCTGTGCTTCTAGTATTGATTTCTTTTTAACCCCCGACGAAAAAAGAGGGGTGTTATAAGTTTGACGTGAGTTGCTGCGTATCTGTGTGTCTGTCTGTGGCATCATAGCTCCTAAATTATCCGATTTTGATTTAACTTTTTTATTATGTTGGTAGTTTGACAATTTTCTCCCTTGATGGTGAGCGATGATGAGGTCAACGACTGAATACACCATGATTTGACTTGATATTATCATTATTTTGCAGCATAGGGTCTAAATTTTTGCGAAGAATTCTGAATCTTCTTAGCACCCGCGTTATGGACCTATTAGACCTATCAGAGAACAAAATAAGAGACGAAGGGTTCCCATTCCTCACTGAGCAAATTATGATGGGGGCTGTTATTAGAAGGTAAGTATTAAGATACTTTTATTTTTATCGTGTTGATAACAAAGACTATTCTTAGTTAAAACCATTAGGCCGTAGACAAGTGATATTCTATCATCGAAAGCGTGGCGATAGCGATTGTCAAAAAGGCAAAATTGTATGGGATTGACAAGCGATATCGAAAAATCACGTGATCAATCCCTTACATTTCGACTATCGTCTTTCATCGAATGTTACTTGTCTTAAGCCTGTCTGATGCCTGAGTAACGGCAACGTTGACTGACGCAGTCATAAGGTTCACATGGGAACAAGCAACAGGACAAGAGGCGCAAGGTGAAAGGTGAGCCTTGGTAGATAATAAATACTCTGGCAGCAGCAAAACTATTGTTATATATACTAAATTTAAAACCATTGGTTAGCATATTTATCCATTGATAGAGTTAACTAAGGATAAAAAACAGGGCCTTAAGAGCACAAAACTCTTCGGAAGTTCTATTCATTTTCGCTTATTCTATCTCTGCCCTATGTGATGGTATTTTACTTCCTTCTTCCATACGAGATGCAAGATGTGATGTGGATTTCCATCTATGTGATTGGTCGATTGATGGCGGTCAAACCCTTTGCCTTCAATTCACTTACGTAATTAGGCTGCTGGATTAGGACGCTTTTTATGCCACTAGTATGTTCCCCTGAAATAATTGTTGACTTACACGCTGGTGAAATCGTTGGGAGAAGATAGTTTTAATATAAAATCTTTTTGGTTTTTTAGGTTAAACTTAAGGTGCAATGAGCTGACAAGTGAGAGCATGATATTGTTAGCTGAGGTGCTAGAGTTCCATGACCACACAACGCATTTAGACTTATCCTGGAACAAATTCTTTATAACTCAAGGTACCTGTTAGCTTTTAAACCCCTTTATATATTGAGTTGTAAAAAGATGTACTTTGTTCATGTTATTCGGTGACAATGAAGATTAACATTATTATTTTATGGGAAACTGGTTAAGTTGAATAATTCTAAATAAATATTATGTTTAAAGGTCTCTCATGAATATGAGGCCTGAAAATTAAAATGCATGTAATTCAACTGAACACTATTCTTTTCAACATGTATTTGACGCGTATTTCGTGCTCATATAATCTGCATATTCGATGATGAAAAACTGTGATGTCAATCAAAGCACCGTTTTTTGTGCTTGTTCAAATTGGATAAAACGAAATTTAGGGCGTAAAGCAGTGAAATATAGGGGCTTTATCAGGTTTTGTGGAACTAAATGGTTTAATGAGTAAAGGTATAAAATGATGTTGATTGTTAAATTGATGAAATGGAACGCAAAAACTTTATGCTTGGGCCGAGACTGGGTGGTTTCTGTTAACCACAACTGGAACATAGGTTATAAGTACATATCTAACAGTTAAATTTTGCTGAATTCAAGAAAAATATATCGCCATAATTATGTGTACCACCTAGCGTTTTTGTCACTATTAAAAGGCTGTAAGTACAGAGTAACGTAGTAACGTAAGTAGTAGTAGTATTAAGGGTGAAAATAAAGAAGTAGTTTGCATGCCATTGTGAAATTCACCAATCATAAGTTATTACTCGTATTAGGGTACATGGTACACAAGCTCTAAAATCGACGTGCAAATCTGGGTTTTTAATATCACGACCTCAAGCACCAGAGCCGATGTCTTAGCCACTGGGCGACCACGGCTTACCTCTATCTTTAAAATTTATGTTCTCAGGAGTAATCTCGTTAATCCGTACACTGTGTAAAAGTAAAGTTCTGGTGGAGTTAAATCTGTCCTACACTGGCCTCTGCGTTGGAGTGGAAATCGGGGGTCTACTTCGCATACAAACCTTGAAGGTGCTGGATCTTAGCAATAACAGGTAATGTACGGCCACACAACAAATATCTTTAAGTTCTGTTTTTGTCTACTCCCTTCACGATGCTCTTCTCAATAATATCAAAATGTCAGAAAATTACACCCAGTTGATTATTAATAACGTTATTCCGTGACAATTAAACAATTCCTATTCTCTAGTGACGAGCTAGTTCCCTTGACTTACTTGACTTAATGTCCTACGTCCCCTGGATGGGGCAAAGGGCGTCTACAGTAGTCCTCCATCGCGATCGGTCTTGAGCTTCACGCTTCACCTCGCTCCACGTCATACCAATGCTCATCCCTTCCGCCAACACGGTGCGACGCCAGGTTTGACGAGGACGGCCACGCTTTCTTTTGCCTTGGGGATTCCAATCCAGTGCTTGCTTCGGTATATGATCAGAATCCCTTCGCAGCGTGTGGCCAATCCAACTCCATTTGCGACGTTTGATCTGGCGGTCGATCGGGCTCTCGTGGCATTGCTCCAACAGGTCCACGTTGGTGATGGTCTCGGGCCGCCAAATGCCGAGTATGCGACGAAGACAGCGGTTGACGAAAACTTGGATTTGGCGTGAGATGTCTTTTGTGACCTTTTACGTTTCGCACCCGTAAAGCAACACGGATTTGAGATTTGACTCGAAGATTTTGAGTTTAATCCTTCGGGTCAGTTTCCGCGACTGCCAAACAGGTCTCAGCTGCGCGATGGTAGCTCGTGCTTTGGCGATCCTTGAAGCGATGTCCTCTTCACTACCTCCAGTTTCCGACACGATGCTTCCGAGGTAAGTAATCTTGTGGACGCGTTCCACTGCCTCTGTGCCAATCAGCAACGGTATAGTATTCTTCGCACTTGGGTCTTCCGGGTGTTTATTTTTAGACCCGTTTCTGCCGCTCCCTGACTTAAATCTTTCAATTTAGCTTGGATGTCAGCGTGGGTATATGCAGGACCGCCTGCATATTATGACAAAGACACTTTTAGTTGATATCCGTCAATTACTATACAGATGAAGGCTTTTCTTGTTTATTCATAGCGTTGGATAGCTATGTAGCCTATACCAGTTGTGTGTGTCCTGTTTCCATGATACGATATTTATCACTACATATTGAAAACGTCGTTTCTGCCTCAGTCTCGATTAAAACTGACAGTTTCTGTTAATGCCACTTCCATCATTACAAACTTTCCGTTCTATCATAGTGTCCATGATATAAAGTTACACTGGAAGTACCGAAGACTGACGATATCCGTTTCCCTATTAACTGCAAATGAGATACAATTATGTCTATTTTGAGCGAGGCACTTGATTATCTGAGACCCCTGAGAGGTAAATAAGGACGTTAAAAGAATGAAGTCTCAAATGATAGTCATAAATTATCATCACTTTGGGCATTCTGGCCTTAATTGAAGACGTTTCAGGAATGGTGTTTCTGTGGAGGTAATCAGGATTTCAGCCGAACCCCTGGCTTGCTTAACGAACAACTTGGTGAAAACGTGTCGAGTTATTGCCATAATCGTCACTTTCGGCTTTTTGGCGAGGGTGAGGAGACAAGTGTCATTTGACGTCATCGAAGGCGATGGTCGAAATGCCAAAATGTAAGGCATTGATTACGTAAAATTTCGATAGCATTTGACATTCCCATACATTTTTAACCTTTTTCCAATCGTTATCGCCACGCTTTCAATGATAAACTATCACTTGTATAAGGCCTCAGTAGCGATGCAACGATATCGAATTTTCTATAATATCGACATTAAAATCTCTATTCTAATTCTATCAACTTTTAAAAAGTGGTTAAAAGTATCGATATTTTCGGTTATTTTATCGAAATTAAGGCCTTTGGTATAAATATCGATATTTTCATCAATTTGCAAAGAAATACTCCAATCATGTTGATACACGCAAAATTATTATTACTGGTAACTGTATCTGACGATTTCTAACTGACTCTTATAAGAAAGTTATACATTTATTTATATTCCTCATGATATTGAATTCATTTTTAACCCCTGACGAAAAAAGAGGGCTGTTATAAGTTTGACGTGTGTATCTGTGTGTCTGTCTTTGGCATCATAGCTCCTAAACGGATGAACCTATTTTAAATTTGGTTTTTTATTTGAAAAGTGACTTTGTCGACAGTCATGTTCCTAGCTATGTTTGAATAAAGTTGGTTTAGCCGTTCATAAGTTATCCGCATGTGGTTTTTTTCGCAAGATATCGTGTCACTATTACTTGTTTTGATATATTGTCGATTGAAGCGTGTCGTCTACTAGATAGGAAACGCTAACGTAAATAAAATATACTGCTGTAAACGCTGTAGGTTCCTCGACGCGAGTACGCGGTTATTTTTTTGCTTTAAACTTAAATTCTCCTATTCCAATTCTAGTGATTCTTAATTAGGTACGGTAGAGAGAAATTTTACTTAGGGTTAGTTGCTAACACGATTTTAAATTGATTATTTGTCATACAATATTGTCAACCTCGTGTAATGTATTTTTTTTGTTGCAGATTAACCACGAATGCCGCAAAAACCATAGTCAAAAATATGAGTAAAGCGACGAGTCTACTCATCTTAGACCTATCCTCCAATCCATTGAATCCCTCAGACGCGTTGGAACTACTTCGCAGCCTGAAAGCTCAGGATATCGGGCTTAGGGAACTTCGTATGGACTATATTGCAGTCAATAAGAATTTTGCCATAGTTAGTATAATATGTCCAAAGATCCCAGTCGCTCCAGACGTCTTAGACTTTTATTATATTTACACATTATTTAATTATGAATTATATCAATATTCTGCCATCATACATAAAAATCAGCGCTAAAACTTTAGGGAAAGTGGATAACAGTCCATCCAAAGGTTGTCTGTAAGAGATTGCCCTGTGCGATAAGACCGCCCATTGTACACTTGTTTTTGTGAATGTTTGTCCTGTACATATTTTTGTGGTGTACAATAAAGTATATAATAAATAAATAAATAAATAAATAAGTTTTTTGCGTACACTTAGCACCTGTAAATTGGCCCTCGGCCCAAACTAGCAAGTATGCGTACATTCTAAGTACACACTAACACTACTCAATCCTATATAATCATTTTGTGCAGAAAGCTCTCAGTAATTTCCGGGATCTTGCTCTAATACAGATACACCTGTATTATGAATGTGAAAGCTTGTTACGGTATGTTTGGATTGATTTATTCAATCACGCTTCAAGGGCTGAAAGGATTTGATTGTTTTGTATGGGTCAAATTTTGCTTCCGAATAATTAAAATTAAAATTAAAATTAAAATTAAAATTAAAATTAAAATTAAAATTAAAATTAAAATTAAAATTAAAATTAAAATTAAAATTAAAATTAAAATTAAAATTAAAATTAAAATTAAAATTAAAATTAAAATTAAAATTAAAATTAAAATTAAAATTAAAATTAAAATTAAAATTAAAATTAAAATTAAAATTAAAATTAAAATTAAAATTAAAATTAAAATTAAAATTAAAATTAAAATTAAAATTAAAATTAAAATTAAAATTAAAATTAAAATTAAAATTAAAATTAAAATTAAAATTAAAATTAAAATTAAAATTAAAATTAAAATTAAAATTAAAATTAAAATTAAAATTAAAATTAAAATTAAAATTAAAATTAAAATTAAAATTAAAATTAAAATTAAAATTAAAATTAAAATTAAAATTAAAATTAAAATTAAAATTAAAATTAATTTATTCATGAACTAAGGACTAGATACATTGCATGGTGAAGTGAGACAGTCATTAAAAGTCTTAATCTAGTTAGTGGGTGCAGTACTGTTCTTCTAGATAGGTGACGAAGTGACCTGTGTTTAAAAGAATCAGTTGCGATCCCCTGTAGTAAAAAATACGGGTTGACTTTTATCAAGAACATGTGGTCAAAATTACATTGTTAAAATCAAACACAAAATTAAACAAAAAAATGCTTTAAAAACAATATAAAGTTAAATTAAAATTGTACTTAATCGAATGTCAAAATAGGATAATAATAAAATCAACAAAAAATAAAAATATATGTGTTCAGTGTGATTGTGAGTAGTGTACCTATTTGTGTTAGTGTAGTGTGTGTTAGTTTTCTTTGTGGTGTGTGATGCATGTTTGTGTTGGCGTAATCACTTCCTTATGAGTTCTTCTGTTTCGTTGTAGTTTAGGTTCAGTAAGTAGGAGCGAACAGTCCTTTTGCAAATACGACATCTTAATCCGTAAATTGGAACTATTGCATTAATTTTATTGTAAACTGATGGGCCAAGATAGAGGGCGAACTTTTTAAAAAATGTTGTGCGTGGTGGTGGGATTGTGCAGACGAGGTCTTTTCGGCGTTTAGAAATGTTGTTAAAAGGTGTTCTCTTTTGTTGTAGTAGGATTATTTGTAAGAAGTATTGTTGTCTAACATTAAGTAGTTTACATGTTTTATAGAGTTCTGTGGTTGGGAAGATAATCGGTCTTAACGTAGCCACTTTTAGAATAGCTCTGTGAGCTATCTCCAGAGGCTTGAGTATGGTCTTTGCGGCACCACCCCAGCAAGAAATACAATAAATGAGGACTGACTGGCAAAGAGCAAAGTATACGTTTCTAATAATAAAAGGGTTGGCTACATGACGCAGAGTTTTAAAAACATACATAAGCTTGCGTATGCGACCCGCAAGGATGTTAATGTGTGACCCGAAATTAAGGTTTTTGTACAAAACTAGTCCAAGATATTTAACTTGTTCCACCGAAGCTATAGTAGGACACTGACAATTAGGTTGAGATTGTGTGAAACAAGAATAGGCTTTTATACAGATTGAGGATTTTGGTTGGGAGGTGTTCGTGATAGAAAAAGTAATGAAATTTGTTTTATTGGCATTAAGAGTCAGAGAGTGAGAGGAAAGCCATTTCAGGGCAGAATTAAAGCCGTCTTGTGCAGTTGTTTGGAGGTCCGACCAAGAGTTTGCCGTGAAAGTGATGGCAGTATCATCTGCAAATGAAACTATTGAGGCATTTGAAATTTGAAGGATTTGATCTCTGCAAAGATCGTTAATAAAAACAAGAAACAGGGTGGGCCCCAAAACACTTCCCTGAGGCACGCCGTACTGAATGGGTAGCTCAACACTTTTGTGATTCCCTATAGTAACTAATTGTGAGTGGTTGGTAAGATAGCTCTCAAAGAGATCCAATGGGGCCCCCCTGACACCCAAACTTTCAAGCTTGAGTAGAAGAGTGGAGACGGGAACTGTGTCAAACGCTTTCGCAAGATCTAGAAAAACAGTTAGAACTTTTTTGTTAGCATTCATGTTTTCCACTATATTATTGACTAACAAGTGGACAGCATCACAAGTGGATTTATTCCTGCGGAAGCCAAATTGCTGAGGTGACAAGAGCTTGAAGTGCTTGAGGTAGTGGACCAGGCGCTTATTTATGAGGCGTTCAAGCACCTTAGACAAGGCACTAAGAACCGCTATTGGGCGGTAGTTGTTTGGCAAGCTCCCGTCACCACCCTTGAAGATGGGGTGAATAATTGCCTTTTTAAAAGAAGTGGGGAAGGTAGCCGATTCAAAGCAACGGTTAAAAATGTGGCATAGTACGGGTGCGAGAGTCGGAGCATATCTTTTTAAGAAGGTTTGAGGTATGCCATCCCATCCAGCAGCCGCATTGACCCTTAGCTGGTTAATGGTACTTATAATCTCATCAGGATCTGTTTGTTCTAAGACAAAAGATTTACTGGATGATGAGGTAAGTGTTACAGGAGCACGGTTTTGGACATTCCGAATATTTTCTGCGAGTTTTTTTCCAATGCTGACTAAGAACTCGTTTACCGCATTGCAAGACTGACTGGGCGAGTAGGAGTGAGTTAGAAGTTGGTTGGAAGGATTTTTCTTTTTTTGTGTATTTGTAATTGTTTTTATAGTGTCCCAAAGTTTTTTAGGATTCTGAGATGCCTTATTTAATTCCTCAGAATCTTATTTTCTTTTTATTTTTTTCAAAAGGTTTGTACAAAAATTTCTGTATCGTTTATATGTGATTTTTAACGTTTCATTGTCTGGAGCTTGTTTGGCTTTCTTGTGTAGGGAGTCTCGGTTCCGGATACATCGCAGCAAGCCTTGCGTAATCCACGGTTTCGGGTAGTAATTTTACTTGCTGGGACTTTGACAATTGTCGTGCATTCGTTTAAGGCATTTTTTGTAATTTGTTTAAGTCTGTCGATAGCATCATTAGGGTCAGACATAAGGAAAAGGGGGGTAAAGTCTATGTTTTTGATGTTAATGATAATACAATACAATTATCCGCATTTAACTGATTTAACTGTTTTTTTTTGACAATGCACGGACACTATATACTAAGTGACATATTCATTCTTAATCTAATATGGCGAATTCCCAAAAATGGCAAATCAATAACTTTTTAAGCACTCCTGTAATAAATAATATGGGAGGAATACGAAAAAAACACGTTTGTAAAAAGTTGTTTACATTAATAGTTTTATTACTTCAGGAACTAAAAGAGATAAACAGTCTAGCATACAGAAAAAATACTTTGATAACACACGGCGACGTTCTTGGCAACTACACTCTGGAACAGCCTGACATGAAGGCCATATACTTGAAGCAGCTCGTGCAGCTCACGACAAGAAAGAAAAGAGCTGACGACATCTTGTAAGTTGAATCGTCTTTTTTTAAAATTCTGTACCAAAAGGGTGCCAACGAAAACTAACGCCTGTGTTTGCATCCTTTCAGTACTCTTTTTAACTGACTTACCAAAAAGGAGGAAGTTCTATGTTCGACTATAAATATTTTTTGTTTTTGTGTATTTCCACCACTTTTTTTGTTTGATAGAATATGTTCCGAAATTGGCCCTATTTTAATACAAATCAATAATTTGAATCCTATATACAACAAAACTCTTCAATAAATATAGGCTAATCTCTCGGGATTGCGGCAATCGCATGTATGTTTATTGCTTATACCATTTCATAACATAACATCACGCCAGTACGCTCTAAAGGGGTACGCAGATGTGTACAGTTCACCTTGGTACGCTCTCATTCCACCGGTTATGTTCAGTTTCATGATATTCGGGTAATCTATTCTGGCATTATAGGTAAAAAAGTGAAAAATAAAAATACTTTTTTACAAAAAAATACTACCGACTTCCAAATAAGAAAACTACAAAGTGAAAAATAACTTTATTTTTGAAAGTCGGTGTCCATAAAGCAAAAAATTGGTACCTACCAAAAACAGTTTTTTTATAACCGAGTATAAATTAATTAAGAGCAGTGGTGCCCCAGTGGTAACGGCCGCGACTTACAAGTTGTAGGTCGTGGGTTCGTACCCAGGCAGGCGCAGGCGTGTTTAAATTATTTCATCACCACTGCTCTCAAAACGGTGACGGAAAACATCGTGAGGAAACCGGCATGTCCTAGAACCAAAAATTAGAAGACATGTGACATTCACTAAACCGCACTAGGCCCGCATGGAGGATTAGGGCCTATGCCCTCTCACAGAGGGGAGGTCTGTGTCCCAGCAGTGGGAACATTTAAAAACTGGGGATGATGATGAGTTTGTTATTTGAACTGTTGCCTTCGGTCTCTTCCTTTCTTCTTTCTCTCTTCCCATGTTTCCATAGCCTCTCTCATGTCAAATAAATTGGTTGAGTCGGAATTGTGAATTGTTGCTAAGTTACTGTTTTATGATACGACTAGCTTTTGCCCGCGGCTCCGCACGCGTAGACTACATGCTTTTCCTTATCATATTTTAACAGTATGTAGAGAAAAATAATGTAATTCGAAAGTGTTTCTTAGGACAGACTTATACTTACCTACTTTATCATCAATACGCTCTATCCTTGTCCCGTCATTCCCGTCTCTATCCCTTCACTATTTTTGTGTTTATCCATGACTAATAATAAGTAATCATAAGCATAAGTAAGTAATTAAATTAAAGTATTTCCTTATAAACAACATTTTAAACCATTTTGGATGTTGTCGCCAATATCACCAGACTATTTGATGAGCTAACACGTGAACACGCTACATAAACTATCTACTGTCCATGGAAAAAGCAATTCTCCCTCAAATCTACACCAGCATACTTTTTAAGTTTGTCCTTGAGCCCTATTAATTGTCATGGCGAAGCAGATTTTCCCGTCCCTATTTAATTCCTATATTTATGTGTTGAGTCATTTTATAGTTACCAACAGACTTTAAAGTATTGAAAGTATTTATAATAATTTTTACTTTGTAAAAGAAGGACTTTTGTACACAACATTTCATCCCCCATGATCCGCCCTCCGCCAAGGACGGAATTCCCAAAAGACCTTAATTTGCGATAGATTGTAATCTTCAGCCCAAACCCAAAATTCGAAGATCCTAACTTCAAAACTGACCGACTTTCATACAAACTTTCATTCCCTATTTCACCCCCTTAGGGGTGGAATTCCAATCCAGAACCTTTTAGACATCCTCCAGCGCAGCAGTGAACAGTTTCGGAGAAATGACGTGTCCCTGTCTCATTCCGCGCTGGAGAAGGATTGGTTTCGAGGTCTGATCCTGAAGACGGACTGACATGTTTATACAAACACTTCAACACTATGTACCGAAAGTCGATCTGGCACCGTTGGGCAGACTGCAATGCAAGAGCTCAAGTCTCGATCGAATTGAAGGCTTTCTCGTAGTCCACAAACGCTAAACAGAGAGGCAGGTTATACTCTTCGGTCTTCTGTATAACCTGCCGCAGCGTATGTATGTGGTTTACGGTGCTAAAGCCTTTTCGGAATCCGGCTTGTTCGGGAGGCTGGAAATCGTCTAACCTGCGCGCGAGACGATTCATGATGACTCTTGAAAACAACTTGTAGACATGGCTGAGAAGTGAGATGGGCCTATAGTTCTTCAGCCGGGCATTATTGCTTGGCATCAACGTTAATGGCGAGTACATCAATCACCATCGATTTGCCGATGACATAGTGGTCATGGCTGAGACCATGGAGAGCCTCAGTAAAATGCTCGATGACCTCAGTAGAGCTTCCGAAAGAGTGGGTCTTAAAATGAACATGGACAATACCAAGGTCATGATGAATGCCTATGTAACACTCACTCCTATCAAGATCGGAGACTCTATACTCGAAGTTGTAGATGATTATGTCTACCTGGGACAAACGGTCCAGTTGGGTAGGTCCAACTTCGAGAAAGAGGTCAACCGTCGAATCCGACTCGGCTGGGCGGCGTATCTTCTCGTCCAATTTACCACAATGTCTCAAGACAAAAGTCTATGACCAGTGATCACCTGTGGGACCGAGACGCGGTCGCTCACAATGGGTCTTATCAGAAAACTTAAAGTCACCCACAGGGCTATGGGCTATGCTCGAAATTTCTTTGCGTGATCACGTCAGAAATGATGATATCCGCAGGTGAACCAAAGTTACCGACATAACCCGAAGAATTGCCAAACTTAAGTGGCAGTGGGCAGGGCACATTGCTCGCAGAACGGATGGCCGATGTGCCGAAAAGTTCTGGAGTGGTGACCGCGAACCGGAAGACTATACGATGGAAGGCCTCCCACTACGTGGACCGATGACCTGGTTAAGGTTGCGGGAAGGTGCTGAATGCGAGACGCACGGGATCGGTAAATGTGGCGACGCCTGGGGGAGACCTATATCCAGCAGTGGACGTCTTTCGGCTGAAATCATGATGATGATGATGATGAGGGGTGGAATTTCCAAAAAATCCTTTCTTAGTGTTCACCAACAATACCAAAGGAACCTACGTTCAGCCGTTTGGCCTGTGCGTTGATGGTAAGTGAGTGAGTCAGTCAGTCAGTCAGTCAGTCAGTCACTTTCTTCTTTTATATGTTTAGATTAGTTGTGGTTGCCATGAATAGGCTCTTCTCACAATTTTGTATATACTGATATAGATACTTCAACTAATCTTTGCGCGCGGCGCCATGTTTTCGTGCGCTTGTAATACACACGTGTTGCTCGGACGACGACTGCCACGTCACTGTCACACAAATTAAAGCTATATAATTACAAACGCACGCACACATGGCACCGCGCCCAAAGATGAGTTGCAGTATCTAAAATTGCTGGTTATAAAGGTAAGGAACCCTCTGTGCGAAATAATGAATTGCACTTTACTATTTTTTAATATTTATTTATTTAAAATAGTAAAGCCAAATCACATGCACTATTCTTCTTCTTCTAAATTGTTCTGTCGATGTTTATAAACATCGACAGAACAATTTAGACAACTTTAGGACCAATGCAAATGACAAGTACGGCGTACATGGCACTTGTGATAACATTGCCGCCCAGTAATAACAAATCTAGTATTAGTTTAATATGAATTCTATAAGATAATTATTTGATAAATTATACTATTAAATTTGTAAGAACCTAATAAAATTTTATAAGTATAAGTTAGTTTCTCAAAGGTAAATTGTCATTGTTTTAAGCCGATTCTGCACGATGCACACTCCAAAGGAGTTCAAAATAATTTAAAAATAATTAAGATTGGTAATAAATATAGAACACATTAAATTAAAACAAATAAAGCCATTAAAAAAATAAATACAAATATCAAAATCATAATAATGTCAAACAAAATTATAAAGTAAAAAATTAATATAATGTAAGCTGTTGCAGGTAAGCCACTAGCTTCTGCTAGCGAAATCGCCTGCGTGAAAGTAGCATATTATCTCTAGGGAACAAACGCCCGGGTAACGTAATTATTCTATGTCCTATTCCAAGACAGTACCTAACCGTAACCGTTTGTAAAAAAAAAACCAAATCGGTTCGGTGATCAAGACGTGAAAAGTATTCATGTACATTTTGGATGAAATAAATTGAATTTGAGTTTAGTATGGACTTTACATGACTTAAATGTTTGACATGAATTATTATTATTACTTCTTCTTTCAATTCTTTCAGAGTCTGGATACTTGATGAACTTAAGGCAGGCAAGCAGATCCTAGAGATACCGGAGTTCCAGCGATATATGAAAAGAGCTGGTGTTATGATCGACGATGAATTTATGATGGGGCTGTCGAAATGCTTCCCTGGCCCCAAAACTGAGGCGAAGATCAGACCGTTCAACCTTGAAAGTAAGTTTCGACGAAAAATAATCACTCTTTGGTTTTTTGAATGAAGCTCCGTAACGCGGCTTGGGGTAGCAGTTGCCTGGTAGAAATCCTTACGTATCGAGACGAGGTTTTCGGTTCGCTTGTTCGGATATTATCGTCAAGCGCCTGTCACTATGCTTGTTTATATCATGTGTAAATGTGATATTTGTGTGATGGTCAGAGTAAACTTCAGTTAAATATCCATAACAAATTAGTAAATTACATTCGGAGTTGAAGAAAATCAGAGTGGAATTCCCTGCCGGAGTCTGTATTTCCTGATAGCTACAACCTGGGAGTCTTTAAGTCATGAGTGAATAAGTTTCTTCTAGGTAAGCGTGCTACATCGTCGACCACATCATCACTTACCATCAGGTGAGATAGTGGTCAAGCGCGAGACTATAAATAATAATAAAAAAAAACGGACCGCACACGTTTTTCTAATGTATTGTACATACATGTATGAGACAGCTGTTTTTTTCGGGATTTCAGGGTTTGTATACCTATGATATATAAGAAAGAAAGAAAAAAAGTTAATTTGCGCCATGCATGACGCAGATCATAAAAAAAACAAAAGGAATAACTTAAATATGAATACAACAAAGTATGCGTCACTGCCACGCAAAACGATCATCGCTCAGCATAATGCTGGAACTCGCGTGCGAGACAGAGTTTCAGCGATATTAGTAATAATAAAATTGTTTATTAGCTTCAAAATTTTTACAAAAATCGCGAAACCCTGACCCCTGAGCTAGGTAGCAGCACCTGTGTTTCAGGGGCCAGTGATCTCCTCCGTTATGTTACACAATTATAATGAATCAATCACAAATGCAATCAGTATTAGAATTACAATCCAAATAGGTATTCACCAAATATCGTAGACTTATATCAAAATCACCATTCAAAATCCTAAATTTAAACAAAATCAAAATTAAAATCGATTTACTAATAAAATTAAAATCGATTCAGTAATAAAATTAAAATCAAAAATAAAATTACAATCAGAATTAAATTCACAATAAGAATTAAACTCAAATTCAAATCAAAATCAAGATTAAAATTAAGACATACAATCTTAGTCTGAATTTACAATAAAATTTCAATGACAATCCAAATCAAAAACAAGGTAAAAATAAATCAAAATTAAAAATAAAATATCATCAAAACAAAGACCAAAATAATGTTAATCAAAATCATAATCAAAACCAAACTCAAAATTAAAATCGAAGTCAATAATTAAATAAAAATTAAAATCATAATGAGAAATCAAAATACAATCAAACTCAAATTTCAAGTTAATATCTAAATTAAAATAAAAACAAAAAACTTTCAGAGCTAGAGATTAGTGATAGCGATACTTAAGATCTACTTAGATTCTTGGTAACCTACTATGAATTGATTTCCATTAGATAGGTATATACCTCAAGTAAAGATAGAGCGATAGACCCCTGCCTGTTGAACATAATGAGCACGTCAGGGGTTCGGTTCATCAGGCAAAGCGGTTTTGAGTTTTCCATCTAGAATATCTCAGTTGTAACCCAAAATCTAAATTTGAGCTAGGTTGCTGAGGTAGGTTGGTTGTAGGAAGCTCTTGTAAATGGGTCTTGAACATTACTATCAAAATATGGGTGCAATGCATAATATTAAGTGATTAATCAAGGAGCAAGAGGCAATACGTATAATGTAAAGTCAAAACGGGCTAAGCGTATTTTACTACAGACATTCTTATCCAAGGTCGAATTTTGCTTAAATATATATTTTCAAAGCAACAAAATTGTGACAGACAATCACGCTCTTAAACATCTTTTAAGCACATGGCATTCTATATTCAAAAATTTAAATGGAAGTCTTTTCTAACAGTGATGGCTGAATACATACATCGGATGTATCCGGAAAAGAAGCCGACTCCGACGCCAATCGAGACTACCCCCGAAAAACAAGCAAAGAAGAAGAAGAAGGGGAAAAAGTGATAGCCTTAGTTCGATTTTTTGTTCTTTAATCTACACTCCTAAAAAAAGGGCCTTCTGGATATAGAAAAAAAAGTGAGAAAGAAAAAGTTTATTTGTGCCATACTTAGCGCAAATAAACTCTTTCATCTTTTTTTTCATGATACTTCATTTACATAATGTTATTTTTTAGTCGGTATGTTAAGGTTATTTATAGTAATTAATATTTTAATAGTAATTAGGAAGAATATTTATTTTTTCATGAAACTTCATTTACATAATGTTATTTTTTAGTCGGTATGTTAAGGTTATTTATAGTTATTAATATTTTAATAGTAATTAGGAAGAATATTTATTTTATATCTTAAGATTTGTTGTTGAGAATACGATTATAATATTAGTTAATATAATTAGTATTTGTTTTTTGAATATTAGTGTTTTATTTACCTACAAGCTTATCACATAACGATATTCAGTGCACGCTCAAAATGCTTTAGACAGATAAAAAGTTTCATCATCATCATCAGCCTTTTAATGTTCCCACTGCTGGGACACAGGCCTCCTCTACGTGAGAGGGAATAGGCCTTAATCCACCATGCGGGCCCAGTGCGGGTTGGTGAATGTCACATGTCGTCGAATTTTTGGTTCTAGGACATGCCGGTTTCCTCACGATTTTTTCCTTCACCGTTTTGAGAGCAGTGGTGATGAAATAATTTACACAAAGTGCCTGCCTGAGTTTGAACCCACGACCTACGACATGTAAGTCGTGGCCGTTACCACTGGGGCGCCACTGCTCTGATAAAAAAGTTTAATAAGCGTTAATTTCTGTACTGTTATTTATTTATATCATAGTGCCCATGATGTAGTGTGCAGCTCGCCAAACCTTATATTTGTAACTGCACACTACAATTATAGGCATTATTACACGAGTCGTCGAATTGAACACTTCTCTTTTATTTTGATGAGGTACATCACTCTAATACGGTACAGTGCGGTTTTACCAAAGCGTTGCACAACTGACGCCGGTGTCACCCTAATAAAGAACATCTTAAACGCCTGGGAGGAAGCACAAGACACCATTGGAATCTTTTGCAACCTCTCAAAGGCGTTCGATTGCTTTAACCATGAGACACTATTGTTGAAGCTCGAGCACTATGGAATTAGACATACAGCCCTTGAGTTACTTAGATCATATTTAAAAGCCAGACTAGTTAAAGTTCAGGTAAACAGCGTAAACTCACTAGGGTCTGAAATGACAATGGGTGTTCCTCAAGGCTCGATATTGGGTCCATTCCTGTTTTTAGTTTATATTAACGATTTACCCCAATTACTACAAAATCAACCAAAGATGGTATTGTTTACTAATGACACATTGCCGAATGTTCGACAGCGACATCATATTGAATGGCGAAAAGCTGGACTTAAACAAATCAAACGGTTTTCCTGGGAATCACTCTAGACGAAAAATTGCAATGGGGTCCTCACATAACGACTCTTGCGGGTCGGCTGAGCTTGGCCGCTTATGCTGTTACAAATATAAGACAGTTAATGGATGTAGAGACCGCGCGTTTGGTATATTTTAGTTACTTTCAAAGCATTATGTCATACGGTATTTTTACTGTGGGGTTGAGCGGCTGACATTGAACCCATATATAAGTTAAGTCACCGAGAATCTTTTAGGGAACTATTTAAAAATATTAATTTTATGACAGTTTCTTGCCAATTAATTTATAAAAATAATTATTATATATGTTAGGAAAAATATACATCTCTTTAGTAAAGTCAGTGATAGACACAATTATAATACGAGAAATAAAGATAAGTTAGATCAATCATTTTATAGACTAGCTAAAATACACTCATCTTTCATGGGGTACTGTGTTAAATTCTATAACAAAATACCTAGGGATATATTAAAACTAAATGAAAGTAAATTTAAAACTTTAGTAAAAAGCACACTTTGTAAACAAGCATATTACAAATTAGATGATCATATTCAAGATAAGAATACTTGCGAACATACTGGTCCTGCTCCATAGGGCAATCTTTAGTGTGGACAAAATCAAATTTGTTAATTTATAGTCATAGTTATTGTAGGTATTCATTTTTATTTTAAGAAATTGACTCACACACTGTTCCGTTGTTGTTGAATTAGGTATTTACCAATGTTTGCAGTATTTGTAAATATGTGAGAACCATGTTCCTATTTATCAAATTAATGAATTTACCTGATAATGCTTTTAATACTTTATACCTGTACGTAGTATAGTGTGTAGTGTTATTCTGGGTGCATCGTCCTCACATATATGAATTTATTAATGTATATACTTATTTATTTATTTATTTATATATTCTTTATTGTAGGTACACCAAGTTAAAACATAGAACAGGAAACTTAAAACTAAAATACATACAATGGGCGGCCATATCGCATACCGCGATCTCTTCCAGGCAACCTGGAAGTTACCCGGTACTTAAGTTAATATTGTAAAACACCTATTATTTAAAAAAAAGTAAGTATGGAGTTTCTTGTGCATTGTTCTCCATAACAAGCTACTTTTCCGAAGGTACGGTAGAATCAACTTTTATTACTATTAAATTTTAAATTTTTGTTTGTCGTTCAAAAGTGCCGCTTATTGACCTAGTTGAATAAATATATTTGACTTTGAATTTAATATAATGATATAAAGTTACAGTAGAAGCGAATTTTGTACCACCTTAGACAAATTTATGTGAAACTGGTGTAACTAACCCGATTGGTTTTATAATATGGATATAGGATGAATTTCAGAAGACCTACATTTTTGTTCACAAAATACGATGTACCTACACAACCTAACTACATAAATCAACAACTCCGAACACAGTACAAGCAACCAACAACAGTTAATTATCCCGATACGACCTAACAACGCACATCTGCACTTATCAACCGCGTGTCGATAGCCGAGGCATACGGTTCGGAAAACACGCTACCGCGCAACGCTCTCTGGTGAAAATTGACTGCACATGACATTATGTTACAGGCCACAGAGTACAGAGACGCCTCGATGGCCACTACTAGGCACTAGGCACAAGGCACTAGGTGCCTAGTAGTGGCCATCGAGGCATCTCTCACGACAGGGGACTTAAGTTAGACTGCTGACCAAAGCGACGCTGCTGCCAGAACAGTGGTTCACTGTTACTATCGCCACGACACTGTCGTTTGTGTGCTTTGACTTGAACGCAATTTCACAGAGCTTAGGACCTTCTTGACGCGAATTTCAGTGACAGTCGAGCCGCTCCGCTTGGATATTTACCTTTACGTGGGTGCTAAGATGGGCGTGAAGTATAAAACATATGAAACCGCCATTTGAATTTATACAATAGTGACTGTTCAGCAAGCCGTGACAAAAACTTTTCCGATAGAATTAACATTACCTGCGGAAATGACATGTAATGTCACGCGCCAATGCGATTGAAGTATTTTGTCTCGAAAGCAAAAGCAACGGGTATAACACGGTGCTTAAGACTTCTTTCAGCGAATTTCGAGTGTCACCGTTCACGTTCAGTCCGTAGCATGTGCGGCAAGTATTTTGTATAGGCCCCCAGAGCGCCCAGTGCGGCGTGACGGAATGGCCTAGCTAGCAAGCGGTCCTCTATTATTTTACCCTAAGGCAACACGTCTTACCTCTAATGCCCGCAACTACACAATCACGATGCACCGCATAAAGGCGCATTTAGTCCGGCATGGTTTTAAGGACGTCACTAACAGAACTTCCTATACAGACCAACGTTTCAGTGAGTGCCACCGTTCACTCGTTGGGAATGGTCTCATCGCCGCGTTCTGTGCTCTGTGTGACAGGCTGTGGACAGAGCGGTGACGTCAGACCTACGCTTCGATATCACGTGACCGCAGCAAAGGCACTCAAATTGCTTTGAGGTACTTCAATTAGTATCCAATTGATAGCTACTTTTGGATAATTAGTTTATTTCGTGTTTGGGCTCTTGCTTTGTCGTTGTAATCGTGTATGATTTCGGCGTTTTAGCTATTAGTAGACTTTTCGTGGCATTACAATATTTGTAAAGCCTGCTAAATATTGCCGTATTTTCCTTTTTGTTACTAAGACAATGACATTGTATCTATCTTTAGAAACTCTTAGATATAAATCTAACTAGATGACGTGGTTTTATGTCCTTCGCGTGTCTTAAAACGGAGTAAAATTACGATCAATGATCGTAATTTGAGCTTTTCATTTAGCATAACCGGCACCGGTAATCCACCGAAATCTATAAAAATGCCTTTTTATGCAAAGAGTTGGCCGAGGCATTGGAAATGTTTTCTTTCATTGGTAAGTAAATTTGTTTTTAAATCTAGTCTTAGTCTTACCCTCTTACAAATAAACGCGGTATAAAGTTATACCAAGTATAAACCTATGAAAATGTATGGTTATACCTTTGTTATACCTGGTATAACTTTATACCGCGTTTATTTGTAAGAGGGTTAGGGTCTTGCGTTATCTAGTTAGATTCATGTCTGTGTAAAATCTATATACCAAAATCCACACCTAAGTGCCTAAGTAGAACTTACAATAGACAGGTATTGTAAGTAAAATGAGCAAGGTAGAAAAACTGTTTTTTTTTTGTATTACTTGCATTTTGCCGCGGCTCTGCTCGCGTGACGTATCCCAAAGGAGCATTGCATTTTTTCGAAATAAAAAATAGTAGAGTAGGTACCATGTTGACCTGCAGCCGTATTGCGTAAGTGCGCAAAGAAGTTAAACTCTATATGGTCGGTTGGATAGAGTTTGACTTCTTTGCGCACTTAGGCAATACGGCTGCTGGTGTGGGTGGCGGGAGACCACTGGACGACGACGACGCTTGGGGGAGGCCGATGTTCAGCAGTGGACGTCTTTCGGCTGAAATGATGATTATGTATCATGTCACTCAAGGATTATGTAGCTTTCTATCATTGCAAGACTGTTTTCAATTGGATGAGGAGTATATGAAATGTACCTTCTACATTCAAACTTATTTTATCAATCTATTTGTCCCACAGCACCCATAACCACTCTTCCGTATATGTGTTATATCCATAAGTGTTGCCTTCTCCAAAAAATCCGTCACCTTTAAGTCGTCACTTTCATAGGCCTCCCTCGGAGACGACGCCCGTTCTTAGGCCCCCCCGCGTACCGACTCTGGCCCATCTGTCCTGATGCAATCTACAAAATATGACCCACCCAATAACATTTCAGTCTTTCAGCAGCCTAGCTCCCCATATCCAAACTAAACTCTTTATAATATTATAGTGTATGTGATGTGGATAAAGTTGAGAAGAGAATTAGCCACAAAGGTGAAGAACAAAACCAACACTTGTCATACATAATAGCAAGAGCAAGTGAAAAGAAAGATACCGCGCACAAGAAGCCGTTAGTTTTAATTTGCGACGTAAGTGCATGCCGCCTTAAAAGATTAAAGACTTGACGCTGTGGGTCTAATTACTTGCAGTACAAGTGGCTAAGACATGCTGCGCTACTGGGACTGTTTGTATTGTCAGGGTTTATTGTTTAATAAATTGACTTAGTGTGTGTTTTTATTATTATGTATGAGCTTGTTGTGAGCTATTCACGGGAACAGAACCAATTTTCGTCTTTGCTGTGTAATGCAGTATCTGGCCAATCTGTGACAATATGTGTAATAGGGTAGTTGACTGAAAATTCGTCTTTGTCCTTCAGGTAGATTAATAAAAAATATTGGACAAGTATTTTTCTTTCGACCCGTAAACATAAAATGACGACGATACAGTGCGTCGAAATATCTTATGACGTCACGGTGTCCTACACTTTATACTGACAAAGTGACGTCAGAAGCCCCCACTCCTGAACTTTGATGCGCTTCATCTTTGTCATTTTTTATTTATTTGATAAAGCAAAAAATACGGGTCCCATATTATTTGATAATCTCACTGACGGACTAAATAGAATTATCACTTTCTACCCAGGAAACATCGCTGTTGTGTCTGGTTTAATATTGAGAAGTTTATTTTAATTATTGATTAGCTGGCGTTTGACCATTCTCTCAACAACGGCCACGGGACAATAAATAAATCGTTATATGCAGCACTACCACTGTTACTGTAGAAGGACCAAGGTTACCTGCATAGCCCGAAGAATTGTCAAACCTCACACTTCACACACACACCTCACACATCACACACATCATCAGCATATTAATGTTCCCACTGCTGGGACACAGGTCCTCTCTGTGAGAGGGAATGGGCCGTTATCCACCACGCGGGCCCAGTGCGGGTTGGTGGATGTCACATGTCTTCGAATTGTTGGTTCTAGGACATGCCGGTTTCCTCACGATGTTTTCCTTCACCGTTTTGAGAGCAGTGGTGATGAAATAAATTACACAAAGTAAAGCGCCTGCCTGGGCTCGAACCCACGACCTACAACTTGTAAGTCGCGGCCGATACCACTGGGCCACCACTGCTCTCTGCTCACACACACCTCCCTACACACAAATTACACTCATACACACACTCCTAGATATACAACCATAATCTTTCACTCCATTTGCTGTGTTAACAACCACTATAAACCAACAAAAAGTCACGGTTGTATTTTAGTATATAAATTGAAGCAGCAAAATCTCCGACTGCTAAGGACAGGGGGGTGACCATAAGCTCTTAGAGTAAGGTTATTTTGAGTGTGTGTAAGGGACAGATGTATATGACTTGTATACATCTGTCACTTACTCGATCTCAAAATAACCTTACTCTAAGAGCTTATGGTCACCCCCCTGGTCTGCGTACCTAATTTAGGACCCCGGAAATCTGACAATAATTTCAAACATGGTAATTAAACCCTCTGTTTCCGTACGCTATGTACTGTTTTCTTGTTTTTTTTTTATTTACTAATAAACTAAACTAAAACTTAAGGTTACACTAGTCGATCATTCTTCCATACAAACGTAGTCTGGCGATTATTCCACTGTTTGACGATGTAAGTTCAAAATAAAAAATTATATCAATTGGTTCCATCATTATCTAGCCCTGTATGGAAACAAAAAAGTAAAATATATATATATATTTGAAATTTATGAGCGTCGAAAGTTCCACATTTCGACATAAATTTTAACGCATTTTTGGGCGCAAATAAATACCATAAGAAGGCGGAAAATTGCAAAACAGTTACCATACAGGGATAGATTAGTAGTTCAATAAAGCAAATCATTTTATTTTGAACAGATACGTTTAGTCGTTTTTTCATGATATCCAGACTCCCAAAGGTCTGTTTATAAAATTTCGCACGCTCGGTTTCGTCCTTAATCATCAACCATTTCGCAATAAAAACAAAAGTGTGTGTTGTTGGTTGATATAGCATGCATTTTAACCCCGCGCACAAAATAGTTCGTGCCGTCGACAAGTGTAACCTTAAGCGTCAGTGGCCAGGAAACATTGATCGCAGAATGGATGGTCCATGGAGCCGAAAAGTTCTTGGGTGGCAACCGCGTACCGGAAGATGCCGCATTGTAAGGCCTCCACTAGGCGGACTGAAGACCTGATTAAGAGGAGCAGTTTCTAATCGTATATATATAAATAAACGTAACTTCCTTGTACATAAGTTGCACTTACTTATTTTCTCATAGAGGGTGATCGAAAGTAGAGTGTCCACCTCCGGAGCAACACTAATTTAACCTCAAGTGACGAACTTTGAATCCCTCGCTGCCCTCAAGATTAGAATCTTTCGCTGATCTGGATTAAAAAAAGAAAAACTCTCGCCTTTAAAATAGTTGATTGCTCCCTATTAGTCCAGTAGGGATACAATTATTTTCCACATAACCTTTGATAATTCAAAAGTTTGTTATTTTCGCTGGGTGGATACCTTATGTGAATTCAACGCTATGTACAAAAATGCTAACAGTTTAGAGTTATGCAATAGGCATAAAGTAGGTATTTCCTATTATTTCGAGTTATAACAATAATATAAAATTTAAATTTAATTAATTTACTGTTTCTTTATTAGTACTATCTAAACTTTATATTAGTGAAAATGCTAACAGATACGTAATGTGGAACAATGGAAAACTGAAAATGGCTCGTAACTCTTTCAATAAAATATTTAAGTTTTCAAATCATTTCCTATACGCATACAGGGATTAGTTATACCTTACAACAAAAGTTCTAACAACTAAGTATAATGTTGCACAGGTTATTGTATTTTTACATTGTGATTTGCGAAATATTGAATTTAAGTTTATAAATTTGCGCCTACATATTCGAAATAATAAACTCTACCACCATACAAAAGTTTAAACACTTATGTGCTATGCTAGTTTAATAAATAAAATATAATTGGGTATTGCGGGGCGCGTTGACACTCCACTCCGAATGTATTGAATGAGGCGCGAAACCATTTCATTACTGTCACATCAGTATTTAAACCTCGTTCATAATTTCTACCTTCTTTGTTCCTATAAAAAGAATAAGAAAGAAATATTCACAGAACACGGAATAGTTGTACCTGCCGTGCTGACAGTATATCGAGATGACAGAATAATAAAATTCTCCGTATCGTGAAACTTTGACAGTCGTTACGGGTCGTCAGAAATCCGAAAGTCTGCGGCCACCGCAAAAAAAGGGTACCGTATTATCCAGTAGGATTACCGTATAATCTGGGTTGGCAGGGTAGGCAGTCACTTCATATAAAACACTGGTATTCAGATGCGTCTGGTTCGACTGAAAACAGTGGAAGTCAACCCCAACATATTAGGAAAAAGTCCAAGCAAATGCCTTTTCCAAACAGATGTGACAGTAGAAATATCAAACATCTTATAACCGGTGCAACTGTCACATAACTAAATTGACTACATCACTGGTCCTAAGACCTAATACAATAAAGGCAGTGTTACCCACTAACCCTTAGTGGATGACACTGTAACCATGATATGATGTATGCTTATACAAATCGATGTATTTATGTTTATAAAATATTACCTACTCATTTTTTTTATTCAGAATCAATATAGTAGCAACCCTAGTGAGTCCGGCAAGTTTAAGTGTCAATTTTGTGATACGCTTACCAAGATTTAGAACATTTTTTATTTTAAAGGTAGATAAATTTTACATAATCGTGTCTATTGCGCCCTATCTATTAGTTTTTAAACTCTATTATAACGAAAAATCGGCACCACGTGACCTTACCACACGATTGCTGTACATCAAAACCTGTAGTAAATGCCATAAAATATTACATTCCAGGATAGCGCAAAAATATTATTTAAATTAGCATTATGGAATGTCATCTTGTGTTAGGTAAGTAAACGAAAAAAAAAAAAATAAGCGAGTACTAAACAAGGCTTACGGGTGAACTGTACGTAATAACACAAATTAAATTAATGGTGTCCTAAATCTATTAAATATTTTACATATCTCTAAACAAGATAATTCAATACCTATTAAGTACCGGACATTTGCTAATTTAAGGTGTTTTTACAATTTGAAGGGACTTTCCTATTGTAAATAATGATAAAATTTATTAATTAAAGCACCAAATCTCAATTCAAATTATAAATTTCCTGGTTAAAATTACACAGTCCATCGCAGCATATCAAAACTCATTAAAATAATATAAATAAGATTATCAGGGTATAAAACCATTATAAAAATATGTCACCTACTGCGTTCTTATATGGGGCAGTCGTACAGTACCAGACATAATTTTAATATTTATTCGATTCGCACGGGGAAGGCTTGTATAACAAATGCCAGATTACCTATTTTAGTGATCGTTATTAACGTAGCAATAAGGTTGCATTCATAGGCAAAATAACAGTGAAAGATCTGTCAGATACTAGACGCCAGTTTGAAATAAGAATTTGCGCTGTAATGTTTTTCTAAAAATTATCAGAAGAGTCCGTTTATGATGTGGGCCTCTGTGGTCTGTATGGTTCGAAGAATTTATACTGATCGTACATACCTACACCGCGCCCCGCAATAGCCAAATTGTATTTGATTATTAAACTAGCATAGCACATAAGTGTTTAAACTTTTGTATGGTGGCAGAGTTTATTACTTCGAATATGTAGGCGCAAATTTATAAACTTAAATTCAATATTTCGCAAATCACAATGTAAAAATACAATAACCTGTGCAGCATTATACTTAGTTGTTAGAACTTTTGTTGTAAGGTATTACTAATCCCTGTATGCGTATAGGAAATGATTTGAAAACTTAAATATTTTATTGAAAGAGTTACGAGCCATTTTCAGTTTTCCATTGTTCCACATTACGTATCTGTTAGCATTTTCACTAATATAAAGTTTAGATAGTACTAATAAAGAAACAGTAAATTAATTAAATTTAAATTTTATATTATTGTTATAACTCGAAATAATAGGAAATACCAACTTTATGCCCATTGCATAACTCTAAACTGTTAGCATTTTTGTACATAGCGTTGAATTCACATAAGGTATCCACCCAGCGAAAATAAAAAACTTTTGAATTATCAAAGGGCATATTCTTCTGGCTACTGGACTATATATAAATAATCTACTATTATTACCTCATACCTCTCAAACCGCTACACGGGTTTATTTAATATGGACATCGGTAGATGCGTCTTAAACACCCAAGTGTTCTTAAATAGATGACGTTAAAAAATAAGCATGGCGGATTTTGGGCGCCATATCGTGCGGAGCCCAATTTTTTTTTCTTCCATACCCATCGAGTGGGGTATCAAAATGAAGGGTTTTAAGAGTAGGTTACACAAATACATACCACATATAATTATGTTTAAAAGTAATTCGATAAAACAAAAATAACTAAGGAAACAAATTCGCGAGCTGGCGTTCAGCCATCTCGCGAATTTGTTTCATGCACAGCTGATTTTGTTTTCTTTTTTTTTTTTATCCTATTTCCTTGCGCTTGACCACTATCTCACCTGATGTTAAGCAACGGTGAAACACACTTGCCTAGAAATCACCTATTCACTCGTGACTTAAATACCTATAGATTGTAGTATTCGGGAAACACAGACTCTGGCAGGGATTACCACTCCTTAGGTGTACGCATAATAAAAGTGTTCCCAAAACGTTTTGTGCGTATGGGTGGGATGGATGGCGCAACGCCGTATGTCTGGTAGCCCGATGATGAAACGGGCTAGGTGGAATTAGATCGTGCAATTCCACATCGCACATTCCCCGAAATGTAATCGATAAAAACCGACAAGCTGGCAATTCGGCGTCGCAATAAGGCACTGAGGCAATGATGTAATAAGGCACTGGTCAAATCAAAGCTCCAGAGATTTGACTTGATCAGTGCATCATTGGCGATGATCTTCTGGGCCCGCTTTTAGATAGAATTTAGTGCACCAAGCTGGTATTTGGCAGATCTATCCCAGAGATGAGAACAGTACTCCATGCATGATCGAACTTGCGCTTGATACAATAATATTGTTGGAACTGCACAATATTCACATATGTTACTCTGTATAGGCTTCTACACAAGTGTGCCAAATTTTATAGTTTTCTAAACATGTGTGCAAAATGTCATAAGTGTACACTCCATGCACGAACGAACTTGCGTTTGATACAAATTGAGGAGCTATTCCTGCGTGAAATACCTTCTCACCTTTGCAAGGATCCCCAACTTTTTGGCTGCCAGCTTAACCTTTGCCTCAATATATGGGCCAAAATTGAGAGTTGATGTCAACGTAATGCCTAGAAGCTCAAGATGGTCCGTTATTGGCACGGTCACATCTTGGCAAGTTAGAGCCGGTTGAAATTTGCTCATTTTAGCGGAAAAAAGACACTCCTGGGTTTTAGTAGCATTAAACCTGACCAGATTAGCATCGCCCCATTCAGAGACTGCCTGCAAGGACAGGTTCAAACGCTCTACCATGGCCTCACGTAGAGACCGGATCTGCGGCCCGGTAGCCCCTGCGTTGGACCAGTATCTCTCAGCAACAGTGCTGTCGTCTGCATACCTAAAGGTTTTAGCAGATCGTTAATGTGCAGCAAGAATAATGTTGCTGAGAGTACCAACCCCTGAAGGACCCCGGCATTAATATACAATTGGTCCGATGAACTGCCTAATAACCACTCGAATGGACCGATCTCTCAGGAAGTCTGCAATCCAATTACATAGACCACCGGGCAGACCGAACGAAGGAAGCTTACTAATAAAGCTTTCGTGCCAGACCCTATTAAAAGCCTTCGAGATGTCGAGGGAAACGACAAGCGCTCACCCATGGATCTCGATGGCCTCACTCCATATGTGAATGGCATACGCTAGAAGATCCCCAGTAGACCGATTGCGGCGGAAGCCGTATTTATATTTCTTCTTGTTTATATATTTTTAGTTCGTTTCTTAAGCAGTCGATTTTTTTTATTTTCGATATAACTTTTTGTTAAATAATCACAGTGTACACAAAAATAGTGCTTAATAAAGGCCATATCTTTGACACTTTACCTTATATTAAGTACCAAAACAGTACCTATAATTCAAGCTACCTATATGATTATCACGTGTCAATGAAGCTAGGTTAACAATCCGTCTCGTCTAGACGGCAGTTGATTGGCTAGCATGGTTGTGGACAGTGTCAATTTAGTTCCTGCACTTAATCAATACACACACACATTGTATACTGCGGTCTTGTCTGTACTTGCCGCTAGAATGGGAGACGGGGAAATCACGTGGATATTGGAATTGGTTTGTAGTCATCTATACTATCTATACTAATACTAATCTATACTAATCTATACTATCTATACTAATACTAATAATAATAATATTATAAAGAGGAAAGATTTTTTTATTTGTTTGTTTGTTTGTACCGAATAGGCTCCGAAACTACTGGACCGATTTAAAAAATTATGTCACCAATAGAAAGCTACGTTATTCCTGAGTGACATAAGCTATTTTTGAAACCCGAAAACGGGTCCTGTGGGGTGGCGAAGCCGCGGGCAACAGCTAGTATATTATAAAGAGAAGAAATATTTTTTTGTTTGTTTGTTTGTACCGAATTGGCTCCGAAACTAATGGACCAATTTAAAAAATTCTTTCACCAATAGAAAGTTGCATTATTCCTGAGTGAGTTCCTTTAGACGCTTCGGTTACGGAACCGTAAACAGTAGTATATAGCCATATGTTTGTAATTTATTAGACTGTGTGAGCCAATGACAAAGCAATTGAATTTAACGAGAACAAGTAAATCACATGGATATGTTATGTTCGCTCTTTCTGCTGATAAATTAAAAAATAATGTACTAAAAACACTTAATCAGTAGACATTCTAATTAAAAAATGCCTAAATGGATTTATTTAAGTATTTTTAATGCAACTTGTATTTTTTTTTTATTTTTGTGAAAAATATCATGTAACTGGACATGTTATTTTATTTTTATTTTTGATGTTATGTATTTAATGTTTGACTTGTTATTTTCTTTTATTGTGATATTTAATGTAATGTTTATAATTTTTTTCATATTGTTCTTAATTTGATTTTTAACCGACTTTCAAAAACGAGGACGTTCTCAATTCGATTGTATTTTTTAATGTATGTACACTGATTACGCTGAGATTTATAATCAGATTTACGTGATTTTAATTAGTATGATGCGGAATAGTTGCCATTTGGTCCCATAAAAATTTAACATAGTTTGGGCCAGTAGTTTTCATTTTATGAACATTTTTGTTTACGTGGACGATGTAATTTCAGTTTGTGTACGGCTTTTAGGAGTTTTCATTTTGGTAATCTATTCTAGCATCACTTTGGGCATTATAGGTACCTTAATATAGAACTTGTCCATTATGTACCCCTAAAGAGTGCAAATAAAAATCTTTTTAACAAAAAAATAAAACCGACATCTAAAGCAAAACACTACAGAAAGCGTTTTATAACATTAAAGATTACGTTGGGGACAAAAAGGCTTGGGATTGAGCTGCTCCAATTAATTTAGTTTTTTTACTATTTTTATTTTGCACCGTGAATTTAGTTTTTAATTTTTCTTGCAATGACAAGAATATTTACTTTTAAAAGTATTATTTTATTTTAATTATTTTGAATATGAAGACTATGTGGATCATTCTTTTTTTGATTTTTATTTTAATTTATCTTAGTTAGTTTTTAATCATGGTCTGGTAGTTTGAGTATTTATGCGACCTACCCGAATGTCCTTTCTTTGGTATTGTTCGTCAATTCGTTGAGCTCCTTAACTTCTGAGTTGAGCTGCACGGTTATTGACAAATGCGTGCACTGACTGGACAGGTTCATTCAATCTGGCTGGTTCTTTCCTCAAAAGAACATTTCAGATATCAGTCTACACAACAACATTTTGTCTGGACTTTAAAAGAGACTGTGACTTCTGAGTTTGTTTCGGCCTTTCTTCTCAGAGTAGTCAGACAGGAAACGTCTCACCTAGTTTTAAAAAATTTGATCGACATGTAAAAGTGTTTGGACAAACTAACTTACAGAAATGAAATCATTTATTATTTATCATTCATTTAACATTTACAAATTGAAAAATGTTTTTTTCCGAAGTCATAACATAACTGGTGAAATGAGAGATCTATTTTATCTATTTTTAGCAGTCGGTGTCCATAACGCAATAAATTGGTACCTACGAACGACTACGACTTCCAAAAATAAAGTTATTTTTCACTTTGTATTTTCCTTTTTAGCAATTTGTAATATATTTTTGGAAAAAGCTTTTTTTTGGTCGTAATTGTTGTAATAGATAGTTGTAAAATGTGATGTGTCAACGTGTGTTCCCCAAATAAATAAAATCTATTTCAATTATTATGCCATCTTTATGCAATAATTTCATTGAAACATAATTTTGATCCTTCTGTACCAAAAAAACCTCACAAATATCTGCAAATCGAATCAAATAAGCATTCAAATCGTAAAGGAACTTTGAACATTATAAAGCTATTCCTTTCCCCACATTTAACTAAAACGAGCTGTGAATGGAGCATAAAGTCCCGCGATATTTTTAACAGTAAACTCTGAAACTATAATATTTTCATAAAAATGTGAGATTCGCTTTAAATTTAAATAAGTGAGACGGAATTTTAACGAGATAGAATGAGACATACACGGATCTTATTGGTGACTAGCTGTCACCCGTGGCTTCGCTCCCGTCAACAGCTGGTTACCTACCTACCCACCTACCCTACCTACCCTACACACCTACTCTACCAACCAACCTACCTACCTTACCCTACCCTACATGAGGAACCCCTACCCTACCTAACCTACCCTACCCTACCTACCCTACCCTACCTACCCTACTCTATATACATGATTGTGGCATACCTTTAACCGTTTACGCAGCGCATGGATGCTTCGCTCCTATTGGGCGTAGCGTGATGTTATATAGCCTATGGCATTCTTCGATAAATGGGCTAACCAACACAAAAAGATTTTTTCAAAGCCGACTGGTAGTTCCAGAGACTAGTACGTTCAAACAAAGCTCCCGTCAACTGGCTACCTACCTATCCTACCTTACTTACATAAATGATGCGTAACTTTAACCACTTACGCACGCAACGGAAGATCTCAAAAAGGTTTTTTTTTTCCCGTTTTTGCAACATATTTCATTTATGCTCCGGTTCTATTGATCGTAGCGTGATGTTATATAGCCTATAACCTTCCTCGGTAAATGGACTATCCAACAAAAAAATATTTTTTCTAATCCAACCAGTAGTTTCTGAGATTAGCGCGGTACTAGGTAGACACAGATGTTCGTTCTTCAGAAATGGCTGGTGCGTAGCATTCTTACCCGGCGAACGTACCTACGTATAATGATCAGCGAATTTATTCTGTAAAAATCGCACCGTGAAAAATTTGGTGAAGTCATAAGTCATTTATTTCTTAACAATAAACATTGTGTAGAAAAGTAACAAGTATAATAGAGACAACACCATAAAAAAACCGATAAAAAATACTGGTAAATAACAACATCATTTAAAAACTAAAAAAACTAAACTAAACTATTCCAGCAAACTAAAAATTAAAGTTTCAAATAACATCAAATAATAAATGTAAAAAGATCAATAATTTCACATATGTAATAACAAAAAATAATAACTATAATAAAACAAATTCCAAATCATTCAAGTCAAAATAAGAAAAATTCAATGACAAAACTAAACATTCAATAGTAATTTATAAGCAAATAAAAAATGTCACATATCCAAGGAAAAAAGGAAAAAAAAATATATTTTGATAGTCCAAATTCTATTTTAAAATCATTCCAGTCAAATTAAAAATTAAATGTCAATAATACATATAAAGATCAATAATGTCACATGAGCAATAACAAAATAATAATTATAATAATCCAAATTCCAAATACAGTAAAATAAAAAATATATAAGAAAAATTCAATGTCAAAAATAAATGTCAATTGTAATTCTTAAGCAAATCAATAATGTCACGTTATCCAGATATAAAATAAAAATGTAATAATCCAAATAATAATAATCGTTATGATAATAATAATCCGCATTCCAGTTAATCCAATAACATTATTGTCACTTGTCCTCAAGAAACTCATCAACACTGTAATAGCCCTTCCTCAATAAGTAGGTCTTGAATTTGTTTTTAAATAGGTTTGCACTATTTATGATTTTGTATTCTACGGGTAACTTATTGTATAGCAAGACTGACTGATATCTGGGACTGTGCCAAACCACGTTCAATTTCGGTTGGATTACATTAGGTAAGTCTTTCCTTCGAGTTTTATAGATTTGTCTTTGCTCGTCGGTTTCGAGTTTGTGCAAATTTTTAACAAAATTAGTTAGCAATACTAGTATATAGAGGCATGGCACAGTCAAAATTGTATGATTAATGAAATGGTCCCTACATGATTCCGTCTGTTTCAAGCGGAGCATTGTCCTTAAGGCTCTCTTTTGAATTACAAATGCCGAATGGATATTGTACTTGTAACTGTTGCCCCAAAACTCAATACTGTATCTAAGCCTAGATTCAACCAAAGCAAAGTATACCATCCTGAGCTGGGCCAAAGTTAGTTCTTCCCTCAGGCTTCTGATACATAGCATGCCGAGCTAATAGAATTGCTTACAGCCGATGTCTCAACCTTCCAGTTTAGCAATGTATCAATATGGACACCCAGGAACTTGACATGGTCAACCACTTCGACTTTGTTACCGCAAGATAGAACCTCAAGACTAGCCTTGTTTCGGACGTTAGATTTGAATAAAAAACACTTTGTTTTTTTACATTGAGTTTTAGATTATTAGTACCAAATCAGTGTTAGAAAGCTAATAAGATGCTATTAATTTTTGATTCTAGATTATTTAAGTTGTCAGCAGATACTATTGCATTGGTGTCATCTGCAAAAATAATTAGATTTGCGTCTGTGCGCTTTTTTATAAACTCAATCAAATCGTTTAGGTAAAGGATGAAGAAAATTGGACCTAAAACCGATCCCTGAGGGACACCACAAAGTACTGTCGTGAGATTGGAGTTAAATATTTTTTCTTCTCCTTCCACTACAGACCTTATTTCTATAAACTGACGTCTGTTTTTTAAATAAGATCTAAATAGCTTTAAGACCTTGTCCCGTATACCATAGTGTTCTAGCTTCGCCAGCAGAATGTCATGATCCACTGTATCGAAGGCAGAACTGAGGTCCAGGAAAATACCTGCCACCACTTCTGCAATCTGCAATCTTAACAATAGTCTTCCACCACCACCACCACCTCGTCCACCACCACCACCACCTCGTCCACCACCACCACCACCTCGTCGATTAATGCCTCAACAGCATCGGTGGTTCCCAAAGATCTCTGATACCCAAATTGTTGACCATTTAAGATATTGTGCATTTGTACGTGTTTCATAAGCCTGTCTTTCATAACTTTTTCGAAGATCTTCGATAATACTGGCAATAGGGAAATCGGCCTGTAGTTACCGGGATCCGTTTTTGAACCCTTTTTAAATATAGGAAGTACTCGCGCGATTTTAAACTGATCTGGGAAAAGACCTACTTCGATACACTCATTGTAAAAAGATGCTAGAGGGGTTCCTAACATGTTAATATTATCTTTGATTATAGTCAGGGGAATTTCGTCGTAGCCAGTAGAAGATTTATTGCCCATATTTCTGACTATATTGAAAATTTGTAAGGGTGTGACTGGCTCAAAAATCATATTAGAGTCTTCATCATATGATTTGTTCATTGTCATGGTTTTTTGTAGCATTGCGTCGTTGATTGACAATTTTCCAAATCATTCTGCTTGAATCTGATGCCATTTCTATAAATTTTCTAATGCTATTCCTTTTTGCACAACTTAAAACATGAATTAAACTGTCAACGTGAATTAAACTGAAATGAGTGACTGAACTGAAAACTAAATGAGTGAACATGAATTAAACTGTCAATCGTTCCAATCAAGAGGCAATGACAGGTCATCCCTACCTCACTTCATCTAAGTATTCACAGTTAGATTTACGCAGAATGGACCAGCTGTAAACATCTCACTTTCAATACTTAGATAAAGTGAGCTATCAATCCAAACCTTTTTTTTATATAGATAGGCTCGCGCTTGACCATTATCTCACCTGATGGTAAGCGATGATGTGGTCGACGGTGTAACACGCTTGCCTAGAAGTAACCTATTCACTCTTGACTTAAATACCCCTTGGTTGTAGCTATCTGGAAACACAGACTCCTGCAGGGAATTCCACTCCTTAGCTGTACGCATAATGAAAGTATTTCCAAACTGTTTAGTGCGTATGGGTGGGATGTCCACCTTGTACCGATGGCGCATCGCCGTACGTCTTCTAGTCCGATGATGAAACGGGCTAGGCGGAATAAGATCATGCAATTCCATCGCACACTCTCCGAAATGCAACCGATAAAAAACCGACAAGCTGGCAACTCGACGACGATGTTCAAGGCTCTGGATCTTTGACTCGACCAGTGCCTCATTGCCGATGAGCCTCTTGGCCCGTTTTTTGATCGACTCTAGAGCATCAAGCTGGTACTTGGCAGATCCATCCCAGAGATGAGGACAGTTCTCCATGCAAGGTCGAAATTGCGCTTGATACAACTTAAGCAGCTGTTCTGGCGTGAAGTACCGTCTCACCTTCGCAAGGATCCCCAACTTTTTGTCAGCCAGTTGAGCCTTTGCCTCAATGTATGGGCCAAAATTAAGTGTCGATGTCAACGTTACGCCAAGAAGCTCAAGATGGTCCGTTATCGGTACGGTTACACCTCGGAAAGATTGATCCTGGTGAATTTGGCTCTTTTTTCGCTTTAGGCACGGTAAAGATATCTAACAGTATTGTGACTCGGCCCTGTTCTTGAAATGCCTACAAGTGCGTCAAGTAAACACGCGTTAGGGCTGCCCGCCTCTACCTAGGCTGGCAGGCCTAACGCGTGTTTACCTACTTGAGTTTCTTTCTAGTTTTGTGATTGAAAATATCTCAGATTCTTTTCTCTAATCTGAGGTAAATATTATACTTTTTATTATACTTACTAGCTGTTACCCGCAACTTTATCTGCATAGTATTAGTAATAAGAATAGCTTATTTTTTATATCGCGGAATAATATTGTAGGTTTTCCATACAAACTTCTACCCCTCTTTTCACCCCCTTAAGTATGATTTAGTGTATAAAAACTATCCTATCTCCTGTCCAGGGTCTCAAAATATCTCCAAACCAAAAATAAGCTGTTATTAACCCAAATAAAAATGGTATATCGTAGAGTTCTACGGTGTATAGGTTTGGAACGATTCGTTATAGAGTATAAGTATAAGTTAAAGAATGATACATTTTAGGTTACCGGCAGAAAGTAAAATCCTCCCCTTAAAACTTAATAACCCCTTTTTGCCCCATTAAGGGGTGAGTTTTTCACAAACCAAATATGTTACTTATTCACTCTTTTATTCTCTTTTTTATTTTTCGTTTATGTTAGATTTCTCAGTTAGATCAGGGGGGGAGGGTTGTTTTATAAAACGTATTATGTCCATATTGATTACCTATTTACTTTATCCCCAAGTAATGAGATTTTGCATACCAACAAATACTTAAAAGTTAACAGTTCTGGGGTGGCAACTGCGTACGTAAGTCGGAAGTCCGACCTGGTCAAGGCTGCGGTAGTCCGGTGGATGCGAAAAGCACAAGATCGGTCAGTGTGGCGACGCTTGGGGTAGGCCTATGTCCAGCAGTGGACGTTTTTTGGCTGAAATAATGATGATGGTAAAAGGTTGATTTTCCGAAAATTCCTTCTTCGTGCTCCCCTAGATCCCTACATCAAAAACAAAACTTTTTCTAGTAAGATTCTTAGCAAACTTTAACACCCGTCGTATTTTGGGAGGAGTTTTGGAAGAATTATAATAACAACTTTTTATTGTTTACTTAGGTTGGTATTTATGTCAACTTTCAAGTTTATTAACCCAAGACATACAATTCTTCAACAAAACTTTATCACCTGTTAAATCGTATTTTGAAGGAAGTTTCGAAAATCTAATAATACCAATCTTTATTGCTTACTGAGATTGGTATTTATGTCAAGTTTCAAGTTTATTACCACAACAAATAAGATTCTTGAAAAAATCCTTAACACCCCCTAAATCGTCTTTTGGGGGTAGTTTCAAAAGCTACTACCAACCTTAGTATACAATAACGGTAACCTAAGAAGTAAGATTCTTCAAAAACACTAAATCCTTTTGGGGGTAGTTTCAAAAAACTAATAATAACAACCATTATTATTTATTTGAATTAGCTTTTGTGCAATGTTTCAAGTTTAGTAGCCCGTGAAATAAGATTCTTCCATACAAATTTCAACACCCCCTAAATTGACTTGAGGGGGTAGTTTCAATAAACTAATAATGTAAATTTTTATCCTTTACTTAGATTACAATTTGTGCCAAGTTTCAAGGAATTATATTTTTCATACAAACTTTGCCGCCCTTTTTCACCCCTTTAGGGGTAGAATTTAGTTAAAACCTTTCTTATCGGTTGCCTATACATAGAATACACTCTCCAAGTTTCAGGTTTCTACAATCAACGGTTTAGGCTGTGCGTTGATCCGTCAGTCGGTTATTCAGGACAAAGCATTTTATATGTATAGATTTTAAATAATAAGGTAAGTAGCTAAGTACATAAGTAATTAAATAACCTAGCCTACTAGTTATTTTTAACACGAGCGTAGGTAGGTCACTCGTGTGTCATTTTATCACCCTATCCACTTATTTATTAATCCAGTGGAAAAAGCAAAATACCTTCCTATTAAAAAGAAACCAATTACAGGTTAGATAATTATATAAGTATTTTTTATAGTCTTGCCTTTCGGAGGTTCCAGGTAATTTATAAAATGTTATCACCGGGTGCGTTATAGAAGAATTCAAGCAACCAAAAACAGCAACATATAATATATAATTGCTCTCTGCCATATTATGTAAGTAAGTACATGTACTTATTTCAATCAAATATTCACAAATCGCGACTGTTTGCTATTGTAGTGTATCGAGTGTTGGCTGAACACGAGACGCGTAGGTATGATTCACGTTCCGACCTTTTGTATGAAGATAGAATACTGTAGATATCTTTACCGTGCTTTAGGTGTAATGACAGTTCACTTCACCTAAACTGAAAGCCGATGACATTTTAACGGAATAGACCGTCAGATGAAACGTTCATTCTAGATGTATGAACGTGAGTGAAGCAAAAGAATTAAGTAAGAATCATAGCAGACGAAGTTCTGTATTTTGTCTATCCCCATGCGAAAAAGGCGTTACTTTGTCTATGTAATTTCACCGAGTTAGAATGAGTTTCATAGAGTAAGCTTGATGGTGGTCCTGCTAGGAGTAATTATGCTAGAACTGCTGCAAAGGGGGTAAAAACTGAACATAATCCGCACCTCAGTCTGCCTTAATTAACAGCTGGTATCACTTAAGCAGAGGCTTTTAAGGCAGCGGAAATTATTATATGTAAATATTTACTAGTTCCGTATGGTGTCAGACGTTAAGAATTTCACAATCCCATATCTGCCCGTGGGTGTCCATAAGAGGTGACTAAGGGGCAGACCAGAGAATGGGCAGCAGCGTTCTCTGTGCACTTCATAACAAACTGCGATCGCCAACCTGCCAGGCGTGGCGATTACGGCAACCCCCCCCAAACCAATGAATAGCGCAACAAGGAAATGGCCCCTAGTGCCCGGCAGCCCATCTACCCTTAACTACGGTAGCAGTCGAGGTTACGGCGTGGCGGACGGTAACCGGCTACCAGAATACAAACCGACGACTGACCCTGGCAACATTTAACACGCGTACACTCCGGACCGACGAGAAGATTATAGAATTCGAGGAAGAAATGAGCGGGTTACGATGGAGTATCATAGGGTTATCTGAAGTCCGAAGAGGGGGAGGACCCGATAATTCTTAAATCCGTCAACCTGCTCTACTTCTGAGAGGGTGACCGGCAGTCCCAGGCTGGTGTCGGGTTTATCGTCCACAAGTCCCTTGTGGCCAACGTAGTGAGGATCGAGTGTGTCGACCAGGGTGGCGTACCTTATACTCAGAATATCGTCAAGGTATTCGCTGAAGGTCATACAGGTCTAAGCCCCGACCTCAGCACACGACGAAGTAGAGACCATGTATGAGGACATTGCCAGAGCCATGCATGGTCATAAAACTCACTTCACCGTGGTCATGATTGCAAAACTGGGTAAACGAGACGATAATGAGCTGCGAGTGGGGCAATTTGGATTTGGACGACGGAACCACTGGGGTCACCTACTGGCCAGTTTTATGGAGAAGGGGGCCTCTATATGGTTAACTCCTTCTTCAGAAAGCGTGAGCATAGGCAGTGGACCAGGCAGAGCTCCGATGGTGCAACGAAAAATAAGATATACTTTATCATGTCGACGAAGAAGCACATATTCAATGATGTCTCTCTGATCAACGCGGTAAAAACCGTAAGTGATCACCATATGGTAAGAGGCACATTGAACTTAAATATTAAGCTAGAAAGATCTCGACCGATGAAGTATACGCTCCATCCAGCACAGATCCAGATCCAAAACATCGAAAGCTTTCAGCTCAAACTCCAGAATCGTTTCGAGTGCCTAGGGAGCTCCGTGGACGATTACAACGTGGAACCTCCACACGGTCGGGTCTAAGTTTTTCAAGACCCGACGTGCAAATAGGAACAAGAAACTATCCGGTCCTACCCTCAAGCTCATGAAGGAGAGGCGTGAAATGATCCTGCAGTCATTAGACGATGCGTGGAACTACTGGCAGCTCAATAGACAGATCTTGAAGTAGTTGAAAAGTGATCTCCGCCGCTTTAACGCTACTACGAGTTTGTGGTCCTTTCACAGCCGCACCCTCACAACTTGTCCATTTGCACCACCATTCCTTAACGTCCTTTCGACAATGGATCCAGTAAATGCGTTCTCGGATCTTGATTAGAGTCCTCTTAACTCCCATGTCACTTCCTGAACTTCCATTGTGATAGAGCTGTAGGACCTCTGGCATTTATAGATGACACTGGTCACCTAAAGTATTCTCCCATTGCCGGCACAGAACTCCATCCTGGATAATCAAACATTCCCACTTTTCCCAATAACTCTTGGTGAAAGAACTCATTGATGCAACATCAAATATCACTCCACCGAGGCCTCGGAGCTCCTGATTTCTTCCATTCAAGGATCGGTTTTATGTCTCTGTCATCTTGCTGAGCACTCTGCAAGATTTCCTTCCACTCTTCGCTAAGATCCGTCCTCAACATCCTCACAAATATTGCCTGCTCAGCATCTTGCCTGGCACAGGGCTTACATCGATCGGAACACGATCTACGCGAGAGAGCATCTGCATTGTCTTGTGGTGTTCTATTAATCTCGCCTTTGTTCATCAGGATTTTCCCTTCACATGATTGTGACATCGAGTTCCTCCACTTAGTCCTGGCGTCTATTGGTTTCCCTGCTGCTGGTGACTGACTTCCACAACGAGGACTCCTTCGCTTCGGGCAATTCAACCGGATGTAGCCTCTATCACCACAGCTATAGCACCGGGGTGAAGTCACAACCTCCCTCATGCGGTGAGCTCGATTGTCCCGTTAGACAGCTTCCACCTCCAAAGCGTAGGCTAGAGCGTTCTTAAAATAACCAAGCCTTACGGTTGTCCTAACCTCCAAGTCACAGATCCCATCCGTGAACGTCTGTACGAGGTTCCCTTCGATCAGCACAGGTGATGACTGATAAGACGCAATTTAGCGAAATAAGGGCTCCAAGGTGTTTGCAAGAGATCTGGCTATTGGGCAGAGCCAGCTCACTAAACTGAAAGCGATGGCAGAATTGTATCCGCCAACCCGGAGCTTCTGAGCGAGATCGAGGGGTTCTATGGGCAGTTGTACACGTCACGCGAATCTAGCAAACGACCCAAGAGCTAGATTGACCCGACACTATACCGAAGACATCCCGGATGTCAGCCTCTACGAGATTAGGATGGCTCTGAAACAACTTAAGAACAACAAAGCGCCGGGTGATGACGGAATTACAGCCGAACTACTAAAGGCGCTTGGAAAACCAGTACTTAAGGACCTTCAGAAGCTGTTTGATTTCGTCATACTCGTTCAAACTCGAAGCGAAAACGCCACAGGCATGGTGCAATTTTTGGTGGTAATTTTCTTCAAGGAGGGCGACAATGGCCGATTGAAGAATTATAAACCCATCTTCTTAGCCATGTCTACAAATTGTTTTCAATAGTCACGAATAGTCTCGTGCGGCGCAGGTTTGACGATTTCCAGCCTCCCGAACAAGCCGGTTTCCGAAAAGTCTTTAGCACCGTAGACCACTTACATACGCTACGGCTGGTTATACACAAGACCGAAGAGTATAACCTGCTTCTTTGTTTAGTGTTTGTGGACTACGAGAAAGCCTTCGATTTGATTGAGACTTGGTTTGTACTGCAGTCTCTCCAACGGTGCCTCGAGGTGCTGGAGTGTTTGTACAAAAACGCCACCATGGCAGTCCGACTTCAGGATCAGACTTCGGAACCTATCCTTCTGCAGTGAAGTGGGAGACAGGGAGACGTCTATTCTCTGAAACTGTTATCTGCTGCAGTGGAGGATGTCTTCAAGGTTCTGGAGTAGAGAGGGCTAGGCATCAACGTCAATGGCGAGTACATCACTCACCTTCGGTTTGCCGACGATATAGTGTTGATGGCTGAGACCATGGAGGACCTCAGTACAATGCTCCGACCAGACCTCAGTAGAGCGGAAGCTTGGAAGAAAGAGTGGATCTAAAAATTAACATGGGAAAAACTAGACAAAATCAAGGTGATATTTAATGCCCATGTAACACCCACTCCTATCAAAGTCGGAGACTCTACACTCAAAGTGATGGACAATTATGTCTACCTGGGACAAACGGTCCAGTTAGGCAGATCCGGTGGCCCGTATCCGGTCTAGGTGGAGCGACGACCTGGTCAAGGTTGCGGGAGTCCGGTGGATGCGAAACGCATAGGATCGATCAGCGTGGTGACGCTTGAGGGAGGCCTATGTCCAGCAGTGGACGTCTTTCGGCTGAACTGATGAATGATGATTTGCAAAAATATTCTCACCTTGTGTATTTTTTCTTCTAAAGCATGGCAAGGAACGTCTATATTTTAATATTTCCAATTTTTTTCTGAATTTATTATTAGTTCCTTATCTGCTTGGTTCAAAAACCAAGGAGTATTGTAAACATATATAATTACAGCATCAAAATATCCTGCAATCGATTGGAAGTACGATCTTTAAATGCCATCTTTTTTATTAACAGCGTAAACATTGCAATCATTTTCTTTGCCGCTTCTCTAGGGGCCGCATTACTATAGCTATTTATTGTGCACAGGAAATTAAGCCCTTTGTCGTTCATTCGTCTGGCTTTCAAGATTTATTTTTGCTTGCGTGCTACGGAAACTGCCACTTCCCGGTAACATTGCTTACCTTGCTAATGGACATAATTGAAATATAGACTCTATTAAAAACTAAATATGGGTTGTTTTCCTGTGTTTTTTGAGGTGTTGCATATTCTTTTCCCGCTGGTGAAGTCCAGTGCATCGCCGCGGAGATACGACCCGCTGTTGTGCACTTAAGGTAGATATTTAGGGTTACCTATAGTGCTTGTGATTTTGTTAGGTATAGCATTATTTTCATAAACCATTTAGATTAATGTGATTTTTAGATAAAATTTGTTGCTTCAAAGCCACATAATATTTACTAAAATATATGTGACTAATAAAAATACTCTCTCTTAATAGGAAAAATTTATTCGGAGAAATAATGACACCAATATTATAAAGCTGACATTGCTATAAAACTGATTGAAAAAATGTATGTATATATATATACGCTCTCATTATCTCTATTTGCATTTATTTTTTCGTTTTAGTTTTTTAGGGATACGTACCTGAAGGGTCCAAACGGAAGCCTATTGCTGTCACTCACGTATCCATCTGTCTGTCCGTCTGTCCGTCGTCTGTCACACGGGTTTTACGGCCAAACGGTTTGAGCTAAAGTCTTCAAATTTTCACAGTATAATCTTGTTGACTCAAAGCCATTAAAGTTTACAAAAATATTATTTTTATATTTTTAAGAGCGGCTCCCATACAGCTAAAGGGACGAATGAAAAATATTTTTTGATACCCCATCAAGTAAGGTATCGTTGTTTAGAGCTTGTTGGAGATAAAAACTGTGTAATTTGTTTTAAAAGATATTGAAAAACAAAGGAATAAGAAGCATATTTTTTTAACAAAAATTGCCTTAAATTGACTTAATAACTTGAAATTTGGTGATAATGTTTATAATTACGTATATTTTACTATCAAATACCAATATATTGATAAATCAGATTTTTCCTTTGAAATACCACATTTTTTCCTATTACAACCAACTTAATTTTGCGGTTTTGTACGGAACCCTAAAAGTGTGAAGTCCGACACGCACTTGGCCGTTTTTTTGTTTTCTTTTATGGTATGTTCATAACTGTCTTTTCTTTCATTAAAGGTCTTTTCTCTTTTAATTTGCCGTCGATTTTCCGCCAGTCTGCCAACCCTGGACCACTCCAGCGCTGCACGAACGCAAGTGACTCGGCTCGTTTTTCAGTCCGGTGCACATTACTGCCCGCGATTGTACTACAAACAACATTAAACTTTTTATCTCTGACTGTACCTGCCTGTCTGCCAGTATAAAATCTATCTGCTAGGATTCGTTCATATTGTTTATTTGTGTATATTTTTTTATAAATCGCAGATTTTTTTGAGTAATTGAAATGTAAATAATACAACTTCATACTTGTTTTAATGAAAATATTATTTTACTCAAATCTTAAAAAGCTGGCCTGACATGATGTGTAGCTTCTTTTTTCAAAGATTTATTGAATCTGAGTGTATTATTTGTGTAGAGTCTAGTAAAATTTTACGAAGTAGATAGTTGATATAAGACCTTCTTACTGTAGAATAGAATAGAATATACTTTATTGTACACCATAAAATTATACACATTTACAAGAAAAACCATGTACTCATGTTTTACAAAATAAATAAATCTTATCTTATCTTATCTTGAAATCTCTAAATAGTATAAAATAAAGTCACTAGGCCTCTGTCTGCTTCACCGCATAACATGTTAAAAATGTTCAATGTCGATTTATCGCTCTTGTTTTACACAGGTTTTTACCCGACTACGGCGAAGCCAAAAGGAAGGGTTATGATTCTAGCAGTCTATGTATGTGTATATGTTTGTTTTTAATTACATTACTCCGTAGCCCCTAAACTATTCATTAGATTTTGATGAGTAAGTTGTCAATCGATTCTTTATTATGGCCCGGGTAGCAAAGGCCAAAATAAGCAGGTATTTGTCCTTTGGGAAGCCGGAATTGGTAGCTAGTGTCTGTATGGCCGAAATAAGGAACGCTTCAATATTTTGAGCCTTAAGTTAACTAAAACTAATCCAATATTCAGTTTCAGTTTAGCGTCTCCACCATATGATATTAGTTCCACCCTTCCCTTATATCGATGCCTCTCGTTAGTCCGTGACTAACTTATATAATATCATTCATAATTCGGGTCGGGATCGAATTTTATGTAATGGTGGAAGCTTGGTGTAAATTCTGGAGCGGTCGCGGCGTGGCTATTGGAAGCACTCGTGTCACCTCGCACTACGGTGGAAACGTGTGGATGAGATGAAGACTGCGCATTACAAAAATATTTTTTTGCAGATTTAGAACTTATTTAATACCGTTAGACAACTTTTGTCTGAGAAATGAAAATGGCTAATTCACTAAACAAAAGTTTTCAAAATTTCACATTTATTCTGCACATAAAAATCTGACTTTTACAAAATCGGCCCCCGAAATTCTGATTCCTCAAAATTAAATAGAACTTATCTGAAAATTGTATTTGTTTTTAATGGTTGTTATTGTTACATTTTAGAATATAAAGCAAAGGTGAACGATAGGCTTGTATGGGCATTTCGTACAACTAATAAAATTTCGTATTTTGGGTTTTTTTTTTTCAAATGTATTTATTTCAACTAGGCCATTAAGCGGCATTTTTGAACGTTAAACATTTAAAAGTAATAGTAAATAGTAAAACACAAGTAATAAAAATTGATTCAACCGTGCATTCGAAAAAGTAGCTTGTTATGGATAAGAACGCACAGGAAACTCCATACTTACTCTTTTAAAAATATAGGCTTTTTACAATATTTACATAAGTACATACATTAATAAATTCATATACGTGAGAACGATGAACCCAGCTCTACTATACTAAATATAGGTATAAAGTATTACAAGCACTAACAGGTAAATTCCTTATCGTGATAAATAGGGACATATGGTTCTCACATACTTACAAATATTGCAAACATACGTAAATTACCTAATTCAATAACAACGGAACAGTGTGCGAGTAATTTTTTTTAAACAAAAAATAAATAAAAATAAAACGTTACTATAATAACTATGAATATACCGTATACAAATTAACCAGTTTGATTTTGTCTACACTAAAGATAAGTTTGATTATGTTAATTTTATTTCAATATCTAAATAATTAATTACCATTTCGATATTTGTATTATTTTATACAAGGCAACTTCTATAAAACATACATGCGTTAAATATATGATTTTATTTATTAAAATATTGTTATTGATATTATTAATTAATTCGAAGTTCTAAAAATACTACACTTACATGCAAATAAATGGCTTAGTTGCCTTAACAAGTGGTACAAATTGTATTACCGAACAACAAAAAAAGTATGCTGTACAATATCTGCCGTTCACCTTTGTAATTCTATAGTTACCTGCATGTGTCTTTCTTCTTTCTGTTGTGCATTATCAGCTGTTCCTACAATACTCAAACTCTGTGGCCTAATTAGAGCGTTCAGACAAGATAAAAATTAATTTCCGAAGTAGGGGATCAAACGAACAGGAAAATTCTAAAATGTACTAGTTTGGATGAAAAACTACGTCTTTTCTTTTCTGGCCATTTAGGGGGGCTGGCAGAGGGCGTTGTACGCCCCCACATCTTAGGACCCGAGGTGGCGGCGCGTAGTGTTCCACGCGCGCCCCTGTAAGACGTCGCGGGGGGAGTCAAACATCTCACTCCCTACCCGAGGTAGAGGCCTGCAGATGCGGGCCGGCACTAGCCGGCACTTGCGGAAGTATTGTATGTCCCCGCAACCCCAAGCGTAGGTGTGAGACGGAACACCAGGGTGGTTTTTAATCAGTACGAGTCTGGCAGACCATGCGGCCCCTCCAGGTCGGAGGACATCCAATGGGGATTTCCCAACCTGGAACATAAAAAAAAAAAAATAGTACGCACTTAAGTTCTTTTTATTTCAATATTCTACCGCGGACATGTGGCAGTCCGCGCTCTTTTTTTACCGTGTTTATTGTCTGTTTGTTTTTTTTTTCATAAAAGTTACAATTGTCTAACTCCTACGTCGGACATTATTTTTAGGCTTACTTAACTAACTTAAGTCTACGTGAGTTCATCCCTCACTAAATACTATATATATATATATATCTAGGCTAGTGCTTGGGAGCAGTGCACTGAGGAAAGTGCCAAACGCTTTCAGGCGACTCCTCGACCGGGCCCGGTCCTCCGGGTTTATGGTGTTGTACTGCTCCTTTGCGGCTTTTTCGGCTGCTGCCTTCTGCTGGGCCCTTTCCGATCCACTTTGACGCACTTAAGGTTGGAACTGTACTAAAATAAAAATATAAGATTTTAGATAATTAAATTATATTGTTTTTATTTTGTAGTTGTTAATCACATCTTTCATAAAATAATATTAAATGTCACTAAAATATGCCATATCTTTGTCAATATAAAATAAAAGAAGAAGAATAAAAAAAATAACATACGTGAAATTTGCGTACTCTTACAAGAGCTATAAGATTACGCATGTGAATTTATAAGAGTACGCAGAAAAAACATCTCATGATGTGTGCCTACATTACTTGCAGAGGTCACAAATAAAGTTTCCTTCACCTTCATAGCTGGTACAAGCTCCATGCTACCACTCCTAGCATTTCAAACATCCTATCCAGTCTTCATGTGGGGGGTCCACATGGTGGACATTTCCATATTTTCTTTTGGGTTCCATATTCTTTGGAACATGAAAACAATTTTTGGACCCTTTATTACTTGCTTTTGGATTTAATTTTTGTTTACTGTTTGAACATGTTTTGGAGCCACATACTCTTCGAGAGTGCGCGCGTAGTCTTACAATATGCTTATGCGCGTTACGATTAACGAATCGAGCTAAGTACAACGCCATCTATTAACATGTTAGTTTCTTGCGGATCTAACTGGTTAAATATTTTATTATTACTATTTGTAATTTTGTCACAAAAATACTTACAAAATGAAATGTATACCCATTTTGTTAAATATTTTTAATATTATATTATTTTTATAAAGAAAAAAGAAAATGTTTATATGTTTTTTTGATATTGAGATTTTTTTGATTTTCAACGGATTTTATTTTTATTTTAGTAAAATGTCCTGGTTTTATTAAATGTCTGTTCCTTCTTTTTGTCTATTTATTATGTGTGTGTAAATTAATGGTTAAATAAATGAATTTTAAATGATATTATATACATTGTACCTAAATGCATAAATAAATTATCCTTTTTAGATTTTAGTGTGCTTTAATTTTGAAATTTCACTGTGCTTTTATTTATTTGATTTTATGTTACTGAGGAATTCTGCATATTCTTGGTTTTATTAATTCATGGTATTTTGATCTCACGTTGTATATGTATTGTATGTGTATCTAATTTTAAGTGACTACATAGTTTATAAGTATTTGTAAGAACTTACAATTCTATGGAGTATATATATCTGAATAATTAATAATAATTTATAATATTTTAAGAAAATTGGTATAAATGTTTTAACTTACGTAATTTCTGTGTTTATGTAAGTTTTTTTATTTTTTTGCACAGTACTTCCATTTAGCCTGCTTTTCAAAATAACATTGAAGTTAGCCACGTATCGTTAGTAAATTCATGGCTGTCGGGATTGCCTACTCTTATCGAATGCGCACTGTTAGGCTTAGTACTCATTGCAGTTTCTAGCCGCGTAGATTTTATTCGCATACTGAATCATAACTAACACGCACTGCCGATAAAACACCGCGTGATATTAGTCTCTTTCTACCTGTTCATAGATCTCTAATATTTACGCGAATTTAATCCGCGCCGCGGTGCGGTGGATTCTGTGGCAAAACACAGATTTGTTTCGGATTCTTTACCGTGCGGTTTTTTTACTTCAAGTGCGTGCAGCTACATACAAATTCCATGTGTCGCAGAATTTTCGGTTGTTATCCGCACGGCTAAAAACCGCAATGCTAAGCCTTAGACCAGCCAACCCTAAGTTGCTTATTTGGAAACTTCCAACGTAGGAATTGAAAACCTTCTTCATAAAAAGCACAATTTCATATAAAATATTCGCCGCCATCTTTTCTTACATATTTGCATATCATCTTGCCCCACATTCGGCAACAACTTCAAAGCAACCTTAAAAATCAAACATAACATGTTGAGCGTCTTCAAATAAACATGTTTTCATGTGTGCAGGTTGTCAAACATTGTTTGTTGTTTGACAAACATGTTCCCGCGCACTTAGTATAATAAAGCAAATATTTTAATGGAAATGTGACTGCGCAATTTACATTTTGTGAGCACTTTTCATGTCTGAAACATTCTTTGTTTGATGTTTTTGAAAGAGCATGAGTTTATTTCGTGTTTTTAGTTTGTCTATTTATATGAAATTGTGAGTGAATTTTGTTAGTAAATCTATCAATCATATTTTGTGCCACTGCAAGGTACCTTTTACACCGTTTTTCACAAAAATCTGTATTCTTTTGCTTTGTAATTTTTTTTTTGGTTTTCTTGCAACGACAAGAATATTTAATTTTTAAATAATTATATTATTTTCTTTTTATTATTGTGAATGTGAAGACTATATGCATAATTCTTTTTTTGTGGTTTTTTTTAAGTTAGTTTTTCATCATGGTCTGGCAGTTTGAGTTGTTTATGCGACCTACCCGAATGTCCTTTTTTGGTATTGTTCGTCGAATCTTTGAGCTCCTTAAATTCTGAGTTGAGCTGCACGGTTATTGACAAATTCGTGTACTGACTGGACAGATCCACTCAATCTGGCTGGTTCTTTCCTCAAAATACCATTTTAGACATCAGTCTACACGTTCTTCACATGATCTAACCAAGATTTGGTCTGGACTTTAAAAGAGACTGTGACCTCTGCGTTTGTTTCGGCCTTTCTTCTCAGAGTAGTCAGATAGGAAACGCCGACCTCATCTAGTTTAAAAAATATGTATAAAAGTGTTTGTACAAACCAACTTATTTATTTATTTATTCACACAAAACATACAATATCCTTACAGGCTAGACCCAATGCAATAATTTAGTACCCTTACAAATTAAATAGTTCCACTACTTGTACCATAACGAATTCTATAGGTAGCTTTTACTTACAGAAATAAAATCATTTGTCATTATCATATCAGCCGAAAGACGTCCACTGCTGAACATAGGCCTACCCCAAGCCGCCATCGCTACATTGACCGGCCCCGTGCTTCTCGCATCCAGCGCATCACCGCAACCTTCACCAGGTCATCTATCCACCTGGTAGGAGACCTTCCAACGCAACTTCTTTCGATTACCGGTCGCCACATCAGAATTCTTCTGACCCATCGGCCATCCGTTCTGCGAGCAATGTGCCTTGCCCACTACTACTTAAGTTTGGCAATTCTTCGGACTAATTTACGATCATACATCTTATCAAACACGTTTGCCGGTTATGTGTATGAACTAGGACCCTGGCCTTTTGTAGAATATCACCAATAAGATTCGTGTATGTCCTTTTAGGGCGTCCTCTCCCGGTGTTTCCAGTCACGACAAATTATATTTCTGCCCTTCTTTCTCCTATAATAATCCTTGATTTACCTTAAAGCAGTACTTATCAAACCATAAACTTACAATATAACTGAGTAACTACACTGCGTTAATGAGGCCTGAAGCGATAGCTCGCAAACCAAGCATGTAAACCAATTTTCCACGCCCTTACTTACCCGTAAACAGGATCCATAATGGAGGCCAAGTAAGCCTGAACGGTAATTATGTGGTTCTGGACCCTTAATTAGTTAATAGGATTCGCATTTACCTCTGATGTAATTCATATTTTCATGTAATTAATGTTTATTTGAGTGCCAAAAAAGGAAGGGGAAGCTAAAGAAAAGATGGATGGACTGTGTGAGGAGTGATATGAAAGAAATGTGGAGTCAGTGATAGCATATATGGAGTCAGTGATAGCATGATGGTTGAAAGGACGATATGGAAGAAGAAAACTTGTTGTGCCGCACCCACGTAGGGGAGAACGGGGCTAAGCGTGCCATTTTCATTAAATACAAAATTGAGTTCTGAAAATAGTGTAATAGTTTGTGTGTGTGTGTGAGTGTGTGTATTGTGTGGCTTACGCAAATACTTGAATAATGTTTATCACAGTGATATTGTTTTGTGCTTGCTTATATAGTTTATTAACAAAATATTTTTATGGGATAGATCGGAACGGAACAACATCCCGCTATGGGGCTGGTTGTTCCGTCGTTTCTTATTCTTCAAAAAATTAATCTTATTTCACACACACTAAAAATGTGTTTTGTACTTCGCAAAAGTAATTCATTTTTGTGTACTCAAAAAATATCAAAGGCAAAATATATTATTTGGTTAGTTCTTCGTCGATTTCGTCGACAAAGGCAGAAAGATGATGATGATGATTGTCATTTCGGTTAAATTAAAGCTGTCACAGGAACGTAATATATTGCCGAATCGGATTAAAACAATGGTAATTTCTATTGTGTCTGCTAATTGACACGGAGTCCTTTTTCACACGCTCCGGTTGCCGGGTACCCGGCGGCGAATGTATAGCCATGGACGCCGGAACTTGTGAAAGCTAACAAACATGCCGATACACTTCGCCGCCGGTTACCCGGCACCGGCTACCCGGAAACCGGAGCGTGTGAAAAGGGACAAAGTCAATAAGCAAAAGCAAAGAGATAGATATGCCCCGTTGTGGGTGATTTTGGGCTGTGGCAAACAACCCAAAATCACCCACAACGGGGCATTTTGAAAAAGAAGTATAGATTCAAATTAAACTATAGCACTGACCTCTAACGTACAATTAGAGGTCAGTGAACTATAGTGATGGACACAAAAACCTGAAAGACTACACAAAATAGTTGATGATCTTTTTTGTGAGGAAAATAAGGTCAATTTTTTTATCATAACAACTAAGAAGAGGAGAGTTCGTGATTGCTGATAATATTGAAGTCAGCTGATTTTTAAATGCTGCTACTCATCTTGACGTGTTTAAATTTGGATTAGCCTATTCATATTCGTTAAAAGCAACTGTTATAGCTTAAGGATGTACCTATAAAATATCTACTACAATACGTTTCGGTGTTCAAATACTTGCTATTTAACAAAGCCGACGCGTGTAATCTATACTTATATTATAAAGAGGAAAGATTTGTATTTTTTTTAATGTAACGAATAAATTTAAAAACAACTGGACCGATTTCAAAAATTATTTCACCGTTGGGAAGCTACACTATCCCCGGGTGACATTAGCTACTTTTTATCCCTGTATTCCAACGGGAACGAAAACTACGCGGGTTACAACACTAGCGTCCGCTAGTGTTATAGTAATTAAAGAGGCAGTCAGCCATTAAAGTTCTTGCTATAATTAAGGCGCCATAAACAATATCTTGGCTTGAGCCCAAATTGAGTCTGAAATTTTACTTTTCATAGAAATAGCAAAGCAGGTGTTTGAATCCGTGTTTTATTTGTTACTTTGAAAAAAAAAAAAATTTTTTTGAAAACCCAATTAAAAACGATTATTTATCTTCAATTTTACTTCATCGGTTCTGTGAGAAGACAATGTGAAACGATTAACTTAATTTATTATAAACGGCTATTATCATGTACTAAATAAATAAAAATAAATAGAGTAGAATATAGTATAATGGTTGCCCCAAATGGTACTTTATTTAATAATATTAAAAAATGGTCTTAATTTGGTAATGGGGTTTTTGGTCTATGGATACCTTTTCTTAAGCTATTCCAAAATATAGTACAACCTTGATCAATGTTTCAAGCTGTTTTAGAAGTTAGGTCTTTCATAGTTTTAATCACAACTTCTGCAGCAGAAAAAAAACTCAAATAATTGAAATTACTGTCGTTTTATTTCTACAAAAACTTGGTGCTAAAGGTTTGCTACCGTCAGAACTATATATCGAGTTATGATTTTGTTTTTAAATCAACTCATGATGTTTGTTTCCTATTCACGTTGTTAAGTGTGAAATCAGTTATTAAAGTAAGCTTTAAACTTGTGAGTCGTATCCATACTAAGTAAACGAAGACGGTACGTATATCCACAGTAACACCTCGGCCTCACCCGCCGCCCGGCGGCGACCACCAGACATTATTTATACGCGGCCGGCGCCCTAACGTGACATATTTTAAAGCGACCGTTTTAATAAGTCGCCTTTAACCTGCCACTTTGGGTTCGTAGCTTTAATAGAAGAGGCTACGCGTTTGGATATAGACGTGGATAGTAATGGGTCAGATTGCGGAGTAGTTCTATTTTGAAAATTCTCGCTGTGAAAACTTTGGTGAAGTCAGCTGACAATCCAAATAATGTTAGGGATATCACACTGAGATTTGTCCAAACGAGACCGGCACGACAGTCAGTCAATACTAGAAAAAAAGTGTAAAAAGTTAGCAACCTTCTCCGGTTCTCCAAATTTAAACTGATAGGACGCGACGGTTAAATTCTTTTCAAAACTACATGCACTTTGTTAACAACTTAATTATTTTCTTAATAATTCTGTGGTCAAAACCGTTTTACACAGTAGGACGCAGATAACAAAAGGCAGGCTTATTTTTTGCTCTAGACAGGTATTTTTAAGCGCACCATTCTTTTTCAGAATGAAATGACAGACGATCTTCTGAACGGCAATTGAACAGGGTCAAAGGTCGCTATAACTTAATAACTTGCGACGCATATTCCTTCCGAGTTATCTGCTCGTATTCGGCCGGGTCCTGTAAAGTACGGAGTTTTACAGCCCAGCCGCTGTACCTCGTCTATTTCCTACGAATGTCGCTTCCGAATCGGATCTCCCCACGGAATATTCCGTACAGATAAAATAAATTCAGATTCCAGTTTTATTCTACATCCGCGGTCGGTCCCTGCCCGGCGCCTATATAACTTGCAAGAATTACCCTCGGCACCTCCTAAAATCTAAAGCTAGTGGCATCTGCAACTAATTGATGTGTTCTGTGGGGAATAAAAACTACATGATTAGGACCCTGATAAAGGTACACTTGTTTATCACCCGCAGTTACAAACTTCGTTTTTGCTACGAAATTGTTTATGCTCAAAGCGGTGCGTGCAATTTTCGACCACCCAATAAAATATACTAGAATGTTGAGAATTTTCATCTTCTGAAGCAGGTTGAATCACTTTTGTTTCGAACTTTTCCACAAGTTGGGTGTTGGAGTTGATAATTTAGGGCGTGGGTCTGTTGGCCGCTAAATCTTGTCCACACGCGACCTATAGCCGCTGATGATTTACAGGGCAATAAAGTTTTTAATTTCAAGTGGAAACATTCCATTATCGCAGTTTCGTTTTTAATAAGTGAGGGTCGGAGGTGGACCGGCCAATTTCGCTGTGAAATTGAAAAAGTTAAACGACAACATCTAGTACAATTGGTTTTGGGTCGATGGTACCGAAACTCATATCGGGGGGTGGTACTGAGTTATCTATCGGTTTATAGAGAACGAGCAACGATTATGGAAATTCAACAAAACTCGGATGAATGTAATAAGTTTAGGGTACATTTAGTTATTTGGGTAGGTATTGATCCTGTAACTAAAATCGGAGCGGTGTGTTTGAAACTTTCGGAGGCTTTGTTTGGGATTCTGATTATCTATTTAACCCTTTCTTCACGTACCTACGTCATGTTTAAGTATTATGTGCATAGTGACACAAACATGACACGGTTCTACAATACTTCAAAATAAAAATTATTTGCTGGCATATTTTACGCGAAAACACCTGAAATATTGTAGCAAAATACAATAAATCATCATCATTTTCCTTTCCTTGTCCCATGTTACTTGGGGACGGTGCAATGCGTTTTTTTCTTCCTTACTGTCCTGTCCCCCACCACTCTATCGCTGACTCCCTTTTTTTCATATCACTCCTCACACAGTCCATCCCTCTTTTCTTTGGCCATCCTCTCCCTCTCCATTCATCCACATTTATATTCATAACTCTTACACACATACATCAACATCACACACACACACACAACACCACCATCACCACACACATCACACACACACCATCACATACATCATCATCTTCACTTAAAGTAGCTTTAGTAAAACTAATACATAAAAAAGGTGACAAGCATATCCCAAGTAACTATAGACCCATAGCACTGCTACCAACCTTTTCCAAGATATTTGAAAAAGCTATGTGTAATCAGCTTTACATATTCTTGGAAAAGTTTAATATTATTGACGACGCACAAAATGGATTTCGAAAATGTAGATCAACAACACTAGCAGTATATAAATATGTTCAACAAGCTCTACAACATATAAACGACAAACAATACGTAATTGGGCTACTACTAGACATGACAAAAGCCTACGACAAGGTCCTTTATGACATTTTACTCACTAAACTATACGGTTGCGGCGTACGAGGACCAGCTTATTCGTGGTTCAATTCATATTTACATAATAGGACACAAATAGTACAAATTGAAAATTACGACCATGGAAAACAAGAGATCAACACCATTAGATCACAAGAAAAACAAATTACTTGTTCAATCCCACAAGGAAGTGTATTAGGATGCCCACTATTTTTAATCTATATTAATGACCTTCCCAAAATATTAGACAAAGAAAACGCTTTACCAGTATTATTTGCTGACGATATTTCAATATTAATCAAGTGTGGAAATATAAATAACCCTAGTCTACAAATACAAGAAACCCTCCAAACTGTGGATACTTGGCTCCAGATCCACAACTTGGAAATTAATAATAATAAAACTAAAATAATACAATTCAGATCATACAAAAAACCACCACTTTATCTAAAAACAACATTTAGAAACACGGAAATAGAAGAAGTTAATACATTTAGCCTACTTGGTATAAATATTGACACACACATTAACTGGAAGTCACACATAGAACATATAAAAACAAAGCTCTCCAGATTCTCTTACGCTCTTTTTCAAATTAAACAAAGCGCTAACACACAAACAGCTATGGCTGCTTACTACACATACGCATACTCATGGCTGCGATATGGCGTCATGCTATGGGGAAATAGTGTTAACGTAAATGAACTATTCATAATGCAAAAGAAGTGTATACGAATTCTAGCCCAAATAGATAGTACGGAGAGCTGCAAACCATACTTTAAAAGATATCTGATCCTAACTCTGCCGTCAATATACATACTTGACATTTGCGTGTTTGTTTTTAAAAATATGGACAAGTTCACTAAAATAGAAGATACGCACAACGTCAACACTCGCCATAAAAAGAGGTTATACGCTCCATCCTCAAGAATTAAAATGTTAAGTGATAGCCCATATTATATGGCAATAAAAATATATAATAAGCTGCCCGACACGTTTAAAACTGAAAAATCAATAACAATATTCCAAAAAAGGCTAAAACTATACCTGATCCAAAATTGTTTTTACTCAGTAAAAGAATATTTGGAGTCTAGGCTGAAATGACGAATTTATCTTAAATGGCGATCAGTCCTATACAAACAATAAGATCTAGTCTATCCTATTTAACTTCATACAAAATTATAATTATAATTTGTACTACCTGAAAAGGGTGACACTATATTGCTAATTATTTGTATTAAATTCATTATTTTTGACATTTAATTTTTTGACATAACTATATTTTTCTCAATTTAATTCTAATAATGTTAAATAAAATAATAAAGTATTAATAATGTTTAATGCATGCTAATTTAGGATGATAAAGACAGGATAATCATAATTGCAATGCTTGTAAAAGGCTGCTAAGTCTTAAGTACTAATATAACATAACACCAACATTATACACTTAGTTCGCAATAAACGTTTTGACTTTGACTTTGAATCTTACATGAGTTTCATGCCTCCTCATCACATGACCATACCAGGACAAACGGTTTCCTTTCAACTTTTCTGTTACTGTCAAACTTTCTCTAATATACTCATTTCTCAACATTCTTATCTCTGATACATGCAATCTCTATTCATTCATCATTTTCACAGTCCAACGTTCTGATCCATACAGTACAAAAAATCATTAATATATTTTTTAACTCCAAGGAAAAGAGGCATCTTTTCGTAACCCTTTAGGGTTAACAGTCGTGACTTTATGGTATGTACTTAATTGTTAAAAGTTAACTAATACTTTTTTGTTGTTGGACGCGTTTGACAACTATGTCACCTGATTGTAAGCGATGATGTGGGTGATGGACCACGCCTGCCTAGAAGTAACCTATTCACTCTTGACTTAAAAAATCCCACGTTTTAGCTATCAGAAAAACAAGACACCCGCAAAGAATTCCACTCCTTAGCTGTACGACTACGCACAAAGGAAGTCTCCCAAAACCAAGTAAAAAGGTTCTCAATTCAATCATTAATTTATTCACCAAATTAACACAAAAATAACAGAACGACACACTTTCACCTACCCTTCCCCATAAAGGTAGATCGACATAGTTTCAGCTATACCTTCCTACCCAAAAACAAAGTTGTAGGTTCATCAGCTGACGATTTTCCCACGCAAGTTGTAAAACTTAAATGGCGGAAACGCTTTACTTAATAGACGAGGGGCTGTAAACTTGTTATACCTACAAATCAAATAGATTATTGCTGGTAACTTGTACAAGAACAACATGCGACTTTTGGAGTGAAAATTATATTTTTAGGGTCCCGCACCTCAAAAAGAAAAAACGGTCTCCTTATAGGATCACTTTGTTCTCCGTCCGTCTGCAGTATGGCTGTCAAGCCTCTTTTATCTCGGGAACGCGTGGAGGTATCGAGTTGAAATTAATATCGTATTCTCAAATTTGCAACTCCTCGCAGCTGTAAAAAAAATCAAACTTCTAGATCAACGCAATCAAGAGATACAATACAGCCGTTAATGACGCATATTTTACACTCGCAAGGGAATCAAAATCTACAGGGAACTTCCCGTTGACCTAAAATCATGAAATTTGGCAAGAAGCAATGTCTTATAGCACACATGTAAATGAAAAAATCCGAAAACCTTAAATTTTTACCTACATAAAAAAAATATTAACTTATTTGCAGGTAAATTGTCCGCGACTTATGTATCGACATAAGTCACGGACAGTTAACGGGGACTACAGTTTTCCAACATTCCTGTTTATCTTATCGTTAGAGCAATGTTCGGTGCCCTCATAGTTTATGAACTTCAGTAATATTATTTAATTATTATGGTGAATGTAGCTGTTTGTACAGAACCATCAGTGCGTAAGTCCGACTCACACTTGTGTGTGTTCTTATTATGTGGTTCTATGTGGTTCCTTTCTAATTAATTTCGTTACGGCTTTTTCAATGCATTTCGGGTCGTTGCCAAGGGTGATTCTGGCTTTTAGGATTTTTTTATAGTGTGGCAAGCTTGTTCAAAGGCAATTTATTCTAAAATAGCAAATATCTACCAAGTCTTCTTTCAGACATGAACTTGTCCCGTTATAGGAAATTAACCGAAAAAGTGCAGTTATAAAGTTAGTCACCTCTTTGAAATAGAACATAAATTCTGTATCCAAATAATTCCTATGAATTATTAAAATAGGTTACCCAGATTAACGAATTAATTCAAGCATCTACCTAGTAAGACGTGCTTGACAGAAATGTGTATATAAAAAAATTGTAGCAACAAAGCATAATCATGAACACACCGACGAAAAGGCATCATCCAAGCACATAAAGTGCCAGTAGACACTCCCCTTATAAGAACCACATATAGACCTTGTGAATACATCAAACTAAGGATAAAATAATATTTGAGAGAAGAGAGAAAATGTGAACATTATCTATGAGACTACAGACTACGAATTACAAGCGTTAAACTAGTTCAAACAGATTGATTCAGAATATCGTCACATCTCTGGATTACGTTGTATCTAAGTGTGTCACTACTGAACAAAGTAAACTTACCAAGAAAACGAAAGAAGAAGAAAATTCAACTTTAGGTGAACTGAATAGGGTAGAGAATAGACTGTTTAGTCCAAGTGATTATTCGTTAATAATTCTAGAGTGGACCCCTAGGGTTAAGGGTAAGCTGGTTATGTTACCCGGAGGGAATCGGGAGTGACTGATTTCTATCGCAACGGCCCGAATTCTGATAGCTTTTGTTGCCTGCCGGATTATTTTTTTAGGCTGCCCGCTTTTAATCCAATATAGTTCTCGGATACACTTTGAAATGGGAAAATTTGATTCGGCTGAGATGGTTCGAAACGAAGAATAGTATTATTTTATTCAAAATTCTCAGGAACTTTAGTGCTATTTTATTTCCTTCGTTTTCTTGTGAATTTTTGAATATATATATTTTTCAGTTGAGGACTGTTATGGTATTATTTTATTTTATTTTTTTGATGCAGAGACAAATAGTGGTAGGCGCAATATTTCGAGTTAAACAAATCGCGTTAAAAAATTTCTCGTGAATTTTGGGATCTACAATTTGCATTCACTTACTTCATTTAATATTGTAGGAAAATATTTATAGAATATTTAAGTGTCTTCCTTCTAGATATGGCTCCCTATAAACCCTGTAACAATATACGCTTTAAAAAAATTATGTACCAAAACTATAACTTTCTATAATCAGATAAAAATTTCGAACAAACTCAATAAATCAACTTCGACGAAATGAAATAACATAACAGAGTTATATAGTGAAGATAACTTGAAACAAAAATTTGTTGGATGTTAAAGAACATCCCAACATCCACGGTGTCTCCACAAATCCCTAGGGACGTCCCTGCAGCAACAAGTTATGGATGATAGACGGCTTTGTTGGCACAACCCTAATTGATTGTTGCTTTGGTACTTTGTGTATGGGGTTTTATTATTGTTGTGCACTTTTTAACCGACTTCCCTAAAAGGAGGAGGTTCTCAATTCGATTGGTATTTTGTTTTTTTATGTATGTACACTGATTACTCAAAGACGCCTGGACCGATTTGGAAAATTCTTCTTTGTTTGAAATGGTATATTTCCCATTTGGTCCCATAGTCATCAGGTCAGGATCTGATGATGGGAAGAAATCGAGGAAACTCCTCAAATATTATAGGCATACATATAGCGATTTTGGCATTTTCATCAACAATGCAATCATTTGCACTCAGAAAGTACCATTTGGTGAAGTAAAACTGGTGAAGAAGAGCACAGATGGCCAATGGAACTCCTTAATGCTAAGTATGTCACTGGTCTACGATATCTCGAATAGTTAAACGACTATGATGAAGCAATTTTTTTTTCTCACCCTATGCTGTCCCACTGCTGGATAAAGGTCTCCACTCTTCCCTATTATTTGCCATCTCCTGCCAATCTCCCGTAAACGCCTCTAAGTCGTCACGCCAGCGTTTCCTAGGCCTCCCACGGCGACGACGCCTATCTTCCGGCTCCCACTGCGTAACCATTTCGGCCAATCTATCGTTATGCATTCTGCATATATGACCCGCTCAATCCCACTTTAGCCCAGCAGACTTGCTGCTCACATCGGCAATATCCTGTTTTGGAGCGTATCGTAGTATTAAGTATTCGGTCGCTGAGCTTAACACACCTTGAGTTTGGACTTTTGAGACTCGGTCAAAGACCAAGTTTGAGACCCGTAAGTAGAAGGATGGGCAGGATGCACTTGTCGATGAACTTGCGTTTCAAGGTTAAGGCTAGGTCTCCCTTCACCAGTGACTTTATGGACCAGTAGCTTTTCCAGGCGTTCTCGACACGGCGGTCGATTTCTTTGTCTTGCCTGTTTTCGAAGGATACTAGCTGGCCCAAGTAAATGTACTCATCGACATAATGGATTTCCTGTCCATCTACCGCAACCTTACTTTTTGTGCTATTCGTCATTACTTTGGTCTTAGACCGGTTCATCATTAGTCCAACTTCAAGGCTTGCGGTGCTCAATCTTGAAGCATCTGTTGTAACTCGGCAGCAATCGGTGCGAATAGAATGATATCATCAGCGAAACAAAGGTTGGTAAGTGCTTTGCAACTGAATGTTATGCCTTTGCTGGACCACAAGTCTACGAGGTTCTTATACACATCTTCAAGAGTGCTTGTGATGAGTTTGGGTGAGAGCGGATCATCCTGTTTTACACCTTTTTCTATTTTAAAAGTTAAACCGGGAAAGTTAAGTTTAACGTTTGCTGTACTGTTATTATAAATTATCTGAATGAAGCATGTGTACGAAAATGGTACCATTGAACTGATTTGAACAACTACAACAGGTAGGCTGGAACTCCAAAATAAAACAATGTATTCTAGTCGTGTTTGGGCTTATTCGAATCCTCGTGAGATTTACTTTGACTGGCATGAGATGTATGTATTATGGAAATTGGAGGGACCTATCAAAACTAAAAAAAGATAAATAAAAAAACCTTTTCAACAAAAAAAAAAACAACCAACTTCCAAAAAAAACACTACAAAGTGAAAAATAACTTTTCTTTGCCGAAGTCGGTGTCGAAACGCGGAAAACAATAGATACCAAAGACACCGACTTCGGAAAAGAAAATTATTTTTCACTTTGTAGTGTTTTTTTTTTGTGGTAGCTTTAATATGTTCAATCACTTTTGTGGAATAAGTTAGTGTTTCCTATACCAGAACTTGTAAAAAGGCGATTCGGAGCCTCTCTTACTTCGCTGATTATGCCTATTATATTCTGTAGTGCTATTCCGTAAATATGTCACCGTGAAAACTTTTGGGAAGAGAGCTGTCAATACTGCCAATTTCAGATCACTTAACGCTCAATTCACCTGAATTTTCACGGTGACGTTTTAACAGGATACGTTGGTTACTGTTAAATTTTATAGTGAGAGCGAAAATCAAAAGAGTTTACAACAAATTATTACAAAAACTAAAAATCCGATTGCTAAAAAACTGAAAAATAAGTACTAGGTTTTTTGTTTTTTTTAACAATTGGTTTTATTTCAGAATTTTTAGTTTTATTAATGAACGAGTACTCTAAATAAGTTATGTGGTAAGATTTATTATATTCAAGTTAAAGTCAAAATATCGCATATCTTGAATTTGTGCCAAAATAGTAACATAAAAGTGTTACGATATGTATATTTTTGGAATGTCTATTTAGTAGCTTTCATTTAATACCTATATTGTTATTACAACGAAAACAATAAATGCATCACCTTATTTTTTTGGAATATATAAAAAAAATATATAGCCTATATACTCCCACAACTAAGACGAATCTAACGACACCTCTTAAGTTATAATCCGTCAAGCCGTTTAGGTGTAGAGCGTGTCATAGAAATGGACATACAGACATACATACGCCATACGCTTGAAAAACATTACCCGAATAAAAATGGGCATTTCTGAAGTTAATTTTTTAGTTCAAAAGCACTGTTTATACTATGATGGTGCACACATCTGTTTAAAATTTTAATAAATTGGCACACAATTATCTTAAGCAAATATTATGAACGTTCATTCAATGAATGAAGGTATAGGTACGCTAGTATTATATTATCTGTGGTATAGGCAGTGGTGTCTCATTCCATACAAAGAAACCGTGCCGACGTTCTATACTGATTATTCGGATTATTTTTTGTACATCGATCGCGTTCGGTTCCGTTTCGTTCTGTTCGATGGATATAGATGGTGATCTATCTATAGCCGTGGAACGGAACCGAACGCGATCGATTTACAAATAAATAATCAGAATAATCAGTATTGAACGTCGGCACGGTCTCTTTGTATGGGATTAAGCATCTGTATGCTAGTATTATATTATCTGTGGTGTAGGTAAGAGTTTTACTCCGACGCTGTCCCAGCGCGCCGGTACATGGCTACTTTACGCGCAAGATGCTGCAGATTATCCCGCCCCACTAAATTGTGCGATCTAACCGAGTTACAGTTTCACCGTATATTCTGTTTAAAGTTCCGGCTAAATTAACTCGGCGTTTGCGCTGTTTGAGCTATGTGGTTGGTAATTATTTTGTTAGTATCGCGGTTTGTGTTTTGTTTCCTATTTGGGGATCCTTAATGGAGTTTCATTTACGTTCTTTTCCGTAATAAGCTACTTTTCCGAATGGACGGTAGAATCAATTGTTCTTACTAGTAAATTTTTATTGTTGACGTTGCAAAGTGCCGATTAGTGGCCTAGTTGAAATAAATATATTTGAATTTGATTTTGATCAAATCTCGTCGTTGTGCGTTGATAATTTAGACAGCAATTGAAAATTTTTGACAGACAATGCGGGCAGTCAGAAGCCCGTATTCCAAAGGATTATCTTTTTACCCAGTAGTAACTGGTTTGATTGATTGATCTGAAAAACAGTCTCTCCTTTTTAATATTGCGTTTTAGCTGTATTTGATCAGACTGGATACCGACCACAAAATAGTTGTTAAAAGACATGGTGACGATGATAATTTATCACTCTAGACCTAATTTAGTTACATTATTTTAATAAAAAATATTCTCAACACGATTTCAATCGTGCAAAACATTCAAAAGATACAAACATGCAAAAGATATTCCAGTAAGCTATCATAATCATCTATCATTGCCAATCGGATCAATTCCAATTCGGAACATTGTCGTTTATAAGCAAAGAAAAACAATTAAAATCTTAAAAAGCCGTTCAACTTCAAGCCCTCATATTTGTACTTTGTTATCATTTGTTCCCTGCAAACGGAGAAGAATAAAAGCGGATACAGCCTCACTTCATTACGTGTTCCCACAGTTTGTTTCAGGCTAAAAGAAAAAAATAAAAATGTTTCATTTGCCTGTCTTCCCGGGACGATCGTAAAATCTGAGGGAAAAGAATTATGGGTTTGTTTACTTTTTTTTTTGCAAAATTTTCGTCGCCCTAGTATGGTGCTTAGGTTTTATTAGTGCCTATTAGTATGAGTGCTAATTGTGCGGTTGAGGGTATTTTGATATTTTTCCTACCCGGATCTTGTGACGTCATGTTTTTCCCCTTGGCACTTGTCATTTGTTTTCATTCACAGTCATTACATGTAGTCAGAAACTTGAAAGTCTGACTAATCTTACCAAGAATTTAAAGAAATACAGTGTTACCTAGTAAGGACTTGGTTATTTAGGATAGGCAGATAGTAGCACCATATAAAATACTCATATTTAGTAGTGAATTAGACTCGAAGACACCCCAACATATTATGAAATATTAAGGCAGGATTGTGCTATGCCAAGACGGACAAGCGCTACTGTCCTTATTTGATCTCTAAACCATCCAAGGATCATCTAATGCCAGCCAATTCTTTTCTTGGGACTACACAAAAATACCTACTTGCGTTCATCATCACCATTTTCCAAAATATGTCCACTGCTTTACAAAGGCCTCCCCCAAGCGTTGTCACATAAAATGGTTCTTTGCATCCATTGGATTGCCAATGCCGCGGCTCTTACCAGATCATCGGTCTACCTTGTGGAGCCGCATCCAACACTCCAGAAACTTTTGGCCCCATCTATACTGCGAGTTTCTGTGCTTTATAATTTCATAATTTCAGCCGAAAAACGTCCAGTGCTGAAGAAAGGCCTGCCCCAAGTGTGTCGCGTCTCGCATCCAGTGGATTCCACCTAGCCATTTAGATCACCAGTCTACCTAGTGGGAGAGTTCCCTCTATTACTTGAGTTATCCAACCTAAATCAAATCACAGCACAGAAAGCACTTCAGCTCTGTAGGTAGTTCGGCACAGTTCTCCCCAATTCCGCGATGTTCCGATGATGTAAATACGAGCTTCGCTGCAAATTTCCAACTACACCCGCTATGAACGTCCGCTTTATTTATTTCGATTCGGTGCACATTGCTGGTATTGATTCAAGGGTGGTACAAACTGAAGATTTTTTTTTTAATATAGATAGGACTGGTCTACAGTAACCCAAGTCCGGTGGGAAATGGAAAAAAGAAAGGGTGATCTCAGACTAAAATAATAATTATAATGGCGGCTAGGTGTCGTACCGTTATAACCGATATATCTAGCGTCCGCGATTCGAATAGAATGTGACTGGCCAGCGGGCCCCGCACAGTATACGCGGGCGCTGGGCGGAGCAGACACCGCATATGTGTTAACCAGATGCGGGAAAAATTACCTGAGTGCAAACGCAAAAGCTGAGCGTTACAAAATTTTATTAATAGTCCTTATAGCTAGGCTGGCGCAATCCTACATCGGGACAAATATGCCTCTCCACTTCTTACATTGTTCACAAGCTTGCACGAATAGGCCCCTTCTCGTGAAATTCTTGAAGGAAAAAAGTTGATGCTTAAAGGAAGAGTTACTGCTTAAATGGAGAGTTGCTGCTGAAAGAGATTATGGTGTCGTCACATTACCATGTAACACATGTTCAGGTATCCAGGACCTTATTCTATTTGAGGGCCTTTTCCACTTAGGTCAGGTGTCAACTCTGCATTCCTCTTGTTCTTCGCCTGATGGTACTGTTCTTCTTAGCTTCGGATAGATGTCGATTTTCTGTCATTTGCAAGCCACAATTTTGTAACTAAATATCGTGTCATCTCTACAATATTTGGTTAACCTTCATTTGTTACTAAGTTGATTTCGACTACAAATCAATCAAAATCAAATCAAATGTTTTTTATTTCACATAGGCCTACATGGGCACTTATAAAACGTCGACAAAAGGTGCACGGTTCGGGTTGGTCGTTTCCTGTGGAGAAGAACCGGCAAGAAACTCCACGGTTACTCTTTTAAAAAAATTGGTTTGTTTTTACAATATTTCCATGTATTATGTATTAGTGCGTAGATATAGAGGACAACGTAGGCCCGACAATAAGTAGTAAAAAAATAAAAAAAATAAAAAAATTGTATAAACGAGAGAGTTAACAAAATGTTAACAAGCGTCTAGGAATCTAGAAGGCCTACAATGTTCACACATTCACAAAACAATCAGTAAAAGAATCTATACAAAGGAAAAAATTAATAAAAATATATAACAAGACTAAATTTAACATGTGGCACAAATGTTGTTATCAGTGCTGTAACTATTCTTAGCAAAGGGCTATAAAGATTATTGAAATCATTGTTAAAAAACTAATTAAAAAAGGAAAAAAAGTAAAAATGAGATTGAGAATAGTTAGAGACATCCACATATTTGTGCCGTTTATGAGTTACCAGGGAAGCCGCATGCGCAGAAGGAGCAAAATTTTTTATCTTCAACTTAGTCCTTGATTTTATAATATGCTTTTTTAATAAGGACACGTTTGATGTAGTTTTTGAACTTTCCATCGGTCAATTCTATAACTGACTTTGGCAACTTGTTATAAAAGCGTATACTGTTTATAAGAAAAGACTTGCTAGTTTTCGTTAATCTGAATTTGGGTATTACAATTTCATGCTTACTGCGTGTATTTAAATTATGGAAATCGCTACTAGTTTTGAAAAGCCCTCGATTTTTGCGGAGATACAAAATACATTCCAATATATAAAGAGAAGGTAGAGTCAGTATATCGATCTCTCGAGAAGTAAATTTTTCTCTGAGGGACTCTCGTGGACTCATTTTATAGATTGATTTGATTTATTTGATTATTCAATAGCTACATTCCAATATATAAAGAGAAGGTAGAGTCAGTATATCGATCTCTTTAAATTTTTCTCTGAGGGACTCTCGCAGACTCATTTTATAGATTGATTTGATTTATTTGATTATTCAATAGCTTTGGCATTCAAGATTTGTTTTTTTGTTTATTTTATATCCATAGCTGATGCATATACTTACCCGTATTAAATTAACAGAAGAGACATAAATGATGTTCATTAATACCTCCCACATCTGGAGTTAGGATTGCCAAATACTTGCTAAAATCTACAACGTTTTTCTTTCTAGCATCACAAATATCCTCAGACACACCTGAGCTCCTAGCAGCCCTAGGCTATAATATGTTTGTACTCGCAATAAACATGCCGCTAACCTTAAACCATTTAGGTAAGTGTTTTATGCAGACCGGCTTCCATCTAGATATTGAAAACTTGTCTGGGCCAACGGGTTTAGATCGGTCGATGGATATTTTTGACTATAAATTAGCTTATTGATTAGTGGATGGGTTTGAAATTAATGGTATTAGAAAGTAATTTGTTTCTGTAGTTCGATACTAGTCCATCTCGCAAAATTGGTTATGTTTCATCGTCGTTTTTAGTTATGTTTGTTTTATTGCTTTTATATATTTTGAGATACTCAGTATTTTGCCGCGGTTTCACTAACGTGGTCTATCTCATCGATATCTTGCATTTGGGATCGAAAAGTGTAGCATTTTATAAGTGAATCTGTTTTAGAAATCTGATCAGTTCTGCCAGAGATTATCTTTAACAGACATCATTTTATAAAATATAATTTATTAATTTGGATAATGTCGTCTTTACTAAAATACCTTGCATCTATTCCTGAATTATCTTTAACTCTAACTTATCCACCAGTTATTTTACATACGTAGTCAGTTCATCGATCCAAAATTTTTTATGTATTTTCTAAGTAGACACACACATCACATCATCAGCATATTAATGTTCCCACTGCTGGGAAACAGGCCTCCTCTCTGTGAGAGGGAATAGGCCGTTATCCACCACGCGGGCCCAGTGCGGGTTGGTGGATGTCACATGTCTTCGAATTTTTGGTTCTAGGACATGCCGGTTTCCTCACGATGTTTTCCTTCACCGTTTTGAGAGCAGTGGTGATGTAATAATTTACACAAAGTAAAGCGCCTGCCTGGGCTCGAACCCACGACCTACAACTTGTAAGTCACGGCCGATACCACTGGGCCACCACTGCTCTCCTAAGTAGACACACAAACATAAATTTACTTGAACCTAATACTCCAAAAATATCTCCTCCATCAATTTTCCAAGAAATTCCAAGGTTACACCATATTTGAATATTGCAATAATCTTAAGTAAACCCAGTTCTTTCCGAAGTAAAAGTTTCCCTTTCCCTAACTCCGACCAATGCCGCCGTAATAGCTGATGCGTGACTTTTTAGTTTCAACTTGCTTGAGAAATATTACTGATTGAAATGGGTTCCTGTGGTACGTGGCTTCAACATCACTTTTTACTTTAATGTTTATTGGGCTTTTAGTTACGCGGTGTGGTCTGTATTTTGTAAGGACATTTTTTTATGTTATTTGGTGGTCTGTTCCGTCGATCTGGTAGCTAACATTCAATATTGCATGTGCCTTATCCCAGTTAGAATCTGATAGAACATCGATTACCTAACAAATAGTATTATTATAATGAAAACTGAATACTGGTTCACACACCGAAGTGAATATACTGAAGTAAAAGAGGCAGGTGCTCGAATACTGGTTAAATAATAACAGAATATAAACTTCTTAGAAACCATGTAAGTAAGGCACGATCTATTTCTGTAATCCATTTCAATAAACAACATTGACTTAATTACTTACTTATGACTTAATTCAAAAAATGTGGAAGGCCGAAAATTAAGACTAAGATTTTGATAGATTACTTTGTTTATATTCAGATTCATTCCTGGTAAAGAATAGTCACTTTAGAGTGCTGCAGTGCGAGTTTTTGTTACTGCGGAAGACCGTTTTCACAGTGTGTGACTACCGCAAAACCGCATTTTTTTTTCAACTGAATGACGTCCTCTGCTGGACATAGGCCTCCCCCACTCCCAAGTGTTGTCCTCCCCACATTGAGCGATCCTGTGCGCTTCGCATCCACTGGATGCCCGCAGCCTTGACCAGGTCGTCGCTCCACCTAGAGGGAGACCTTCCAACGCTGCCGGTACGCGGTCGCCACTCCAGAACTTTTTACCGCCAACGGCCATCCGTTCTGCGAGCAATGTGCCTTGCCCACTGTCACTTAAGTTTGGCGATGCTTCGGGCTATGTCGGTAACCCGCATAGCTTGTTGTTTTGCTTCATAATTTTGTAATTTGACACGATCTTTTTGTAAACAACATGGACAGGCGTATGAATTTTATGAAAAAATGTTCTTAGTTAAACAATCTATTATCGTTAAATCAAAAACAAAAATTAGATCGACGTAAACGTCAACTTTTCGATATCTTGTAAACATTGTCGTTTTTGGCTTACGACGACATCGTGCCCTTCACATTTTGGAATTTACATTATAATGTCATGTAATATAATACCTTTCGCACTCCATTTTTAATACGTTTAACCATGTTTCTAAGTGAATTTGTCAAAAACAATGTACAGCGTAAGCAGTCTGACAGCACAAGTAGCACGAAAGTGACTGAAGTATAAGCAAACTTTTGATACCAATTAAGACTTCTCTAGACTTAACTTAGCCAGACTATAATTAAATTTTAACATCCATTAGAATATTTGTAGTTTTAGGTGCAGAACAAGTGCGTCGCAGTAGCAGGAGCTTGGGACCTTTGGTTTTCAAAGCCTCTATTCTCTTCAAAATTCCAGATCACACGAGAAAAAAAAAAGTTAATTAAAAACATCAAAAAACCCGACTGCTTAAAAATCAAACTAAAAAGACGTAAACAAGAAAAAAATCATGCTGTGCAGTCGGAGGATACATATTCGCGAGCTGGCGGACCAAAACCAGATGTATCCTCCGACTGCACAGCATGATTTTGTTCTTGTTTACGTCTTTTTAGTTTGATTTTTAAGCAGTCGGGTTTTTTGATGTTTTTAATTAACTTTTTTTTATTTACAACTTTTTAGTTATTTTTTTTTAGAATTAGGTACATTTAAACATATAAGTGTTATATATTTTTGAAATCGTCTCTTAAAATCCTTTATTTTGATACCCCACACGATGGGTTTGGAAGAAAAAAAAATTTTTTTCCCCCACAAAATGGCGCCCAAAAGCCGCCATTTTTGTATTTTTCAATTTTAATGTAGCCAGTGACACTCGCAGGATTAAGACGAATCGATTGACGTAAGAATCATCAAAATCGGCCAACGCGTTTGGTCTCTAGAACGCCACATAGGAACAAACATACATACATACATACATACATACATACTTATATACATACATACATACATACATACATACATAGACTGATAAACACATAACCCTCCTTCGGCAGTCGGGTAAAAAAGCAACATCTGTATATCTTCTTCGACAAAACAAACAGCGCACTCCCATCCAAAAACTTCCCACGTAAATCACAAAGTACATCGGATGTAGGTCAACAGGCACCCGCATCACTGGATTTAGTTCTCGACCAACGATTTCAATTTCCTAGTGTGTGGCTAAATTATATAATACGCAGTCAGTTTCCCGTCGGCGGACAAATCTGCGGCCATCATGGGCCATCATCACGCAATTGTTACAACCTTCGTCCATAGTTCAATAGTAAGCGTTAGGGAATGGGTTGCCAATTTCGGTGGGGCTTCCCTGATTTTAGGGAAAATGATGGTAAAAGAAAATATTAGTTTTTTTTTTTTCAAATAATTTTCTATGAGGTATGTTCTACTTATATTAAGACAGATCGATGCGAATGCTGCAATATGCTTGCCTACAAATAGTCACTATATTAAGACAAAAATTCTTTACAAATATACCCTTTTATCTGGATACTACAACTGGCAAGTGATCGAAATAATAGAAATAGACTATAAAGCTTACATAAGCCTAGGGCTCAAAATCATTTTTGACAGGCTCTGCTGTTTTTACCCGACTACCGATGGAGGGTAATGTGATTATCAATCTATGTATGTATGTTTGTTCCTATGTGGCGTTCCAGAGACCAAACGCGTTTTAATGATTCTTACGTCAATCGATTTGTCTTAACCCTGCGAATGTCACTGGCTACATTAAAATTGGAAAATAGAAAAATGGCGGATTTTGGGTGCCTTAATGTGGGTGCCAAATATTTTTTTTTCCCAGGTCGATGGGTCTGGAAGAAAAAAAAATCCTAAAACCCTTTATTTTGATACCCCCACGATGGTGTGGGGTACCAAAATAAAGGGTTTTAAGAGGTGATTTCAAAAATATATAACACTTATATATTAAAAAATAATATAACTATAAAGTTATAAATAAAAAAGGTTATTAAAAAAATTAAAAACCCGACTGCTTATAAAGCGAACTAAAAAGACGTAAACAAGAAGAAAATCATGCTGTGCAGTCGGAGGATACACGTTCGCGAGCTGGCTAAACAAAAACAGACGTATCCTCCGGCTGTACAGCATAATTTACAGTCAGGTTTTTAGTTGTTGTATTTGACGAGATTATATTTGAATGCTCTCAAAATATTGTTTGCGGTACGATCTGACTCATTTCGACACCACGTTACTAAAATGCTAGTGACCGTTTATGAGGGCCCAGTGTGCAAGTCACCCTGCCTTTTATAGCCGTGTAGTTCAACAGTGGTCAGGCAGGGGAACATATTGACGTTATTTTCTGCAATGATTTAAATTCATTCAGCATTCGTAAATTGTCAAACATCTATAATAATATTATAAGTGGAAAGTTTTTTTTTGTTTGTTTTTTTTGTACCGAATAGGCTCCGAAACTACTGGACCGATTTAAAAAGTTCTTTCAAAAGAAAAAGCAAAAAGCAAGAGAAAGAAGAAAGCTACATTATTCCCGAGTGACATAGGCTATTTTTTTATCCCGAAAACGGGTTCTGTGGGTGGTCCACGGGAGCGAAGCCGCGGGGAACAGCTAGTAAATAATAGATACCGAGCTCGTCACTGACCCACTGTAGGGCAAAGAGCCCTTCTCATACAAATTGGCAAAACATCGGTTTAAAGTTATTCATTATCCAAGACCGACAAACAAAGACATAACAATTGGCAACCCCGGCTAGGGTCACTAGGAAGGAACGAGGAAGCCCCTTCAATTTGCGCGTCCATAACCATGCTTTACGAGCTGGCTGTGATGGACATAAGAGCATTACTCGTGCGAACGGGCCGGTTACGGCACCATATAATATATCGCGTCCATGTCACTAATTGTTTCCGGTTTATGTTCCCCTAGTTTGTGCGATTAATTTTGATTATTTTTGCCCAGTTGTGTTTTGTTTTACGGTTTGTTAGGTTGCTGTCCGGTTTGTGATGTGACAATGAGGGGTTGTTGGTTTATTATATTTTTTATTGCGAGTCAATCCGGCCGGACTTGTCCAACTATAGGGTTGGCTTCCAGTCTAAACGGATTCAGCTGGATATCACTGCTTTTCATATATTTTTTACTGCGAGTAGACAAGTGTACTCGGACGTATGTGATATATCGAGCTTTGAAAAGAGATTTTCTCACAGGTATGATGCCAGAGACGACGCTCGATGACGTTTTACGATTTATACCTACTGTAAATCCTAATTTTGGTACTGACCTAAGTTCTTGATTACAGTTTTGCAGTCAACAAAAAATAAAGAACACAGTTATAACAGCTAATCAGCTTTCCACTAACCTTATAATTAATTACGTAACAATATAACAATACTTGTAACGTAGAAATACGTCTGTTTAGAAGGATTAACGACAGAGGTCTTCTTATACGGGGCATCGAATAAAACATCTCATATACTTCGTTTCATGTTGAATGAGGCAGTACCTACATTGTAGTCGAATCAAGATAATTTAAAAATAGAATGTATTACTATCATTATCATCTGCATATACACTACATTACACAGCCCATTGCTGGACATAAGCAACTCTGAATGAACCATAATCATAATCATTTTTTATTTGTGTAACATAGGTAGTAAATACAGTACTTAAATTAAAGTTCGTCGGTCGCTATTTTATGCCAAGAAGCATACAAATATTACAGTTACATGCGAAATCTATCTGCCTAGCCTATTCCCAACTATATTTGGGTCGGCTTTCATTCTAACCAGATTCAGCTGAGTACCAGTGTTTTACATGGAGCGACTGCCTATCTGACCTCCACAACCCAGTAACTGGGTAACACGGAACCCCTTGGCTAGACTGGTGTCAGATCTCAAGCTTCTGACTACTCGTAACGACTGTCAAAGATCTTCAAATGACAGCCGGGACCAACGGCTTAACGTGCTTTCCGGGGCACGGAGGAAACTCTGTATGTTGAAATGGTCACCCATCCACGGACCGACCTAACCGGACCGACCGATCTTCAAGGTTAAGCAACGCTTGAAGATAGACTCGTGCGGCTGTTATTATTTAGCCACGAGCTCCTCAACAACACATTTTACATGCAAAATACGAAGAAAAATAAAATATTAATTATGCGAAAGGTAAACACAAATTATTTGGTAGGTATGTCAAAATTAATATGTAGGGACGACTGTGTAATTGTCAGGAAAAGCCATTATTGCATGGGTTCTTTCGGGCTAGATGTTAAGCAAACCAACTTCTTTGCTTGTATGTAGGCTCACAATGTAACTGATCACGTTATGTATTGGCGAATAACTTAAACGACATTCCACTATGACACGTAGTTTGATCTACACGAACAATCGGTAACTCTCACTGTTTTTCTCCTCAGGTTTTTATCACGAATTCACAACTCAATCCAACCCGCCATATCTCTCTCGATTCCTTCTGTCATCACCTGTTGTTCGCGCCATAAACTAATGTCAAGTGTTAACGTCAAGTTGCCATCTGTCAAAGTCATTTGAAACCATAGCGCTCTTCAGAACGATATCTTAGAAATGCCGACACGGCCTCCTGACATTTTGCGAGGCCTCGAGCATTTAACAATTCTTATAATGGCTCGTCAAATATCACACACCAAAGAAAGTAACATTCCATTTGGATCCGCTCGTCCATTCCTGACATGCATACTCTGCGATATCATACGGTGAAGACCAGGCGCACAAGATCCTTTAGATCAACCAACAACTCATCATATCATGTGTGGAACGGGCGCACAAGGCCCTTTTCAATCATCCAACGACTCATCATACCACGCAAAGTATACCGGGCGCACTGGGCCCTTTCGACCAACCAACTATTCACAGCGTGGCATGGACCGGGCGTGCTGGGCCCCTTCGACCATCCACCTGCGCAACGCGTGGCGTGGACCGGGCGTACTGGGCCCCTTCGACCACCCACCTACTCACAGCGCGGCATGGACCGGGCGTACTGGGCCCCTTCGACCATCCACCTGGACAACGCGTGGCGTGGACCGGGCGTGCTAGGCCCCTTAAACCACCCACCTACACAGCGCGGCATGGACCGGGCGTACTGGGCCCCTTCGACCATCCACCTGGACAACGCGTGGCGTGGACCGGGCGTGCTAGGCCCCTTCGACCACTCACCTACACAGCGTGGCATGGACCGGGCGTACTGGGCCCCTTCGACCATCCACCTGTAAAACGCGTGGCGTGGACCGGGCGTGCTGGGCCCCTTCGACCACCCACCAACCTACCTAACGAACCTGGCTCGCAACAAACGTCAGGTCGGTCTCGAAGCACCAAGGGTGCCATACCTTCCAGATGCTTAACACATCATACTATGTCACATACTCCAAACAACAGGTCACCAAAGCACCGGAGGCACCAGGCTCCCACCTTCCATTAGACATCAAATCAACAGGTATTATGGGTGCGTTCACAAACACTCCAAACTTACAAACAGTCAGATCCAGAACAACCACCTGCAGGCCACGCAAACATCTACTCCACATGAGAATGGAACCCGCAACACGCAGAGCAGCATCCAGTGGCCCAGCCACAGCGCCATCACAATGGTAGTAAAAATTAATGAACGGCATAAATAACCCCATGAAGACACACTACCAATATTAAGAAATTACAATATTTCTGTGATAAGTACTGTCACTAAAGCACCACTATATTATGACATATTCGAATATCTTTACATAGAGACAATTTTATAACACAAAATAACATGTCTGCACTCACCAATCAATGTCTGCAAGCAAAGGTGTATAGCGCACCCTTAACTCACCAACCAAGTTCAAGCTTCAAGTAATAGGATACCACTACATGTTGTCCAGAGATTCAACCCTAGACCCCAAGTAATAATTGTGGACAAGGCAGTCAAACAATTAGGTAACAATCACACAGCAATTAAAAAAATCAATCATCACGTAAATTGTAAAAATGAATATACCGTCAATGAGTAACAGCAAAGATTATCATACTATGTTTCTAAGGCACAAAAGTTAGACTTTTGTGAAAACCATAATAATCTACAATTTGAAACAACCTTGAATCTGTAATGTGCAATCAATTGCTTTTTCTTTTTCTCCACTTATTTTCTTTTAACAGACAAAAACATTGTATATTGTAGTGTACAAGAAATTCAACGGCTTTACAATGTAATTTTTGTTTTACCAACTGCAGTGGAACCACAAAAGGGTGGTAAAAGTTTCTTTCTCCATGAACATCAAAAAAATAAAGTGACCTTACCAGCTACTGTAGATACTTTCCGTAACCAGATGTTTCTTAAATCTGAACTTTCTCATGCGCAGCAGATTCTTCAATTACCATTACCTTTAACACAACTTACTACCAGGCAGGTAGCGTTAAGAATCCCATCACTTGAGGTACTTTTCAAACTTGTTAACCATGTTTCCAAAATAGTCATGATTCTCTCCGGACCATGATTTGCAAAATCATGTCTTGATTTTAGTTCCTGGTTTTTCTACCAATTAATTGGAATCTTTCCAGTATTCTTTCAATTAAACTGAACAGCTGAGCTCAAAAGCCTGAAGGATTAATTTAAAACAAACCATTTTCAGGCACTTTTCAACTAAACTAACACTAGACTTTAACGGTCTTAGTGCAAATGATAATTATGTGACTTTAGTTATCTTCATTAGTTTAAACTAGTTACTATTATTGTAAACTCTCCAAATTTAATTGAGCAAGAAGTAGACCTTTCAATAAGCTTTCAAACCATCATGATCAAACTTTATGGTTGAGGAATGTTTTTCAGTCACTCCTTGTGCTGCAAATAAGATTATGTTCTGACCGAATACCCGTCACACAAGTCTTCATGTATTTGAAGTTTCCCGCTAGGTACCGACTTTCTTTCAGTAGGTAATTTCACTGATCACAAGTTGTTCGATTGTTATTTCACTAGTCTCCTAAATATCAAGCCCTTATATCCCACGATCTGATGTAGGGACGACTGTGTAATTGTCAGGAAAAGCCATTATTGCATGGGTTCTTTCGGGCTAGATGTTAAGCAAACCAACTTCTTTGCTTGTATGTAGGCTCACAATGTAACTGATCACGTTATGTATTGGCGAATAACTTAAACGACATTCCACTATGACACGTAGTTTGATCTACACGAACAATCGGTAACTCTCACTGTTTTTCTCCTCAGGTTTTTATCACGAATTCACAACTCAATCCAACCCGCCATATCTCTCTCGATTCCTTCTGTCATCACCTGTTGTTCGCGCCATAAACTAATGTCAAGTGTTAACGTCAAGTTGCCATCTGTCAAAGTCATTTGAAACCATAGCGCTCTTCAGAACGATATCTTAGAAATGCCGACAAATAGAATATGTTATATAAATAACAACAAAATTATAAATGTCACAATATGGAGTAATTTCTACAGTCAAAAAAATAAAATATTAATCATGCGAGAGGGAAACACACATTATTTGGTAGGTATGTTAAAATTAATAGAATATATTATAATATAACCGTTCCAGAATAATTATGCGAATTTTTTTGGTCCTCAGTCATAATCAGCCTATTACGTTCCCACTGATGGGATAAAAACCTCCTCTCTGATAGAGACAGTGCCGCACATGCAAAGGCAAATAAAAAAATAATCACCATATAATGAGAATCGTCGGCGTACCTCATAATTCGGTTAAAAATCCCAATGTACGTATTGGGATTTTTAACCGACTTATGAGGTACCTATTTCGTAAAACCCAGTATAAATAAGTAGACAGAGTGACATGGGTACGTCGATAATCATATCGTCCCTTCGGCCCAACTCCCTTGATTGGGTGCTTAAGTCCTCGATATAGCGATTAAGCGTAGATCCCTATGGTATTACTATGGCTCTTATGTGTTGTTATATGTTCTAGGGGCCCGTAGGTTTTCAAATACAGAATGACCTAGTATATAGTGTGACTATCGTTTTGCCCAAATGAATGCTTCTCTCGGTGTTTATCTGTTATTATTAAAGATACCTATTCTTGATTAGGAGCTCGTGGCTAAATAATAACAGCCGCACGGGTCGATCTTCAAGGTTAAGCAACGCTTGACGAGGTCGGTCCGTGGATAGGTGACCATTTCAACATACCGAGTTTCCTCCGTGCCTCGGAAAGCACGTTAAGCCGTTGGTCCCGGCTGTCATTTGAAGATCTTTGACAGTCGTTACGGGTAGTCAGAAGCCTGAGATCTGACACCAGTCTTGCCAAGGGGTATCGTGTTACCCAGTTACTGGGTTGTGGAGGTCAGATAGGCAGTCGCTCCTTGTAAAACACTGATACTCAGCTGAATCCGGTAAGACTGGAAGCCGACCCCAACAATAATTGGGAAAACGGCTAGGCAGATGATGATTAAAGATACCTATTCTTCTATTTTCGTTTGTGAATTGAACTTTCTATGTTTATCTTGGACATCACAGGCCACGGTGAAGGAAAACATCGTGAGGAAACCTGGACTAGCAGAAATAGCCAAGTCAGAGGTTTGTGGGGTTCCCTGAGGTGGCGTAATTAACACTGACACCAGAGGTGGCCACATCCTCACTCGTAAAGAAGATAACAATCATTATTTTATCTCAATACGCAAACCACAATCCACTTCGGATTGGGTTCCGCAATCGAGGTCTACCCATCTTCCAAGTTCCGAACTGCCTGAAGCATCCATCGAGGATTACCGCGCGTACATAGGTTGGTCGGGGCAGGTAAACGATTCATTTGTGGGCAAATCCTTTGTAATCCTGATATGTGTTCACTGCGGTATGGTTCTACCGGATGGGCTGTATGGTATGTTGCAGTAGCGTTTTGGAAATGTATAGGGCTTTTTATTTTTGTAATTAAATGGTTTGCGGTGTGGATTTGATTGAGTTAAGGTTTAATGCCATGTAAAATATATGTTGCTGATATGAATTTGTAATTAAAAAAGTTAATATAGGGGCGAACCACCTAACCTAACAAAGGGCAAAGAGTATGAAAAATCGAGCAATCACATAGACATATCATTCTTTCTTTCTTTTTTTAAAAAACTTTGCCCCACACTAGGACAAACAACAACAACAACAACAACACCAACATCGCGTCTTTCATCTCGCATGTGATTGGTCGATTTTTCATACAGTTTGTCCTTTGCCTTGCCGAATTCATTACGCAATAATGCTGATCCTCCGACTGCACAGCATGATTTTCTTCTTGTTTACTTATTTTTATTTCGATTCATAAGGCCCTGCGCACACCGCTGGAGGCGCGGCGGAGAGCAATTGAAGACAACAATTTAATATAAACCTTAACTACCTTAACATATGGTCAATATAAGATCACTGTGTCGTGCGCCGCTCGGCTTGTTCTTATTTATCTTTGCCATCACATTTTCAACTTTATAACATAAGAATTAGAGTCTAATTTAAATTGTTATCTTCTCAGTATCTTCGCCGCGCCTCTCCAGGTGTGCGCCAGGCCTGGGGAGGCCAGGCATGGGTTTTATTTAGAACATTTTAGATATAATATTTTTTTCGAATTACTTTAGAAAATGTAAGTGACATAATTATATTTTTGGAATCACCTCTTAAAACTCTTCATTTTGAGACCCCACTCGATGGGTGTGGAAGAAAAAAATTGGTTACGCAAAGTCCGCCATGTTTGTGTTTTTTGAACATCACCTATTTACGAACACTTATTGGGCTGTCAAGACATATCTAACAATGATAAGTATATAATAAAGAATATTACATACATACATCCATACAAATATACAAACACACATACATACAAGATACCTTGTATGTATGTGTGTTTGTATATTTGTATAGCAAGCAACGAGGCAAGGAACGAGGATACATACAAGATACCTTGTATGTATGTATCCTCGTTCCTTGCAGTCGGATAAAAATGTCCTATCGATAAATAGAGAAATAAAGCAAAATGCGTCCAAAACTATAAACGACATAGATTTGTTTGATCTATCGTTGGCATGCTGCACTATTCTCACACGGCGCCGGCGGTTGATAGTCGCATAATTGTACTGCCGGTCAATTCTGTAGACCTCTGAACGAGGTGACTTATGTGAGGTGGGCTCGAAGTGAGTTTTCATTACAACCAATGCTTGGGATTGACAGTTCATCTGAGGCTAGTATTATATTATCTGTGATCTGAGTCAACACGGTGAGTTTTCGATTAAACAAAAACAATACTTTCTTATTAAGTACACTTGTTTATAGAAATCATACATAATTTTTCACCCTCATGTATATCTTGCAGTCTGGACCGCTTTAAATGTTTTTTTTTTAATAACACACAATCGGTATCATGGGATCTTTTTTCGGCAATCCCGTGTCATCATATCAATACAACAGCCCGAAATAGCCCCAAAAGTCGATTTTGCTGACTAAAGGCCAATACATCCAATATATGTGCTAGGTTAATAAGTCAGTGAGCTCACGTCTGGGCAATTTGCGGAGGTAGGGTAGTCTCACAAAAGTTACTCGGTAACGAACCGGTCCCGATAAAATTGCTCGTCTTTAAACGTTTCTTTCTACGTGTTTCGTGTCTAGTGAAGGCATAGAAATAGTTTTTGTTAAACATTAATTTAATTAAATGTGTGTCTTAGTGTGATGAGAAGATTAAGCAAGAAACTTATAAAATTCAATACAAAAATACACTATTACTATTAATTTCTCTATTTATATAAACTCAAAATGTTAATAAACTAAATCATCCATTTCTTTGTATTTTGCTTTAACTTAGTGTAAGGTTTCATTAGAGCGTTGCGTCTTTTTACCCGTCTGCCGAAGGAGGGTAATGTGTTTATGTATGTATGTATATATGTGTATGTATGTATGTTTGTTCCTATGTGGCGTTCTAGAGACCAAACGCGTTGGCCGAATTTGATGATTCTTACGTCAATCGATTCGTCTTAACCCTGCGAGTGTCACTGTCTACATTAAAATTTTAAAATGAATAATGGCGGATTTTGGGCCATATTGTGAGGCACAAATTTTTTTTTGATATCGAATTTTTATCGTGTGGGGTATCAAAATAAAGTGTTTTAAGAGGTGATTTTAAAAATATATTAACATTTGTATGTTTAAATGGAGCTAATTCAAAAAAAAAACAACTAAAGAGTTATAAATTAAAAAAGTTAATTAAAAATATATGTAAAAAAAGTTCATTAAAAAAATCAAAAAACTCGACTGCTTAAAAAGCGAACTAAAAAGACGTAAACAAGAAGAAAATCTTGCTGTGCAGTCAGAGGATTCATGTTCGCGAGCTGGTTGACCAAAACCAGATGTATCCTCCGACTGCACAGCATGACTTTCTTCTCGTTTACGTCTTTTTAGTTCGCTTTTTAAGCAGTCGAGTTTTTTTTATTTTTTAGTGAACTTTTTTTACATATATTTTTAGTGACATGCAACATCTGGTACAATGGATCGACGGATGAGAGACTAAGCGGGTAGAGAGTGATGCGCTGCGCTCCCTGAACTCCGGTGCGAGGATGGAGAGTGTTTGTTCCGATCCATTGTTGAATCTGAAATACACACTGAGACGCTGCGCTGCGTCGACGCACGTCGTAACGTACGTGTGGCATACAATGCGTTGATCCGATGCGAAGACGCAACGCAGCGCGTTAATTCAACGAAAAAGAAGAAAATTGATAAATAGGTAATATTTCGTAATTATCATTATTATTTTAGCCTACAAAAGTCTATTGGTGGACATATCCCCAATACACAAATAATATTACAATGAGTCTTGCTTATGCACTTTCTTACTACAAAGAAATAGATTATTATTATTTAATAAAACTTTTTATTTCATATTATACTAGCTTCTGCCAGCGGCTTTGCCCGCGTGAATATTGAAAATTATCCCAAGGGAACATATTCCCAGGAAATTTCATCCAGATCCGTTCATAGTTTTCCATGAAAGATTAACAAACATACAAACACACTCACAAATTTCGCTTTTATAATATTAACTTTGATAGGCTCCCTTTGGTTCACCATCTGATGATAAGCAATGGTGTACTCAACGATTGAGAACTGTTAGAAGTAACTTACTCTTAATCAAACAATACTAAATATTACAGCATGAGGCAAAAAATCATGAATCTTATGTAAGTATACACAAGTTTTAAACTGCATTGTTCTACAAGTGTTTTCCTATCCAAACCAAATGACACCATAATTAAACATTTCTTTAATCACACCAGTAACAGTTACCAAGCGCAGGTCCCCGACACGTGTAGAAATCCGTAGATGCGTTATCATTCTCGTGTAATTACGCTCTGGGGTGGTTATTGTGTTGAATTTTTAAATCATAAAAATACTAACTGATTAAAACTAAGAATACACGCGGCAGGAATAATAAGTAACTTTATAAGTAACTTTATTTACATAAGAAAATAATACAATACATGGATTCCCTGACTCCTGTGCTAGGTGATTGACCTGTGTTACAGGAGCCAGTTCTCCCTTCCGGGGAGGAATTACAATTAATTCTTATGCAAAAATTGAAACTAAGGTACATTAATAAACTAATAATAAAATTAAAATCAAAGTCTAATGTGTATGTGTGTGAGTGTGTGAGCGAGTATATTTGTGTGTGTGTGTGTGTGTGCACGTATGTGATAATGGGTCTACGTGTATTGCACTAATGGAAGGATTTGTCTCACGAGATGGTTACTAGTATTTGCTCTGTTTCTTCGTAGCTGAGGGACAATAACCATGGCTTAAGGCTCTGCTTGACTTTATGCACGGTAAGTCTGTAAATTGCGAGTGTCTTGTTGACCCTATTGTAAATTTGGGAACTTTGGGCACGATAGTGACGTTGAGCTAGTGCAGAACGACACTGAACCGATTCACAAACAGGAAAGCCAATTCGTCGACAGGTAAGCTTTTTGTCAAGTGGCACCATGGAATGACTGCGCAGGACAGTGCGGAGGATATAAAGTTGTCTCACCGTGAGTACCTGAGCCTCGGAGTACAGCTGGGCTGTGGGGTAGTCCCTTTTACGGAAATGCATTACTTTGAGAACCGCCCGCTGAACTCGTTCCACCCTAAGCATCACGGTTTTGAAGTCCCGCCCCACACTGGTATGCAGTAAGTTATTATGGATTCACACAGGGAACGATATACAAGGGAAGCTGTATCAATGTCAGCCGCATTTCTGAGTTCCTTAAATAAGTAAGTTAACTTTCGAAGCCGTGAGCATATACTATCCGTGTGAAAACGCCAATCCAGCCTCTCGTCGATGTAAACCCCTAAATATTTAATATTAGGAACCATAGTCAAGCAGTCGCAATTGCATGGCATTCCGCCATGGCAAGTATGCGTTCTTATTTTTTTAGAGTCTGTAGGTGGTTCAGGTGAGTTTGGTGAGCGATACTGAATCACTTTGGTCTTGGATATGTTGAGAGCCAGCAGATTAGTAGAAAGCCAGTCCATAATAGTTCGCAAAGTGAGTTCAGTTCTGTGCTTAGCTTTGACCCAGTCCCCATCGTATATCAGCAGAGCTGTGTCATCCGCATAGGTAAAAATGTCGCACTGGATGAGGCGCAATAGACAGAGATCGTTAATGTATATTTGGAAAAGCGTGGGTCCCAAAATACTTCCCTGAGGTATACCGTAGCCGATAAACTCCTCGTCACTAAGAATGGAATCAATTTTAACGCTTTGGCTACGTCCACTGAGGTAATCTTTGTAAATATCCAGCTAGCTTGCCCCTTCATTATATAGGTTTGCATTGTTCCACCATCTCACTTCACGTTTAAACATACATATCGTTTATCGCTACAACCAGCTTGATGCACTAGAGTCGATCGAAAAGCGGGCCAAGAGACTCATCGGCAATGAGGCACTGGTCAAATCAAAGCTCCAAAGCCTTGAACATCGTCGCCGAGTTGCCAGCTTGTCGATTTTTTATCGGTTTCATTTCGAGGAGTGTGCGATGGAATTTCATGATTTAATTCCGCCCAGCCCGTTCCATCATCGGACAACCAGAAGCACGGCGATGCGTTATCGGTACATGGTGGACACGGATGTCCACCATGAGGACTCTTTTATTATGCGTACAGCTAAGGAGTGGAATTCCCTGCCGGAGTCTGTGTTGCCCGATAGCTACAATCTAGGGGTCTTTAAGTCAAGAGTGAATAGGTTTCTTCTAGGCAAGCGTGCTTCACCGTCGACCACATCATCGCTTACCATCAGGCGAGATAGTAGTCAAACGCGAGCCTACCGATAAATAAAAAATATATATATATATAACACGCTGAGAACCCATTTTTTTTTATTATCTTTATAATAATTATATATAATTTATTCTCAACTTAAAGAAAATTTACCAGAAAAATACATGACATACTTACATTTATCTTTAAGTTTGGCATAACGATGCTAAAGCATAAGAGAAAAAAAACACAGTCATATAATACACAACCTAATATTTCAATGCTTCTTGCAATTTTCCTCGCAAATCATAAATCTTTGACTGCATTATTCTTTATACTGCTCCAAACAAGCGTTTTCCCATTCAAGAAACATTTCTTTATTCACACCAATAACAGTTTTCAAAGGGGGGGGGCACCGACACGGGTAGAAATCCGTTATCATTGCCGTGCGCATTCCGCGGTTGTTGTGTTAAATTTATAAAAATATATTAAATGATTAACATTAAGAAACCCCACAGCAGAAATGGATATATATTATATAACATAGACTTGCGTTAGTCCACCATCTCACCTGATTGTAAGCGATGGTGTTGTCAATAACAAAACCAAATATGTTTTGATTTAAGATTTTCGCTTACCGTTGTAAGGGAAAAAATAAAACTTAGAATACACAAAAAATATTAAAATGCGTCCTGCCATCCTTCTTCGCAAATCTTTCACTGCATGACATACTGCAAAGCATATTACACTGTAAAAGAATTCCATGAAGAAAAATAATTGTTTATTATATTAAAATGATCGTGATACTTAATATAATGTAATAAAAATTAGTATAAGAATTGTATGATATAAAATAAAATGTATGAATAATGATAATTAATATAATTTAATGTAAGCTGTAAATATAACTGTAATATTGAGTATAATCATTTAAATTGCAATGCCTTAACAGGAAACTAAGTATCTTCAAAATTCTGTACACTTAGTTCGCAATAAAGAATTTGAATTTGAAAAATACATGATTTTTTATACTACTCCAAAAGCGTTTTCCCATTTAAAAACCTTAATTAAACATTTCTTTATTCACACCAGTAACAGTTACCAAGCGGGCGTCCACGTCACGTGTAGAAATCCGTAGAAACGTTATCACTCCCGTGTAATTACGCTCCGGGGTGTTGTTGTGTTAAATTTTTACGAGCCACTGTGGATTACTTTCGGTTCGCGTTTGTACACAGTTATGTACATTACGGTTACACGAAATTGAGGTTTTAAGGCATCTTTGTGAAATTAGAATCGGATTTGTAAAACTGTAGATACTTAAAGCGTTTTTGTCTTTCTAATTGAACAGTTATCAATTTTTTTTTCTAGCCTGATTAATGCACTCCTGGCCAAAGGCATTCTCCATTCCTTCCATTTCTTTCGGTGTTGTGCTTCACTTCACCAATTCTCGAGGAAGACATCCAGGACGTCCCGCCATCTTGTTGAATCTCAGTAATGTTTACATATTAGTCCATATTCCCTGACTCATTCAACAAAAAATCTAAGACAAGGCAGCCCATCATCATTATCATTGTAACCGAAAGACATCCACTGCTGAACATTTTTTTTTTTTTTTTTTTTTTTTTTTTTTTTTTTTCCGAGGTGGAAAATCCTCATTGGATGTCCTCCACCCTGGGGAGGGCGGAGGGGTCTGTCAGACTCGTACTGACTAAAAACCACCCCGGTGTTCCATCTCACACCTACGCTGGGGGTCGCGGGAACAACGATACTTCCGCAACCCCCAGCTAGTGCCGGCCCGCCTCTGAGGGCCACGACCTCGGGTTGGGGGGGGAGTGAGGTGTTGGACTCCCCCCACGACTTCTAAGAGGGGCGCGCGTGGAACACTACGCGCCACCACCTCGGGTCCTGATGTGTGGGGGGCGACGGACGTCCCCGAGTCCGTCGCCCCTGGACCCATTTAGGGGGGCTGGAAGAGGGCGTTGTCCGCCCTCCACCGACGCCCGGCGCGCCTGCTGCGGATCGGGTTAGCGGATGAAATCTCCCTCTCCCTCTCCGCAGCCTCCTTCTGCGAGACGACTGTTTCGCAGAAGGATACCACCGCGTCCCAGGACTCCTCGCTGCCGACCATAGACTCGACTACGGCCGGCAGCGACAGGTCACTGCCTACTTCAGAGATGAGGGCACGGCGTGGCTCCTCCCAAGCGGCACACTCTGCCAGCGTATGCCGCGCCGTGTCCTCCCGGCAGTCGACGCAGTGGTGACACCGGGCGTCCGGCTCCCTGTTTATGCGACACAGGTACTTCCCGAAGCAACCATGCCCCGAGAGCACCTGCGTCACCCGAAACGACAGGGAGCCGTGCCTCCTCCCGAGCCAGCGCTCGAGCACTGGCCGGACCGCCTCGATGGTAATGAGGCCGGCGGTAGGGCGTGAAAGCCTGTCCCGCCATTCCGCCACCAGGACCTCGCGATCCACTGCTGAACATAGGCCAACCCCAATTTTTTACCGGTCCCAGCAGTGAATCCCGCATCCAGTGGATTGCCGTAGTTTGAATTTTTACTCTTACTATATATGTAAGGTTGGTGGCCTCATCAGAAAGCTTAGTCACCCAAAGGGCAATGGAGAGGGCTATGCTCGGAGTTTCCTTACGTGATTGAATCAAAATGTAGAGATCCGCAAGAGAACCAGGGTTACCGAATAAAATGTATTCGAGCAATATGTAAAATAAAACGAACGGATTCATGCAAGCCACATTTCCAAAACTTAAAAATATTGACTGTACCATCACTTTATGTCTATGAAGCCTGTATCTTTGTGAAAAACAACATGTTTTTGTATAAAACTGTCGAAAGTCAGCGGCGCTCAAAAAAGTTGCACCCATTAAGCACTAAAACCAGATTTATGTACAATAGTATTTATGCAATGGCTCCAAAACTTTATAATAAATTACCTGATCAAATTGTGTCAAGCAGTAACATGAATGAGTTTAAACGTAAGCTTTTTGAATTATTGAATGACAAGGCGTATTATTCCGTTAATGAATATCTTAATGATAAATTTAAATAATTTAAGTGTTTCATGTCTGTCTGTATAATTAAAATGTTAATGATATTCTGACCTGAAATTTTTATCTCAATTATTATTGTATTAGGATCTATTTGTTTATGTGCCGTCTTAATTTATTGACACATTATTATTATAATAATAACAACATAACTATTATTTTATGACATGAAATTGTGACATCTACTGTGACTTTATATTTTTGATTTTATTTTGTTATTGTGACATTCCTTTGTGATTACCTTTTACCCAAATATTTTGTATGCCTTCTGGCGGGACATAGTATGGAACAACATTTTTTATTTATTTAACCATCTGTAAATTTACCCTATGTTCACAAAATTAATAAATGAATTTGAATTTGAATTTGAACCGATATAGCCTGAAGAATTGCCAAATTTAAGTAGCAGTGGGCAGGGCACATTGCACGTAGAACGGATGGCCGATGGGGCAGACAAGTTCTGGAGTGGCGCGCGCGTTGGTAGATGAAGCTTGCGGGGATCTGCTGGATGCGGGATGCACGGGAACGGTCAATATGGCGACGCTTGAGGAGGCCTATGTCCAGCAGTAATAATAATAATAATAACGTCTTTCGGCTGATATGATGATGATGAAGATTGGTAGAGTCATTCCACCATGTTTATGCCTTCTGAAATTTTAGTGGTTTCCGATTTAAGGTTCCTATGCATAGAAATGTTGTTCATGATAACTTATCAGCAAAAAGTAACCTGGTTGTTGCGGTTGATGATCTGAAATATGATAGAATAGAATCTACTTTATTGTACAACAACATAAAACACTAACATTTATTCTACAGCAAAAAAAAAAACTATGGGTACAATCACGGTATTACACTAACAGTGATGTCTACCAGACAACCTTGGATGGACTGTAATAACTTAAAATAAAATGAAAGGAAGTAAATGTTTGTTGGTAAATAAATAAACAGCAGTGGACGTCTTTCGGCTGATATGATGATGATGAAATAAATAAACTTAAATAATAGGGGTTAAAGTATGAAATTGCCGTTTTATTATAATAGGTACTTCGAATTAACATAGAACCTTCATGGTTAGAGATTATTGAGTGAAACTTTTTTCACATGGTACCATGGTATGAAGTTCTTCTTTTAAAAAATGTGCAACATTCGATTATCGACTTTCAGTTGTTTTTTTTTATTTAGCTTAGACAAGAAAGACGGATACTTCGAAAGTTCGAGTGATTTTTGAATATAAGTTCCGACGCGGAACTAACGCGGCGAAAAGCGTTCGCAATATCAATGTTGCGTTTGGAGAGAGAACTGCTAATGAACGCACCGTGCGATTTTGGTTTAAAAGCTTTCGTGATGGAAACTTTGATTAGAAGAACGAACCACTTGGAAGACCGCCCACACAGGTGAATAACAATGAATTGAAAGAGATGATGGAAGCCGATCCGAGCCAAACTACCCAGGAATTAGCGGCATGGTTTAACGTTACCTTACCAACAATATTGACTCATTTGCGTCAAAACAAAAATATAACAAATGGGTGCCTCATGATTTGACTGATCTGCAGAAAGAAACGTGTTGAAACTTGTGTTGCCTTGTTAAATCGATACAGAAATGAGGAATATTGGATCGAATGGTGACATGTGATGAAAAGTGGATTCTTTACGATAACCGTGAGCGAAAAATGCAATGGCTGACGCCAGGTCAAACGCCGCAACAGTGTCCTAAAGCAAAGCTTACCAATATAAAAAGGTAATGGCTGAGACCACCAAACAGTTACTGTTTGGTGGTCTCAGCATGGTGTTATTCACTATAGCTTTCTCCGATCTGGTCAAGCAATAACGGCAGATGTCTACTGTGCCGAACTCCGAACAATGATAGCAAAACTAGCAGTGAAACAGCCCCGACTCATAAATCGATCTTCACCATTATTGCTCCATGATAACGCGAGACCTCATACAGCACGAGAAACCCTTTTAATTCTACAGGAACTGCAATTAGAAACCATTCATCACCCTCCGTATTCGCCAGGCCTTGCTTCAACGGACTACCATTTTTTTCGTGATTTGGACAATTTTCTGCGTGATAAAAAGTTTTCTTCTCAAGAGGCAGTACAAAATGCTTCAACACAGTTTGTCGAATCTAGATCACTAGAATTCTATCGCAAAGGCATAAATGACCTTCCTATTAGATGGCAACAATGTATAGATAATAATGGTAATTATTTTGATTAAATAAATATGTTATATTAAAACAAAACTAATTTAAATTTTTCATTAGATATCGGCAATTTCATACTTTAACCCCTAATAAATGTTAAGCGAGATCATACAGTTTTCAGAAACAACATGGTACATTACTAGGCAAAGGCAAAGGAAGCAAACACTTTAAATTAAATGACATAAGTTCTTTTCTTCAAGTACCTAATTGTAAATGCTAACTGGTGGTACTTACTCATTATGGTGTTTGCTAGCAATGACCTAAGTACCAGCCATTATGTCATTGAGGTCACTTTAATACTTAGTTTCAGTGGTTTAATCAGCATTTCCTTTTTTATTCTGAATCCTTGGAACTATTAAAAATTCAGAGAAACTATAAACTATTTCAATAGAGACCATGGCCTTACTTTATCAGTAAATTTGACAAAAATGTTTTTCTTGGCAGATTCACTAGGGTTGCTATTATATTGATAACGAACTTTAAAAAAAAAGTAGGTAGTTACAAACACAAATACATCGATCCGTCTAAACATACATCATATCATGCTTACATACGCCTTAGAGGGTAGACAGAGCATCAAATATCCATTAAAGATCACGACTCCACATACGACGAAGATTGGATGGTAACGAGACGTAACAATAGTGTAATAATGATCCAAACTCGACACAACAAGTTCGACGAAAAACAGTTGAGATCTAGGCTACGATATAGGTTATAAAACTTGTCACTGAAGGGTGACAAGTTTATAGCCTTTCCTTAAACAAAGCTACAATATACCGGCTTTTCGTCTATGGACTTAAAATAATTTATTGTTTTCTTACATATTGAATTTTTTACTTGTTTTTTTTTACCTTTATAACTTACTAGCAGTTCCCCGCGGCTTCGCTCCTGTGGTCCACCCCACAGGACCCGTCTTCGCGATTAACAAATAGCCTATGTCACTCAGGAATAATGTAGCTTTCAACTGGTGAAAGTATTTTTAAATCGGCCCCGTAGTTTCGGAGCCTATTCGGTACAAAAAAACAAACAAACTTTCGCATTTATAATGTTAGTAACATTTTGAACTTCTTCAAAAAGACTGAATGACGTGATAAATGCCGCGCTAGCACTCGTGACATCCCTGACTGAGCTCTTCCAATAATGCCCAAGAAACCCTATAAAAACGTAATGTCAATGTGTGCGTGTAAAATGTCGCTTTGTACGTAGTGGACTCTCTGTCTGCGGCACGCCACCGCTTACTTACTTTGTGCCAATACTAAGTATTAAAAAATCTTGTATTTCTTCAATTGCACGTCACTCTCTTGCAACCCTTACCTGCTACTTTAGCCACATTTCTACCTATGAATATAGATTTATTTTATTTATTCATTTTCAGCATATTCTGTCCCACTGCAGGGCAAGGCCGCTCCTTCTTCCTTCCAGCCCATGAACCGTTCGACATGCGGCAGGCGTGTCCGGACCAGTCCCATTTTAACTTGGCTGCTTTTTGGGTGACGTCTGCGATTTGTGTTTTGGAGCGCAGCACTGTGTTTCTGATGCAGTACGTTATCGCGTTAGTCTGACTCCCAGAATGCTGCGCTCCATTGCTTGCTGGCTAATCTCAAGCCTGAACCTCTGCTGCGCCGTCAAAGACCAGGTTTGAGCTTCATATGTAAGGATTGGGCGAATGCACATGTCCATCAATTTGCATTTTTAGCAAATAGGGGAGAGCTCCCTTCATGAGCGCCTTCATTGACCAATAGCTCTTCCAGGCGTTTTAAGTGTGGCGAGTAATTAAATATAGATTTAATTACGAAAAAATCGCATGGAAAATCCCCCACCTTTTTGAAGCCCGATAAAAATGTTCAATGTGTCATGATGGGGCAACAATTGAAACAAATCAACATAAAAAAACAAAATACCCGTTTAATCTGCCGAAAAGAATTACCGAATCCATAACAAAAGGAAATAAAAATTAAGTCTTATATTAAAACCAATATATACACAGTAATATTCTTTTCGTTTCATAACAGAAATAAACTTGAAATATTTACCATAAAAGGTTTCATACGTACGAATGACGTTTATACAATGAAACAAAATGATTTCATTTAAATAAAAACAAAAGGTAGCCCATTATCAAAACGCAAATTTAATGGTGAAATAAATCAGTTCTGATAAAGGATTATATCTGATGACTCTGATGTATGGGGCTTACATTGGTGCTTCCCCCATAATTTTTTTGAGGCGATATGTTGCTCATGTGTTTGTGTTTATAGTATTGTTATGTTGATAAGCAAGGTCACAGTTAAGGGTCCTAACTACTGTCACGATCACCCAAAGCTAAAGTACCCTAAATAACTATCTTTGTAATTCTTTTTCCTTTATCTTTATTTGAATACTAGTCAAGGGTCAACATTTTAGTCACAATCGCGTGACTAAACTTTTGACCCTTGACAATACAAGTCGATAAAGCTGCAGCAAAAGTTCTAATGTACCAGTAGATCAATAAACAAACTCAGTCTTTTGCAGTTTGCTTGAGCTCTCAAGTTGCGTCTAGCACTCGGATTATTAATATCAAGCCTGTCGCTTTATAAGGTGCATCTATCCTGGGCTCTGGAATGAAAACATAATACATTTAGTATATTTTGTAATATTGTATGTTTGTTTTTTATGTTATTAAGTCTAAGTAGTATATTATTTATGATTATTTGTACACTGACAGCCCTAAATTCTTCTCGTATCGTTCAATCCAACCAAAGGTTGTCTGTAAGAGATGCCTAGTGCGATAAGACTGTGAACGTTAGTCCTGTATGTTTTTTTTGTGGTGTAAAATAAGTATATAATAAATGAATAAATAATATCAGCCTATTAGCATTCCACTGTAGAGCAGAGGAATCTTCTTATACAGAGAAGGCACGAACATTAATCGCCACGATTGTTCAAGTCGGATTGGCGATTTCGGACTTATATTAACCAGGTTTCATCACGATTTTTTCCTTCGCTGTTGTGTTCTAAGTTTATATTAGACCTGCATCAAGTTCATCTTAGACATAGCTCTAGAATGCATAGAAAAATATCGACCTAAAGGGTTTGAGGAAATACTTTATTCTTAAACATTCTGCTTTTATTATTATCTCAATGGTCCAAAGTCCTATGTTCTTTTCAACATCTGATATGAACAATTCGCTTTTCATTTGCAACCATACAGAAAAATTATAAATCTTTTATTTAACACACTCTTATTCACCAGCTCTAAAGTATTTTCATATTCTTTGCATGTCGAACAGAACAAACCAGCTAGTTAAACAATACCTACTTACAAGTGTTTACTCCTCCTCCATATTGCAATGTATGAAGTAAATTGACTGTGGGCGAAGCTAGTAACCAACCAATCATTACTTATACATTTGTGGGTTCAGAATAGCACGTGACTGAGAAGAATGAGACACTCTTAAAGCGAGGTGTTTATCCTGCATCTGAAACTGGATAAAAAGAAAAATAATATCATTGTATTTTTTTTCAGCTGAAAGATGTCTACTGATGAACATAGAGTTCTCCTTAGTGTCATCACATCGACCAGTCCTTTGCGTCTTACATCCAGCAGATTCCCACAATCATAACCAGGTCTTAGATCCACCCAGAGAGAGGCCTGCCAACACAGCGTCATCCGGTATGAGAATTGAGATAGCCACTTCAGACTTCAGAACTTTCGGCTCCATGCACTATCCGTTCGGTAGTTTGGTAATTCTTCAGGCTAAGTCGGTAAAATTATATCACATCATCAGCCTATTAATGCTCTCACTGCTGGGATACAGGCCTCCTCTCTGTGTAAAATTATATAGATCTAAAAATTACCATACATCTTCATCATAAAATAATATCCCTACTGATATGAATGTGCAGTCATTCAACCCAAAAAGATCTGTAAACAAATATTTTACATCATTCGTCTAACTCCACATCGAAGAAATATCAGGAGCCCCGTTAAAACTAAGCAAAAAATTCACCAAACCCAAATGGTTTTTAAAACCTCAAACAAACAGGGCACTTAAATTCGACCTACTAGCATATTCCTTTTTAATTTGAACTCACTAGCCGACGAAGCAAAAGTAGTTAGCCAATAGTTTTGGCAAGGGCTTGCGAGGGGAAGCCATTCATATTGACTAATGCTTCCTTCTTGCCCCTTTATTACGCACTCCCATCCTTCTGGAAGATATTTGTAACTAAAGTAGCTTCGGTTCGACGCCCGACAATAAGAATTATCTTTTGAGCGCTATTTTTTGTGGGAGACACACTTTTGTGTTGGTAAATAAACTGTGGTGAGCGGAGGCGGGTTTATTTTTAGATAATCTTTAAAACGTGAACGGAAAAGTCGTTTTTCAATGTCTAAATATTCTTAGGTTAGCTTTAATATTTACATATCTTCCAATCTTGATTTGTAAATTCTATTGTAAGAATGACATGACAATCTCATCAAGAAGTTTTTACTACACGTTCACAATTAAATTCTCCATATTGGATTTTGCAGCTCGAATATTGCACCGAGAGGAACAAAAACAGCGTAATGAAAATGAAATGAAATCATCGCCCTCGCCGAGAGCGTACCTTGACCGTGCACTAATAGGGCCGCGCGCGTACCCACTGTTTCAAATAATGACAGACATCGCTCCAATGAGATAAACGCCTACTTACCGCAAGGTTGTGACGACGATCCAGGCAGTCCTGCGGGCTGCGGGCCACTCCGCCGCCGGCAGCCGACACTACGCCCGGCCAATTGCCTCTAATGACGCCACTCGAACGCGTATCCGTCCAATCATCTCTTAAGACAAGAGGATCCTTCAGTCTGTCCCGCGGCCCGACACTGTCGCACCGCTAGTGGATTGTTCTGGACCAGAACCAGTGAATACCGAGTGATTGTTATTCAGTGATGTGTAATATTTGAACAATGAACGCAGTGCTTACGTATGCGCCGATAACATACATACCTCGTGAGAACCTCGATATGCCAAGTCAAAGCACACCATTAACGATGATTGATTGAACTTTAAAGTGAAGTCACAAATTGGACATCATGAATGGGATAAGCGTGGCGGCTGAAAAGCCGGCGACCGGCGTCGAGGCACCGGTGAAGGAAGACCCCAAGCCCAAGAGAGTGGGGGTGAGAGAGAAGCTCATGCAGATCCGGTCGAACATCACCGTGGAACCTATCATAGCTTGTTACATAATGTCCAATGTTTTCTCAGGACTTGCAGTGCAAAATCTGAATTTGGAAAAAGCGTGTAGAGTTAATTTAGGGTACGATGATGAAGTGTGTTCCGCGTTAAATAGGCGGCAAACAGAGAACTATACATTACAGGAATCCGAAGTCCAAAAGTTGACCGCGTCGGTTCAAGCGTGGAAAAATATCGTCCAAACAGCATTTCCATGTATTTTAGTTTTGTTTGTCGGTTCGTGGAGCGATAAAACGGGGAAAAGGAAGGCGTGCATACTGTTGCCTATAGTAGGCGAAGTGTTGTGCTGCACGAGCTTCATGCTAAACACATATTTCTTCTACGAGTTACCTTTGGAAATAACGGCCCTGTCTGATCTGTTCCCATCATTGACCGGTGGATGGATAACAGTGTGTGTCGGTGTATTCAGCTACATTGGTGATGTAACGACAAAAGAAATGAGAACATTCAGAGTAGGAGTGGCCAACTTGTGTATGTCTCTTGGTATACCTATAGGTATGTCACTGAGTGGTATTCTACTGCAGCAGATCGGCTACTACGGCATATTTCTAATATCAAACTGTCTGTATCTGACGAGTTTGATATATGGATATATACGATTGAAGGATCCAGTCATTTCTTCGGATAGACAAAGAGTAAGTACTGCTTAAATTTAAATGGTTCAGCATCATTCATTGTTCATACAGGCGGGCATTTTAAGGAGGTTCTATCACTCAATAATACTCAAAAATGTTAGACCAAAGTCTAGGGCTAATTTGGTATCGGTATGTCTCCCGATAAGGAGCGTTGAGGCCCATACATCATTTGCAGAGTAGCTCGACAGCCCGGTTAGTCCTACGTCTAAGTGATAAATTGCCGCGCGCTCACTACGCAAATTCAAACCAAGCAAGGGGGACATCGTAACGCAATCAGCTATTTTACGCGAGGTTCGCAGAGGTGTCGACTTGGATTTATATCCTTTAGATCGTATAACATTGTCACTGATACTATAGAACCCACCACGTGATACATTGACACATTTTCCAGCACATTTTTTTTTTCCTCTTTGATTGATGATAGCAACAGTTCCGCCCAATCGAACAATTTTACTTTTAATTTTTATAAAATACAATTTTACTTTTTACGAATTTTCATTGAATTTGCCAAATGTAGGTTTTTGTTCTATAGTCTTGGTAAGTTTTGATTGTATCTTATTTTTTGTTGGAAATTATTTCTCGCAAATCTATCCCTTGTCATGAAAAGCATTGTGATCACAATCTGTATGCATTTCGAATGCTAAAGGGAACACGAAAATAAAGTGGGGATTATTGCGGGATTTTGTTTGAAACCTGAAATTGCACTTATTCGCTCGTTCGTCCCGGCCGGGGGTAAATGAAATTCACTTTGCCTTTATAATGAATTTATGTGAAATTAAATTTTATCTTTGTATTATGAACTTCCAGGGCTGTGTAGTGACTGCACTGTAGATCTCTTTGTTTAGTAGAGCTTAATTAAAATCAATAAAATGTTAATATTTTTGTGTATTGTTTAATACTTCATATTAAATAAGTTATTTGATCTTGACGAATATTATCGTTAAGATCATAATGTTTAGGCTTGTAAGTTCACCTCTACTTCCCGTCTACCCCTTTGGGTATTACAGACTGTTTTCTGTTATGTGTTGTTGTGTCAGTTTCTGTGACAATTTTTATTTTTAATTTTTTTCAATTTGCTTTTGCACTGTATTTGACTTATCTAGTAGCTTACTGCAGGGCACCATTTGTCTCAGTTCATCTCTTATTTAGCCCTGCCTCTCTTATTTATATTCAAGGAAGAAATAAACCTGTCTGCGGCTGGTTATCTTCCTACACACATTTGAAGCCTTTCATACTGTTGTAGCTGCAATTACTTAGTGATACATATAGCAGCGGCTTCGCTCGCGTGAATGTCTAAAATTATCCCGAGGGAACATATTCCCGGTATCAAAGTATCCTATGTGCTATTCCTGACTATAATCTATCTCTGTGCCAAATTTCACCCAGATCCATCCAGCCGTTTGAGTGTGAAGAATTAACAAAATACAAACACACACACACACACTCACAAACTTTCGCCTTTATTATATTAGTGTGATATAACTGCTGGTATACTCACAATTAATTACATTTCTAGGGAGATATCTTTTTGTGACCAAATAATTTACACAAAATAAAGCGATACCACTGCTTTCAAAACATTGAAAGAAAACACCGTGAGGAAACCGGCATGTCCTAGAAACAACAATTCGAAGACATGTGACATCCACCAACCCGCACTGGATCCGCGTGGTGGATTACGGCCCATTCCCTCTCACAAAGAGGAGACCTGTGTCCCAGCAGTGGGCACATTAAAAGGATAATGATGATGATCTTTTGTGGCTGAAGGATCACAAACATCCCAGCGTTATTTATAAAAACCCTTTTAAACATAAGCACTGATTAGTGGATTCTTAATTAAATTTCTCATTTCATTCTTTTTTAAATATACTGTTTAGAGATATTATGACATTTAACTATTGAGTAGGAGGCACAGATGATGGATGTGGCATGTTAGGCCATATAAATCCCCTGTTAATAGATACGATTATTTTTTTGTTGGTATTGTGTCTGCTTTTGTTGTAAATGAACTTGACAAAAATTTTCGGATTAATGTTATTCGGATGACATAATATATGCGGCCTGCTGAAATCTTTTGAATTAACTTTTTTTATTTATAACTTTTTAATTAACATTTTTCAAATTAGGTAGATTTAAACATATAAGTGTAATGTACTTTTGAAACCACCTCTTAAAACCCACACAATGTGGATGGAAGAAAAAAAAATGGGCCCCTACAAGACGACGCCATATGTCTAAAAGCCGACATTTTTCTATTTTCTAATTTTAATGTAGCCAGTGACACTCGCAAGGTTAATATATACAAATCGATTGACGTAAGAATCATCAAAATCGGCCAACGCGTTTGGTCTCTAGAATAGGAACAATCATACATAGACTGATAAACACATTACCCTCCTTCGGCAGTCGGGTAAAAAGGATGTTAATTTGAAGGTCATAGAGCAATGCTCAAAACATTTTAGGTGCCTTACGAGAAAAGATAATTGTACTCGTAGAGTACTGACATTGTACTTAAATGTTATAGATAGACTAGCTTCTCTTAATTCAAATAATTAAACACGATAAATCTTATAATTGATGGACATGGAAATTAGCATTCGTTTGTGTTCGGAAATGCGATGATTGACATTAAGGGAGGGACATTAAGAAAATAGTTGTACTGTGAAATACTTACTAGTATCCAGCTGAGTCGGGTTAGACTGGAAGCCAGATAATAAAATGACTACAATAGTATTACAAAACTTAGTCCCCTTTTTTAACCGACTTCAAAAAGCAAGAGGTTCTCAATATGACTGTATTTTTTTTTAATGTATTACCCTCAGAACTTTTTACTAGGTGAACCGATTTCGATTATTCTTTTTTTATTTAAATTTGATCAAGATCTGAAGAACTTCGGCGATATACAACATAACTCTTCAGTAAATAACGACAAATCTCTCGGGTTTGCTGCAATCGCATGTCTGTTTATTGTTTACACCATTTCATAACATAACATCACGCCGGTACGCTCTAAATGGGTACGCATATGTGTACTAATTCACCCAGCTATACTCAAATTTCACCGGTTATGTTCAAGTTTCATGCTATTCGATTAATTTATTCTGGCATAACTGTGGGCATTATAGATATGCACCAAACTAAAAAGTGAAAAATAAAAACATTTTTACAAAAAATTACAACCGAGTACCGACTTCCAATTAAAACACTACACTAAGTGCAAGCTCAGCAAGTTTTAATTCCAAAATAATCATCTACAAAACTTTTTATTTTCAATTCCTTAAACCGAAAGCACTTCGTACATAACATTGCTCGGTTTTAAAAATTTTATAAGAGGAGCATTACAACATACTCGTACATTACCTACATAAACGCACGCCTTTCTCCCATGGGGCTAGTCAAAAACAACAGAACCTGTTAAACTCCTTACATACTCCTTTTGCTCCGTTAAAGTCATACATTAAGAGCAGATAATGTGAAACATTCAAAAGAGGAGCATTTATTTATTTATTTAAGTATACATGTATAACTTTACAGATCACACCTAAGGCGTTATATAAAGAGAAATTAAAACGAAACTAAGAATAAGACCTATCTAAAGACAAAGTATTTAAAAAAAAATCACGAAATAACAAAACAGAAAAAATAATCAAAAAACAAAATCTAACAAAAAAAATAAAAAACTTAGAAAAATTAAAAAGAATACTTATATAATTATGTACTATTCTATCTTTCATCCAACTTCTCACGAAACCTGAAACATTCACGACGCTCATCTATCCATCTCCCAGCAAACAGGTCACACTCCAGTGCTGATGTCTGAAGGGCATTTATCATAGTGAGCGCCCGAACTAGAGAAATTATGCCAAACTTTTCCAAAACAACCTCTATCAGTATATACCTAAACAAATTCAACTCTAAGGACAAAGCATAAACTTCCTAGGTACTATCAAAAATTACTGTACTTACTAATAAAGGGGGATCACGCTTAGGGTTTCTGAGCAATTTTTAAGTCGGTGTGCCTTGAGAACACCGAGAATATATCTGAAAATTTTCAATAGGAGCCATCTGACGAAGAAATTGTTGCTCTCGCTAAATCTGACGACTTGGAAAACTTCGATTTAGAATCTTATAATAATATTACAAAAACGTAAGTTTGGATGTGTGGATGTGTGTATGTTTGTTACTCAATCACGTCAGAACGGCTAAACGGATCTAGATGAAATTTGGCACAAAGATAGATTATAGTTTGGAATAGGACATAGACTACTTTTTATCCCGGAAAAATGTACGGTTCTTGTTGGACAACTTCAGACTTTCTCGCGGGCGAAGCCGCTGGCAAAAGCTTGTAATTATAATTTTTAGTCTCTCAGCAAGAAAAATCCTCTTGCTCGGATTGTCCACGTCTCAACTCCGTAAAGGTAAATCGGGTTTTGGTTTTGTAAATTAGGTGTGCCACGAATTTTGTAGATAACCCTACCAAAGTTCCTAGGTACTGTCCGAATTTACTGTATCTAATAATATATATATATAATAATAATAATACCTTTAAACGAGCAATTCTTGTATATATGTATATAATCTCAAACACGGAAACGGCACTTACGATTATCATGAAATTGAGTATGGGGGTGTTTCGGGGGCGATAAATCGATCGAGCTAGGTTTCATTTTTTTAAACTTCGTTTTCTCCATTTTCACCCGAGCAGAGCTCGCTCGTCCAGGTACTTTAGTATAAATTAACACATATTCTGTCACTGTGGTCCCCGAAGAACCCGAACTAGTGCTTAAAATGTAGTGTTCAGAGTATAGTAACTGTTACTAACCGGGTATTTGGTACAAGTGTCATGTTTTATTATTTACTTACCGGGTTATTTGCACCTCTAACATTCTTTGGCACTTAAGCAAGTTATAATATAAATAATGTTGTGAATTAGTTTTGTAGTCACCAGAAACTCCTGAAGCTCTTGTCATTCTATCAGCAATGGCGATGATCGTAATGCAAAAATGTGAGGAATTTATCACGTGACATTTCGATAGCGTTTGTCAATCCCATATTTTTTTGATATTTTTAACCGACGAAAAAGAAGGAAGAGGTTCTCAGTTTGACATGCATATTTTTATGTATGACCATGCATAACTTTTTTAAGAGTGGTCCGACTTCAAAAAAAATATGTTATTATATAGTTGCAAAGTTGGTCTCATTTATAATTAAAATATAGAATCTTCTAAAGGTAGAAAAAAAAGGATTTGTTGATAATTTTTCCACAGAATTTTCATTTGTGATCCGATTCTGTTGAAATTAAATAAAATGAAAATCGAAAATAAAAATACACAAGGCTACATATTGCTCTAAAACTTTATTGTCACTGTATTAGCGTTGAACTCCATCTATTGCATATTTTTCTGTTTTTAGGGTTCCGTACATGAAGGGTCCAAACCGAGCCCTATTGCTGTCAATCTGTGTCCATCTGTCTGTCGTCTGTCACCCGAAGAATTTTTTAACTTCCCATTGACCTTTAAACTTGAAATTTGTTGATAATGTTTATCATTACGGATACTTTACTAACAAATACCAATATATCGATAAATGGTACGAAACCCTAAATGTGCGAAGACACGCACGTGGGCTGTTTTTTAGTCCATGTAAATAATATTATTAACATTTTTAATGAATTTCGACACGCACGTGGGCTGTTTTTAACCGACTTACCAAAAAGGAGGAGGTTCTATGTTCGCCATTATGTATGTTTTTTCTTGTAGTTGTTTTTTTTTTCTGTATGTTCACCGATATCTCCGTCAATTGTGGACTGATTTTAAATATTCTATTTTTGTTTAAAAGAGTATGTTCCGAAATTGGTCCCATTTTAATTTGGTAAAGATCTGATATAGAATTTCGGAGATATACAACAGAACTCTTCAATATTTAACGGCAAATCTCTCGAGATTGCTGCAATCGCATGTTTGTATATTGTTTATACCATTTCATAACATAAAATCACGCCAGTACGCTCTAAAGGGGTACGCAGATGTGTACAGTTCACTTTAGTACACTCTCATTTCACCGGTTATGTTCAGTTTCATGATATTCTTGTAACCTATTCTGGCATTATGGGTACGTTACTTAACGACTTGCCTATTAGATAGATCCAACTAAAAAGTGAAAAATAAACAAAACTTTTGCATAAAAATACTACCGACTTCCAAATAAGAAAACTACAAAGTGAAAAATAACTTTATTTTCGGAAGTCGGTGTTCATAACACAAAAAATGGTACCTACCAAAGACACCGACTTCCAAAAATAAAGTTATTTTTCACTTTGTCGTTTTCTTATTTGGAAGTCGGTAGTATTTTTTTGCAAAAAGTTTTTTTTATTTAGTCCCTGTAAGTAATATTATTAAAATGTTTAATGACGTCCAACCCGCACGTGGGCTGTTTTTTAGTCCCTGTAAATAATATTATTAACATTTTTAATGAAGTCCGACACGCACGTGGGCTGTTTTTTAGTCCCTGTAAATAATATTATTAACATTTTTAATGAAGTCCGACACGCACGTGGGCTGTTTTTTAGTCCCTGTAAATAATATTATTAACATTTTTAATGAAGTCCGACACGCACGTGGGCTGTTTTTTAGTCCCTGTAAATAATATTATTAACATTTTTAATGAAGTCCGACACGCACGTGGGCTGTTTTTTAGTCCCTGTAAATAATATTATTAACATTTTTAATGAAGTTCAACACGCACGTGGGCTGTTTTTTAGTCCCTGTAAATAATATTATTAATATTTTTAATGAAGTCCGACACGCACGTGGGCTGTTTTTTTGGTCCCTGTAAATAATATTATTAACATTTTTAATGAAGTCCGACACGCACGTGGGCTGTTTTTTAGTCCATGTCCACGTGAAGATCCATAAAAATCTTGTTTCAATTTAATCTGTGCCAAGATACTCATCTCTGTACTCATGTCAACACTCACGATCTAGCCTCACAATACCACATCCGTCTACCATCATCCCATTGTATACAAACAGAATTAAGCGTGGGCCACTACTGCATGCTACAATTGGCATCTATTTACAGGAACAACCGGTGGGCTGCCGCGGGTGGGTGTGTTCGTTCTTCGACGCGCGTCACGTCCGGGAGACTCTGACGGTGGCCTTCAGAACTGGACCGAGAAGGCGGCGACTCAGGGTCTCTTTGCTCATTGTCGTTGTCTGTGTTATTTTTGGACCTTTACATGGTAAGCTAATTAATAATGTAATTATGAATTATTTTAATTTCAATGTAGTCTTAAAGAACGGTTCAAATACCTACACTACTTTGCATGGCAGTAAACTTCGACTGTTGCAGAATAGTGTGTATGCAATTTCCTACCTAGATCAGATGCAACTGTCTTGCATGTTAGGGAATTACTGCAGGTTGCACTTTTACAAAGTATTTAAGTATATACAGGAAGTAAGGGATGAATATTATGCTAGACCGTGGCGGGCGAGGTCCATGCGCCATGCGAGGAACGGATGAGGCACGGATTTAAAACTGCACGGACATATTAGATGATGCGGTTTATGCTATACCGTGCGAGCGGCATTTGCGTCTCGGACACGCTCGGCCGCTTCAGACACCGCACGCACGGTCTAGCATAATTCATCTTGTATGCTGGCTTGAATCATTATAATGATGGCTTTATTATTATGTGTGTAAAGTTAGGAGATATACATCTACAAATAAATCAATTTGCGGTGATAATGAAATAAAATCATAATAAGCCAAATCAATCTGAATATGATGGCCAAAAGAAAGTTTCTTCTTTTAATACCTTTGTGTAGGTTACTTTATAAAATAGCATTGTAGATTGTTAAATAAAACTATAATACAGTTTGGAGAAAGATTATTTGCCTATAAATATTAATATAACATATCTAAAAATTCTTCTCCTTTAATCATGCTTTGAATTAGGACCAATTCTTTTTTAAAGATAAATTTAATCAATCTTGTCCTTTATAAAAACCGGCTATTAGCCTACTATAAATAACTTTTTAAGGTTTATTTCTAGAAAAAACCCTTCATAAAATAAGCTTTTCTCTCGTATTTAGGATTTCTAAATCGGAGGGTATTCGTTCGTGTAATTATTTCTAAGAAATTAGGCATCAAAGAGAAGTAATTGGAAATAGAAAAATATTTTCTTTTCCTTTGCATTACAATTTTGTGTTGTGGATTCCGTTAAAACATATCTACCAACAATACTCATTATATTTTTATTACATTTCTCCAGAAGAACTGCCAGATATTTTGGATGAAAAGAAAATAGGTACAGTGTACCCAAATGATTTTTCTTTAATAATACGAGGTAATCGTAAATAAATAATGCGAATGTACTGTAGCTGTAGTACTGTATAAAATTTTTCTGTATTTGTATGGAATAATAATTTTAAGATATATTCCTACCTACTGTACCTGTACCTGTCGTACTGTATGGATCAGAATGTTGGACTGTGAAAAAGATGGATGAAAAGAGATTGCATGTAGCAGAGATAAGAATGTTGAGATGGATGTGCGGAGAGACGACGATGGATAGAGTGAGAAGTGAGTATATTAGAGGAAGTTTGAAAGTGGCGCCAGTGACAGAAAAGTTGAAAGGAAACCGTTTGTCCTGGTATGGTCACCTGATGAGGAGGGATGAAACGCATATTTCTAAAAGAGTTATGAATATAAATGTGGATGGATGGAGAGGGAGGGGACAACCAAAGAGAAGATGGATGGACTGTGTGAGGAATGATATGAAAGAAAAGGGAGTCAGTGATAGCGTGACGGGGGACAGGACGGTATGGAAGAAGAAAATGTGTTGCGCCCACCCCAAGTAACATGGGACAAGGGCAGGAAGATGATGATTCCTACCTACTACCTACCTTCCTACTTTTATATGAAGTCATCGTTAATGCTATTCCTTAGGTAAGGCAGGCACAACATGATAATGCGATGACGCGTTTTCATAGAAATTGTTCTGTGTTCATAGAACATTTAGAACATTTATATATCTGCACAGTGTTGTAGGTAAGGTTCAAAGTGATTCATCGAATCGATATGACAAGACTGCTCAATTTAATTTTACTAATTGTCGTAAATAAATGTTTTACGAATATAAACGTAATACATTTAAATATAAAAGTATTAACATAGTACAAACTATTATTGCAATAAATAAGAAATCAACAATAAAATAAACGCGATCAATAGAACGTAGTCTGACATACATGAGTAGAAATTAAATCAGGGCCGCTAGTTACTTAGCAATTTTTTTTTTTGAAAAATACTTCCATTTTCGATCCACTTCGATTTTCGGTCACTCAGGATACAACAATAATTTTAAGTAACGATAAAGTGTCAACCCACCGAATGTAAGCTAAGTCTACGAAAAAAAAACTGAGTTTAGGCATTTGCTGAACAGAGCTTCACTGCCTCGGCGCTTTTCTGGTGGTCGCCACTGTTGATTCTGGCTTTCAGGAGTTGCAGTGGTTTGGGAATAGTGCGGTGGGATTGTCCAAAAAGAAAAGTTGCTGGACTGTAGCGAGATTTTTATTAACTCTTTCTTTATTCTTTTTTTAATGTTGATAGGCTTGCGCTTGCCCACTATCTCACCTGATCCTCTTCCTCCTGATCCTGATCTATCTCGCCTACACGGTGAAACTATCAAATCCAATTTTTAATATTATCGTTAACGAAGTTTGTGTTGGTTGCAGGTGAGATGAACGTGCTGTACCTGTTTATGAGGTACCGGTTCAACTGGGATGAGGTGCAGTTCAGTATGTTCTGTACTTACAGTATTATCACTAACTTAGTGGGTGAGTACCTCAATAAAAAATATTATTATCACTACGCCTTGCCCGTCCCGTCATCGTACTGCAAAACATCGGCATTGCGCCATCGGTATTATAGTGGAAATCCAATGGACATCCCACCCATACGCGCTAAACGTTTTGGAAATATATTCATTGTGCATACAACTAAGGAGTCTACTTTCCTGTTGAGTCTCTGCTGAGATTTAGCGACACTTGGTCGATCCAAACCAAAAAGCTACAAGAATATGTATTTTTGTCTACTTATCTTTTTGTTCAGATTATTTGGCAACCAGTGAATTTTGAAAAAAAAACGTACCGTAGTTTAGCTAGTTAGTGATTTGTCCAGATCTCACTGATGTATTATTATTTATCTACTTATCTTTATTATTTTATGTAAAATGGAAGAAGAAAATATTACACCCCAAATAACATAGGAACATACACTTCGTAGGAAGATGATGATGATTTTTAATTTTGTGACAAAGAAGAGAAAATAAAATTGCAACGAATCAAAACAAAATGGTTTCCATTATTTGCTTTTCCACAATGCAGGTTTATTAAAATTCTTGGAAATCCTCAACACACACTGGTTTGACCAAGGCACTTGATAAATTCAACGTTCTATTGACAGAACCACAGATTGTTAATTTCAATAGAATAATATTAAAAACAATGTCGATTTCATCCTATATAATATTAATTATCAGTAACACTTGAATTAACTTTTGTAGTGAATTCACTTGGTAATTCAAAATGTTATTATTATTTTGTGGAAATGTTTTGACTGAATGACAATATTTGCACGGAAAATTAAACAATCTAAACTAATTTAATACAGAGGAAAATTGTTTGTTTGTGATAATGTCTGAAAGTATCGAGGGAATTTTCTGATACATAAAATAAAATTATTACACTTGCCTCAAAAAAAAAAACATCATCTATGGTTTAAAACTTTAAACGAAAAATAAGAGAATGCATATGATAATATTTTGTTGCGTAATTAAAATCATTGGTACGAAAGATGCAATTAAGACTATTTTAAGTTATTAATAACAATATTTTTATAAAATATTGCGCTTTTATCGGTCTGATTCCAATGAAAATGTAAAATGTATGTTCAATTTGTAATATTGTGAAGGCTCTCTTATCCCGTTAAGTAATTTCTGTTTAAAATGAACGGAAAATAATAATTTTACCTTATTTTTTAAGGCAAACATATTTTTCACTTTAAAATTTCCAACGTAATAATACAAATGAAATCAAAAATAATTTCAATCCTGAAATGCAAAATATTAAAACGATGGGGTACTTCTCATAACATATATATAGTTATTTGGTATATTTTCATTTCAATAACGTTCACAAGATGCAATAAACGTGAGATATACCAACTATTGATATAATTTCCATGAACCGAGTGACCATGTGTCGAACTGCAGAACTGAACTCAAATGGATGCCCATTCGGCAGAGAAGAAATTTTCGCGCCTTGACTGCGCTTTTCTCTCTACTCAACTCTCCCACACCTCCTTATCTCATACCTCACTTTCAATACCTATGTACTTCATTCTGCGTTCATCTAACAATCTTGTCTTGCTCTGTCCTTCTCATACTTCTGATTTTGTTCATTCTTCCTTTCTTATTCAATCCATTCTTCTCTGGAATGCGCTTCCTCTCGATATCAGGACGGCCACCAGTCAGTATGCAATAATAATAATAATATTCAATTAGTATAATTTTCAAAATCTATAAGTAACGTTTATTAGAATTTAGAAACATCTACTTTGTTTTGTAAATTTTTGCAAAAACTGATTAGATTTTTTTTAAACGCCTGCCATTTTCGCAGTCGCATTTAGCAAAAACAAGCACCACATAAATATTGCTTGTTATTAGTTTGCTTTTAATGCGGGTGGTTGGACATTTTTTATTTTTCTTTCTGCCATACAACTCTAAATAAATATTTATTGTATGTATTGACTATTGCGATCTCGATATTTGAACCGGTATTTTTATTTTATTTTCCTTTCGATGGTACTTTTGATCAAACGAGCCCAGTAGGTGGCCACGTTTATTGCAGCGACAGAGGCATTATACAGGTCATTCATGGTGCAGGTGAATGGACAGTCGGGACACTCCAGCAAGTGGGGCATAGTCTGGCACACCGGCTTGTAGTTAAATAGGTCGAATCTACTCCAAAACCGAATCGGGGCACCCCGACTTCACGTAGTCTTTTGATCGCTACCCGTAGAGTGTTTATAAAAATGGGAGGCGCGAAGGCAGAGCAGCCCCCGCTTGCACGAAGGTGAGCAAGGGATAAATTTATAAGAATACCCAACCAGGTGTAGCAATATCTATGGACGCCAAAAACGGAATCACAAAAATCTTACACCGCGAAAATCTCGGCGTTGTTTGAACATATACAACAGTCCGACAATAAACGTCGGGCAGTTGCCCGAACCAGACACAACACCCATCTGGTCGGAGAATCCTCCCTTTTCAATGGTGGTTTATGCCCTTTGCCGCATATCTCCATAGATGGACTTATAATTTCTCTTCGTTCTCTCCCAAGGTACGCTGTTCTCCATCAGCATATTCAGCGACTTCATGAAGCTGGACGACACGGTGGTCGGCATCATCTCCTGCACCAGCAAGATCCTCGCTTCCTTCATCTTCGCCTTCGCTAGTACCACGACTGAGATTTATATCGGTAAGTTGACAGAACTGAGAAGTCTTCTATTTCTCTAGAACGATATTAGAATTGGTTAGAAATAATTTGGTAAACAATACCTTTATTATTTTTTATTCTGTAGACAATTATCTGACAGGGCTAAGGTTTGCACCGAATATTAAAAAGAGACTGATTTAGCTATTTCTCGTATTGTTATCTAGTATTCGCAAGCGCTACTGCTAAGTTTTATGTTCTGGATTCAATGTCCGGGGTCTAGCAGTATTATTGGTTTTTTCCTCCTGAAATTTCTTAATAGCAGCCCGGTGTCGGATTTGTTGCCCAGTTTGTATCAATAGGCTAACCCATTCATGGGACTTTAACATAAGTGGTGAAATATGGGTATACTATAGTATGTATTTAACTCTTCCAGGAATACAGGACTGTGTGACCTTCTATACCTACATGACCCGATTACTATGTAAATGATGTGAATTAAAAAATATTTTTAATGAAATCTATTTATTTGTTACAGCGCCTTTAGTAGAAATCTTCAACGGCACATCGTTCATCGCGATGCGTTCCATTGCCTCGAAACTAGTGAACAGTGAGGAATTGGGTAAGTTTTCAAGTCTGAATTAATAATTTATTTATTTCTACATCTAGCTGAAGAAATATTATACAGCAGTAAAATTTGTAAACTACAAATTTTACCCATTTCAATTTTCGTAATACCTGTGATTCAGTTATGAATTCCTTCTTGATTTGGTGACATTCTTTAGGAGTGACGTGGTGACGTAAAATATACACGTAATGTTGTGGTTAGGCGCAATCCTGCAGTTGAATCATAAAAACAATAATAAAATAACCTTAGGTAAATGAGGTTAGCCTGTACATCTAAACCGCAACTGATTCACCTGCAAAATATATAAAAATATCTTAACATGAGATCGAATAAAACAATAACGCTGATAATGGTAAAATAACTTTTATGCGTATGAGACTACTGCCAATGGTTCTTACTTCCTTCCTATTTCATCATCAGCCTTGTTTCTAATGTTCCCACTACTGGGATATAAGTCTCCTCCCTGAGAGAGAGGTCACAAGTCTTCGAATTTTTGGTTCTAGGACATGTTGGTTTCCTCACGATGTTTTCCTACACTGTTTTGAGAGTGAATGTGATTTCGTGCATAGCGAAACTTTTTAGTAGGTGTTTTACCAGTCGGGCATAGCGGATCTAGAGCATAGGGGGGGACTAACCGGATTGTGTCGCTTCTTATCAGAACGCGTTTTAAGTTATTTTTATTATATTTTGGGTCGAACTTATTGAGTAAAGACAAGCCTCTTATTTTAATATTTGCTTTGTATTCATTGTAATAGTTTTTGAAGTAAGTAATAATTTAACTTGTGTTAGAATATTAATTTAAATTCGTATTTTAGTTCCCTTTTATGCCATGTTCTTATTTAAAGAACAAAAAGATCACACACACATGAACATTTTCTAAATATTATTAGGAAATTCGAATTCGCTTTCGAATTGTACACGTACAGTCACTTGAATTATGGTAGAACTAAGCTTAATATAGAATATTATAGAATAATATTTCTTACTGAAATAATTGTTCTGAGTTGCCCCAAGACCTTTGCTCTCGTGCTACTAAAATACACACACACACACACGACACACACGCCACATTACAGCCGACTACGTACGTCACAGCATCGACTTTGTTTTCGTCAGCCACGAACGTCACCATACTATTCTATTTAAAAACATTGGTCACTAGTTAGATCCAATTATTGCGGCAAGTATTTTATCAAAATAACATTCACACACAGTTTTTTATTCCTACTTTTTAAAAACTAATGAGAACCGCAATTTTCCTCGTCAACTACGTGCGAATCTACATGCACATGCTAAATTTATTTAATTATTAGGAAACAGTTAACAAAAGGTTAAGGAAAAGTTAACAATTACTGGTTATTTTTATCATTTATTGAGTAATTGGATTTTCCGACGATAATCGGTTAGACCACAAAACCTTTGTAATGAAGCACACGTAATTAAAACGTCAGTAACTTGATGAGTGTGCGCAGCATTGTAAAATATGACTTAAGTAGGACTATGTTACATTGTCCAATGATGCATTTGGAATAAGTTCTCATGTTCCAAATTTGGTTTATAAGGAAAGTCGCAAACGATGTAATGTTAGTTGTTTAATTGGATTATAAGCTGTCAGAGGAAGTGTTCCGTTCTATATCAGGTAGATACCTATTAGTTGGCTAAGTTAATTATGCCTTATTAGGAAACCTAAAAGTTTCTTAATAAGTACCTACATAATCTGCAACCTAAAGTCCGTTGCAAATTAAGAGCTAAGCTAATTTAGCTAAGTTATGTTAGCTTATCATGCATAGCTGACGTTATTTTTAATTTTAATAATTATGAAAATTATATTACCTCGACTATTCGCGCTAAGCTAAAGTAAGTAAGTTAAGCTCTTGATCTGCATCCGGCCTTAATATTTGCGATACTGCATGCTGAATTCATTTTAAGACTTTAGTTACTGGATTAGTGCCAGCTTTTGCACACCTCGCCTAGCCCCCAGCCATCTCTCACCACGTCATTCGCTCTCGGGCCACCAATAATATAAGCAAACTTTGCCCAATTAAACTTAACGCAACGGGACTCTACATTGGATATAGGAGCCTTGGGAGAGGTCCAGACCGCCTCATTTAACACGGTCCCTCTTGACCCCAACTTAACCTTAACTTAAAACGGAATCATTTCACGACAGATTTGGGAAAAGATATCCCGGAAGTTTAAAAGTTCATATAATTGGGTAGGTTGAAGTTTATCGAACAAACCTGCTGGGCCCGCGTGGTGGATTACGGTCCACTTTCTTTTCAATTTCTAATAGAGCTAAGGTCTGAGCCATAGCAGTAGGAACAATCATAATCATTTATAGGCGGCACTGATTAAAAAAAAATACATCAACGTTTACATTAGCATTAACTATCACTTATTTTAATTTGAATTAGGTTGATGCCAAACTCCCTGACCCCCGTACTAGTTATAAACTGTACTATGCTGGGCCAGTTTTATTCTTCCCTGTGCACAATTGTAGTAATAATATAAAGCCATGCATGCAAATGCAATAATAGTATAAATTCATTGACATAATTGATGAATGAATTAATTAATTCTATACTCATTCGGGATGCATTTTCTTTTCCTACATAGGTAATTTACATAGATTTCATAACAATACAATATTCCCATTTGCATAATTTTACACCAGATATTATAATTTCAATTACAAAGTATTTAACGTTTTATTGTTAAATGTATATCAATAAGGGCAAGCTATGGAAGAACGAATTATACGTAAGAGATAAACAAATAGAACATAATGATGTTCTTTTCTACCCTCAGGCCACTGTGTGCTGTGTGATTTTGTGTTAAGAGCGTTTCGCGTTATCTTATTATTTCCTCCACCTGAGAGTAATCCAGCCCTTCAAGAAACCCACCAATAGCCCTCCTACATTCACGACTGCTAAGATTCCTTAGCTAAACTTTTTTGCTAATCTTATTGTAAATGCAAAGGCCAAGATAATTTCCAATGCCTATGGTTATGGCTGGAGATGTTGTAATAATTATCGTCTAACTCTGTGATCAGCATACGTCAAACATGCAACAATGGACAGACTATTGAAGTGTACTGCGTTGGTCAAGTGACTGCCAATATCACTGCATGTATGTTCATAGATTCAATCCCAAGGCTATAGGAATGTAAAACACAGGTACTGTTACCAACCTCAGAAGTCAGGGTTTCACTTGTCTTGTAATTTTGTAATTCTAATAAACAAATTATTAAAAAATATTTGTTTTTTGGTAGCTGTAATCGAAATTGATTAGAAGGATTATATTTCTAGGCTAATGTGGTACTGTAAGCCTATGCCAACAGCTTTATAATCTTATAAAACCTACTTTTCTTTCCAGGTAAAGTGAACTCCCTGTTCGGTCTGGCAGAGGCGATGATGCCTCTGGTCTACGGACCCCTATACTCCAGGGTGTACATGGCAACACTGACTGTACTACCCGGTGCTGTGTTCCTGCTGGGAGCGGCTATGACCGTACCCGCTGTGGCTATATTTGGGTAACTATCTCTTTTTCAAATAAGTTGCCTTAGTTTAACAGTTGTGATTGAAGATGCTTTAACGTGGTTTGTCAAAGATACCTATGATTGTTGGTCACAGGTATCTTTGACAAACCACGTTACCAACAGTGTCTTATGATCCTGATTACCATTCTATCAAATCACACAAAAAAGATTAAAATTAAGATTAAAAAATTGGTGACTCTGACCGTCTGATGGACGCTAGGTTTTGTACTGGTGAACCTTCTCCCGCCGTTGAATTTTAAGAAATTATTTTATAAACTTCTTAAACACCAAACCTGTTACTACCATAACAATAATAATTAGGGTTTCTGATAAATTACTGTGATAACATTTATGTTTATATTAGTTAATAAGCATAACCAATGTTTTGTAGAAAAAACTCCGAAAAGTGCCCAGTCACTGTTTACCAATAACACTATGATCGCAAACATTATACCAAGAACAGAGTACAGTCAACAAAAAAGATTAGTTACGAGCCAATAAATATTTTCACTCGGTAGGGAATTTCTTTAATAGGTATACCAAATGGGTCCCTAATAACTTTACAAACGTAAGACATGCTTAGACCGCGAAGCACACATACCTACAGTACATTTAAAATTAAGATAACCAACCGCATAAGCTGCTAAATATAACGAAATGTTATATGCAGCTTATGCAGTTGGTTACCTATTACTGCTGAATAAAAAATAATACCATCTATGTCCTTGTCTATCGTCATACATGTGCTCCTTTATTGAAGTTTCATCAAGCATTGGTTGCGACAAATACTGGCCTAAGAACTGCTCAGTGATTCCTTCCTTTGTAAGTTTAGCGTGTTACCTCTGGAGTTAGGTTTGCTGCCTAATTTTGCTGACTGTACACTTTAGGGAAAATCATCATTCGTGTTCATAGCTAGGTGTGAGTTTCAAGAAGTTATTCAATACCGGTTTTTCTCGCATTGATAGGTTTAGCAAAATCTTTATCTTCCTCATTGGAATATCAAAAAAAAAATACCGGCCAAGTGCGAGTCTGACTCGCGCACGAAGCGTTCCGTACTTGGTCAATTGCGGTTTACGATTTATGGCGTTTAAAAAGAACTACTTACTAGATCTCGTTCAAACCAATTTTGGTGAAAGTTTACATGCTAATGTACATCATATATTTTTTTTAGTTTTATCATTCTCTTATTTTAGAAGTTCCAGGGGGTGGACACATTTTACCACTTTGGAAGTGTCTCTCGCGCAAACTATTCAGTTTAGAATAAAATGATATTAGAAACCTCAATATCATTTTTGAAGACCTATCCATAGATTCCCCCCAAGTATGGGTTTGATGAAAAAAAAAATTGGGTTTCAGTTCTAATGTATCCCATAATAGAACTGAAACTCGACATTTTTTTCCCTCCCAAAATGTATTGTTTTTTTTCTATTTTTGTGTAAAAATCGCACAAAAATAGAAAAAAAAGCGCATTAACGGTTCACAGAATACATGTACTTACCAAGTTTCAACAGCATTGTTCTTATAGGTTCGGAAATAAGTGACATACGGACGGACAGACAGACAGACATGACGAATCCATAAGGGTTCCGTTTTTTGCCATTTGGCTACGGAACCCTAAAAACAAAATGTCAGTCCAGAAAAAGAAGGGAAACCCATATTGTAGGATATTGTTTTGATCATGCAGTTTACTGTATAAATAAATATAAAAAAGTATATTTTTTGAATGTAACAAAACTTTTGACTGGAAAAATTATCGAAGTGATCACTTAAAACTACTACTTTAAAATTACTAACATTTATTAAAAAAAACTTAATAGATTGGTATATTTTTGCAACCTATTTTAACACATTTTTTCGTACTGATCTTAATGATGTAAGTTTTTAGGGTTCCGTATCCAAAGGGTAAAAACGGGACCCTATTACTGAGACTCTGCGGTCCGTCTTTCTGTCTGTCTGTCTGTTACCAGGCTGTATCTCATGAACCGTGATAGCTAGACAATTGAAATTTTCATAGATGATGTATTTCTGTTGCCGCTATAACAACAAATACTAAAAACAGAATAAAATAAATATTTAAGTGGGGCTCCCATACAAAAAACATGATGTTTTTGCTGTTTTTTGCGATAATGGTACGTAACCCTTCGTGTGCGAGTCCAACTCACACTTGGCCGGTTTTTTATTCTTTACGTGTTGATCAAATTTTAGGATAGGGAGTTAACTAAGATGTTTCGAAATACTGATTTTATCATATCATATCATATTTGAAATCCCGAGCCTATCAATAATAAAAATTAAAAAAAAAACCCACGTTTTGGTAAGTGTAGAATTTCTTGTCCGTTCTTCTCCGTATCAAGATACTTTGCCGAATGGACGGTAGAATCAATTATTATTACTTATAAATTTAAATTTTTGACGTGCATAAGTGCCGCTTAGTGACCTAATTGAAATAAAGAATTTCACGTTTGACCTTGACTTTTGATAATTGACTTTTGACTTTTTATATTGACTTTAACGAAATAACAGTTTCGACAACCTATCATATGACAACCTATAGCATATGCATATCAATACCGTATGCAGCATATGTGTACATTGTCCCACAATGTCTCTTACGACAATTAACATAAAGGAGCATTTACATACCAAGATGTCCTTTACATGAATTGATACATCTGGTATTAATATTTGGTTAAAGCTTTTTATGTTTTTAAGGCGATGATAGCTCAGTGGTAGTGACGTCGGATACCGAGACGAAGGTCGCGGGTTCGAATCCTACAATGAGCTTGAGCTTTCGGTGAAGGAAAACATCGTGAGGAAACCATAGCACGGTGGTAGGGTACTTTGTAGTACCTGCCTGGCTGGCAACCACCCTCAAGTTGAAAATCTGTCGCCAAGCACCTTCCGGTGTGTTCCGACAGCAGCACTTGAGAGCCAGTTCCCTTCTAGGCTTTGTGTGCTTACCACCATCGGCCACATCATCACTGACCACGGTGAGATTGTGGTCAAACACAGGCCTATATATAGTAAAAAAAAAAAAAAAAAAAAAAAATCATTTAAGGCTTTAAAACCATTAAAGATATAACGTTGTTTATATGTACAAGAGTAATCTTAACGCTCATATTTGGAGTACATTGCACTCTTCAAATATCCATTTTCACTGTCAATAGTTCCGGGTCCAAGTTAGAGCTTAAATACATATTATAATACAACTACTACTACTAGCAGTACACCACAGAAAACCCCCTTTTTTCATTCTAAGTTCTTTCAGTCCATCCAAAGGTTGTCTGGTAAGATATCACTGTCAGCGATAAGACCGCCTTTGTACCCGTATAATTAAGTTTTTCTTATAAAATAGATGTGTATCTTTTATGGTGTACAATAAAGTATATTCTATTCTATCTTCGGTGATAGATTAGGTATTGGACACGTGACTAGTTGAGTTAGTCCATTAATTTATTTTATGGACGAAATCACCCATTAATTTAATCATAAATATTATAATAGCCAGTTAAATTGAATCAATCAATAATCACTTAATAGTGACACTGCTTAGTACAAAATAAAGACCGCCCGCGTTTGAACACGATAAAGTACTAAACGGTTTTATGCGGTTTTCATCAATAGATATAGTAAGAAACGAGGCAGGTTTTTGTGTATAATTTGTCACGGGTGAAGCCGGAGCGGGTCACTAGTATGTAATATATATAAGTGAACTAAACTCTGTATCTATGAATATGTTCCACTAAAAATGGGTACGTATTACAATACCGAAATTTAAAATACCGTATTTTAAAATACCTATAGAAGAAATCCAGAAAAATTTTACGCCGAATGATTGTTTGGTCGAAAGTTATAAATCCCGAAAGTTCATTTGCCCGAAAGCTTAAAATCCTGAAGATCCATATCCCGAAGTTTAAAATCCCGAAGATCCATATCCAGAAGTTCAAAATCCCGAAATTACATCGACACGCTAAGCCTTCTCTTCCTTGGAAAGGCATGTGTGTTCAGTGGTCGCCTAGGACGTGACGTACGGAAACCAAGGTCTGTAGCGCATGTAAAGATAGATACAAAAAAAAATCCAGTAAGATGTTAAAATAAGGAGTGGTGGATTAAGGAACATTCCTTTTCACAGAGAGGAGGGACAAAGGTCCCAGCAGTGGAAACATTAAAGGCTGATAATAATAATAACACAGTAATATTAGATACGATAGTTATTATTTCAACAAATAACCTTGCCCTGATGTAATCACAATCATGTAGAATGACGATACGGTATAATAATTTTGAATCAGGACAAACAATGCAATACAATGGCATTTTTAATTCTATTGTGATTTTTATACTGTTCTAGATGTTTTTATTAAAAAATACATGTATGTATACGGGGGAAGCCGGGGCATTACGGGCCCCCGGGGAAAGACGGGCACCCCCTCTTCCCCGCAGGATAATAAACCGAGACGCTCGGAACTAGTCGGATCGCGTTGCAGTCGACCTCGCGCCAGCGAGTAAAGTGGTTGTGTGCGTGTAGATGTCCGTCGTACGTCAATAGAACGAAATTACGTAAGTTGATGCATTTGATATAATTTTTTGGTTTTAAGTCTGTGCTATTGCTAATTCGTGTTTGTGTTAAATGCCCAATTATTAAGTAAATTGCTACGTTCAATTATGTGTCTAAATAACTAGAAAGAGTTGTGAACTAACCACCACATATTCGTTTGATTTGGATATCATTTGTTTTGTTTGACCTCGGGGGCATTTTGGGCGGGGCAAAATGGGCAGGGTGCCCGTTTTGCCTCGGGTAATCTTATTAAGTTGATCTTTTTTCTGCAGATATAATTATGGTTCGCCACTACCAAAGGAAGACAGAACGTGCCAAATGGAGCTTGGAGGATATGGAAGCAGCCGTAAAAGATGTGGCTAGTGGCAGATTAAGCTGTAAACGCTCTTGAGTACAATGTGCCACGATCAACTTTGCAGCGAAAACTCGAGGAGTACAAATCAAAACAGCACTTATCACAAACAAAACTAGGTAGTTTTAGACCAATATTTTCAGCTGCTCAAGAGGAAGAGTTAGCTTCATATATTAAAGACATGGAAGGTAGATTGTTTGGTTTGTCTCCAAAAGAAGTTCGTCAGCTGGCCTATCAATTGGCAACAAAAAATAACATCCCACATAATTTTGATCCGACGACTCAAACCGCTGGCGAAGATTGGTTAGCAAATTTTCTGAAACGCAATTCTTCTTTGTCCCTGCGCAAACCTGAAGCCACATCCGCTGCTCGAGCCATGGGCTTCAATCGCCAAGCTGTGGAGGCTTTCTTTAAAATTTTAATCGAGACAGTCGATAAGTTTAAAATTACAGCGGATAAAATTTATAACGTTGATGAAACCGGGATGACAACTGTTGCAAAAAGCCTTGGAAAAGTAGTGGCCACCAAAGGCAGGAAACAAGTCGGATCATTGTCATCGGCAGAGCGTGGGCAACTGTTTACAGTTGAAATCTGTATGAGTGCTACAGGGGTTTTCATGCCGCCAATGTTCATTTTTCCCCGCCAGAGACTCAAGCCTGAATTAATGGATGGAGCTCCTCCCAATTCTTGGGCAGAATGCAATGAAAAAGGATGGATTACAAAGGAAATCTTCTTGAAATGGTTTAACAAGTTTGTGACCTGGTCCAGAGCTACGCAGGAACAACCAGTTTTATTACTCCTAGATGGACACGCTAGCCATGTTAAAAATTTAGAACTTATCGATATTGCCAGATCAAGCGGTGTTCATATTATCTGTTTCCCACCACATTGCACGCACCGGCTTCAACCGCTGGATGTTAGTTTCATGAAACCACTGAGTGCTTATTATGGAGAAGAAGTAAAAAAATGGCTCCGATCAAATCCAGGGCGTGTAGTGACACATTATCAAGTAGCAACCTTATTTTGCAATGCGTTTTTAAAATCTGCTACAATGCTTGTAGCAATCAATGGATTTCGTAAAACAGGCATCTGGCCAATTAACCCAGACATCTTTGGTGATGAGGATTTTTTACCTGCTGACACTACAGATTTGCCTATGGATGATGTAATTGTACCACCGTCATCTTTGAATCAAGAATCCCAACCACAACCGTTGGCTAAGCATAATCCCACACAAAGTTCAACTGGTTCCCTGACACAGCCAAATATCGAGCAGCCTCCTGTATCACCTTCTCCGGGTCCATCAACAATGCTACAGCTATGTGCAACTCCACCGCCTGGAACATCTTTTCATGTCATGTCGCCTTTAGATATCATGCCAAAACCCAAAGCACGTGTCCAAAAACGAGTCACTAGGAAACGCGGAAAAACGGCATTAATAACCAGTTCACCATATAAGAAGGATATAGAAGAAGCCCAGATACGGAAACCAGTGGCTAATGAGAAGCAAGGCAGGAAGAAAAAGACGAAGAAAATTGAAAAAAATAAAGAAAACGAATCGGAGGAAGAAGATGCAGAATGTTTGTACTGTGGAAATTTGTACTCAGAATCTACTGAGGGTTGGGTCACTTGCCGTGCATGCCAGAGATGGGCCCACTGTTCTTGCGCCGGTGAAGAGGATAATGATGACGAATCCCTTCACATTTGTACTTTTTGTGCTCGGTTTTAAACGTACATGCCTATTATGCCCCGCATATGACCATTTTACCCCAGATACGGGGCAAAACAGGCAGCTTTTTTATTTTTTTTAAGTTATATTAGCACCAAAGACTGGTAGCCTAAGATATTTTTTAATAATTAATGATAATAAGTAATAATGAGACCAATAAATGGCTGTTGATTTTTTTCATTATCTTGTTTTTCTCAGATTTTATTCATCATTTCCCTTAAGGGGCCCACATTGCCCCGGTTTCCCATGTATTTTGTGCTTGCTTTGGATAAAAAATAAAAAGGAATGGAGTAACAAGTGATGTTTTGCTGTCATCAGACAGTATCGTGCAATCTACAAAGGTCTAGAGAAATTGACAGTTTTACGGCGATATCTAATGACTAAATTATTAAGTTTGAGAGTGAGAGTTTTGAGTTGGCCGATTTTGATGGTTCTTACGTCAATCGATTCGTCTTAACCCTGCGAGTGTCACTGGCTACATTAAAATAGAAAAATGACGGATTTTGGGAGCCATATTGTGGGTGACCAAAATTTTTTTTTCTTGCAAACCCATCGTGTGGAGTATCAGAATAAAGGGTTTTAAGAGATGATTTCAAAAATATAAAACACTTAAATGTTTAAATGTACCTAATTCTAACAAAAAATAACTAAGAACTTATAAATAAAAAAAAGGTAATTAAAAAATTCAAAAAACCCGACTGCTTAAAAAGCGAACTAAAAAGATGTAAGCAAGAAGAAAATCATGCTGTGCAGTCGGAGGATAGATCTGGTTTTGGTCAGCCAGCTCGCGAACATGTATCCTCCGACTGCACAGCATGATTTTCTTCTACTTATACATGTCGGACTTTTAGGCATTTGTTATCGATAATTGAATGTAATTTTTTTGGCGCCTCATCAGAAGGCTTAAAGTCACCCAAACGGCTAGGAGAGAGCTATGCACGGAGTTTCCTTGCGTGATCGAATCAGAAATGAACACATCCGCAAGAGAACCAAGTTTACCGACATAGCCAAACTTGGTCGTTGGGGCCGAAAATTTCTGGAATGGCGACCGCGTTCCGAAAGACTCAGCCTTGGAAGGCCTCCCTCTAGGTGAAGCGACGACCTGATCAAGGCTGCGGGATTCCGGTAGATGCGAAACGCACAGGACCGATCAGTGTGGCGACGCTTGGGGGAGGCCTATGTCCAGCAGTGGACGTCTGTCGGCTGAAATGATGATGATGTTTGAATGTCAATTTGTGTCTGGATTATCAACCTCAAATAACATTTATCTTACTGAGGCCCACTTGCACGAATAACTTAACGCAGAGTGAGTTGCTAACATGAGGTTACATTGACAGTTTGTCATACAATATTGCCAATTTAATTTCGTTTTAGCAACTAACTCGTAGTTAAGCTTAATCTTACTAATATTATAAATGTGAAATTTTGGATGGAAGTGTGTGTGGAAGTGTGGATGCATGTTTGTTACTCAATCACGCCAGAACGCCGGCTGGACGGATATGGATGAAATTTTCCACAGAGATAGATTATAGTCTAAAATAGCACAGAGGCTATTTTTATCCCAGTATAATGTTCCCTTGGGATAAGAAAACACTTCACGCGGGCGAAGCCGCTGGCAGAAGCTAGTTAATTATAAAATCATTCTAGATTCTTTTCGTCTTAGTTTTGTACAAAAACGTCCTGCAAAAAGCTATGAATCTATAGCAAACCTATCTATAATAATTTAACCAAAACTGTACCAACGCAGATACCACGCACGCACGCGATACGCATATCTTATACCCATATTATAATCATCTTATTACTTACTTACTAAGAAATGTAACAGCACGATAATCGCTTTGTTCACTTGCGACATTTATGTTTAACTTCTGATATGAAAGGACTAAAGGAGCAAATATTAGTTTTACTCGTACGAACGACTAGTCCGTAAACATAGCCTCGATTCAATAAGTAACCAAATCTTTATATGTACTTATCTTTTCTTATCTTATGGAGAAATAACTCGGACACTTCGACCCATTGGGATCTAAGAGAGTTTTACAACGAGACTAGGAGATATGAGCCTATAATTTTCTGGTTTTGGATATCCAACCCCTAGGAGACTCGTTCGCTTACCAGCCAGTGCAACGCATGTGCACTGAAGGTGCTCCATGCGTTCCGTATTTTCCCTACACAAACTGCACATGAGTGTCGCGGTTAGAACCATCTTTATAAGCATGTCGTTGGTTCCAAAGTGGCAAGTAAATAATAACCATAATAACCTGTGCTCAAGAGAATATAGATAGAGGAACCTGAGATAAATCCCTATATATTCTTAGAGACAGTCAGGCTGCAATCAAAGCCATGGCATCGTACAAAGTGGACTCCAGACTTATTCTGGATGCTGTCCAAACCCTAAACAGGCTTGGGAAGTATAACAGAATAAGATTGTAGAGGGTCTCTGGGCACAAAGGGATCCATGGTGACGAAATGGCAGATGAACTGGCAAGAGAGGGCTCGGTAAATGATGTTGTGGGTCCAGAACCATGTGTAGGCATTTCGACGTGTCTCGTAAAAGCCACATTCAGGGAGTTTGCAGCAATCACCCTCTCTTGCCAGTTCATCTGCCGTTTCGTGACCATAGATTCCTTTGTGCCCAGAGACCCTCATCAATCTTATTCTGTTATGCTTCCCAAGCCTCTTTAGGGTTTGGATAGCATCCAGAACAAGTTTGGATTCCACTGTGTAGGATGCCATAACTTTGATTGCAGCCTGACTGTCACTATGAATATATATAGTTATACCTCTGGTTCCTCTATCTATTTTCTCTCGAGCACAGGTTATTATGACACATGTTTATGCTTGAAATACAGCTTTTGCTACATTTGTAACCTTTTGCGTATATGCCCGCTCCTGTACCTGATTCCATTTTGGATCCATCAGTGTACGACACCAGACTATCTTGTTCTGGTAGATCGAGTCCCTTCGTTCAGTATTGGTCCTTTATTGTTGGGATTTGTTTTTATCGAATTTTGTATGATTAGTCTTTGGCTTAGAGGCATCCCATGGTCCAGCAACACAAGACGATGTAATGTCTTCCTTGCCTCGAGTTCAACCATTATATGCAGAGGAGGGATATTGAGGTATCTCTCAATTCCTGCCGTAGGTTTTGTCCAGAAAGCACCCGTGATGCCGAGACACACTGTTCTGTGTAGCTTGGTGAGTGGCGCTTAGCACGAGGCAAGTTTTGTACTTGGCCACCACACTATGCTGCCGTATGTGATAATAGGTATTATCACTGTCCGGTACAGCCATCATATCACTTCGGGATTTAGCCCTAATGTTTTACCTTAGGTGGAACGGCACATGCCGAACACCCGCAGGGCCTTTGTCGTAATCTAATTCTAAGTACTTACTGTTGCATGGATTTAATTAAATAATTATTTATTTAAACTTCAAGGTACAGTGGTGAATTTAATGCTTTAGGCATTCTCTACAAGTAAACCAAGGGTGGTGAAATAGTATGAAAGAAGTTCTAGATTATTTATATAGTCTACAATGAGCTGCTTATGTTATGCACCTGAGTTGAGCTAAAGAATCGCTGACAAATTCGTGCATTGACTGAAAAGTACAATAAAATCTGTTAGTTCTTTAATCAAAATACTGTTTCAGACACTACATGTTCTTCATATAAAACTTTTCTGACCAAAATAATGTCTGGCTTAAATAAAAATGCAGCCAACTGCATGTCGGACTTCACACATTTAGGGTTCGGAACCAAATGTAGAATATATTGGTATTTGTTAGTAAAATGTACGTAATAAATAGTAAACATTATCACCAAATTTCAAATTCATAGGGCAGTTAAAAAAACCTTAATGACAAAATTTTGTGACAGATGACGCCGACGGACGGACGGACAGACGGACTCCGTTTGGACACTTCGGATACGGAACTCTAAAAAGTTCCTCTCGGCTTGCTTTGGTTTTCTTCTCAGAGTATTTAGATATGAAACATCGACCTTATCCAGAGTTAAAGCCTTTGTTTTTACATAATTTTATTTAGTTTTACCTGTCCCGGTATATGTATGTAATCAAAGCATGCAAGTTTTTAACCCAATTCCCGCAGCCTAATTGCGTAAGTGAATTCGGCAAGGCAAAGTGTTTGACCCCATGAAAGCGTATGACAAATATTCTTTTAATAAGTAGATAAGTATTGCCAAAAAATATTGGACCCTTTCGAAAAGAGTATCTACACCAAAGAAAGTATCGTCCAATATTTTTTGGCAATACCGAACAAATTTAAAGGGAATTTGTAATATTAATGACATCATATCCTTTGCCCTGCCGAACTCACGCAATTAGGCTGCCGAAGTATGTGTGTAATCAAAGCATGCAAGTTTTTAACCCAATTCCCGGTGTTCAATTGAGCTCAAATTTTGATTCTCACGACAATGCAATTTTTAATATACAAGTGTGTTGTCGTTTTAGATACAAGAACCAAAAAAAACATTACCGTTATATAAATTCTCATTATGTTTTCAATATTTTCTCGTGTACTTGCGTTAAGCTTTGATGAAACAACATCTCATCCTTTGTTTTTAAATATTTTTCTGATAATCATACGATGAATATTTATTACTAATATAATGCTGATTTTTACGATGACTTGTTTGTAAACAAGATTACGTGTGCTTCGTAAACAGTAGACACACACTAATGCACAATTCTATTAATTAATTTAACTATGTTAATACTCATCAACAATTCTCGTTACTTCTCAAGATATCAGTTACGAGTACGTATCGGAAGCTAGCCTTGTGTTCGTTCAAGTACTGATTAAGGTTTCCGAAGACAGATGCGATGCGACAGTGCAGCAAATCGACATCGATGCGAAAACGCGTTTTCATAGAAAATTGTTCTGTAGATAAGATAAGTAGATATGACAAATCGCTGTAGTATAATTTTTGCACTGTGTCATCGCGCCTTTCATCGGTAACCTTTTTAGGTGCTTTCTGTCTGTCCACAAGACAAGACAAAGATTCCCGAATCTTTGTCTTGTCTTCGGGCCGAGAAATAACTCTGACAATTCGACCCATTGGGATCTTTTGTGTTCCCCTAGATAACCTACTCCTCCCCAATCTTGTTGAAAACCTGAGAACGGTAACATTTACTTTGAGAATTATTATTCGTAGGACACTAATTAACAATAATGACTCAGAAGTTAGGAAATCTATGATTCTAGTGGGACGTGAATGGATAAATGTCACAAGCCAGGTTTCGTCATTTCCTTGAGGGGATTATTTTTTAAAGTGGTGAATAAGAAATACGTGTTTGTGGACGGTATGTACAGTCGTGTAGTTTTGTGGAAATGATTTCAAATAAAAAATATATTTCATACAATTGATCCATAATTATGTTGTTTGTAATAAACTCTATTGATATGCTATGTTATAGTCTACACCCGATAACAAAAAGTCCCTAAGATTAGCAAGAAAGCTAAAATTAGTATACCGTGGTGGTCCAAGGATCTCGCTTTGAAGAAGAAGAAGGTTACAACCTTGAAGAACCGTGTCCGCAACGCTGCACCGACTTGTACAAAAAAGTATAATTACGTTACTTGAAAACATGATTTATAATTTATTGAGATATTTTGATAATTTTGGTCTCAAATGAAAGGTATAGGCGTAGAACCATTTTATCCGCTTAAATACTGTAAATTGGTCCACGCATTTACGAGTTAATAACTCATTACTGAATGACAGTGAGGGTCAAGGACGCCCCACACCACGAAACGTTTTTTTGATCGTGTTAGTGACACTGCCTTAACATTATTTCGTATTGTTTTGAAATTTTGGAATATATTGGTAGACAGGTGTTAACAATTTTTATTCTTGTAAATTAATATTTATTTAACAAGTCAAATTCAAATTCAAATTAAATTTATTGCAAGTCCACATTACTTAATTCATATAACTGCAATATTGACCTGGCTATCACGGGTTATCGAAGTTTAAAATCAGTGACTGGCACACTTTTTTTATACCGTTAGCTAGGAAACAAATACCAATTGGAGGCTGGCATATTCAGTCAAGCAGAACTTACTCGTATTACGAATTATTCTTAGCATTTTCCCAACTATGGTCGGCTTGCACACAAATAAATAAATCAAAAGTAATATTTTATTTCAACTAAACCATTTAAAGGTACTTACTTTTTAAATTGTTAAACAATAAATGAAACTAGTTGCAAATTCGCAAGCGTCAGTAAATCTCTATGGAGAAGAATGTGCAAGAAACTCCACGGACACTCTTTTCCTTCAATTTTAATTACAAGTATTTGGTTACATCATTCCTGTTGGCAAATTACATATTATGTGAGAACAATGTAAAAAGACGTGCACGTAAAAGCGTCTAGAGTAAAACCATCCATTCAAAAATACAATAGGTAATTAAAAACAGGCCGAGGCAGCTAACTTATGATCAATACCAACTATGGCGCCCGTTCACGAACAAGACGCATGGATTCGCACCACTCAGCTCAACCATCATGAAGGGAACCGAATGTTCCAACACATGTGGCACCATCAGAGAGACTTTAGAGAGAGAGCATCATACACTCTCAACCACCAGGGCACACACAAGTCAACAAACGACATATAGGTACAGTAAATGGCAGATTTACAGTTGATTCATAGTACCCACACATGTGCTGTGCAGTTATATAATGAGTACCAGTATTTTAAATGGAGTGACTGCCTATCTGACCTCCAAAACCCAGTAACTGTGATTTCTTGGTTTCTAACTATCCGTAACGACAGTCCAATATCTACAAATTCCACCCAGGACCAATAGCTTAACATGTTTTCCGAGGCACGGAAGAGTCTCTGTATGCAATAGATGGTAACCCATCCACTTACTGGCCTTGGCAAGCGTTGCTTAACCTTGAAGATCGACCCGTGTGGCTGTTATTATTTACTAACTACGAATACTTTGATTTATTCGTAATGTTATGTGTTACACCAATGTCAACCCCATTTCATGTCCAGGCTATCACTTTCCATTCCAAGTTGCCTGGAAGAGATCGCGGTGTGCGATAAGGCCGCCCGTTGTATGTATTTTAGTCATAAGTTTCCTTTTCTATGTTTTAACTTGGTGTACCTACAATAAAGCATATCTAAATAAATAAATACCTTTTTTTTCGTTGTTGGGGTGAAACCTTCAAAAGGCGCCAGTGCTGTGAATTTACCTCACTAAAACCACCCCGGCGACCACTATCAGCACATGGCCCAGTTACCTCTTAAAAGACCACGCCAGAAACCCCTCTGTGCAACGCCTATTAGGGCACATCCCAGGGAAGACCACGCGTCTCCCCTGATACCACAAATACCTACAGTTTAAAATGCATAATGGTACTTAGCTAATTATGTTTATCAGTTGACAATAAGTAAAATCAACAGTATTTAAGGAAAAATGTTAATGAAACATCATTTAGTAATATAAACAAAGCTGAAGTAATATTAGTGACAATTAAGTAATATTACTTAAACCTAATATTTGGTACAACTACCTAAAATACAAAACAAACATGTATGCCATTTTCATCTCACTGTTACGTTCCTTGACACGAATGGAGTCAACGTAATTTCATGAATACATAGATAACTATTATATAAGAAAATACATACAAGATACCTCTATAAACACAGGTCCATAGAGCACCAAAAGGACTCGGCGGTCCTTTTTTTTTGTCAGTGAGTGTCACCGTTTACATATAGAAATTGACGGCCCGTGACATTTCTGACTAAAGACACAGCTGTGCACGCGGTTTTGCTCTCTTGATTGTATATTTTGGATTTATAATACGTTAGCGGCTTAGACCACGTGTAAGTCGGCAATTATCAAGGGAACATTCCCTTTTCCTTTTTCTTAAGGGACTTTTTATTCCCGGGAGTACTTACTCCAGGGAATAAATGTCCCGGAATGAAAAATTCTATGTCCTAATCCAAAACATAGTCTACTAGTGTGCGAAGTTTCATACTTATCCGTTCGGTAACAACCAGACAGGTAGACAGAGTTTATTTCGATTTTATTATACCAAGGGAGCATTATTTTGGGATGAAAAGTATCCAATGTCCTAATCCAGGATATGCTCTACCCGTGTGCCAAGTTTCATCCAAATCCGTCCAACCGTTCAGACGTGAAAAGGTAACAGACAGACAGACATAATTACTTTCGCATTTATAATATACAATGTAAAAGGAGAATTAAGTTCCCGGTATATTCGAAAGAAATTAATTCAATAATTATGTTTTTATATTAATAATGGCATCTCTATTCGTTGCCAACTAATTGATTCCGTTCTCTATGGCCAGATCTACAGAGAGTATCGGCATAAACTAAACCCTTACTGTATTAATAGGCATCTGCGGCAAATGCAGGACTAATATTGCCAAAGTTAGTGCTAATGTTTTACGAAATTACTGCAGTATAGTGAAGAGCCTAATCTTGTACTTGTCAATATCGATTTAAGTAATAAAACTAACTTAAACATAAAGGTCACCTCTGGGCACTGAACTTATTTCTAAACTAGCTGTTGCCCGCGACTTGGTCCGCGTCATTTTTAGGGTTCCGTACCCAAAGGGTAAAAACGGGACCCTATTACTAAGACTCCGCGGTCCATCTGTCTGTCTGTCTGTCACCAGGCTGTATCTCATGAACCGTGATAGCTAGACAGTAGAAAAATTTCACAGATGATGTATTTCTGTTGCCGCTATGACAACAAATACTAATAAAAAGTTAATTAAAAAAATCAAAATACCCGACTGCTTAAAAAGCGAACTAAAAAGACGCAAACAAGAAGAAAATCATGCTGTGCAGTCGGAGGGTACATATTCGCGAGCTGGCTGACCAAAACCAGATGTATCCTCCGACTGCACAGCATGATTTTCTTCTTGTTTGCGTCTTTTTAGTTCGCTTTTTAAGCAGTCGGGTATTTTGATTTTTTTAATTAACTTTTTATTTATAACTTTTTAGTTAACATTTTTTTCGAATTAGGTACATTTAAATATATAAGTGTTATATATTTTTGAAATCACCTCTTGAAACCCTTTATTTTGATACCCCACACGATGGGTTTGGAAGAAAAAATAAAATTGGCCCCCCACAATATGGCACCCAAAAGCCGCCATTTTTCTATTTTCCAATTTTAATGTAGCCTATGACACTCGCAAGGTTAAGACGAATCGATTGACGTATAAATCATCAAAATCGGTCAACGCGTTTGATCTCTGGAACGCCACATAGGAACAAACATACATACATACATACATACATACATACATACATACATAGACTGATAAACACATTACCCTCCTTCGGCAGTCGGGTAAAAACAGAATAAAATAAATATTTATTCAGGGCTCCCATACAACAACATTTTTTGCCGTTTTTACGATAATTTATTTATTTATTTAAACTTCATATACAATGGTTATACATAGGTTGACTTAATGCAGCAAAGCATTCTCTACCATTCAACCTTTGGGCTCAAAAGGACACAACAGTGGTAGGTGTACAAAATAAAAATAAAAAATATGAACAATAGGTAATTAAATTTGGATATTAAAAAACTACATAACTAATAAAATACATAAATAATTTCTAAAACACACACACACACATCACATCATCAGCCTATTAATGTAAAACAAAAAACAATAGACTAATAAATATTATAATAAATACCAAATTCTAAATAATGGTACGCTTCGTGCGCGAGTCCGACTCGTTCTTGGCCGGTTTTTAATTGATTTCTTAAATAAAAGTAGCCTAAGTTATACTTATAACATGACAGTGAAACTCCCGTCAAAATCGGTTCAGCTGTTTCGGAGATTAGCCAGTATAAACGATTTTTTGTTACTATATATATATATATATTTTCATAATTATGCATTTAATAAAAAGCTATTTTTTGACATTACAAACAGACACTTTAATTTTATTTATTTGTATTGATATCGATGTATACTTAGATGTTCAGATACTCTTATTTACTTAAACTTTTATATAAATGAAGGCGACGCTGCGATATTAATTGCTTTTATTGCATTATTTTAATTTACTCTATCAAAAAGATTCACGGATTAATAAGAGTCCTGTACACGACAGTCAGTCTTAAAAACTATATAGTGACCTTTGCTTGACACACTATCTGCCGCAGACAGGTTTATAATATAAAATTAATTAATTCAAATGATAGAGTCAACAAAACTATCAATTGATCACAAGCTAAAAATGTTAAATTTGTGGTACTAAGTGGTCAATCAATATGCATCTTAATGAATTCTCAGTACTCAGACCGAGTAGGTGCTTAGTCTTTATCATCAATTTGCTAACGACGAACCAAGGAAGTAAAAAACCAACAAGCAGACTAAAACTGCTCTCAGTACAAAACCATCTGTCCGCGACTGTACACGATATTATCACAACTTATAATACGCGTTTCAAAACTGTCCATTACATCATTTCACAATCGATCCTTACACTCGACACGAGTATACTATTCACATTTTCCTCTCGAAACGATAATAGTCCATTCATTCATTTCAGATGGATGTATTTCGAACAAAGGGAGGACACCAAGCAAGTCGAAGAGTTGGAGAACGTGAATAAAGACGTATAGCACCGCTGCGCCATCGCCAGTGACTATTGAACTCAAAAGCATTTATTATAAGTGAAAGTGTTATTGGACATTATACAGTGTTTTGAATAAAGTGTGAATGTTTAATAAATTCCTGTCGAGTTTCACCGTGGTTTTTATTCGAGTTCAAACGCGGAAACAATCGGATGTTTAAAATATCAGAGTGACACTGCCACGGATCGCCGGCTTGTTACAGTTTAACGACGTGTTAAGTTTATTTTCGATTTCAGCGAGTGTGTTTGTGGACGCATTAAAGATTGATATGTCAACATAAGAGTGTTTGCTTACATACAGCCGTACAATAGGACGCTAGCGACGTCCCACCGACGCCGGCTTACCAGTAATTCAATATAATACCGTATTTATATTGGTGCTGTGAGGATGTGCTCTCCAATATAACAACAATGTGACCCAACTTTGAAGATTTACTCGGATCTCAGGCGAGGTACATGTTCCCTGTTCAATATTTCAATCTCCAGTGAGTATTGATTTTATATTTGAAATTTTATAGAATACCGGGAAAAATATCTTCCAAAATGGACAAAATAGATCCACCCAATGGGAAAACGCCTCGCGACGAGACGACAGAGGAACTACCTCTAAAAACGGAAGCAAATAATGTCATACAGAGCATGACCTTTTTTGAGAAAATAAAATACATGAAATCAAATATTACTGTGGAACCGGTTTTGGCTTTTTTTGTGATGCCAAGTGTGCTGGCCATGTTAGCCACGCAGAATTTAAATTTAGAGAAAGCCTGCAGGGTTAATTTGGGATTCGGTGACGAGACGTGTACCGCTCTAAGGCTCAGGAAACGTGCTAACCATACGTTTGAAGAGGATGAAGTGCAGAAATTGATAGCGTCAGTGCAAGCATGGAAGAGTGTGGTGCATACAGCAGTGCCAACGTTGCTGATGCTCTTCATAGGCGCATGGAGCGACAAAACAGGCAAGCGCAAGATTTGCATGCTGATGCCAATTTTCGGGGAATTCATGACCTGTCTATTGAACATGATAAACACGTACTTTTTCTATGAAGTCCCGGTAGAATGGACCGTGTTCATGGAGGTCATATTCCCGTCTTTGACGGGAGGCTGGTACACAATGTTCCTCGGCACTTTTAGTTATTTAGGAGACATTACTTCTAAGGAAACAAGGACATTTCGAATGGGGATCCTGAACTTGTGTATGACAGTAGGATTTCCTATAGGGATGGGCTTGAGTGGTATCCTGCTGCGGGTCATCGGATATTACGGAGTGTTTTCTATATCTGCTGCATTGCAGTTTATGAATTTCTGTTACGTATTGTTCTGTATTGATGACCACACTTGGCTCGAGAACAAAGAAAAGGTTGGTATTATGTGTCTGTTTACTTAGTTAGGCATTCTAATTATGTTTATCAATTAGATTGGTTATTGTTATATTTTATTCATAGTTCGCTGGATTCAATTTATTCTGATTATTTTTTTCTCGAATATTCTTAAATTTTTATATATCTAGTTAAATGACATTTTTAGGTCAAAAGAACAGGCTGTACCGGATTGCTTTTAGAGTTCTTCGACTTCAACAGTCTAAAGGAAACAGTAGCAATAGCTTTCAAGAAGGGACCGAATAACAGGCGACTGCGAATATGTCTTATATTGACTGTGGTCTGTTTGACGTTTGGACCAATGTGGGGTATGTATACGATACTTTATTTAAAGATACTATAAACAAATGTACGTAATTATATGTGTAATGGAAACTTGGAATATACATGTTGGGTAATTTCCACTGAGATTGTACATGGAACATTCTAGATGATAATTATAAACACACAGAAAAAGTACTCATAATATAAATATATAATTAGGTAATGGGACGCATCAGTGAATGACTACATAATTATTTAGTTATACACAAACAAAAATAGACTGGAATATTAATATGCTAATATTGGCAAACAAAACTTCGGCACAAATTAAGGTTTTTCCAAGTTTATCAAATCAACAAATAGCCTTAGTTTTTTTTTTAATACAATGATTTCTGTAGTCGGATTTTTATGCCTTTAATAGTATGTATAGTTCTCGTCAAACCTCTTAGCCACCTTGATGTTGGCTTTCCGATGAACTAGGTACCGCACGGTGCTGTTTTTGTATGAGATATACTACTGCCCAGCCATTGCAGCCAACTTCATGACGACCAAGAAGTTTGACGAGAACTGTATTGGATTATAATTTACTGAGTGAATGATTTTCTGCATTTAGTTATCTTATAGCTTTAAAATGTGTGTAAGTACGTGTTTAGGGATATGCTTCCTTCTAAATTAACTATACAACAACGGTATTTTTCTTACATTCGATTACAAGTGAATCATCTAACAATTTTGGAGCAGAATTTTTTTGAGCATTCTCTACGGGGAAGGTAATGTTTTCGAGTGTTGTGTGTTTTTGGGTGTAGGCTGATGCAGTTGGTGATATCAAAAATCTTATATTGAACTAATAAAAACCTTCCAATAGTTTTTATCAGTCAGTTTCATATATATTTTTTTTTTACATCCCATGTTCAATGCCTTTCTTGTACCTCATAGGAATGTTATTCTAAATCAAGATGTTTATGAGACTGCCAGTGATCTAAAATACAGCAACACGGTATTTCCCGCGGCTATACTTGTCAACTTGAGTCAAACATTTATTGGTTTAATAAACAAATATTTCCGTCGTTCCAAATCATGCTAATTAATGTGGTTGCTCAAAGAGGCTAACATATAGGTAAATATATAAAATTAACACTGGTAGATTCCCCAGTTGACCAAAGAAATTGCGATCATCATTCATTTTCAGTAGTATGTGTGGTGAAAAATATAGCTGTTAAGACGCAGATACCCTTCAGTAGCTGATTTTAAAATGAGAATTACATCTAAAAAAAATTTTGACATAGATAGATAGTTCTTTTTTTCGTATAACATAGTGTAATTAATTTGTAAAGCTATGTCTAACACGGACAACAAAATGACAACTGCACCAAAACCGCCGGGCGTATTTAAATGAAATTAAATTTTATTATCTACATTTTGATCTAAGGCTTTTTTTTATGTAATAAAATAATAAGGAAAGTACAAAAATACTACTGAATTTTGGATCGCGCAGGTGTGAAAAGAGTGCGCGTTTTGTTCCCTCAAGGTCTGTTGTCTTAAGACGACGATAGTCGCCTTTAGACAACATCACGCTTGCTATTACCTGAAAATATAGGTTTAGGTGTACAGTAGGTACCACACATTTCGCTAGGCATGTCTAAGTCTCGTATTACAGGGGGTTGTGTTACTATCAATCACGCACAAACCCTGACGTACTGATATTGGAATATGGAAAACCCAGTGACCCTCTGCTTGACCTGAAGATCGTATTTTTAAAACCCCATGACCACCATCTTTATCAGCATCTTCTAGGGTCTTTGGTGTCTCATTTACAACCCTTCCTATTCATCATCATCATCATTTCAGCCAAAAGACGTCCACTGCTGGACATAGGCCTCCCCCAAGCGTCGCTAAACTGATCAGTCCTGTGCGTTTCGCATCCACCGGACTCTCGCAGTCTTTATCAGGTCGTCGCTGCACCTAGAGGGAGGCCTTCCAACGCTGTGTCATCCGGTACGCGGTCGCCACTCTAGAACTTTTCGGCCTCAGAAGGGGCATTGCTGCGAGCAATGTACCCTGCCCACTGTCACTTAAGTTTGGCAATTCTTCGGGCTATGTCGGTAACCTTGGTTCCCTTGTGGATGTTTTCATTTCTGATTCGATCACGCAAGGAAACTCCGAGCATAGATCTCTCTATTGCCCTTCTGATGAGACCCACACTCACTGGTCATAGACATTCGTCTTGAGACTCTGTGGTAAGTTGGGCGAGAAGATACCGCGCAACTTCCTGAACGCTGCCTGGGTTCCCGCAATGTCGAGCTTAGTGACCGTGGCTTGAACACCCACGGTAAAGCGAAGAGGATCCCGAGGAGGGGCCGCTCGTCAGGGCTTTTGCCAATTAATCCGACGACGAAGCGGCCAACTAGTAGTTTGCGGTGCCGCTTGGTAACCGGCGAGATCGCAACTGAGGTGGGCCGCGATGTTTTATGGAGATTCCCAGATCCCATACGATGTCGCGGCTGAGGGTTGGAGGCCGCGGAGGAAAAGAAGTGCCGGTATTTCGGTGCGCCACTCTCCCTACCTTCCGCGGCCCAGACGGGGTTGCTAACGTCTGATGGCGGACGCGGTGGGGCCGCAGGGGAGGAGCCTGCGGCCGAAAAATGGTAGTGGCCTTGACCCGTCACAGGGGACAAGGGTGCCATACACGGGGTCGTCTGGTGCCCATGTGATGATTGGTCCCTGGGGTGGTCACGGCGTACAGTGTGTTCTAGTGCGCCGGTGATGGGCGTACTCCCCCGAGGAGGGTCCGGTGACGAACAGCCGCGGCGGGTTCGCGTTGAGTGCTAACGCGTGCCCGTGTCCCCGCCATAAGCAGCACAGGAGGACACCGTGGAGTTTTAGTGGGTTAGAGCCAAACATAACTGCACTATCAGCCCGTGGCAGTGCAGTATGCATGAGCATTTCTCAAAGCAAAAAAAAAGGCGTGTCGGTTTCGACCGTTGACCTCTTTCGCGAAGTTGGGCCTAACTAACATCGTCTAAAACTTCGAGTGTAGTCTCTGACTTTGAAAGGAGTGGGATCAACATGGGCATTCAACATCACCTTGGTTTTGTCCATGTTCATTTTTTTACCCACTCTTTCGGAAGCTCTACTGAGGTCATCAAGCATTGTACTGAGGTCCTCCATGGTCTCAGCCAACCATTTCTATGGAAAAGTTAGTGAGGATGTTTGTCGACGCAAAAAATACAAAAAAAATCTTGATGAAACTTTGCAGTAATATACCTTATACATCAATCAATCAAATCATCATAATCATGAATTATTTCCTTTGAATAATAATAGGCTGTAATTTATTTAGATATGTAGTGAAAAGTGTTTCGGTAATCTGTCGCACAAGGTTTGTTTAATTTTCAACCTTTCTAGAACTAATAGTCTGATTAAACAAAAATACACATGAACACATACTATGAACATAACATTGATAAATGCGATATATGTTTTTCAAAGTGGTATAATAATATTATGTTTTTGCAGCGCTCTATGTTTCCTTAGCAAATATAGTATGTCAATAGTATATTGTCAATAATAATTGTAACTTGGTAATAATGACAATTATTATGACTGATATTTTTTTTATGTTAGACAGCCATTCCACTATGACTTGAAATTGGTTCTCGAGTAGTTATTGTTTAGTAGCAGAATTAAAATATCTTTAAACAAAAACACAAAGGTATAATTCTCGCCAAACTTCTTGGCCGCCCTGAAGTTGGCTTTCCGATGCGCAAAGCACGAAACGGTGCTGTTTTTACTCGATTGCCGAAGGAGGGTAATGTGTTTATCAGTCTATATATGTATGTATGTATGTATGTTTGTTCCTATGTGACGTTCTAGAGACCAAACGCGTCGGCTGATTTTGATGATTCTTACGTCATACGATTCGTCTTAACTTTGCGAGTGTCACTGGCTACATTAAAATTTGAAAATAGAAAAATATCGGATTTTAGGCGCCATATTATGGGGTTTCAAATTATTTTTTTCTTCCAAACCCATCGTGTGGGGTATCAAAATAAAGGATTTCAAAAATATAATTTTGACACTTATATGTTTAAATGTACCTTATTCGAAAAAAAATGTTAACTATAAAGTTATAAATAAAAAAAGTTAATTCAAAAAATCAAAAATCCTGGCTGCTTAAAAAGCGAACTAAAAAGACGTAAACAAGAAGATAATCATGCAGTGCAATCGGAGGATACAAATTCGCGAGCTGGCTGAACAAAACCAGATGTATCCTGGCGCAGATACCCCTCAGTAGCTGACTTTAACATGAGAATCACGTCTAAACGGCTACAGTACATTTTTGTACATTTTTGGAAAAAAATATAAGTATGTTACGTTAGAACATTTTCTTAATAGTTTGATATATGAACATTTTAATTTTATTCGAGCGCAATTCCTGGTGTGGGGCAAAAATTAAAAAAGAAAAACCTATTTTTTTTGTAAAGTTATGTCCAACACGGACCAAAAAACGGCTTTCGCACAAAAACCGCCGGGTGTATTTCAATGAAATTTTCACCATCTCAAAGATAATTTCATTATCTTCAGAGACTTTTTTATAAAGTCATAGAATAATAAGGATATTTGTACTATAGCTGAAAAATTAAAAAAATGAATTTTGCGTCGCGCGGGTGTGAAACGAGTGCGCTTTTTGTTTCCCTAATGTCGTTGGCGACTGTCGTCATCTTAAGCCACCTGGAATTAAACACAACAAACAAACTAACTAAGTAACTACTATCTGCCCGCTTTTTCAGTAAATCTACGCATAATTTTCTTATTTATATACCACATAAAAAAGTTGCCTACACAGTTGAAATTATGTCATCGCCATTTATATTGGTACGTAGAGGCACATTTGTGTTTACGTCTCACTAATATTGTAAAGGCGAAAGTTTGTGAGTGTGTGTGTGTGTGTGTTCGTATGTTTGTTACTTCTTCACGCTCAAACGGCTGGACAGATCTGGATGAAATTTGATACAGAGATAGATATTAGTCAGGATACTTTTTACCCCGGGGATATATTCCCTCGGGATATTTTTTGACATTCACGTGGGTGAAGCCGCTGGCAAAAGCTAGTTTTACATAAAAATCCTTCCTTACCTATATCTACCAGAGAAAAAAAATGGGGAATTCAATACATCCGAAAAATATATGAGTAGGTACCTATTTACTTCTAAACTATGTTTTTTATGATATTTACCGCTTTCCTGTTGTATTTTGTCCCACGATTAGTTCGTCGAAATACCTAATAACTAAGTTTAGTTATTAAGTATTTTTAGTAACTAAATTCCGAAATTTTTAATAAATTATTATAATTAATTCAAAGACTTTTGTTCAGTGAAGTAGGTATGTCGGTTATTATATAAGGTACCACAAGGTATATTTTTTTTATATTTTTCAATAATTATTTGATCGTCTTTGTTTGAAATATAGGAAAAAGGTGAAGCAGAGTAATCTGCGGTTAACCTCATAACAACATATACGGGCATTTCATTAAAATATGCTCACATATTTTATGATGATGAAAAAATGTATTGAGATTCTTAGAATATATTATTTTTAAAAGTTAACACTTTTCCTTTCATATGCATAGGTGAATTATCAAGGAAAATATATATATGGAATGTGATTATTTGAATTACAAAAAACTGTTACATGCCGTCGAATACCAACTGTCTTTTTACCCGACTACGACAAAGCGAAAAGCAAAGATTATGATTTTAGCAGTATATGTATTGCCTTGCTTTGCCTTGTATGTGCCGTATGGTGCCGGCCGTAAAGAATTCCACCATCCCATGTCTTCCCGTGGGTGTCGTAAGAGGCGACTAAGGGACAAACCAGAGAATGGGCAGCAGCGTTCTCTGTGCTTCTATAACAACCATACTGCGATCGCCAACCCGCCTGCCAAGCGTGGCGATTATGGCAAAACCCCCCCCATGAATAGCACAAATAAAAAATGGCCCCTAGTGCCCGGCAGCCTGCCTACCCTCGACTACGGTAGCGGTCGAGGTTACGGCATGGCAAGGGGTGCCAAGAATCTCCGGACGGGATCCGGCTACCCCAACAAACACCGACGACTGGACCTGGCAACATACAACACGCGCACACTTCGGACCGACGAAAAGATCACCGAACTCGAAGAGGAATTGAGCAGGTTGCGATGGAGTATTATAGGGTTATCTGAAGTCCGAAGAGAGGGGGAGGACTCGATAATCCTCAAATCCGGCAACCTGCTCTATTTCCGAGAGGGTGACCGGCAGTCCCAGGGTGGTGTCGGGTTTATCGTCCACAAGTCCCTTGTGAACAACGTGGTGAAGATCGAGAGTGTGTCGACCAGGGTGGCGTACCTGATACTCAGAATATCCGCAAGATATTCGCTGAAGGTCATACAGGTCTACGCCCCAACCTCGGCACACCCCGACGACGAGGTAGAGACTATGTATGAGGATATCTCCAGAGCCATGCATGGTTTCAAAACTCACTTCACCGTTGTCATGGGGGACTTCAACGCGAAACTGGGCAAACGAGACGAGGATGAGCTGCAAGTGGAGCAATTTGGAGTTGGACGTCGGAACCACCGGGGTCACCTACTGGCCAGTTTTATGGAGAAGGAGGGCCTCTATATGATGAACTCCTTCTTCAAAAAGCGTGAACATAGGAAGTGGACCTGGCAGAGCCCCGATGGTGCAACAAAAAATGAGATCGACTTCATCATGTCAACCAGGAAGCAAATGTTCAATGATGTCTCTGTGATCAATTCGGTAAAAACCGGGAGCGATCACCGCATGGTAAGAGGCACATTGAACATTAATATTAAGCTTGAAAGGTCTCGACTGATGAAGTCCACGCTCCGTCCAGCACAGATTCAGGTCCAAAACCCCGAGAGCTTTCAGCTCGAACTCCAGAATCAGTTTCGAGTGCCTAGGGAGCTCAGTGGACGAATACAATGACGGGTTCGTGGAAGCTGTCCATACGGTCGGGTCTAAGTTTTTCAAGACCCGTCGTACAGATAGAAACAAAAAGCTCTCTGATCCTACTTTCTTTACTTTTCAAGAGTCATCACGAATCGTCTCGCGCGCAGGTTTGACGATTTCCAGCCTCCCGAACAAGCCGGATTCCGAAAAGGCTTTAGCACCGTAGACCACATACATACGCTGCGGCAGGTCATACAGAAGACCGAAGAGTATAACCTGCCTCTCTGTTTAGCGTTTGTGGACTACGAGAAAGCCTTCGATTCGATCGAGACTTGGGCAGTACTGCAATCTCTCCAACGGTGCCAGATCGACTACCGGTACATTGAGGTGTTAAAGTGTTTGTACAAAAACGCCACCATGTCAGTCCGTCTTCAGGATCAGACCTCGAAACCAATCCTTCTCCAGCGCGGCGTGAGACAGGGAGACGTCATTTCTCCGAAACTGTTCACTGCTGCGCTGGAGGATGTCTTCAAGGTTCTGGATTGGAAGTCGCTTGGCATCAACGTTAATGGCGAGTACATCACTCACCTTCGGTTTGCCGACGACATAGTGGTCATGGCTGAGACCATGGAGAGCCTCAGTACAATGCTCGATGACCTCAATAGAGCTTCCGAAAGAGTGGGTCTTAAAATGAACATGGACAAAACCAAGGTCATGATGAATGCCCATGTAACACCCACTCCTATCAAGATCGGAGACTGTTTACTTGAAGTTGTAGATGATTATGTCTACCTGGGACAAACGATCCAGTTGGGTAGATCCAACTTCGAGAAAGAGGTCAACCGTCGAATCCGACTCGGCTGGGCAGCGTTCGGGAAGTTGCGTGGTATCTTCTCGTCCAATTTACCGCAATGTCTCAAGACAAAAGTCTATGACCAGTGTGTGTTGCCAGTGATCACCTATGGGACCGAGACGTGGTCGCTCACAATGGGCCTTATCAGAAAGCTTAAAGTCACCCAAAGGGCAATGGAGAGAGCTATGCTCGGAATTTCCTTGCGTGATCACGTCAGAAATGATGATATCCGCAGGAGAACCAAAGTTACCGACATAGCCCGAAGAATTGCCAAACTTAAGTGGCAGTGGGCAGGGCACATTGCTCGCAGAACGGATGGCCGTTGGGGCCGAAAAGTTCTGGAATGGCGACCGCGAACCGGAAGACGATATGTTGGAAGGCCTCCCACTAGGTGGACCGATGACCTGGTTAAGGTTGCGGGAAGGCGCTGGATGCGAGACGCACGGGATCGGTCAATGTGGCGACGCCTGGGGGAGGCCTATGTCCAGCAGTGGACGTCTTTCGGCTGAAATGATGATGAGTATATGTATGTTTGTTTGTACTTACGTGTATTCAATTTTGATGAATAAGGTGTCAATCGATTCGTTATTATGGGCCGAGTAAAATAAGCTAAAATAATCCGTAGTTGGGTTACATTTATTAAATTAAATTTTTGCTTGTTCAACAATAAACTGCGAAAAATCTTTAATTGCCTTTATGTAGCAAATGGCTGTTAAAAATATTTTGCCTGTATCCATTTAACAAGAGTAAATTCTGTAAAAAAACATTGCAATGTATGATATTTAAAAACTGATATGATGAATGCCAAAGGAAAATGTCTGCATGAATACTTTTTCTTTATGTAAAAAGTCTTAAACAAGAAGAAAAACATGCATATTCGCGAGCTGGCGGACCAAAACCAGATGTATCCTCCGACTGCACAGCATGTTTTTCTTCTTGTTTAAGACTTTTTAGTTCGCTTTTCAAGCAGTCGGGTTTTTTGATTTTTTGAATTAACTTTTATTATTTATTACTTTTTAGTTATTTTTTTTAAGATTTAGGTACATTTAAACATATAAGTGTGATATATTTTTTAAATCACCTCTTAAAACCCTTTATTTTGATACTCCACAGGATGGGTTTGGGAGAAAAAAAGTATTTTGTCCCCCGCAATATGGCGCCTAAAAGCCGCCATTTTTCCATTTTTCAATTTTAATGTAGCCAGTGACACTCGCGGGGTTAAGACGAATCGATTGACGTATGAATCATCAAAATCGGCCAACGCGTTTGGTCTCTAGAACGCCACATAGGAACAAACATACATACATACATACATACAATACATACATACATACATACATAGACTGATAAACACATTACCCTCCTTCGGCAGTCGGGAAAAAAATGTTCATTAGAACAATGATCGACTGGTACTAATAAAAGTCTATGACATATCGATACTGTCGTATCGTACAATAACTCATAGGTATTCATATGATATTAAAGAAATCAGTTGCCTAGAAAGAAAAGAATTAGAATGAATGAATGAAAGCGTGCTAAGGAAACTAAAACGTCTTGGTTATAAATAGTAAATCGTCACTAATAATACGAGTATTATCATCTTGAACATCGGCGCCAGGTTGCCTGTCTGTTGGTTTTTTAACGGTTACATTTCGGGGAGTGTGCTTTGGAATTGCATGAACTAATTCCTCCTAGCCCTTTCCATCAACGGACTACAAGACGTACGGCGATGCGTCATCGGTAGCTACATGGTGGACACGTTTTGGGAATACTTTCATTATGCGTACAGCTAAGGAGTGGAATTCCCTGCCACTCCGGCAGGGAATTGTATTTCCTGATAGCTACAACTTTCGAGTCTTTAAGTCAAGAGTGAATTGGTTTCTTCTTGGTAAGCGTGCTTCATCGTCGACAACATAATCGCTTACCATCAGGTGAGATAGTGGTCAAGCGCGAGCCTATAAATAATAATAAAAAAACGCGAAAGTTAGTGAGAATGGATTGATGAATATTAGTTAATTTTTCAAGCAATAACTACTGAACGGATTACGATAAAACTTTACAGCTTTTATACATCAGAATAACAAATAAGCTATAATTGTATATATATTTTGACGACTCGGTTGGCGTAGTGGTTGAGAGAGTGGCTGCAGCGCTGCGTGTCGTGGGTTCGATTCCCACACGGTACAAATATTTGTACGGCCTACAGATAGTTGTTCCGGATCTGGGTGTCATGTCTACGTTAGTTTAAATGTTTGTAAACGCACCAGCGATTCGAGAAGAAATTCCTATTGTGGGGCAACGTTTTCTGACAAGAAACCTAAGTAATTTATAAAAATAATAGCGGACGTCTCGTGGTTTCACCGGCGTAGTTCCCGTTTCCTTGGGAATACAGGAATAAAAAGTAGCCTATATCACCCGGAGATAGTGCAGGTTCCCGACGTTGAAAGAATTTTTGAAATCGGTTCAGCCGTTTCGGAGTTTATTAAGAGTATACATACATACTTTCTCTTTTATATATATAGATAGATTGGGAGAAGTACTAATTCCACGCAGGCGGAGCGGTGGGCAGCAGCTAGTTAAAAATAAATATATGCACCCGTCCTAGTCCATAACAGGCCAGACATCCAATTGTAACATCAAGTGTCAGTATTCATTCATCAACATTCAAATGGCTTCTAGTCAATTATTTAATTCAGAAACATGAATGGATGTAAATCTGTAGATCTGTACATAGTGTTATGTACATACAACAATACTGCCGTTCCTAAAGCTAGAGTACTGCTATCTGAAAAAAATAACACTTTGAGTTATAGACGAAAAACAAAAATAATAAAATCTATGCTGTTTATTAACTAAAAATCATATGCGAGAGTTTTTGGTGTCAATAAAACAGATCCAATTGCGTAGTTTCGAATAGGTACATTGCTAGTTTAAATCAATTGCTTAATCTTATCAACAAGAAAAAAATATAAATATTAGAAACACCCACATATTTTTATTTCGTGGTGTGGTGGTTTTGGTGGCCCCCGTCACGAGTACGAGGCTTATTTTTTCTTTTCAGAGGTTTTTGTTATTTTTTATACGGTATCGATTGATAGTAGAAAATAACGGCTTTAGAGACTTAGACAGATCAATTTTTTTTTCTGATCTTACTAAAATCGGCGAATTGTCATATAGTGACACTAGCTATGATGGCAGAATGTGTGTCAGTGATTTATTCGTGTTCTCAGTGTGTCAACAGCGCACTGCACCACGGCGTTTCTGAACGACGATCATTTTTGTATAACTACCAATATGAGGGTTTTTGAGTTTAGTTTTGATGTTCAATGTTTCAATAATATCCGTTTAGCAGTTTTTGCATGAAAGAGTAACAAAACATCCATGCGTTTATTCTCACTAACTTTCGCGTTTATGCATAATATAATAGTAAGTATGGGTAAGGACGGGTTTATTTGATGCGTAGGAAATTCCAAACTCAGTCGAACGGGATGTAGATAAAAGTTTATCAAATATTTAAAGCGTGTATACTCGGTCCTATTTAATGCTTTGTAAACGCACCCACGATACAGGAAGAAATTCCTAGTGTGGGGAAATGTTTTGTTACAGAAAAAAAAAAAGCTTCGTCAATATCCCTTTTAGGAATCGTCTATGAAATGCTTCGCAAGTCTAGTTTTTTTATATACAAAGGCGATTAAGCCATCTGCTAAGCGTAGTTACTAACTATTTCATAATTATTTATTTTCTCAAAAAGTTTGATAATGTTTTAATCATATTGGTAGACTCATGATTTCCAGCGGAATATTAACAAATAAAAATATATACCACTCATATGTTTAAAAGTAATTCGAAAAAAAAGATAACTAAAATGTTGTAATTTTTTTTTTTAAGTAATTTAAAAATCAAAAACCCGACTGCATACGAAACGAACTAAAAAGATATAAATAAGAAGAAAATCATGATGTACAGTCGGAGGATACAATAGTCGCTGGCTGACCACTTGATCCTCCGACTGCACAGCATGATTTTCTCATTGTTTACATCTATTTAGTTCGTTTCATATGCAATCGGGTTTTTGATTTTTAAATTAAGGCGATATATACGCCGTATACGTTACGCCGTTAACGCAGTACTGGCCGTGCGCCCGCTCGATGCCAAAATATCAATATTGAACCTCCTTTTGAACAGTCTTGTTTGCAAAATATTACTTGATTTACATATGCTATGTTAGTTATGAAGAAATTCCAACCATATTTTTTTCTGTATAAAATATTTTTAAACATCCAAGTCGTTTTGGAGGAGTTCCCAAAAATTTCCAAAAAATATAGATAGATAAATCATTTAAAAAATCATTCATCATCATCCGTTTCATTTTTTTTTTATATTTCATGTTGTTAGTTATTTTTTTTAAATCAAAACTATTGTAGTTACACGAAAAAACCTTATGTTAAAAATTATGTACATGAATCAATAATAAATAAGTATATATTTTTTTCAAACCTTTTAACCTAGCCGTTACTTAGGAGTATGCTTTAGAAAGTTACCGATTCACTAAAGCGGATGTAGGCCCTTAATATAAACCGCTTTGAGCAAACGTGGTGAAAGCAATAACCGTCTGGTAGTGTTATTTTGTTTTTCTTACTTTTGTAAACAAGTGTGCTGTTTCATAAAAAAATATATCTTTCAAGCACTTTGAAAAACCATAATGTTATGATGACTGTTTCCTATGACATCACTTCATTAACATTTACTGTAATAACAAAGATGTTTCTTGATAAATACTTATACCTATACCTACATGTCTAACCGCCCTATATGGCCTAATCACTGTCTCCTAAGATACAGGACTACCTAGTTTAGGAGACAGGGTTACTTGATCTGTGTAGATTTATGTAGACATCTTACTTTATTTTTGTACTTTTGCTTTTGTGTATCATGAATCATGTGTGTATCATAATAAAGATTATTATTATTATATTATTACTTAAGTTTTCTTACAACTATTAAAGTTATAGGTCTCGTTGGTCAAGTGGTGGTAAGCGATACCGCCGCTACCACTGTTCCATCACCTGCACACCTGGGTTCAATTTCCGGTTCAGGCAAAGCGGTATCGAGTTTCTCATCTGGTTTCTGAGTAGTACCTAGAGATTCTCGCTAGTCTACGTTCGCCCTTATTAGAAACATAGTAATCACACTAACATTATAAAGGCAAAATTTTGTGAGTGTGTGTGTGTGTTTGTATGTTTGTTACTTCTTCACGCTCAAACGGCTAGACAGATCTGGATGAAATTTGGCACAGAGATAGATCTTAGTCAGGCATTGCATAAACGATACTTTTTATCTCGGCAATATGTTTCCTCGGGATATTTTTTGACTTTCACTGCGATGCCACTGGCAGAAGCTAGTTAATTATAACTGGCGAAACGGCTTAATAAATAAAGGCCCTTCGTCGGAATAATAATAATAATTGTCCTGCAGACCAAATTTTGGCTACAGCGGTCAATCTCATTGGAGATTAGCCGTCGACGGAAGAAAATCATAGTGCTACTTGTGCACTTTCTGTACCCTCCGGTGGAACACTACTAAATACAGGCGTCGTCTTATTGTAATGAAGTATTCAAGCAATAGATGTCAATGTATTTACCACATAATATTTACGTTGCTCACAATGGAAATAAGTCAATAAAATATTGAGGTTAGATCATATTGTATAGTGTAATAAAGATTGCAATTAGTGCTTATTAGCTGAGTTACATTGTTCGAGTTTAGAGTTAATAATTTACATTATTTTATTATTTAAAGGGATAATATATTATACAGGGTATTTCTGACACCGACGCGAAATGAAATACCATGGATTCAATACATGATTCTGGATCTGTAGCTTTCAAATTTTTCTTAGGCTTTTTACTATTTTTGAAAAAAAAATACATTAAAAAAATAAAACCAAAAATAGCAATGTAAATAAAATCCAAAAGCGCTACCTATGAGCTGATTTCCTAAAGTTCACGATAGAGGTAACCGCCACTAGTACCTAAACGCACTGTGCCGCCCGCAATTTTTCTCTGCGTTGGCGAGCCGACGAAGGAGAATAATTAATAATCTAATTGAACTAGATAGAAGTAACGATTTTGAACTTATTACAGTAAAAAAATGCAGATTTTTAAATAAAAGAGGTAAGATCCTACGAGAATTTCCAACACTCAGGGATCCAGAAACATGAACTGAATCCAAGGTATATTTTTTTGCGTCGATTTCAGACACCTCCTGTATACCTATTACTCTTTGTGTGCAAAATGAATGAAATGTACGAGTATATTACGAATTAAATATTACCATGACGCCATATCTAATTATAAACATCTGCTCAGCTTTTCCCAACTTTGTGGGGGCGAATAAAATGATATTCAATATCATCTCGTATCAATTAGTAAAGCCATTGTAGTCCAAATCAAAACAGTGAACATAATATCAAAGTTCTAATCAGGTTTTCCAAAACTCAAATACAAGTGGGAAAAAATATCAAATCTTCAAAGTTATAGTAGTAAGTCGTCATTCATAGTAAAGCTAGTTCCTGGTCCTCATGGGAAATTACAGACTAGCCGTCCTAGGCAGTGATTGCTTCAGTAAAGTTCAGCCTTTCATCATACACTGCTACAATATTGTTATTATTTACATTGCATAACTTCTTCTTGCTCTTTGTGGATGTAGAAAGATTGTTCTTCCCGATTAAAAATTGCTTGAACTGTTTGGATGGTAAATTAGGTGTAAATTTTGGGTTTTGTCCTATTTCATTCAGGTAGTGAGTTAAGACAAAATGCCGAAGTACTACTTTAATCTGTAAGCATCAAATATCAGATTTTAGAACTGAAAATCAGCGCTCAAATGCAGAGTGACCGTTTCGGTATGGGCACGCTTAGCGAAATTTGTGATGGTCCTTTATCAACAATACTTCTCTTTTACTCTGTGTTTGTTGCTGTTGTGTTGTGTCTAGTTTGAATTAATGTTCTTTTTTCTATTCTATTCTAAGTTCTACAAAACATGTTTACCAAAGGATGCATTCTGGTAGAAATCTGATATTGATGGATACACCTGAACAAAATTAAACTATCTTTTGCCCGTGTTCATTATTTGAAAAACACAATTATAGGTACACTAGCTGTTGCCCACGACTTCGTCTGCGTAGCTATAGCCTATTTAGCCTTCGAATAGCCTATTTTTTATATCACTCGATAATATTGTAAGTATGTGGTGCTTTACTTGAGAAATTATTAGTTCAGCTTACAAACTTCCAGCACCCTTTCCACCGCCTTAAGGATGATTTCCGGGATAAAAACCCTTCCTTTGTCCTTCCCAGAGTCTCAAACTATCTCAATACCAAGTTTCATCTAAATCGGTTCAGTGGTTTAAGCGTGATAACAGACAGACACACAGAGTTACTTCCGCTTTTATAATATTAGTGTGATAATATATTATACTAGTTGAGTCGGCGAACTTCGTACCGCCTAAGAAGTGACATACCAACAGCAGCGCCACCTACCGGGTCCAACTGTGTTTTCAAACCATCCAGGAACCCTTTGAAATAAACACACAAAATATCATGCAAATCGGTCCAGCCGTTTAGGAGAAGTTAGGTGACCACCACACGTACAGAAGAATTATATTTATTAAGACTATGGATGTATGTTTGTAGTAGGATTCTAGGTTTATCTAACTTTATATATTATTAAACGATAATTATTTATTTTTTGCAGGCGAGATAAGTGTCATGTACATATTTACTCGATACCAGTTCAATTGGGATGAAGTCAAATACAGCATCTACTCGACTTATAGCCTTATCACACACTCCATCGGTAAGTAACGGTAGAAGTGATTTTTTTTTCTCCTCTTGTGTCGCTACGAACATTTAACCAGTGAAGCAGTGGCCGAAAGGTTCTGGAGTGACGACTGCGTACTGGAAGACACAGCCTCATCATGATAAGGCCTCCCACAAGCTTCGATTTGTCTTAGAATTCTAAATTTAAACCAACTTTATATTATTTTAAAGTCTGTTATTCCTTTTTCAAAATCAGTTATTTATTTTGGTTTTGTTTTTCCTGTAAAATCATCATATTCATAAGATGGTCTAAGATCCGAGTAAGGAGCGAACTAAACCCAATTGTTTAATTTTAATTTATTAATTATTTTTTATAAACTTTTCCCCACACTAGGAATTTCTCCTATATCGTGGATGCGTTTACAAACATATAAACTCACATTCACAAACACCCAGAACCGGAACAACAATCTGTAGGTCATACAAATATTTGTTCCGTGCGGGAATCGAACCCGCGACACGCAGCACAGCAGTCAATCGCTCAACCACTGCGCCAGCCGTGCGCCCAAAATTAATGGATGCAAAGCTTATATTTACGCGTATGTTATAAATATATCTCTACAAATATATAAGTTTCTGTCGAGACATTATTCTACGAGTGAAGACAGAACAGTAATGTGATTCATATTTACTGAAAGGGCATTTTATTTACTACATTTTATGCTCAAAAAGTTACGATCAAATTATCTCCCAATTCTGAAATATTAGGGTAAACGTTCACTGGCTTTATTCGATGATTTGTGTTAAACCAAGTAACAAACAGCAATGTGGCAATACTTATAATCTTCATTTTATGTTAATGAAGCTAAAGTCAACTGTGTCCCAGAAATATTAGGCTAAACCAACATCACAATCACAATAGACATACATCGTCGTTGTCATCGTCATTGACAATATTCAATGAGTTAAGATAAACCAAATAACAAACAGCAATATAGAGACTAAGGTTTTCTGAAAAATCTTAAGTTCTTATTTCCTGTCAATACGCGATTGATTTACGAGTATAATCCAGCTCTAAAATATTAAGGTAAACTCAAACCGGGATTACTCGATGCGTTAAGACAGACCGCATAACGAACAGCCAATAGGCTAATATTTTCTGAAAGTCCTTATTTTTTGGCTTAGATTGTCAATGGCCACCATTAATTTGAAACCCAGTTCCGAAATATTAAGTTAAATGTACACTGATTTTCAAATCATTTTTGAATTTTTATTTAATTATAATCTTGACAGGCTTTTCTCGGACAACCCAATCCCGATATATATTTTTAATACCATATTATTTAAAATATTTTATATAAAATCATTTTCATCCATTAAACAGATGGGTGAATGTCTGTCCTTTCTCGGATCCTCTAGAAGGATATAAGACTCAATAAAAACTAAATAAAAGTTATTTTTATATAGTAGTAAGACCCAATATTTGTATAGTTTGCAGCATCTGCTAGCATTCCTATGTTATTCTTGAATTATCTAGTAGCAATATTACTGTATAATTCTGATTTATGTACAACTTGACCCCAGGAGGTCGAGTTTGAACAAATGAGTCTCTTGGCAATAACAACTGCTTCGTTGGTTTAGTCGTCACAAGTGCGACTTTCGACAACTTTCACTAGGGTCGTTCAAGACCGGATTTTTTTTAAATATATTTCCGCCTTCTATTAGATGGGACTTATAAAAAACTTATCTGGGGTTTAAGTTTATATACCTTCGCCTAAGTACAATTTCGGACTGAGGCGAGATCCCTTAACAATTTTGCCACGGATGTGTCCTAACAGGTGATGCACAGAGATGCTTAAAAGATCACCCTGGAACCCCCTGGTTCCAGGGTGATCTTTTAAGAGATCATTGGACCCTTTCAAAGTGCTGAAGGTGATCACCAAGGTGGTCTTAAGGAGGTGAAAATCCTACGTTCCCTGGGTAAACTTTCCATAAATACACACGATAGAGACTTGATATTTAAAAAAACATATTCTATTTCCAGGTACATTATTCTCGATCAGCGTATTGAGTAGGAAGCTGAAGGTAGATGATGCTGTGCTGGGCATTATATCAACCAGCAGTAAGGTCTGTGGGGCTCTAGTCTTGGCGTTCGCTAGGAATGGCCATGAAGTGTACTTATGTAAGTTTACTAGTAGATTATATAATATTTATCATTACATGATTATTATGTTTTTCATTGTGTGCATTATTAATATCTATGAACTTGTTATTATAAGAAAAATTACCTTTTATTTTGCTTCATTAAATTTTTGATATTTTTTTACAGCTCCACTATTAGAAATATTAAATGGTACCTCAGTGATCGCTCTACGCTCGATTGCATCAAAACTAGTCTCGTATCAACAATTAGGTAAGTAAATACATAACTGACACAAAAAAAATATTTATTCCCACACTCTGGTTGTCTCAAATAGATTTGAATTGGCTCACTAACACCACCCCGCTCCAACACCGCTCCAACACTGCTCCAACACCGGTCCAACATCGCTCCAACACCGCTCCAACACCACTCCAACACCGCTCCCGCACAACCCCGCCTTAAACGGAGATGATTGCTCGCTGATCACGCGCCGACAGCTAGCAGGCAACCAGCTGTCCAGGCGCTTACAGCAAGCAGTCAACTAGCGCTACCAAATTCTTATAGTGCTTATCTTCTTGGAACTCTGTTATTCGAAATAAATCACGAAGATCGTAATAATAAATCACGAATAGTCTTAAAGAACCATAATATTTATAAAAATCTCGTGAGTGTTTAGCAATTGCTAAGCAGATTCAAAATTCAAAGAGTCTAATTATGGGTGTTAACACTTCAGGGACTACACAGAATAGATGTTTGTTGTGTTTGTTGTTTGATAGGTGTTTGTTTGTTTGTTTGTTGTGTGTTTGATTCAAATTTTCTACACAGAACTATAAAGTTTTACTTATGTTCTATTTCATCAAGCTTACAAATAAAACTTTCTATATATTCGTCTTCTCCTTGGTCGGACGATGCGTCATTATCTCTAGAATCTCAATCTATCATTGATTTTTCAGGTAAAGTGTACTCACTCTTCGGCGTGGCAGAGACAATGATGCCCATAATCTTCGCGCCGCTGTACTCCAGAGTGTACATAGCCACGCTGAGCGTGCTGCCTGGAGCGGTGTTCCTCATGAGTGTCCTCGCCACTATACCTGCTCTGTGTATATTTGGGTAAGTGTTATTGTAGCAGAGACACATATTCTTCACTCCGCTGTACTCCAGGGTATACATAGCCACGCTGGGCGTGCTGCCCGGGGCGGTGTTCCTCATAAGTTTCAGTGCCACTATACTTACTCTATGTATATTTGGGTAAATGTTATTGTAGCAGAGATACATAATCTTCAATCCGCTGTACTCCAGGGTGTACAATTGTGCGGCGGGTTCGCGGTGAGTGCTAACGCGTGCCCGTGTTCCCGCCATAAGTGGCATAGGAGGACACCGTGGAGTTTTAGTGGGTTACGTTTTGGTAAGTCCCACATAACTGCACTATCTCCCTGTGGTAGTGCAGTATGCATGAGCATTTCACCAGGCAAAAAAAAAACTCAAAAAAAGGATGTACAATTGTACATAGTCAAGCTGAGCGTGCTGACCTGGGCGGTGTTCCTCATGAATGTCACAGCCACTATGCATGCGCTGTGTATATTTGGGTAAGTTTTATTGTAGCAGAGGCACATAATCTACGCGCCGCAGTACTCTAGGGTGTACATAGTCACACTGAGCGTGCTGCCCGGGGCGGTGTTCCTCATGAGTGTCAGCGCCACTATACCTACTCTATGTATATTTGGGTAAGTGTTATTGTAGCAGAGACGCATAATCTTCGTGCTGCTGTACTCCAGGGTGTACATAGTCACACTGAGCGTGCTGCCCGGGGCGGTGTTCCTCATGAGTGTCAGCGCCACTATACCTGCTCTATGTATATTTGGGTAAGTGTTATTGTAGCAGAGACGCATAATCTTCGTGCTGCTGTACTCCAGGGTGTACATAGTCACACTGAGCGTGCTGCCCGGGGCGGTGTTCCTCATGAGTGTCAGCGCCACTATACCTGCTCTATGTATATTTGGGTAAGTGTTATTGTAGCAGAGACGCATAATCTTCGTGCTGCTGTACTCCAGGGTGTACATAGTCACACTGAGCGTGCTGCCCGGGGCGGTGTTCTTCATGAGTGTCAGCGCCACTATACCTGCTCTATGTATATTTGGGTAAGTGTTATTGTAGCAGAGACACATAATCTTCGTGCTGCTGTACTCCAGGGTGTACATAGTCACACTGAGCGTGTTGCCCGGGGCGGTGTTCCACATGAGTGTCAGCGCCACTATACCTGCTCTATGTATATTTGGGTAAGTGTTATTGTAGCAGCGACACATAATCTTCAATCCGCTGTACTCCAGGGTGTACATAGCCACGCTGGGCGTGCTGTCCGGGGCGGGGTTCCTCATGAATGTCACCGCCGCTATACTTGCTCTATGTATATTTGGGTAAGTGTTATTGTAGCAAAGACAAAGATGCCCATAATCTTCGCACCGCTGTACTCCAGTGTGTCCATAGCAATGCCGAGCGTGCCCCCCGGAGCAGTATTCCTCATGAGTGTCACCGCCACTATAATACGCTGTGTATATTTGAGTAAGTTTTATTGTATCCGAGGCAAATAATCTTTCCGCCGCAGTACACCAGGGTGTACATAGCCACGCTGGGTGTGCTGCCCGGGGCGGTGTTCCTCATGAGTGTCAGCGTCACTATACCTGAACTGTGTATATTTGGGTCAGGATTTTTATTTACATTTAACCAGCTTCTTCAAACCATTCCTAAAAAATCATTCCAAGAAAACATTATCCAGAGATAAAAAGTATCCTATGTTCGAATCCGGGACATGGTTTACCCGTGTCCCAAGTTTCTTCAAAAGGTAACAAACAGACGGGCAGAGTTACTTTCTCATATTATTATTTATATTAGACTGATATAGTACTTATACATATTTTCACATGACCCATCGAACATTTTTCCCTATAACTCGTGATTTATTTATTTAAATGAATAATTGCAGACTTTTGAACACATGTTTAGGTAAATAATTATGTAACTTTACAATTAGGAAACAATGCTATACTAAACTAATTTGCAACAAGAGTTATTCTATTAGTTAATATTTTTATAATAATAAATCTATACTTAATCTATACTAATATTATAGATTCTATTTTTTAATCCTGAAAACGGGTCCTGTGGGGTGGCCCATGGGAGCGAAGCCGCGGGGAACAGCTAGTAATCTATACTAATATTATAAAAAGGAAAGATTTTTTTGTTTGTTTGTACCGAATAGGCTCCGAAACTACTGGACCGATTTAAAAAATTCTTTCACCAATAGAAAGCTACGTTATTCCTGAGTAACATAGGCTATTTTTTAATCCCGAAAACGGGTCCTGTGGGGTGGCCCACGGGAGTGAAGCCGCGGGGAACAGCTAGTTTGATATAAAATCATTTACATCCATTAAACAGATAAGTGATGGTCGCTCCTTACTCGGATTTTAAACCATAATGGAACTTTTTCCATTATGGTCTAAAATCCGATTTTAGAACATAATGGAAAAAGGCTAGGTAGATTGAATTGTTTTGATATAAAAACAATTCAATCTACCTAATAATAATCTTTGATAATTAATTAATAACAGTGTTGGCATACTCGTAGTACGCATTGCGATGTTTAGCCGCGCGGACTTTATTCGTGCGATATTTTAATCGCATACTGAATCATAACTACCACGCACTACGGATAAAATCCCGCGCGATTTTTGTTCCCTTCTACCTGTTCATCATAGAGTTCAAAATATTCGCGCGAATTTAATACGCGGTGCGGTGTATTCTGTGGCAAAACACGGACTTCTTGCGGTGTTATTTCCGCGCGATTTCTCACCGCTATGCGTGCAGCTTCATGTAATTCCATGTGTCGCAGAATGTGATAAAAACCGCAGTACGTGCTAAGCCTAAAGTTGCAATAGATAGCTCAACGATTTATAATGTTGTTATGTTAATTAATGTAATTGGTATCTGTACCGTTTTAATTAACTATAAATAAAATAAATAAATAAAAGTATTCCTTTCCCAAAAGTACACTATCTACCACCGTATATAAGTAGCTCCATGATGATCTCCCTCGACAGGATAACTTGATTGATTGGTAGCTTCCACGACTTTAATTACTTCGGCCGTAACTAACTAGGTAGGTCGGTACTGATTGAAAGCGATTGACAGTTTCAATACCAACCTCAAGCCAAATAATCTGATTCGTACCAAGTAATCTCCGGTTCCTTTATTAATAAACGGACCGTTTTTAATAGTAGCTTATGCCACTGTTGAGTCTGGGTTTTTGGAGTTGCAGTGCTTGGGAATGGTGTTGTGACCTTGTCTCAATAATAACTGATGAATGCCATGTCTCCCATGCTAAGCTACAAACAATTTGCTAACCGTGTATTCTGTAACAATATCATTTTATTATATATCAATTTTATTTTATACTTCGGAGTAACAAATTCTTGAGTTTTTTTAGCTACTTTTTTAGGGTTCCGTACCCAAAGGGTAAAAACAGGACCCTATTACTGAGACTCCGCGGTCCGTCTGTCTGTTTGTCACCTGCTGTATCTCATGAACCGTGATAGCTAGACAGTTGAAATTTTCACAGATGATGTATTTCTGTTGCCGCTATAACAACAAATACTAAAAACAGAATAAAAAAAATATTTTAGTGGGGCTCCCATAAAACAAACGTGTTTTTTTGTGATAATGGTACGGAATCCTTCGTGCGCGAGTCCGACTCGCACTTGGCCGGTTTTTAGATAATTGCGTCGCGCCATCATATAATGGTCCCTTACACTGTTTACTATATTATTTCGAACAAAATATAAGTCAGGCATAAGCCTATAATGGTAGATGACAAAATGTCAGACAGAAAATTCTAGAATTCTTATCCATTTATTTATTCGGCGACAACTCATAATGCGTTATTCGTAGCCAGCTGTCGAAGGGATCTGTTTTCTCAGAGCCAAGGAATTGAGCTAACATCTGTGGTATATATTAACATTTATTTATCAGAGAAAAATTATATTAAACGTTCTTTATCCTTTTCAAGGTCGGCTTTACTTGAATAAGAGTACCTTCTTAAGGCTAAGTAAGTATTTGTCCACGTTATAAATACAGAACCACACAGGAGCAACATCAAAATAATAAAAGCCCTAAAACGAGAAAATATGAACGAAATTTCATAAAAATAGGAACATATTTTGACTTCTTCTGTTATGAAAATATTAGTTTGCGTTTGTTTGTTTGCTTTCATACATTGACGCCATTTTCTTATGATAATTAGAAACTACAGAACGCCACCTGATGCGATCCTTGCATACTCCTTCTGCCTCGTTTCCGTTCATACAACTCATATATAAGATACCCATTTAGAAGTACTAATCTGATTCATGTTAAAAAAAAATCCAGTGATAGAAAGCTATATATACAGGGTGGGTAAAAAATCGTGGAGCAAACGAAACAGGGTGATAGTTGGAGTTATTTGCAGTAAAAATATCTCTGTGGCAGAGCCCTAACTTGATCTCCTTAAAAGTTATGACAATTTGTTTGTTTTAGTATCACCCAGGATTTACCACATAGCATAGCACTGTATTTTTAGAGATAAGTGAGTTTTTTTTTTTGCGATTTTGATGTGCTCGTAATAAATAGGCAATTAGAGTAAAACGGAATATAAACAAAACTTAGAACCTACTGCAAATAACCTCAACTATAGCCCTGTATAGTTGGATCCACGATTTTTTACCCACCTCGTATAATAGCGAGAAGCCAGAATCTTTTCTTAGCTTGTCCTGAAAATATGCAGTTTCTGAGGAATAGACTTTGGAAGGAAAACCGCGAAAAATAATAGTGTCGTAAAGAAAGCCAAACAATAACATGCGACAATTGTGTGACAATAATATAATTGTGTAAAGGCAGTAATAGACACTCGTCAGTGTATACCAGACACTCAATGTTTGTAAACTCACATTGTTTCTTGTCCTGAAGAATGAAGCGGATAAGAATACTGTTTGTAATTCTCCGTGTGGATGGTTCCCTTTGGTTTTGTTGATATTTTAATGAAAATATTATAAATGCGAAATTAACTATTTTTATATCCGTCATCTGTCGTAATTAGCAGACACAACAGTAGAGCAATTAGACAGACGTCTTATAAGGTGTCGCGATTCAGGGATTCACGCCTCAACGAGTTTGGATGAAACTTGGCATGCACTTGCATAGACCAGAAGCTGGATTAGGATATAGGATACAATTTTTATCTCGATATAATGTTTACATTGAAAAATAAAACATATTTCACTTATTTATATTATTTTCTTGTATCACCACGAATATACCAACATACTATTCTACCTTCAAGCCTTATCTATACATATTTTTCATTCCAGTTGGTTCTACCACCAGCACAAGAAAGACAAGAAAGAGATAAGACTGAACGTGCCCAATACTCCACCGCTGCCGGGAGACATCCCTGTGGTTCCTGCATAATCTTAAAAACTATTCTATCACTTTGACCATTAAGGGCGAAATTCACCAATGAAACTGAACGCGATCAGAAGCTCTAGAAAAGTGACACTATTATACAGGGTTATTGATAAAACACTAACAACCATGCAGGGCTGTATTACTAACATCATAAACAACAACTGTACTACTACGACTTTTAGAAATTCAACAAAAATAAACAGCTGATCCTTATATTTATGTTCAATAATGTATGGATCAGCTGTTTTTTCGTCATGATTGCGATTGATAAAGTATTTGCCAAGAGCGTGATCAATCCCTTACATTTTAGTATTTCAACAATCGCCGTCTTTGAACAGAATCTTGATGGTTCATTATTTATAATACAGTTCCTGAGACGATGATCAAAAGTATTATTCTATCAGCGATGATCGATGAAGCGATGATGGATTCATAACGTGACATTTTGACATTTTCATTGGTGTAATTCGCTATAAGTAAAAATATCTTAGAAAGGGACCTAACTTTAGAGCTGCAGTATTTTGTATATTTTGTTTAAACTATGATTATTTTTTATATTGTTATGTTGTGATACCTATATTTACGATTAAATGTGTTGATATTAAGTTAATTTGTATTATTAATGTTTTGCGTATCGCATCCAGCTGATCCCCGCAACCTTCACCAGGTCATCGGTCCACCTGGTGGGAGGCCTTCCAACGCAACGTCTTTCGGTTCGCGGTCGCCACTCCAGAACTTTTCGGCCACATCAGCCATCCGGTCTGCGAGCAATATGCCCAGCCCGCTGCCACTTAAGTTTGGCAATTTTTCGGTCTATGTCGATAACCTTGGTTCTCTTTCGGATGAATTTTGCGATGGAATTGCATGATCTAATTCCGCCCGTTTCATCATCGGACTACCAAACGTACGGCGATGCGCCATCGGTACATAGAGACTAAACGTTTTGGGAATACCTTTATTAAGCGTACAACTAAGGAGTGTAATTCCCTGCCGGAGTATAATGTTTCTTACAATACATACATAACGACATCATACCTGTGTTCTCAAAGAGTTAGGTAAAGATGCACCAATAATTTCCCATATTAATCCAGGCAAGTATAAGTCCCATGTAATAATGGACAAGCCTTATTGCCATCAATAGGGCACACATCCAGACCTTTACCGACACTCCTCTCCCGCCACGGCCTCCAACTCTCAGCCGCGATATCGTATGGGACCTGGGACGCTCCATAAGACATCGCGGCCCGGCTCAGTTGCGATGTCGCCTGTTACCAAGCGGCACCGCAACCTACTAGTTGGCCGCTACGTCGTCGGCCCTGACGAGCGGCCCCTTCTCGGGTTCCTCTTCGCTTCACCGTGGGTGACCAAGCCACGGTTACTGAGCCCCCCAACTCAACAATGCGAGCACCCACCGGGGGGTAAAACCAGACCCTGGGCTGCTACTGAGGCATATCCGATTGAAAAATTCAATAACGCTTTTCCGATCCGCGAATCAAAACCAAGACCTCTTGCTCAAGAGTAGCGCTTGCAACCACTATACCAGGGGTCACCAATTACTTTTATTTGGGATCTATTTCTTAAAAATAATATGACTTGATGGTCGCGGTCCGTAAGGTTTAAAATTCATCCGAATTTGGACTAAAGGTGCAAGCTATTGTCATTAAAACTTGGAAATGTTCATTGATAAGTCTACTCCCACCCTTCCCCACCGCGATGACTGACGATCTCACGTTCCGCGCTCGTTCGTTGTCGAATCGACGGCTGAAAAGACAGAGCGCTGGATAAATTATTAAATTATAATTAAATTATTTTGTACTGTTTACTTAAGGTCCACACAAAACAGCTTGGCGGTCCGGATCCGGACAGCCGTCCGCCATTTGGCCCTGCACTAGACCAACGAAGAAATTTCGTATTGTAAGCCGAATAGGTGCGGATCAAATAGTTACGAAATTTTGACCATGTTCACAAATTCTCATAATTAATTACATCACCTCTCATAATCCTTCATTTAAATAATTCACAGCAACCATCAACCGTTTACAGTAACACGACAATGAATACCGTTGAGCCCACTAATTCATGGTGACGTAGACACCCCAGGTACAGGCGAGCACACCGTAAATATCACTTACTGTAACACCGCGTCTCGCGCTGTTGGCCTCGTATATCCGAATTATGTTATTTACGTGGAACTATGGTTTCGTGGTAAAGTTGCGTGGATATGTGTTTGGATGCAGCTTCGATGATTTTTGAAATGAGAAGGTGTGGGGATGGCTACGTTGGCGTTTATTTTTGATCTCTATGTCGCGGCCAGATCTTAGAATTGGTCACAACATGATGTGGCCAATTCTAAGAGCCATTTCATGAAACTTATGGGTTGTATTACATGATATGGCAGTTAAAGCTGACCATATCGTTTAATGGCCATGGCCTGTGTCCCAGCAGTGGGAACATTAATAGGCTGATGATGTGTGTGTGTGTGATATCGTTTAAACGTCAACGTTTGATGATGTCAATACACGTTTGGCCATATAATTAATATTCTGAACTCCTATACTTCATAAAAGATAGCTTGATCTCGCACAACCTATACTTCTTCTTTATATAGGTTATTGTTACGTTATTGTTAGCCTGTCAACCGCTATTGTTACTGTATTGATACTGTCAGCTGTCGCAGAGATCAAGCTATCTTTTATGAAGTATAGGTTGTTGTTACGTTATAGTTAGCCTGTCAAGCGCTATTGTTACTGTATTGATACTGACAGCTGTCGCAGAGATCAAGCTATCTTTTATGAAGTATTGGTTGTTGTTACGTTATAGTTAGCCTGTCAAGCGCTATTGTTACTGTATTGATACTGACAGCTGTCGCAGAGATCAAGCTATCTTTTATGAAGTATAGGTTTTTGTTACGGTATAGTTAGCCTGTCAAGCGCTATTGTTACTGTATTGATACTGACAGCTGTCGCAGAGATCAAGCTATCTTTTATGAAGTATTGGTTGTTGTTACGTTATAGTTAGCCTGTCAAGCGCTATTGTTACTGTATTGATACTGACAGCTGTCGCAGAGATCAAGCTATCTTTTATGAAGTATAGGTTTTTGTTACGGTATAGTTAGCCTGTCTAGCGCTATCGTTACTGTATTGATACTGACAACTGTCGCAGAGATCAAGCTATCTTTTATGAAGTATAGGTTTCTACGATGCGCTCGTTTTTTGAGTGACTTTCGTAAAATTCAAGTAGTTTTGAGTCGTAACGACATTTCACTTCACGTTTATCTTCAACTAGCGGGAAAAGTGTTTTCTTATCCCATTGGAACATTATACCGGGATGAAAAATTGCCTATGTGCTATTCGTGCTAATTAGGTGTGAAGAAGATATCAGTAGGATTTATCGGTATGTACCACATCCGTACGCGTCCTGTAAACATGTTGCATTTATCTATTGCTCCTCTGGATGTTTTCAGTTTTATCTCTTTGTTATTTTGTTTTGCACTTCGAGGATTTTTTATAGTTTTTCTATATACTCGTATTAAGTAATGTCACAGGGCGGTGTGCGTTTCCTGTGGTACCGGGTAGGAATCTATTTTGCTATAAACGTCATTGGTCAACACTAAGCAAAATATATTATAAGAAACACGTTTTTTTTTTTTTTTTTCTTTTGTAGGCTCGCGCTTGACCACTATCTCACTTGATGGTAAGCGATGATGTGGTCGACGATGGAGCACGCTTGCCTAGAAGTAGCCTATTCACACTTGACACAAATACCCCTAGATTGTAGCTATCGGGAAACAGACTCCGGCAGGGAATTCCACTCCTTAGCTGTACGCATAATAAAAGTATTCTCAAAACGTTTAGTGCATATGGGAGGGATGTCCACCATGTACCGATGGCGCATCGCCGTACTTCTAGTAGTCCGATGATGAAACGGGCTGGGCGGAATTAGATCATGCAATTCCATCGCACACTCCACGAAATGTAACCGATAAAAAACCGACAAGATGGCAACTCGGCGACAGACGAAAATTCTCCGAAAAAAACCGAAATCGAAAAATAATCTTAGAAATCGAAAAAATAAAATATCGAATCGATCTTCGAAATGATTTAATTATTTTTTTTCTTCGACGAATTTTGGACAGTTATGCCATTTTATCAATTACTGTTGGCTTACAGCAAGTTATTACTATTTTCATGCACAGATTGCTTGGATGCTAAAACATAATATTATTATGCAGATATTATTTATAAACACATGGCTGATGTTTACACTTTTATTGCACTTATTCATAGACACAATTCGATTAGAATGTCGCATATATCACAAGTGATTTTGTTATAGAAACACTGTACCTCATGGCAGATGTGTGTACTTTAGCTAATGTATAAGACGGTTGAACAAACTTATCTTTATTTCTAGTATTACAATTGTGTCTATAACTAACTTTACTAAAGAGATGTATATTTTTCCTAAAACGTCGACACTTTACGTCTGCGACAGTGCTTCTCTGTTTTGTTGTGTATATCATTGCATTAAATATGCTTGAAAAATACCTAACAGTTGGTTTGTTAAACGTAGGCACCCTTAGCACTAACTACGATGAGTCTATAGCAGCCGTAGAAGGGCATTCTGTCAATGTATTAGCAGTTATCAAGACTTGGCTACGACCGGGCGCAGAGGGTCGAGCGCCTGCTGTACCACGGTACCACCTGCGCCACACACCACGACCGCTATCTGTACATGGGGTACGGGGGATGATGTAGGTTTTTGTCTTAAACGCGGTATGATCGCTCGTACCTGCTCCATCCCAATTCACCCTAGATATGACACTTTCGAACTAATGTAGATTAACCTTACATTAAATGGACATAAAATTGCTATAAGCACAGCGTATCGTCCCCCACGATTTGACTTTTCTAGACGCCATAACTGACTCCAATGGCTCCTTAGTAAAATGTGATCACTATGTATTGCTTGGCGATTTTTATGTTAACTTACTAAATGCTAACGGGAAAACTAAGAAAGTATGTGAGTGAATAGCCTGTGCCTAAAACAACTAGTAAATTCGTCCACCCATTTTATAGACCATACCGAAACATTGTGTTCTTGTGAATTGTGCATAATTTGAATGACATGGATGAAGAATTAATTAAATATAGACATTATAACAACTTACGATGCTTACGCACCGGTCAAGAAATGTTTAATTAAGGGACCGTCATATCCCTGGATAACAGATACAATTAAATTGTTAATGCACTTGCAGAATTCCGCTCTGACCAAGTACCTTAAAACAAAAAGGCATACTACAAGCAGTTGAAATCTCTGGTGTTAATTTCCATATTCAGAGAAAAGGTTGCATATTTCAAATTTAAATATTAAAATCCAAATTAAAAAGCCGAAAACATTATGGAAAATTTAAAAAGCACTGTATTATCAAAGAAACAAATTGATGACTTTCCTACTCACCTCAGAGTTCAAAACCAAATCAATAATCACTTTATGAGTGTTCCTGGTAACCCTGTCTGCAATATATCGCAACGCACTTTCTTTGAGTCTCATCGTTATGGTGATGATAGATTTGCATTTACATTACAAACAGTAACTGCTGATCAGATTTTGCGATACTTCCGCCATCTAAAATCTAACGCTTCCGTTAGATTTCACAGCATTCAACAACCTGAATATGCTTTTGTTTACACTCCCACATACACTAAAAGCCATTACTGACATTGTGAACAGCTCAATTGTCTCAGCAATCTTCCCTGACATCTGGATAATTACTATCATTAAATGGCCATTGCCTAAAAAAACAAATTCAACTGACTTAAAAGACCTTCGGCCTATTAGTATTCTTCCTTGCCTTTCTAAAATAACTGAAAAGGCGGTATGCCAGCGGCTTTCAAAATATCGAAAAGATAAACTCATTGTGCCTGAGGTACAGTCAGGCTTTCGCGAACAGCGTGGTAATCCTACGGCTCTTTTGGGCATGACATTCAGTAAGCACAGGATAAGGGCCCATTCACACTACTTGTCTGCATAAATAGTTTTTGACTGAATAAATATAGATCTGTTTCTATCAAATCTTAACTACTATGGGTTTGACCAAAATACGATACAAATATAATACACTAACAAGCAATGGAAAAGTTCCAGTGACATAGCACCAAATTACTCCTAAACGGGAAAGACTAGCTTAATGACGCCGTCTGCAATATTGAAGTACATTTAACAGCGCATCAAAATATTACCAACTAAAAACGTAAATATTGTGTTCAAATTTTAAATTAAATGTGAAAAAATTAAATTAAGGTGTTTGTCGGCATTTTGTGGGTGGAACTTTTTCATTGCTCGGCAGTTTATAATACGGTTACAAAGCTATCTCACCAACCAACGTCAGCTTGTAGAAATACGACTGAGCGATGGCTCATGAGATCTCTTGTGTCATAAATCACTTCTGTTGATAGAGGAGTCCCGCAAGGCTCAATACTGGGCCCCATCATCTTTATTTTTTATTGTGCTGATATCATCAATTTCCTGAAGCGATGTAGGTACTATATTTATCTTGATGACGTACAAGTCTATATTTCCTTTAAGCCAACTGACTGTGACATTGTATTAGAGGATCTAAACGATGATCTTGACAGGATATCATGTTGGGCTGAGAATAACGTTTTGGTACTTAACCATACTAAGACCTGACATGCTGTTTGGAACTAAGAACCAAATCGATGCAGTGCCGGCAACACTCACGTTATCTTGCTGGGTGAGTCGGTCAGTCGAGTCAGTGAGGCACTTAATCTGGGTTTGAATATGGAAGCCGGGTTGAGATACGAAGCACACGTGTCAGAGTCAGTGCGCACTTGTTTTACCTGCTTAAAGTTCTCTATAAAATAAGGCCGTATCTTTCAGAGGAGCTGCGGATCCAGCTGGCTGAGTCTCTCGTGCAGTCTAATCTGAATAATGTGGATGTAGTTATTGGCCCTCGATTACTGGCAAGAACTGATCGACTGGTACAGAGAGTGCAAAGCGCCAGCGCCCGATTCTGCGTCTCAATCCCACCTAGAAGTCACGTAACGGCATTTTTAAATAACCACTCAATCCTCAACATGCCTACCTTTTGGAGTTATTCAGTACACAGCCGACCTATCAGTACATTAATCTGAGCTGGATCACTAATAGAAGAGAATACGCAAGCAGAAAGTGCTCACAGCAACTCTCCACTCACTCGCACAAGACATCAGCGTTCAGGGGTAGTTTTAGATACGCCGCATTCAAATGCTGGAACAATATTCCCCCGTCAATAAAATTAATCTTAAATGCCTTGTAACCTTCAGAGTTCGACTGCGGCAGTTTCTTATCGCCTCGCAAACTTGGAAATTGAATAACGTGTGGATCTTTTGTTGGATACCTTTTCTTTTTTTTTACTGGTGGAAACCTTCAAAAGGCGCCTGAAATTTTGGGGAAAAGACCAGGAGGTGTGGGATTTTTACCTCACTAAAACCACCCCGGTGATCACCATCAGCACGTAGAAGGGACCCCGTGACCTCTCAAAAGACCACCCCGAAACCCCCTCTGTGCAACGCCTGTTAAGACACATCCCTGGGGAGATTAAAAATGCACCATCCTGAGCCTCAATGCACGCACGGCAGCACGTGACCACTGTGCCACCGTCTTTCCTGGAGTCACTTGGTGGGCGAACAGTGTCCCCAATCTGACCGCCCATGACCCCGGAGTCCCACCTGCCTATGGAACAGGCGGAGTTTCGGCGTTTAGGCATCGAGACGGTTGCCTCAGCGACATTTCTTCTCCGAGTGGGATCGGCCCTCTCACGATCCCAGCCTCCTTCTGTACCATCACGGTCTCACAGAAGGAGGCCATTTCCCTCCAGTTTTCTGTCTCTGCCAGCATGGCACCTACTAATTAAAATACACATGTTAAATAGGTATATTTATGTATTGTAAACATATTTAATTTTAGTCTAGCCAAATCGTTTACTTTATTTACACCTACGCCGTCATTTATTTATTAGTTATTATAAGTTTATTCATTATTTTATACATTATTTAACTTTATAAATACTTAATCAAGTAAGTAATCAAAACGATATTATAACACAATCAACACACCTAAGAACTATTTTTTTTTTATTTGTTTATTTATGTACACACAAAACAATTAACAGAGAAAGAAGGAATACAGATAGAAGAGCACAAAGGTACTGCTTATTTCAGTAGAAATTTCTTCCAGCAGACCTGCGACAGGAAAGTTGGATGATAGACGAAGACACAGTGTGTAGAAAGAAATAAAGAAACTTAAAACAGACAATAACTAAACTAAATATGTAGAAATTACACATATACCTTAACTACATATATAAAACATAAAATACATACAACATATAATATAATAATATATCAAATTACAAGATAGTTTTAGTTATAGGAGTGTATTTTTTTATTTATTTATTTAACCATTTATGCACACACACATAATATACAGACAAGAAGAAGAAACAGAAAAATAGGTGCATAGGTGTACCTTATTTCTATAGAAATCTCTTCCAGCATACCTGCGAAAGGAAAAATGAATTAGAAGAGATGCAGACATAGTAGAGTTTGAAAAATAATATACAAAAAACGATTCATAACTAAGTAATAACTAATAAACAATACCGACTACAAATTAAATATACTGTCATATATATTTGTAAAATAAATATTTAAGCAATAAATACTAATAAATATAAAAGAAAAAAATACATAATTATGCAACTATGACGGAATGGAAAGGTAGTGTTCTTTCACTCTTCTTTTAAAAACTGTGTTTGGCAGTCCCTAATGTTAGGTAGAAGAGAGTTCCACAATTGCACGGCGTACACAGTAAAAAAATAGGAGTAGAAATCGGTAGTGTGGGAAGGGATATATTAAGGAGATTTTTAAGATGCAACCTGCAAAGTGCATCGGAAGGACGGGAGTAGGAAAAGCGTTCACGGAGGTAGGATTAGTTCGTTTCCCGCTGCAAAAATTTACTGAAATAAATTAAAGTTGCGGGTATACACATGAAATACTCCTCGCATAACACTGTCATAACACCAACATAAAAAAAAAAAAAAAACATATCACGTCTGCTCAGCGACCGTTTGTCAATGCAGGGATCCAGCAGAATATCAGCGTCAGGTGTATTTGCCTCCCATTTGGTGTAACCTTGAGACGCACACCGCACTGTCTTTTAATCGTTATATCTACTATTTTGAGTACGTATGTTACCATTGTCACTTTTATTTCAATAAGTATGTTTTCCATTTTTTTTTGTATGTTGGCACTTTGATTTTGTATACCTACATGTATATTGAAATAATTTAATTGTGATTGTGTGTGCACTAAATAAATATTTCAACGCAAAAGTTATTAAAATTTGTTATTCAGTGAAATAAATGTTTTGAACAGAAGCTACGGGTTCTGATACCACCTCAATTGAGACCATTCGTACATTGGGGGAACGGGGCGTCCATAAATTTCACACTGTCTCTAATAAGATATGGTTGGCAGGAAAATGGCCGTCGGAATGAGCTATATGGTTTTCATTCCTCTCCACAAAAAGGGTTCCTCCAAAAAGTGCAGTAATTACCATTTGATTGCCCTGATCAGTCATCATCATCATTTCAGCCGCAAGACGTCCACTGCTGGACATAGGCCTACCCTAGGCGTCCCCACATTGACCGATCAAGTCCGATCAAGTCCTGTAAGCAAAATATTGCTGCAAATCCTAAACGTTCCCTAGAATAAAATTTGGGCGAATCGCCTACTAAATAATTTGGAGTGGTCGATTCGCCCACAGATAAATTAACTTCGGACGAATCGACACAAAAAAATTAATATTTTTAATAGTGGTCGATTCGCCCGATTCGGACGAGTTAAATTCGGGCGAATCGTCCAATAACCCATATTTTTAAACAAAACGAGAAGAAAAAATAAATAAAACAATACTATAATTATGAATATATAGTAATATAGTATTGTTTTAATATTTATAGTAATTTTTATTTTCCTTTTTTTATTATTTAATACCAGTTTGATTTTATCTACACTAAAGATTGCCCAATGGAGCAGGGCCAGCATGTTTCCAACCATATTTAGTTTGACCATATCATGATGTAGCCGTGCGTTTAAATGTTCATATCGTCAAACGTTGATTATTCATTGATCTGGCCAGCACATATCATGGTGTGGGCAGCGGGTATTTTCGGATAACATGAAGTGATCAATTCTACGATCTGGCCACAACATCTATAATAACGCACCACGTTGGCGCAGTGGTTAAGCGATTGACTGCTGCGCTGCGCTGCGGGTTAGATTCCCGCCCGGAACAAATATTTGTATGACCTACAGATAGTTGTTCCGGCTCTGGATGTTGTGTATGTGAGTTTGTATGTTTGTAAACGCACCCACGATGCAGGAAGAAATTCCTAGTGTGGGGCAACGTTATTTTTATAATCAGAAATAAGAATAAACTAGCTTGGCTCTTGCATAACCATAAACAGGTTATGACGTGCCCACTACTGGGACACATGCTTCCTCTCTGTTAATGGAGTGGGTCGTAATCCAGCACGGAGTAATGATGATAATGAATGATGATAATGGCCCAGTAAGAGTTGGTGGATACAGGCTCGTATTGTGTTTATATTGTATTAGCGCAAATTGCAGTAGGCACACCCCGACGACTGCAACCTTTTTTTGAACATTAGCGTACATAGTGATAATGATCTAATCGAGTGTGTTACGTGACTTAGAAGAGTGTAACACCGAATAACACGTCCCCGTAAGTTTACTAATACGAAACACTTAAGGGCCTTCCACCGCTTTAGTGCCGTAAAATGGTTACTTTCTAAAGTAAACTCCTTAGTAACGGCTAGGTTAAAAGCTTTGAAAAAAATATATATTTATTTTTAATTCATGTACATTATTTTTTAAACAAGGTATTATCGGAAGACGGTATGTTGGAAGGCCTCCCACTAGGTGGACCGATGACCTGGTTAAGGTTGCGGGAAGGCGCTGGATGCGAGACGCACAGGATCGGTCAATGTGGCGACGCCTGGGGGAGGCCTATGTCCAGCAGTGGACGTCTTTCGGCTGAAATGATGATGATGATGAAGGTATTATCGTGTAACTAATAGTTTTGCTTTAAAAAAATTATTAACAACACGATATTTTTTAGCAACTTTTGGATACGCCTCCAAAACGACTTGGATGTTTAAAAGTATTTTTACACAGAAAAATTGATGGCTGAAATTTCTTCATACCTACTAACTGAAATAGCATATGTAAATCAAATAATATTTTGCAAACAAAACTGTTCAAAAGGAAGTTCAATATTGATATTTTGGCTTCGAGCGGGCGCACGGAGCGGGTGTACTGCGTTAACATTGGGGCGTATATATCGCCTTAACAATGAATGCAGGCTACCACGAAAAACTTAACATCGTAGCCATGCGATCTCGAATAACCAAATCTCTAATTCACCAATTCGAATCACTTAACAACAAATGTGCGCTTCTTGAGTCTAAATTCAAATCAAATTCAGATCAAAGTGACCAAGTGTGAGCGATAAGACCGCCCACTGTATGTGTATCAGTTTTAAATCTCTTAAATATTAACGTATTTTAAGCATATAATAAATAATTAAACGAATCTCCATATATTGCAAAGCGTTCTAAGTAAAAAAAAAATTGTTTTTTGTATTCCTGCAAAATGACTTAACATTTTAATTCTGAACGCATTCGTAAAATATTCTACTTCAACAGACAATCAGATCGCTCGATTCGAAACAGATGCATTAGGTCACGTAACAAAAAACACTCTCATTTTGGTATTGCAATGTTCTATGTAGCCTTTTTCTTCACTTACAACCTTTTCAAATATTGGGGAGAAGTTTGCAAAATAGACAATATTAAACATTTTGATTCTAGATTTAATTTTGACTGAAAAACTTTCGGATAACCAGTAGTCATTATTACAAAAATGTCCTATGTCGTTACTGAAATAAAATTATTAGACTAAAGCCAACTAAAACTGAAATGCAATTGGTTCTATGTCACTGAATCGAAGTATACATTTTACTATTTTGTTGTCAAATGATGATGAATGATGAAAAACATCTTTATTGAAAATGTATTTTAAAAATATTATCACTATAAGTAATCGTTGCGACACTAAAATGTTTTATGTCTGTCTTTATATTTGACATAGAACGTATTGCAATATCAACAACGATATTTAATGCAAGCTCATGACCGTAGTTTTGAAACCTCGACTGTACCCTGGTTACGTGCTCCGTGACTGTACCACACTACCAATTAAAATAACGTAGTTTACCCAAAACAGATTCTGTTGAACATGTCCACAATTTAAACCACCTCAAATCTAACTAAATTAATTCATTAAAAACTAGCGCTCTCACCTAGAACTTAGGCACCGTCTGTAATAGCGAGAGTTTGAAACTAACCCGTGGAGCGACACTTGTGTTATTACAACGGAGCTAGCTCCCTTTGCCAACCATCAAAAGCACTTTACAGTGCTGTCAAAACATTTGCATAGCACCTTTAAGTCTTACAAATTCTATTCCCAGTAATTGGCCCTTTGATAGTCACAGTCGAATCTACAAACGAAGTTAGATGTATTTTTATATAGCTCGAATCGAAAACACTAAATCAAATATGTGAAAAAGAGAGCTTTTTTCACGATAGCGCCTGTTTTTTTTTCTCTGTTTTCGCTTTTTCGTTATTTGTGAACGAATAGTGGCTGATATACGAATGTGATTTTTATGTCCATCGATAGAATTTTAATGGCAATGTAGGCATTTTGGAATTGGTTTACAGTATTGATACGGTTAGTTAGCTGACTTGTTTGTTTTCACAACGATATCATAAGACTTTACAGATGTGATTTGTTTGAAACGATTTTTTGTATGCAGAAGTTATTTGCATCATGAAAATTTGGAGAACCCAACCCACCTAAAGTGGGTAAGTGCTAGAAAGAAGAAGAAGTGTGATAGTTTCTTTTAACCTTGCTAACTACCTATTATTATTACTGTAGATCACTTTAACAACACTCGCTTCTCCGATTTGAGTAGCAGCAAGTTTATTTTCAGACACGGTTGCAGACAGCAGACTGTAGGCGCTTAGTAAATTCTTTGCTTCGTAATCCTGAACAAATCTGAGTATCAGAAATCCGTTCATTTCGGGATAGTTATATTGATATGTATAAAATGTTTAGTTTAAACATTACATATACCGAAAGTTCACAATCCTGGGCACAGGCCTTCCCCCATTCCATTTCTCTCAGTGATTTAAGCTTCATCTCGCCGATACTTGAGTAAACCATCCAAGATGACCCGCCATCTTCTCTGCGGTTAACCGCGACCCCGAGGACGTACTATGCAATGCCAATGTCATTATGATTCTCTCACTCTGGGACCATGATATTTTTTAAACGTCGAAGTTGCCCTGCTATGACGTTTCCGTGTTTATTGTAAATTTTTTATAGACCTCGCTTTAAAGTGTTATGTAAACAATGTTAAAATATGTTTCTGTGCACCACATCAATCGTCTTAAGACGCCACGGCATAATTCAGGCATTCAGAAGCCACATCACCCATAAGTGACCTTAACTTGGCAAACTCGACGCGTTACCCGTAATCAGAATAATTGAGTAAACTTGTAATTTATTCGTCATATAAACTGAGTTTAAAGACGAAGTTAATCAGTAAAGATATGGTATGAGTTAATTAACTCTCACGCTCGCTATGGAAATAATTGCTTGGTGGAATAAGGTTGCCTGTGTGTTAAAAGCGAGGCGAATAATTGGTTTAATAGCTACGAGCTGTTTTAAAAGAAAGACAAAGGGCTCAAACAAAGTAGCATTCTTGATTCTATCAGCGATAACAATTGTTGAAAAGTCAATAATGTTTGGAATCGTCATACGCTAGAGTTCGTCTAAGCTAAAATGACTCGCCCACCACACACAAAAACACCATTGTCATGGCCATTCACTTGCTAGCTAAACTTGGATTTAGGAGGACGCTTAAGAGGACAATTCGTTCGATCGTAAAAGTCCCTAAAAAAGTTGAGAGAGGACACTCGGTTGGAACAGTTCGATTAATTAAATTTACAGTCTTTCAGTTTCCTAAAGTATGATGAAACTGAAATAATAATAACACACTGGTGCTCAGTGTAAACACAAAATAGGGGCTGCTAGCGTAGGTCAGGCGTAGGTATTGTATGTGTCTAGTCAGCGCGCGCTCGTACGTCTTCGGTTTTCTTCGTGCGCCTCCGGCTCACTCCTTGGCGTCTCCCTTTTATTTCTGTTTTCCCCAAATTTTGATCAGCTTCATCTTCTTGCGTGTCGACTCAAATTATAATCCATTCAGATTTTGTCCGACCAGTATGTAGCTACTCGTACAGCTCTGTCATTTGCTACGTTCAAATCCCGTAAGGTGCAGGTGGTCGGGCATGAAGGCCAGTCAAGGAGGTGGGCCATATCTTGCGAAGGGGCCCCACACTGACACTGTGTTTTGGATGGGTTTATGATACTCCATTTGGCCAGGTTGTTTCTGTTGATCAGCTGTTTGATTTTTTGGGAATTGCCTGTGACTTCCATGGATAAAGTTGATAAAATAAATGGGTTCAAGTACAAAATGCCACGGTGTATTAAAGCTTTGTATAGAATTATTTACTCTTATTTTAAGATTTATTGTGTATATTGATAAAGATTGCTAGAAATATATGGCTATTTATTGTTTATCTGAAAGTTACAAACTTAAAATTTCCTCTTCCAAAAGTAAAATACGTGACATCATCAAGTGCAAAGCCACTACATCATTAAATTGTAAATGACAAGAGCAGTAATTAAAAATAAAACATGCCAACCTCGACGATAGTTAATTAAATATTATGTAATATTGAGTGTGTTTAACATTTACGAAAATATTCGAAATAAATACCTCATTATTGAGCTCGCCAATAATCAAATTTAAAATGTTGTGATGTTAAAATGATGTTGGAGAGCAGTGGTGGCCCAGTGGTATCGGCCGCGACTTACAAGTCGTGGGTTCGAGCCCAGGCAGGAGCTTTACTTTGTGTAAATTATTTCATCACCTCTGCTCGGTGAAGGAAAACATCGTGAGGAAAACGGCATGTCCAAGAACCAAAAATTCGAAGACATGTGACATCCACCAACCCGCACTGGGCCCGCGTGGTGGATAACGGCCCATTCCCTCTCACAGAGAGGAAGCCTGTGTCCCAGCAGTGGGAACATTAATAGGCTGATGATGTGATGTGATGATGTTAAAATTGCTGGAGTCAATTTATTTGAGTTTTTTTTTAGAAGGGACAAATTAGCCTGTATCTGTCCCACTGCAGAACAAAGTCCTCTTCTCAAACAGAGAAGGAGCATTGATCACCATGCTTGTTCAATGCAGGTTGGCAATTTCAAACTTATACTAATTTATTAGTCCAGCAGCCTAATTGTGTAACTTAATTCGGCAAGGCAAAGCGTTTTGACTCCATCAAACGACCATGCGAGATGAAAGACGCGGTGTAGATTTCCGTCTATTTGATTGGTCATTGATGGCGGTTAAACCGTTGCCGGATTCACTTATGCATTAGGTTGCACGTTTCCTCATGATGTTTTCTTTCACCGTTGTCAGCAATGTCCTAGATAAACTTAGAAATTACATATGAAATTGGTACTTTCTCAGTTTTGAACCTACGACCTCAAGCGCAATATAAATAAAATGGAACATCACTTCAATTAATATAGCTCATATTGTATGCAGTAAGGTTTGGTTTAAAACTTTCAAAGGACCTGTGAAGAAGCCCAAAGGTTAGAAATTACGACCCCTTTTAGCCAAATCCCGTTTAGTTTAATATTGTCTTTGATCTTTCTAATTACTCGTGTCTGACCGAACTTAAAGGTTTCTATACTACAACTTATACGACTTAGTAAGAACTTTATTATTTCTTTTGATTATTTAATTAAATGTCGTTTTTGAAATATAATACAGATTTTATTGCCAATTTGATTCATTATGCGCAAGAAAACAGCTTCTCTGATGCGTTGGATTCGGGGGAGCGACAACGGAATTCTAAGGATGTTTTCTGAGAGGCCTCTGCGGTGCTGGGGAGAGTCATCCAGCTTTACGTGACGAGATGACACTATTACAATAAGTTGACTGACATAGTTTTAAGACATTTGTTACTAACAACTATGGACATGTAATTAGACCGTAGACCGCATCATCGCTTAACATCAGGCGAGATAGTGGTCAAACGCGAGACTATAGATTATAAAAAAAATATGTAATTAGTCTGTAATATTGTTTTTATTAGTTACTCAGGTTGTTCTATCTAGTCTTAGAAATTAATCTTATTATTTTACATCACAGTTAGAGCTCCCGCAAACTACAGACTTTCTATCGACGAATAGTTTGGCGTTTGGTCGGGCCTTTAATCAGTATGAGCATCACAACGCTTCGTTAAATAATGTAAATTTCAATCCGACCAAACTATCGACCGATAAAAAGTCTGTAGTTTGCGGGGGCTCTTATAGTACACTTCTTCTTCTTCGTTTCGCTCTTGACAGAGCGGTTGTGGTCACGATGAATTTTGTCCAATCGCTGGTGTGGTAACCCGCCGCACGATCTCTCTCCATTTGGCTCGGTTACATGAAAGTTTGGCGCACTCATTTACAGGACCACCAACGGCGGACTTTATTTGATCAGTCCACCTCATCGGTGATCTCCCGCGTGGCCTTTTACCGTCCACTCTGCCCTGCACCACTAGGCGCTCAATGGAGTCGTTATGCCGCCTCGAGAAATGGCCAAAGAATTTCAGTATTCGAGACTGTACTACTACTAATAGACGCTCTTTGATGCCGAGTTCTTGGAGTATGAAGACGTTTGTGTCCAAGAAATACCAGACATTTTTCTCCAGCACCACATTTCCAGAGCATCTATTTTTTTTCCTTTCCAGTTCTTGTAGTGTCCATGTCTTAGCTGCGTAGAGAAATATGACGAATACAAGCGAACGGAGGAGCCTGATCTTAGCAGCTTTGGATATTTTGCGATTCTTGCATACCTTCCTTAACTTGTCCATTGCCCCTCTAGCCATAGTACACTATTCTACCGTAAATAGAAAGGCACAAAATCGCTTAGCATATCCCAGCATCGCCGAGCACCATCAACAGCACATCCCCAATCTATTCCTAACTTCCAAGATACCAAAAACTCATGACAAACGACACCAGTGTAAGTGAAAAGCAATGTTTTGTGCGGACTGATTTGCCTAAATCTAAATAATGGCGGTACCTAACTACGTACAATTATATATTCTGAGTGTTTTGCCGAACGAATTATACAGACAACTTCGGGCCACGACTGTGCGATACATACGTGGGGCTTATCCTGAGTGGCGACGCAAAATAAAATAGAAAACCTTTATCCGAGGTAATCACACACGTAACAGTATATTAATTTTGGTCTTTACTAACATAATTAGTACTACTCGTATCATTAAGGATAATTTGTTAAAAGCCATAATTAATAGGGATGTCAGTTTCTGTGACAGTAAATACATTAGTAATTGTTCTTTTTAGGGTTCCGTACCCAAAGGGTAAAAACGGGACCCTATTACTAAGACTCCGCGATCCGTCTGTCTGTCTGTCCGTCTGTCACCAGGCTGTATCTCATGAACCGTGATAGCTAGACAGTTGAAATTTTCACAGATGATGTATTTCTGTTGCCGCTATAACAACAAATACTAAAAACAGAATAAAATAAATATTTAAGTGGGGCACCCATACAACAAACGTGTTTTTTTTTGCCGTTTTTGGTGATAATGGTACGGAACCCTTCGTGTGCGAGTCCGACTCTCACTTAGCCGGTTTTTTTCGTTTCTTTAAGTCGCGAGAAAGTACGAAACGATGGAGGGTTGTATGATTGTCAAGGATTAAATTGCTTGAAAGCGTTGACTGCTTAGTTTATGGGTAAACCAGGTTCGTATGAGAGGAAGCGTGCTTCACCGTAGACCGCATCATCCATGGCCTTTTATGGGGCACCGGTATGGGCGCGTTCCCTGAGGCGGCGACCATCACGCCGGTTGAACGCGTCCCAAAGGGTCATGGCCATCCGGCTGGTCCGGGGATACCGCACGGTCCCCGGCGTGGCGGCGAGCCTCCTTGCTGGATTGCCGCCATGGGATCTGGAGGCAAAAGTCCTCGCACAGATATGGGAATGGCGCGACAAATCACGGCTCGGCGGACAGAGCTCCGGCAGGATCTCATGGTGACATGGAGAGGGCGACTGTCACAACCCAGCGCTGGGCACGCCACAATTGTGGCGATAAGGCCCCTCTTTGAGGAGTGGCTTGAGAGGCGTCACGGCGTCCTCACCTTCCGCCTGACGCAGGTCCTCACCGGACACGGCTGTTTCAGGAGCTTCCTGTTCAGGATAAAGCGTGAGGAAACGCCCGGGTGTCACCATTGTGAGGATCGCCCGGAGGACACGGTAGAACTTACGGTGGAGGTCTGCCCTGCTTGGGTGGAGTAACGCCGTGTCCTCGTGGAAGCGATCGGCGGTGGCGATATTTATTCGCAATAGTATCGTTACTCATAATATTCCCTTGAGAAACTGAATTGTCTTGGAATAAATCGCCGGCGTTTATGATTGTTAACCGAGTCTGTTTTGAAGGGCTGTAATGGTTGCATATATTATCATAACAACTTCGAGAATGAGAAAAATATGAATTCCTATCTCTGTGACTCACAAAGACATCAACATGAGTTCAGCGCGTGCGTCGAGAAAATGAGAGATAAAAATCTGGGGTATTTTTTTTATTCGTTTTCGTTCAGTTCTTTCACAATTCTTTATAGCGTACCTTAATGTATATAGTTGGTAGAGAAATAAATGTGTTTTTTTCTTCATCGTTATAATTATTGGCAGTCTTGTTACACTTAGTGCTTCTTTTTCATCTCCGTGTCGCTAGTACGACAGTCGTTCATATTTATTCGGCCCAAAACGTAGCCACTTCCACCCACTGCTGAGCATAGACCTCCTCCCATAAGTGCCATGATTCCCTGGTTTGTGAGAGTCTCAACCAGAAGATCTAAGAGTTCTAGAAAAAGTGAAATTCTGCCTTTAAAAACGATTGTCAAAAAGTCAAAGTAATTGATTAATCACGTGGCATTTCGATAGAACATTTTCAAACCAACATTTTGGACTTTTTGGTCCTCAGGTCTACTTTCGTTTTTTCCTCTTTTTATTCGTCTGTACACTCTTGGCAGAGAGGTCGTGGTCAGCATGTCGTACTGACTGAGACCCAGGACCATCTTGATTTGCCTCACGATGCGACGTCTTCATCTTACTTCTATTAATTCTCAAACAGAAAATCGAGCTGTTATGTTCAAAGTCAAAGTCAAATATATTTATTATATTACAACTAGATCTAATGGACCGACCCCGATATAGTTGGGAAAAGGCTAGGCAGATTGATTGATTGGTAGCCACTTTAGAACGTCAACAATTAAAATTTACAAGTAATAAATATTCATTCTATCGTAAATTCGGATAAGTAGCTTGTTATGGAGAAGAACGCACAAGAGACTCCATACATACTTTTTAAAAAAAATAAGTGTTTGACAATATTTACATACATTAATAAGTTCAGATATGTGAGGACGTTGCACCCAGAATAGCACTACACACTGTACTACGTGCAGGTATAAAATATTTAAAGCATTAACTTGTAAATTCGTTAATTTGATAAATAAGAACATGGTTCTCACATACTTACAAATATTGCAAACATAGGTAAAATACATAATTCAACAACAACGGAACAGCATGTGAGACAATTTCTTAAAAAAAAAAAATACAATAACTATGAATAGGAATATAAATAAATTAACAAATTTGATTTTATTTACAATAAAGATTGCCCTATGGAGCAGGACCAGCATGTTGCCAAGCATTCTTATCATGAATATAATCATCTAATTTGTAATATGCTTGTTTACAAAGTGTGCTTATAACTAAAGTTTTAAAGGACATGGCTAAATAAAGTATGGACGACTGCCCTAGCAATGCATAAACATTTTAACAAGTAATATGTAATGCTGAATAGCTGAATATTAGTATTTCGTATGAAAAACTTACAGGAACTTTTTATATCGTCACAATCCTAAAAATAAAATCGTAGAAACACCTACATTAATAGGTATACAAACTTGTAAAAGAATATGATTTTGCTATGATACTTTAGTAAGGCGTTTAGAGGAGCTCGTGGCTAAATAATAACAGCCGCAATCTTCAAGGTAAAGCAACGCTTGCCGAGGTCATTCCGTGGATGGGTGACCATCTTTACTTATCGAGTTTCCTTCGTGCCTTGGAAATGACAGCCGTCATTTGAAGGTTCATGATGAATCCATACCATACTAGTTGGCTCTGTATTAGTACATAATATCCGGCGAAAGAAACTTCGTTCAAAGCGAGTTCCCATGACATCCCCAACATGTTTTTAGGGTTCCGAAGTCAACAAGGAACCCTTATAGTTTCGCTCTGTCCGTCTGTCCGTCCGCAGCTTAGCTCAGAGAATCTAAGTACTAGAAAGCTATAATTTGGCTTGTATATACATATTAATAATTCCGACAAAGTGGTAACATAAAATCATGAAAAATAATTTTTTTTCGGGTATCTCCCATAGACGTAAAGTGGGGATGTATTTTTTTTTCTCATCTCTCCCATGGTGTGGGGTATCGTTGGATAGGCCATTCAAAAATATTATGGGTTTGTTACAACCATTTTTCGATTCAGAGATTCGTTTGCGTAAAATTAAGCTTTAAGTTGCAAATTTATGCTAGAGTCAAGTGTCCCCCCTCCCCTGCCAGCGAAATGGTTGCTCTTGGCTACGTGAAAAAATTTACGGCAGTAGTAAATATAACGAAATTAAAAGGAAAATTATTACGGATAACAAGGCTTTACAAGTTTACGAGTAATAGTCGACCAACTTATAAAATGTACTTGGAACAGTAAAAATTTTGTACAAATGCCATTGAAAAATTACTTAAATAAAGTTGATAGCTGTGTAAAACAGAGTAAATATAATGCTTACAAACCATGTTAAAGTATACAAAAATGAAATCATAACAGGCTTTTCAAGTTTACGAGTAATAGTCGACCAACTTATAAAATGTACTTGGCACAGTAAATTTTTTGTACAAATGCCATTGAAAAATTACTTAAATAAAGTTGATAGCTGTGTAAAACAGAGTAAATATAATGCTTACAAACCATGTAAAAGTATACAAAAATGAAATCATAACAGGCTTTTCAAGTTTACGAGTAATAGTCGACCAACTTATAAAATGTACTTTGGCACAGTAAATTTTTTGTACAAATGCCATTGAAAAATTACTTAAATAACTTTGTTAGTTGTGTAAAACCGATAGTAAATTTATGCTTAAGAACCATGTAAAAATATACAAAAATAAAATCATAACATCCTTAATAATAATCATTTCTAAATTAATAATGTTTAAGCTCGAATAACGCATTGGAGTGGCCGGAGTCGTTGGCAGAAGCAGTCCGTAGTCCATACGGCGCATGCGCGTGGTGGACTCTATTTTGTGTTAGTGCAGAAGTATTTTCGACGTTTTGTAATTAAAACGTAAAAGTAAAGTCAAATTAGATTCGATTTCCAAGCAAATAACTAATTTTCTTTTGTCGATATCCTTCTATAAAAACAATATTCGACCCGACTTCATCACTAATTGAGTAGCGTAAAACTTTGCATAACGAAATAGTGAATACCGCAGATTAGAGGTGAATCCTCTAATCTGCGGTATTAACTATTTCGTTATGCAAAGTTTTACGCTACTCAATTAGTGATGAAGTCGGGTCGAATATCACCTCTAATCTGCGGTATTAGAGGAGATTAGAGGTGAATTCATACGATTTTTCTAATTCCGAAAGAGAAATAAACAAGGAGCGTGCACGCACGGATCCAGGAACGAACTATACCATTCCCCGTGGCTCTAACGCGCGCTCGTATCGGCTCCTTTCGCAATTCGCACCCGCGGTGGTACTCAAATAGATAATATTTTTCTAACTTCAGTTGCGAAGTTGGATTTTATAACTCCTTCTTCAGTTACCAGTTAGTCCTTATTTAGTTTAAGTCAAGAGTGAATAGATTACATCTAGGCAAGCGTGCTTTACCGTAGACCACATCATCGCTTACCATCAGGCGAGATAGTGGTCAAACGCGAGAATATAGATTAAAAAAGAACATCATCCTATGTGGGCCCGTTTTAAGACTTTGTGAGCCGCTGAAACCGTTCTAATATTCATGTAACAACAACAAAAACCTCTTTTTAGTCCGCATTAATATGCACCTTCGGAACCCTATTAATGCGCGTGGCGCGACACGCACTTGGCCGGTTTTTTTTAATTTGGTTCTAATCGGATCAAGTGTAATTGAGAAGAATCGATTGTAACTTTTTAGTGACAGTACTATCGATACGATTTTGCCAATAATTTCTTGAAATCAGATAAATCAACGTTTTGTGTTGCACTTCGATAGGTACAAAAAATAAAAATAATGAATGTTCATTTCGGCTTACGCAAATGTCTTTAGAAGTAGGTTTATTGGCTAAAATTTTTCGTAGAATGGAATCTTATGTTATTTTTGTCAAACAAAAACATGAAAAAAGCTTTTAATTATTTTATTAATTCACGAAAGTTCTAGAAGAAAAATAAAACCGTAATAATTCAATAATGAATATTTGAATGTTACGAGCTAGTGAGAAAGGGCAGTTGTTTAGCCATGTCCTTTACTGTCATTTAGTTTTAATATATCACAAGGTATTTTTTATAGAATTTAATAAAAGATGAGTGTACTTTAGCTAGTCTATAAGATGGTTGATACAACTTATCTTTATTTCTCGCATTACAATTGTGTCTATCACTGACTTTATTAAAGAGATGTATATTTTTCCTTACATACATAATATTTTTATAAATGTATTGGCAAGAAACTGTCATAATATTAATATTTTTAAATAGTTCCCTATGAGATTCTCGGTGACTTAACTTATATATGGCTCTGTTCCATCCTGGATAGCAAACCTTGCATGTAGTGAATTGTAGTTGAGAACAGCGTTGTGTCATCCGCATAGCGCAGGTTCAATATCCTCATCCTCATCCACCTATTGATATATCGTTCGTCCAATCTTTAAGGGTAATTAATCCACTTATCAGTTCGGGGTAAATGTTGAATGTTGAACGTGTTTGTCTACTCTTCATTATTAAAAGACGGACAAACCTATTTTAAACCAATAAAGCCCCAAGATACAATACCCGTAAATGAATCTTCTCAAGCTCGGATCATTCAACCACGCAAGATCGTTAATTTTCAAAACAGTATTTAAAATTTGAAAACCTCATTAAGATAGGCGGGCTTCCACATAAAGGGTTTTGGAATAATACAAAAGGTAATTTTCGCTTATTCATTAAATGTAATTAAAAGGGGGTGTAATGGTGGTGGCTTCGCGAAATTAATATCGTGCAAAATAACAGGCAAGTCAGTGGCTCCTTGATATTCGCTTAATAGTCGTAAGCGGTGAACGGCTCGTTAGCAGACGATCCAAGTTGGCTGGCACTTTTTAGAGGGTGTATGTATGAAGTTTATCATGTGTTTACTCTTCGGTGAGGTTTTTATGTCAATATTTTTTGTATGATGTTCTTGGCAAATTTAAAGTTTTTCGGTTATATCAAAACTGTTAACTTCTATGCATTTAATAAAAACAAATGGTGTGAATGTGTGAGTCAAAATATGTGTGGTGTAACTTTAAATGATAGATTGAGGAATGAGGTAATAAGACAACGTTGTGGTTTAAAAGAAGATGTAGTGACTAAAATTGAAAAGAGTATGTTAAGATGGTTTGGTCATGTTGAGAGAATGAATGAAAGGCGACTAACGAAAGGTATTTACATGGCAGACGTGAATGGAAACGCCAGGAGGGGACGCCCTAGAAAGACATACATAGACCTTATAGGTGATGTTCTTCAGAAAGGCCAGGTGCGCAGTACTCATAACCGGCGTGTGTGTATGACTAGATGTATGAATGTGAGTGAAGCAAAAGTAGTATGTAAGGATCGTAGCAGGTGGCGTTCTGTAGTTTCTGCCTACCCCCATGGGAAAAAGGCGTGAGTTTATGTATGTATGTAAAAGAAGATCACAGCAATACTTTGTCTGTCTTTTACCATTATTACCCAACATTTCTGTCATATTGAGTGACCGAGAAAGTAAAAGACTTTTATCTACACTCACAACGTAATGTTAAAAATATGAATGCAAAAAGTATTGTATAAACACGTACTTTTTTTTCGTTGATAGGTAAAATTTTAAAAAATAACCATTACAGAGCAATAGTTTCCTTCGATTAATTTTTGTTATCTTATCTGTTGAGGAAAACACCGCATGATATATTATGTTTAATTATGCTATTTATTTTAATACTACTTTATTTTTGTAAGCCTACTACAAATAGTACAATTATCTGCACTGTTTACTAAGATATGATTAAAAAAACGTACGTAAAAACATCATTAATATTGAAGAAGATCTCTGAAAAAAGTGGATGGAATGAATGTAGATATATTATCTTTAGAAGTAATTAGAGTTTGTGATGATTATAATGTTTTGTTAGAGTTAGATAAGTTTATCATGAAATAAACGCTTATCAGGAAGGTTTTTCACCTTAAGAATTCTCATTTTAATTTTAAAGTACATATATTACAAGCGACACGAAAACAGCTTAGGATCAACAGATCCAGGAGTGTTGTGGACGAATAAAATTGCTAATGCATCATACATACTACTGATACCTAGCAACATTGACACATGGATCCTTCTAACAGTGAAGTGAGTGAACCCGAAGATACAAAAGAAAAGGTTAGAAAAGAAGACACAGATGAATCTACTCCTCTTAAACCAAATCCAGAAGAAACGGTCGAGAAAAATGAAAAGAAAAAGAAATTAACATTCAAAGAAAGACTGAAAGTAATTAAAGAAAACATATCTGTGGAACCTATCATGTTATGCTATGTTATACCTGGTATGCTCACATCATTAGCACTACAAAATTTAAATTTAGAAAAGGCCTGCAGAGTCAATCTAAATTACAGCACAGAAGTATGTGATGCACTGAATTCAAGACAAACGGAAAATTATACGTTTGAGGAGCAGGAAGTACAAAGAGTAACAGCAAGTGTCACATTATGGAAGAATATAATTCAAACAGTGTTCCCTGTGATTATTATGCTTTTCGTTGGAGCTTGGAGTGACAAGACTGGAAAAAGAAAAGCGATCATTATGCTTCCTATAGTTGGAGAAGTTTTCTCGTGCCTTGGCATAATGATGAACACTTATTTCTTTAATTTGCCTGTGCAAGTGTCTGCGTTCACAGAAGTTATATTCCCAGCTTTAGTGGGAGGAGGTTACACAAATTCTATTGGTGTGTATAGTTATATTGGTGACATCACAACTGAAGAAGACAGGACCTTCCGGATGGGGTTGGTGACCATGTGCTCGTACATAGGCTATCCCATCGGATCTGCTTTGAGCGGTGTATTGTTTGCCTGGGCTGGGTATTACGGTGTGTTTTCAGTGGCATTATCGTTCCATTTGTTTAGTTTGGTATATGGATACACGTATTTGAAAGAACCAAGACAAAGGGCTGAAAAGAAAATTGTAAGTAAACGTTCATATGAACTGCTTAAGATTATTTCTTAATTTTTAAGATTATTGTGTTATTAAAAAAAAACCTTTTTCGAAGATATCCTCGATTTTTTTGTTCCGCTGTGAAAAATCGACATTGGATGACAAACCCTGAGACCAGACGGAGTCCGTAAGACTCGTACTGACTAAAAACCACCCTGGTGTTCCGTCTTACACCTACGCTGGGGGTCGCGGGACCCGCGGGACCGCAGCCGTCGCCAGCAGCGCTGCTTCGTTGTACGAACTCCCCCGGGCGGTTAACAGCTTACAGTCCGCGTAACACGTCAGGTCTACGCCCGGTTGGATTTCGCCCCTCAGCACCCAGTCGTACCTGATGTTCCACAGGGGCGGGCCCAAGGCCGAGCCCTGTGGAACACCGCACCTTGAACCACAACCGCACCGCAACTTGAATTTATTTGGCAACTCGTTAAGAATGTGAAAAACAAAATAGAATTAGTTTTTGAATTTTGCGATTTGATTTTCATTATGTGGTGATATATCATTCATAACATATGATTATTACAAATTTCCTGTGTAATTACCTAACTAGAGAGAAATCTAATACATTTATGTTCAGCAAACTCTGAAACAGATTTCTTATAAGTTTTTTTTTTTTTATTAAATTTTCAGGAAAACAAGAAGCACAAAAGGAAATGTTTTCTGCGAGAATTCTTTGATGTGAGCCTGGTGACTGAAACGTTTATGGTGGCTTTCAGAAAAGGTCCTGGAAACAGAAGGATGCTTATTTGTTTGCTGCTCATTGTCATGTGCGTTATCTATGGACCTATGAGTGGTATGTGGTATACTGCTTAAGATATAATATAGATTTGTTCTTGGCTTTCAGTATTTTCTCTCCATTTACTTACACGTCAATCTTCAAAACAAGAGTAAACAAGAATCACTAGTAGTGTTATTCTAAAAATCTAACCGTGGAAATTTAAGTAAGTGAATATGAAGTGTGTTATCAACCTTTCAAATGAAGGTGAAATTACATCTCACAAGTTCCCTGCACCTAAGTTTTCACGGTGAGATGTTTATAGAGTAGACTGACTCGACTCACCCGTTACATTGTAGACCTCATTCATCGCTTTCTATCAGGCGGGATCAAGGTCAAGAGGTGGCTCATCAAGTACTTGTAATAATATATTTTTTTGTACTTGGCGTTTAGATGCATTGCTAGTAACTAATATGTTTTTTTTTATTTCAGGTGAAGCCACAATAATGTACCTATTCACGCGATACAAGTTCCACTGGGACGACGTCCAGTTCAGCATGTGGTATACTTACGTTATAATCACCAATTTGTCAGGTATTATAGAGTATACATTACTTTGTTTGACAGTGGAACCGTGGTCCTGAATAATTCAGGACATAATCTATGTAAACATTCTCGCAACACATTGGTAATGATATAGATCGACCTAGAGGAAAAAATCCTTTACGCTGGTCAGACCAAATCCGCACCTCATTGAGCATGAAAGCCTCAGAAGCCGTGCATGTTGCTGAAATTAGGAGCAAGTGGAGAAACTTAATCAAGGAGAAGGTTTTGAAACCAAGATGTGGTCACGCGCCCCAGCATTGGGGAATCGACATAAGGAGGCAGATAGACGTATGCGAAACAGGTTGTAAAGTACCGTTATTTGCTTTGAAAAGGGAGGATCCTCTGACCAGAGGGGTGTTTTTGTCTGGTGCGCAACTGCCAAATGGTTCTTGTCATGGGTGAACTATAAATACGCGATGAAGGATTGTGTGACGTCAGTTAGTTTTGTAGATCGTATATGGCGGCAAAGATGCCGCTACAATCACACTATAATATTATAAAGGTGAAAGTTTGTGAGTGTGTGTGTGTTTGTATGTTTTTTACTACTTCACGATCAAACGGCTGAACGAATCTGGATAAAATTTGGTACAGACATAGATTATAGTCAGGAATACTACATAGGATAATTTTTATGCAGGGAATATGTTCCCTCAGTATAATTTTTGCGAGCAAAGCTGCTGGAAGAAGCTGGTGATGCATAAAAGCTCTTCACGAGTGTAGTTTGTGTGTGTATGTGAATGTCTGGTGCACTCTGGGTAGTGTTAGTCCACCATCAGTGTGTTGGTTGTTACGAGGTTATCAGGAGTTCTTATAAAGTTGATCCCATCGCCAAACAAAACTTCATCAAAAAATATTATCATTAATAATATTATTATTATTACTAACCCACATGGACACTAGGTTCATTACATTTCACCAAGAAAAAAAATAGGCTCGCGTTGTGAATAACGATCACTGCCTCGTACAATAGCCACTCAGTGGTTACCTACGCCACAATGGCTACAACAACAAATTTTAAAGAAAAATACTACTTTCCAGGAACATTCTTCTCAATAACCCTGTTCAGTAACTACCTGAAGCTGGATGATGCCTTGCTCGGTCTCATATCTAACACAAGCAAGATCGCCGCAGCCTTCGCCTATGCGTTTGCTAGCACCACCTGGATGATATACTTAGGTGAGGCCTTGTTATTTAACTTACTTTGGACAAATAGAGACAAAAAGACAATGTAATTAAATGGTACTAGAAACCTGGTGCTGAAGCATCTACGTAATTAACATTATAACATTATGTTAATTATCTATTTTATTTACTTACGTCCGGGTGTCACGAGAGGGGTGCCAAGTGGTAATCAGCGCTGCGTATCTGTCGCCCAGCAAACACTGAGTTGGTAACCCTTTTGGTATGGGCACGCCCGGCGCAATTCTTAATCCTTGTTTGTACTTTTTTACTATTCTTCTGTTACTTTGTGATTGCTGCTTTTGTGTTGTGTCTGTGTCGAATAAATGTTTTCTAATCTATTCTACTCTGTTTGACTCCATTCAACTCTGTTCTGCTCAATTCTGCTCTATACTACTATGTTCTACTCTATTCTGCACTAATCTACTCTAATCTACTCTGCACTACACACTACACTATTCTACTTTATTCTTCGCTATTCTAATCTATTCGACTCTATTCTTCTCTTTTCTACTCCATTATTCTCTATCCTACTCTATTATGCTTTATTCTACTCTATTCGATTCTAGTCTATTCTATTCTACTATATACTACCCTATTCTACTCTATTCTACTGTGGTCTACTTTATTCTACTCTATTCTAATCTACCCTACTCAATTCTAAACTATTCTACTGTATTATAACTTTTGTCATGAATCTTAGGTTGCCTTTTTAGCATCTATGGATTTTTGGATGAAACTCTCTTAAACTAGGTTCATTAGCCGAAAGACATCCATTGCTGGATATAGACCAGCTGGATATCTTTCGGCTGATATAACTCCATAATTTATTGATAGAGCTGCTTCTAGTGGTCGGTCAAAATAACTAAATTGACTGATGTACATAAGCTGAAGAATATAATAGAATATAATAGAGTAGAATGGAGTAGAATAGATTATACTAGTATTATGTTTTTTTTTTCTATCCACAGCACCTGCTATAGATATGTTGAGTGGAATCTCATTCATCGCAATACAGTCCATATCCACGAAGCTTGTAGACGGAGAAGAATTTGGTAAGTAAACTAAGTAAATCTATTTTTTTTTAAAGGTCAGTCAATATTTATGGCTTTTCTTTTCCTGTAAGATGGTGCTTATACTCAGTCCTGCAAAGGATAGAAAGGACCAGTGAGGAAGCAGTGGTGGGCCAGTGGTAACGGCTGCGACTAACAAGTTGTAGGTTGTGGATTTGAACCCTGGCAGGCGCTTTAATTTTTAGGGTTCCGTACCCAAAGGGTAAAAAAACGGGACCCTATTACTGAGAATCCGCGATCCGTCTGTCTGTCACCAGGCTGTATCTCATGAACCGCGATAGCTGGACAGTTGAAATTTTCACAAATGATGTACATCTGTTGCCGGTATAACAACAAACAAAAATACTAAAAACAGAATAAAATAAATATTTAAGTGGGGCTTCCATACAACAAACGTGATTTTTGTGCCGTTTTTTGCGATAATAGTACGGAACCATTAGTGCGCGAGTCCGACTCGCACTTGGCCGGTTTTTGTAAATTATTGGATCACCACTGCTCTCAAAACGGTGAAGGAAAAATCATGAGGAAACCGGCATGTCCTAGAACCACACATTCGAAGACATGACGACATCCACAAACCCGCACTGAGCCCGTGTGGTGGATAACGGCCAATTCCTTCTCACAGAGAGGAGGCCTGTGTCCCAGCAGTGGGAACATTAAAAGGATGATCATGATAATGATGAAAGGATAGAAAAATCCTCGAGTTCTAACTGTCATGTTGTTTTTAATTCATTTTTCAGGCAAGCTAAACTCTCTCTTCGGATTAGTCGAAGCCATGATACCCTTAATATATGGACCCCTCTACTCCAGGGTCTATATGGCAACTATCAACATTTTCCCCGGAACTGTCTACCTATTAGGAGCATTGTTGACAATGCCTGCTTTTGCTATATTTGGGTAAGGAAACGAATACTAACACAAAATGATAACTAAAGATCAAGGTCCTAAAACTTTCACGGTAGCCTCTTCTTCAACTTCAGTTGATCTCTTTTTGGCACATCATAAGTGTTAAATCACTTTGATATCAAGTAAGCTCCCATCCAGAAAGATCTGGCGAAAGGTCCTACGCATTTCACGAGGTATGGTTGAAGGAGGCATGGGTGAAGAGTTTCTGAATGGATTTAGGGGAGCGCTTTGCCCAGCAGTGGGTCAGTAACGGCTATAAAAATATAAATTTAAAAAATCTCCAACTCCAAAACCTCTAAAAAGTAAAAAAAAAGGCTCGGACTCGCGTCGGCGGACCGCTTTTAATGAATTTTTTTCAGTCTCCTTTTTCCGTCGGGGGTTAAAAAGCTCCCATTATCAATAGATTATGGGAAAATTATATTTATTCGATACATAAATGAAACGGTCGGTAAAGGCTTGTGACGTTTTATTTCTTCGTGTTAGACAAACTTCTACCCTGTCGAAGGAAGTCGGTTTGTTACCTATCCGCCTAATTCTTAGGGAGTTTAAAAAGCCTTCAAAATAGTTTAATTATTATTTATGCACATCTGCCCATCCCTTCGAGCAAAAGTGTCGTGATGTTATGTTAATTTGCAGGTGGATGTACTACCAACACAAAAAGGAAAGATTACAAAACGAAGCAGCCATGGAGGATGGCGAAAAGGACTTGGGTGAAAAATTAAAATGAATAATAATGGATTTGGTTCTTATCTTTTTTGTGAAACTAAATTAGACCCGAACTCCCCAATACTCCCAATATACCAAAGAAATTGAGAATTGTTTTACTAAGGTCAAATTTAACCAGGGTTAGATAAAATAAAAGCTGAATAAAATTGATGTCTAACGGTTTTCGTATGGAAACACTTCTGTCAAGAATTCAAGATCTATCCGGCAAAGATTTGATGATCCTACTAATACTCGTATTATAAATAAATGTGATACTAATATTATAAATGTGAATATGTTTGAAAAAGTTTGTGAGTATGTTTGTTACTCTTTCAGCAGCAGATAGCGTATATCATACTGGATTAACACATAGCATACTTTTTATCGAGATAGTAGGTATCTTTGCTACAATTTCGACTATCATGCGGGCGGAACCGCGCGAAGCAACTAGTACGATGTATAAATTGGCCGAAATTCAACTAATATTTGAAATAATTGGTCATTGCAAAGGTGACAGGTTGTCGCCCCGGGCCAGATTTTGCTAATCCTTAGTTTATCCAATTAAAAGCTTTTAAAATACGTTAATTTTAGAATAAGTTTTGCATGTTGGGAATATAACTTTTTCGCAAACATGCTTGGCAATTTAAGCATTATTTTGACAACCCTCTTCGAGATAAATCGAAATTGCTGTACTGGCCAAATACACGCGAGCAGTGGCCAGCAAACGTTGTATTAAAATCCATATCTGTCGTGGTTTAGCGGCCAAATAAATTACATAGTAAACTCATATCTATCGTGTAATTTAAAAATGGAACAATCTTTTAATCTGAAACATGGTAACCAAGGAAGACAAAAAAACAAAAAAAGAAGAAACAATAAAGAAACATGAGAAAAATAACAAATGAACACTTTAACGCGGGCAAAATTATTGTTGTTCGTCATTGATTTTAAAAAGTAATTGTATATGACAAAATGAGTTCTAGGTACTATTTGAGAAAAGTACTATACAAGCCTTGGCCACAACTAGACATTGCTGGACGAACCTGTAAATGTGGGCCGAGGCGAAGCCGAGTCACACATACGTAAGTCCATGCCTCGTTTGCTGGCCGCTGCAGCAATGTACCATTTAAAACATCTTTGATAAACCAAGTCTGTTTTTTTTTCTTGTTGACAGCTTTTACGTAGCATAGATTACTTCTACTTCTATGCTTTTTATCCATCTCGATTTTTTCAGAGATTTCAAATTTGTTCGCAGACATAAAAACAAACAGAAAATTATACGTCTTATGATTAGTATTCTTTTATAAGTTAAGATAACAAGTTTTACGATTCACCGAGCGCATAACATATTTCTATGGAAATAACCACTGATAAACGACAATAACAGCGAAAATAGAAACATAATTCCTTCCATAATACCTCGTGATACCTTTCCTACTGAATACACATCATTCAATTTTATTGAATTGACTTAGAATGTAACCTTGTTAGATAACACAAAAATGACGTTGCACAGATCTGTAGTGACGTCATAGTGACGTAGAACTATGCTGTTGTAGAGCAAAGCGTCGTAGTATGTAGTGTCGTAGCACGTAATGTCATAGCACGCAGTGTCGTAGCGCTTAATATCGTAGAATGTAATGTCGTAACATGTAGTTTCATTGCGCGTCGCGTCTTGACAAAAGTACGTGCACTGCATATACTTTTGTGACAGTGGTAGGTGCAGAAGTTACCTTTCAGGGTCAAGTTATGGCCAGAGCGTCGTAGTACTGTTGTATAGTAGCATAATGGATCTAGTATTAACAAGGAGAAGCAAAGTAGAGTAGGGACACCATTTGCCACACTTAATACTCTCATTTGGTCTGTTGTGAGTGGGTTCCAGACTAAAATAGCCAGCCTATCTCCATAAGTTTCCTGGTATCTGTTCCGAGTATTTGCGCACACTGAGAAGGCTTTGTTTTCAGGATGATGTCGGTGGCTGATTCCTCGGCGTTAAAGCAGCACTCGCAAAATTGGCTGTCTGTGGCGCCTATGTTTAAAAGATGTTTCTTAGGGAGCAGGGACCCGTAAGTTGCCGTATGATCTAGGAGCAACTATATCTACTTATGATTATTTCCAATAATCCCACTTAACAATTCAGGCTGAAAGGATTTTAATATAATGAAGAAAAACAAACTATCCAATATTGTAAGTACATAATATATTCATCACCTGACCCGATTGATCAATCAATTACTCCCGATCCCGATGGCTCGAACAAAGCCCGGCAATACATATTGCACAGTTTATTTTGAAATTAAAGAAAGAAAAACTTTTTATTTTAATCGCACAGCCTGTTGGTTTTCGCTGTCCTCTTTCAGGGCTGCGTTTCTTATTCTATCTTTTTTGTGTTCGAAGTACAGCCACCTGAAAATAAATAGATTACATACTTTAAAATTAAAAGGTTTTTTGAATAACCTTAAAAGAGATTAAAAATAATGTACCAAATTATATTTAGAGAGGTGACTATGGAATTTTTTTCAACTAGTATTTGCACCAATAGAGACGTGGTCGCTTACAATGTGCCTTATCAGAAAGCTTACAGTCACTCAAAGGGCAATGGAGAGGGCTATGCTCGGAGTTTCCTTGCGTGATCGAATCAGAAATGTAGAGATCCGCAAGAGAACCAGGGTTACCGACATAGCCCGAAGAATTGCCAAACTTAAGTGGCAGTGGGCAGGGCACATTGCTCGCAGAACGGATGGCCGATGGGGCAGAAAGGTTCTGGAGTGGCGACCGCGAACCGGCAGACGTTGCGTTGGAAGGCCTCCCACCAGGTGGACCGATAACCTGGTGAAGGTTGCGGGGATCCGCTGGTTGCGAGACGCACGGAACCGGTCAATGTGTCGACGCTTGGGGGAGGCCTATGTCCAGCAGTGGACGTCTTTCGGCTGATATGATGATGAGAATTTGCACCTAACTGTTAGGCCTCTTGTGACAATATTCGATTTATAACAACATGACTTGTGGACACACACACAAAGCTGCATATACCTCCAATGGTGACCAACTATGCGTCGTTGCTTTTTGAAATATACGTCAGTGTGATGAGACTTGGTAAGAGAATGAGCTATGTGCCAAAAAATCGATTGACAAAACTACCTAGCATGAAAGGCTTTAAAGTCCCAAAAAAAAATCTTGTACAAGATGGAGACAGAAATGGCAAACTTTACCCAAATATAGCAATAGCTGGCAGTGTCATTAATGCTCCTAGTAAGAAGACAGCTCCCGGCAGAATGTTGAGTGTTGCCATATACACCCTGGAGTAGAGGGGCCCGTATAGCAAGGGCATGGTTGCTTCTGCTAACCCGAAGAGAGAGTTCACCTTGCCTGAAATAATATAAACCATACATTTAATTAGGAGGCGACAGAAACAGACAGAAATATAGAGAAAGGTAGATATATTGCAGTGCCATCTATGCTGCCATATACGAACTACAAAAACACCTGACGCGACGTCACAAAAATCCTGCAGCGCCTTATCAAAGTTCTCCGTGCGATTTGAACATAATATGCCATAGCCCGACAAAAACCATTTGCAAAAACAGCAGTTGACCACCAGACAGATGAATTATTCGACCAACACCCATTTGATCGAATTCATGTCGAATTAGATTAGAATAGAATAGAATTTTCATTTATTTGGTCAGAATGTAGGTATTTACAATAAGGTGGTTAAAGAATCCTTGTACATTCTACCATTTTGGCATGCAAACATTGATGCAATTCATAATCAAACATACAAATAGTGGTGCAGTTCATCAACAAACATACAACCATTGATTAACAACTAAAATTGATCAGCTAGGAAATCCGTTACGGAGTAATATCATTTATGTAATAGAAGTTCAGTTAGTTTCTTTTTGAAAGTTGTTACTGGTTCCTCTTTTATGGAATTAGGAATGTGGTTAAATATAGCCGGTGCCATACCAAAAACACTTTTCTTCAACAGAGCTGTTCTATGTACCTGAGCGTAACAAGTTTTGGTATTGAGATCGCAAAATCACATCTCGGTATCTGCTTTCCGATAAAGTTAAAAATAGATGTCGATTACATTTAACAACAAGTAAAATTTCAAAATTTAAAAACCCCCGACAATTTTTTATATCATGCTACATAATTTATCTAGTACATAGTAGATACGCGTCGATCGGCAATCTATCATATAATCTAACACGTAATTATGACGATATCTTGCGAAAACACCCCGATTCAAGCAGTCAAACGGCCCATAACATAACGGCTAAACAGATTTTACTCAAACATAGCTAAGAACACTTTCGACAAAGTCACCTTTCAAACAAAAAAAACTAAATTAAAATTGGTTCAACCGTTTAGGCGCTATGATGCCACAGACAGACACACAGATACACAGCAATACACGTCAAACTTATAACACCCCTCTTTTTGCGTCGGGGGTTCAAAATTATCTTTTTGATTCACTGGGATTACTTACCAAATTCTTCTCCATTCACCAACTTCGTAGCAATAGACCGCATTGCTATAAAAGAGGTACCATTCAAGATTTCCAGTAGAGGTGCTGCGAACAGAAAACAACAGTTTATAAGTTAGTTAGTTTGTTATTAGTTATTTAGTTTCTTATCCTTTGCTTGGGTCACGTCACTCGATTTTTATCATAAAAGAAGTCAGCTGAAATGATGTTGTAAGAACTAAAGACAGCTAGGATAGGAGGACTACAAGTAAAATTTCAAAATTTAAAAACCCCCGGCATATTTTTATTTCATGGTACATAATTTATCTAGTACATAGTAGATACGCTTCGATCTGCAATCAATTGAACACGTAATTATGACACGATATCTTGCGTAAACACCCCGATTCAAACTGTGAACACTCTCGACAAAATCACATTTCAAACAAAAAAAAATCGGTTCACCCGTTTGGACGCTACGATGCCACAGACAGACACGCATATACACAGATACACAGCAACACACACCAAACTTATAACTCCCCTCTTTTCCCGTCGGGGGTTAAAAACAAGACCACAGGAGCTAGGCAATATTTTCAAGGAGCCTTTGCACTCAAATCTAAATCAGAATCTGTCAAAAAGGCTCTTTCGTGATGATGCGATATCGCGCACGTATTATACAAGCTTTTATTTAACTTGACATGTATGTATGTAAGTGTTTTCTCTTAAATCTTGCAATTGAATTTAAAAGCAGTTATCGTCGTAGGTCGTGGGTTCGAGCCCAGAACTTTTTTTTACTTTGTGTAAATTATTTCATCACCACTGCTCTGCAAAACGGTGAAGGAAAACATCGTGAGGAAAAACCGGCATGTCCTAGAACCAAAAATTCGAAGATATGTGACATTCACCAACCCGCACTGGGTCCGCGTGGTGGATTACGGCCCATTCCCTCTCACACAGAGGAGGCCTGTGTCCCAGCAGTGGGAACATTAATAGGCTGATGATGTGTGATGTGATTCAAATGAAATTTTGCAAACACGTTTAGTTTGGATGGCAATGCATGGTTAGCTAAGTGACGTCATTCTAAATCCAATATGGCGGATGGCTCAAGATGGCAGAATAGTATTTTTTGTGCACTACCATGATATGGGTATCAAATGAAAGGGTTTGCTGAGAAAATACGAAAAAAGATTAAAAAAAAAAAATTGTAATTTTATTCAAATAAAAATTGCATGGCGTATCGGTCGAATTGCATCCATGTTTACTTGCAATTTTACTTAGTAAAAATCGCTTATCGGTATAATATAAATCAAATTGCATCACGCCATCAGGAAAGGCACTTATGTGTAATGTGTGTGTCACCCAGAGATATATGTATTTTATATTTCTATGGTGTCACCTAATGTGTCACACTTCGGTGTTTTTGACAGTTTGCACCTTTTGTATTTTTTTATATTGATTGTCACCGAGTTGAGATGCAAGTATTGCAACGCATGGCAATAACTTGAATTTAAATGTTTTTAGCCAAATGCAAGGAGAGGATTATGATTTTCGCGCGTATCTTGTATTTTTTTTTGTATGTATGTAATATTCTTTATTTCCTCTTATCTTTCAAATCGCTAGACGGATTTATATAATTAAGACATCGGTAGATACGTCTTGACCGCCAAAGTGTTCTTAGAAAGGTGAGAACCAAAATTTCGAAGATATGTGACACCCACCAACCCGCACTGGGCTCGTGTGGTGGATAAAGGCCCCTTCCCTCTCCCACAGGAGACGTATGTCCCAGCAGTGGGAACATTAAAAGGCTGATGATGGTAAATTAGAATAAGGGATCTCGCATTTGAGAAGAATACATTTAAAGCCTTGAATGATGAAACGTTTATTTATTCAATTGGTATTACTCGTAGTGCAGTGAAAAGCCAAGTGAAATTTACATATAAAAATGCAGACAAAATACGAAGAATTGTGTAATATTGGTAAGACCGATTGGTTTATAAAATAATAAAATAAAATTAATTCATCAAAAATGTAAAACTATCTCAGTATTATCTTTCGCAGAAAAATAATATTGGTATTGAATTAACCAACACATCAATTTTATAGATGTTATTCAGGCGTACCTAGAAACTTATTTATTCAACTTTTTAGCAGCAATAATTTTTAGTAGTTCGGTCAAAAAACGTACACATGCCTGTGCTTGTTATGGTCGGAAATGTGTACCATTTGTATACCGGGACTGATTCGTAGAAAGCTCATTAAGGGCCGGCGCTCATTGACGGCACGGCGCAACACGTCACTCTTCGGCATACCGAATCATTCTGTGGCATCCTGCGGCTTATTGAAGGATCCTGCGGCATACTGAAGTATCTTGCGGCATACTGAAGGATCTTGCAGCATACTGAAGGATCCTGCGGCATTCCGTGGCATAACGCATAGTGTTGTGGTATTCCACGCGCTCTTGCGTCTCGGGCGCTCGCGCTATCTGCTGAGAATGAGACCCCGACGGGCCAGATTCTACCTTATCTTAATTACTTAGCACTTACATTCCTTTAACAACATGAAGTAACCTATGCGTCTCACGTGATGCAGCGGCGTGCCGTGGCATCTTGGGTAATGTCGCGACGTGCTGTAGCATCCCGTAGAGTAACGTGACGTACCGTGCGATGCCGCGGCGCGTCATCACGCAAGACGTTTCGGCCTATTCATGTTAAAATAAAAGATTTTCAGTGCTAAATTCATTGAAATATGGTCTTAAATAATTTATCCACGAAAAAAAATGATTTACCACGCCGTGCCGTGCCATGCAGTCAGTCCGCGCCGACCCTAAGCCAATGGTCCTAGCTGTCATGTTTTTTTTTTACCTTCGTTACTGGTAGTCAGAAGTCTGAAAACCGACACCAGTCTAAGCCGAAGTTTAAAGAGTATCTTCTCACCCTAAACTAAGATGACACGGAATAATTACTTACACCATAAGAAGGCAAGCAGACACTCACATACAGACACAACACATAACACATACAACTCACATATACAACACACCCCACACAGAAAAGACATTCCCTTTCCCTTTTCCCCCCTTTCCAAATCTCGGAATTGCACTATGCTAAATTAATTATTTTATTGATTTAAGTTTTATATAATATACTCAGCATTGTTAATTTGTCTATTTTATCGCTAATATAATGGACGGATAGATGGACCCTGTAACACAGGTATTTCCTAGCATTGGGGTCATTGATCGTGTGTTTTGTACCTCATCAATTGCATCCTAAGTTGAGTGTCATCTGTAATTCTGTACTTTTTGTCAAATCAATTATTACTATTAATAATATATTCTTTGGTACTAGAGGTGTCGTGATACCCAGTTACTGTGTTGTGATGATCAGACTGATATGCAGTCGTTCCATGTAAAATCTTGGTATATAGTTGCATGCAGTTAAACTGAAAGGCGATCCCAATATACATAGTTGGAATAAAGGAAAATTACAACAATTTTTGCTCCCGATTTTATTTCATTGAGTAATGCTCCCAACCCTTTTGCAGGCTCACAGCCGTGCTCCAATTTCAGCTCTTTAAAATTCCATTCAATCACAATACATCATTTTGATATTCAATATGATATTATTGAACCATAAAGATAAAACATTACGTTCCCTAGTTTCATTTTATAGCGAAAAAGCTACATTATTCGGTTTATATAAAATTTTATCAATAAGTGCGCTTATTGAAAAATAAATAACCTGTTAACCTCTGAATAAAAGGTGACTTTTGGGATATTATGATTACAAATAGAGACTTTCGTTTTTACTATTCGATTTAAGGTTCTATCTACCATTTAAGACGAACCCATAGCTATCTTTTTACCCGACTGCCGAAGGAGGGTAATGTATTTATCAGTTTATGTAAGTATGTATGTTTGTTCCTATATGGCGTTCTAGAGACCAAACGCGTTGGCCGATTTTGATGATTCTTACATCAATCGATTCGTCTTATCCTTGCGAGTGCCACTGGCTACATTAAAATTGGAAAATAGAAAACGAAAATAGGCGGCTTTTACGCGCCATATTGTGGGGGCCCATTTTATTTTTCTTCCAATACCATCGTGTGGGGTATCAGAATAAAGGTTTTAAGAGGTAATTTCAAAAATATATAATTAAATGTTTTGTTTGTGGTTTTTTCTAGGCAAGCGTGCTTCATCGTCGACCGCATCATCGCTTACCATCAGGTGAGATAGTGGTCAAACGCGAGCATACCAATAAAAAAATGTACTTAATTCGTAAAAAAAATGTTAACTAAATATTTATAGTAGGTAAATAAAATAAGTTAAATTTAAAAAATAAAAAAACTTGACTGCTTAAGAAGCGAACTAAAAAGTCGTAAACAAGAAGAAAATCATGCTGTGCAGTCGGAGGACACGTCTGGTTTTGGTCAGCTAGCTTGCGAATATGCTTTTTTTTTACAAAGTCTTTATTCAGCACGAAACAGACCAAATCAAATATATTATCTGTTAGAAAGGGACATAACATCACGCCTGTGGGGAGTACGTAAGGTATAGGCAGAAGTGCACCTATGGTACACCCACATTTAGCCAGATATGTTATTAAAAAAAAAAAACAACAAAGCAATTTAGGTATTCGGGTACCCGGGCTTTTTTCATACCCGGGTATCGAGTATTTTATTTTCAGATATCCTGGTATCACCCTTTTACAAAAAAAATACCGCATCATTTGTTGTGGTGTGCTTAATTATTATGCCTACGTACCCGGTACCCGGGTTTTTCATCAAATATTACCCGGCATGCTTAAACCCGTGTATACCCAACCCGGGTACCCGGTGCCGAAAACCTATGGTTTCTAGCAGTAGCCAACGAAGCGTCAAGTTGCTCCGTGTATCTTCTAGATGATAAAGTCACCTTTCAAACAAAAAAAACATCGGTTCATCCGTTTAGGAGCTATGATGCCACATACAGATACACATATACACAAACAAACAGATACACACGTCAAACTTATAACAAGCCTATTTTTCCGTCGGGGGTTAAAAATGCTCTGTGTCCTCCAGACGAAAGACAAATGCGAATTAAATAGAATTCGAACACAATTTTCTTAATTGCGTCGTAATTGATAAAACGAAATATTTGAAGCTCAACGTCGAACGATCTAATTTGATTCAAAAATGCATTAATCAATAATCATAGATCTTTTTTATAAAATTCACTGATCTTTTTATCACTAATTAGTTTCTATTTTTATTTGATCTCGATATCAATGAAGGGAATGACATGTATTATTAATTGTTACAGACGAGATATTGTCATTGCTGATAACCTTCGCATCTTATCAGTAGACAAATACTGCATGCAAATAGTGTGTGAGATAATTTATATCACACCTAAGAATTACTTCTTTGTTTGTTTAAAGCTCTTACGTATGCTGCTTAAGAGTTTACTAGTAAGACAAACAACGTTGCATAACTGAAGTAAAATTGTTTTATTAATTTTTTATTTATATAATCATGCGGTAAGTAAACGAATGGTTTTCTCTCCCAAAATCTTAGACGCTGCTATACAGGGCTCTATTCCAAAGGGTAATTTTGATCTAAAATATGATAAACTTAATAATCGGTGGGTAAGTAACGTTAGACGAGTCCGTAAAGGCTATATTGTTTTCTGAATTGTTTGAAATGAGAAATAGTAAAAAACTATGGTTTACTGGAACAGCTGTCTAATCTAACCTTCAAAGCTTTTCAGTCTTATCTGTACTAATATTATAAAAAGGAAAGATTTATTTTATTTTTATTTTTGTATGTTACGAATAAACTTAAAAACTACTGAACCGATTTCAAAAATTCTTGCACCCTTGGGAAGCTACACTATCCCCGGGTGACAAAAGCTAATTTTTATCCCTGTATTCTCACGGGAACGGGAACTACACGGGTGAAACCGCGAGGCGTCCGCTGGTTTATAACTAAAAACTTCACATGTGTACGGATTTAGTTCATAAAATGACTTGTTGACTTTTTAATGATTGACTTGTTAATGATAATTACAAGTTAACTAAAGCTACCACAATATGGGTACCGGAAAATATACGGCGCAATCGCGGCAGACCCAGGCGAACATGTAGGGCGCAGGCCACATAGAAATGGCGTCAGGCGTGGACATGGCACGGGCGGTTTCCTATTCCATTCAAATTTCATACAAAATACATGGAAATTAAGCGCAATTTAGGACACACGGTATGTCGTTGCTCGGACGTGGTTAAGACGCGCCATTTCTGAGCCCGCGCCTGATCAAATTGCGCTTTATTTCCCTCCATTTTGTATGAAATTTGAATAGAATAGGAAGCCGCCCGTGCCATGTCCGCGCCCGACGCCATTTCTATGTGGCCTGCGCCTAGGGACGAACTTGACACCTGCAGAAAGGACTGGTCAACACTAGCCCAAAACCGAGAGAAATAGAAAGAATAAAGGGAGGCCTTTGCCCAGCAGTAGGATAATCAGGCTGGCAATTAAATCTATGTATACGGAGTGGACAAAAAATCGTGGCTCAAACGAAACAGGGTGATAGTTGGGTTTATTTGGAGTAAGTCTTAGAGGCATAGAGTTTAAAAAAAAAATTGTTTTGTATAGCTATTTAACATATTCAATTAAAAAATATTGTTTTTTTTCTGCAAATGCTAACAGATAATAAAAGCCGCACAGGTAGATCTTCAAGGTTAAGCAACGGTTGACGTGATCGGGCCGTGGATGGGTGACCATTTCAACATACCGAGATTCGTTAAGCCATTGGTCCCGGTTATCATTTGAAGATCTTTGACAGTCGTTACGGGTAGTCAGAAGCATGAGATCTGACACCAGTCTAGCCAAGGGGCACCGTGTTACCCAGTTACTGGGTTGTGGAGGTCAGATAAGCAGTCGCTCCTTGTAAAACACTGGTACTCAGCTGAATCTGGTAATAGTTGGAAAAAGGCTAGGCAGATTGATTGATGGTCAACTATCGCCCTGCTTCGTTTGATCCACGGTTGTTGCCCTCCCTGTATAAAAATGAATCCCTATTTCTCGTGGTCACGCCATAACTTGAGAACGGCTTTACCGATTTCATTCATATTTCTTTTTAGTTTTCTAATTCTTTGAAGAAGGATCTTAGGGGAAAAAAAATAAGAAAAACATTTAAAAAAGGGTAGGTAACCTACATACCTAATTTACCCTACCTACCTAAGGTAGGGTAGGTGTGTAGATATGTAGGCAGGTAGGGTAGGTAGGTAGGCAGGGTAAAGGGCTTAATACACTACATGGTATTCAGGGCCCTACATTTTAGTTTAGGATAGTGTAATAACTGTTAGGGAATTAGGGTTCTCAAAATATCGACCTTAATGACTCGGAATGGTGAAGTGACCCGGTATTCAGGTCCCTGAATATCGTGTAGTGTAATAAGTCCTTAAAGGTCTATCCACACATATCAGGGGAGCGCCCGGGACGTGACAGGGCCGGGTCCCGTCAGGGGCTCAAAAAAATATCGGTGGGAACATTTTATATGAACTCGTTTACACACGTCCGTGCCCGGGCACGGCCCTGATATGTGCGGATAGACCTTAAGGTAGGGTAGATAGGATAAAGCAGATAGGCAGGCAGTTAACGGGAACGAAGACGCGGGCACAGCTAGTCCTAAATAAATAACAAACACTACTACAGAGTAACTGCGCAAATGTCTAAACAAAGCCTTCGCATTATCTTAGAAAATAACACATAATGGCTTACTTTTACATACGTCACTGTTAGGCAAATGGCGCGAATGCATATTATATCTTTTGCTTGCTGTTGCCATTAATCAATCGACGCAAGGAGCATGTTGTGTTAGCTGTCAATTTTGAAAATGGATTACTGGTTAGACCTACGAGTGCAGCTATTTATATTTAAACAGTAATTTGAAGAAAGTGTTCAATATTGAAACGAAATATTGGCTGTTGTAGCATTCGTACTTTTTTATACTTAGGCATTTTTGAGAAACTCGTTTTACTATATTACTTATATTATAAAATGCGAAAGTTTGGATATATTGATGTTTCTTACTCAATCACGTCAGACTGGTGGATCGGATCTGGATGAAGTTTGACTCAGAGATAGATTATAGTCTGGAATATCACAGAGGCTACTTTTATCTCTGTCTGATGTTCCCTTGGAATAATAACACCATTTTCACGCGGGCGAAGCCGCTGGCAGAAGCTAAGTAGTCCTTTATATATTCTATTTCAAAATACTAGTTCCATTTCTACTAATACAGATAGTTTAATAATATTATTGAGGTATGTAATTTTGTACACTGATACCCTAAATTCTTCTCCTATCGTACAGTCCATCCAAAGGTTGTCTGTTAGAGATTGCCCTGTGCGATAAGACCGCCCATTGTACACTTGTTTTTGTGAATGTTTGTCCTGTACATATTTTGTGGTGTACAATACAGTATATAATAATGTAAATAATGCTATTGAGTCTTAAACTTGACGGATAATACCCAAACCGACACGTGATAAAACCGTAACAAAACAAACAGGGCTCTTTATATTTCCACAGGAAAATAGATAAACGAAAAAGCTTTTTTGCAAAAAAATACTACCGACTTCCAAATAAAAAACTACAAAGTGAAAAATAACTTTATTTTTGGAAGTCGGTGTCCATAACGCAAAAAATTGGTATCTACCAAATACACCGACTTAATCAGATCACCAAATGGGACCAATTTGAGAACATACTCTTTCAAACAAATACATAAAAAAAAGATACATACATGAAGTCGAACATGATCTATGTTCGACTTCATGTATGTTTTTTGTTTTCTCCTCCTTTTTGGTAAGTCGGATAAAAACAGTCATAGGTATATATATATTGTGACGTTATACCTGTATTTCTCCAAGAGGCTAAGGAAGGTTTTATTTGTAAACTCTTCAAAGGGAATAAAAAAGCTATCGAAAATCTAAAGTAGGACACGGATTATAACAACATAAAAAGCGAAGCTAAGCTAAGCTCTTCGACTCTTCACGTGACCAGAGGGCTGGCCTTTTCTTCGGCCAGAGAATTAGCATAGCCATACAACGTGGCAATGCCGCCAGCGTTCTGGGCACGTTTCCCATTGACATCGATGTGGACGAATTTTTTGATGCACAATAAGCTTTTTTGCCGTCTCCCTTTTGTATTTGTATATAGGTTTGTTTTTCTTAGAATATTCAATTGTATATATGTTAATAAATATCATTTACTAACATAATTTAAGTACTTACTAATACTATTATTAAGGTTTTAATTAAAGGAAAAATCACATAAAAATATTATAGTCCCTACCTAACTTAAATATAACTAAATCCCCTAAAATATAAACTAAATATTAACCGTTTACAAAGCCGTAACAGAGCTTAATTCATTTAACATAGTTTAAATGCAGTATAACTTATAACAGCTATTCTAAACTTTAGCTTTACAGTAAGGGCCCAGAGTTTACGACTCTTTAGTTTAGCACATAATCCGCTTGTATACGATGTTGTTATGTACAGATTTGGTACTCAATATGTGATCGTAGCTTTGTGTTATGTGCTAGATGAGACACGAATTCCCTCGTTTGGAGTATTCCGTGTTATGCTAGGGACAAAGTGAGTGGATTCTACAGATAGAATTAGGCGTAGTCGTAATATAAAGCTATCATCGTGCGAATACGCGATCGTCGTGTAAATTTGTTTGACAAATAGGAAAGCTCTTATAGTGCGACGACACGATTGGTTCTTCTCAAATCTATCTTATAACCTTTATATTAAGATGACGCCATTCAAGCGTTTATTAAACGACTTACCAAAAAAGAGAAGGTTCTTTGTTCGACTTCATGTATTTCAAGTGTTTTTTTTTTTTAATGTATTTTCACCGATATCTCCGTCAATTTTGGACCGATGTTGAAAATTATTTTTTCGTTTGAAAGAGTATGTTCCGAAATTGCGCACGGTTGGCGCAGTGGTTGAGCGATTGACTGCTGCGCTGCGTGTCGCGGGTTCGATTCCCGCACGGAACAAATATTTGTATGACCTACAGATAGTTGTTTCGGCTCTGGGTGTTTATGTATGTGAGTTTGTAAACGCACCCACGATACAGGAAGAAATTTCTAGTGTGGGGCAACGTTTAAAAAAAAAAAAAAAAAAAAAAAATAAAAAAAAAAAAAAATTGTATGGGGAAGATCTGATAAAGAACTTCGGAGATATACAACAGAGCTCTTCAATACATAACGGCCAACCTCGCGGGATTGCTGCAATCGCATGTCTGTTCATTGTGTATACCATTTCATAACATAACATTACGCCAGTACGCTCTTAAGGGGTACGCAGATCTCTCATTTCACCGGTTATGTTCAAGTTTCATGATATTTGGGTAATCTATTCTGGCGTTATAGGTACCGTACTAAACAACTTGCCTATTAGGTAGGTACAACTAAAAAAATAAAAAAAACTTTTTTGCAAAAAAATACTACCGACTTCCAAATGATAAACTACAAAGTGGAAAATAATTTTATTTTTGGAAGTCGGTGTCTTTGGTAGATACCAAATTTTTCCGTTATGGACACCGACTTCCAAAAATAAAGTTATTTTTCACTTTGTCGTTTTTCATTTGGAAGTCGGTAATATTTTTTTTGCTAAAAAGTTTTTTTATTTTTCGTATAAATAACACTTTCGGACGCAGAATTGGACTGGAAAGCCTCTCTTTAGGTGGACCATAGACCTGATTAAGGCAGCGGGAACCCATTGGACGCGAGGCGCAAAGTACCGATTGACGTGGTGACACTTGGGGGAAGCCTATATGCCCAGCAGTGGACTTCTATCATCTGAGATGATGAATACTTTTAGAACATTTCAAACTGCGATGGATGTGTCTTTTTACCCGACTGCCGAAGGAGGGTAATGTGTTTATCAGTCTATGTATGTATGTATGTATGTAAGTAAGTATGTATGTATGTATGTATGTATGTATGTATGTATGTATGTATGTATGTATGTATGTATGTATGTATGTATGTTTGTTCCTATGTGGCGTTCTAGAGACCAAACGCGTTGGCCGATTTTGATGATTCATACGTCAATCGATTCGTCTTAATCCTGCGAGTGTCACTGGCTACAATTAAATTGGAAAAAACAAAAATGGCGGATTTTGGGCGCCATTTTGAGGGGAAAAATATATTTTTTTCTTCCAAACCCATTGTGTGGGGTATCAAAATAAAGGATTTTAAGAGTCGATTTCAAAAATATATAACACTTATATGTTTAAATGTACCATATTCTAAAAAAAAATAACTAAAAAGTTGTAAATAAAAAAAGTTAATTAAAAAAATCAAAAAACCCGACTGCTTAAAAAGCAAACTAAAAAGACGTAAACAAGAAGAAAATCATGCTGTGCAGTCGGAGGATACATCTGGTTTTGGTCCGCCAGCTCGCGAATATGTATCCTCCGACTGCACAGCATGATTTTCTTCTTGTTTACGTCTTTTTAGTTTGCTTTTTAAGCAGTCGGGTTTTTTGATTTTTTTAATTAACTTTTTTTACTTGCATCTCTGTTCCCCACCATCTACAACCCATCAGCATTCAAATAAAAGTGAACTGTCATCTTTTTAGGTTCGCTCCTTCAATCGTAGACATCCATTGCTTTCCATCAGACGAGATCGAGGATGAAACATGACTCAACATGGAAAACTTAAAGTTATCAATCAAGCGTTGACTAAATGAGACATATTAATAATTTTTGCTGGTGATGTGATCCGGGAGTCTCATGCACATCAACAGATATTAAATTGAATACGATTATAATGTCTTTGCTTATTTATTTGACGACTGTTAGATAAATTTATTAGACTAATTAAGATAAGTATAGAAGTCGTGTGCCGACTACAAATAATAAATTGGGTTAGGAATGGATTGCTTGGATGGATTGCTTCGTTTTTAAGCTGACATGGTCACAATCATTAGAATTAATATTTGTTTCGGGATATTTACCATGTATATTTTGATTTTGATTGAGAGCTCGATATTTCGGCACCGTTACAAGCGCCATGATCACGACGTGCGTGAAAAACGAGTGAGGAAGAGGGTAGACAAATATGTCAGCTCGTAAATATCACCCACCCGCAAAGACTTTAGTTCTCGTGATCATGGCGCTTGTAACGGTGCCGAAATATCGAGCTCTCAATCAAAATCAAAATATACATGGTAAATATCCCGAAACAAATATTAATTCTAAGGATTGCTTCGTGTACCAATTACGATACGTGACGTGACGAAGACGTGTAACTGGCACGATAGTATAAAAGTTTTCCTTTTCCACGGCATCGTCGGTGAAAGGGTAACCATATATATACCAAGACTATTACATGCCTTGGAAAGCGCGATAATTCTTCATCGGGCGCAGCGGCGTAATTAAAGACACAGTAGAAAGACAATTCAACAGACGCCTTATAAGGTTACTCGCCGGTTGAAGGAAGCCGTTGGTCCTGCCTGTCATTTGTAGATTTTTGACAGTCATTTTGGGTAGTCAGAAGCTAAAACATCTGACTAGAGTCTTGCTAAGGGATACTGCTCATTCTTTTTTAATGATATTACTTACCCAAATAGATCTCGAAGTCGTTCCTTGCGAAAGCGTAAGCGAAGGATGCGATAATCTTACTGGTGTTGGAAATTATGCCCAGCAAGGTATCATCCAGCTTCAAGTAGTTGCTGAAGAGTGTTATGGAGAAGAATGTTCCTGAAATATAAAAAAATAGTAAAATAAAAAAATTATGAATTAGTTTTGTCACTAAGCTAACCGTGCCTTTTCATCCAAACCAAACATAAATACAACATTTCAGCTCAATTGGTTGGGGATTCAGTTGAAAAATTGACCCATACCTATAATAACTGACTAAAGGCAAGCTAAACAAGTGCTTGTGTGCATAAGGTGTCATGATTTAATTTTACAGCTAAAACTAGAGATTAAGAACACAATAATTGAGCCTCAGCGATTATCAAGCTAGATGATGTGGTCGACGGTGAAGCACACTTGCCTAGAAGTAAACTATTCACTCTTGACTTAAAGACTAGGGGTCTTTAAGTCAAGAGTGTAGCTATCGGGAAACACAGACTCCGGCAGGTATTTCCATTCCTGAGCTGTACGTATAATAAAAGTATTCTCAAAACGTTAAATGCGTATGGGTGGGATGTCCACTATGTACCGATGGCGCATCGCCGTACGCACAGAATGAATATTTATTATTTATTTATTTATTTTTTATAAACAAAAAAATTTAATTTTAAATATATTTTTTTTTAAATATATGTACAAACAGTATGGAAACTACCTACAAACGCTCGAAACGGCACACTCACACAAACATGCGCATCGACGAGACCCCTAAGCGGCTCGCACTACTGATATACTGACAGCACTGCAGAAGTGCCTTACTGGTCTCGTCGGTGCGTATGTTTGTGTGAGTGTGCCGTTTCGTGCGTTTGTAAGTATTTTCCATACTGTTTGTATATTTTTACTGTGCCGTACGTCTGGTAGTCCGATGATGAAACGGGCTGGGCGGAATTAGATCATGCAATTCCATCGCACACTCACCGAAATGTAACCGATAAAAAACCGACAAGCTGGCAACTCCGTTTTACCTGTTTAAGATTACTAACATTAAATAATAAAGGAAACAACTAGTTAACATACTTAATGGTCTGAAGTTGCCTACCACTTATTATTCCAATAGTAAGGAAGCGTTTTACGGGTATGGGAATATATTATTCCACTGAGACACTTTTGCGGACACCGCCGATGAGTAAGCGATTAGTTATCGACTATTTTCTCACTGAAGAAACGTACAAAAGATATACACGGGGTAGATAAAAGAGCCACATATAGTATAGTTGATCGCTGGCTGTTCACACTGCCGGCGAGTACTCTCTCATGACAACGAGTTTGTGGCAACAACTAGAGCTATAGTCCTCGTCAAACTTCTGGGCCGCCCTGAATTTGGTTTACCGGATGCGTGAGGCACGAAACGGTACTGTTTTTGTATGAAATTTACTACTGCGCAGCCATTGTAGCCAACTTGAGGACGGCCAAGAAGTTTGGCGAGAACTATATCAAATTTATACTTGCTCAGCGATGCTCGCTTGGCGGTCAAAACTCACGCCGAGAGACCACAGTGGTCATTACTACCTACAGTGCGGCCGCCCCGAGCGAGTTGTGCGAGTAATCGTCTGTCGCACAAGAACCCTTGCTTATAGCCGAGCGACAAAGCTATCGGAACTACACACCATCATTTTCAAATTTCGGTGTCCGCATTCGTATTCTTTCGTGCAGACAACCCAAAATAAGCCAGTTTACCTAATTTTAGGCAACTTATTCGCTTGAACATCATTCCTTCTATAAAGGACTAATGAAGGGAAACATCCGTAGTCCAAGTACCACAAAGTAACAACAGCTATTGGAACTAACAACCGGAATCTGATGATTACCTGCTTGACGTAATGCTAATAAGGAAACAATTTACTGGTTCCTACGAAGAATTGGCACATCTACTGACCTCCAGCAAAGAATTCCTGGAAGTTTGCTAAAGTATCTGTATGACTGGGTATCTAAACATCAACCGTGTGGATCGCAGTGCCACAAATAACGAGCTATCAAATGTACGAGTATGCCTAAAGATCTCCGTAATTTAAACCAATGAGTACACAACGATTTTGTGTCATTTGTGTTGCTCGTTATCAGAAGCTCGTGACTAAGTATTAGCAGCGGCACGGGTCGATCTTCAAGGTTAAGCAACGCTTGCTGAGGTCGGCCCGTGGATGGGTGACCATCCATTATATACCGAGATACCTCCGCGCCTCAGAAAGCACGTTAAGACCTTTGAAGAATACCTAAGACCGTTTGAAGATAGACAGGAGTCATAAAATCTGACACCCGTCTTGCCAAGGGGTAGGTATCGTGTTTCCCAGTTACTGGGTTGTGGAGGTCAGATAGGCAGTCACTCCAAATAAAGCTCTGGTACTCAGCTAAATCCAGTTAGATCCGGTGTTGGGAAAAGGCTAGGCAGATTGATTGATGTCAATACTTAAAAGTGTCGGTGAGAGGTGAGGCGTCAATGATGCAGTAACTACGCCATATTGGAAGACAAATCGTTTTGTTTTAGGCCACGTTTCTACCTACAACTAGCTCGCAAGCAAGTTGAGATACATTGCGGGCTACACAGGAGCTCAAACTACACTAGAAATATAAATTTTATTAAACTTGCTTGTAGGTGATACTGCAATAAAACTCAAACGTCAAACGAAAAAATAAATACTTAATCACTTACCTAATAAATTGGTAACGATAGAGTAGGTAGACCAAATACTATACTGCACCTCATCCCAGTTGAACCTGTATCTTGTAAACAGGTACAGCACCGTGAATTCACCTGGAATATTACAATCCATTAATACAAATAACAGAAATATAACATAAGATCTGTATTCCACGAAGAATTAAGCAGAGCCACCCTCATGTCTAGTTATTCTTTCGTTCCTTTTTATAGGGGCGAGCTTATTTCCATCAATACTCCGGGCTGCTACTAAGAAACTTCAGAATGAAAACCCAATAACACTATTTACGTGGGAATCGTACCCAAGACCTCATTCATGCTCAGTAGTATTTTGTTTTTAATTATTTATATTAGGCTCGCGCTTGATCACTATCTCACCTGATGGTAGGCGATGATGTGGTCAACGGTAAAGCACGCTTGCCAAGAAGTAACCTATTCATCATCATCATCATTTCAGCTGAAAGACGTCCACTGCTGGTCATAGGTCTCCCCCAGGCGTCGCACATTGACCGATCCCGTGCGTCTCGCATGCAGCGAATTCACTCCTGACTTAAAGACCCCTAGATTTTAACTATCGGGAAACACAGACTCCGGCAGGGAATTCCACTCCTTAGCTGTACGCGTGATGAAAGTATTTCCAAAACGTTTAGTGCGTATGGGTAGGATGTCCACCATGTACCGATGGCGCATCGCAATACGTCTGTTAGTCCGATGAAGAAACGGGCTAGATGGAATTTGGATTTTGCAATTCCATCGCACACTCCCCGCAATATTTATTTAGACTTCATGCACAAAGGCGTAAATGCCTTAGGCATTCTCTACCAGTCAACCAAGGGTGGTGAAGAGACAATATAGCAGGTACATTGTTTAATAATACAAGTAAAATTAAAAATATCCCCGACACATTTATTGCTACATAATTTATCTAGTAGTAGAGACGATTCGATCGACAATCTATTGAAGACGTAATTCTGACACGATATTTTGCGAAAACACCCCTATTCAAACAGTAAAACGCCAAGAACTTTAGAACGGCTGAACCGATTTTCATCAAACGTAGCTAAGAACACTCTCGACAAAGTCACATTTAAAAAAAAATAAAAACTCAATCGATATCGGCTAATCCGCATAGGAGCTATGCACAAATACACAAACACACAGGCACACACGTCAAACTTATAACACCACTCTATTTCCGTCAAAAATCTAGTAGCTATCATACTAAAATAGGGAAAATACGCTTGAGCTACGATTTACTCATTATGTAATTCCTTATAATATGTAGATAACAATATCAATTTGGGTTAAATACTCATACATCTACATACACAATACGTACATATGTTACCACACGAAATAAAATCGTCGGCATAGATCGATAAGCCTAAAATTCAGCACCAATTGATATTTACCCAAGTGACCCCTTTTTTCGACACGACCTCTAGTTTAGGCAGTATGTGACTTTGTGGTCGCAAGCGCTACTACTGAATTTGAGGTTCTGTGTTTGATGCCTGGTTCGGGCTAAGTGTTATTGGGTTTTCCATCTGGAATCTCTCAGTAGCGGTCCGGAATCTAGATTTATGTCCGATTGATGGCAACAGGCTCACCCCTTGTTACATGGGTATTAAAAACATAATTACCGAAATGTGGCATGTGGTGGTGGTGTGTGTTTGTGTTGTGTATGTTACGTTATGTGAAATGTTGTATGTGGTGGTGGTGTGTGTTTGTGTGGTGTGTGTTACGTTATGTGAAATATGGTATGTGGTGGTGGTGTGTGTTACGTTATGTGAAATGTGGCATATGGTGGTGGGGTGTGTTTGTGTGGTGTGTGTTACGTTATGTGAAATGTGGCATATGGTGGTGGGGTGTGTTTGTGTGGTGTGTGTTACGTTATGTGAAATGTGGCATATGGTGGTGGGGTGTGTTTGTGTGGTGTGTGTTACGTTATGTGAAATGTGGTATGTGGTGGTGGTGTGTGTTTGTGTGGTGTGAAATGTGGTATGTGGGGGTGGTGTGTGTTTGTGTGGTGTGTCTTACGTTATATGAAATGTGGTATGAGGTGGTGGTGTGTCTTAAGTTATGTGAAATGTGGTATGTGGTGGTGGTGTGTGTTACGTTATGTGAAATGTGGTATGTGGTGGTGAGGTGTGTTTGTGTGGTGTGTGTTACGGTATGTGGACTCTACCACAACTTTTGACAGCAATATCCAGTAACTTCATCCATTCTGAAACTATCTTACTGCCACATAAATAAATGCAATCTGTGATGTCCAGCATTCTAAGTTTTCATAAGAAATGAGTGTGACATACTCATCATCAACTTTTCATTTTAATCTGTAACACATTAATCCCCTGCCCCCTCCCCCTGCCTCCCTGTCCCTTTTAATTTATTTTTCCCTATATGAGTCTTCGCTCGAAATAAAGTTTTTGAATTTGAATTTGAATGTTCTCCATAATACTACAAATTCATAGGTCTGTTTTTCTAATGGCCTAATCCATCGTCAGCGTTACCACTGAACGTTTTAAAACGCACTGGGGAATCGTAAGAATTTCTTTTACAATGGACAAATATTTAAATTAGACTCCATAAAAATACGGAGTGGCTACGAACTTTGTTATGTTTCTTTTAAATCTCATTCATACCAATTGGTATTTTGGGTTCATTGATGGTCAAGTCTATTATTTAGCTTAATGAACGTACCCATACTACGTGTCCCATTTTTTAACCCCTCCCCTCCCTCAGTGACTATCCGTAGTATATATCAAGACCTCTAGTTTTCACGTAGTAATTCATAAATATAGTTTTAAAATAATAATTTGTTCATTTTTGTTTTTTTATTTATGACTTTTACGTTTTTAGGGTTCCGTACCTCGAAAGGAAAAAACGGAACCCTTATAGGATCACATTGTTGTCCGTCCGTCCAAATATCTAATATCAAATACTCAGATGTATTGTCCCTTAAAGCTGTGAAAAAATCAAACTTCTAAGCCAACGTAATCAAATGATACAGCCGTTTATGCCGCATTTCTCATGAACGCGTAGAGGTATGAAAGAAATTGAAATTCATATCAAATACTCAAGTCTATAATACCTTTAAGCTGCGGTTTGTACGGAACCCTCGGTGCGCGAGTCCGACTCGCACTTGGCCGGTATTTTTTTTTTAATCAGAAGGTGAACTTTACACCTTAAGAAGCGTAGGTATTATAACTTACCATGCATAGGCCCAAAGACCACACACACGACAATTAGCAGTAAACACACACGAAGTCTTCTGTTTCCAGGTCCTTTCCGGAAAGCCACCTTGAACGTCTCCATGACCAGGGCAACATCGAAGAACTCGCGCAGGAAACATTTCTTTTTGTGTTTTTTACTCTCCTGAACAAAACAAATGTGATTTCGTAACTTATAATCTATCTGAGTTTGCCGAGTCAAAAGGATTCTTTCAAAGTATAGGACCAGATAGTCGCAATATAAAATACAGAACAGATAATAGAATCTGCTTAATAGAATTCGTCAAACGTTAACTGAAGCTAATAGCTAAAAAATCATTAGTTTGACCTCAAATATAAATAATATCATGAAGATATAAAAATATGGATCACTGACCGATTTGCGTAAACTACTGCGGATTAAAATCACAAAAGAAATTCATATTATCTATTTATGACAGAGTTTTTTAAATGATTGAGTGTTCTTCAAATATATATTTAGTGAAAGTATACTTCAAGTGGAATAAGAAATGACAAAGTTAACGCAGAATAAAATGGTCAAATACTTACAAGTTTCTTTACAGCCCTTTGCTTCGGATCTTCCAAATAACGGTATCCGTATATCAAACTGAACAAATACAGCGATGATGACACTATAAATACACCGTAATACCCCACCCAGGACAACATGACTCCGCTCAAAGCACTTCCAATAGGGTAGCCTAGCGACATGAACATATTCACCAACCCCACTCGGTAGGTCCTGTTCTCTTCAGTAGTAATGTCGCCGATATAACTAAATACACCAATAAAATTCGTGAACCACCCTCCTGTTATAGCTGGAAATATAGCTTCTGTGAACGCAGACACTTCAACAGGCAAGTTAAAAAAATACGTGTTGACGATGAAACCAAGACAAGCTAGAAATTCTCCGACTATAGGCAGCATGATGCATGCTTTTCTTTTTCCAGTCTTGTCACTCCACGCTCCAACGAAAAGGATAAGCAACACAGGAATCGATGTTTGGACCACATTCTTCCACACTGCAACACTGGCTGTTAATTTTTGTACTTCCTGCTCCTCAAACGTATAATTTTCTGTCTGTCTTAAATTGAGCGCATCACATACCTCTGTGGTGTAATTTAGATTAACTCTGCAGGCCTTTTCTAAATTTAAATTCTGTATTGCCAACGATGCTAGGACACTGGGCATTACATAACAAGCCATAATGGGTTCCACAGTTGTGTTGTCTTTAATTAGTTTCAGTCTTTCTCTGAAAGTTAACTTCTTTTTTTCTTCATTTTTGTCGACCTTTTCGGGTTCTTTTAGGTTTGGTTTAAGAGGAGAAGATTCATCTGTGTCTTCCTTATTTACCTCTTCTTTTGTGTTCTCGGTTTCACACTTAGCAGGATCCATTTCTGCAACTTTGTATTCACATGTCAATGCTGTATCTTAGGCGCAGTAGTATGTAATGACAATATTCAATGGATACATGGAATGACTCTATTTGTATTTCAACTGTTTGTTGTAGTGCTTATAATATATATTATTATATTCGACTCAATATTTATAATGTCTCGACTTGGTTGTGATAAGGAATACAAACAGGAGCCAATTGCATACATCTGCTTTTTATCTCAGGTACTTTCTAACACCAGTCATAAAACAAAAGTAAATATTCTTAGATTTTCCTTGTGATGCTGGTAAACACTAGTTAGATCTATTTTAGTTTTGCAATGTAAATAAACAATTTGCGTTTCCTATTTATCGTTGTGAAATTAATAGGAATGTGTCGCAGACATGTTAATGGGACAGCATTCAGCTGCCAGACGACACCACACACGACTTGCCTCTCGAGTAGGTCTAAATGAACACGGTCGGGCTGCGTAAAGTGGCTGTTGGTCCCTACGAACATTAAGCGCCGGTGACGCGAACCAGACGGTTTTCGTGCTCATTAGTGTAAATCGGATTTTGGTCTCCTTTCGTACCTACTGGAGATTATGCTTATCACTCGCAAGCGGAATGTTTTGAACGATTTCTAAGAATTAGAACAAGTGTGTGTTGGGTTTTAATTGTTTAGGGCAGGTAAATATTATTGTTAATTGTGTATATGACATGGTTTTAAGAAATTTTATAATATTCTATCAATTAAAAACACTACTTGTTTCCTCCTATTTTTGTCTACATAAAACAACGCCTTGGAGGCCATCTTAGAGGGCTCCTGGCACTTTTTTTAATGATATCACAGCCCCTCCACTTTCCAAAAGTTTCCATTGCTGTAATCTTTTTCTTTTGATAGACCTAAGTCCTTAGCCAAATCATTCAATTCACCTTGGTTTATCAGATGAGGTTCACTTTTTTAACCAAATATGATGGATCTTCAGGGTTCAGATCTAACAGCTTTTCTTTGGTCAACGTACTCCCTTTATTAGGTATCGATCATGAAGAAGATGACGGCTCAGGTTTCTGTTTTGTCGTATACCTAAGGCATTGGTCGCGAAACTCACGGCAAATTGGGATTTTCTATTTTATTTTAGTCTTCGTGTCGTGCCTTATGAACTGGGTATGACAAGACGTGACAAATTCGAACACTTATTTAATTTGGGTTTAGCAGTTTTGGAATTACCTGCTGCAACCCTGTGGACGAACAAGGTTATAGTTGTCTACAGCCAATAATTTTTTGTTCGAGAAAATTTTGTTCAAACGAGGAAGGTTTTTTTACAAAATTTGTCTCACGCGAAGCCGGGAACGGTTGCTAGTTTATTAATACAAGCCTACTCAAATCATTCACAAATATCCAAAAACATCATAATAATGCAATAACAACTGTGGGTATATATACGAATTAGTTCCTTATAGCGTAAATCGCACTTTTGAAATAATTTTTATAGTTTTTTGTCCTGCTCTTGCTTGGTTGCCGCATAAATCTCACTGCGTCAGGTATATTTCGCTGGCATATGCTGAGGCGGATTCCTATTTCGTGCAAGTAAGAGACGCAAGGCGCACGTTTTTTGTTCAAGTTTAAATTTATTTTATATTACGTAGGTATTTGAACCATAGACATGGCATAGTCATTTCGTTTGTTTAAATGTGTTTCTTTTCATGCTAGCAACTGAGACTCTTTGGTCAGCTGGACCCACTCGCCACTGGACCCGCGAGTCCAGTTGACCACAAAATTTAGTTTGTGTATTTTTATTGGTTAACTAGAACCACATTCAAACTTAAAAATATATGTATCAAATAACTGTGCTTTTGTCTGTTGTGTTTTATTTTCTTGTTGTGCCCAGTAAATGAGATATCCATATCATACATTAACGACACGTCATCGTCATCCGCCTGCCCAGCAAGCTATGAGCTGTAAAGAATGTATAGAAAAAGTTGGCCGAGGTATTGGAAATGTTTTCTTTCATTGATATTTTTTTTTTTTATTTCACTCTTGGTTTTCATACAGATGTAAGTCAAATGTGCAGGTGCAGATTTATTTAGAATTCATCATTGCGTTATCTATTAAGTCTGTGGAATAAACCGTGGTCATAGTTAGACGCACACCGGTTATTAGTATAAAATAAGACTACAAACTTATTTTTTTTAAGTTTTATTCCAAAAGTAAGGTACAAACACAGCTTCGGGGGAGTCTTAAGCTAATTTATTTATACTAATATCTAGATTTACAAAGTACCTAGATTATTATTAACTAACTAAAATAAGCTAAAGTAGGGTTGAGTTAGCCGGGGTGAACTGATACTCTCTTCTGTTTTCTTACGTCTTTCCTGTGTTCGTAGAACAGCCAGCTGAAACAGAAGAGAAATTAGGTTATGTATGAATGATGTGCTGATTACATTTGTCATTGGCAGGTCGGGTAGAAGATTTGTTAAGCCAGTGGCAAGTAAATTGGGAAAAGGGCAGGGGATTATGTGGTAGGTTGGGTAGGTAATACATAAGACAGTAAAGGTGAACGTGCACCTAGACGCTATATACCTACAACACTTTGCTGTAATGCGGGTCGTACTGCATACGACTTCATATTAAGACTTATAAAATGCGATGACTGTGGCATGTGCGGCTCCTGCGGTGCGCCTAGGTGCGCGTTGTGATGTCACAGCGCAGCGGTGACGGCCGCGATTTGCAAGTTTGTAGGTCGTGGATACAAAGACACCGTAAAAATGGCAAATGGCGAAATACATTGTGTGGAAACCAGTATGTCCTTTAACCAAGAATTTGAAGACATGTATGTTGCTTTTACCAACTCGAACAAAACTCGCGTGGTAAATTTTTACTAACTTTTCAGAAAGGAGCTCTTTGTCACACCAATGGGAACATAGCTGATTATGCTAATAGTGCCACATCGGCAATAGTGCAATTTATATCCTATACTATTAAAGAGCAATATAAGTATTTGAAAACACGTTCTCTAAAACGGCTCTACCGATTTCGATAAAATTTGCATTAAAGGGGTTTTCGGGGTGAAAAATCGATCTATCTAGGTCTCATATCTGGGAAAATTTGAAAAATGAAAACGCTGTAGTTAGTCCATCATATACTTACAAAAGTACAACAACGGCTGGTAACGTCATAGTAGCTCCTAAGAGGAACACAGCACCAGGCAGCACCTCCATCGTGGCAGTGTAGACCCTGGTGTACAGCGGCACGTAGATCAGAGGCATCAGGTTCTCCACCATACCCACTAAGGAATTCACTTTACCTGAAAAATAAAAAAACTATTTTATAACGTTTCCACTCACTTATTATCATCAGTTATTGCCCTTGTTTTTGTTCATCATCATCATCATATCAGCCTATAAACGTCCACTGCTGGACATAGGCCTCCCCCAAGCATCGCCACATTGAGCGGTCCCGTGCGTCTCGCATCCAGCAGATCCCCGCAACCTTCACCAGGAGGCCTTCCAACGCAACGTCTTCCGGTTCGCGGTCAGCACTACAGAACTTTTCTGCCCCATTGGCCATCCTTTCTGCGAGCAATGTGTCCACTGCAACTTAAGTTAGGCAATGTTTTTTGTTCACTTGGTTGTTACCTGTCAAGATGCTAAAGTTAGATAAAGGTTTTACAGTCGGCACTTCCTAACCCTAGCTGGTCTTGCTAATATCATTGTTGGTATTTTATTGACTACCACGGCGGTGACCCAATATTCTTAACTAATGGCATACCTGCATCGCCTCATACTAAAGCCACGGGAGGAGATAGGAAAGTCGATTTCTTATTTCGACATCGATACGGATTCAGAATTTCAGATATTAATGACATATCCTCGTATTCTAAAAAGTGTGATAGCTCATGCAAATTATTCTCAAATTAGGATATCTAATCTAATACCTTTAAACGAGCAATTCTTGTATGTATATATCTAATATATATAAATCTCCTGTCACGATGTTTGTCCGCGATGGATTCCTAAACTACATAACCGATTTTAAATTAAATTGGCACACCGTGAGCAGTCTGGTCCAACTTGAGATATAGGGTAGGGTAGGGTAGGTAGGGTAGGTAGGGTAGGGTAGGTAGGGTAGGTAGGGTAGGTAGGGTAGGGTAGGGTAGGGTAGGGTAGGGTAGGGTAGGGTAGGGTAGGGTAGGTAGGGTAGGGTAGGGTAGGTAGTTAGGGTAGGTAGTTAGGGTAGGGTAGATAGGGTAGGTAGGGTAGGGTAGGGTAGGGTAGGTAGGGTAGATGAATGTTTGGTGTTTTTATGGCAAAACAAAGTTTGCCGGGTCAGCTAGTATATATATATAAGTTGAGTCTTGGAAACGGCTCCAAAAATTTTCATGAAATTTAGTATGCAGGGCCTTTCGGGGGCGATAAATCGATCTAGCTAGGTTTCATTTTTAAAAAACGTCGTTTTCTCTATTTTCACCCGAACAGAGCTCGGTCGCCCAGGTACTAAGAGTTTAAAGAGTCTCACGCCAGTTTGAGTGGAGGATTGCCCAATAACAAACTATACGTCCTAGGAGTCAAAACATAACACATAACATCACGCCTGTATTATCTAAAGCCAGAACCTACCAGACTCTGCCAGATTATCTAGAATCAGAGGTACACAAACAGTCTGAAATCTTGAACACATGGATTGGAGTCAAATCATGAACTTTATATTCCTGCCTTCACAATAGTGGCCGCGCTTTTAATTCACAGCAAAATTGAACTTCACTTTTGCGAACATACAAAGTATATCCCTTTCAGATATTACACACAAAATTAACACAAAAATAAATTTAGACAGTTGGAAATATCGGACAAATGGATTGGATGTGTCATGTGTACCGCCGCCATGCAAGTGAAGTTAACATGACATCTACATTCACAGACAAATCATTTAAATAATAAATCAACCAGTGTATGCTACACTGGAGACAGGATGTGAAAAGCTAAAATGGATTCATTTTCATGTACGTGAAAAGATTTAATTTGACAATATGCACATCAAAGATTTATGAATCTAGTTCATTGATGTGCGTATGTACAAAACTGGTAAATAGGTACCGATATACCCAAATCTTTTAAATCGTGTATGCACTATGGTTGGTCCGAGATGTACAGTTAAGGTTACAGTAGTCGATCATTCTTCCATACAATCGTAGTCTGGAGATTACTCCACTGTTTGACGATGTACGTTCAAAATAAAAAATGATATCAATTTGTCTCATCATTATCTAGCCCTGTATGGCAACAAAAAAGTAAAAAAAAATGTATTTGGAAGTTATGAGTGTCCGAAGTTCCATATTTCAACACTAATTTTAACGCATCTTTGGGCGGAAATAAATACCATAAGAAGAAGAAAAATAGAAAAACCGCCTCCATACAGGGATAGATTAGTAGTTCACAATGCAAATAATTTTATTTTGATAAAATACATTTAGTTGTTTTCTCATGTTATCTAGACTCCCAAAGGTATGTTTATAAAATTTCGCGCGCTCGTTTTCGTCCTAAAACATCATCCATTTCGCTAAAAACTTGCAAAAGTGCTAATTCGTACGCGAACTAGCTTCTTACTGCTCATCACAGCATCTATCTCTTTCGCACGTGTTGTCGAATTAGATAGTATGCATTTTAACCCCGTGCACAAAATAGTTCGTGCCGTCGTCGACTAGGGGAACCTTAAGGGTAAAAGTGCAGTCAAACTCCACCAAAACAGCAACTGCATTTTTTTTTAGGCAAAAGAATTCCAGCTTTTTACGGTTAGTAGGTATAATCTCTATACTTACTTTCGACACAAAATAAAAATAAAATTAGTTTTGGATAATTTAACTTCTTCTACATAAACTAGCCATTTGAGTAAGACTGCACTTTTGACCCTTGACTGTACCTATAACAGGTACCAATTTTGCCAGTATGTTTAACTCTAATGCAATAGATGGCGAGCATATAGCCTCCAACTGGCACATATTCTGATTTTGGGACTTGAACCCTGGACCTCATGCAGAGCTGCAGTTAAGTAAAGTTCTGCTAGGTAAAGACAAAATTGGTTTAAAATATGAAATATGAAAAGTCGCTACTTACCTAATTCATTAGGTTCTACAAGTTTCGAGATTATTGACCTCATTGCCAACAACGAAGTACCGTTCAGAATTTCAACCAGGGGTGCTGAAATAAAAAAAAAAATATTTAGTAAGCAACATCAAAATTAAAGAGAATAGGCAAACTTGTATGGACGGTGTTCTATACTATACACAACTTTGCAGGCCTTCAAAATACTCATGAATGTGAATATTTCTTTACTAAGGGCTGCTGCGTTCTTCCTCGATTTCAGGGTTCGTACCTTGAAATTGAGGAAGAATGCAGCTGTTTCCTACATTTTGACGCTTTTTGCACACATTAATAGAATAGAATAGAATAGAACAGAACAGAACAGAACAGAACAGAACAGAACAGAACAGAATAGAATAGAATAGAATAGAATAGAATAGAATATAATAGAATAGAATAGAATAGGTTAGGATAGAATAGAATAGAATAGAATGGAATGGAATGGAACAGAACAGAACAGAACAGAACAGAATAGAACAGAATAGAATAGGATAGGATAGGATAGAATAGAATGGAATGGAATGGAATGGAATGGAATAGAATAGAATAGAATAGAATAGAGTAGAATAGAATAGAATAGAATAGAATAGAATAGAATAGAATAGAATGGAATAGAATGGAATGGAATAGAATGGAATGGAATGGAATGGAATGGAATGGAATAGAATAGAATAGAATAGAATAGAATAGAATAGAATAGAATAGAATAGAATAGAATAGAATAGAATAGAATAGAATAGAATAGAATAGAATAGAATAGAATAGAATAGAATAGAATAGAATAGAATAGAATATAATAGAATAGAATAGAATAGGTTAGGATAGAATAGAATAGAATAGAATGGAATGGAATGGAACAGAACAGAACAGAACAGAACAGAACAGAATAGAACAGAATAGAATAGGATAGGATAGGATAGAATAGAATGGAATGGAATGGAATGGAATAGAATAGAATAGAATAGAATAGAATAGAATAGAATAGAATAGAGTAGAATAGAATAGAATAGAATAGAATAGAATGGAATAGAATGGAATGGAATAGAATGGAATGGAATGGAATGGAATGGAATAGAATAGAATAGAATAGAATAGAATAGAATAGAATAGAATAGAATAGAATAGAATAGAATAGAATAGAATAGAATAGAATAGAATAGAATAGAATAGAATAAATAGAATAAATTATATGGTGAACATAATAAAGAGTATTCTATTATATTTTATTCTTTTACAATAATACTTTTTCTTATTAATGTACAGAAAAGCTTATTTATTTTCTTAAAAATAAACGTTATGGCTTTAATATCAGTGTTAAACGTTTAGTACAATTGAAAGAAAATACACATCGAACCATTCCAAAATTGAAAACACCTTACATAAACATACGCAATAAAAAAAACAAATTAGGTCATACAAAACTGAATATCTAAGCGTATTTATTTATCGCAGATAAGGATTACCGCCTATCGATACTAATTTTATTTTTGTTCTTGTAACTATTGGAAACAAATGACACGCACTTAAGTGGACAGACAATACTACACTCGGCGCCATAAAAATCGCACCTTTTTCTCCTCATCTTCAAAATAATTTTTACCTTATTAATTCTATTATAAGAGTATGACTATTGTACACCCTTTGAAAGAACTTTTAATCAGCTCACAGTAAAAGTTAAGGGTATTTGGTTTATTAACCAAAGGATGAAATAAAAGGGGCTAACTGAATGAAGAATAAAAAAATAAGGCTTGGTTTTCTTGTTGTAGTTGTTCGATAGGGATGTTTCCTGGGTAGGAAAATGATAATTCTATCAAATCTATCTAAAATCTTATCAAATAATATTGGTCCCGTATTTTTTGCTTTATCAAATAAATAAAAACTGACAAAGATAAAGCGCATCAAAATTCAGGAATGGGGGCTTGTGACGTCACTTTGTCAGTATAAAGTGTAGCACACCGTGACATCACACGATATTTCAACGCACTGTATCGTTTACATACAACAGGTACATTTTTTGTTTACGTGGTAAAAGAAAAAATACGTGTCCATATTGGACACGTATTTTTTCAGGTTTTCTAACTGTCGGACTAAATACATATTTCTTGTCAACTATCCTAGTGTGTTCAATTGTGTTTCCTTGCTGCAATAAGTCCGCTTGTGTATCACCATTATATGTGAAGTTTAAATAAATAAATAATTTCAAAGTCTAGATGGCGAATGACTCTGACATTTGACCTTGGTCGGATGTTTTATACCCTTCTAGGGTGGTTCAATTAATTAGCTCCTGTAATACGTATTATAACAACAGATATTTAACGGCTCGTGCTCTGAAGAATCGTGTTATATAAGAAATCTAACTGTTGTTAATTTATAGGTCATAAAAAAATCATTGTTTGCATATTATATATGAATATGTATCTATGAATGTAATGTGAAAATGTTTAAGTTTATTTAGTATGTAAGATTTTAAATATTAAGTGTTTTTAAAAATGTTGTTGTGCACTTGGATGTACTGTCCTCAGGTTTGCTGTAAGAGTACCCAATTATGGGTGCTTAACCCATAATTAGGTTCTTTAATTGGTGAGCTCATCGCCTTTGTACATAAGCTGTCCTAATGTATCTGTGTCTTTATGTTTTTGTGTACAATAAAGAATAAGTATATTTTCGGAGAGGTGCCATTTTTGGGACAATAAGTGTAGATTATAATGGAGTGGTATTCTTGAGTCATTCTATAATAAAAGGGTTATCGTAATCTACGTATAATCGTTTGAGTATTATGTTGTGTGGACGTTATCAACAATGATAACGATTGTGTGGCAATTAATCGGAGATCAGCCGGAGCAACACGCGCTAGTGACAAAATTTTTTCGAACTGATATCTCACTCAACTCAACACAAGATATTGTGGAACGTAAACAGTCATGGTAATAAGACGATAAAAATGTTGCAATGATTATGTTGCCCAACTGGTAGATGGCACTCCTTCATAAATACCTACCTAAGGCCGTCAAGATAAAACAAAAATTCGACAATAAACATCCGCTTGGTGCTTGTCGCTGGGATTTAAATCAGTTTTATCAGAACTTTTCCCAGAATTTGGTTTAAATATCTTAGAATACCAACCGCCTTCTGGCGTGCAACTACCCGATGATTGTTGCCGGGCATTTATATAGTGTTCAAATCGCGCGGTGAACTTTGATTGTGCGATGTAGGATGTCTGTGCCGTCATATCTAGATACTTATATAGATACTGGTACATCTACACCAAATTTAATTAATATTTTTTAATTGAACTGTCATATCTACGATCAGAATCATAGATGGCATGTTTTCTGAAAATACTGATTGGACCTATCAGTACAAATATGTCATGTCTCATCTAATCCCTAATTGAAAAATGACAGGAAGTGGTAAGCACTGGTGAATAATCACGAAACTATTCATCCAGTCATCTTTATCAAGAAGGAAGTCAATGACGAAGAACTTACAAGAAAAACTCTTAAAATGGAAGCTCCACTAAGCTATGGCTGGCTTTGCGAGTTAGTTGATAGGCTTTATAATTCAGGCGGTGAGGATTTCCCTATAAAAAGAGGAGTTCGACAAGGGGACCCGCTGTCACCCAAACTTTTCTCGGCAGTTCTTGAATACGTATTCAGACGTCTCGAATGGAACAACTACGGACTAAATATTAACGGATCACAACTAAACCACCTAAGATTTGCGGACGATTTGATACTCATTTCGGGCGACGCGAGAAGTCTACAGGAAATGCTTGAAAAACTGGTATTTGAAAGTGGGCATGTTGGGTTGTCAATGAACACCTCAAAAACGAAACTTATGACAAACGTGGACAAAGTGCCTATTGCAGTCGATGGTTCACAAATAGAATACGTAGAGGAATACACGTATCTTGGTCAAATAATATCTCCGAAAGACCTCACAACTAAAGAGATTAACAACAGAATTAATCTGTCTTGGAAAAGGTACTGGTCCCTAAAAGAAATAATGAAGAACCCCGATATACCACTTAAATCTAAGAAAACAATATTTGACTCGTGTATCTTGCCCGTGATGTCATATGGTTGCCAGACATGGAGTTTAACGGAGCACAATCTACGAAAATTAGAGACCTGTCAACATGGTATGGAAAGGAGCATGCTCAATGTTAAACTAAGAAACAAAATAAAACTTAAAACAATTCGGAAACAAACTGGAGTTACGGATGTAACGTATTGTATTAAAAAACTAAAGTGGAGGTGGACAGGCCACATGATGAGAAACAAAAGGAATAAATGGGCCAAAGAAGTAACCGAGTGGTGCCCAAGACAGTTCAGAAGGAAAAGAGGTAGACAGTGTCGTAGGTGGGAGGACGACATAAAAAGATTAGCGGGCATCACATGGAGAAGGATGACACATGATCGTGTTCTGTGGAAGGCTTTAGGGGAGGCCTATGCTGGGAAGCAAGACAGTCTTCGCGAAACGGGTGTCAAATAAGGAAATTTATGTAATAAGGAAAACATGTACTTTGTAAGATTGTTAAATAAAGGCTATTATTATTATTATTATTATTATTATAATTCAGGCGAGACGCACAGGATCGATAAATGTGGCGACGCTTGCGGGAGGCCTATCTCCAGCAGTGGACGTCTTTTGGCTGAAATGATGATGATGAGATACTTACTCAGTGGTAGAGTGATGACCTTTCACGGCTACCAATGAAGCACAACCCATAACAGAAAATGAGCATGGCATTGCTGTAGATTACATTCAAGATCGCCCGATTGACGTTAGAACGGGCTTGTGGTGAACGATTTTTTATCATTCAGTTTCATTTTAAGACGGGATACTACCTAGACCACTAACATACTTCTAGTGGCAACTGGCCTCCAGTTTTCTAGTCTACGCTAGGCCTTATAATTGGCGAACGTGTTTTAGCACTTTTGCACAATTTAGACAAGCGTATTTTTTCCCAAATACACTGGTTGAGAAATTATTTTAATTTTTCTTTAAGACAGGGTAGTCTTAAATAAAAATTTAAATAATTTCTACCAGAATAAAATATGTTGTTCTCAAACGTCGGTGTTGATTCCTTAGTAAAATGTTGTTTATAATGTATAAATACTTTTACACCGTGAAAAATTGTACTTGGATTTAAAAGTCACCCTGTGTGGTCACGAATCATCAAGACTGATATGATCAGACAGTTCATTCAAGCCTAGCATCTAAGCCAAGATTTACACGACACTGTACTGTACGTTTTTTTGCAATATAATGCGAATATCGAACGGGAACATCTCGTTGTTGATAATGATAACGTATGGTTTAGTGCCGAGTGAATTGTGGTCCCTGTTTTAACTGCAAAACTAGTGAGAACCACGCGTAACTCAACTACGGAATCATTAATTTACAAGTACTTACCTAGAAAGAATATTTTCTCATTTGGAGCAAAGCAATAGATGAAGGAGGCGGCAATCTTGCTCAACGTTGACACGATGCCCAGCAAGGAGTCGTGCCATTGTAGGTACTTGCTGAGGACCATTATTGAGAATATTGTACCTGAAAATAAATAATAAAGGTTTTATTTGAGTATAACTATCTCCTAGCACCCTACAACGTGGAAAAAGAAAGTTCAGTAAACACAAAAACAAGAAAAAAGTAGTTTATCCCATAAAGGTGAGTAAAAACCTCAAAGGGCTTCTCAATTCTCACTTCACTTCGTTTACTAAGTTTCGAAAAAATATGTACACCTAAAGATAAGTACTCCGTTTTGACTCCATCCGTTTTTCCTGAACATATCAAATTATTACACCTAGCTATTATACTGCTCGTATTATAATTTTTTATGAATGTGTTTTCTTTCAAGCCTGACAAATGCCTTCGGAAAAACCTAACCTGGAAATGAAAAATGCACGTGACTACCAACTACAATAATAAAATGTCACGATTTGCTTTTCAAAGAAAAGCCTATATTTGAAGAGCTATCTCATAAGACACAGAATTTAAACCTTAGTTTTCTCAAATAAAAATATGTTCTGTTTTTCTTTATTTGCTCCTATACTCTTGATAATTCATTTGAATGAATACTTGTCATGGATTTCCCGTCGATTAAGAGATTGTAATTTCTGATGTATTTAACAGTAAGTCTCTGATGTTCTAAATATATAGATAAGATACTGTTCACTAACGTCAGCAGAATGAACTTTACCACCTTGAGAGAATACAACGACCTCTCAAAGTGGATTATATAATTTATCACTACCCACCTGTTGTTTGGTCATCCATTTCGATACAATTAGTAATCATATGTATGAGTTATGATATCATTGGCTCACCATGTAAACTTAATTGCTTTTTCCGACAATCCCAGGAAGTGATATTAGTCAGTGACGAAAACTGTCAAGGGCTCAGCAAAAACGTGATTTTTTGATTTTTAAGTTACCACTTCAATTCTATGAGTTATAGTTTTGTTTATCTATACTAAATTGTTTAATATCCTTTATGCTCGAAATGCGTGGTAAATCATAAGCACAAAACAAACTAACTTTTGGGTTTATTAAGCAAATTGTATGTTCATAAACGCATACGCACATCCGCGATATTTAAAGAGCTAACTTATACTGATATGAATCTAACAGAGGCTCTAAATTATATCGTATGTGCGGCATCGTCCAGGGTCTCTAGAATCTAAGAAATAATTCTCTCATAGACAAGGCGCTTGAAAAAAATAGCTGATTGAGCAGATAAGTAGGGCTGATGAGAAGAAACTTACCAACAGTGTGAGTGATGAAATTATAAGTCTGGAACAAGCTGAATTTAACTTCGTCCCAGTTGAATCTGTATCTCGTTGACATATACATAACAGATATTTCACCTGAAATAGAAATCAAATGTCTTTCAAAATTAAACACAGGCACCATCTGAAAGTAAAAACAAAAATGTGGAACTTGATACGCAAGTTCATAGCTTTGATAGGTGCGGAACATTAATCTACAAGTACGTACATGCTTTACACATGTATGAAGACAAGAAACATAGATATCAGAAGATAATTTAATAAACCCCAGAAATGCAGAAATTAAAGAACGAAAGTTATGGAAATGGAAATAGTGTCTTATGATATGCAGCAGCTAAAAGTCAGGGATTAGAACATAGTTAATGGCAATAGACTTACCTCCAATGTCATGGGATTAATAACAAGCAAAAAGTTTAATTTAAAGTTGTAACCCGACTACGGACTTTCTTGTTTTAGCCTATGTTGGCCGGGCTATAATAAAGAATCGATTGACAAATTCGGATGGATAGTTTAGGCGCTACGGAGGAACATACATATATTGACTGCTAAAATCATAACAGTTCCTTTTGGCTTCGCCGTCGTCGGGTAAAAAAGAGCTGGTAATATTTAAGATACCTTTCTTGCTAGCCCTTCAAGCAAGTATGATAACAAAGAGGTAACACAAATGAATGTTTTGAGTATGAATGTGGTTAGGTTAAGCTGGAGGACAAAAAAAAAGAAGTATTTTGTGAAAGGAGATCTTACAGTATATAATATTATAAATGCGAAAATTTGGATAGATGTATGTTTGTGACTCAATCAAGCCAGAACGGCTGAACGAATCTAGATGAAATTTGGCACAGAGATAGTTTATCTGGAATAGCACATAGGCTGTTTATATATTCATACCGGTGTAATGTTTCTTTGGGATAAGAAAACAAACACGCGGGCGAAGCCGCTAGCAGAACCTAGTATGGCAATAACGTAGGACGCGACTATTGAGATAATGGTAATTTCTTCTTCTTTGCGTGTCGATTTGACTCAAATTTTGTCTGACCAAAGTGTGGCCACATGGATAGCTCTGTAGTTGGCCTCGTTCAAGTCTTGGAAAGTGCAGGAGTTTGTGCATGCTGGGCAGTAAAGGAGTGCATATCCTGTGAAAGGGCTCCGCACTAGCACTGTGTTTGGGATGGGTCTAGGATACCCCATTTTACCAGGTTATCTATGCAGCGAACAACCTTGGCCCGCAATCGGTTCAGAGATTTCCAGATTGGTAACTGCAGGTCGTGACAAGGTGAAAGATGCTCTGCCAGAGTAATAAAGTGTGGAGGGATCCGAAGGGATCGTAAATCTTGGGCAACTTTTACGACTCTCTAAGCGCGCAAGTATGAGTTGATGTCCATATAGGTGGTGACGTTTGTCACGTTCCTGTTGCCCCATTGGTTAATGGTAAATTGAGATATATGGAAGAAGATATGCTCTGCTAACTCTAAACCTCCTCACCTGGGTATGCAGACGACAGCACTGTTGCTGAGAGATACTTGTCCAACGCACAGGCGACTGGGCCGCAGGGCCCGGTACAAGTCCGGTCTCACCGTGAGGCCATGTTGGAGCGTTTGAACTTTTCCTTGCAAGGCTTTGTGTAGCAGCAATATATACAGTTACTAAAGAGAGTCTGACATCATTCTAGTAATAGGATATTTTATTCAGTGGTCCCAAGATACAGGTTCTACCTAGTTTGGGAACCACCATCCGAAAAAACTGATTGTTTTAATAGATACAGACAAGATAATTATGTTATAGCTCTAAGATTCACTTTGTAACAATAAATAAATAAACTATAAACTATAAGGAGTCTCCGGATGGGGCAATGCCAATCTGGTCAAGTTTAATGCTGCTAAAACCCAGGCGTGTCATTTTTCCGCTAAAAAGAACTAATTTCATCCGGCTCCAACTTTCCGTAATGTAACCGTGCCAATAACGGACCATCTTGAGCTTCTTGGCGTTACGTTAACATCGACTCTCAATTTTGGGCCATACATTGAGGCAAAGGCTCAGCTGGCCGCCAAAAAGTTGGGGATCCTTGCGAAGGTGAGAAGGTACTTCACACCGGAACAGCTGCTCAACTTGTATCAAGCGCAAGTTCGATCATGCATGGAGTACTGTTCTCATCTCTGGAACGGATCTGCCAAATACCAGCTTGATGCAATAGAGTCAATCGAAAAGCGGGCCAAAACTCATCGACAATGAGGCACTGGTCAAGTCAAAGCTTCAGAGCCTTGAACATCGCCGCCATGTTGCCAGCTTGTCAGTTTTTTATCGATTACATTTCGGGTAGTGTACGATGGAATTGCATGATTTAATTCCACCCAGCCCGTTCCATCATGGGACTACCAGACGTACGGCGACGCGTCATCGGTACATGGTGGACATCACACGCACAAAACGATTTGGGGACACTTTTATTATGCGTACAGCTAAGGAGTGGAATTCCCTGCCGGAGTCTATGTTTCCCGAGAGCTACAATCTAGGAGTCTTTAAGTCAAGAGTGAATGGGTTTTTTCTAGGCAAGCGTGCTTCACTGTCGACCACATCATCGCTTACCATCAGGTGAGATAGTGGTCAAGCGCGAGCCTATAGGATATAAAAAAAACAAATACCGATAAGGGCAGGAGTATGATGATGTTATACAGGTAAACATAAGGTACCAACCGTACATAGGTCCAAAGAGAAAACTGACGACTCCCAGAAGAACACAAAGCCGTAGTCTTCTGTTCTTAGGAGCTTTCTTTACGAGAACACTCACGGTGTCTTTGACGTTGTTCAGGTCGAAAAACACGCGGAAGAAGTGGCATCCTCCTTGACGATCATGCTGATAAAAATAACATATACATATCAAGATTTAAGTTTCAAAACCATAATTATACATTTTATGGGAAACATTTTAGACGTCCTGATACAGCTTCATCATCTTATGGTCTTACCATCAAGCTTTCAGCCAATGTGATGATGAAGCAATAGTATCTTTTAAATGCTTCTGAACTTAAAGAGAGCTTGGGGTCAGGGCCTGTCGGACTTGAGGCCATCCTCATGAGTTGTTTAACATATCCGGAAACCCAGAACACGACTTATAATAACAAATTCAAACAAAATATATTATGCAAGTTTGCCAAGATGGCCCAAACTCACAATACCCTGATTCTGAAATGCATAGTTAAACCCAGTGTGGCCTGGCGCCTTGATTCTGATACATTTGCTAGTAAAGTTAATAAAAAAGGGGAAAAGCATACAGCAGTATAGCTATATAACATATTCAACAAAGCGTTATGCTTACCTTCTTCTGTTCTCTGTTTCGTTTAGGATCTCTCACCACAAAAAATAGATAACACATGTTGAGAGCCTGTATGAATGTCGTCAATCCATAGCACCCATAGTAACCATAGTTCTTCAACAAGACCCCACTAACTCCCATTCCAATCGGAAAAGCCACTGTCAAACCAAAATTAAGAAGACCTAACCTAAAAGTTCTAGTCTTGTCTGTTGTAATGGTGCTCACAAAAGCAAATGCCGTCAGGAAACAAATGCACCATCCACCAGAGATTCCCTCAATAATAGCTTCAGTAAAGACCAAGACTTCCAGTGTTAGTTGCCGGAAGAAATATACGTTGATCATATTGCTGATACCGATGAGAATTTGTCCGGTGATAGATATCAACATGAAGAATTTTCTATGCCCGGTTTTGTCTGAGAAAGACCCAACGAATAGAGCTAAAATGCAAGGTATTGTGGCTGCCAAGTAGGTTCTCCAGGAAAGAGCTCTCGCCAGCAGTTTTTGTGTTTCTCTTTCGTATTCGTTTTGACTGTCAATATCTTGCATCTTTAAAGAATCGCATATTTCGTCTGTAAAGTTGAGGTTGACACGACATGCCTTCTCTAGATTCAAGTTTTGAGTTGCTGTCATATTGATCATAGCGGATACTACAAACATGAACAGACATGGCTCGAGGGTTATGTTTCTATACATATCTACCACTTTTTCTCGAAATGTCATTTGAATCTCTTTTTCCTCATTTTCCTTGAGAGGATCGACTTCTGTAAATTCTTCATACCTCTTCGCTTCCTCTTCATTTTTTGTAGCCATTTTGAAGTCACTTTAACACAATCATTTATTTCGTATTATAATATTTGGTTCGATAATTCACTTGTAGATATAGCTGGTGCTGAATGAGAACTGTTTATTATATCTCATTTGTAGTCAATAAAGTGATAATCATTAGCGATACATGCATATCCGATGTATCGTACGGGGAGCGTAGTGATAAAATATGGACACGTACATTAATAATGCGCCCGCCTACATTGTGTATCTTAGTAGACTAATCCCAACTTATCTACAATGCTTGCTAAATTGTAATTATCTGAGTTATTGTTCTAACTTTGTATTAGATATGTTTTCCAGTACATTATAATATACTAATGTATTGCCTTAGTGCGTTATAATGCGGGTATTCGATGTTAAAATATACCAACTGGCTTCAAATCTAAATCTCATGTCATTTTACCGGGAACCGATCACTATTCCGAATCTTTTTTGTTCGAATTTCATTTTACCGAAAACTATTGACCGACGTCTTTTTTGCTATATGCATTATTTGACATAATTTCAGATCATCGAAGTATCAATTGCCAAAGGTATTATTTTACCGAACTACATTTCGCCGATTTACAAAATAACTTTTTGCTTTTGGCCGAAGCCTCTTTTGAACTTTTTTCATTTGCCATATTTTCACAAAACCGAAACAACATTTTAGGGAATATTATTTATTCACAAATATATAGCCAGTAACTTGGTAGAATTTTCAATTTAAAATTTAAATAGTGCCATAAAAAGTCAATATTGCTACAAAATTGACAGAAACGAATCGCTGCAAAATCGACTTCACGCAGTCTTGTCTGTGTTTACGTATTAATTTCGAATTTTCATGCAAATGATTTATTAATTAATAGCTGTCATGCATTAGACATTTTTATGAATTAATTATTTCAAAGAATTTGTCCAAGAGCGAGCGAAGCGAGCTCGGGAAATTAGGGCACCCCGACACGGAAAGGTTAGGTTCGAAGGGGATGATGGGAGCTGAAGTGAGCGAGCAAAGCGAGCGAACTCACAGCGAGCGAGCGGAGCTCCGTCGACAATTTTGTTTTTCAAGTCGCTGATTTAAACATTTGTATTCGCCCACTGTTTCTCTCTCACTTAGTATTTTGATATGCGTTTAAAAATAAATATTTCGAACAAATGTTATTTCGGCTTAGTGTAACTTCGGTAAAAAGTTTTTTGACCAAGTGAAACGTCGGAGTAACGAAAAAAAAAACGAATTGATAATAGGTCAACTGAGACAGTGGCAGATGTGACTTCGATGAAGTAAAAAAAAACGAAACTATAATAGTTGAAAAGTTTTAGGTGAAATGAAATTCGGTCAAATGTTTTTCGAACTTATGATAGGTAACCCATTTTACCGGTGTTGGAGATGGTCGAAATCCCAAATAGTAAGAAATTAATCACGTGACATTTCATAGTTTTTTTGACATCTTTCCAATCACTATGGCGCCGCTTTGGTTGAAAGAATATCAATTGTGTAGAAGCTCAGAAAGCAAGAAGTTTGAAACAGCTTGCGCAGAACTTCGTGTAGTAGTTACAGAGGGTCTTTTTGTCTCTGAAGTTGGCTCTACGAACTATTGCGCAAGAAACAGTTTGTCATCGAATATATTGCATAGAGTAAGCGAGATAGGACGATGCAATGCTATCTTCTACTTCAGCATTGACACAAAAGTAGCAACTGCGCAGGGTCTTGCAGCCAACTTCAGAAACAAAAAGATCCACTGTGACTACAGTACTCGCCAAACTTCTTGGCCGCCTTGAAGTTGGCTACAATGGCTGCGCAGTAATAAATCTCATACAAAAACAGCATCACGCCGTGGCTTACGCATCGGAAAGCCAACTTCAGGGCGGCCAAGAAGTTTGCTGAGTACTGTACTATAGCTACGTATAACTTTCCGTTCTTTCTTTAACTTTACGTATAAAGTATATAATAAATAAATAAATAAATAAACTTTTCTTTTTAAATACTTTTATGTTACAATGGTTTCTATTAGTTTCTCGTCAAAAATTTTAATATTTCTCTCTAATTAGTAGACCATATTATGTTCCTTTTAGCGCTCAAACGACTAATCTTACATTTGCGAACAACTATTTTGAATGTAACTGGCATATAATTGTTTTAGAAATCTTCTCACTATTTACCGACTCTAATGCTATTTTTACACGTGTCACATACTATGCAGGCAGTCAGAGATAAATTCACTAATTGACTTTGACTCAGAACATTAATTGCTTTATAATAATACAACATTGTTTAGGGATTTTCTCACACAAGATTACAAACTTTGTAGGTAGTAGGATATTGATACAGTCTAGCCACTAAAGCCTGGTGTAGACGGGTACAAATTGTAACAAATTGTTAGTACTCTACCGTGATACTATACCGTTAACTCTACCCGTGTACACCAGGCTTAATTGAAGAAATCGTCGAACAAAATAAAAACGCAAACACGCGAGTACAGTAATCGCCAAACTTCTTGGCCGCCCTGAAGTTGGCTACAATGGCTGCGCAATATGTATTTCTAGGACGTCCCGTACTGGCGTGTCCACTAAGGTCTGCCTAGTAAACATCTTTTAAGGCGCCGATTCCTTTGAGTAGCTGATTTTAAAATGAGAATTTACGTCTAAATAGCTAGTCGTAATTTTTTGGAAAAAATATATGTTATATTAGACCATTTTCTTAATAATTTGATATGAGCAAATTTTTAGTTTTAATCGTATAACATAGTGTAATTAATTTGTAAAGTTATATCTAAAACGGACAAAAGCACGACAATCGCACCGCTGGGCGTATTTTAATGAAATCAACACCATCTCAAAGACAATTTAATTATCTACATTTTGATCTGAGGCTTTTTTTTAAAGTAATAGAATAATAAGTAAAGTACAAAAAACTACAAAATTTTGGGACGCGCGGGTGTGAATCGAGTGCGCGTTTTGTTCTCTCAAGGTCGTTGGCGTTAGTCGTCGTCTTAATAGTCGTCTTTCATTTGGGCTTATGAAGAGAGGCGAAATTAAACCCACACTTTGGGAGAAGCAGACGCAGAATCGGCCCGAGTGGAGACGTCATGTGCAGCGGTAGGAGGATCGGAGGTCGGAGGAAGTCGGAATTGCAACAAAAAACGCGACGATCTTAAAGCTAGAACACCAACAGCACTTATCACGTTGTCAACGATGTTATGACATGTCCGCTTTGTGCTCGGACTTTTTTGACCAAAGGTGGTGCAAGTCACATAGGGGCATATAGCAGAGCAGGAAATCTTAGCTCGCAACCACAATGAGGAGCCAAAGAATGCGGTCACTGTGGCTGAAACCGGCTAGATGGCATCATCATCATTCTCTCTACATCAAAATAGTCGTACCCAATTAGAAAAAGTTTTCTGCCGCTGTTTCGCTCCCGTAACTTATTCTTGAGGAACCGTGAATGTCTTAGCAGTAAAAAAACCGGCCAAGTGCAAGTCAGACTCGCGCACAAGGGTTCCGTGCTATTATCGCAAAAAAACGACCAAAAAAACACGTTTTTTGTATGGGATCCCCACTTCAATATTTATGTTATTCTGTTTTTAGTATTTGTTGTTAAAGCGGCAACAGAAAATTTCAACTGTCTAGCTATCACGGTTCATGATATACAGCTTGGTGACAGACAGACAGACAGACGGACCGCGGAGTCTTAGTAATAGGGTCCCGTTTTTACCCTTTGGGTACGGAACCCTAAAAAGTAGCCTAGAGCACCAACGTTAAGGGCTTATTACACTACACGGTATTCAGGGCCCTAAACTCTAATTTAGGGTAGTGTAATAAATGCTAGGAAGTTAGGGTTCTCATAATATCGACCTTATTGCTTCGGAATAATTTAGTGACCCGGTATTCAGGGTCCTGAATACCGTGTAGTGTAATAAGCCCTATAGTCTACAAGTGATTAATATAAACCATTCCTAGGCAATGCACGGCCACAATATTTGCCTTAGGTTTACAACTTTGTACATCTTGCAATTTCAATAAAGGTATATTCAGATATTCAAACCCAATAATTATCTATCACACTCGTAATTAATCCACACTTAAACAACCCGTTACGCACGTAACTGGTATCACTAAACACTAAATCTCATTCTAAATATATTAGTCTATTGCACTAAACAGCAAAGTCATTCTATTTATTAAGGATTTGTTACTAACAAGATATGGACTGAAAATTATCTGAACTTTGAAATAAATTAAATTAAATCACAAAACATGTTTAAACAAAATTTACCCTCTAAAAAATCAAAAAATAATAATTAAATAATCTAAATCTACCCTCATCTTTTGTAATTTTAAAAAGCGAAAGGTCACTTACTCATTCATCACAAATTATCGAAAATCGCTTGACGTATAAAGATGAAATTTGGAAAGGAGGTTGCTTAAGTGACGTTAGTGCGCAATAAGCAATAAGAAAGGATTTTTAGAAATTCCACCCCTAAGGGGGTTGCAAGTTTGTATGAAATTTTTACAGTTTATAAATTGGACACGTGAAATTTTACATTTACGCTCTTGATAGATAAGAAGAATTTATGTATTTATTAGTTTTTGGAAATTCCACCCCCAAAGGGGTAAAAAAGGGGTTGAAAGTTTGTATATAATTTTTACAGTTTGTATTGGAACAACTTGGACACATGAAATTTTAGATTTACGTTCTTGGTTGATAAAAATAAGTTATCTATTTATTGGTTTTAGAAAATTTCACCCGTAAGGAGGTAAAATAAAACTGGCCAAGTGCGTGTCGGGCCCCGCGCAGTAATAGGGTTCCGAAGTTGCATAATAATGCGGACTAAACTGAAGGTTTTTTTGTTGTTACATTAGAACGGTTTCAGCGGCTCACAAAGTCTAAAAACGGGCCCACATAGGATTATGTTTTTTTTTAATCTATATTCTCACGTTTGACTACTATCTCGCCTGATGGTAAACGATGATGTGGTCTACGGTGAAGCACGCTTGCCTAGATGTAATCTATTCACTTTTGACTTAAACTAAATAAGGACTAACTAGTAACTGAAGAAGGAATTATAAAATCCAACATCGCAACTGAAGTTAGAAAAATATTTCTATTTGAGTACCACCGCGGGTGCGAATTGCGAAAGGAGCCGATACGAGCGCACGTTAGAGCCACGGGGAATGGTATAGTTCGTTCCTGGATCCTTGCGTGCACGCTCCTTATTTATTTCTCTTTCGGAATTAGAAAAAAATCGTATCTATTCACCTCTAATCTCCTCTAATACCGCAGATTAGAGGTGAATCCTCTAATCTGCGGTATTCACTATTTCATTCTGGCAAGTTTTACGCTACTCTATTAGTGATGAAGTCGGGTCGAATATTGACTTTATAGAAGGATCTTCTCCTCCTCTTTTTAGAGGAGGAAATTACTTATTTTCTATGGTCGATACCATAGAAAATAAGTAATTTGCTTGGAAATCGAATCTAATTTGACATTACTTTTACGTTTTAATTACAAAACGTCGAAAATACTTCTGCACTAACACAAAATAGACTCCGTTATTAATTTAGAAATCATTATTATTAAGGATGCAATGATTTTTTTTTGTATATTTTTACATGGTTCATAAGCATATATTTACTATCTGTTTTACACAGCTAACAACGTTATTTAAGTAATTATTCAATGGCATTGGTACAAAAATTTTACAGTGCCAAGTACATTTTATAAGTTGGTTGACTATTACTCGTAAACTTGTAAAGCCTGTTATGATTTCATTTTTGTATATTTTTACATGGTTCGTAAGCATTATATTTACTCTATTTTACACAGCTATCAACTTTATTTAAGTAATTTTTCAATGGCATTTGTACAAAATTCTTACTGTTCCAAGTACATTTTATAAGTTTGTCGACTATTATTCGTAAACTTGTAAAGCCTTGTTATCCGTGATAATTTTCCTTTTAATTTCGTTATATTTACTACTGCCGTGAATTTTTTCACATAGCCAAGAGCAACCATTTCGCTGGCAGGGCGGAGACACTTGACTCTAACATAAATTTGCAACATAAAGCTTAATTTTACGCAAACGAATCTCTGAATCGAAAAATGGTTTTAACAAACCCATAATATTTTTAAATGGCCTATCCAACGATATCCCACACCATGGGATAGATGATAAAAAATAAATACATCCCCACTTTACGTCTATGGGAGGTGCCCGAAAAAAAAATATTTATCATGTGGTTATGTTACCACTTTGTCGGAATTATTAATATGTATATACATGCCAAATTATAGCTTTCTAGTACTTAGATTCTCTGAGCTAAGTTGCGGACGGACAGACGGACAGAGCGAAACTATAAGGGTTCCTTGTTGACTTCGGAACCCTAAAAAGGATTGAATGTTTGAATGCAATTTTTACAGTTTGTAAACTGAACACATGAAATATTAGATTTATGCACTAAGTTGATAAAAAGAGTTCATGTATTTATTGGTTTTTGGAAAGTCTACCCCTAACGAGGTAAAAAGGGGGTTGAAAGTTTGTGTGAAATTTCTACGCTTTTAAGTGTGACACGTGAAATTAAAGACTTACGCTTAAGGTCGATTAAAAGAATTCATATAAAGGGTCTTTCAACAAGGACGGGTCGATGTTAAAATTGAATAAAACAAGATGTGTGTGAGATATTAACGAAATTTATTTTTTATTTAAAAGGCCCATTTATGCCATTATGGATGGAATATGATATCGTTCAAATGTCCGCCGCGGCTTCGTATGGTGGCACGAATCCAAGAGGTCCAATTTTTAATGACTCTGCTGTGCCGTGACTACTTTGCTGGTCGCGCTGATTATGGCCGACAGCGCAGCTCCAGGCTGACACAGCGCGGTCAGCGTGCAGCACTTGACGGACGAGCTGAGATAAAGGCCGAGACTGTAGGTCGAGGCCTTTACAGCGAAGACAGCAAGGGCTGCAATGATGGCCAAGCTGAAAGGCCTAGAGCGTAGCTAGGCTAGCTCGAGGCAATCATAGCGTGACCAGCGAAGCAGTCATTTTGGGCCAAGGTTTGTATAGTGCCTTACTCAAAAATGCAAGTACCTAATCTAAATAAAACCAGCAAGTAATTTAAATAAAAAATAAATTAATTAACTAAAATTTAAATTAAAATGACAATTATGAAAAGTACAGTTACTAAAATTCAACACCGACTTTCCCGGTTTGATATTACTAATAGTTTGCGATAATTCTAATGCGGTGTTTGACTGCTGTATTATTTCTTCATATATTACTTGATTTATTTCATTTTTTTTTCTTTAGGTTCTTGAGCAGATGTTGAAGCTTCCTGGAACTCGTAAGACGTTGTTCGTTTTAAGTTTATACTTTGAACGATTTTTTGTGTAATTCTGTTTTTATTTTCCACTGATTCTTCTATATAGCTCTCAGCAACTCGATCGGATTTCCATCCTCCATGCCTTTTTAGTGTAATAAGATTGGCACCAGTAACGACAAGAATAGTGGCCGATGAACGCCGGAAACAATGCCCTGTAAATTGTTCCGGATGGGGCAGTTCTAAGTATCTAGCAATTATTTTGGGCATTTGAGCAATTTTGTGCCTCCCTATCACTTGTTTGGTGCATTGCAGTATTTATAATTTTAAAAAAATCGGTCCGTTTTTATGTCAACTGGACGTAGTGCGTAATATTTTTGCACCACTGCAAATGAGACGTCACGAACAACGAAAGTACGATCAATCTTCGTTTTTGTATCTCGCAACGTAATTATCATTACGTTGATGTGAGTTTCAATGTCATTGACGGTGATATTAGTAATTTCGATGCATCGACATGCACCGTAAATGCCAAAAATAAGAACTACCTGTAACAATAACAAGTACGAGTATTAATTATGAGAACGTCTAGGTACAGTACAAATTTGGGTTTTTAGATATAAATACTTTACTTTCACCGCTAAGTACTCAGAGTCGGGGGCTTCATTTATAATTTTTTCTACATTTTGTGATGTCAACACTTTTGATTTTTTACATTTATATCCGTCTGACTGTCGTTTTAGCATACTCGTTAAATTGTGGTAATTTTTAATGTTCAAATTGTGCTTTATCAGAACCATGCACTTTAACATTGAATAGGTATTCCAGAGAGACGAAGGCTTCATTTTGTTGGAAAGATCATTGAAATACGCAAGAAAAACATTTTCAGATAAAGATTTAGATTTCCTCCTGATTTTCCACTGCACAAATTTTTCATATGCAAGCTTATATTTTTCCTTTGAGTTTCGCAGTATCAAATTTTCAACCACTAATTTAGCTTCATCTTTAATGTCTGGCGGTGACACATTGAATCGGAAGAATTTTCGCTTTGAGAGCTCATTTTTAGCAAAAAAGTCACTAAATAAAAACAAAATTTTCGCTGAACCGCGCTTTTGTTCCTTCTTTGTTTTTTTTTGAGCAATGGTAGTTGGAACTATACAGCCTAATATGGAATAAAATCTTTTTGTTCCTATCTCTACAGATACAAACAGCTGTGTTTTAAATAAAATCTTTTTGGATTTGATTTTACTGCAGCGGCCAGCAAAAGAGGCATTGATGGACGAACGTGGTAAATGTGGCGAAATCTCATTCTAAATATTTTAGTCTATTGCACTAAACAGCAACGTCATTCTACGAATTTATTAAAATCACAAAACATGTGAGTAACAAACAAAATGTACACTCTAAAAAATCTTATTTATAGAATACGTAAGTCCATCAATGCCTAGTTGTGGTCAAGGCTTGTATAGTGCTTTTCTCAAATAATAAGTGTGTGTGTCTGTAGATGAAGGTAGTAATTGCAACTAATTGCCTATGATATAGATTCGTAAAATTTTACAACTCTTTTCACTATGATGATGCAGCAGAGAATTGAAAACGTCATATTGGTACTGGCTTTTCAACCTCCGACCTTTAGTATACATGAGAGGTGAGGCGTTAACCACTGAGGTATCATGACAAACGACAATTATATTAGCCTTTAACAAAATAAGGTCATATCAAGTTGTTAAGAACCAAAATGTCTTTGTAAACCAATGGAATTATTAGTGAAGGTTAAACCTTTACAGACATCATAAAACATTAAGTATCGTTATCACCGATAAGGTAATAAATATGGATAAAGCCACAGCTGATGTGTTTTCAATTATATAACTGTTTTTAGTAAGAGTCATTGTGATCTCATCATTTTTGTTGATTCTGAAAACCATTCAGCTTAAGTACTATACTTATTGGTAGGCGCTGTATTTGTGTCGTCACTACTTCCACCCAACAAATGTCAGAATGCACGATAGACGGTGTTATTTTCTTTAGAAGATTATGGGTGGAACAGTTAAGCTATCTAGCTTTCGCAAACTATGGGGGCTCCCAAGTATGATAGCCTGACATTTTGCAGGATTAACCGCCACTCCGAAACGGTCTGACCAGTCTTTAATCATAATTAAATCCCGGTTTAACCCCTCGATCGCGTCCGATAAGTTGTCAACACCCGCCTGACAGTAGAGCTGTAAATCGTCAGCGTATAGATGATACGCACACTGAAGATCGGTGGTTATAAGATTTATGAAAATGGAGAACAGAAGAGGAGATAAGATACCGCCTTGAGGGATGCCAGCTGCAAGGTGACATCACATAGAAGAGAAGTCTCCAGTACGAACTGACTGCTGACGCCCCCGAAGATAAGAGGAAAACCACTCCAGTACCTCGTGAGAGACCTTACGATAAGAAAGGATAGACAAAAGGATATCATGATTGTCGGTATTAAAGGCGTTGGAGAGGTCGATTAACACTAAAACAGTAACTTTAGTGTCCTCCATTCCCCGCCTTATATCGTCAGTCACTTTAAGGAGAGCTGATACGGTACTGTGCCCGGGCCTGAAACCGGATTGAAACGGGCTGATGAGGGAGTTGTGGTAAATAAAGTAGGACAGGCGTTTATGAACACAGGCCTCGAGCACTTTGGACAAAAAAGGAAGGATTGAAAGGATAGAAGGAAGGGAAAACACCGGAGTAAAGAGAGAAGTTAACAATGTGGGATACATTGGCAGGAAGAAGTTGGTCCAAAGCCGACACGATCATATGACGACTGATATTATCGCAGCCCACAGCTTTGGATTTAATGGATAGGATAATTTTTTTGATCTCTTCTGTGTCGACTGGGGTGAAGACAAGGTGATTGGGGTGGGGGGGGCGATATTAGGACGCGTGAGACCATCAAGGTAGTTGATAGTTTGACGTTTGGTTAGACTATCTAGCATATAGCATATCTATCTAGCTATATAGGCACAGTAGAGGAAAAGTGGTTTAGATCGTCCAAGTCAATTGTGTTAGGAAGGTCTGAATGCCGCGATTTGCCGATACCTAGGGTCCCAAGGAATTGCCAGATATCGCCAGAAGAAGAAGATATATTATTTAGAATATGGCGGCGTTTAGCGTTGCGTATCATCTGATGACACCGATTACTAGCTGACTTTAACAACGTCCAATTGTCCTCCGAGCGATCCTTTTTAAATACCCGAAACGCGCGGTCCCTCCGTCGCATTGCCATCTGGATTCCCCTGTTCATTAGTATTTTGTTTGACCTGGATTAAACAGATAAAATTTTAAACATTAACATAAACATTTTTGAGTTAATGTCGGTCTTTGCGCGCTATATTAATATTTATATATAGTTTATTGTACACCAAGATAAAACAATACAAAAAAACGTAAAAAATAAAACAAACATACAACAGGCGGCCTTATCGCGCTCTGCGATCTCTTCCAGGCAAAAGCATGCATCTCTGTCGAAAGAGAGGTAAGAGGGCGGGGGGCTCGTGTTTCTTGCGTCTTTCGTTGTGTACGACAGAATGTGTTTGCATATTACAGACGAATAACGCTTTTTAATATTTTTTCGCTGTATCAAGCTGTGCAAAATGGCTTCGAGAAGTTGCAAACGATATTTGCGGTGAATTTATTAAAGTCAGAGAGAAAAATTATGATTTAAGAACAAATTTAAAGATTTGCGAGGCATATTAAGCTTACTTCCATATACCTGTTAAAAGCAAGACAAAAAAATGGGCTCCACGTGTGTCATGTAACTCTTGCAGATACATTATACTAAACATAGACTATATTTGGGGGTGAATAAGAAAAACTTCTACTGAACATGACAGGAAAAGAAAAAATGTTAATTTTTAGGGTTCCGTACCCAAAGAGTAAAAACGGGACCCTATTACTGAGACTTCGCGGTCCGATAGGCTTGCGCTTGACCACTATCTCACCTGATGGTAAGCGATGATGTGGTCCACGATGGAGCACGCTTGCCTAGAAGTAACCTATTCACTCTTGATTTGAAGACCCCTAGATTGTAGCTTTCGGGAAACACAGACTCCGGCAGGGAATTCCACTCCTTAGCTGTACGCACAATAAAAGTATTCTCAAAACGCTTAGTGCGTATGGGTGGAATGTCCACCATGTACCGATGGCGCAACGCCGTACGTCTTGTAGTCCGATGATGAAACGGGCTGGGCGGAATTAGATCATGCAATTCCATCGCACACTCCCCGAAATGTAACCGATAAAAACCGAAAAGCTGGCAACTCGGCGACGATGTTCAAGGCTCTGGAGCTTTGACTTAACCAGTGCCGTCTGTCTAGTCCGAGTAGATACTCGTAGATAATCGTCTGGATCTGTTGTCAGCAGAAGGTCCAAGCAATTGGCGTCTGTATGTCTGTCTGTCTGTCACCAGGCAGTATCTCATGAACCGTGATAGCTACACAGTTGAAATTTTCTGAGATGATGTATTTCTGTTGCCGCTATAACATCAAATACTAAAAACAGAATAAAATAAATATTCAAGTAGGGCTCCCATAAAACAAACGTGATTTTTTTTGCCGTTTTTTGCGATAATGGTACGGAACCCTTCGTGCGCGAGTCCGACTCGCACTTGGCCGGTTTTTAAACATTTGGACTCTATTTTAAAATTGCTATTGTAATTCATTTTTTACACATAAAAGCAAATTCAGAACTAATATTTGTTCTTATTCTTATTTCTAGGTATAAAAGCAATAAAAATGCGTGCGCAAAAATGCTGTAGACCGGTGTTATATAAATGCAAGTTCATTTTACTAACATGTTAATTCATATAATGTAATCATTGACGTAATAATGTAATATGTAGTATTAATTAATATTTGACTTATTTAAACCATTTCCTTTGTCGCACACAATCCGTTTAATTTATTACGTTGTCTTGCACAATGTTGTGCAATCATTACCCAGAAATTTAAAAAATTATAAAAATTTGTGATAGTACTGCGGTGCGACTCGATTTGGGGGAACGTGTTCTTGTAAGAAACAAGTAAAATTTACTAGGAATTATAAACATTAAAATCAAATGTTTGTTCATAGGCTTACCTTGTCTAGTGGAGGGGCCGAGAAATAACTCGGACACTTCGACACATTGGGATCTTTTGTGGTCCCCTAGATAACCGTCAAATTAAAAAAATTGTCCGAATGAATGATCATTCCGAATGAATGGACAATTTTTTTAATTTATGATAATACCCCTTGTATTTGTTACTATATTGCTTTTTATTGTTCACACGAGCAAATAATAAGCACAATGTTCTTAGTGTGTTATCACTTCCTCTGTAACTTGCTTTAATTTCACCGAATTATCACCACTAAATGGATTTATATTTTTATTATGGACAAGCGACCTGCCCCGGCTTCGCACGGGTATTAGAGCATATTATACCTACATGATTTTTCTGTCGTAGGATCCCGTCATCAGAGTGAGACCCACCCGCTTGAATTATTATTATTATCTTATTTATTTATTGATAGGAAAACCAACTACATATTTACAAAAAAAAACTTACAATAATTTTACATGAAACATCATTCTGTGCACACAACATATACAAATTCGCGCGCGTTAGTTTTTAGGGTTCCGTACCCAAAGGGTAAAAACGGGACCCTATTACTAAGAATCCGCGATCCGTCTGTCTGTCTGTCACCAGGCTGTATCTCATGAACCGTGATAGTTAGACAGTTGAAATTTTCACAGATGATGTATTTCTATTGCCGCTATAACAACAAATACTAAAAACAGAATAAAATAAATATTTAAGTGGGGCTCCCATACAACAAACGTGTTTTTTTTTGCCAATTTTTGCGATAATGGTACGGAACACTTCGTGCGCGAGTCCGACTCGCACTTGGCTGGTTTTTTTTATTTTGCGATAACTCTTATGATATTCATATATAATATATGGTGTAAAGGATTATCATAATGTGCATGACATGCATAAGATAACGTTAGTTTATTTAAGTTGATAAGGATTAATACTGTGTCCGTTTAAACAGCTTTCCAATTACCGCATTGTATGTGACTATTTTTTTTAAATCTGGTATGGGTGTAGTAAGCTATCATTAAAAGATAGACATTATGCCATCGCGGACTTCTGTAAACCTATTATAAAAGAGAAGCAATTCCACAATACATTCTTCTGTAATGTCTCAAACGGATTAGGCATCGTTTTCGATGAAAGCTCCCAGGCGTCTTGATTTTTTCCGAAATGTTTAACAATTATCGTGAAAATTTTAATTAATTTACACAAAACCTTAACAAAGTATACATTTAAACCTTCTTTATGAATCACTATATCTATTAGTGAAAACCACACGAAAATCCGTCCAGCAGTTTTTGAGTTTATCGCGAACAGACAGACAGACGCGGCGGGGGACTTTGTTTTATAATATGTAGTGGTAAGGTCACGCTTGACTACTAGCTCACCTGTTGGTAAACGATGATGTGATCGACGGTGAAGCAGGCTTGCTTAGAAGTAACCTAATCACTCTTGACTTAAAGACCATACTCCATTTGAAATAACATTAGACATGTTTTCAAATCTTTTTACAGTCCGTTTTACCGATTTTGAGTTCTATCCCGTAAGCATAAGGAGGACATAAAAAGCATTAACCTGTTACCAAAACCAACTGTTTACTACAGCTAGCATATGTCGTATCACCAATGCAATAGAAGTCAAAATCGGTTGAACGGGCTGTAAAATGGGCTAATTTAAACGTCTAATGTTATCGCAAACGGAGTTTAGGTTATATTAAATGTGTGACTAACTTAACATACTAAGAGCTTGAGGATAATTATTTTCAAAAACAAAAATTGCTTCAAGTACATTATCATTGCTCCATGACTTGCTATAAATTCTCTTGTAATTACAATTATATTGTTTTTTATTGTTTACCTGTACATCATCGGCTTACAGATACAAAAATAATCTAAATGCGTTATCTGTCACTCCATGACTTGCTTAATGTCCGGATGATCAATTATAACCCTTCTATTTGTAAATATATTGCTTTTTATTGTTTAACTGTACATTGAAACTAAAAATATGTGGTTTTATAATCCTTCTAATCGAACAACTTAGTATGACTTGCGTATGAAAAATTGAGGATGAGTATTTCATATTAATTCTTTATTGCTAACCTACTTTATTACAATTTATCTTAATTCTGTTAATACTTATTTTATTGTATTTCTTAATAGAATAGATTACAATACACTTGTGTAATTAAAGTCAGAGGCTATATACAAACGGCCGGTTTCTGATTTAGTATTTGAGGTTAAGGAAGTGCTAACTATTATTTATTTCGTGACCAAAGTCACAAAATAAATAATAGTCGCTTTAGTGCAAAATTTCGACAGGTTTTCAAACTAAATTATAGTGAAAAATTAATTGTCTGAACAACAACGGACATTTTTGCAAATCGAGAGCTCAATCTGAAATTCCGACCTAACGTGCTAATTACCGTTAATGTTCAGAATGTCCAATTCCCAAAACATATAACGGATTCAAAATGTCCAATTCCCAAAATATCCAATTCTCAACATGTCCAAATCCCGAAATGTCCAATCTATGAGATAGTGGTAAATTTGTTCGATAAGGTTGCATCTTCTTCTCTGTCTTTTCGCTCTTGGCAGATGCTAAGTCTGTCATGGTCTGTCGTGAACTCGTCGAGACGTCCATGTCGGTGGTAGATGTGGACACAGCTCTCCCGCCATCCCTCCTTGTTGTCGGACTATTTGGCACAGTCAGAAATGGGACCTCCTACTACGGATTTTACTTGGTCAGTCCAGCGCATAGGTGATCTGCCGCTCGATTTGGATAAAGTAGAGGGCTACTTTCCCCATTACGACCAGCCGCTCTATGGAGTTGCCATCCTACCTAGAGACGTGTCCAAAGTATTGTATTATGCGTAATGCGCGACTGTACTACGTTCGACAAACGCTGTGTGATGCAGAGTTCCTGGAATACGGACACGTTAGTGCGGAAATACGTTCACGATATTCCGAGTATCTTTCTCCAGCACCACATCTTCAGAGCATTTATCTTCCCCCTTTCCAACTCAAGCACTGGCCACGTCTGAAAGAAAAATGGTGACTACAATTGTTTGAATGAGCCTGATTTTTGTGGCTTTGGTAATGTTGCGATTTCTCCAAACTTTCCCTAGCTTCTTCATCGCAGTTCTGGTCATGGCCATATGTCGCTCGTTTAATTTCATCTAGGCAGCCGCCGTTATTCGAGATCAAAGCCCCAAAATAGACATAGGTCTGAACCACGTCGCAGTTCGCAATACGAGTCACTTCGAACGACTTGCCGTTGACGCGATCCATGATCATAATTTTGATCGTAGATCGGTTTATTCTCAACCCAAACGTAAGGCTTATGCGCTCCATCTTGAGAAGTAATTTTTCCATAAGGTCAGCGTTATGAGCAAATAAGGTGGTGTCATCTGCGTACCTCAAGTTCATGATTTTGTTTCCTTCAATCACAACACCATCGGTCCAATCTTCTAGAGTGATTCGCATTACAAGCTCGGTGTAGACGTTAAATAGTAATAGCGATATTATGCATCCCTGTCGCACGCTCGCACTTGGATGGAAAATATCTGAGAGGAGTTCATAGGTCCGCACTGGAGCTGTTCCCCCTTTGTAGAACTCCCTTAGCAGGTGCACGAGGTGCTGAGGTGTTCCCAAGTCCAGGTTTCATAGCGTTTTTTTAATATGTATAACAAACAATAAAATAACATTACAAAATACTGAAGGTTCTTTCTATATTTAATCCTATCTTACCGCAATTATTATTGGATAAATGTAATCAGAAATCTAAGTTACATTGGGTCAGTATGTTGTCGAACTGGTTAAACTTATTCGCTGCTAGAGGTTGTTCTTTGGCGCCATACATACATAATTACACACATAAATAGACTGATAAACACATTACCCTCCTTCGGCAGACGGGTAAAAATAGAACGATTTTTTACTCCGAAACATGGCAACCAAGGAGGTAACTTATCAAAGATTTTATTAAAATTTCGATCTGGCTTGCAAATAGAAAGCTGTTTATTGAAAAAAAACAAATGAACACTTACGCGGCAGAAGAGTGCGAGAGGGAATGGGCCGTAATCCACCACGCGGGCATTAGCTATTCTAGGTACTTTTTAGGCTGACTGTCCAGTGTGAGCCGAAAGAAAGTACCCAGGTTAGGATTTATTTTAGTTTACTATACAAGCCTTGGCCGCAACTAGGCATTGATGGATTTCATTTATTTCTATTGTTAAGTTGTTTAGTTAAAATCTTTGACCAACGTTTTTGCATGCAGTGTCTATTGCATCATATTGTACACTTTGTTTGTTTTATTGCTTGTATTATTAGGCTAACACCAGTGTAACAGTTGTAAATAGACCAATTAATAAATAAATCGCAAAAAATCGACAATTAGGTGGTATTTTTTATTATTAAGGGGCTAAAATAAAAACACGCACATCATAAATAACTAATTATATCAGCTTTAATTTTTGTTTTATTTAATTACATTAATTCTGTACATATATCACAGCAATGGCCTTGATGGCCTTCACAACACCATCAACGATGCAATTAACATGGCCACCAACTGAGCTGTACCACGACACGAAAAAAATACCAATATCTACATCCATACATATAAAAAAAATCTGTGGTTTGAATTTAAAATCGAGAATAATTTGAATTTAGAATCTTCAAAGCAGTTGCTTAACACTGCCTCAAAGTCCAAATTCAAATTCTGTATAGAAAATTTGAATATAGAAAGTGCTAAGCAATCGCTAAACAGTGTCGAGACTTTTATTAATAAGGATGATAGAGTCTGGTAAACGAAATTAGACACTCGAATTATTTGCAAACTTTTTTATATGGCAATGCTATACTTATGTCAACCTCAATTTTCCAAAATAAGATGGCCTGTTGTTGGTGATTTGTTGTGTTATTGATAATAGCATATAATAAGTGAAAAATTCATAAAACAATTAAAAGTGGATTACGGGAGTTATTGTTTCGCATGATGTCTAAATATCAAGAAAAACAACAGGTGAAAGACGCCGAATTCAAGCAAAAACAAGATTGTTTCCGTGTGGTGTTAGATTTCATAAGTTAGTATATCGCTACTAAGTTGATATTTTGTTTTAATTCGTAATCACTGTTTATCTTTTTGTAAAAACTTTTTCACTATTTTGTTTCACATTAATTTTATGATAAGTTGTATACCTTCATCATAATGCACTATGGTTATTTATCATACCATGATAAATGTTGCATTGTAATTTTAACCATTTTTTTTTCTTTTACTGTAATTCAGGAGGATGTAGCAGGGGTTGATGAGATAGTGAAAACTGTTGACAAACTTACGGATTTAGGGCAAAAATTTAAGATAAGAAACCAGAACCAGTACTTGGATGAAATAGCTAGCAGAGGAGTGGAAGAAAATGACAGATCATGTCATACATGTTAAAAATAGATATAAAGAAAGACAGAAATACAGAACATAATTTCGGTTGGCGCAGTGGTTGAGCGATTGACTGCTGCGCTGCGTGTCGCGGGTTCGATTCCCGCACGGAACAAATATTTGTATGACCTACAGATAGTTGTTCCGGCTCTGGGTGTTGTGTATGTGAGTTTATATGTTTGTAAACGCACCCACGATACAGGAAGAAATTCCTAGTGAGGGGCAACGTTTTTTTAAAAAAGAAAGAAAAAAAAAAAGAAATTAAGAAAGATTCATTATTAATTTAGGAAACAGTGATTCCTGTGACTCTTACGAATCTTTTCACATGGAAATCTTACATTCTGATTTTGATTATGATAGTGAATAAACCAATTTTTTTATAGAATACTCTTGTTTTTTTTTTAATCATATTAATACATAATAATCTAAAGTATTACCTACCTAAAGTAGGTACCTATAGTATTTTTATTCAGACGAAGTAAAACAAATAATTCTAAAGGATCAAATTAGGTTATGCCAGGTATTGCATACTAGTTTTTGGGGTTGCTATACTCTAGTTCTTACGTCGTTTTACTCAATAAAGACAATACAAAATAGCAACAAAAGGACTTGCTGCAATCTCCTGTATTACAGGGCCTTTCTTTTAAAGCATTTCTCTTTAGAGTTTGGACTTGAGAACTTGTCTAACCCTACTTTAACACTAAAGTTATTGATAGGTTTACAAGTTAAGTCACAGTTGGACAAATACCCAAATTCAAATTAATAAATCAGAAATTGGGAAATTACCTACCTCCAAAATTGTATAAGTCGAGACAGTCATTATTAAGTATGTATCATACTCATCTTTACGTACTTATTTCAGTTTATTATACAGTTCTAGACTCAAAATAATCATATATTTATCGGAGATAGGAGGGCTATCTTCAATAATACCCTCGGTCTGTGGGCATATCGTGGGTATGCAATGCACAAAGCAGGTAACTTATGCCGTTTTAGAGATAGTTCTTGTTCCAATTTTATCAAAGCAGCGGATTCGGCCACCAATCGTTTCGCTTTTTCCCAACTAAAACACACTTGTTCAAGTTCACACACGCAACTTTAGGCTACTTCTCAACTCTTTTTCTCTCAACTCCTTTTTAACTCCCAAAACGCGCGTCCGCGCGTATCTTTTCTAACTTCACGACCCAATATGGCGGGAGAACCCACTCAGAGTGCCTCTATGACACTCCTGCTTTTTATTGGCTAAGAGAATCTCTTCCGGCAAATTACTGCTTGTATTATCCAATCCAAATCGAGTATTTTGACATAAGAAAAATAAAGTGTTGTCAATCGAATAAAATCGAACTGAGAATTGATCAGAAGCTAAATGTTGCCAATTAAGCAAACCTGAAGTAATAAGTTTACAAGCGATATTTATTACTAATCATTTACCTTCCTCCGATACGGCCATCTTGACATTCAAACGGTCCCACGTTTGATGTAAAGCGACGAGCAACATCGTTACTCAACCAAAAAAAACAAAAACCAAGAATAGATAAAAAAAATAAGTAATAGGTTAAGTTCGGCCGCTCCTGACCAAATAAAAAAGATAACGTGGTCGTGACATCTTCCACGTGAAACCTTCAATCAACACCTTATATTACCAGCCTACAACAAAACTCAAGTACATTTTTACTCATGAAAACTGAATTCTCTTAGCTTTCACACTGTTCATTTGTTTTCTCCATGTAAATCTAGGTCTCCACACCATACACCGTACACAACCATCATCGTACTATCGAACCAGCCACCTCACCATTTAGACAACCATATTAACACATTCTAAATGGTTACCGAAGCACCAGAGGTACCAGGTTCCCAACAAACGCCAAGTCGGTCTCGAAGCACTAAGTGTGCCAGAAACCACCCAAACGCCCAACACAACATACCATGTCACATACACCAAACAACAGGTCACCGAGGCCCCAGAGGGACCAGGCTCCCCCAGACATACAACAGGTCACCGAAGCCCCAGAGGGACTAGGCTCCCCCCAGACAACAGGTCACCGAAGCCCCAGAGGGACCAGGCTCCCCCAGACAACCGGTCCTTTCGAGGCAACAAGACTGCCAGATACCCATGCCACATACACAAAACAACAGGTCACCAAAGCCCCAGAGGGACCAGGCTTCCCCAGACAACCGGTCCTCTCGAAGCAACAAGACTGCCAGATACCCATGCCACATACACTAAACAACAGGTCACCGAAGCCCCAGAGGGACCAGGCTTCCCCAGACAGATAACAGGACTCCAAAGCCCCAGAGGGACCAGGTTCCCCCCTGACAAATCCAGCAATGTTTCTTGGTCCCACAGCAATCGCTGTAGCTCCTGATGGTCAACCCAGTGACCACCCTGCAACCATAGTCATCCTGACCAGGCCTCATAACCCACCACGGTTACAGCAGTCATCTTCCTGACCACTCACCTCGTAACCCACCTCGGTTACAGCAGTCATCTTTGACCACTCACCTCGTAACCCACCTCGGTTACAGCAGTCATCTTACTGACCACTCACCTCGTAACCCAACTCGGTTACAGCAGTCATCCGACTACTCACCTCGTAACCCACCTCGGTTACAGCAGTCATCTCTGACCACTCACCTCGTAACCCACCTCGGTTACAGCAGTCACCGCAGCGACTACTCATCACCGTACAGTCAGTCCTTTGACCATACACACGACCTCACCATTGCTAGATTGATTTGAATCAGTCTTCAACACAATACATTCAGTTACTTCAATGGGTACTTGATCTTTCAGCTTTCCTCTAACTCATCATGAACCAAAGCCTTTAATGCATCACATAGCTGCCACCATTCAGAACTCCAATAACCATAAACTCCAAACCAAAATCAAATTTGTTATTTCAATCTTCATTCTCAGTACTGACTACAACGGCAATCTCAAATTCAGGATTTCTTACCCAGCCAAAAGCATATTCAAGAACTCCATTTTATGTTCATGATTTCATACCAAACCCTCAGTGCGATAGGTATAATAACTACCAACATCAAACATTACCAATTTTGCAAACTAAAATTGAAAATGAAATCATGCACCGCATGTCACCGAGTTTACATCTGCGTTAACATTATCTTATCCAACTTGCTCAGATAGCTAATAAAACAAAATTACGTTAGGTATGTTCACAATGACCAGCACAGAACATTCAACAAGATAGAACACCACAACCATTACTGACAGTATACTTTAAATTCCACATTTATTATTCAAGGTAGGTACTAGCTTACATGACACCACACAATCACACAATTCACAAATTCACACCTTTCTTTAAAGAGATGTTACAATTATTAAAACTTCTGAATAATGTTCAAGATTACCGAGGCCAAGCATCGTTGAACAACACAGAACAAGGAAACCATTCCTAGTTTCCACCAAAAAAACAAAAGCTCCTGTACCAAGTAAATCAAATAGAACCCAAGTGTCCCATTCATGGTCCACAATCAACAATAACTTAGCAAATACATTCGCTACACAGAATGCACTTTCAACTTAAATGCCGAATCAACTCTTGACTCCGTCATCTCTCTGACCCACGACACTGAGAAACTGTACTATGTAAATTAAAATGTTGCCAATTGAACGTCTATCTCATCTTCAGCCACAACTTCAACAGTTCCTCGAGAGGGCCAATCCCTCAGGCAACCCATAATACCGGAATACGTCTTCTAGACACCATCTTAATGTCTAGTTGCACTTTTCATTTGCCATAGTCAATTTTAAATCGTTTTTATTTGTAGGTATCGTTAGAATGACATGTTATCAGTTGGTTAGTTCCCTACAGTGATTTATAACAACTACAGACATTAACTTTACCTTTATTCAACCGTTGGTAGCAACAAAACTAAACGCCAACTGTCTAGGCTATAGTAACGTTAATCCTCGTGATATTTCCAGGTTGTAAGATCGCAAAACGAGTCAACCAGCAAACTATTTCACTAAACTTTAACACGGGTTTGAAAATAATCTTGATCACATAACTCATAACTGAAAGTTATCGCAACTCTTTGGAATGAAGCAAAAGTTAAAAGTTTAATCCTCACAGTGACTCACACCTTGTAACGATTTATTAATAATCTAGTCTTTATCTAGTAACTTATAAGTTAAAAATCATATCACAGTTAAAAGTTATTTGTTTTTGTTTTGTCTTGTCCGACTTTTTCGAACTTTTTCGAATGTTGACACTTTCATGTCACTGTCTAATAGAGATGAGTAAGGGATGGCGATCTGTTATCAATTAATCGACGAATCGATTTAAAGGCAAAAAATAAATAAACAATATTTCAATCGATATCCAGTACTGAATCGATCCAGCGTATCGATATTTCGCCCTAGAATATCGCGATTCGATTTTTCTGTTTTGATATGAACCAAAATATTATTAAAAAATAGTCGAATGTATTACACAAAGATATTTGAATTCAACGTTAACAAAATAAATTTCTTTCCCTTTTACCTGATACTTTAATTTAGTTGTAAAAACAATCCCAATCAGCCAAAGATGTGAAAAGATACACTATTATTACGATTTTTCTTTTTACTTTCCATAACTGGATTCACACTTGCATTAAAAATACCAACGCGAATAGTTAGAATGTACGTTATTTTCAAAGAGTAGCATATTCACAAATTTCCTTGAAGATCAAATCAACAACAAACTCGGTGGTAATAATATTTACGGGCAATCTGAAGTGACACCTATTAAGAGCGCGGCGAACGTAGCTCGCAAATGCAATTCGAGACGAGTGAAGAATTCGTTAAGAGCATTGCTATCTCGCTTTGCACACACACGCGGTGCGCCGTGCGCAGCCGTGTGTGTGCGAGTAGATAGGCTTCCATTCATAACGTCTCGAAAGCCGGCAAGCCGGCCAACGCGAACTGCGCCGGCGGGCGTTCTTTTGTCTTATTTATGTAGGTAACTATGCCTTTTACGAAACCTCAAATATGTATTGTTATAATAAATAATGAATGCAAGTAAAATAATACAAATGTTACTTAGGCAAATTAATAGTACAAGACAAATATTCCAATAATTTATGCCTATTTACGCATAAGTAGGTACAGACAAATAACAGCGCTCTGATCTAACCCTCTTACAAATTAACGCGGTATAAAGTTATACCAGGTATAACAAAGGTATAACCATACATTTTCATAGGTTTATACTTGGTATAACTTTATACCGCGTTTATTTGTAAGAGGGTAAGAATATGAAAAATAAAAACAAGAATTTCGTATAAACATTTATTTAGTTATGTTTTACTTTATAGATCATCATTCATCTATTTAAAAAATATAAATCAAAACGTGATAAAGTCGTGTAGGGTGACCATAAATATTATCGACTGAACGAAATACAAAAATACAATAATGATAATCAGAAAACATTTTTACGCACGCTTTTTAGTTTATATGTACAATTGTACATTGTAATAATTGTACATTACGTAGGTAAAGAAAAAAAAAAGTTTATATTCTGTCTCTGATAGGCAGATTTCTAGGTAAACGGGGATCTATTAATTCAGGCAATATACATTTAAAATAAAACTCTTCTAATTTTAAGACTATTGAATTCCAAAATTCGTTGCCTTTTTCAATTTTTTCATATGCCAGTCCTTTAGGCGTCCATATTATAAAAATACAGTATTTGCGGGTTGTTATTTGCAATTGTCCTTGTAACTGGTAAAAATAGTAACTTATTGTATTATATCATTGGGATATAGGTACTTACTGTGAGAAACATCCCAACGCTCGGAGTCCATGTCGGCAACCAAACCAAATCGTAAATAATAAAGTCCGTAAACAACGCAAAGTTCGTAAGAAAGTAGATTACTCAATATCAAAGTTCAAATCACAAGGCAAATCTAAATCCAAGTTCATAGCTTAGGTCAATAGTGTCAGAAATATTACAATAAGTACATACTTAGAAAATAAATAAATACGCACGAGCAGCACAGTAAAGTAATCGTCTAACACTGACAACAAACCACAAAAAAAAAGTTAATTAAAAAAATCAAAAAACCCGACTGCTTGAAAAGCGAACTAAAAAGACGTAAACAAGGAGAAAATCATGCTGTGCAGTCGGAGGATACGTCTGGTTTTGGTCAGCCAGCTCGCGAAGATGTATCCTCCGACAGCACAGCATGATTTTCGCTTTTCAAGCAGTCGGGTTTTTTGATTTTTTTAATTAACTTTTTTTATTTATAACTTTTTGGTTATTTTTTTTTTCGAATCAGGAACATTTAAACATATAAGTGTTATATATTTTTGAAATCACCTCTTAAAATCCTTTATTTTGATACCCCACACGATACGTGTGGAAGAAAAAAAAATTTGGGCCCCCACAATATGGCGCCCAAGAACCGCTATTTTCCTATTTGCCAATTTTTATGTAGCCAGTGACACTCGCGGGGTTAAGGCGAATCGATTGACGTAAGAACCATCAAAATCGGCCCACGCGTTTGGTTTCTAGAACGCCACATAGGAACAAACATACATACATACATACTTACATACTTACATACTTACATACATACATACTTACATACTTACATACTTACATACTTACATACTTACATACTTACATACTTACATACTTACATACTTACATACTTACATACTTACATACATACATACATACATACATAAATAGACTGATAAACACATTACCCTCCTTCGGCAGTCGGGTAAAAAATATACAATACAACAAACAGTAAACAACCCCAAAGTGCCCCGAACAAAAGTCGTACGAGCGATACCTACTCAACCGTATGAAGCACGACTACACACACATAGACATGACGTGCTCGACGCGACAGCAATACTAGCTATTGAAAATGTATGATTATTTTTATGTGTTCCGTAATACCAAAAATGATGAATGAAAACTTAATGTTTTTTTAATTTTTTTTCGATAATTTGTTTCTTGATAATATGAGCTATGTTATAGCGTTGACAATTTTATAGATATTGTTTTTTTTAAGATAGAAAAATCAATAAGAAAACATGTCATTTACGCTGTAAAAATGTACGAAATGGAATTCGCTTAAACTTCATTTTAGGTAAGTATTTTGAAAAAAAAAAGACGTAGGAACCTAGATAAATACTGTCTGAATCCGAATATTAGCATAATTTGGTGGAAATATGCGCAACTTACAAATGATTTAGGTATTACGTTTGTATGGACAATTCATGCTTCGCCGCGCCCTTAATAAAGAATGCATGGCTAAAATGCCTAGTATCTTTACTTCTCGATTATCAGTAGTGAGTAAACTAACAACCTATTCATAAATGTGTGTACTCTTGTGACAGCACTAGTGGTCACAAAACCGTATATTGTTCTAACATCATGCAACATAAAATAATGTAATGAAATCTAATTTCTTTCCGTTTTGTTCTCACATTCCAATGCTCCAAGTACATTAGAAAGATGAAATTGCGAAAATCGTTTCATTGTTTATTTTGTTGGTAAATAAAAACGATTAAATACTTGAAACAAAATATTTCAAAGCTTGAGCCCGTCAAAGATTTAAAAGATGGCGTGACCATGCACGGACTTCTCATTCTGTCTATGCAAAAATTATTTGTTTGTTTTTAAATTGATCACGAAATAACAACATGGTCGTATTCAATAAGCTCCCCAAGCAGTAAATCACGGCATAATGGGGTCCCGAATCCAATTTCGATGATTATTGAAAGAAACATACAGTATCAATACCATTACATAGATGGCGCTGTTTGATTTTTCTACTCTTTTCATGTAACTTACATTAAACATTTCCATTAAACAACATAATGCAATAGTTATAAAATGCAATTAATGCAACAATTAATTATAAAACTTAGGTACTTCCAAATCCAATACATACTTCGGCTGCCACAAATGTATGCCAATGCACAGATAGTTGAATGCAGATCAAAGTAACATACCTTTAAGCCTGTACTCCCGGAAAGGTCAGGCAGCAGTGCCAACCATGCACATGTCCAGACTCCTAGGTGCTATCAGAAAATATTAAATTGATTGATCACCGCACCGGCATGTATAAAACCACAAAATTTCCTCTTTCATACCGCTGTAGACTGCAGGTTGTATGTTGCCTCTTAAAATGCAACCTGAGCTCCACACTTATCTTGTAGCACTACACGCAGCCGGTCACAACAGGTCTTGTGGTATCCACAGCCATGTTGAAGGGCTCAGACGTCCGTGCTATTTGTTGCATTTTGTGTGAATGGCTGAAAAATTCATGTCTATGAGCAAGTTTTTCACAAGCATAATGTTTTATTGAATCAAGTTGTAGCTTAGGATGTTTGCTCTCTTGCACTGTATTTGCACAAGTGGTCTTAATCTCTTGCGAATTCCGCTGACAGTATGAATCTGGCTGAGTTTCATTTAGCATCATAACGAAAATAACAATTTATTTTAAATTTTAGCCACTATAAACCAAGAAAAACAATATTGTGGCTAAACTTCATAAGGCATTAGATTGGTACTTATTATTGTCGGAATACTTAAGTTTATACTTCCCTGAACATCACCACCACAGTTGCGTTTCCCAAGTATCTAGTCAGGATTGGGCGTCGATGTCATCATTAACTTCATCATTATCTGCAACTCGACTTCGCATATTGTCTAGGATAGGCCACACTATACAGTTGAACTCGGGCATCATGATATTCCTGTCTCTAGTAGCCGGCAAGTTGCAAAACATCTCCATTAGGTAGGTACTTCCATGCTAATTTTCGCGCACCAAACAGAGCGCGCCAGCCATTACTCGTCTCATTTGGTCCATTTTCGCTTTGTGCGTGCATTGTTTTCACTTCCGATATCGGAGATAGGAGGGCTATCTTCAATAATACCCTCGGTCTGTGGGCATATCGTGGGTATGCAATGCACAAAGCAGGTAACTTATGCCGTTTTAGAGATAGTTCTTGTTCCAATTTTATCAAAGCAGCGGATTCGGCCACCAATCGTTTCGCTTTTTCCCAACTAAAACACACTTGTTCAAGTTCACACACGCCACTTTAGGCTACTTCTCAACTCTTTTTCTCTCAACTCCTTTTTAACTCCCAAAACGCGCGTCCGCGCGTATCTTTTCTAACTTCACGACCCAATATGGCGGGAGAACCCACTCAGAGTGCCTCTATGACACTCCTGCTTTTTATTGGCTAAGAGAATCTCTTCCGGCAAATTACTGCTTGTATTATCCAATCCAAATCGAGTATTTTGACATAAGAAAAATAAAGTGTTGTCAATCGAATAAAATCGAACTGAGAATTGATCAGAAGCTAAATGTTGCCAATTAAGCAAACCTGAAGTAATAAGTTTACAAGCGATATTTATTACTAATCATTTACCTTCCTCCGATATATTTATGTCTTATGATTTCCTTAGGCGGTTAACACACTGCCACGCACCACGCAGCGTAGCGCGTGAATGCGTGTTTTAACGTTGCTTGTAAGTCTCCGTATGTATAGAAAAAAATCGGCCAAGTGCGAGTCGGACTCGCGCACGAACGGTTCCGTACCATAATCGCAAAAAAACGGCAAATAATCACGTTTGTTGTACGGAATAAAATAAATATTTAAGTGGGGCTCCCACTTAAATATTAATTTTATTCTGTTTTTAGTATTTGTTGTAATAGCGGCAACAGAAATACATCATCTTTGCAAATTTCAACTGCCTAGCTATCACGGTTCATGAGATACAGCCTGGTGACAAACGGACATACAGACAGACAGACGGACCGTGGAGTCCTAGTAATAGGGTCCCGATTTTACCCTTTGGGTAAACCTACGGAACCCTAAAAACGAACGCAAGTACACGCGTAGGTGCGTTTTCACGCAACATGCAGCGTGATGCGTGGCAGTGTGATAATCGCCAATAACCTAAATAAAGTAAATAATATTCCTTTTTTTACTTATTACTAGTAACATTATAATAAGTACTTAAATAATATACAGATTGAACAACCTACTTTTTATAACATAGGTGAACAATATTTTTCATAATAAATGCGAGTAATCTCAATTTATATTTTATTGATATCTCACTCTAAATTGATTATGTATGTCCACCGGTTGACCACATAATGTATATGACAAAAAGTGCGAAAGAAGACATATTGAATACAAATAAAAATAAGTATACTCTTATTTTCTTTATTTATTGAACAAGGCACACCAACGACTCGTTTACAAATTCATACCCAAAAATATCATAACATTTTAAAACAACAGTTTTAGATCCTGTTAAACAGAAAAAGCGAGCAACATACCTCGAGCACAAAATAATATAAATAGTAATATAAATCTTATATCAAGTAAGACAAACTTCATATTACAGCGTCCTAATTTATTCTAGAAAATATGACGTTAATGATTGCTTTTGGGAATAGCAATTAGCTTTAAATAAAATATGAACGACATGTTGGAGTGCCTCTAGTGCCCATAGGTACACCTGAACTTTAGAGGACATTATGAATGACACAGACGCTGCAATAGAATATCAAATTCATAAGATATTTTTTAAATTATAGTATTTTTTTAAGTCTTAACATTTTTTTTTTGTGTTGACCACCTAAGGATATGATAATAATATTCATTAACTTATAAGGTCCAAACAAATTATAAACAGTACACAGTACTCAGAATATTATAATAAATTGTAACGGATGTGACGTCAGCCTACGTGCAACCGACCAATGCCCGCCGAGCCCGCCACAAAGACGTTGGACGTCAAAGAAAATATTTTTTTTTACTTTTCACAGCAACCTTACAGTATTTTGTTTATTAAATACGTGTTTCTGCAGGTACACCAGAGGTACCAAATTGACTTATACAGTGCACTTAGCTACATATACTGGTATTCACCTACACCCGCAGTTCTGACATCAGGATGGCGGGTGTTCCTAATTTTTAAAATATCAGTATACGGGTGTAGGTACACAGATTTTCAGGAGAGGTACGTAAAGGTACACAGCAAGGTACCAAATAACTGCAATAAATTTAGGCAAATCTGAAAAGTACACCCGAGATTCTGATGTGATTTTGTGGTGCGATGTTTCTTTCGATTGCGAATACAAGATCTGAACAAAGCTCTGCCCGGTTTTTATTTATCCGTTTCAAAATATTAAGACTGAAATATTAAGAAAATCTTAACTATACATACACATATCGTGTTAAGTGCCTGTTATTTAGCAGTTTTATCTCTTAATCAGTTTGTAACATCTACGAGGCAGTAGAAAATGTATTTTTTTGTCGGTCACCTGGCATATAATATATGGTTAAAGTATGCCATGATTTCAGTAATGTATTCATTTCCTCAAAGAAATAATAAGACGAAATTTACATAACATTAAAACAACTATTTTAAATCAAACTATTTTAATCAACCTTAAAAAAGGCGCAAATTCGCCATAATAATTCGATTTTGTCCTTAATTAATAAAAACACAAATGTACAACAAAATTAATTCTAATTTTAACAAAACTCTTTCGAATCCGATTGAAAAGAGTTTTAAAGGATGGCCTTAAATTTTTCTTATAACCAATATTTTTCGTTGGCCACCCTGTACTTAATAAATACTAACTCGTCTTTCCCATTTCAATCTTTTCCATGTCTGGTAACTGAATGATATGAAGTGGGTCTATCTTCTTGGCTTCTGCTTCTTTGGCATCTTTCTTCTCTTCTGCCTCTAATGCTTTCTTCCTTGTATTCTTTAGGCCGGTTCTGTGCTGGGTGTAGAAGAACCTGCAATAACAACAAATATAAATTGTAATGCATGGAATAAATAAAGTTGAAAAACAAAAAAGGAAGGCTTTTGGTTATAATTTTTCTTCAGTTTTTTTAAACTTGGAAACTATTCAATAAAACTTTTGCACTTGCTGTCAATTAGTGCGCAGAAAATATTAGGCTTCTTCATTGACGCGCTAATAAAGTTGTGATAATGACTATTGTTCATAATACATCCAACCAGCCATCCTCTCTCCTACATTCACCTATCAAAAAACTATTGTTTGTTTTTAAGAAATAAAGCAAATTAGTTTACTATGCACAAAATTAAAAGCATGCAAGTTTTTAAGACAAACAAAACAAAATATAAATTTTAATTCTAGTTTTTAGGGTTCCGTACCCAAAGGGTAAAAACGGACCCTATTACTAAGACTCCGCGATCCGTCTGTCTGTCTGTCCGTCTGTCACCAGGCTGTATCTCATGAATCGTGATAGCTAGACAGTTGAAATTTTCACAGATGATGTATTTCTGTTGCCGCTATAACAACAAATACTAAAAACAGTATAAAATAAATATTTAAGGGGGCTCCCATACAACAATCGTGATTTTTTGCAGTTTTTGCTCGATATTAATAACGGCAACAGGTAGACGCTTAAAATATTCACAGAATATTTAGTTGTATATTCTTCTACTTCAAAAAATAATAATTATTAAATAAAAATAAAATAAATTAAGGGGGGCTTCCATACAACAAACGTGATTTTTTGGCCGTTTTTGTTACGGAATGTTACGGAACCCTTCGTGCGCGAGTGCGACTCGCACTTGGCCGGTTTTATTATATTTTTCAAATATAGATATTTTCTTTCTTAGTCTTAACAGTATCTACTCACAGCAGTATAATAGATGGCGGTATAGCAATAGCCGCGCTGGTGAGGAACACAGCACCCGGCAGCACGTGCAGCGTCTTCATGTACATCCAGGAGTAGAAGGGGTGGAAGATCAGCGCAGCTACTGTCTCAGTCAGTGAGAAGAGCGAGTTGACTTTTGCTGGAAAGAGGAAATTGAAATTATTAGTAATGAAGATCTAAGAAAATCTAAAAAGATTTGTGGTGCTATTTTTTTTCTAATGGCATTTTGTCGTATTTGGGCTTGCATTAATATACCCAATACCTTGTACAGATTATACCTTGTTCATATTTACTAGGTGCATGCAACCTAAGTGTGCTAAAGGTGGGAGCTGGCTGGCTGGTGGCTTTGCAAGTGTCGCGTGGAAGTCATTAGGCAAAACTGTGCAAGTGTTTCTTACCAGTTGCACTACACATCAGGAAACAAAATAAAATATTTAAATCATCATACTGCCCCAGTTAATGTCACCATTAACAGAAAATTTAAAAGAACCTTTTGGATTCCCGTATGGTTAAACGAATTTAGTGATTTAAAAAACACAGGTACCATTACCTAGGTAAATACTATTTAGAAAATTACAATAATAATGAATAATGCCCCGAGCAATGGGCACGTCAATCAATCAATCTGCCTAGCCTTTTCCCAACTATATCGGGGTCGGCTTCCAGTTTTACCGGATTTAGCCGAGTACTAGTGTTTTACATGGAGCGACTGCCTATCTCACCTCCACAGCCCAGTAACTGGGTAACACGATACCCCTTGGCAAGACTGGTGTCAGATCTCAAGCTTCCGACTACCCGTAACGACTGTCAAAGATCTTCAAATGACAGCCAGGACCAACAGTAATGGGCACGTCTAGCTTATTTACTAACAATCATCATCATATATTTAAATAATCCTATTTTATAGCCCGTTCAACCAATTTTGACTTCTATTGCATTGGTAATATGACAAAAGCTGTATTAAACAGTTAGTTTTAGTAACAGGTTTATGCTTTTTATGCCATCCTTATGTTTACGGGATAGAACTCGAAATCGGTTGAACGGACTGTAAAAGGGGTTTGTAAAAATTTATAATGTTATTTCAAATGGAGTATAGTAACACGATAACCCTTGGTAAAGCTGGTCGGCATTTCAGCTATTTATTATTTATTTATTATACCATTTATTGTACACCACAAAAATATATACACAGGACAAAAAACATAAAAGCAAGTGTACAATGGGCGGTCTTATCGCATCGGTCTTAGCCATTGTTTTTTCCCTAGCCATAACTACCCTGCCCCTAGGAATAGGACACACATGCTGATGTGTCCCAAATGCACATACACCTCCACTTTAGAGGAACTAAATTTAATGACAACCAACTACAGAGTCAAAAATATTTTTTCAATACAGTTGTTAAACATGGCGTACTTTCAGAGGCTATAATTATGATTCGAAAATTAAATCTTATGCATAGGCATCTTTCTGTTACGCGGTCGTGACTTTTGTTTACGAGCTCGATCATTAGTTTTGCAGTTTAGTTTTAAATTTATAAGTCAATTTAAAAAGTTTAGTAGTAAAGAGTTTTCATACATAGAATAAAATGGGATAGATTTTATACGAGGAAAAATGTGAATGATTCCGTACGTTTTAGCATTGAACTCTCAAAAGTTTTTTTAATGGTTGTTTAATAAATTTAATTACCAGTTTTAATTGAATTATTTTCACATCAACATTTGTCTAAAATCGAATAGGCTGTATAAACTGTTTTCGTTGTAAAAAATGCCCAGTTGCAAAAACGCGCCTTTAGTTATAAGTCAATTTAAAAAAGTTAAGTAGCAAGGAGTTTTCATACATATAATAAAATGGAATAGATTTTATACGAGGAAAAATGAATGATTCCGTACATTTTAGCATTTAATTCTCAAAAGTCTTTTAAATGGTTGTTTAATATATTTAATTACAAGTTTCAATTTAATTATTTTCACATCAACATTTGTCAAAAATCGAATAGGCTGTGTAGGCTGTTTTAGTTGTAAAAAAAATATGTCCAGTTGCAAAAACGCCGGAAAAATTTATTTTTTTGTGAATTAACAAATCTAATTCTTTGATTTGTTTTTACTATTTCCCACAACTGTATTGAAAAATATCGTGTGATACACGGGTGTGTAGGTTATTGCAAACTTTCCACCCTTGTATCACAATGTACTAAAAGAGTATTCCATAGACTCGAAAAGAAGTAGACTGTATTTATTTACAAAAAAATGTTTTGGGAATACTTTGGGGTCTTTAAAGTCCAAGTCAAATATATTTATTTCAACTACGCCAATAAGCGGCAGTGTTGAACGTCAAACTTGTAAATTTAAAAATGATATAAAAATTTATTCCACCGTGCATTCGGAAAAGTAGCTTGTTAAGACAAGAGGGAATACGTTACTTATAGGCAAGCATGCTTCACCGTCGACCAAATCATCGCTTACCATCAGGTGAGATAGTGGTCAAGCGCGAATCCATCAATAAAAAAACGAAATAAACAAAAATATTGTTTTACTAACCAGTCTCTTGCTTCTCCACCAACTTCGAAATTATAGATCTCAATGACGTAAATGTCGTCGCGTTCAGTAGCTCGGCGACTGGCACTGCAATAGTGAACGCAATCAAATTAATAACCGCCATTGAACCGACCGTTATTCAAATGTGCATTATCATAATAAAACTGGAATATGAAGTAGAAATGGCGCGATGATGCTTTGTGTAGGTAATTCAGTATTCATTTCATTGTAATTGCAGTGGAAATGGTGTGTTTTTTAAATGGTTGGTGTTTGTAATGTTGTTGATAATGAAGATAGTAATTTGGTAGATTCCGACTGTGAGATAACCTTGTAACTTTAAAGGATCCAAAATTGGGAGTAACAAAACACGTGTATCGGACTAAACCCCGATTTCTGATTTGAGTATTTAAAGTTAAGAACGTGCCAAACAAAAGGTTTTCAGGCTAAAGTAGAATTTAAAATAAACAACTACTCAACTTCAAATATTTAATTGAGAAATCGGGGGGTAAATCTACTTTGGTGAAATTAATCATTCAAAAAATGCAGAATTTGTTGCGGACAATAATTTTGACGAAAGGCGATGAAAATTTTCTTCGAAATTATTGGTCAACGACAGATGTTCAGCACCTGTAGCCAAGTTGACAATCTACAATCGATAACGCTAGTAGAAAACGAATCAATGTACGGGAATGACACATCTGAACGTTAAGTCACGTGGTCAGACCATACAAATAGAAGGCGTATCGATTGTTGAAAGAGATTTGATACGAAACGTTTGTAACTTGGCTAGGGGGGCAGATGTCTTTAAAACTGTTTTGTTAAATCATCTTTCAACAGCATATCTCTCATGGTTTTTGTGCTATTCAACTAATATAATGTTTGATGACCATCAGCTTAATTATTTCAGCCGAAAAAGGTCCACTGCTGGACATAGGCCCTCCCCCTAGTGTCACCACATCAACCGGTCCTGTGCGTTTCTCATCCAGCGGGTTTCCACAGTATTCTAATATTCTAATAATAATGTGAAGATTCTTACCTAAATACATCTCAATGTCTGTGGTTACGAATGCCGTCCAAATGGAGCCGACGAACTTGCTGACGACTGATATAAAACACAGCAAGGAATCGTCCACCTGCATGCGCTTACTTAATACTGTTATCGAAAACATGGCCCCTGAAAGAGATGCATAACGGTTAAGAATATTCTAGTCAACATACGTGATTGTTTATTAAGATAGTACATTATTTTTTTTGTTTCGAAGTTTCTGGGGGTTCCAGCGCTAACAAATAATAATTGGTTCAAATAAATGTCACTAATATTTCCTAGAATGAATCATACAAAATATGTTCTTTTTTAATGAACACTCCTAAGCACAAAATTATGGAATATTGGGCTCTTAATTCATATTTTAAATATTATTTGAACGTATCATTTAAAATTGATTCCAATAGATGGCGAGGTTTTAAATTTCTGAGGCATACCACCCGATTTTTTAAATTTGTATTGTAATACATTTTGGTACAATGAAAATGTAAAACGAAACTAATCGTCACTGTATTTAAAGCAAAAAATAGTCACGAACCGAGAACACCCTTTTACTTGCAAGTCGCTGCTAACTCCATCTACAGTCGTGGACCGGAATCGAACGCGATCGAAGTACTTATAAAAATAATAATCTTAATCGGACGCATAACGCTAGTTACGTCGGCACGGTTTCTTTGTATGGGATGAGGCATATGTATGCCAGTCTTATACTGTGTCCTGGATAAAAAAAAACTAATTTGCCAGTCAGTTGGATAGTCAAAATATTATTATAAAATCGAAAAACCCGACTGCTAACAATTAATTAACTGAAGAGAAAAACAAGTACTAATTATAAATTATACATTAAATATTGAGGTGCTGCGGGTGGGGACAAACAAAATTATAGAAAAACCGACCAAAACTTCGTTTTATTTCATTTCATTTTTGTTTTATTTCAGACTTTTTATTTCTTTTAATGAACGAGTTCTCCAAATAAGTTATGTCGTAAAAGATTATTTATTTTGTTATCAAAGTTACGCTTATCTTGAATTTGTGCCAAAATAGAAACATAAGTGTTAAAATATATATATATATATTTGGAATGGCCTATTTTGTAGCTTTCATTTGATACCCATATAGTTAGGACAACGGGGAAAAAAAATGTATCACCACCAGTATTTTTTAGGGAGAGCGCTATTAAAAAAAAATATAGGCTATGTCACTCCCACAATTGAGACGAATCCAATGACCCCCCATATGTCATAATCCATCAAGCTGTTTGTGCTGTAGAGCAGACTCACATACTGTTAGGTTTTTCTTTGTGATATATTACAATACATACGCTCGAAAAACATTACCCTCTCGCAGTCGGGTAAAAATTCAGTGTATATTTTTTTTCAAATCTTAGCAAATATTTTTATTAAACTACGTGAAACGTTCACGAGGAACTTAAAAATAATAGTAAAAATAAAATTAAAGTAATCAACATCACAAAAATATAGGTGGGTAGAAAGAAGAAAAAATATTTATTTGTGACCCTCACAGGAGACACGAGATAAGCAAAACACAAACAATAATAAAAAATAAAAATAAATAACCCCGTGCGAGACCACAAAGGCTGCTATCTCAGCATGTGCAACGATATTAAAAAGAAAATAACGCTGCGCTGATATTCTGATAGGGCTCACTTTTGTTGCCACGGACACATTCACGGAAACGGAACATACATACGGTAGGTAGATGCATTACACATTCAACTAGCAAAAGGCAAAAATAAAAATAGTAATAAATAAGTTCAACTGAATTGGTGGATACTTTGCAAGAAGCGCCATGTTCTGTTAATACTGAGGGTAGACGATTTTAAACAGATTTCAAAAAACTATGAGGTTCTATATTAGACTGTTTTTTTTTGTTGAGACTTATTCGTTTTTGTTTAATAAATGTGTGTGTGTGTGTTTTTTTATATATTTGTAGTCTAACATATTATCAGTTCCATAATATCATTTGATTCATAGTTTATACATTCAACCAGGTAAATTGGGTCTCAATTTTATGAAATATTTTCTGGTTATTTATTTATTTATTTAATTTATTTATTTTACTCATTACCTCTCAATGTTAAAAAATCGAGAGGCTCCTTTCAAATCTTTCGACGTTGTGTGAAGTTTATAAGATTAACGTTTTGAAGTCCCTTTGAAAAATCAAGGAAGGCAGCCGGCACTCCTGGCCCCTCATTAAAGAGAAAAGGTAATATCATCACGCCCCTGTACATTTTTAGGGTAGGTAGTAAGTATTCGTTTTACGGCTCAAGTCTTTTCAAATGTGTTATGGAAAAACGTTTCTTACTTCTGTAATTTACCGAGAAGGGCTATTGCTTTAGTAATCGTAAGAGGACAAGTATATTTTACACGTGTAAGGAGTTCCATAAACCTACAATGTAACGTTACGTATTATTGCACGATTGGGCGATTGCTTTAGTAATCGAGGTATTCGTACTAGGAAAAGTATATTTTACACGTCTAAGGCGTCCCATACACTTACAACGTAAAGTATTATTGCACAATACAATTTTTTTTTTATTTTTAAGTTGAAACGTTGCCCCACACTAGGAATTTCTTCCTGTATCGTGGGTGCGTTTACAAACATATAAACTAACATACACAACACCCAGAGCCGGAACAACTATCTGAAGGTCGTACAAATATTTGTTCCGTGCGGGAATCGAACCCGCGACACGCAGCGCAGCAGTCAATTGCTCAAACAGTGCGCCAACCGTGCGCCCAAATTGAAGCAGCATTGAAGCAGTGGTGGCCCAGTGTTAACGGCCGCGACTTACAAGTTGTAGGTCGTGGGTTTGATCCCAAGCCGGTGCTTTTCACATCACATCAGCCTATTAATGTTCCCAATGCTGGGACACAGGCCTCCTCTCTGTGAGGGCTGGTGCTTTTACTTTGTGTATATTATTTCATCACCATTGCTCTCAAAACGGTGAAGGAACATAGTGAGAAAACCGGCATGTCTTAGAACCAAAAAAATCGAAGACATGTGACATCCACCAACCCGCACTGGGCCCGCGTGGTGGGTTACGGCCCTTTCCCTCACGGAGAGAAGGCCTGTCCCAGCAGTGGGAACATTAAAAGGCCATCATCAGATGATGATGACAATTGAACGTTGTATTGAAGGGAAAGCCAAGGAAAAAAATATTGCGCAATAATATTGTAGGTGTTGGTACGCGCCTTACATTGCGGTGCTTTAAAAACACAAATACCTACCCTTAGTTACAAAAACTCAACGCTGTTTAGCTATTGATTAAAATATTCAAAATTCAACTCTTGTGAACTTGAACATTTTAATCAACCATCTGCTAAGCAATTTACTAAACTAAAAGCTTAAAGAAAATTTAAATTAGGAACAAGGAATCATGGACACGATAAAGAAGAGGAAGAGGTATACTCACTGCTTAGAATCTAAGACTCACCGAATGAATGAAGAACTATGGAGTAGCTGAGGTACACGCTGAACTTCACCATATCCCAGTTGAGTCGATTCCTCACGAAAAGGTAGAATACCGTGTGTTCCGCTGAAATATTAGAGATTGGATATTTTATTTTATCTTTATTTATTTATTATATACTTTATTGTACACCACTTAAATAGTAACAGGACAATGTTTTTAAAGATACGTGTGCAATGGGCGGTCTTATCGCACAGGACAATCTCTTACAGACAACCTTTGGATGGACTGAACGAGAGGAGATAGACATAGGGCTGTCAGTGTACAAAAACTATCTTAATAATATTACTTAGATATTACATAAAAATACATACATACCAATAAAATAATATACTAATAAATATAAAATATAGAACAGAGAAAGGAGAAGAATAGTTACAGAAAAAGGAAATGCTCCTTCACCATTTTTTTAAATGTAGGTAATGTTTGCGCTTTTTTTTTTTTTTTTTTTAAGTGACGTCTCGCAGTTTACAATCCAAATGATTGGTTACTGCTTAACCGGGCTATCCTGTGGAGACTAAACTAAGCCTCCAGCCAGGCATATGTTTGCGCACGTCTTACCTTTATTTTGTTCGCTGCCATTTAACAGAAAACACGTGGTTACAAAAATCGTTTGAGATAACTTCGTTTTGAAAAAATTGATTTGCGAGAAGCGACCAATGAAACCAATGAGATTTTACCAATAGAGGCGTCATACTCATTATATAAAAATTAACATGGCGATATTTTGCTTTAGCAACCTACGTAGGATCTATGGAACTTGGAACTTTATTTCTATCACCGAGTAGGTTAAAAGATCACAAATATTATATAAATAGGACCCCGTTGTCAGAAAGAGAAACGTACTGTTCAAACGTACTTTCGTGTCGCGGCCAGATACAGGATGGGCTGAGTAAACTGAAGCTGGTCAGCTTGTGTTTGTTTTGCCACGCAGACGTCGGCTTTATAATAGTAGTATCTATACTATACTTAATATTATAAAAAGGAAAGATTTTTTGTTTGTTTGTACCGAATAGGCCCCGAAACTACTGGACCGATTTAAAAAATTCTTTCCCCAATGGAAAGCTACGTTATTCCTGAGTAACATAGGCTATTTTTTAATCCCGAAAACGGGTCCTGTTGGGTGGCTCACGGGAGCGAAGCCGCGGGGAACAGCTAGTCTCAGTATATATCTAACATTTAATGGAACTATATATTCAGATTCACTGTAGTTTATTTTCATATACCCACACAATCCGTACAAACATACCAATATTATAAACGGCCATTTGGATTATCCAGGGACAATCTATCTAACGAGGAGATACCCTAACTACCCCTTAGATATGCCAATTTATAATTACACAAGTGATACAAAACATTGTTTCAAAAATTAAAAAGTGGGTAGAACTAAACTGTTTCATCAGCAGCAAATAGCCGTGAAAAGTGGCAAAAGTGGAGGGAGGTCTGTGCCCAGCTGTGAGACAGTATAAGCAGACATAACATATTAACTTATAGGAGGCGATAAAAAAATGGAATCTGATACGAAGAAAAATAACTTACAGGAAGTAGGTCCGAAAAGCAGGAACACCATCAACAGCGTGAGGATGACCTTAATTTTTCGGTTCAGCGGCCTCGGCCTGAACGCGACAGCCACCGTGTCCACCACATGAGAGATGTCGAAGAACGAGACTTTGGAGTTGGAGGTCCTCTCGATCTGAAAACCAAATGAAATGATTAAGCCTTTTCCAGTGAAGATATCTGTATTATTTACAAAAACTTAGAACTTAAACTTCGTAGATGCATTATTAACATAGGTGATACTTCATAGAGTACCTTTCGATACCGAGGCTCGCTGAGAAAAGAAGGAGATATAAAATCATACTGACGCACACATCCTATTGTGTTCTGAATATTATCGTTCGCTCGTTCGTTTAATTTCTCATTCAACCAGTTCCACAGATATATATTACCGGGCGGGTATTTTTAAAAGTTACTTTACTGTCAAAATTATTATTTTTAACATGATACAAAATCGACTAAGACAAAAACACACATCCCTTTTTTTCATATTTCCTTTCGCATGTATGCTGGACGAGATTTCATAAGAAATAAGTATCACCTCTGCACCTATTTTTACCCGACTACCTATGGAAGGTAATGTGTTTATCGTTCTATGTATGTTTGTTCCTATGTGGCGTTCTAGAGACCAAACGCGTTGGCCGATTTTGATGGTTCTTACGTCAATCGATTCGTCTTAACCCTGCGAGTGTCACTGGCTACATTAAAATTGGAAAATAGAAAAATAGCGGATTTTGGGCGCCATATTGTGGGGGTACAATTTTTTTTTTTCTTCCAAACCTATCATACGATAGGTTATCAAAATAAAGGGCTTTTAAGAGGTGATTTCAAAAATATATAATACTTACATGTTTAAATGTACCTAATTCTAAAAAAAAGATAACTAAATAGTTAATTTAAAAAATAAAAAACCCGACTGCTTAAAAAGCGAACTAAAAAGATGTAAACAAGAAGAAAATCATGCTGTGCAGTCGGAGGATACATGTTCGCGAGCTGGCTGACCAAAACCAGATGTATCCTCCGACTGCACAGCATGATTTTCTTCTTGTTTACATCTTTTTAGTTCGCTTTTTAAGCAGTCGGGTTTTTTGATTTTTTTAATTAACTTTTTTTTCTGTTCCTTCTTTTTGTGTGTGTAATATGTGTGTATACATAAATTGTTAAATAAATAAATACAGCCAATTTTATATTTAGTATTAAATAAACCACAAAATATGCTTAATTATGGAAATCATGACATGACATTTTTTATAACTTATAACAATCATATATAACACCATACGGGATGAATAGATATGTATCGTTGAAATAAGAAAAACCGGCCAAGTGCGAGTCGGACTCGCGCACGAAGGGTTCCGTAACATTATCGGAAAAAAAACACGTTTGTCGTATAGGAGCCCCACTTAAATATTTATTTTATTCTGTTTTTATTATTTGTTGTTATAGCAGCAACAGAATTACAACATCTGTGAAAATTTGAGCTGTCTAGCTATCACGGTTCATGAGATACAGCCTGGTGACAGACAGACAGACGGACCGTGGAGCCTTAGTAACAGGGTCCCGTTTTTACCCTTTGGGTACGGAACCCTAAAAATAGATATAACAATTAGAAATATAGTGTAGTCTCTAGTTAGAAGATTAGACGACCGCGGATTCTTAGTAATAGGGTTTTTACCCTTTGGGTACGGAACCCTAAAAAATACACTCTGCTTCTTTACCAGTTTCGAATCCACGACCTCAAGCAAGAGAGGCGAGGTCTTAGCCACTTGGCCAACAACGACGAAGCAAGACTGGACATGATTAAGCAGCACTACTTTAAGGCATTGTTGCAGTGCCCGAGCTGACAACATTGTAGAACAAAACGATGTAACGATGAAATAATCGTTTGTTTATGTTAGCTGGTACTTAGTCGTAGGTGGTGACCATAGACTACTTTTACCCGGCCGGTTTGATAAAAAAACCGGCCAAGTGTAGTCGGACTCGCGCACGAAGGGTTCCGTACCATTATCGCAAAAACCCGCAAAAAAAAAAACACGTTTGTTGTATGGGAGCCTCACTTAAATATTTATTATATTTTGTTTTTAGTATTTGTTGTTATAGCGGCAACAGAAATACATCATCTGTGAAAATTTCAACTGTCTAACTATCACGGTTCTTTGGATACAGCCTGGGTACAGACGGACAGACGAAAAATAACTTTCTTTTCCGAAGTCGGTGTCTTTGGTACTATTTTTCGTTTTTTGGAAGTCGGTTTAATTTTTTGTAAAAATGTTTTTTATTTATCTATTTTTAGTTTTGATAGGTACTTCCAATTGCCATAAAATTCATATATGGCCAAAGTACATCTCATGACGACTCCAATAAGCCCATACACGACTAGGATATATTGTTTTATTTCGGAGTACCTGCCGGCTTCATCAACAGATCAGTTTCATCAGCACTATGTATTTATAAGTATTTGCTTCATCATAGTCGTTAAACTATTCGAGATATATTATAACCCATGACATACTTAGCATTAAGGAATTCTATTGACCATCTGTGGTCTTCTTCACCAGTTCCACTTCACCAAATGTTACTTTCTGAGTGCAGATGATTGCATTGTTGATAAAAATACCAAAATCGCTATATGTATGCCTATAATATTTGAGGAGTTCCCTCGATTTCTCCAAGATCCCATCATCAGATCCAGACCTGATGACTATGGGACCAACTGGGAAGTATACCCTTTCAAACAAAAGAAGAATTTTCCAAATCGGTCCAGGCGTCTTACAGTAATCGGGGAATATACATAAAAAAAAACCCCTCCTTTTTTGAAGTCGGTTAAAAATATATCATTGAAGATGGAATTTGCGTTAACAAACTTTCTTTATGTTCTCGTAAAGTGGCTTTACTAATCTATAAGAGGTAATAAACTTCCTGTAACGCTATCTGGGCCATATTATTTTACAGCACTTAACTAAACCTAAATATAGTCGTTATCGATTCAGCAGCCATTGTTCAAGGTAGTGTAAAGACAAAGGCGTCAGAACTATATTGTAGCATTATGATCTACCATAGATTCAAGTCATCTCTTGTCTCTTCAACGCCGTGTTTTAGTTTATATATAAGAAGTCCGTTGACGTTTCTCAATTTACATACCGCGATACCTTTCTACGTAAGAAATTGATAAATCAATTTCATAGTTTTTTAAAACTTTAGGCGCACGATTGGCGCAGTGGTTGAGCAATTGACTGCTGCGCTGCGTGTCGCGGGTTCGATTCCCGCACGGAACAAATATTTTTTATGACCTACAGATAGTTGCTCCGGCTCTGGGTGTTTGTGTATGTGAGTTTATATGTTTGTAAACGCACCCACGATACAGGAAGAAATTTCTAGTGAGGGGCAACGTTTTTTTTTTAAATAACTAAATAAATAATTTTAATAAAATACTATGTTACCGATACACTATGACAACGAGTATCTTTCGCAAGCATCAAGTTTAATTATTAATAAGTATATTATAGCCATCAAAACGAGCCTTTTAGGTATTGACAACTTTAATTTATTTTAGGTTAGTTTAGTTAGTGGTGGCCTAGTGGTAACGGCCCCGACTTTCGTGTCGTAGGTCGTAGTTTCGAACCCAGGCAGGCGCTTTACTTTGTGTAAATTATTTCATCACCACTGCTATAAAAACGGTGAAGGAAAACATCGTGAGGAAACCAGCATGTCCTAGAACCAAAAATTCAAAGACATGTGACATCCACCAACCCGCATTGGGCCCGGGTGGTGGATTAAGGCCCATCCCCTCTCACAGAGAGAAGGCCTATGTCCCAGCAGTGGGGACTTTAAAAGACTGATGACGATGATGAGTCAGTTAGTAGTGTTTGATTTAAGCATTATTTATATAATTAATTAAGTATTTCGTATACTGTGTTTATTTATTCATTAAAATTAAAATACTCTTTCATCCAGGACGATTAGAAAACAGTTAAATCTATCTTTTGCATTATGTTAGTTTACATAATTATATTATGTCTATAAAAGATAGATTTGAATAAAAAATTTGAAACGAGTTAAATCTATCTTTTGCATTATGTTAGTTTACATAATTATATTATGTCTATAAAAGATAGATTTAAATAAAAAAATAGAAACGAGTTAAATCTATCTTTTGCATTATGTTAGTTTACATAATTATATAATGTCTATAAAAGATAGATTTAAATAAAAAATAATACATAATAGTATATGTAGTATGTATGTAGTAGTGTATGTAGTATGTTAGTTTACATAATATAATTATGTAAACTAACATAATGCAAAAGATAGATTTAACTCGTTTCTATTTTGTTAGTTTACATAATTATATTATGTAAACTAACGTAATGCAAAAGACCGTTCCGTACCCTTTTGCATAATTTATTATTATTTATTTTTATATACCTTGCAAAAAATTGCAGTATAGGTACTCACATTTTTCAATCAATTGTTTATAGTGAGCGATATAATCCCTTGCTCTTTTGTTTCTTTTCTGGATACTTATTTGTTTGTATGGTCAAAAGTACCTATACTGGACCAAACTGGGCCATCTTGTGAACCAGTTAAGCCAATGTTTCTCCTCCCACGAAATTTTGATGAGAGTCGTCTGCGAGTTATAAGTAGTTGTAAACAATGGCCTGTATCCTGTCATTTACTACGAATGCGCGATGGGTTAGTACTTGACCTTGGTTGGTGCTGCCTGGGTATAGTTATTACAAAAAAAAAAACATAAACCCAACTGAAGTGAACTAAAGTGTTGTACTTCGTAGCACGACCATGAACGCATTCATTATAACTTTAGATGGTCAAAAATTTTAATTTGTACTATTTTATACCACTGATTAGAAATTGTATACCTCTCAATTATCGCAGATATAAAGGTCGCGCATTCATCTAAAGTTATAATGAGTGCGTTTATGGTCGGTCTACGAAGTACAACACAAACTAAAAACAACAAAAATTCTATGGATTCATTCGCGAGCTGGCTGATCCTCCGACTGCACAGCATGATTTTTTCTTATTTACAGCTTTTTAGTTCGCTTCTTAAGCAGTCGGTTTTTTTACTTTAAGATTAACTTTTTTTATTTACAACTTTTTAGTTATCATTCATTTTTTATTCATATTATTTTTAAACATTTAAGTAGTATATATTTTTGTAATAACCTCTTAAAACCCTTCGTTTTGATACCCCACTCAATGGATTTGGAAGAAGAAAAAATAGGGACCCGCACAATATGGCGACCAAAAGCCGCCATGTGTGGTTTTTTTAAACTTCACCTATTTAGGAACACTTGGGCGGTTAAAACGTAGGTATTTAACGAAATCTCAATTATATAAACTCGTCTAGTGTTGTAAAAGATATGAGGTAATAAATAGTTTTTCAACACACTTGCTCATAAAGTGGCTCTAATTTCACCGCAATTAGGCACATAATGACACCTGTAATCAAACTGTAACTTTTTCATTACTATTATTCACAAGTGAGTTATAGAGTTTTATTTTATTGGTTGAGTTGCTTTGTTCTTAAAAAAGTTTCGAGACTAAAAAGATCGTCACACACCTAAATAGTACAAATAAATTAATGTACCTATTGCTTGCTCATTTCATGCAACTTCGTATTTAAATAGATAATTTCAACTTGTATTTGAAATATACAACTTGTATTTAATATGAAACAAATATAACTTTTGTTTTCTCTGTAATAAAGAAAACTTGAAATTCCCCATGTTGTACGTGGCTAAAACGCTATGTGAAACCCTTAACGTTATGGAGAGTTTACTACCTGAAAACTCCAAGGAAAAATATCTATTATCTACTAAATGATATGATTTTTTAGTATTATTTTCTTCACAAGTGTGTTGAAAAACGTCGTATGATACACGTGTATATTGATGATTACCGTCCTCGGTTCTCTTAAGACCCTCACCTGACGCCTTGGGTCTCAATGGCGCCTCAGCGGTAATCACCAACATTACACACTTGTAGCATAATGTACTATTACATACATACAAGATACGCGCGACGAAAAACATAACCCTTTCCTTACATTCGGATAAAAATTTGCATGCAAAGTCAAACTACTTATGCTACTTATCTACAAAATCTTAAAGTTTTCTTTGACTATCCGATTCCACTTAGTGGCCTAAGTCACCACTCTCTAGTATATAATAGAGTAGTCTATGGTCACCACCTACGACTAAGTACCAGCTAACATAAACAAACGATTATATCATTGTTACATCGTTTTGTTCTACAATGTTGTCAGCTCGGACACTGCAACAAAGCCTTAAAGTAGTGCTGCTTTATCATGTACAGTCTTGCTTCGTCGTTGCTGGCCAAGTGGCTAAGAGCTCGCCTCTCGTGCTTGAGGTCGTGGTTTCGAAACTGGGCAAGTACCAGTGTGTATTTTTTAGGGTTCCGTACCCAAAGGTTAAAAACGGGACCCTATTACTAAGACGCCGCGGTCCGTCTGTATGTCCGTCTGTAACCAGGCTGTATCTCATGAACCGTGATAGCTAGACAGTTGAAATTTTCACAGATGATGTATTTCTGTTGCCGCTATAACAACAAATATTAAAAACAGAATAAAATAAATATTTAAGTGGGTCTCCCATACAACAAACGTGTTTTTTTTTGCCGTTTTTTTGCGATACTGGTACGGAACCCTTCATGCGCAAGTCCGACTCGCGCTTGGCCGGTTTTTTTTTATCTTCACGCCTTTATTTCTCAGGCCGATTTATGAAACACCTTCGACGTTTCAGTAAGTCATTGGATATGATATCGGTCATCTACCTAATTAATTTATTATCACTATTGTAAATATCGATATGTGTAAGATTCATGATATCAATGAAATAAAAAATAAAACTTTTTATTATTTAGATTGGAAATTTTTCTGGTGAGATTTGCAGAATTTGGGTGTGACACGTCCGATTGATGTGTTGACGCTTATGTCCAGCTGTGGACAACAGAGTATTTCAGCAGATTTCAGCTGAAATACTCTGTTGTCCACAGCTGTCAAAAAAAAATAATTAATCAACATTCAATCATTATGTTATATCAAATAACACAACATAACATAATGATTGAATACTGATTTAATATTTTATTAAAATTTTTGATTTTAATGTTAAACAATTGATTTTCAGTTTGTTCATTTGTAATTGAATTTTAATTGTGATTTCAATTCTTAATAATTGATTTAGTTTTTATTCTAATTGTTATTTTAAATTTTGACTAGCATTTTTATTCATTGTATTTTAGATTATTTTGTTACGTTGTCGTCTACCTTCTTCAGGTGGGCGTTAATGGCTGTGACACATTTCCACTATTGCAATTATTTCAGAACACAATTAATAATTGTATATATGTGTTTCTGTTCCAACAAAAGATTATTATTCGAAAAAAAAAAAACAAATTAAATTAATCTAAATTTAAATTAATCTAGGGGTCTTTAAGTCAAGAGTTAATAGGTTACCTCTAGGCAAGCGTGCTTCACCGTCGACCACATCATCGCTTACCAACAGGTGAGATATATTTTTTTTATTGGGACAAACCCACCGCACTATTCCCAAACCACTGCAACTCCTGAAAGCCAGAATCAACAGTGGCGACCACCAGAAAAGCGCTGAGGCAATGAAGCTCGACGAAGTCCCGGAGAATGAATTATGACTTGGATCCCGCAACGAAATTAATCAGAAAAGAAAAAACCGGCCAAGTGCGAGTCGGACTCGCACACGAAGGGTTCCGTACCATTATCGCAAAACACTGCATAAAAATCACGTTTGTTGTATGAGAGCCCCCCTTAATTTATTTTAGTTTAATTTATTAATTATTATTTGTTGAAGTAAATATACAACTAAACATTCTGTGAATATTTCAAGCGTCTACCTGTTGCCGTTATTAATATCGAGCAAAAAACGGCAAAAATATCACGTTTGTCGTATAGGAGCCCCCCTTTAATATTTATTTTATACTGTTTTTAGTATTTGTTGTTATAGCGGCAACAGAAATACATCATCTGTGAAAATTTCAACTGTCTAGCTATCACGGTTCATGAGATACAGCCTGGAGACAGACGGACAGACGGATCGCGAAGTCTTAGTAATAGGGTCCCGTTTTACCCTTTGGGTACGGAACCCTAAAAAGGAGGAGTAGGATTAAAAAATTGTTGTTTACTATACGGACCTTGTGGAAACTAGAACAAATTTCCGTGCGTTCAATCTTTTTTGCCATATCTATTGTTTGGGCACACGGTTGGCGCAGTGGTTGAGCAATTGACTGCTGCGCTGCGTGTCGCGGGTTCGATTCCCGCACGGAACAAAAATTTGTATGACCTACAGATAGTTGTTCCGGCTCTGGGTGTTTGTGTATGTGAGTTTATATGTTTGTAAACGCACCCACGATACAGGAAGAAATTCCTATTGTGGGGCAAAGTTTTTTTTTTTATAAAACTGTTGCCATCACCTGTCACAAGTCCAGACTACCGAGAAATGCTAGATGGAAAAACTCAATAACTTCTTGCCTAAATTGCGTATCGAACCCAGCACCTCATTCCCAGCATGGCATAGCACCTGCGACCACAAAAAAAACCGGCCAAGTGCGAATCGTTATCGCAAAAAACGGCAAAAAAATCTCGTTTGTTGTATATATATATCCACTTAAATATTTATTTTATTCTGTTTTTAGTATTTTTTGTTATAGCGGCAACTGAAATACATCATCTGTCTAGCCTTTTTCCCAATTATTGTTGGGGTCGGCTTCCAGTCTTACCGGATTCAGCTGAGTACCAGTGTTTTACATGGAGCGACTGCCTATCAGACCTCCACAACCCAGTAACTGGGTAACACGGTACCCCTTGGCAAGAGTGGTGTCAGATCTCAGGCTTCTGACTACCCGTAACGACTGTCAATGATCTTCAAATGACAGCCGGGACCAACGGCTTAACGTGCTTTCCGAGGCACGGAGGAAACTCGGTATGTTGAAATGGTCACCCATCCACGGACCGACCTTGAAGATCGACCCGTGTGGCTGTTATTATTTAGCCACGAGCTCCTCTCGTAGAGTGGACCGCGGAGTCTTAGTAATAGGGTCCCGTTTTTACCCTTTGGGTACGGAACCCTAAAAAACGGGGCACGCTGACATGATGATTATGAAAAATGACAATCTTTGACATACATTCACCCAATAGCTACAAGAACATTCATGAAAAAAAATTGCGCTAATGCTGGTGAGTTAGAACTAAAGTTCGCTGCAGCGGTAAAATATTTTATCTACACTCACAACGTAATGTTCCAAATACGAATTCGAAAAATATTGTATAAACACGTACTTTATATTCGTGGATAGGTAAAATTTAAAAAAAAACCATTATAGTTCAACATTTTCCTTCGATTTTCAAACAACTGCATCATAAAATAACTTTTTAATTTTTATAGCACACTTTTACTTTTTAATTTTCTGGCGCGTATGGGCTCATGTCATTGTCAGTTGTCTGTGGATGCGCGCGCTGCGCAATGAGAATCTAAATTGCCCGCCATACCATATCACATATTTTTTCCCTTTCTACTTTTTTTTTATTTCAACTGTATGAGTGAAGATAAAGTAGTGTATGCAATAGCATATAATTAGGTATTAAAACACTCGCGTAATATTATTATCAAATTCGGCTTCGCCTCATTTGATAAACCTACGCTCGTGTTTTAATAACCCCTATTATATGACCATTGCATAAACTACTATATCTTGTCTAATCAAACTATTAAAACATGCAGCGCTAGATCGCTTATAGGTTTTAGTTTACTCGCGATCAAAACGTCAAACTGTCATGAAATTCATGGCGCTTACGCGTTTAGTTCAACATAGTTACGGGCACCTAACGCGAAGAGAGATAATTTGATTAAAAGAAATTGCACTAGATGGCGTGATAAGCTTCGAATTGTTATTGAGTTTTGTGAAATATTAAGATTTTCTAGAGTCGGTCATAAAAAAAAATATGTTCTTGTTTAATTAACTCTCCTAAGCACAAAATTAATGAATATTGGGCTCTTGTAAATTATAAATTTATAATTTACAATTGATTACAATAGATGGCGCTGTTTTCAATTTCTGAGGTATCCACTCGATTTTTTTTTAATTTGTTGTGTAGCACATTTTGATACAATAAACGTGCAAAAAATACTATAAAACAAATCGTCGGTGTATTTAAAAAAACGTATTCACGAACTGAGTTAATCCATAGTATTGCAAGTCGCTGCTAACACCATCTATATTCGTGGAACCGAACGTGAACGATGTTCTTAGAAAAATAATCAGTTTAATCAGACCAAAAACGCTAGTTACGTCGGCACGGTTTCTTTGTATGGCATGAGGCATCTGTATCACATCACATCATCACATCATCAGCCTATTAATGTTCCCACTGCTGGGACACAAGCCTCCTCTCTGTGAGAGGGAATGGGCCGTAAACCACCACGCGGGCCCAGTGCGGGTTGGTGGATGTCACATGTGTTCGAATTTTTGGTTCATGGACATGTCGGTTTCCTCACGATGTTTTCCTTCATCGTTTTGAGAGCAGTGGTGATGAAATAATTTACACAAAGTAAAGCGCCTGCCTGGGCTCGAACCCACGACCTACAACTTGTAAGTCGCGGCCATTACCACTGGGCCACCACTGCTCTCAGGCATCTGTATGCTAGTATTAAATTCTCTGTGACATAGTTTAAAGTAAGGTGTACGGATTGCAGTACAGTTCGGTCGAATAGAGTGAGTGTTCGGTTCGCCAAATTTAGAGCGTAGTATGGCTACAATGTAGATGCTACCTATATACTAGACTGTAAACCTTTATTTACCTATCTTCGTTATAATACAAATACAGACACAATAATAACTTAATTATTTGCTACAATAAGAAACCTATGCATTTATCTATAATATATCTGTGCTAAATAAATAATACTCTAAGTAAATAGACCAATATCTAGTAAATAACATCGTAAAATGATATGGAGCGCAGTGTATTTATAACGGATGGTATAAATTACAATCAGGCTAAATCCCTGTAATACTATTTGACGTTTATGTGACGATTGTTTGTAGTAATTAATGGATACGTCATTCAAGTTGCTGTTCCTGTAACGGTTACACTAGTCGACGGCACGAACTATTTTGTGCGCGGGGTTAAAATGCGTGCTATATCAACCGACAACACGTGCGGAACAGATAGATGCTGTTATAAGCAGTAAGAAGCTAGTACGCGTACGAATACACACTTTTGCAAATTTGTAGCGAAATGGATGATGATTTAGAACGAAAACGAGCGCGCGAAATTTTATAAACAGACCTTTGGGAGTCTGGATATCATGAAAAAACGACTGAATGTATCTGTTCAAAATAAAATTATTTGCATTGTTGAACTACTAATCTATTCCTGTATGGAGGCCATTTTTAAATTTTCCTTCTTCTTATTGTACTTATTTGCGCCCAAAGATGCGTTAAAATTAGTGTTAAAATATGGAACTTTCGAAGCTCATAACTTTCAAGTAATTTTTATTTTTACTTTTTTGCTTCCATACAGGACTAGTTACTGATGAGACAAATTGATATATTTTTTTATTTTGAACGTACATCGCCAAACAGTGGAGTAAAAGCCAGACTACGTTTGTATGGAAGAATTTTCGACTAGTGTACCCTAAAGAAGTTGGCTCTGGCAGAATAGTCAACATCGTAACTTCCAAAGAATATTCCGTCAAAAAAGGACTAAACGTTACCACCAGGTTCTGTTTGGCACCAGACATGATCTAAATAAACAAGTAGCATTTGTAGGTACTCGTAGGTATTTTCCGAATTTCTGTCGTAAAAAGCATAACTGCAAAAGTTATACATCCGTATTTTTTCTATAACAATCTCGACAGCGCCGTGTAGCAATTGCTTAGCGAATGCTTAATTCAAATTTTCTGTACAGAATTTAGAATATAATAGAATAGAAATATATTTATTCGACACAGGCACAAAAAAATAGCAACAAACATGGAATAAAAGACAAAAAAGAAGAGCATAGACAAATTGCGCTGAACGTACCCATACCGAAAGCCGTGCCGAAAGGGTAGGGAAGGGGGAATTTGAATGAAGAATCGAATCTTTTAATCAGTTGCCAAATAACGTCGATATTTTTTTAAACAACGCCAATAATGTTTTAAGGCTGCATTTAGACTCTCGGTGTCTATACAAAATTTTGTTTTTGTTGACTGTTTGCGGCCAGCCTGGCAGTGTTGGCCGCATCAGAGCGTGCGTATAGCCTAAAGCAAGTACCTACCTAACTCTTTACTATTTTTTTTTCTATTGTTAGGCTTGCGCTTGTCCACTATCTCACATGTTGGTAAGCGATGATGTGGTCGACGATGAAGCACGCTTGCCTAGAAGTAACCTATTCACTCTTGACTTAAAGACTCCCAGGTTGTAGCTATCAGGAAATACAGACTCTGGCAGGGAATTCCACTATTTTGCTGTGCGCATGATAAAATAAAAGTATTCCCAAAACGGGTGGGATGACCACCATGTACCGATGACGCATCGCCGTAAGTCTTTTAATTACGCAAATAGTATGCGTATTTGCGTAATTTAGTAAAGAAACAGAAAAATAATCTACTTTAAATAGAAGGAATTTGGAAAGGCCTACATTAGAATTTAATCTTATCTGAGATTAACAATTATCTGTTTAATTTGGGTATAGGACGTCTAAATTAAGTATAGTAAAGTACATATAATTCTAATACGGTTCCATGTAATCGCGTTTTATAAAGGTGAGGGTTTTGAGGCTGTCTCTTATCACTTTGATCTTCAAAACTTTTTTTTATTATCCTTAAATGTAATTTTAATAATAATACCGGCCTGTAACAGTCCCACTCCCACTGCAGGGCAAAGGCCTCTTCTCATACAGAGAAGCCACGAGCATTGAACACCACGCTTGCTGAAGGCGGGTTGGCGATTTCAGACTTATATTAACTATAAGTCCAGGGGGGTGACCATAAGCTCTTAGAGCAAGATTATTTTGAGTGTGCGTAAGTGACAGATGTATATGACCAGACAGATGTACCTACAGACACGTCAGGGTACGGGGCCCTGACGTGTCAAAACTATCTATTTCAATTTTATTTTCAAAAGAACCCGACTACCCAAAAAGAAGGATTTTCAAATCAGATGTTTACCTATATATTTTTTTAATGTATGTTCGGGTATAACTCCGTCATATACAAACGGATTTGAAAAATTATTATTTTATTCGATAAAAGTTTATGCCAAAATGGTTCCATTTAAATTTGGTAATGATCTGATGAAAGAACTTCGGCGATATACAACAGAACTCTTCAATAAATGACGGCAAATCTCTCGGGATTGCTGCAATCGCATGTCTGTTTATTACCCGACTGCTGAAGGAGGGTAATATGTTTATCAGTCTATGTATGTATGTTTGTATGTATGTTTGTATGTTTGTTCCTATGTGGCGTTCCAGAGACCAAACGCGTTGGCCGATTTTGATGATTCATACGTCAATCGATTCGTCTTAACCTTGCGAGTGTCACTGGCTACATTAAAATTGGAAAATAGAAAAATGGCGGCTTTTGGGAGCCATATTGTGGGGGGCCAAATTTATTTTTCTTCCAAACCCATCGTGTGGAGTATCAAAATAAAGGTTTTTAAGAGGTGATTTAAAAATATTATATATTATACGTTTCAATGCACATAATTCGAAAAAAAAAAAACTAAAAATTTATAAATAAAAAAGTTAATTCAAAACATCAAAAAACCCGACTGCTTAAAAAGCGAACTAAAAGACGTAAACAAGAAGAAAATCATGCTGTGCAGTCTGAGGATACATCTGGTTTTGGTCAGCAGTAACTGGGCAGGCTAGCCTTGCCAAGACTGATGTCAGATTATATATATAACACTAACAAAGATCTGCAAATGGCAGCCAGTACCAACAGCTTAATGTGGCATCTCGCTTAGTAAAGATGGTACAGTCAAGGATCAAAAGTGCAGTCATACTCTCCCAAAACTCAAATGGCTAGTTTTTGTAGAAGAAGTTTAATTATCCACAAGTGATTTAATATTTTGTAAAGAAATTAAAGTATAGATTATTCCTACTAACCGCGAAAAGTTGAAATTCTGCTGCCTACAAAAAACATTGCCTTTTCTGTTTTGGTAGAGTGTGAGTGAGTGAGTGCAATTTTGACCCTTATAGTACATCCACGGACCGTTCTAGGCGAACGTTGCTTCTGCTGACTCAGAATCGCGTTTAATTTTAATCTTTCGACAACGAACATGGGATTGTAAATGTATCGAATTATCATATAAATAAAATACTGATAAAAGCATAAAGAAAATAGCACAACGCTCGATTAAACGATTGTCTTGCGCAAAAGTCAATGAAGGAGAATACTATTTACCTACGTATAATATATACCTATATAGGCAGGTTTATATAGATTAGATGCGGTTACTATGTGTTGGTTGCGTCAGATAGTGTATTTTTTATATACTGTGTAGTCAAGAACTGATTGACTGGAAAGACAGCCTAGGTGGTCTAGTGGATCGATTTCCGGGTGAGGCATAGTGTTGTTGGGTTTTTCCATCAGTAGCGTCTGGACTTTGTGCCCCTATTAATAATAAATAAGATAAGCAAATCAAGTATCTTGACTTGGTTGTCGAGGTTGTCGACATGTCGGATGTGGATACAGAGACAGCCCGTTTCATCATCGGACTACCAGACGTACGGCGATGCGCCATCGGTACATGGTGGACATCCCACCCATACGCACTAAACGTTTTGAGAATACTTTTATTATGCGTACAGCTAAGGAGTGGAATTCCCTGCCGGAGTCTGTGTTTCCCGATAGCTACAATCTAGGGGTATTTAAGTCAAGAGTGAATAGGTTACTACTAGGCAAGCGTGCTCCATCGTGGACCACATCTTCGCTTACCATCAGGTGAGATAGTGGTCAAGCGCGAGCCTATAATAGATAAAAAAAAAAAAAAAAAAAAGAGATCATTGTACCGATAGTCGTGTCAGCCAATGGCTTAATAGCCACGAGCCTCAACCAACACCTTAGGAGGCTCTCGTTAGGTGGCTGGGTCAAGGGCCTGATCCAGAAAGCAGTATTGCTGGACACGGCTCGTATAGTTAGGAGGTTCCTCTCTCTGGAGCCCTGTTTTTGTTTTTTAATTTATTTTATAAAATGATTTTATTAAAATATAGAATATTTAAAAATGTACAAAATAAGAAAACAGTTAATTAAAGGACATAATAATAAATAAAAAATGCTTTTGATGCTTTTCTCCATAATTAGCAAAATTCCTGCACCAACCGGGTATTTGGGTGCAGTTGCGTAGTGCATACAGGGATAATCGTCGGTTGGTGTCACGTTGCCTGATGCATGCCTCACGGGGCCTCTACGAGTTGGCTTCGGCTCCTCGCACGCCTGTCAAAGGACCGGCACCCTGAGGCCCCGAGAAAGACAAAAAAATAATGCAAAATATTGCTGTAGGTATTACAAGAACACTTCTGCCCAACCCTTAGGGACAAACAGGCGTGAAGTTATGCTGTTTATGTAGCCAAGAACGATTTATGTTTAAACTAGCACTCCGCCCGCGACTTCGTTCGCATGATTTCGTATTTTATTCAACTTAGTAGGTACAGATGACTTTATTATGTGCGGTTAGTGAAGGCGACTAAAAATAAGCTATTGTTTAAGTTAGGATTTACGAAACTTTAATGACGTGTCCGATAAGTTTCATAACTAATGTTACCTTTATTATTTTTCCCAAGGAATTAGACTTTTCATTCAAACAAATATCTCTCGTTTGCTCCATCATAAAAAGAAGCCTTGTCCAGTAAAATTCTTCAAAAATCTTTAACACCCCCTAAATCGTATTTTAGGAGTAGTTTTGAAAAACTTGTAATGACAACCTTTACTATTTGCTGTTAGTATGTATGCGAAGTTTCAAATATATAAGCCCAACAAATTGCCAACTTTAACCCCCTTAGGGGTAGAATTTCCGGAAATCAACAAACTCATTGTTTTTTTTTTATTAATCAAGAGCGTAAACCTACGATTTCAGCTGTTTTACCTTCCAAACCGAAGAAATATCTTATAAAGTTTCAACCCCTATGTACCACCTTAGGGGTGGAATTTCCAAAAACCAATAAATACATTGATTCTTCTCATCAACCAAGAGCGTAAATCTAAAGTTTTACGTGTCCAACTTACAAACTGTAGAAATTACATACAAACTTTCAACCCCCTTTTTACCCCATTAGGGGTAGAATTTCAAAATACCAATAAATATATTAATTATTTTTATCAACCAAGAGCGTAAATCTAAACTTTTACGTTTCCAACTTACAAACTGTAAATATTTCATATAAACTTTCAACCCCTTTTTACCCCCTTAGGGGTGGCATTTCCGGAAATGATTAAACTCATTGTTTTTTTTATTAATCAAGAGTGTAAACCTACAATTTCAGATGTTTTACCTTCCAAACCGAAGAAATTTCATATATAGTTTCAACCCTATTTTATCCCCTTAGGGGTAGAATTTCCAAAAACTAATAAACACATTCATTCTTTTTATCAACCAAGAGTGTAAATCTAAAATTTCACGTGTCCAATTTACAAACTATAGAAATTACATACAAACTTTCAACCCCCTTTTTACCCCCTTAGGGGGGGAATTTCCAAAAAACCTTTCTTAGTGCTCACTTACGTCACTCGAGGAACCTTTCTGCCAAATTTCATGCTTCTAGGCCTAGTGGTTTTGGCTGTGCGTTGATCGATCAGTCAGTCAGTTTCTTCTTTTATATATATAGATTACGAGATATTTTAAAAGTTGTAGGTAACTGCATAATATATTTTGTAGTAGGAAAACAATTGTTTTTCTAAATGAGTATAGAAAAAAAATACAGAAAAGAATGGAGTTTCCCACAATTTCTGATAATCGCAACATCGCTTAACACAATATGTTTAAACAAATTTTGTTTGATATTTGTTTAATGACATCAAAAAGTCCCGGCTGTCTGTTTGTTTCAATGATTAAAATGTTTCATTAGTTAATTATTCAAACTGTGCATTTGATTGGCCTTTTCGCGACTGCCGAAGGAGGGTAATTAATGTGTTTATCAGTCTATGTATGTATGTATGTTTGTTCCTATGTGGCGTTATGACCCGTAGTCCGATTTTGATGATTCTTACGTCAATAAATTCGGCTTAACCCTGCGAGTGTCACTGGCTACATTAAAATTGGAAAAGAAAAATGGCGGATTTTGGGCGCCATTTTGTGGGGACGCAATATTTTGTGTCTTCCAAACCCACAGAACAGAAAAAACGCCTTTCTTTGTTCTGTGTCCAAACCCATCGTGTGTGGTATCAAAATAAAGGATCTTCATGCTGTGCAGTCGGAGGATACATATTCACGAGCTGGCTGACCAAAAGCAGATGTATCCTCCGACCGCACAGCATGATTTTCTTCTTGTTTACGTCTATTTAGTTCGCTTCTAAAGGCGGATACAGACATTGCGAGGCATGCGGAGCGCACGGCGCACAACACATACTTCGCTATGTGTGGACGTTCATATTCGTGGTGAGGCATGTGCTACGACAACTCAAATCAAAGCAAAATGCAAACATTGCGAGCAAAATGCGTGCGTTGCGCGGCGCATGCCTCGCAATGTCTGTATCCGCTTTTAAGCAGTCAAGCTTTTTGATTTTTTGAATTAACTTTCATCATTTTTAATTATTATCACGCCTGTACTTTCCGAAAAATTAGGCAGAGATGTAGATAAGACTGGGGAGATTTGATCTTACGGAAGACTTGATTCAAAAAAATAATGGGAATAAATATAATGACCACCAAAAAAAACTTTCTAACGATAACCTCTATCACCTAAAATATATACTAATCAGCAAAAAAAATAAACCTAAACCAAATTTAGTAAATTGATCACCAAATTTCATAAGTGCTAAAACCGTAAGATATCAAATCTAGTGATTTGGTCAATGAATCAGTCCAAGAGCGAGCGAAGCGAGCTCGGGAGCTAAGGGCACCCCGACACGGACAGGTTAGGTTCGAAGGAGATCATCCGTCATCACCTTCGTGTTAGTTTACTTTAGACCCTGTATTCAGAAATAGGAGCCCCGCCCAGCGGGGCTCCGTCGACTCTGTTGCGATTCTAAATTTAATTTTGGTGATCATTTACTATTTTTGTCAGTATATTACTAGATTTGGTGGTTTGTTAAACATAAGCCAAAAATAATAAAGCTACTTAGCATCTCAAATTATTTTAAAATGGTAATTCCAAGTCTACTAAAGTAATAACGCCGGGGAAGTAGAATAGTAGGTACCTAAAGTTAGGTTTGATTTTTTAAATCAAACGAAGATGTTTAGGTTCTTTATAATTTTTATTTTCACGTCACCCCAGTCTCCCATAATTATAGCATACTCATGTTTCCAATCATGTTTAAGTTTAATGTAATAGATCCCATTGCCATAGACCGGTTACAAATATCCCGATAAAAATAACCGGTTATATATAACCGGTTACAAACAATTACCGGTTACAAATCCAGATTCCATGCTGCTCCTTCCTTTGATTGAATGTCTCATTTAATCAGAACATCAAAATGTTGTCGGGTATATCCAAGTGGTTATTTAGAGGTTCACCAAGGAATCGAACCCAGGGGCTCACGGTCAGCAGCTGCGCTTGCAATCACAAGACTTACGAGGTGAGGACTTTCGTTCCAGCTTTTTAAACCTATTTTTCAACTCTTTTACCCTAATGACCACCTTGACAACAGTAACCAATTAATTAATATCTTACCCTTTTTAGGGTTTCGTACCCAAAGGGTAAGAATGGGACCCCATTACTAAGCCTCCACGATCCGCCTGTCTGTCTTTTTACAGATGATGTATTTCTGTTCCGCTTTAACAACAAATACTAAAAACAGAATAAAATAAATATTTAAATGGGGCTCCCATACAACAAACGTGATCTTTTTGCCGTTTTTGCGATAATGGTACGGAACCCATCGTCGGACTCGCCGACTCGCACTTGGCCAGTTTTTAATATTGTACCATATAGCTGCGGCAGCCGTAGTTTACTATTGGGCTGGAGTAAAGTTTAAGAAGAAGATGACCGAAATATTCTTAAAGTCACAGTTTCATAAATTACATCTCCAGCCACCGATCTTTATTTTTTATTCGTGTGAGGATGTGGCCACCTCTGGTATCAGAGTTAATTAAGCTACCTCTGGTAACCCCACAGGCCTCTGACTTGGCTATTTCAGACTTACAATAACTAAGACCAAGTTTCCTCACGATGTTTTCCTTCACCGTTGCCTGTGATGTCCAAGATAAACTTAGAAAGTACATATGAATTTGAAAAAGTCACATTGGTGGCATTGGTGGATTGGTGGGTGTGCCACTGGGCCACCAAGACACTAGCCACCAATTACCTTGACAGACGAACGTTCAGCAACAAATAACTATTGTTACATATCCCGGTAGCTGCTATCACAATAGTGTCCAATTTATCAAGCAATTTGCTCGCACCGGCCATTGAACTTCAGTCTCGACTTGAGCAACAATGCGGCACTGTCGGGGCGTATGGTGATTTCGAAGTAATGTATCAATCTTATCCTGACCTACTTGTTTATTTTAGGGCCGATTTTTCAATCATCTGATCTGAGGGCACGGCAGTTCGCCAGCCAAGGCGAGTAATAACTTTTTACTTAAGGATTCAATATGGCGGCTTGACATATTTTTGTATACGAAAGCTTTGTGTGTTTTTTGTTTTTCAGTTACGTGACAGACAAACTATATCATGTGAAAGGTTTCTAAATAAATATGTTGAAGACTCTCAAGAGTCGCGGCAGACCTAGAAATAGAGCGCCTGACGAGACAAGCATATTTGACGTGAAGAAGCACAACACAGAGAGAAATGGAATGTATGTGGGGAGGCCTTAGCCCAGTAGTGGGATTGTTTAGGCTGAAAATAAAAATGAGTTAACACATTCGTTCGTTCTCACCTCGCGGAAGACGCAATGACTTAATTGTTTCAGTAATTATGGCAACGAACGTGTTAAGGTAAAACTCTGATTACATTCTTAGATACTTTAATCCCTTGAATAAATTCTTATAAGTTCAAATTCAAAGTCAACAAAATATTTCTACTAACATTAAAAGTCAAACAATGATGTAGGGTAAAGTGACTAATTACTGGGCGAGGCAGTAATTAATAATGTTAGAACTGTCAAATATAAGTGATAATGAGACTATTATCTAGTAATTGTGTGATTAGCTCACACGATCTTCTAATTACTATTATGTGGTAATTAGTTCTGTTATTTTCTGTACATTTTTAACCGACGTAAAAAACGGAGGAGGTTCTCAAGTTGAGCTGTATATTATTATTGATTGTTTGACCACGCGTAACTTTTTACAGAATAGTCTGATATAGGTGATAATTTTTTAATACGACGACAGTAGCCAACGATCTTGAGGGGACAAAACGCGCAATCGTATTCACCCGTGCGACCCAAATTCAGTAGTTTTTGGTATTTTCCTTATTATTCTATGACTTTTAAAAAAAGCCTTGGGTCAAACTGTAGATAATTATATTGTCTTTGAGATGGTGTAAATTTCATTATAACACGCCCGGCGGATTTGGTGCGATTGTCGTATTTTTGTCCGTGTCAGACATAACTGTGCAAATTAATTACATTATGTTATCTGTGGTTATACGAATAAAATTGAATATTGTCGTAGATCAAAACTATAAAAAATGGTCTATGCATAGGATTTTTTTTTTTCAAAAAATTACGACTAGCCGTTTAGAAGTGATTCTCATTTTAAAATCAACTATTCTTCTTTACTAACTTAATTTGTACTACTTATACTATTGTTAAGGGTTTGGCATAAGCATGTAATTATAATGTAAGTCGTTTTCTGACAATTATACATTTTTTCTTTCTTCTTTCTTATACCGAGGGTTATCTGCGCCTTAATGATTTGTCAGTTCAGTTTTTTTTGGCAAAGATGTTAATTAAGAACGATTCTTCTCACATCTTTTTACAAAAGTCAATTTTCTCATAAAAATATAAAATAAATTATAAGTCTGCAGGGGTTGACTTTAAGGACCTCCCGTAGATAATTTTTTTGCAGCTGATGACCCCATCTAACCCCGTGTGTGTGTTTGACTCACTGACTTTTTGGCCACCCTGTATATACAGGTGGTAACAGCTATGATGTTGTGTTTTTTTTGCCCAGTTACCTTTGCCTCGTTTATAATCGTGTAATATTTAATTAGCAAGACCAGATTTTCCATTGCTTTTTATCAAACATTTGACGTGTTTGTGGTTTAGCGTTTAGCGCTAAAGCTAAGCGATTTTTTTTGCGTTCAGTGGGATTTACATGTTTAACAGCTTTTTTGTGCTAACATAATAATTATATTCGAAAAACCAAACAGGTATTTAATTAGTAATTTCTAGAGTTTATTTACATGCATGTTAATGAGAAACGTTATTAATTTTATGCAGCGTTGCTAAATAGACCAAATTATATTTTCACTTTTCGGTGTTCCTTTTTAGAGTTGTCGGATTGAAATCACCGAACTCATTTAAAAAAAACTGACGTCAAAAGTGTTAAGGTGGTTTTACACCGGCGAGGCGAGGCGTGGCTGGGATGTGCGAGAGTTGAAATCTCGCTTACCCTTTTACACCAAAAGATGTTCATCGCTATACCGCGCCGGCCATCGCTACCTTGCGCTGGCTCGTCAGTAGCACTGGGAGCTGGAGAGTCTATTATGCAGTGATATCTCGCGATATTCGGAGTGAGACAGCGCGTGCCAGCGCGAGAAATCGCGATCGCGAGTCAGCCCTTGACGGAGAGGGACCTCGATGGCCGGTGCGAGATTTGTATATCCGCTTTACAAAGTAAATAAATACTCTATTCTTAGAGCAATACAGTTAAATATAGTACTAACATACATTCAAATTCACGCCTCGCCCATCCTCTTGCATCTAGACCACAGAATAAATAATAGTACAAGTATCTAGACCTTTTACACAAAATATGGGCAAGGTGCCTATTCCATCCACGCATCGCCTCGCCGGTGTAAAAGCATATTTAATATTTAAAGAATTACAAAATAAACATGCACAGCTCCATTGGTACATTGTGGTCATCCCAAATATACTTTCATTCTGCATCTTTTCCACTCCTTCCTCCCGCCGGAGTCTGTTTCCAGATACCTACAACTTGTGGCTTTAAGTCAAGGCTTCTAGGCAAGCGTGCTTTAACTTCAACCACATCATCGCTTACCATCTAGTAAGCCGTCTGGCGATAGTAGTCAAACTCGAGCCTATCAAAAGTATAAAAAAGTTAACTTAAAAATAAAAAACTCGGCTGCTTAAGAAACAAACTAAAAAAAATACACAAGAAGAAAATCATGCTGTGTAGTCGGAAGATATTTATTCGTGAGCTGGCTGATTACCTAATCCCCTGACTGCACAGCATGACGGTAAACAGTCGAGTTTTTACCCGACTGCCGAAGGTTTAGCATTTATTTTTAAATTAACTTTTTTATTTACAACTTTTAGTTACTATTTATTTCGAATTACTATTAAACTATAAAGTATAAGTGGTATGTATTATTATAACCACCTCTTAAACCCTTCATTTTGATACCCCACTCGATGGGAAAGGAAGAAAAAAATAGGGGCCTGCACAATATGGCACCCGAAATCCGCCATGTTTCTTTTTTTGAATGTCGCTTATCTAAGAACACTTGGGCAGTCAAGCAAGATGTATCTAACGATGTCTTAATATAAATTTATCTATAAAGCGGTTTGAAAGGTATGAGGTAATAATATTAGATTATGTACCAAGGAGATAAAGCACTGTCTTACGTCACGGGTGGCATATTGAACCCTGAGCGTAACAATGGACTCTACAGTTAATTCGTTTCGCTCGGGAGTTATGTAGAATCCTGAGTAAAGCGAGAGGTTCAAGCTGCCCAAGACGAAGACAGGCTTTATCCTATTTCTGCATATGGTGGCCAGTTCGAGTTTCGAACATACCTCTTTACAATGCCACATGGACATTCTTTTACAGTTTGCTACGAGTTTTCATACGAATTTGACGTTCCAAATTCAAATCACTTTACTCCCTTGGGAGTCTCAAACAACTTGGGCGATAATGCTTTACTTTACGTTGAGATTGCATTATGTGTAATTGGACATTGTAGAGCAGGTGGTGTGAAAAAGTACATTTCGTGTCGAGCATAGTGTTAAAATAAAGCCTTTTTATGCGAGACACGAACGATTATTTTTCTACTACCTGATCAAGCTTACTTAATTAAATGCAAATAAGTTCCAACAACAATTTATTAGAAACGTTCAGACTAAAAACCACAGACTATATACACGCAATCAACGCGCGCTTTTTCGATAGGTAACAGGTTCAGTATCATTCTGCCAGTTACATAATGATCCAAACAAAAGTAATTTCGTAACTGTTATTATGTAATTTTGTTTTTTGTAATTTTTATTTTATTATCTTGTGTCTAAATGTTCATATTTCGAAACGAATTTCTTAGGCAATGTAGACAAGGAAAAACACAGGTAACCCTTTCCTTGCAGTCTGGTAAAAATAAATAAAGATCGTGCAACTAGTGAGTCTACCCGACTCGTTATCTTCACCCAAATGATACACAAAGATAGGAGCTCTATAAAAACATAATTTACGTTATCTCACTCAGATTAAGGTAACATTCACACTCTATACGTGCCCTAATCACTATAATGCTTGGCGATAACATTACTACTACCAACTACCTATATATGTTAATGACTTGTTTAAACAAAGAATTAACCAGTTTAGGTTGTGGTTATATTTGAAATCTGCTAATTGGCGCTTTTACCTTAATAGTGGAAACTACTAATCATCATCTGCCTAGCCTTTTTCCCAATTATTGTTGGGGTCAGCTTACAGTCTTATCGGATTCAGCTGAGTACCAGTGTTTTACATGGAGCGACTGCCTATCTGACCTCCACAACCCAGTAACTGGGTAACACAAACCCCTTGGCAAGACTGGTGTCAGATCTCAGGCTTCTGACTACCCGTAACGACTGTCAAAGATCTTCAAATGACAGCCGGGACCAACGGCTTAACGTGCTTTCCGAGGCACGGAGGAAACTCGGAAAAAAAAAAAAAAAAATAGTGGAAACTACTAATGATGTAAAAAAAAAACAAAACAGTGAATCATATTTTTAATTGCAATGTCGCATTTGCGGTTGCATTTCGGGGAGTGTGCGATAGAATTGCATGATCTAATTCTGACTAGTTCGTTTCATCATCGGACTACCAGACTACGATGCGCCATCGATACATGGTGGACATCCCACCCATACGCACTAAACGGAAGGAGTGGAATTCCCTGCCGGAGTCTGTGTTTCCCGATAGCTACAACCTCGGTGTCTTTAAATCAAGAGTGAATTAGCTGATTTTACGACGAATTTAGATGAAATTTTGCACACAGATAGTTTATCTCCTGGATTAGATCAACAATAAATTGGTATAATGATTCCTTGGGATAATAAAACACTACACGCGGGCGAAACCGTAGACAGAAACAAGTTAGAAATAAAAGTATATGTACAATACTCGTACCGGTAAAGGTGAATCCTTTTATAGTTTCACAACTATACCCTGAAGTCAAAATTACAAAAATACGAGTATTTATTTTAATCTAAAGGTGAGTATAGACAGAACATTCACTTGTAACAAAACATCTAGCCGCTCTAACAAAATTTCGAGCGGCGATTAAATACAGCCAATCCTCGATGTCCTGTTACAAGTAAATGCTCTATAATAGTTATATTCACCTTATTACACATTTAGGTTAAAATTCCATCAGATAATTATCTATCCATTTTTGTACATATACCTATATAAGGCACAATTTTATTACAATTATTGTTAGATCTGTGAATTCGCCTATACTTTAATATTTTTAAAGAAATTTCCACTAAAGCTCCACTGTCCAGTTTTGCTCAAATTGAACTAAGAACGCTTTCTTGTAGAGTGAACCTTTCGGATGGTTCAACTCATTTGTTTGAATGCAATGTTACCACTATCCCATAGAAAATTGAGATTAAAAAGTCGGTTGAGAAGCAACAGTTTAATTGCAAATACGCTACTGTCCAAATTGACCAATCACTGCAATTACAGAACGGTCGGCCATGACACTTTTGTAATGGCGGTGGATGATTTTTGTGAGCAAGATCGCCACTGTCCAAGCGTTTGGATGCAAATCTTGCACTTTCCAAAGCTGAGATGCAAAAATAATACTGTCCTGCCTGAAATAAATTTATTTTTTTCTAGATAAATACGCTTGTTTCCATGGTTTGATTGAGTATCCATCATGCCGAATCGGCTTAAAACAATGGTAATTCTAGGGTCGGTAGTAGGTCTATTGTGTCTGCTAATTGACACTTAACTCATTAAAATGATCTATGATCTCAGAGAAATCAATTATCTGCTAATTTTAAGTTCCTGTAAGCGATAAACACTTTTTCCTACATTTCGTCAAAAAAAACTTGGATAGTGGCGCTTTTGATTTTTTAAATTATAAGGAACATATGTTACCTACACCACTTCAGTTACTGTGTTGATACTAATCCAACAATAGGTAGGTACTTGAAAAAACATCTAATTAAATTATCTATATAGGTAGCAACATCTTGTCTCGTGGATCTAGAGATAATTGCAAATGATTGCGACGTCTGGCCTATTAACGATTGCAAATACTGCATACAAGTAATCAATGTTGCTATAAAACATATAATGTAATTAGGTAACATCGGTATATTTTATTGTTTTAGTTGAATTTAAATTTGCTATTGTGTGTAATTTTACCTTTGATATTTTTTTATTATTTGGCTATTATTGATTTAACATGGATTATTTTGGATTTGTTATAGATATCTTGTTACAGAAATAATGATTTTATTATTTTTATTGATTTTATTATTTTTACAGTATTTTTATTTTTTGTACCCTTAGCATTTTTTTGTTTTTTCTTTGACTACAAAAACATTCATTCATTCTTTGTAAACGTAACATTAACGATTTTTATTTATTTTTTATTACGAATGTGACAACTTGATAATACACTACTATACTTGATATACTTATTGAACTTTTATAATTATATTTTTTTTTTATGTCTCTGACATTTTATTTTATTTTTCATTGACTGTTTAACTGTATTTAATTTGATAGATATATTTTTTTAATTTTTATTTTATCTATTTATAATTATTATTGAATTTCTATTCTTCACATTCTATTAAATCGTTCATTAATTATATAAATTATTATTGTTATTGAAAGTTATTGTTATTAGAGGATTTTTTTTAAATTTAGTTTTTATCTATTGTAATTTCGACACAATGTATTTTGTTACGAAATAAATGACTTATGACTTTACGTTTTCTCAATTGATTCAGTACGGTTGCTGTTGATCGTAGGTTCGATGTCCACGCGGAGCAGATCGATATATATATGTGTATGCAACGTACATTGGTTCTGGATTAAAATATTTGAGGATATATGATTCATTTTAAATGTTATATAACAGCACACATCTGTGAATCGTTTTAAAATAAATACAAAGTGTTTCAGCCACCGTAAACTGTTGAAAGCACATACATAAATCTAACTAAATAACGCAAGTCCCTCCATCTGTATAAAAACCAAGCGTATCACTTTTTCACACACAAGTTAAAAACAAAGGAGATGTTTAATTTTGGGTCACCACTATTGTACACTACATAGATAAATAGGAATAAAATAGGGGAATTCTAAATCTGCCCGTAAACCCCGTACCTATCTTAATCTGCCATATTTGGAAAATATTCACAACAATAAAAATAGCCAAAGAACTATGAAATTTGACATATTGGAGAACTCCAAACACCAGCGCCTCTAGCCGCGAATTCATACGCGGTAGCCCCCATTGCTGTCGCGACGGGTTCAATTATTTATTGGCAAGTCTGAGAAGAGAAGAACAAAAGGAAATATCTAACAGCAATGACGTCAAAATCTTCAATATGGTATTGTATGTGGCTCTACAATGCTTACCCGCTTAACACCGTAAGTCATCATTATCATCATCAACAGCCTTGTAATGTTCCCACTGCTGGGATACAGGCCTCCTCTCTGTGAATACACGACTTTGACTTTTTTGTTCAAGGGCATGCCTGTTTCCTCACGATAATTCCTTTACCGTTTTGAGAACAGTGGTGATGAAATAATTTACGCAAAGTAAACCGCCTGCCACAGCTTAAGTAAATTTACAAAAATAAAAAAATAAAAACTTTTAGGTACGCTTACCTAAAAGTTTTCTTAGCATAAATAAGGACTTTTGTTGTAGCCTTTGCCTGTCACCAAATATATTATACTTCGACATTGGCTCACAACATTATGTGTGTCAAAACGCACATACGATGAATAATTTCTATCAATCTCTTAATCCTATTACTCTAATAGATATGATATATACCATAATCTAGCGTACACGTAGATATTATCTAAATATATCGAAAATTAAACGATGACACTAATAATGGGGATAAACAGGGTTGCCAAACTTAATCTATTATAGAATATTGTACTCTATTGCGCTCAGGCGTACTTTATAATCTACAAAAGATAGTTATTAAAGTAGTTACGCTAAAATACTCTCTTTATTTTTTCACGATATTTCTTTAAAAAATTTGGACGTGTATCCAGTACATACAGACGGTTACGGCACTTCTGATGCAATTTTTAGGGTTCCGTACCCAAAGGGTAAAAACGGGACCCTATTACTAAGACTTCGCGATCCGTCTGTCTGTCTGTCTGTCTGTCCGTCTGTCGCCAGGCTGTATCTCATGAACCGTGACAGCTAGACAGTTGAAATTTTCACAGATGATGTATTTCTGTTGCCGCTATAACAACAAATACTAAAAACAGTATAAAATAAATATTTAAGGAGGGCTCCCATACAAAAAACGTGATATTTTTGCCGTTTTTTGCTCGATATTAATAACGGCAACAGATAGAAATATTCACATAATGTTTAGTTGTATATTCACTTCAAAAATAATAATTATTAAATTAAAATAAAATTAATTAATGGCGGCTCCCATACAACAAACGTGATTTTTGGCCGTTTTTTGCTCGATAATGGCAACAGGTAGACGCTTGAAATATTCACAGAATGTTTAGTTGTATATTCACTTCAAAAATAATAATTATTAAATTAAAATAAAATAAATTAAGGGGGCTCCCATACAACAAACGTGATTTTTTTGCAGTGTTTTGCGATAATGGTACGGAACCCTTCGTGTGCGGGTCCGACTCGCACTTGGCCGGTTTTTATATATTTAATTATCATTTTAAATATATAAAAACCGGCACTGATTTTAAAATAATAATTTTGTATTTAACATATCTCAGATGACAGTGTTTAGAATTATTCAAGAAACATCCATCTAATACCTATAACACATCCAGTGTTATAATAGACAATGGAATCGGGCAATGTAATATTAGGTTTGGGGAAAGGACATCCTGAGAAAACATTTCTATGAGTACAACATGAATTCAAAGATGACAAAAAGATATGATTCTATGGATAAAGAAGATATGCTTTACTGATTCCAACAAATCGGTAAATGAGTGGGAGGATGGTGAATATACAGACAATGTATTAAAATAATATGAGACTGAACACGAAGATATTGGTGATAACAATGACAAACAAGAGTTAAAACAAGGGATAAAGTAACGCTCATTATAACATTTCATGGGGCGCTGCAGTTATGCATATCACGCTTACTTTACTTTAAATTGTTTTTTTTTGCCATAATGACATTCTCCTTCATAACTTTAATCTTAATCCCATACTATAATCAATATTACCTGCGACTACGTTTTTATTATCTCACACGGATATAGGAAAAACAATAATAAATGTCGAAGGAATAGTGCTTAACGGCTGACAAATAATAATAAAAAAATTAACAAATTCCACTTACCGGAGGTATTCCTTTGTCCTGGAGCCACTGGTCAGGTTCCTTCAAGCAGAAAGTACCATACAAAAGGACCAGGATGAACATGCCAGTTGTCATTGAGAATATTCCATAATATCCCATCTTCTGCAGCATAAACCCACTCATGCCGATGCCGATAGGCAGGCCAGCGGTCATACAGAAGTTCACCAACCCCACTCTGAATGTCCTGGATTCTTCTGAAGTAATGTCACTAATATAACTGAATACACCTAAGAACATTGTCACCCAACCACCGGTTATCGCCGGAAACAACGTCTCTAAGAACACAGTGATTTCTACAGGAATTTCATAAAAGAAGTACACGTTGACCAAATTGTTCAAGGATGTTAACACTTCTCCGTATATTGGTAGCATTATACATATCTTCCTCTTCCCGGTTCTGTCACTCCACGCTCCTAGGAACATTATTATAATACATGGTAGCGCTGTTTGAATAACACCTTTCCAAATGTCTATTGATGAAATCAGATGCTGCACTTGCTTCTCGTATTCTGTGAAGTTTTTGCTCGTTTTCTTTATTAGAGCATCGCAAATTTCATCTCCAAAACCTAAATTAACACGGCAAGCCTTGTCCAAATTGAGATTACCCATAGCAAACCTTGAAATAACACTGGGTATAATGAGACCCGCTAACAAAGGTTCCACTGTGATATTATCTCTGATATATCCCAACTTCTCTCGAAAAGTTTTGTCCTTATATCTTTGGATAATATCTTTGGTCAGAGGTTTTTCCTCGACGTCCACGGGCTTAGCTTTTTCTTCAGCCATTTTTGAGGAATTTTCCACTGCACCGGTTAATTGAACAATAACACGTTCATTGTTTATAAACAGCACTCAAGCACGACCGTCTGCCACTGTCGCAATGTTTGATTTCACATTATGTCTAACACATTGAACAGCAGAATGGTTGCTTTATTATTTGTCTTACCGATATATGTCTGGTATCAATTACTCGTTTATATGATAAAATAGAATTCCAATTAGATAAAGTGCTTTGTTATTAGTGATTAAGGTACACACTATATTAATTTGTATTGTTTCAGGTAGAAGCGTGTTATTGTCCGTTGTTCTTGCAGCATTGTTCTGTTATGCCCGATCAGGTCAACGGCTGCGTCGCAACTGGCATCTGTATGAAAAATCTGTGTTAATATAAAGGAGGATGTTTTGAGATTACTTTATGTACATAGGTTAGTGTAGATTGGTCAAGCAAAGGTTTGGCTACACTTTGGACTTTTATAATAGAGCTAGTGATAGCATTGTACGGGAGCGTCTTATTATCGATACATGATACTTAGTATGAAAATTATGTGTACCTAAACTGTGTTTTTCCAGAGGACTGTTTATTGAACAGTTATAAATAAAAATAAGAAATTGTAAGTAATAGACAATTAAATTACCGATATGTCTCCTCATAAACACCCACCCGCAATGACTTTTCAGTTTATCCGTGATCATGGTGCTTGCAACAGCACCGAAATATCGGAAACTCACAACAAACAGTAAACATGGTAATTTTCCCGTTTCTAATGTTAATGTTACATTCTTGTTTGTTGTAGAAAAGTTTTGAATTGTCAAAATATGCTACGAGTGTGCAAGCTGTCATTGTTTTTGGTAAGCGATATTAGACTGCCTAAAGACAGTCTGAATTCACTCAAGTCTGTATACAGCCTTAGATTCTCAGAACATCAATTATTGGCAATGATCTCATTTGCAAATAGAATTAATAGAATTAATGTCGGGTAAAAAAAAAACATGCTTCTGGTCAGCAGGTATCATCAAATGAGACTCATGCTTTTTGCCCGACTTACCCTGAAGAACAGAAACCTGTTTTTTTACCCGACTACGATGAAGCCAAAAGGAATCGTTATGATTTTAGCAGTCTATGTATATATGCTTGTATTTACGTATGTTCCTCAAAAAGGTGTCAGTCGATTCGTTATTAAGGCCCGGGTAATATATAAAAAAAACATCTATATAAATAAAAAGAAAAGTCCTGACTGACTGACTCATCAACGCCCAGCCCAAACCCTTAGACCTAGAAAGCTGAAATTTTGCACAAAGGTTTCCTGTATAATGTAGACTAGGAATAAGGAAAGATTTTTCGAAATTCAACCCCTAAGGTCGTTAAATTGGGGATGAAAGTTTGTATGAAACTCTGTAATTTTTAAGGATTTTTGTATTTCATCCCTTAAAGGGGTAAAAAGGGGTCTTAAACTTTGTAAGAAAAATAAATTGTATATCATCAAAATTACTTTAAACTTAGTATTTCTGCTCTTCAATACAATTGAAAAAAAAGTACATAAGCATTTTTTGAATATGAATGTAAATTTATTTTGAGCAAATTTTGTAGTCTACGCGAACAATGACGCGAGCGGAAAGCTATGTTTGGATAACAATTGAAAATATGCCGCCAGAACTACAAAAAACGAAACAGCCAAAATCGTGTAGTCCATGCAGGCGAAGCTGCGGGCGGAAAGCTAGTATATAATAAAGGGTTCTCATAGTCTAGCTTACGGGCCCTATTCACAATTTCATTAACGAGAAAAAACACTCCTCTCCACTCCTCCACTCCTCGATGAAATTTTCTAAGAAACTTATTCCTAATAGACACAAGTGTTAAGGTATTTTTTTGGAGATTTGAAGCCAGCTTCAGATATCACGATCTGAATTGATGATTGTAAGATTTCTCCATCAAATTCATACCCACGTACTTGAATTATATGCTCCATTGTATGTACCACGAGTATGTACACAATGGAGCATATATCATACATTTTTACATGTACATTATCAGTTAATATGATCTGGAGCAACACAATTTTATTTACAAGAAAAATCATCACCAGAATCTTTTAAAAAGGCCTCATTCCATACAGACACAAGTGGTAAGGAAAATTTTTGATTACAAGGCATTTGTGAAATTGAGAGTTGAACAATATTTTTAAGGGTACCGTAAAACAGTTAATGTACTATAAGGGTCAAAATTGCAGTCACATTCTACCAAAACAGATAAAGCATTTTTTTGTAGGCAGCAGAAATTTAACTTTTTGCGGCTAGTAGGAATAATCTATACTTTAATTTATATACAAAATATTAAATCAGCAGTGGATAATTTAACTTCTTCTACAAAAACTAGCCATTTGAGTTTTGGGAGAGTATGACTGCACTTTTGACCCTTGACTGTACAACCTTTATGGTGACAATTTAGTTTTTTCTATGTCGACTTGTTTCTTATGAGATTTAAATCCCTAGCCATCATTTAACTATTTTATCTGAATATCCCTCGGCAAAACTTCGAGGTTTGTCAGTAGTTGGATTTCTAGCAGTTGCCCTTTGCACTTGGTAAATACCGGACGCTCTCAATCAACATGGAAGTCTGATAGAAATCCGACGACTGACGAAAAACGAAGTTTGCCGATAGACATTAAGAAAATAGTTGTACTCTACAGTATTATTTGCTCCTATATCAACAAGAACACAATAGACATTATCAGCTAATATGATCTGAATATAACACGTGCGTATTTGTAAAGGGATTCATTATGTTTGAACAGACGTCTCCCAGACAGATCGTGTAGTATAATTGGAGTGCTAAGAGGAATTAGGATTAGCAATGATTATATTACTGAATTATTGGTATGTATATAGAGTTTGCGTTAAGGTATGAGCTACCTCAATACCGAGTGAGTTGAGGTATGGAAATTAGCATACCATTAAATTTACTGGGATTTTTTCGGCGACTTTTCGTAGTTTTTACCAACTGCGTGACAACATGGTTATTCCAACTACTTTTTGTTTGACATACTTAGGCTGATGCCTATTTTGTTACTTTGAAAGAAATCTATCTAAGTGCTAAAATTACCTTTCATCCATGAGCACCCGTTCGGCTCATGAATGAAATGTATTTTGAGCTTAAACAAATCATGACACAAGACCGTTAGTTCTTTTAACTTGAACCCAAGACGAATACTAGTTTAACTCTGTTCATACATTATAAAATTATTTCGGTACTTGAAACCTGAACCTACGGCGTTTCTAGATAGTGCTGCTATGTAATTGCATCGAAATTAAAAACATCATCAAGTGTATCTCTTTTTCAGTCCGTCATGCACTGCATCTTTTAGGATTTAAACGAAGCCAATGATATAACTATCCAGGAGGAGGTGGATGTGACGAAAAAATTAGCATCAAATCATCTAGAAAAGTAGAAAAACAGTTCACAATCCAACATAGGGCTATCCATTTGTCTAATCCTGATTTGGACAATAATCCCCCAAGGGATTAAAACTTGGCCGTCAAACCTGATGTCGCACAGTTTTGGTAAGAGCGACGAGCATTGGAACGACGTGGAGCGAGATGAAGCGTGAAGCTCAAGACCGTTCGCGATGAAGGAGTACTGTTGACGCTCTCAGCCCCATTTAGGGGAAGTAAGTCAATTGCCTGATCACCGGCCTCTCTCATCTATTTATTATCAAAAACCGTTGGTTCTCCCATCCTGAAGTCATTACTAACATGTGAAATTCGCAACAACAATCGAGTCCACGTGAATGGTGGTGCTAACCATGTGATTATCAGGCATTTATCTCCACGCGATGGTCACAGATCTCTGAACCGGAAAACTACAGGAAGAGCCATGCAAGAAAATTGTTTAATAGATATGTTTGGGTCTGTACTTTTTTATGAACTCTACGTCAAATCTATAGAGTGATTACTTGACAAATTCAAGTGGTAATTGCAGTGGTTTTTTACCGATTGAAAAACAATTTTGTTTGGCAATTTGTAAAAGTCATTTTTAGTTAAATAGTCACAGAACAAACAGTGATTTCGGGGACATTTGAATGTCAAATGATTTCATGTCATTGCTTTGTCGGTCAGCCAAACATTTATTAGTTAACATAAATAGTGTGTTCGTATTTTTATGTGTTAATCAGTTTTATTAAAACTGGAAGGTTTTGTAGGTTTTTTTTCTGCACCAAAGTGTTGCGAACATCTACCTTGCCACAGAATGTAACTCCACAAGAAAACCTGCAGCCGTATTGCGTAAGTGCGCAAAGAAGTTAAACTCTATCCAACCGACCAATTCGGCCAATCACACAAAAACATCGCGTCATTCATCTCGTATTATCACAAACCCACGCTCGTGTTTTAATAAGCCCTATTATATGACCATTGCACAAAATACTATTTTGAATTCATATTTGGAACATTACGTTGTGAGTGTAGATAAAAACAATAATTAGTCGATATTATTTACCACTTCGTTATAACGTTTTTTTTTTTGTTTACTAACTAAGATGTTGTTTGCCTTGATCTTATATACCAGTCGCTTCGATCTGGTCAACCGCAAATGGATAGATCGAGATAATTGTCTATGTGTGTTTGGAGGCTACTAATAAGGATAATGTAATATTGCTGTTTCGCAGAACGTTTATATTTAGCTATATTTTATAATCATACTAATGTTCCCACTGCTAGGACACAGGCTTCTACTCTGTGAGAAAGGAAATGGGACTAAATCCACCACGCAGGCCCAGTGCGGGTTGGTGGATGTCAGATGTCTTCGAATTTTTGATTCTAGTACTTGCGGCAGCCTTATTACGTATCTTGCAAGAGCAAAACGATAGCAATTATTGTGTAATAATTGTTCTTCAATCGCGAATTTGAATTATGTATAAGCGATAGCCACACCATATCAATTTTTCGAGAGTTCTGCCTCCATGGAACAATTAGGCTGTCAAATTGTTAATGCTTTTACTCCAGTTGTTGGTCGATTGCCAACCGCTCCCAAATTGCTAAGAACAGAAGTTTTAGAGACTTTGGCAGTCTTTATTCGAAGTAATTGCATTTGACAAACAGCGAGCGATTAGCAAATAATGGGTTACAATCCCGATATTTATGACATAAAGGAATCGTTCGTGCGATGACTGCGCGATCGCTGCGCTATTATTGCTGATTGCTGTTTCATACTTAATAAGCCTACAGGTTGCGTTGGAAGGCCTCCCACTTGGTGGACCGATGACCTGGTGAAGGTTGCGGGGATCCGCTGGTTGCGGGACGCACGGGACCGGTCAATGTGGCGACGCTTGGGGGAGGCCTATGTCCAGCAGTGGACGTCTTTCGGCTGATATGATGATGATGATGATGATGAAGCCTACAGGTTTCCTCAAGATGTTTTCCTTCACAGTTTTTAGAGCAGTGGTAATTTGCATAAAGTAAAGCCTGGGTTCGGAACCCGACCTACGACCCGTACGTTGGGACCGTTACCACTGCTATTTTTTTATAATATTCATCTCTATTTGCTTACACATGCTTGTTACTATGTAAAAACCTCAGTATTTATTGATTATTTTAAATAAGTCACGTACCTATTTATCGTTACTCACATTCATCTGATTTAGATTTACAATCGTATAAATTGTCTAAGATAAAAGTAGATTTAAAATTGATAAGCCAATCATTTTATCTCAAATTACTTCAGTTACTACTCGGTTCACAAAAAATAGCTGTACAGTTTTTTTTTTGTGATTATCCCGCCGGATTACTCCTAACCATTGCAGCTGGTGGTTGCCTATGTCCAACAGTGGACGTCTTTCGGCTGATATGATGATTGCAGCTGCTGAAAGTCAGAATCAACAGTGATACCACTAGAAAAGCGCCGAAGCAATGAAGCTCGACGTATCTTGGAGATATGATAACATTCTTGGATCCCGCAACGAAACTTTTTTTTTATTATTAATAGGCTCGCGCTTGACCACTATCTCACCTGATGGTAAGCGATGATGTAGTCGACGATGAGGCACGCTTGCCTAGAAGAAACCTATAATAACCTGTAGTAATCGTATATATATGTACTACACACCAGATCACCGAATCACTCTGTTCGACTGATCTGTACTGCAATCTGTACACATTAATTTACACTATGTTGAACGAAACGCGTAATCATGCATTTCATTTTTCATTTGACATTTTGATCGCAAGTAAACTAAACTCTATAAGCGATCTAGCGCTGTAAATTTAATAGTTTGAGTAGACAACATAAATATTTTAGCGCTGCAGCGAACTTTAGTTCTTACTCACCTGCATCTGAAATTTTTTTATAATGAATATTTTTGTCTGTCGGTAGACTGTATTTAAATGCCTGTAGTTCTATTCTCTCAGGAAACAGCGTTGAGCGCAGCGCTGCGCCAGCGACAAAAATATTAATTTTGTAAATTTTCGTCGCTGACGCAGCGCTGCGCTCAACGCTGTTTCCTTAAAGAATAGCACTGCTATAATTAATTAATCAGAAGTAGCAGAGCAGTAGGAAAAAACATAATTTCTGCGAGACTGTCACTGTCAATAATTCCAACTTTGAAACAGGAATCGAATGCGCTATCATTACCGCAGAAAACAACGTACTCACCCGCTGCGGTAACCAAATCATTAGTCATGAATGATAGAACATGACAATAATGAGGCAATAATGACTATACTGTGATTTTTAATTTCGTAGACTAAATTGACAGCTGCCAATGACGTTATTTTTTTTAAATGTTGCAAGTGCGTATAGGTAAGGCTGAATCATAAATGATTCATCGAATCGATGTGACATGACTCCTTAATTTAATTTTACTAATTGGTGTAAATGATTAATATTTTATGACAACATGTATAAACGTAATATATTTCAATATAACAGTATACGTACACTTGTATTGTGTTAAATATGAAATCAACAATAAAATAAATGCGATCGATAAAATAAAGTCTGACATAAACGAGTAAAAACTAAATAAGGGCCGCTAGTTTCTTAACAAATGTAATTTTTATGCCGTGGTTTAGTTCCATTTTGGATCTACTTTGATTTTCGATCAACTTTCGATTACTCAGGATAGTCAGGATACGACACTATTTTTATATAAAGATAAAGTGACAACACCTCAAATGTCAGTTTAGTCTACGATATTAAAAATCAGAGTGTACACAAGTAAACAAGGTAATTGCGAGATTTATTTTTATTAGCAAGACCACTATCAACTACACGGTTATTTGAAAAATGCTGACAAGCTTATAGAAACGTTAATGAAAAGTGTATTTTTCTATCTGTAACTTTGTGTGATTTTGAGATAATCTGTTAATAATGTTCTTAAATAGCCAATTATATACAGTTTTGAATAATTGATTTGATTTGATTTATATCTGACTAGCTGTTCCCCGCGGCTTCGCTCCCGTGGACCACCCCACAGGACCCGTTTTCGGGATTAAAAAATAGCCTACGTCACTCAGGAATAACGTAGCTTTCTATTGGTGAAAGAATTTTTTAAATCGGTCCAGTAGTTTCGGAGCCTATTCGGTACAAACAAACAAACAAAATAATGTTTCCTCTATATAATATTATATATATATATATATAGTAAGTATAGATAGTAATTATAGTATAGTATATTATATAGTAATAGTATAGATGACACGATTTTCCAGTCTGTCTGATCTCTTAACATTCAGCATGTTCCTCTCCATAGCGTATTGACAAGTTGCTAGTCTGTTTGTCATTTCCTGAGTTAAAGTCCATGATTGGCTTAGGATAAGGACGGGTAGAAAAAAAAATTAATTAAAAAAATCAAAATACCCGACTGCTTAAAAAGCGAACTAAAAAGACGTAAACAAGAAGAAAATCATGCTGTGCAGTCGGAGGATACATCTGGTTTTGGTCAGCCAGCTCGCGAATATGTATCCTCCGACTGCACAGCATGATTTTCTTCTTGTTTACGTCTTTTTAGTTCGCTTTTTAAGCAGTCGGGTATTTTGATTTTTTTAATTAAATTTTTTATTTATAACTTTTTAGTTAATTTTTTTTTTTAATTAGGTACATTTAAATATATAAGTGTTATATATTTTTGAAATCACCTCTTGAAACCCTTTATTTTGATACCCCACACGATGGGTTTGGAAGAAAAAATAAAATTGGCCCCCCACAATATGGCGCCCAAAAGCCGCCACTTTTCTATTTTCCAATTTTAATGTAGCCTATGACACTCGCAAGGTTAAGACGAATCGATTGACGTATGAATCATCAAAATCGGTCAACGCGTTTGGTCTCTGGACCGCCACATAGGAACAAACATACATACATACATACATACATAGACTGATAAACACATTACCCTTCTTCGGCAGTCGGGTAAAAACAAGAACCATAGATGTAGTACAGCAAATTAAAAGATTCAAATGTAGATGGGTAGGGCACACAATAAGAGGTCATGACAAATGGAGTAAAAAGGTGTCAAGTTGGTATCCCAGAGAAGGTAAAATGAAAAGAGGGAGACCGCAGAAAAGCTGGGATGATGATATCAAAGAAGTGGCAGAAGCAATGTGAAACAGAGTGACTCAAGAAATATCAGAATGGAAAAGGTTGGAGGAGGCCTTTGCCGATTCAGCCGATTGGCAAAAAGATCTACATAAAATAAAAAAATATAAACAAATATGGAAAGGATACATATACTAGTATAAGTTTTTTAGGTTAAGTTGATCTGAATAAAGTCTATTACTATAATATTATTATAGATGAGGCCGAATGTGAAATGTGTTTCTCTTAACTTCTAAACTTCACATCACATCACATCATCAGCCTATTAATGTTCCCACTGCTGGGACACAGGCCTCCTCTCTGTGAGAGGGAATGGGCCGTAATCCACCACGCGGGCCCAGTGCGTGTTGGTGGATGTCACATGTCTTCAAATTTTTGGTTCTTGGACATGCCGGTTTCCTCACGATGTTTTCCTTCACCGTTTTGAGAGCAGTGGTGATGAAATAATTTACACAAAGAAAGCAGGCGATTTACTTTGTGTAAATTATTTCATCATTTCTAAAATTACAGTAAAGAAATAAAAAACCGGCCAAGTCCGACTCGCACGTGGCTGGTTTTTTATTACTTTATTAGTATGTCTCTATTGGTAAAATCTCATTGTTTTTGTATCGTGATTATTATTCTTCTTCTTTCGTGTCAATTGCTACGTTCAAATCCCGTAAGGTGCAAGTGGTCGGGCATGAAGGGCAGACAAGGAGGTGGCGATTATTTTGATTATTTTCAAAATCGTACTGACATTCTACAATAACATCATGCGAGTTATTATGACGCGAACAACTTAATTTTCATAAAATTTTGGTAATTTCGAAACAATGTGTTAATCTTCCCATAATATCATTGTCATGGACATGGGAAGATGAACATTTTATTTACCATGACGTTATTTATTCAGTTGCAATTTTAAAAGCCACAGACAAATTGCTGTTAGTTTTTAACCGGTGATGTAGGTTAGCGAACAGTTAAAACAAATTGTTTAGGTACATCTACCAGCGACTAAGGTCTACCTCAATTTGTTACTTAATAGTATCTACTTCTGAACCTTAAAGGGGTTATATATACTACTGTTAATATGTTTGTAAAAGTTAATGCTAAATGCCAAGAGCTACTTTCTTTCCCGGTAAAATAAGAAATCTATTAAGATAAACCACGGAACCGAAACCGCGGTAAAAATATCAATGGTAATACAAAAAAAGAACGATTATTTAGCAATAGAATACCAGATTCAAAAATTTTAATGCCGTCGATCGAGAACTATCTTTTTTTCTTTTTCGAAGCACATGGTTCTATTTTTAAATTCGTCCGTATTCTAAACTAACCTTTTTTCCCACCACCTTCTTTCTCCATCCAGCCAGGTAACTCACGTGTAACTATAGAACTGGACGGGAAACATGTACACAATGGTACTGTACTCCAATGAATGGCCATTCTATTCGATGTTATTCACCAATTACCTACTTGTCCGTTTGTGGAGTCGGCTGGACATTTGGGGTCATACTTCGGAACCATTCGGGCAACCTCGTGCGACACGTGAGGTTTTTTGGCAACGTGATTTGTGGGAAGGTAGATCGTGGCTGAATGATTCGCGCTGGACAGATCATGTTGGAGTACCTTCTGTTGTTGTTGAGTGTTAACATTACTGAAACCGGTATTTACGAAGAAACCAAAAGTTATTTTAAAATAGTCCTACCAGACGTGAAAGCCTAAATCTAAATTTTAGTCTACTGCAGACAAATTCAAACATAGAAAACCCCGTAACTATGCTTCAGGTCTCTCTAACAATTACTATGAGCTAAATAAAAATACCCGTCGACCACATCATCGCTTACCATCAGGTGAGATAGTGGTCAAACGCTAGTGTATCAGTATAAAAAAGAAACCGGCCAAGTGCGAGTCGGACTCACGCACTGAGGGTTCCGAACAAACCTGTAGGTTCCGTTTTTTCCTTTCGAGGTACGGAACCCTAAAAATATGTGATATAACAAAAAAATTAAGGTTTTCGGAATTTTTCCTTTATATGTGCTATAATATATTGCTTCATGCCAAATTTCAAGATTCTGAGTTCACGGGAAGTACGTTACCCTGTACGTTTTGATTCCCTTGCGAGTGTCGAAAATTTGCGGAAATTTGCGGCATAAACGCGTGTATCTTTTGATTGCGTTGGCTTAGAAGTTTGATTTTTTCACAGCTTCAAAGGACAGTAGACTTTCAGATTGATACCTCCACGCGTTTCTAAGAAAAAGGGTCTTGACAGACAGACGGACGGACGGAAAACAAAGTGATCATATAAGGGTTCCGTTTTTTCCTTTCCAGGCACGGAACCCTAAAAACAAGGTGGACCAATCGGTTAGTGGAATCCACATGTTTCTAAAGTGGAATCATTGTGGCTGTGACAAAGCTTGGATTTGGAAGTTAAAACAGGCCTCTGTCTAGCTGTGAACGGTTTTTGGCTGATAAGACAGATTTATTGGGCCCTATTTACAAAATCTTTTTAACCATATGAGGAGGAGATTCTTAATTCAAATTTGCTATACAATGTGTCCAGAGTAATAAAACTTTAAGGCCGTAAAATACAGTTATTTTTATCCATAAAAACATCCTACATATGGGGTGAACTCACCACACCCTCAAGATAGAGCAATTTTAGTACCTGACTTACATATTATGATATCCACACGACCTAGGTCTCACAGAGGCGTACATTTAATGTTATTTTTATGGCCAAAGCATAGTTAACCTAAAAAAAAACGGTATTGACACTTCAACATTTCGTTTAATATGTTTATAAGTTCAATTAACCTAGTTGGTAATAGAAAGGTAAATATTAGTTTTGTGATAGGTAGTTGCATACATATCATCAACTGTAGTATATAAGGACATAACTTTGAGCGCAGCGCTGCGCCAGCGACGAAACTAGTACGAAACTATCACTTTCAAAAAGTTATCAAATAACTATTCTAGATACCGAATCTAGTCTTAACTTAAGAGGGGACTCTGGTCAGGAATTTGGAACATAGGTATTTGAAGAAACTATTGTGCTGTTGCCGTCGTGCTGTGCCCGACCAAGCAAGCTCTCATGTGTGAACGAGTAGTGTATTTGTGTGCATAAGAGCGCGTCACAGCGGCCGACCGATTCCGGTGCGCGCGCCCTCGACCCGACTACCGACTCACTTTTCACTTTACGGAAAAAATTAAAGAGACGATGAGTTTTGGAGAAATGTCGAACCAAAATTTGTTTTTTTTCTTTTAATGCCTTCTGCCCGAAATAATTGATTGTCGTATACCACGAAATTTACCTGTTGGTGAAAGGATTGAAATTACGATAGAATCAATGCACATTTTTACACGACTGCCCAAAAAAGGAGTGTTATGTTTTCAGGGCTCATGTGAGTTTCTTTATTCCACCAAAACTTCTAAACGGCTTAACTGATATCATTATATGTGGCATTGATGTATTAAAAAGAGGATATGTGGTATCTTTAGAAGCGTAGCATTTTTGAAAATTAAAAAAGAAATATAACGGGCCATGATTCATGTAAAAAACGGCAATATTTTTCATGTAAATATTGGATGATTCGCCCGGATCGACCACTATTAAAAATATTCATTTTCTGTGTCGATTCGCCCGAAGTTAATTTTAGAGAACAAAAAATAAAAATATTCACCCGTCTTGGAAATAATGTGAAGAATTAATCGAAGTTAATTGATATTTTATTACCCAAACTACCAGGAGGCCAGAATCATGAAGAAGTATTTGCAGGGCTAGAATCATTAGCGGTAGAGACATAGATTTAGAATTTTTTTGCTACGCCAAAAGATAGACGAAGCGTGCGAGCGAGAAATCCTAATCAAGTACAAATCGCCCAAGAGAAAAAGAGAGAGTGAATAAAGTCCAGTCATGTCACTTTTTTCGCGAGGAAGGGTCCATAGCGGCCCATCTATTTTACGCCGCGGTGAATTTCTTGCATTTAAATAATAATCTTTAGATTTAAATTAATAATATTAATTATGCAACTATGGTGGCTTGTTCTGTGAGTGAATGTGACGTTACAAGACGAAATAACCCCAATAAATACACGTTTCATAGGTAAATACAATTTTGTCCTTGGATTGTTTCGAACCATATTTTGACAAATTTCTGCTAGTAATCGGCTTAGAAAAAGATTCTTACAATAGTATATTGATTTCCATTGTATTATATAAGTATATTTAGTATATTTAAACAATATTTGCGAAAATATTATGTAAAAGAGTAAATTGTTTGTTTACGCTAGGGCGGACAAAGCGGTGACGTCATGAGTATCGATAAAAACTTAATCGTTTTTAGTGACATCATCACATGGGTACAAACTTATTAAGACAAGTTTTGTTAAAATAGATTTAAGGTACGATTGAGAAGATGTTTTTATCTAAACTGTACTTTAAAACGAACGAAGTACTGTAAAATGACCTTGATTGATAGAGCGAGATGGCTAATTGTAAATGATAAGGACAAAAGATTATTTTTTGTCTTTGTCACCGTGGCCGGTTTCTATTGTTTGTCAAACTCTAATATAATGGCAGGTTTGACAAACAAACTCGGATCTGTTGGATTTTCTATGATGTCGTGGTATTACGTGTTAATTGAGACAAGAAATTTGGGTTATTTATAGATAATAAGTGTCAGTGCGATGGTGGGTTGTAGTGTTCTTGTTCTTGTTGTAACACCAGAACTAACTATTGCTGTCTCATGTGCGGCCACGCCAGTGCTTAATCTATAGGTACTTTATCTAAGGGAATGTCATTATATTGTTTGCATGTATTAGTTTTACAGTGTCTAGAATACATCAGTGCTCTGCTGCTCTGTGCACAAACACCTGCACCATGAAGGACCTATGCGAGGCCAGCGCTAGGGCTGTCGACGTGGCCGAGTTCTGGTCGAAGCACAACATCTAATTTAAAAACTAAAAATGGAATTATCGACACGATGAAGAAGAAGAAGATCAATGCTCTGCTCATCAGCAAATTTTTCTGTTGTGTACTTAAATAATAATATGTAATATTTATGTACCTACAGATTCCCAAGTAATTCTGTATTAAGAGAAAAATGGATTCGAATTTTAAACAGAGATGGATACTAGTGTTTTACATGGAGCGACTGCCTCTCTGACCTCCACAACCCAGTAACTGGGAAACACGGTACCCCTTGGCAAGACTGGTGTCAGATCTCAAGCTTCTGAGTACCCGTAACGACTGTCAAAGATCTTCAAATTACAGCCGGGACCAACAGCTTTCCGAGGCACGGAGGAAACTCGGTATCTTGAAATGGTCACCCATCCACAGACCGACCTCGTCAAGCGTTGCTTAACATTGTTGATCGACCAGTGCGGCTGTTATTATTAGTCACGGTATTTAGCCACGAGCTTGGGATTGTAGGCTTAGATTGAAACAATTGGTAAACTTTATTTTTTATTAGACTTTGCCCACACTAGGAATTTCTTCCTGTATCGTGGGTGCGTTTACAAACATTTCAACTCACATACACAAAAGACACCCAGATCCGGAACAACTATCTGTAGGCCATACAAATATTTGTTCCGTGCGGGAATCGAACTAGTAACACGCAGCGCAGCAACCGATCGTTCAACCACTACGCCAACCGTGTCGTCAATTTCAAATACACGACGCTGCGGTATTTTGTTATTAGTATTTCAAATTAAAAAAAAAACACCCCATGAAGCATCATCATATAGACCTATTTCTCTGTTGCCCGTGCTAGTAAAGCTATTGTTATTGAAACAGTTAAAACCAGTAATAGAGGATAATGACCTTATTCCAAATCATCAATTTGGCTTTAGGGAAAAACACTCAACAATAGACCAGGTAAAAAAAAAACACTTGAAAATAAGGAAGTTTGCGCCACCGTGTCTTTAGATGTCACGCAAGCTTTTGACAAAGTTTGGCATATTCAAGCTCGAAAGCATGCTACCAGCATTTGCAGATATCCTAGAGTCGTATATAACTAATATAATGTTTAGAATACGGCAAGAAGGCGCATATTCCGAGTTAACGCTATAAAAGCTCGGGTACATCAAGGTAGTGTGCTAGGCCCAACTTTGTACTTGTTATACACATATGACATCCCAGAACTGGAAAACAACACCATTGCGACCTATGCAGATGATACTGCAATTATGGCTACCGGATCAAGCCACAGAGAAGCAGTAGAAAAAGTTCATCTAGCTGTGAACAAAGTTTATGACTGCACACAAAAATGGAAGATCAAACTGAATGAGTCAAAATCAATTCTCATTGACTTCACAAATAAATACTTGGACTATCACCCAATCTACATAAATGGCATGCAAGTGTAGTAGTATTTCAAATACTTTTGGCTTCAAAATACATTTAGCAATTTTATTAATAGATGCGTTCTGCAGAAAATAAGCAAAATGGCGTACGTCAAATTGTCAAGTACCTTGTAAATTGTAATTTTCATTTCAAACGGTTATTTACACCTAATTTCTGTGTATTGATTTAGTTTATTAGTACGAATGTCACGATGGATGACCGACTGTATTTTTAATTTGTATTTTAAATAAAAATATGTAAAATACTGTATTTTATATTTTAAATAATTACACGACTTTAAAATATTTTGTATTTCGTATTTTAAATACATGCGAAATATTATTTTGTAATTTGTATTTTAATTAAAACAAAGCATGGTTTTTTCGCACTTCTTATTACAGTTCAATGTAACCAACAACCCTTTAATCGTATTTCTTATGGTGTTCACCAAGTATCGATATCGATACTGAACATGGACTTTTTGACAACACTTTTTTAACTAACACATGGACAATTCCCTAACACATAGATTTTATTTTTTTGGTTTCGCTTTTCATCTGACTCTGTTTATCTTGTACATACTATATCTATGGGTAGAGACTAACGGAGTACTAGGACTTCAGAATCGAAAAACGCCCGAAATTTTTATTTTTTATTTTTTTCTCCAAATTAAAATTAAATAAAAAATAAAATTTCTATTAGTAAACGTACCCTATGCCTATGTCCAGCAGTGGACGTCTTTTGGCTGAAATGTTGATGATGATGATACGTATCCTCCCTCACCTCCAACGTTTCGTATTCCGCTGTTTTCTTCTTCAAAACTGGACTGATCTAAAAAATTCTTATATCAAAATTTTAAGGAAAAGTATAATATCTATGCTTCTATCATTTTCTTTTTTGTTAAAAACTTATCAATTTTGTCTGAAATTCATCTGAACATGGCGGTAAAAACGGGCATTATTTTCAGGGTTTTAGGGTTCCGTAGCTAAATGGCAAAAAACGGAACCCTTATGGATTCGTCATGTCTGTCTGTCTGTCCGTCCGTATGTCACAGCCACTTTTTCCGAAACTATAAGAACTATGCTGTTGAAACTTGGTAAGTAGATGTATTCTGTGAACCGCATTTAGATTTTCACACAAAAATAGAAAAAAAAAACAATAAATTTTGGGGGTTCCCCATACTTAGAACAGAAACTCAATTTTTTTTTTCATCGCTCCCATTTGTGTGGGGTATCTATAGATAGGTCTTCAAAAATGACATTGAGGTTTCTAATATAATTTTTTTCTAAACTGAATAGTTTGCGCGAGAGACACTTCCAAAATGGTAAAATGTGTGCCCAACCCCCCCCTCCCTGTAAGTTCTAAAATTAAGAGAATGATAAAACTAAAAAAAAATTATGATGTACATTACCATGTAAACTTCAACCGAAAATTGGTTTGAACGAGATCTAGTTAGTAGTTTTTTTTTAATACGTCATAAATCGTAAACCGCAATTTACCAAGTACGGAACCCTTCGTGCGCGAGTCCGACTCGCACTTCGCCGGTATTTTTTTGATTGTCATATTTCTATTAGTGATTATGTTTTGGAAAAAAGGAAATGATAGGGGCACGTATTAATTAGACCTAGATTTTATGGAAAAATCATTGCTCTATAGACATCATCCAAGAAGAAAACAGCAGAATGCGTTTGTATGGAGAAAGGCCCACTAGAATTCCCTCTTAATACCCCACTACTGGATCCCTTTTGCTTGGACGCCCACGAGTAAAGTTTTTTTTTGGTTTTATTGCATAGTAAATAGGTTTCTTCTCCAAAATATGATAGGAATTAGTTTACACAACTAATTCCTATCATATTTTGGGTCAGGATTTATAAAAACAGTTTAGCGTATGCACGTATGGTATAATAAACAAAGCGTAGTGATATGTGGATTTACTAAATCAACTAAGCTAGGTTCTCATTACTTTGTCGTGTTGTGGCGCGCGACACCAATCGAAGGAACCAGTTCAAGCAAACGTTAGTCAGATAATCAACTGCGTCAGTAGAAGGCGCCACGACACAACACACCAATGAGAACCCGGCTTTACTTGGAAGAGTGATATGGAATGTTCCTATTATTGTGTTTAACTACTTTATCTAAGTGTTTAACCTTAGATAAAGTACCTATAGATTAAGCACTGGCGTGGCCGCACATGAGACAGCAATAGTTAGTTCTGGTGTTACAACAAGAACAAAAACACTACAACAAACCATCGCACTGATACTTATTATCTATAAATAACCAAAATTCCTTGTCTCAATTAACACATAATACCACGAAATCATAGAAAATCAAACAAAACCGAGTTTGTTTGTCAAACCTGCCATTGTATTAGAGTTTGACAAACAACAGAAACCGGCCACGGTGACAAAGACAAAAAATAATCTTTTGTCCTTAATATTTACATGGAGCTGCCAATTAGCCATCTCGCTCTATCAATCAAGCTCATTTTAAGGCTTAATCTATAGGTACTTTATCTAAGTGTTTAACTATGCACTTTACTTACCCTTTTATACTTAATATGGCTAGCACGTTCCACTCGGTCAAATTTAATGCACACACTGGTCAAGCTAACAAATAGATGGATAGAGGTGCACCTCGTGTGGTCGCTTGACGCCGAATAACGGATGACGAATCACAATATTCATAAACAAATCTACGGAGAAAGTATGGGTCAGCGTGTTCAATCAATTCAGTCTTTCGCTGGCCACACCTGGGGCCTAACTACGACCTTGTAAAACCATCAAGATACCGTTGTAAATAAGTATGTATTTGTGTTATTCGTCCTGTATCTCTCTCACTAGAAACATGGCAGACATCAGACAAGACATCATAGCAGGTACCTTTCTTAAAGGACCTTTCTGTAGGCCCTTCGCATCCACTCCGTCCTAGCCACCTTTTTAAGTTTGTCGGTAATCATTATCACCTTACCCCTTATAGTTCTGTACAGAGTCAATTATCTATGAGTTTAAAGACTATTCTTGTTCATCGTGTCAATGATAGGTAGGTGTACCATTTTTTTTTAGTCATATTAACTTTTACATGCTCATTCCGACTTCCCAAAAAGGAGCAGGTTCTATGTCCGATTGTATGTATTTCTTTTTAGGGTTCCGTACCCAAAGGGTAAAAACGGGACCCTATTACTAAGACTTCGCGATCCGTCTGTCTGTCTGTCTGTCCGTCTGTCACCAGGCTGTATCTCATGATCCGTGATAGCTAGACAGTTGAAAATTTCACAGATGATGTATTTCTGATGCCGCTATAACAACAAATACTAAAAACAGTATAAAATAAATATTTAAGGGGGGCTCCCATACAACAAACGTGATATTTTTGCCGTAATTTGCTCGAAAACTGGCAACAGGTAGACGCTTGAAATATTCACAGAATGTTTAGTTGTATACATACATACATAAACTCACGCCTTTTTCCCATGGGGGTAGGCAGAAACTACAGAACGCCACCTCCTACGATCCTTACATACTTCTTTTGCTTCACTCACATTCATACATCTAGTCATACACACACGCCGGTTATGAGTACTGCGCACCTGGTCTTTCTGAAGAACATCAACAAACCATCTTAACATACTCTTTTCTCTTTTTAGTTGTATATTCACTTCAAAATATAATAATTATTAAAAAAAAATAAGCGGGGCTCCCATACAACAAACGTGATTTTTTTGCAGTGTTTTGCGATAATGGTACGGAACCCCTCGTGTGCCAGTCCGACTCGCACTTAGCCGGTTTTTTTTAAATGTAAGTTCACCGATTTCTGCGTCAATTGTGGACCGATTTAAAAAAATATTTGTTTTTAGAAGGGTATGCCCCCGAGGTTTCTCCCATTTTCACTAAGTCAGAATTTTTGATGATAGGATCTCATGGAAATCGAGGGAACTCCTCAAATATTATAGGCATACATATAGCGACTTTAGTATTTTCAACAACAATGCAATAATTTGCACTAAGAAAGTATCATTGTGAAGTGGAACTAATGAAGAAGACCACAGATGGCCACTGGAACTCCTTAATGATAAATAATGGCACGGGTATTAGATATCTTGAATAGGTAATCGAATATGATGAATCAAATACTTATAAACAAATGGCACTGATGAAAATGGTACCATCGAACAGATCTGATGATGAAAGTCGGCAATGGAAGTCCGAAATAAAACAATGTGTCCTAGTCGTGTTTCGGCTTATTAGAATCATCATGAGATGTACTTTGGCTATCAATGATTTTCATGGAAATGTGAGGTACCAAAACTAAAAAGAGAAAATTTAATAACTTTTTAACTAAAATATAAAAAACAAGTTTGAGGAAGTTTTGTTTGAAATTAATTAATAATTATATCTAATGTACATTATTTACAAAGTAATATTAGAACTAAAATAAGAAAAACTAATATGTACAATTACGGGGCGTCAAAAAATTCGTTCACATCGCTGTCAACAGGAAAAGTGCCCAGAAGGCTGGCAGCATTGCCACGTTGGATGGCAATGCTGATTCTTTGGCCAAAAAAAACGCCAGCCCTCTGGTCACGTGAAGAGTCGACCAACCGCTTGGCGATATCCCGAAATAATAGGTGTGCACTCGGACCCCATGGCCCTAGTGTTTCAACCCCAAACGGCTCAAAAACATAATTACCAATTAAGTTGTTGTATTTGCGCCGTTTGAGGTTTTCTTTTTCAAAAACAAGTTGGTGTCTTTTCTGTTTTTCGATATCGAATTCGGAAAAGAAAGTTATTTTACGCTTTGTACTTAGTGTTTTTTTTGGAGTCGGTTTAATTTTTTGAAAAGTTATTTTTAAGGCAATGGTGGTTTTCGCAGTTCATGTGTTACTAACTTCGGTTACTAATGACGTGAGTTGAACCCTTTCACAGTACAAAGAGATTTGTACTACAATTGCTTTAAGTCTCCTATTAAATCCTACGATTTTTATTTTGCGAAATACCAGTGTGGTCCCTCAGCTCACACGCACATGAAAATACGCTGTTCCTATAGGCAAGCCCACGGGAGCCTAGCCGCAAGTATAACTAGTCAAATATAAATTTGGGTGTGATGTTTTTAATATTATTTATTTAATAATTAATTAACAACACATCAAGACAATAGAGTACAAGGGCACTGCTCATTTTTTAAGAAATTTCTGCCAGCAGACCCGCGACTAGAATTTTTTTAAAAGAAATATAGACAATAGTGTGTGAGAAAAGGAAAATAAGAAAAGTGAACGATTTCCCAGTAACTGCCCATTCCCCTCAGGAGGAAGCCTGTGTCCCAGCAGTGGGAACATTAATAGGCTGATGATGTGATGTCTGAACGACTTTAACTAAGATATATAATAAATTATTTAGTATGTGTTTGCTTTTGTTTGCTGCAATGTAGCAACCATATTTAATGTTATTTAATCTATTGTCTTCTACAATAACAAACAAATGACTGAAGTATCTCAGTCATTGTGTTTCAATCCACTGATGAAGTCATTACCACATCCTATGACAGAAATGTTTACAGAATTCCTATACTCTCTCTAATAAACATTTAAACAATAGAATTTTTTCGTCAACTTCCAACTCTGCCTATCGCAGTCCACTGTTGGACATATACGAGCTCCTATAAACGGACATTAGAGAAACACTACGAGATTCTTCGCCTTTTTCATCCAAAGTGTCGCAACCGCATTTTAAAGCCGTCAACGTCAGTCCAGAAAACATTGCACCCATTCCAAGTACCATAACTAAATTGCAGAAATATGTTTTATTTATTTATTCATTTACACATACAATTATTTTGATTTGAGATGATGATTATGACTCCCATTTTGCAAGTTTCTCCTATTAATGGTATCCTGTTAACTCTTCTGCTGCAATGGCCATTGGTCCTTCGAGATTTCAGCTTGCTATTCGGCAGTAGCAAAAGATTGATAGCCGAATTTACATTGCCGAATCTTACAATCATAAATAAAGTAGCATCTCTAACAAAATAGGTAAACAACAGGTTCTGTTGCCACCAAGTGGTAAAGATGTCGAGATAAACAAGTTTTTGCATGAAAAAAAATATATTCAGTTTTGATGACTACAAATTGTTTTTGTTGTCTAATCGACCTTGTGTGCGAACACGCCTCAAAAAATGTGATAAAATATACAATCATTAAGTCATTTACTTTATTAAAAACATAAGTAACTAGTTGAAGAGTTCGTGGAAATGCCGTTATGAATTACAAACATTGAGTTACGACTAACTGTAAAAAATATGGACACACACTCAAGTGAAACATAAATTATTTCAAACTGTATGTTTTTCTTCATGAATTATGTTATTTTATTTAGTACTTACACATATTACCGATTGACGTAATATTTAAAGAAGAGTTGCCAAGATATACGCAGTTTTGTAAAGTTGCCAAACAATACAAACACAAGTACTGTTTTAACTTCAAAGGTCTGATAAAAAATGTGCCCGTTTTTGAATATTTTTTAAATCCTTATTATCAAATGACTATTCTAGATATCGAATCCAGTGTAACTCAATACCACTACTGGAACCTTTTTGCTTGGATGCCCACATATCTTCGTCACTAAATACAGTCCTTTTTTGGGTTCCGTATCCGAAGGGTCCAAACGGAGCCAAATTGCTAACTCTCACATACTGTCTGTATGTCCGTCCGTTTACAGCCAAACGGTTGAAGCTTTTCTCCAAATGTTCTTAGTATAAGGATCTTGTGGACCCAAGGCCATACAAATTGACTATATATTTTTTTTTTTTTATCTTTGGCTCTCATACAGCCAAAGGGGAAGCCAAAAATAAGTTTGACCTACCCCGTCGTGTGGGGTATCGATGTTTTGAGCTCGTTGAGTAGATAAATACTGTATTTTTGTTTTCAATAATATTGGAAGACAAAGCTGACTTTGGTGGCTTCTCATTAAGCCACCAAAGTCAGCTTTTTTTACAAAATTTTGTTCCGAAGATTTTTTTAATTTCTACTATAAACTTGAAATTTGGTGATAATGTTTATTATTACGTATATTTTAATAACTCACACCAAAATATTTTTCTTTGAATTTCCCTCATTTTCCCTATTCCAACCAACTTGATTTTGCGGTTTGGTACGGAACCCTAAATTTACGAAGTCCGACACGCACTTGGCCGGTTTTTCTTTTTACCTTCCCACTCTTCTATGCTTATTTACAGATTTTTCTTGCAATATTTTCAATGTCAATAAAATTATTTTCTCAATATGTATTATAGCTATTATAAAATGTGGAGGTTATAAAAACCATGAGATATATTAGATGTTGGTTAGATTAGATTAAACATAATGCGAATAACACAGGAAAATTCCATAGATACATTTTTATTTATACAATTATTTATCGAACTAATTTAAATCATGATCTGATCTGATAATTGATCTCAATCCACACAATTGATATAAAGAATTCCAAAGAATAAAATATACAATCAGGCCAAATAAACAAGGCTTTTTATTAATTCATTGATTTTTATTGTATAGGTACGTCAACAGCATAGACACAACATTAATATATCAAAATAACTTATCAACATATTTGTAAGAAAAATAAAACTATTTACTGTGGATAAAAATCTTTTTTTTTTTTAAACCTTGCCCCACACTAGGAATTTCTTCCTGTATCGTGGGTGCGTTTACAAACACATAAACTCACATACACAAACACCCAGAGCCGAAACAACTATCTGTAGGTCATACAAATATCTACACTAATAACATTGGTTTTTAAATAAATAAAAACTGACTTTTTCCATCCCTGATCCTCTGTATAGTTAGGTATAGTCTGAGATGAGACTGCAATGTTCACACAGTAGAACAACAACTTTGCAATGATAATGTAAATTGATGAGGCACGATATTATTACGTTGACCAGTTGACACTGATCCACGTAATATCCTCAAAACATATCCAATATCCCATTTCGATCGATGGTCGATTGTCATTTGAACTCCGATTACCATCGAACGAAGTCAGTCGATGGTAGGTGAGAACGAAACAAAAACAGAACGAACGAAAACAGTTGACGTCGAATAAAAATAGTTGACGTCGAATAAAAACAGTTGACATCGAACGAAAACAGTTAACGTCGAACGAAAATAGTTGACGTCGAACGAAAACAGTTGACGTCGAACGAAAACAGTTGACGTCGGCATCGGTCGACCATAATCCGGCTGCCAAGTTGCATCAGTAGATCAACCTGACCTATCGACAACATCGATCATTGTCTTATTATATTTTATCACCTTAACAAGGTCTGACAATAAAATAAAAAAGAAATCATAATTAACAAGTTTATATCTCTTCTCGTTCTTTTTCGTCTTTTGTAGGAACAATTTCATATACAGTTTCAACATCTTTTGATCGTGTGCGTTTTGCAGCCAATTCTTTACGGTGCTGTGCGAAAAACCATCTGGAACAAACAAAGAAACATAAAACAAATGAATAACCAACCTACCTCTTTTCTTAGCATAATCAACCTATAGTGTTGCCACTGCTGGGACACTGGCATCTTCTCTATGAGATCTGTAGGCCGTAATCCATCAGGCGGTCACAGTGCAGATCGGTGGATAGCTCTTTGCTTGTTAGTACTTAATCAGCTTTAAATTGCAATTTGATCGTTTGCTAGTTCTTTGTATGTAGTAGACCTAAAGATGTAAAAGACCGTCTTCTGATCCGATGGGGTTCGCAAAGTTTGAAAACAGGGTTTCTGTTTTTACTAGCTTCTGCCAGCGGCTTCGCCCGCGTAAAAAGTGTTTTCTTATCCCAAAGGAACATATACCGGTAAGTAAAGTGGCCTATGTGCTATTCCAGACTATAACCTATTTCTGTGCCAAATTTCTTCCAGATCCGTTCAGCCGTTCTAGCGTGATTGAGTAACAAACATACATCCACACACACATCTATCCAATCTTTCACATTTATAATATTAAGTAAGATTAGTTGCATGCATCCATTATTCTATATATAGTTTCGATGTTGTTCATAGTAAGCTCGCTTCTTATTAAAAATAATAAAAGTACCTGAGCGACCGCGCTCTGCTCGGGTGAAAATAGAGAAAACGATATCTTCTAAAAATGAAACCTAGCTAGATCGATTTATCGCCCCCTAAACCACCTGCATACCAAATTTCATGAAAATCGTTGCACACGTTGCCGAGATTCAGATTATATATATTATATATATATATGTCGGGTTTAGTCAATAGTACGGACGTCAAAACAAATCACAAGCACGCCCCTGGCGGCAATCAAGAGCAACTACGCATTGGCACGCTTTTTATAAGCAGTTGCGTGGTGGGGAATAAGGCAGTTGAGTACTGACAACCGTAGAGCTAACACGTCGTAGAATCAGTGTCGATCCGTAATATTAGTAACCAAGATTGTAACTGTGAATATTTGAATAAACCCAGTGTATCGAATAATATGTGTGATTTTATTTTCACGATTGTACACACCTACCTGCCCACACACGATGTCTTAACCTAAGGGAATACATCCTGACTTCCCGATGGTTTACATCTATCGGCCAGCCATGATGCGACATATCATAATTGCTCGCTTAAAACGAGGTATTAGATAACAAGTAAAGTTTGGGTGCATCACACATTTGCCATCAGTTATTACAGGCGTTATGTCTAATATCTTCTTTAAACTGAATAAAACAAAGTCACTGTCAGCACAGCCTCTGTTTGTTTCTCCGCTAACTTATTCTCAATCACTCTATGCATTTTGATACGGTTTCCTTTTCCACTAATAGAAAAAGCGACAAACAGGGAAGGGATGTCTTTATAATTTGACCCAGGGTGGATCACCAGTGTCAAATTTTAACGATCGATTTATCATAAAATTCCTTCGTCATCAGTTGACAATCTACTGCCTGTAATTGCATTTCCTGCCTTTTCGTTCTTTGTCCATAGGTTCCCAGAGCAATGAAAATATTTTGATAGCTTTGACTCGGTTCTCAATTTGTTTGTACTTTTTGAGAGGAATTGTCGGTCATTGTTAGCGATTGAGATATTATTAACAACTACCAATGATGTGAGAGAGGTGACTGCATTTTTTCTGAATCGTGAACCAATGCTGATTTGACTTTCAGTGCTTGAAATGTTGTCCACTTGATTCTGGCTGTTAAAAGTTAAGTTAGGACAAAGTTAAGGTAGGTAGGTAAAAGGTAGGAGGATATTCAAACCCGGAACAAAAAAATAAAATAGACATGTACCCGTTGTGAATGGTTGTCCTCAACAAACAATCTCGTTCACGTTCGTATAGTTTTTGAGATAAAAAAAAAAGATATTTTATTGAGTCGGGATTAAAATCATGCACTACACTACACATTATTCTCTTACCATAGAATAATAATACTCTTTTTTTTCTCACTATTTCTTTTGACATTTACTTTATATGCTCAATGCACGGTAAGAATTTACGGTAATTCGAAGACATGTTGCATCCACCAACCCTCACCGGGCCGGCGCGGTGGATTACGGCCCATTTCCTCTCACAGAGAGAAGGCCTGTGTCCCAGCAGTGGGAACATTAAAAAGGCTGACGATGATGACACGGTCAGAACATGGCGCCTTACACAATACGCTACAATATTCCCATACAAAACTACCCCTCTAGCATAGATACTAGGCTAACATAACTTACATAAGTATGCTAATAGCAGGCAGCGTCATGATAGAGCTGAACACGAAGACAGCTCCACTGAACACTGTGATGGTGTTGGAGTACAGCTTGGAGTATGTAGGATCGAACATCAGCGCCGCCAGGGTTTCCACAAGACTGAACAGCGAGTTCATTTTACCTGGAAAAATATAAAAAGGGATTATAAAAGGACTCCGTTCGATGGTCTAGTTGTTGCAAGGCCTGAGCCAGTCTTGGGTTTGATCAAAGTGTTATTGGGTTTTTCATTACCAATTTCTGAGCAGCTCTAAGATTGGAAATAAGACAACCAATCTTAAATTCAATCTCACTTCTACTATTACATGGAACTTAACGAGTAAATGTCTTAATAAAGGTACACCAACTTCAAAACCTAATTTAATTCATTCGGGGAATACCAGCGCCATGATATGTTATGTTTAATTAATAATTCTATGAAGAAAGAGGCAAAAAAGTGTATACAAGTATTGTTAGTCAAGTTTTTCTACGGGTCACCTTGCATTTCTTTGAGATTCTTATAAGTAGTCATTTAGACTTTTTCTATGTCTACATCAGGGCTTATCCTCTTTGTTAAATTGTTATAGGCAAAACTGTACCTACCCATTTCTTCGCTTGGTACCAGCTTAGATGCCATCGACCTTAGAGATGTAAATGTCGTTGCGTTCAAGATCTCGATCAGTGGAACTGTAAAGAAATTAATCAATGTTATTGCAAGATATTATTATTGTGTACTTTGTGTAAATTATTTCATCACCACTGCTCTCAAAACGGTGAAGGAAAACATCGTGAAGAAACCGGCATATGTCCTAGAACAAAAAAATCAAAAATATGTGACATCTACCAACCCGCACTGGGCCGCGTGGTGGATTGCGGCCCATTCCCTCTCACAAAAGGAGGCCTGTGTCCCAATAGTGGGAACAATGATAGGCTGATAATGATCATAATGATGACGATATCATTTCTACGAATCAAGATAAAAAGTAATGGCGCTATGAAGGTTTTCGAAGGAGTATTGTCATAATCAACAAGCTTGGTCAACAGACTAGAATTACTTTTTTTCTAATTATTAATACATTTCCCTTGTCACTCCTAGAACTAGGTGCAAAGAAACGACAGCAATAAATATAAGGTTTACTTCACATCAGACCGGATCCACGGACACATAAAAAGTTCCACACTACTAAGAACTCTTTGATTTATAACAGTACTAGCTTTTACCCGCGGCTTCGCTCACGTAAAACGTAGAAAAGGAAACACAGAGTAGTAGTACAAAAATAGTGTATTTTGCGTTACATAAAATGCAGTAGGTACTAATTTGATTTTTGATTCTTATAAATATTGTTTAGGTCGACAAAAGTGTGGAAATGGGTTGTGAGCACAGAGTTGTAATTTTTTATAACTTACTTTAACAAAGTCGTGTTAACAATATTTTTAGTTTTACCATCTTTTGCTAAAACATATTGATTATGTGGACTTGATACTCGAGAACACGCTATATACAGTTGCCCATGGGAAAATCGTTTTTTTCTAAATGCACTCCTGCAATTTTCAGTATTTGCCCTTGAGCTTTATTTATGGTAATCGCGAATGTCGCTTTAAGGGGAAATTGCAACCTTTTAAATCGGAATGGCATATCAGTTGGGATTATCGGAATACGTGAAATCATTACATCTTCTCCCTTTGCTATTCCTGTCATAATTATTGCCCTTACTATATTGCGTCCCAGGTGTTTTATTTGTAGTCGGGTGCCATTACATAATTTTGGTGCGTCCTGATTTCCCATTAACAGGACTGGGACACCAACTTTCAGCCTCAACGTATGGGACGGTACTTCTAAAGATCGATAATTCTAAAGAGTTAAGAAACTACAGGGTAGAGTTTCTTAACTCACCTTAGAGTTTCAGTGTGAGTCACTCTGCTGCCACTTGCTTCCACTTGCTACAAGCTTGCTTGGAAGCATGTATTATATTTTCTTATTCTGCTTAAAAAACGGTGCGATTCATCACTGTCATACAAAAGCAAAGACTTGAGTGGTTCTTCTGGTTCACCAAGCGAGCAACACATACCCGGTGTCTCATCATTCCACTTGAGTGCTTCACAATATCTACATTTTTTATCCATGTTCCCTATGAGAACTAATCGATGGCAAGTGTAATCAATCAATGGGTCATAATCAGACGCAGCGTTGTGGAACGACTCCCATGTATTTCTTGCAAATGTACGTCTCCTTTCAGACTACCGTTGAGCTCGTAAAATACGCTGTATTTGGGATTGTTCAGGCGTCTCAGCAGCTATCGATGACGCGTGACGTTAGGCATCTAAAATACGACGGGCCTGTGTTTGCTCAAAGGTCTCACCAGCCCTTTCAAGTTGCGTGACGCTCAGCATCTGCGAGTTGGCGAGCCTGAGTCTGGTTGAAAGTCGCAGCAGCCCTTTCAGTTGCGTGACGCTCAGCATCTGCGAGTTAGCGAGCCTGAGTCTGATCGAAAGTCTCAGCTGATCTTTGAGTCTCGTGACGCTAAGCAACCGCGAGTTGGCGAGCCCGAGTCTGGTCGGAACTCTCAGCAGCTCTTTCAGTTGTATGACGCTTAGCATCTGCGAGTTGACGAATCTGAATCTGGTCTAAAGTCTGAGCAGCTCTTTCAGTTGCGTGACGCTCAGCATCTGCGAGTTGGCGAGCCTGAATCTGATTGAAAGTCTCAGCAGCTCTTTGGGTTGCGTGACGCTCAGCATCTGCGAGTTGGCGAGCCTGAATCTGATCGAAAGTCTCAGCAGCTCTTTGGGTTGCGTGACGCTCATCATCTAAAATTTGACGGATTGAGTCTGCTCCTCTGTTTCTTGGCTTCTAGCTGCTCTTGCTGTTCGAGCTCTGCTAGTGCTACGGCTCAGATGAGATTTACGCTTGCGAGGCATATCCACAGCAAAAAAATATCTCCCTAATAAAATTAAGCAGTAGAATATTTTAAAGTTTTGCCTAAATTACCACTTTCACGGACACTGACATTAAGTTGCCTTTTCAAATTGACATTCAAATCTTTCATAAACAATTATATCATGCCTACAGCCGAATAAGAAGGACGCCATAAAAGAAGTTTCATATTATTTTCATATTTTATAACTACTAAAACAAGGTGCGGGAGAAATGGGGGGGCATTTCTCCCGCACCTTGTTTTATACAAAAAAGTAGGCTATGTCCATCCCAGGGTTTCATACTATCTGCATACCAAATTTCATCTAAATCGGTTCAGTGGTTTAAGCCATAATAAGAAGTTTCACACAAATCTAACCCACCCCCCTATTTATTCCAATTTGTGTTTTATGCAAAAAAGAAATAGCCTAAGTCCTGCCCAGGGTCTCAAACTATCTTCACACCAAATTTCATCTTAATCGGTTCAGCGGTTTAAGCCATAATAAGAAGTTTCATTCAAAATTAACCCCCCTCCCAATGCCCCCCCCCCTTCGCATTTTTTGCAAAATAAAGTAGCCTATGTCCGTTCCAAGGTCTCAAACTATCTTCCTACCAAATTTCATCTTAATCGGTTGAGCGGTTTAAGCGTGAAAAGGTAACAGACAGACAGACAGACAGACAGACAGAGTTACTTTCGCATTTATAATATTAGTATGGATGTAATCGTCGCTATGTGAGCTAAAAAGTTCTGTAGTGACGACCGTAACCGTGGAGTTTCTTGCCGGTTCTTCTCCACAGGAAACGACCAACCCGAACCGTGCACCTTTTGTCGACGTTTTATAAGTGCTAATGTAGGCCTATGTGAAATAAAAAACATTTGATTTGATTTGATTTGACTGCGAAGACGCAGCTTTACAAGGTCTCCCTCTAGGTGAACCTGGTTAAGACTACGGGAAGGTCTATGAGGTGACACTTGGGAGAGGCCTATATTCATTTTTGGATGTCTTTCGGTTGAAATGATAATGATGTGAGCTTCTATACTTTAGACGACGACTAACGCCAACGACCTTGAGGGAACAAAACTCGCTCTCGTTTCACACCCGCGCGACCCAAAATTTAGTAGTTTTTTGTACTTTCCTTATTATTCTATGACTTGAAAAAAAAAGCCTCAGATCAAAATGTAGATAATTAAATTGTCTTTGAGATGGTGTTGATTTCATTAAAATACGCCCAGCGGTTTTGGTGCGATTGTCGTGTTTTTGTCTGTTTTAGATATAACTTTACAAATTAATTACACTATGTTATACGAATAAAACTCAAAATTTGCTCAGATCAAATCATCAAAAAAATTGTCAAATATAACATATATTTTTTTCAAAAAAAATATTTAGACGTGATTCTGATTTTAAAATCAGCTACTCAAGTAAATCTGCGCCTTAAATGCTTACCCATAAACATGTGAAAGTCAGTCTGCACAAAGGTGATGAGGATTGAGCCAGCCAGCTTGCTGATGATAGAAATAAGGCACAGCATCGAGTCGTGGAAGCCCCAGCGTTTGCTGAACACGCTGATGGAGAATAATGCACCTGGAAATAGAAAGATTAAAGTATTTTATTGGGTCAAAATAGTAGACTAAGCAGGAATTTTAAGGAAACGGTTGGCGCTGAAGGTAATGGCGGCCACACATGTTCTTAGACCTTACTTAGACGTATTAATGCCGTCCTAATTCCGTTTTAAAAAAAGGATGGTGCTTGTTGTCCTGCTTATAGCACCGTCTCTCTCTCACACTAGAAACATGATTTCATTAAGACATCATAGTAGGTGTCCTTAAACTTCTTTGAGAAGCCTACAGATCAATACAAATACCAAGGTATTTTGGTATAGACCTGTGCCTTTCAAACAAGTTTTTACTACACAAGAACATAAGAGATTGTCCATAATGGATTTTTGTTGTATATTGTAGAAAAATCACATTATATTCATAGTTAGAAATCATTTTAATTTATTCACCCGGGTTCACGAGATACTTCTATCTGTTACAGAAATTGATGATTGATTCCTGATGTGTTGTTGTACTGTCGAAAATGTTAATTCATGAAATCATGCATCACCCACCATCAGCAATATTTTCAACAGACTTTCTAATACAATCGGGGTTGCCAAGTATGAATTCGCCGCTAGAGGCACTGGTGTAGCGTAAGGTCTCAAATATGTCAAACTCCACAGTTTGTGTTGTGAGCGGGCAGGTTTTTAGGGTTCCGTACCCAAAGGGTAAAAACGGGACCCTATTACTAAGACTTCGCGATCCGTCTGTCTGTCTGTCTGTCTGTCCGTCTGTCTCCAGGCTGTATCTCATGAACCGTGATAGCTAGACAGTTGAAATTTTCACAGATGATGTATTTCTGTTGCCGCTATAACAACAAATACTAAAAACAGTATAAAGTAAATATTAAAGGGGGACTCCCATACAACAAACGTGATATTTTTGCCGTTTTTTGCTCGATATTAATAACGGCAACAGGTAGACGCCTGAAATATTCACAGAATGTTTAGTGTAATATTTACTTTAAAAAATAATAATTAATAAATTAAAATAAAATAAATTAAGGGGGGCTCCCATACAACAAACGTGATTTTTATGCAGTGTTTTGCGATAATGGTACGGAACCCTTCGTGTGCGAGCCCGACTCGCACTTGGCCGGTTTTCTCTAATTATATTATTGTTGTGAATATTTTGGAATACCTCAGATTAATTATGGCAAATCTGAGTTATGGGTCAATGAATATCAGCGCTTTAAGGTATAAAATATGATTTAAATGTAAACTTCGTTTTCACGCCCGTAATAGGTACGTAACAAACTTTGACAGCTGGAATTCTGGACCTTAGTCAACGTTCCAAGTTTAAACTGACGTTAATTAGTTCATCCTCATTATGTCGAATTTTGCTAATTAACTTTTTTTATTTAATAAGACAGTAAGAATAATTATTTTACACATCTTTTTGTCATTTCAATAACATAATAAATATCTACTTGACCTTGCTTAAAAATAAGCATCTGTTAGGTATCGAAATAGTTCGTATAGGTTTTTGAAATAGAATATGATGATATATGATGTATGTTCTATACATTTTTCTTTATCCATACGATGCTGGACGACACTTAATAATTCCAAATTCAAAACAATTTCTGAATTATCAAATTGAAAATCAATCGCAATGAGCACAAAGCTCAAAATTGCAGGACCCTATGTCCGCATTAACACAGTTTCATAAATTATATTATTATAAAACGTTTTAAGTGCACCATGAGTGGTATAACAAGAAAACTTTAATGTGTTGATGGTGTCAAACGAATTATCAGCCGAATGGGTCATGAATAAACTTGCTTGACTTTACGTGCATTAATTTAAAGGACACGGATGGAAAGAACCCAAAAACAAAATCCGATTTTTAGGATATTACTTAAATCAGGCACACGATTTCTCATAAGGGACCTGTGTTTGGCCAATCGGCTTAAGTACTGACCACATGACTGTATAGTCATATTTGCTCCTTGGCTTGCGGCGCCATGATCTCGTTTAGCTTTGCGTAAGAATCTCTATTGACTGCTGCGCAATATATCTCGATTTCGATTTGATGTTTGATTTCCGGTTATGGAGATATTAGTGTAACTATACCTACTGTCATTCATACCCAATCAAAGGTTGTCTTGAAGACATCAGTTTTACCGATAAGACTGTCCATTGTAAAACCTGCATATCTGTCTTTCTTTGTACATACGTATTTTTCCAGGGTCTTGACTTGTATTTTTATTACCTGTTTACAATTTGTAAATACATATCTACTGATATTTAAATATTGTAAATGCGATAGTTACTCTGTCTGACTGTCTTTTTGTTCCCTTTTCATGTTTTAACGGCAGAATGAAACTCGGCATACGGAAAGACCATGACCTGGATTACAACATTTTTAACCCGAGAGTAGGTTTCTTTGGGATAACTGTCACACGGGCGAAGCAACTAGCAGAAGCAACTAGAAGAATGCCCAGACAATTTTTACGCCCAATAGGAGTAGACAATATGCTAAAAACTATTGAAATAATTAAATTGGCAGGGCTTTCTGAATAATGCCCATCAATTATTGGGCCGGGTAATAAAAAGATATGTTTTTTTTTAATTATTTAACGTTGACATTGATTTTAGTATAGTATAGGTAATTAAGAGTATTACCTATTAAGCAACAAAGTCGACGGAGCCCCTCTGCGCGGGGCTCCTATTTCTGTCTGCAGAATAACCTAAAATGAAGGAGATGACGGGAGCTGAATTCGCTCACTCACTTCAGCTTCCGTCATCCCCTTCGAACCTAACCTATCCGTGTCGGGGTGCCCTAAGCTCCCGAGCTCGCTTTGCTCACTCTTGGACCAATTCATTGAACATAATTATCGAATTGCCCAACCGTTACGTAGCAATATTCATTCCAGACAATGTGATAAATATAGTAGTTTAAATCAGTATTCATTACATTGCCCGATTTGACATTACTAGATTCATAATGCCCGAGCATAGTGCACTGATTAATCACTTGGTCCATGACATATATAACTGATATTCCTGATTTCTTCTCACAATATCGTGTGACTATAGGTAACTGGAACAACTTGCGACCCACGGATGCCCCTCAAGTTAAAGGGGAAAATCTACAAGTCCGTGATTAGACCTGTCATACTGTATGGATCGGAATGTTGGGCTGTGAAAAAGATGGATGAAAGGAGATTGCATGTAGCAGAGATGAGAATGTTGAGATGGATGTGCGGCGTGACGAGATTGGATAAAGTGAGAAATGAGTATATTAGAGGCAGTTTGAAAGTGGCGCCAGTGGCAGAAAAGTTGAAAGGAAACCGTTTGTCCTGGTATGGTCATGTGATGAGGAGGGATGAAACGCATATTACTAAAAGAGTTATGAATATAAATGTGGATGGATGGAGAGGGAGAGGAAGGCCAAAGAAAAGATGGATGGACTGTGTGAGGAGTGATATGAAAGAAAAGGGAGTCAGTAATAACATGACGGGGGATAGAACGGTATGGAAGAAGCAAACGTGTTGCGCCGACCCCAAGTAACATGGGATAAGGGCAGGCAGATGATGAATATCGTGTGACTATAGTAAAGCGCTATCCACACATTTCCGGGTTCCTGTCCCTGACGTTGTATAAACGATCCGGATCCCCCTGATACGGAGGTGTGTGAACGAATTCGTACAAATCGTATGTAACCGACTTTTCTCCGTCCCTGCCGTGTTCCGTCAGGGACGGTCGTGGACAGCACTTAATACTGATACATGATAATGCAGGATTTACTTCATAGACATTCATCGTTTGTCCTCCGAAAGAGTAATTCCTTTGTTCTCGTAGCCTTTGATATAAGACAATTTACTGTCCGATTTCACAAAGACCATGGCCTTATCATTTTTATGATTCCGATTTATTGCATCAGCTTATACCCATTTCTTAAAATAAGTAGGCAAAAGTGACTACTTATTTTAAAACCGACATCTCAGAATATATTGTAGCAATATTTTGAAGATGTTTGCCGAACAAAATAACGATAAATTGGCATTTGTATGTCAATAAATAAATATAATAAATTATTATTTTTAGGTACTTTTTAAGTAAGTATATTTGGATTTGTAATCAAATAGTGTCACGTCGTCGTAACGTTTACTAACTTAGGGCCGCCTTCTGAATTGAGTAATTTTAGTTAAGAACGTGTCAAATCCTAATTGCAAATTTTGTCAAATTTTCAGGCCATATTCAGAAAACGGGGGTTAAACTTAATATCAGTGTCCGCGTTGTAACTAGACTGGTTTAAAAATGTAACTAATTTCTAAACTAAATAATGTTTCCTTATTTATTTCGTCGATAGCAAAAGGCTCTATTTCTATCTCTATCTAGGCAAATATTTAAAGCTTCGAATTCTAAAGTAATATTCTATCACAAATAACTCTATAGACTCCAATTATATTGCATACAGATTAGTTTGATCTCTGAGAATGCTTTCTATAATATGACACGTATTATATACTTAGGTAGGTAACTAAGAAAAGAAGTAAGAAGAAGTATGTAAGGATCGTAGCAGGTAACTGTAGTTTCTGCCTACCCCTATAGGAAAATGGCGTGAGTTTATGTATGTAACTATGATTACAGAACGTGCAACTACACTCACGATCTTATTGCCAATCGTGATTGGCTATATTTGAAATGAACTGTGATCAAAAGTTCTAAAGAGATGCATACGAAGACAGCCTAGAATCTTTCAATGACATATTCCACATAATCTATATATATAAAAATGAATCCCTATTTCCCTTGGTCACGGCATCACGCGTGAACGGCTGAACCGATTTCGCTAATTCTTTTTTTGTTGTGTTTGTTATTGTTAGGAGAAGGTGCTTATGAAAAAAAATTAAGAAAAAAAAATTGGTACTTAGGTAGGGTAGGGTAGGTAGGGTAGGTAGGGTAGGTAGGGTAGGTAGGGTAGGTAGGGTAGGTAGGGTAGGTAGGGTAGGGTAGGGTAGGTTTGCTGGGTCAGCTAGTAAATCTATATTTATGCAAAATTATATTTCCATTAAAGTATCTTGCCACGTCACACTGATTTATGAATGTGCCAATCTAAATACATAATGGCCCATTGTCTTTACCTACCTAACTTAAGCTAAAAGATTGAAAAAAAAAATCCAGCCAAATGCGAGTCGGACTCGCGCACGAAGGGTTCCGTATCACTATCGAAAACAACAATCACGAAAAGAAATCACGTTTGTTGTATGGGAGCCCCACTTAAATATTTACTTTACGGTTTTTAGTATTCGTTGTTATGCGGCAACAGAAATACACCATCTGTCAAAATTTCAACTGTCTTGCTATCACGGTTCATGAGATACAGCCTGGTGACAGACGGACAGATAGAAAGACAGACGGATTGTAGAGTCTTAGTAATAGGGTCCCGTTTTTACCCTTTAGGTACGGAACCCTAAAAATGATTCCCAAACCACTGCAATTCCAGAATCAACAGTGGCGTTTACCAGAGAAGTCCCGGAGAATGAATTTAAATGTCTAGGTAGTAAATCTGCCTAGCGTCCAGGCTTCCAGTCTAACTGGAATCAGCAGTACCAGTATTTTACATAGAGAGACTGTCTATCTGACGTCCACAAGTCCACAACCCAGTAACTGGGTAACACGATATCCCTTTGTAAAACTGGTGTCAGTTTCCAGGCTTCTGACTACCCGTAACGAATGTCAAAGATCTTAAAATGACAGCCGGGATCAACGGCTTAACGTGCTTTCCGAGGCACGGAGGAAACTCGCTAAGTAAAGATGGTCACCCATCCACGGACCGACCTCGGCAAGCGTTGCTTAACCTAGAAGATCGACCCGTGCGGTAGTTATTATTGGCTTATGTTTAACTTACCACCAGATATAGTAACATATAACAGACAAAAATAGTAAATGATCACCAAAATTAAACCAATGACCAAAAAGATTATAAAATTTCTGGGAGCAACTTGGAAGTAGCGCTCGCCGGCCGCTGCCGCGGCACCGCTCGCTTTGCTCGCTCGGCTCGCGCGCGGTTGGTCACAGTTCTAACCTAACCTAACCTATTTTACAACATTAAATAGCGCAATAATTTGCTATTAAAATTTGGTGATCAATTTACTAAATTTGGTGATCAATTTACTAAATTTGGGTTTCATAGTACAATTTTAGGTAATAGAGGTTATGGTCACAAAGTAATTTTAGGTGGTCATTATATTTATCCCCGTTATTATTTAGCGACGAGCTCTTCGCTTTGCATTATTAGTATTAGCTGAGTTTGTTGCTACACAAACGGCAGTTTCGCATACTTTCATCAGTTATAAGTTAGGTCATGGTTCATATCCCGTCCCTTATGTTTTTCTAGAACATGATGGTGACAATTCAGATGACTAATCATGGAGAAGTATAGAAGAACAAAACATATTGCGCCCAACCTAATACCATAAAAATTCTAACAAAAAAAATAACCGACTTTCAAAACAAAACACTTCAAAGCTTTCTTTTCGGAAGTCGGTGTCTTTGGTACTTATTTTTTTTTCGTGTTAACACAGACTGCCGAAAAGAAAGTTATTTTTCGCTTTGTAGTGTTTTGTTTTGGAAGTCGGTTTAACTTTATTGTTAAATGGTTCTTTATTTTTAACCGACTTAACAAAAAGGAGGAGGTTCTATGTTCGACATTATGTTTGTTTTTTTTTTGTATGTTAACGCATATCTCCGTCAATTTTGGACCGATTTTGAAAATTCTTTTTTTGTTTGTTAAAGTATGTTTCGGAATTGGTGTCGTCGTCAGTGAGTCGTGAGAAGTCGGTGTCCATAACGCATAAAATTGGTACCTACCAAAGAGTCTTTCAAAAATAAAGTTATTTTTCACTTTGTAGTTTTCTTATTTGGAAGTCGGTAGTATTTTTTTGTAAAAAAGTTTTTTCTGTTTTTAGTTTTGTTACCTTATATTATATTCCATGAAAATATGCATTATTAAGGATAACTTAAAAACTACTCATCAGGTCTTGATCGGGACCACATGAGAAGCAGCAACTTACAAATAAAAAAAAAACATCAATGTCGGTTCATAATAAAAAATAAAAAAATGGCGGAGTAATCGCGTAACAAAATATACAAAAACATACATCGAATTGAGTATCTCCTCCTTTTTTAAGCCCCAACCTAAAATAAATCGGGATGAGATAAAGAGACCGATGATGGTAAGGCTTACTGTTAAGTACTTACCCAATGAATGTGTTATGATGCTGTAAGTTGAATACAAGCTGTACTTAACGGCATCCCACTTCAGTTTGTACCTAACGTACATATACGTGATTATGCGTTCACCTGAAAGCAAAGAAAAACTTAAGAAGTTGCCCCACATTCTTCTTCTTCATTTCATGTGGATTTTACTCAAAATTTCGCCGACCAGTATGTACGAGTCATCATCATCAAAGACGTCCACTGCTGGACATAGGCCTCCCCCAAGCGTCGCCACATTGACCGGTCCATATACGAGTACCACGAGGAAAACATCGTGAGGAAACCGGCAGGCTTATTACGTATCTTTTGCAAGAGCAAAACGATAGCGATTTTTGCGCAATAATTGCTCTTCAATACAAAAGTTTTAGAGTTGTTGGCAGTTTTTTTTTTAAATAAGTGCTATTGACAAACAGCGAGCGATAAGCAAACGATTGTGTAGGACCTACCATACCTACACTGCAGGTAATTCCGACTTCTATGACATAAAGCGTTTGATTGCTATCGTTTTGCTCTTGCAAAAGATACTAAGTCTACGGCATGTCTTAGAACCAAAAGTTCGAAGACATGTGATATCCTCCAACCCGCCCTGGGCCCGCGTTGTGGTTATGGCCAATTCCCTCTTAAAGAGAGGAGGCCTGCACACACAACGGAGCAAATGGGAGTTTAAGTGCAGAAAAGGGGGTCCATCTATCCTATCTATCCATGTACGAGTACCTAACCTGGATAGCTCTGCCATTTAAAAATCATGGCAAGTGTAGTTAGTTGTTCATGCTGGGCATCAAAGTAAAAGCTCAACAAGCACGTCATCATCATAGTCAGTCTTTTAATGTTCCCACTGCTGGGACACAGACCTATCTGTGAGAGGGATTGGGCCGTAATCCACCACCCAGTGTGGGTTGGCGGTAGTCACATGTTTTTGGACCCACAGCACATTGTAAAGTGCTCACTGCAAAAGAGACATCTAGATGTCATCTCGTCACGTATTTCCATAGTTCGTAAGGGACGGATGTATCTGACTGTATACATCTATCCCTTACAAACTGTGAAAATAATCTTGCTCTAGGATCTTATGGTAGCCTCCCTGGGTTGTAAAATAACTGCTTCATGTAAATATGACCAAAGACGAACACCAATCCATTAAAAGACAATAATTTTTCATATCTTTGTCTGAACCTAGTATTATATTTTATCTCTGTATGTCTGTCTGAACATAGTCTTTCCATTGTGAACTGCAATGAGCGGTCATGTTGTCACAATAACTGGGCCTCTCTAAAATATTTAATTAGTGATAACAGCATATTGTAATTTACTGATAAAAGGTCAGTCAACGCAAAACATGTAAGTATTGTGAGACTAAAATGCAGTTCTAAACAAGCAACATCAGGAGGCAAATGATATATATAAAAGCTTGAGAGAGAGATGATGCAGAGATGTGTAATAACATATCTTTGATGGTGTAGGGTTCTAACAGTTGAGCAGGTATTTAAAAGACTGCAAATATAATTAAGAATCGAGAGATCCATTAATTAACGCGACGCTATTGTAGAATGATTTCGTCTTTTTGTCGCTGATACAACAGTTTATCTGATGGAATTAAACTTCACCACTTCCATAACGTCGTTGGTGGCAGCACAGAATTCGATTTAGCTACAGATTATGGTCCACAGTGAGCATTGTGGGAGGTGGAACATAGTCTGCAACTCTGTTTCCCATTCACACCCTGCTGCCGTTAAGTCGAGCCGAGGTTGGAGTTACAACTTCCCTCTTGAGTTAATAGGTGGTTCAGAGTACTTTCAAGTGGTCCACGGTAGGTTACAGCCTGCGGGTGCTCAAAGAATTAACAGAAGTCTGTCTACTCACCATGGTTTGGTCCATAGACTACAGCAACTACAAGAAGTGTTAAGATTATCTTCTTCCTAAAGTTCGTCTCTCTCTTCTTGAATGCCACTTCTCCAGTTTCTTTCACCAATGTTACCATGTCTGAACAAGTTATTGGTTCTACCTGGAAAGTGATTATACATGTTGTCATAATTTTTGCTTTTTCATTTTATTCAGCAAAAGATTAGCTATGGTGAAAAAAGTCACCAGTTAGAAGTTTTGAATATAAATATGTACATAGCAAAAGTGTTTACCTTTTCATTCTTATCAGTACGTGGTTTAGTGTTACTCTCCAAGTAGAAAACTCCGTAAAAGAAAGTCATCAAGTAAATAACACCAGCAATGATAAATATGCCATAATATCCCAGTAGCTTCAATAGGATTCCACTCAAAGCTGTTCCAATAGGAATGCCGGCAGTCATACAAAGATTCACAAGTCCCACTCTAAAGGTCCTAGATTCTTCATCCGTAATATCACTAATGTAGCTGAAGACGCCTAGGTAAACCATGACCCAACCGCCTGTGATAGCCGGGAACAAAGCTTCGAAGAACATTGTCACTTCAACACCAATTTCATTGAAGAAGCAGGTACTGAGCAAGTTGCTGATGCACACCATGAACTCTGCGAAGATTGGCATCAGTATACACACTTTTCTGTTTCCAGTTCTGTCACTCCACGCCCCCATGAATATCACCAGCAGCGTAGGAATTGAAGTCTGTATCACACTCTTCCATGATTCTATGTTGGATATGATCTTTTGGACCTCAGCTTCGAAATCAGTCAAGTTGCCTTTCCTATCAATGAGTGCATCACATATCGTTTCATTGTAGTTCAGTTTAACGCGGCAAGTTTTATCCAAGTTCAGATTCTGTATCGCCAACCTGGCTAACATCGACGGTATTATGAGACCTGCTAGTATAGGCTCCACCGTTATGTTTGATTTGATTCGACATAGTTTTCTTATAAAACTTTCCTTTTCTTTAGTTGGACAATATTTTATATTTTTCTCTTTTAGTTGCTCGTCTTCAATGGATTCTTGTTTTTTTTCTGGATCTGACATAATGTGTTCACTCAACGAAAGTGTTTGTCAAACTAACAGTAGAAATGTTATTATAATAAAAGTTTATTTCTTACATATTATCTCAAATGCTTATTATTTGATGTGCGTAAGATGTGTATTATGTACGGTTTGATCCAAAAAATGTTACAGATTTATTTGTTAATGTAATGGGTGTTGTTTTAAAATTATATACCTGGAGGTGAAGAACAGAGGTTTTAGTTTTGGGATGTTGACAGATATATATTTAACCTTTTTTGAATATGGATACACTTTTAAAAACGCTCCTCACGTTCATCTGTGGAAGCAACGAAATATAATAACAAAGCAACCTGTAGAAGCAACAAGAGGTAAAAATATACTCGTACATATTATTTTATATTAAATTTCTATTGAAAACTTTCTAAAAAGATTTACTGATCTAAACTTCTGAAAATGGGGTCCTGAGTTCAATTCTCTGCTTTCTTGAGTGGTGTTCGTATTTATGCTATTAAGGGCCTACATACGCTTGAGTGCCGTAAAACAGTAATTTTCTAAAGCATACTCCTTAGTAACGGCTAGCTTAAAAGGTTTGAAAAAAATATATTTATTATTGATTCATGTTCATAATTTTAACACAAGGTTTTTTCGTGTAACTAATAGTTTTGCTTTAAAAAAAAACTAACAACACGATATTTTTTTGAAATTTTTAGAAACTCCTCCAAACGACTTAGATGTTTAAAAATATTTTTACACGGAAATATTGATGGCTGGAATTTCTTCATAACTAAACTAGCATATGTAAATCAAATAATATTTTGCAAACAAAACTGTTCAAAAGGAGGTTCAATATTGATATTTTGGCATCGAGCGGGCGCATGGCCAATGCTGCGTTAACATTGGGGCGTATATAGTGCCTTAAAAGAAGTTTCTCTATTATTTCATTTTTTTGCAGTTAAGGCGCACACATTGTTATTATATCTCATAGTTATAACAACTTATCATCCTGTAGAGCATACGAGTTATCAAAATCAAATACTTGTACGTTAGCTAACGAATATTTGCGTAGAGTATATAGCTGCCACTGCACCTTGATGGTCTGATAAAATTAACCAAACAATGTAATCAATTGTCTCTTATTTGCTTTTAGATTGCGCTTGCGCAAGTGACATGTTTTAAATTTTAGTTATAAGTTTAAATCTTCATAATCATTATCATCGTGACTAAAATGATTAGAAGTTTTTTAAATGTTATCTTCTTATTCAAGCCTGAACAAATAAAATGTTGGTTTACAACAACGGTTTATTATTTTCGCCACTGATTGTTTATCAAAATACTGAAAATAATTATGATGAAAAATTATGGAATATTATGCAATTTGATGACACGTGACAACGTCACTGACTTGCACAGCTTTTATACAAGCAGTCAAGTGACGTTGTCACGTGTCATCGAATTGCATAATATTCCATAATTTTTTGGCGAAAACAATAGTTATAAAGTATGGACGCCCCCCAGTACGGACAGTCAGCTACCTCTTAAAGAGCGGACGCCTGTCTTAAAGCATTGCGGCAATTCATAAGCAATAACTAACTCATTTTCTATAAAAGTAGAAATCAAAGAAGAAGATGAAAGGCTTATCTAACCAAAGCACGTATTTGTTTCCTATCTTCCAACGCCAGGCGATAGGTACAGCATATTCTAACCATTGTTAAGGCAAAGATACCCCTCAGTAGCTGATTTTAAAGTAAGAATCACGTCTAAACGTCTAGTCGTATTTTTTGGAAAAAATATATGTTACACAATACCATTTTCTTAATTATTTGACCTTTGAAAATTTTGAGTTTTATACGTATAACATAGTGTAATTAATTTTTAAATGTCTAACACGGACAAAAAAACGACAATCGCACCAAAACCACCGGGCATATCTTAATGAAATTTTCATCATCTCAATTGGATTATCTACATTTTCATCTCAGGCTTTTTTACCCGACTGCCGCTGCTGCTGTTTATCAGTCTATATATGTATGTTTGTATCTGATTTTGGTCAGCCAGCTCGCGCAGATGTATCCTCCGACTGCACAGCATGATTTTCTTCTTGTTTACGTCTTTTTAGTTCGCTTTTTAAGCAGTCGGGTTTTTTGCTATCTTTAAATAATTTTCTTTTACGTAGTGATTTACGTAACAAAAATAACAAGACCCCCAAAATAGTGTGCAATTTCATAATGCATTTGGTGATAAAAAATATGTCACGGGGAATTACAGTTTTAATCAAAAGGTACTGAACAATATATAATATACTCTGATGTACTGAAATACAATTCGATTTGAACAATTATTTTTTATCACATCTGTTCAAAAAGAGCAAATTCAATTTGTTTATTCTTCGTAAACAGGGACTAAAATAGCTCATTAATCCCTAGGGATTAAATATGATTTGAATTTGGAATGTGGATATGGTTAGTTGTATGTTCCAATCAACATAGAGATGAATCACAAACCATCCGGTCCAAAATAGGATTACATTGCTAAAATCGATTACGACGAATTTCTAAGGTGAGTTGCTAATGAGCGATTGTAATTATATTTCCAACCGCACGGGAAATTTGTATTGAACAAATGACTGGCTGGAAAACCGCGCGCGATCCAAATTAAAAATGAAATCTACAACTGCAACGGATGGTACTAATAAAATTGTTACGATGCACTTCCATAATTATTTCTATGTTATGTCTTATGGTTCCTAATTGTATGTAAATAAATAAACGTAACGTTCTTGTTCATAAGTTGCACTTACTTATTTTCTCATTGAGGGTGATAAAAAGTAGAGTGTCTTCCTCGGAAGCAACACTATTTTAAGCTCGAGTAACGTACATTGAATCCCTCGCTGCACTCTGGATTAAAACAAACACTCTCGCCTTTAAAATAGTTGTTTGCTCCCTAGATAAACAATCTGTTAAAATGTCATCATATTTAGGGAGTGCAGACCGCGTACCGGAAGACGCAGCGTTGGAAGGCGTCCCTCTAGGTGGAGCGGCGACCTGTTCAAGGCTACAAGAGTCCGGTGGATGCGAAATCCACAGGTCTGATTAGTGTGGCGACGCTTGAGGGAGGCCTACGTCCATCAGTAGACGTCTTTCGGTTGAAATTAAGATGATGATATTTAGGAAAAACCCACAATTTCTTAGTCAGTCAGTCTGTTGTCTATTTATGTCATAGTATCTTCTGCCAGCGGCTTCGCCCGCGTGGAAAGTGTTTTCTTATCACAAGGATACATTATACCGGGATTAAAAGTATCCTATGTGCTATTCAGGACTATAATCTATCTCTGTGCCAAATTTCATGCAGATCCGTTCCGCCGTTCTGGCGAGATTGAGTAACAAACATACATCCATCCAAACTTTCACATTTATAATATTAATAAGATAAGAAGTAAAATTCCGTCAAGCCGCACCCGATCAAATGAAAATGAATGGCCCGCCACCTTATGTGTCCTTTTTGGAAATCTGAAAGTTGACCAATGACCATAGAGCTCGTATCTGAAACTTTCAGATACCTATATTCTCGGTGTCAAGCCGCACCTACTCAGCTATCAACATTTCACTTTGGATAAGCATGCTCAAAAACCCTACCAATTCTCCCTCTAAAATGGTTTGCCATTAATTGGAAAACATAATAACGTTTCTTACGATGAAGAAAATTCAAGTGGATTATTATGATTGTTTGTTTTTATTCATACTTCTGTACTTTGGAGAACTTGATGAACGCCTCTGATATTGTTGTTCTATCCACGAAGAAGGGTTACGTGGCTTTTATGACGTCGAAATAAGAGTCATTTTGCTACGATTCATTCTTCTTCGTGAGATAGAACAACTATACCACTATAAACGTGACCACATATTGGGCCCAAACTGTCAAAGGGTTAAATCACTATCGACTCAAAAAGACGAATATTTTTATTAAAAAAAAGTTAATTAAAAAAATCAAAAAATACGACTGCTTAAAAACCGAATTAAAAAGACGTAAACAAGAAGAAAATCATGCTGTCCAGTCTGAGGATACATATTCGCGAGCTGGCTGACCAAAACCAGATATATCCTCCAATAGCACAGCATGATTTTCTACTTGATTAAGTGATTTTAGTTCGCTTTTAAAACCCTTTATTTTGATACCCCACACGATGGGTTTGGAAGAAAAAAATTTTTTTTTTCCCTCACAAAATGGCGCCCGAAATCCGCCATTTTTTATTTTCCAATTTTATAGTAGCCAGTGACACTCGCAGGGTTTAGAGGAATCGATTGACGTAAGAATCATCAAAATCGGCCAACGCGTTTGGTCTCTAGAACGCCATATAGGAACAAACATACATACACAGACTGATAAACACATTACCCTGCTTTGGCAGTCGGTTAAAAACTGTCAAAACTCACAATTTTATAAAAAAATCTCGTATAGGATACCAGGCATATAACCTACCTGAAAATATTTTATAAAAGCACTAGAAGAAGATTTTCAGCAGTGAGTCCGTGGTCACCTCGTAACTAACACTGAATCACGTTTCTCATAGATTCATTGCGATAATTATAATATAATATTAATACTAATCATGAAGCTTCTTATTTCGAAAACAAAACGTGAAGTGTGTAAAAATATCATAGGTATTCATTAAAAATCTGAAAACAATTATGTATCCTAACAATTGCATAATAAACACATAAAGATGGCATCTTAATATTCTGTTGCTGATCAAAGATACAAAAATTAAAAAGAAAAATAAATTTGAATGTGTTTCTAAATACAATGGTTTTACCTCATCGTGTTCTCCGATTTCTACAAGACAGCCTTGGAACGGATAGTCAATTGCATGAGCATTATATAGCGTAACATAACATCATCACGCCCGTATTTTGCAAGAGGTTAGGCAGAGATTGCCCTATGTACACCCACGTTACATTTTGCGAGAGGTTAGGCAGAGATTGCCCTATGTACACCCACGTTACATTTTGCGAGAGGTTAGGCAGAGATTGCCCTATGTACACCCACATTACATTTTGCGAGAGGTTAGGCAGAGATTGCCCTATGTACACCCACGTTACATTTTGCGAGAGGTTAGGCAGAGATTGCCCTGTGTACACCCACGTTACATTTTGCCCGTTATGTTTAAGTCATATGTACTAGGGGGTGAGCCTATTGCCATCAGACGGGCACATAGCATTTTTAACCGACTTCCCAAAAAGGAGGAGGTTCTCAATTCGGATGTATTTATATTTTTTATGTATGTTCGGGCATAACTCCGTCATGTATAAACAGACTTGAAAAAAAAAAATTGTTCGAAAAAAGTTTATTCCGAATTGGTCCCATTTAAATTTGGTAAAATTGGGAACTTCTTTCGGTACAACAGTACTCTTCAATAAATGACGGCAAATCTCTAGGGATTGCTGCAATCGCATGTCTGTTTATTATTCACACCATTTCATAACATACCATCACGCCAGTATGCTCTAAACGGGTACGCAGATGTGTACAGTTCACCCTGGTACACTCTAATTTCACCGGTTATGTTCAAGTTTCATGATATTCGTGTTATTTATTGTGGCATTATATATAGGTACCTTACTAAAGAACTAGTTACCGATTAGGTATCAAAAGCAAACAGAAAAATAAATAACATATTTGCAAAAAAACGAAGTCGGTTGTATATTTTTGTAAAAAGTTTTTATGTTATTTTGACAATGTTTGCTGTTGACCTAATTTTATTTATGGTTTAAGAATAACCTGAGTAAACGAATTTATTATCAATAACAGTATGATGTTTCTTCTTAGAATAGTCAGCTAGGAAACACCGGCCTCATCTAGTCTAAAATGACTTGTGATTGACGTGTAAAATTAAGTGTAAGTGCCTTTACATACGCCCCGGCTACCCGGCAACCGGGGCGTATGAAAAGGCACTTAGTCCCTTTTCACACGCCCTGGTTTCCGGGTAGCCGGTGCCGGGTAGCCGGCGGGGAAGTGTATCGCCATGTATGTTAGCTTTCACACGTACTGGCGTACATGGCTATACATTCGCCGCCGGGTACCCGGCACCGGCTACCAGATAACCGGAGTGTGTGAAAAGGGGTTTACAGTTCATGCTACAAAAGATGAGACTCGACACACCACGTGGTTTGACTTGCGCAGTAGACGATTAAGGTCTCTTTAGCGGTATGAGGTCTGAGTGCGGGGAAAAACCGGGCGTCACCGGGGCGGCAGGCAGAGCGCGGGAGCCGCGGTCAAGTCTCACATTTCGTGGCACACATTCTACTTTTAACCAATTTGCAAAAAAAATCTATTATTATTGATGTAATATTTCCACTGCTAAGGTATTGGCCACCTCTCTATGAGAGGGAGTTCCGTTGCTGCTCCGTTGGTATCGTGAGACTCCGAGTTCGATTCCCAAGTCGAGCAAAAAATGTTTTAACGTGAAATGCCAAGAAATAACCGATCGTTATCATTTTAACCAAGTTCAAAAAAGGAGGAGGTTCTCAATTCGTCAGAATCATTTATTTTTAATATTTATTCTTATAACATTTAATACAACATAACATTACGCCACTCCCAAAAGAGTCAGGCATTGGGTATACCTCATGTGAATGCAATGGTATACAAAGTCGCATTCGTCATAGACAAACAAACATTTCTTTTTCTTCATTATCTTATATATTTCGTCTATACATAAAAATTCATTCTCCTATCATCACTTCGTGTTCAAGATCAATGCTGTTGATAAGCGAATCCTTTTTCTTCTTCGCCTGTAGTTCAGTTTCGCTCATCACTTCTCCATCTGCTGTTTTAGATCTAGCAGCGTCTTTCTTGTGCTGTATGAAGAACCAGCTGGAAAAAAATAATTCTTAATTAGAAAAACAAATAAGTTTTTACTAAAGTCTAACCGAATTTCTTTTAGACTTGACTTTGTCGCGTGTCTTCTTCGACTTGGCCTACAACCAGCTTTAGGCCACACATTAATTCATCTATACTAATCTATACTATATAATATATTAGTATATATATATATTAGTATATTATATATATAATAGTATAATATATTAGTATACCTGGGCGACAGTGCTCTGCTCGGGTGAAAATAGAGAAAACGACGTATTCTAAAAATTACACCTATCTAGATTGAGTTATCCCCCCCGAAACCCCCTGCTTACTATATTTCATGAAAATCGTTGGAGCCGTTTCCGAGATTTAGATTAGACGAACGATTCGATCGATTCGGATCGATTTTAAAAACTGCTCGTTTAAAGGTATTATATATGATTAAATAGATAGATTAGCTAGATAATAAAAATAATATAAGGGGTAAAGTTAGTGAGATTGTGAGGTTGTAGGGGATAATCTCTGGATCTAATGAACCGATTTTGAAAATTCTACAGTAGAAAGCTAAATTATTCCTGAGTGACATAGACTACAATATACTTTCAAAAAAAAAAATTAAGATCCTTATGAAAATTTCAAAATAGCAAAATGTTGCCTATAAAATTAATTTTTTGGCATGCGCTGAGAAAACTATTGATGATACGTAAAAATTATGTACTACATGATTAAAGTACTCATTATTACCTACAAAAAATTCTGCGAAAGAATATATCTAAATATCATTGTTAGTATATGTTCTAAATTTGAATAAGATCGCCGGTAAAAACAAAAGTTGGTTATATTCGTATTCAAATCAAATGTTTTTTTATTTCACATAGGCCTATATGGGCACTTATAAAACGTCGACAAAAGATGCACGGTTCGGGTTGGTCGTTTCCTGTGGAGAAGAACCGGCAAGAAACTCCACGGTTACTCTTTTAAAAAATTGGTTTGTTTTTACAATATTTCCATGTTACATGTTGCACTAATTGCTTAGATATGGGGGGACAACGTAGGCCTAATAAGTCGTAAATAACTAAAAAAAAAAAAAAGTTTGTTTAAACGAGATAAAGAGTTAACAAATGTTAACAAGCATCTAGAAATCTAGAAGGCCAATTGAAGTAGTGAATGGGTAACCTTAGGCCATAGAACAGAAAAAAACTGTTTTTTCTGTTCCGCGCCTTAGGCGGTAGACAAGTGATATTCTACCATCGAAAGCGTCGCGATTGCGATGTGTAAACTTACATAAATCGAACATGGAACCGGAGGAGGTTCTATGTTCGACTTTATGTACGTTTTTTTGTCTTTTGATCTTGATTTTTTTTTGATAAGTCGGTTAAAAAGTCAAAAATGTGTGCGAATGCCAAGCCCTATCGAAAAGTCATTTGATCAATCCGTGATCCGAAAACGAGGAGGTTAATGCTCGACATTATTAATGATTTTTTTGTTGTGTATGTTCACCGATTTCTCCGTCAATTATCGACAGATTTTGTTTTTTGTTTTAGATGTGTATGTTTCCGAATTGGTCTCATTTAAATTTGGTGAAGAACTGATGAAGAACGTCGTAGATATACAACGGATAGTTGCCTATTAGGTATCACAAGCAAACAGAAAAATAAAAATATTTTTACAAAAAAATGAAAAATGGTCAAAAACAAAAAAAAGAAAACAGGAACACCGATTTCCAAAAGGAAGTAATTTTTCACTTTTCAGTGTTTTTATTTGGAAGTCGGACATCGCTAAAGTCCCCGTCACGAGAATCTATGAAATTTTGTAAATAAAGAACTTCTACTAAGTTACGTAGTGACAATTCAATAAACAACAAATAACCCCAAATTCAATCAACTCAAAGTAACATATAAATGTAATACGACACTAACGAGCAATTTCACTTGGTCGGTTTATATTTAAGCGATATATAGCGCTATCGTCTAATGTTTTGTGGTACTGGAACGTTCCATGAGTCAGACTCGTTCCCAGTACCACGTAACTTAGTAGAAGTTCTTTATTTACAAAATTTATAGCTTCTCGTGACGGGGATTTTATAGAATAGCACATTGTCTAGACCTCTGGTGACTCATTTAACAGGCTACAACCTCTGAAAAAAATGGCTCTTTTTACATTAAAATTCTGACAAACTAAGTTTGTGCGCCTTTTAGGAATACTACGCCATTTTTCAGAAGAAAACAATATATTCTGCTAGTTACCAAGTAGCTCTTAATCTAAGTTAGGCGCAGTTTAAAGTTTTTCGCAAAAAACTATGATCATAAATTGTAAAAGTCTTAAGATGGATAATTTATTTTTGTAATTGCATTAAGCCCCAAGTTAGGAATAAGTACAATATTCGTTAATCTCGTCTGATTTAACTTTTTGTTTTTTGGTACACGTCGTACGTCTAATTATTATAATTTGTAGTTTAGTGCCTTCTTATATGTTTAATCCATGTTTCTTAAGACGACGACAGTCGTCAACGACCTTGAGGGAACGAAACTCGCACTCGTTTCACACACGCGCGACCCAAAATTCAGCTTTATATATTTTCCATAGTATTATATGACTTAAAAAAAGCCTCAGATTAAAATTTAGGTAATTCAATTGTCTTTAAGATGGAACAATTTCATTAAAATACTCCCGGCGGTATTGGTGCGATTGTTGTTTTTTTGTCCGTTTTAGACATAACTTTACAAATTATTACACTATGTTATACGAATAAAACTCAAATTTTCTTAGATCAAATTATTAAGAAAAGGGTTTGATGTAATATACATTTTTTCAACACACGAGCTCGTAAAGTGAGCCTTATTACATCGCTTTTAGGGCCATAAACCGACCTATAACACACACTTGCGTAATAACATTACACACTAGTGCGTAATAGAACAAAGTTAAATTACCGTACATTCCTTTCTGCAAGTAATATGCGAGTAAACAGCCTACCTACTGTACTACTAACTACTGTTAATTTAGTTAATTTTCTCTTTAAGTGAACTGTAATTTGTTCTTTGAGAAAATAAAAATATATTTAAACCGAAACAGAGCATTTTCAATTTAACCGGGTAATACAGTATTTTTTTTAGGAACAACAAAGAGGTTTTATGCCGCTGAAAATCCATATACATTTTTGGAATAAATAAATGTGTACATCATTAATTAAGTCAAACAAACATTTATTATTATCAAATGATTCATAATTCACAATAATATGTTATAATTATTTGCATTTTATCACTTAAAATTATAATTTTGAAGTAGGCTCTATCATAGACTACTATTATATTGGGCTGTATGGTCACTCACCTTGCATATGGCACGTGAAAAAAAAGCTTGCGCGCCATTGCCCATAATGTTCATATTTTGTTTTTATCGTATTTGTCTCTGTGGTAATTTTTTTTAGAAATGTTGTTTTCGTGCAGAAGATGAACATTATTGATAGGGTTAACCTCGCCAGAAATACTAAATGAGCTGCCTACGATAGTTTCATACAATGGAAGAGCAAGGTGAAAATGTGTTTTAGGCGTATTTCTCTGAACTCGCCAATACATAAAAGCCCAGCTACCTGCTGTTGCATTTATTCCTGGTGGTACTCAAACATGGTGTTGATATCAAAACGTAATGTAACCTGATGGCATTTATGAAGAGACGGCTGGGACGGATATATTGGTCGGAAATCTAATGTTTTGTCACCAGCCGACGTTGAAAAGTTTTTGAAAGAACTATAGTTTATATATTATAAATATAGCTCCGTATAGTCAGTGCCTAGCAACAAAGGTACGTTGAATATTATTAATCTAAAGGTATCTAAATAACTGCGTAACCTGAGCATAACTTCTTTAAAACTAATTAATTTATTTCATTGCAGGTTGCCTTAATATTCGGTGGATTGGTGCGTGTAGACGACAAGAGCTTCCTAATATTACAACAAAGGATGTAGAAATTCCTTTGTCGCCGACATTTACATAAGAAGAAAACTAAAGTATCTAGTAAAGAAGTGGCAAGCACCAATGTAACACAAACTGTGAAATTGCCATCCAAATCAATCCAATATCGCTTTGAAAATTTAACGTTCACCAATTGTTTTAATAATTTAATGATATAAGCAATACATGTTTGTTTTTTCCTCGCAAATGTGTTGAAAAATGTCGTATGAAACTCGTGAGCTCTGCTCATTACACGCTCGGCTGAATTACACCCTCGCCTGCGGTTCGGGCTGCAACCCACAACCTCGTGTGTAATGAGCAACTTAGCTCACTTGTATCATAATATACTATTTCCAAAATATAACGACTAGCCGGTTAGACGTGATTCTCATTTTTTAACCAGCTACTGAGGGCTGTGGGCCCTGCGGGCCTAGGCCAACCTGCCAATCCATTCAATCACGGTGGCATAATAGTTCACTTCAAACTTACTCCACCTAAATTTTTACGGTGAAATGTTTACCCACGGAATAAAATAGGATAGGACAGGACAGGGTAGGACAGGAGAGTACAGGGCAGGACAGGATGGGTAGGACAGTCAAGTACCAGCAAACACACACACACTAGAGAGATAGGAGTATTTTTGGTCTCGCACGAGGTTTTTTTTATTAATGTTTATTTTTCTATTTTCTTTATTTTCTTTTCTTTTCTTTCGTCACAAATCAATATTTTTCTTTCTTTCCTTTTTTAGGGTTCCTTACGCGAACGGTCTAAGCAGAGCCCTATTGCTATCCCTCACGTGTCCGTCGTCTATCACAATTTAGATCCGAAGAATTTTTTAATTTCCCTTCGACCTATGAACTTGTTTGATCATAATGTTTATTATTACGTATATTTTACGAAAAAATACCAATATATTGATAAATCTGATTTTTCTTTGGTACGGAATCCTAAATGTGCGAAGTCCGACACGCACTTGGCCGGTATTTTTTTCATTATCTTTTAAATATGTCCGATCTCATCAAACATAGACAAAAATACTTACGCAAAAAACAGCAACGGTGGAATCGTAAGCACGGTGCTAACATAATATACGATTCCCGCATCGATCTCCAAGGTGGACATATATATCCAGGAGTACATCGGCCCGAATATCATAGAAGTCACCACCTCCGTCAGATTGAAGAATGACGTCATTTTGCCTGAAATCACGTACGAATTGGAGAGATAACAGTATTTTTTTTTGCTTGTGTGGTTTTGGGACACGTTTTTTGTGAGGTGAAGGTTGAGGTCTGTGTATGTACTCTGTTTATTTGTATCTTTTGTAGCCGAGATACTATATTGTTGCGTGTCTCAATTTTCTTGGGTAAAACTAGTTTATGAGCCGTTTCTTATTAACAAATTAGTCCTTGTGTATGACTAGATGTATGAATGTAAACGAATCAAAAGAAGTATGTAGGGATCGTAGCAGGTGGCGTTCTGCTGATTCTGCAGACAATCATGGAAAAAAAAAGTGTTCAAACGCGAGCCTATGCTCGCCTTTGACCACTAACTCGTCTGACGGTAAGCGATGATGTGATCGACGGTGAAGCACGCTTGCCTAAAAGTAACCTATTCACTCTTGACTTAAACACCCCAAGGTTGTAGCTATAAGGAAACAAAGACTCCGGCAGGTAATTCCATTCCTTATCTGTGCGCACACGAAAGTATTCTCAAAACGCTTTGTACGTATGGGTGGGATGTCCACCATGTACCGGTGGCACATTGCCGTACGTCTTGTTGTCCGGTGATAGAAAGGGCTGGGCGGAATCAAATTGTGCAGTTCCATCGCACAGTTCCCGAAATGTAACCGATAAAAAACCTCGGACCCTGGACACTCGGCGTCGATGTTCAAGGCTCTGAAGCCTGGAGGATAACCTTTTGGCCCCTTTTTCAATCGACTCAATTGCATCAATTCGATATTTGCGGATCCGTCCCTGAGGTGAGAGCTGTACTCCATGCATGACCGAACTTGCGCTTTATACAAGTTGAGCAGCTGTTCAGGTGTGAAGTACCGTCTCACCTTTGCAAGGATCCCCAACTTTTTTGCAGCCATTGAGCCTTTGACTCAATGAATGGACGATGTTAACATAACGCCCAGAAGGTCGAGATGGTCCGTTATGGGCACGGTTACACCACATAAAGATAGAGCCGGGTGCAATAGGCTCTTTTTTGCGGAAAAAAGACACGCCTGGGTCTTAGCAGCATTGAAACTAACTAGATTGGCATCGCCCCATTCGGAGACTGCCTCCAAAGACAGGTTCAAGCGCTCAACCATGCGCCGGACACGTATCTCTCAGCAACCGTGCTGTCGTCTGTGTACCCAAAGGTTCCGGGTTTTAGCAGGTCATTAATGCAGCAGGTGCAGCAAAAACAGTGTAGCCGAGAGCACCGACCCCTGAGGGACTCCGGCGTTAATACCTAACTGACCGAACGAGCAGCCATCGATAACCACTCGGACGGACCGATCCCTCAGGACCTCAGCAATCTAGTCACACAGACCACTAGGCAGACCGAAGGAAGGAAGCTTACCAATAAGGCTCTCATGCCAAACCAACCTGTCGAAAGGCTTCGAGATTTCAAGGGAGACAGCAAGCGCTTCCCCGTGCCTCTCAATGGCCTCACTCCAGACGTGAATAGCATACGCTAGAAGATCCCCAGTTGACCGATTTTGGCGGCAGCCGTATTGTCGGTCACTCCCAAGTAACACATCAAAGCAGTATAACGGCCGACTTACAGCATTTCTGTATCGTTTTCGCATTTTGAGTTAGTTCTTTAGTAGCATTACAAACGATTATACGGCTACTGTAATGCTTATTTGGGCACAAATTATACGGCTTTAGATCCTAAATAGGTTCACAAGAGTTGTTTAATAGCATTACAGGCGCATTATATTAGCATTATTGTGGTCAATGAAGTTGCCTATCGCATTAAAGAAGCTATATTATGGTCAATGAAGTTGCCAATCGCATTACAGAAGCATTATACTAGCAATATTATTGATAATGAAGATGTTAATTGCATTACAAAAGCATTAGACTAGCATTAGAATGTAGTAAAAAAAATATTGGAGCTATTTAAGTGTTCACAGTTAGAACTTAATTAAACCCTACATCATTGCAAAAACGTCTCTAATACCACGGTACAAATGTTATAATACAATTATCGTTGTAATTTAACTACTTTGTCTCGCAATATAATATGGACGAAAAGGGTCAAAACTGAGGGAGTGACTCCATATTTGTTTGCATCAAAACAAAATATATAATACTGTTTAATTTTTTGACTCTTTTGTTATTTCATGCCTTCAAATATTACTGCGCAATGTAGTTTACTGTAAATGTCTATATAAGTTTCAATGAAAATTTTTACGGGCCCTTGATATTATGTGGTTTTGTTAAAAAATGTTATATAAATATATGCGTAAAATAACCAAAAAAATTGTGTATTTTTAGTATAGAACGAATTTTGCATAATTACCATAATAGTATTGGTTAGACAGTATTAAATTAAGTTATATTATTACTATAAAGGCCTAATGCTTTTATAAATAGGTCCGAATGATAATACTTTTTGGTTATAAAATATTTACAAAAGGTGTCGGTCTGTAGCAGTCCAGTGAGCCTTTAAAAAGGCTAATTAATGCCGCCAGCAGTATAAATACTCACACGTGAACAATTATTAAGCCAGAGGGCAGATAGAAGACTTTTGATGAACCACTGTAGTGCTATTGTCTATAAAGTAGTTCTATATGGGTTCACCAGTATACCAGTAGAATTGATGTAGACTGAAATAGTGCTATTACTTGAATGCAATTTTGGGGATCAATGAGCAAAACAAAAATAACAATTTCAGAATTCTTGTACAACTTGTATCCATTTGCCAAGAGTCTGTTGACAAAATAGCTTTCTGAACACATGATCTCCATATGCCTGCGCGTGGCTTATTAAAATAATTATGCTGCCGTCAACAAAAAATGTTTATAGCGAATATTGTGCTTTTCCTCAAAATGGCCTCCAATGGTTTTACGAATATAGTAAAATGAACCTATATATAGCTTTACGCATTACAATAACTCACTTGTATTTGATTAAAGAGCTGTTAGCTATACAACAGAACTCAGTTAATCTTTAAAAATGCAAGCTTTGAATTGATTCACGTTTACGCTGTTCAGCAGGTCTAGGCTTTTACTAACCACTTAAAAGTGCTATTATACAACAAAGGGCACCAAAAATAGCTCAAAGCTGTATAACGGATTTACAGTGCATTATAATGGTACAAGTTTATGCTATTAAGCAGCATTAGACATTATTTTACTACTTAAAAATGCTATTGTGGACCTTAAGGCACTAAAAACAGCTGAAAGCTGTATAGCGGATTTACGTGGCATTATAATGGTTCATGTATATGCTGTTAAACAGCATTAAACATTTATTTCCTACTAAAAAATGCTATTGTAAATCCAAATGCACTAAAAGCAGCTGAAAGCTGTACAGCTGCATTGTGGTTTGCTGCACTAAAACTAAAGGCTTTACAAAAGCATTTTCATATGCCTTTATCCAAACGTCAAAGCATCATAATGGTTTAAAAATGCCAGTATAAAGCATCAAGATGCTCGGTGAGCTTATATAAAAGTTTATACGGACCTTAAGTTCTACATAAGTTTACTATTCGTTTGTTAAAATGCTTCCTGTGTTACTTGGGTGAGGATGTGGTTGTTTCTAGGTATGCCCGGAGCTTATTGTTCAGCACACGTTCCATACTTTAACAGAGAATAGACGTTACCGAGATAGGTCTGTAGTTGGCCGGGTCAGCTCGACTACCCTTCTTAGGCACTACAGCCCGTGCCCGTTAGCTTGCTTCCAAGCCGTCGGTACCGTTCCAGTCACCACCGAAAGGCGATATAGGCGTGTCAGGATCGGAGATGCCGATAGCAGATGTCGTCACGGGCGTACATGCATACACCCGCACGTGGCTTGAATTTGTGCTCCAGGGTAAACCATGGGTAAGATAGGTACGCCACGTCCGACGGACATCCGTTCTGCCTCTCCGTAAGGATCAAAAGTGCTGGTTTCTCGGGGTACACTACATAAATACGTAAAACTTTATTCAGACAGTCACAAATACGAATTTAGTAATACCGATTTTCATAATTCCGAATGGTTCAAAATGCCGAATATAACAACTCCGACTTATCATTACTCCTATCTTTATAATTCCTAAATTTCATTATTCCTAACGTTTATAATTACTATTCTCAAAATACCGAGTTTCAATAGATCGAATAACAAAAAGTCCGACTTAATGATAATTCGAAACATCAAAAATACGAATTCCGATTATTAAAATACCGATAATACAATTCCGAAATAAAAACGCCTTGTAAAACTGAATAGCAAGACAAATAAACACATAATTCAACCGACCGACCGAAGTGATTCATCAATAATACAGGGAATTTGCAACATTCAAGCAGCATGCAAACAAGCATGCAACATGCAAGCAGGCATGCAAACTGCCGAGGAGCAGGGAGCCACCCAGCTCGTCAGTGTCAGTTGGAGATGCGCAAGTCCAGGTAGGTCGTTACATTAAGTATCTTGGCTTAACTCTGGACGGTCGAGCGCCTGGTCCCCCGCGTTGAAAAGGCAGTGGGTGCTTTGCATAGACTGCTGCCTAACCTCGGGGGACCACGGGAGGAAGTTCGCCGCCTCTACGCGGGTGTCGTGCGATCGATGGTCCTTTACGGGGTGCCTGTTTGGTCAAGCCGATTATCAGGTGTCCGACGCTGCAGGACTAAAATTAATAGCCTGCAGCGGAAAATGGCCATTCGTATCGCACGAGGTTACCGAACGGTATCCTTTGAGGTGGCAACTCTCCTGGCACGCTATCCTCCGCTGGACATTCTGGCGGAAATGGATGCGAGGGTTTATAGCCGAATACGCGCCATCCGCCAGAATGGAGATAGCGTGCCAGGAATAGCTGTAGTAAGGCTGAGGCGGCAGGAACGGTGACACGCGCTCGAGCGGTGGCGCGAGCGGCTACAGCAGCCGCAATTTTCGCGCAAGCGCGTTGTCGAAGCTGTCCTGCCGCACTTCGAAGCCTGGCTGAAGAGAGAGGAGCGCATCTCCTACAGGCTCACTCAGTTACTCACCGGGCACAGTTGCTTCGGTGAGTACCTGAATAGGATTGGGCGAGAGACCACGGCAAATTGCCACCACTGTGAAGGCGACCTTGACTCTGCACAGCACACGCTCGGGGAGTGCCCTGCGTGGGCCTCTGAGCGGCAGGTCTTGGTCGCCAGGATCGGGCGAGCCCTGTCTCTGCCAGCAGTTGTGAGGGCCATGCTGGCAGAGACAGAAAACTGGAGGGAAATGGCCTCCTTCTGTGAGACCGTGATGGTACAGAAGGAGGCTGCCGAGCGGGATCGTGAGAGGGCCGATCCCACTCGGAGAAGAAGGCGTCGTTGAGGCAACCGCCTCGATGCCTAAAACGACGAAACCCCGCCTGCTCCATAGGCAGGCGGGACTCCGGGGTCATGGGCGGTCAGATTGGGGACTCTGCTCGCCCACCAAGTGACTCCAGGAAAGACGGTGGCACAGTGGTCACGTGTTGCCGTGCACAGCGAGGCTCAGGGGAGGTGTATTATTATTCTGCCCAGGGACGTGCCCTAACAAGCGTTGCACAGAGGGGGTTTCGGGGTGGTCTTTTGAGAGGTCACGGGGTCCCTTCTACGTGCTGATGGTGATCACCGGGGTGGTTTTAGTGAGGTAAAAATACCACACTCCCTGGTTTTTTCCCCAAAATGCCAGGCGCCTTTTGAAGGTTTACCCCAGTAAAAAAAATAAAAGGCGTGCAACATGCAACATGCAAGCAGGCATGCAGCATGCATTGTTTCTGTCATGGCTCCGGCGCTGCGGGGTTTGGGCGGCCCCACGCGAGCTTACCGTCGCAGATGGTTTTAATGCTCACCGCTACAGCTTCAGCTTAGCCAGCTTCGCCGGCCAGCCTCAGCCGCGGCAGCGGGCCTTCAAACTAACTGCTCCTCAACTCGCGGGCCGCCCCACCCCTCAGCGCCTACGTGGGCTTAAATTACACTCTAGGTAGGGTATTATGAAATTCGGACTTTTGAAAATCAGAACATCGAAATTCGGAATAAAATATTTTGGAGTATTTGGGTGTTCCCGGTTTCTCAGTCTCAAGGTGGTGATGGACTGCGACAAGGTTCGAGAGCAGACTTCGTATGTTGCTGAGGTGCACCTTATTTTTTGTTTACCATAGGTGCATCTCTGCCCATACCTTCGGGAATACAAGCGTGGGGGTATGTTTTTACAAATTTTTATTAACATGCAATGTATGTGATGTTAGTGTGTACATGTAAAATCTTGCAACTGAATTTTAAAGCAAATTTTTTCTTCCACCTATTAAGATGAAATTTTGCATACACGTTTAGTTTGGATGACATTGCTTGCTTAGCTAAGTGACGTCATTCTAAATCAAATATGACGATCGGCCCAATATGGTGGACTAGTTATTTTTTGTGCACTGCATGATATGGGTATCAAATGAAAGAGTTTGCTGAGAAGAATACGAAAAAAGCTTGTTTAAAAAAAAGCAAAAATAATTGTATTATATGTTAAAGCAACAACAAAAACTGCTTTATTTGTAGTGTTTACATCTTCTAGATTAATTAGCTACTTACCTAGTTCATCACTCGTCACTAACTTGGATGAGATCGACCTCAGTGCAGTGAACGAAGTTGCATTGAACATCTCTACTGCTACCGCTGGAAAACAAACGAGGGGTTATATACTGCATGCCGTGCTTACCCTGCCTAGTCTGTCGTCAGGCGTGATGTTATGTTTCGTTTATCAAATCAATCAGTCTCAAGCTTTTCGGGATTCGCTAACACTTTGCTGACAGATTTTTTTTTGAAGGACTTACTGCAAATAACCTCAACTATCGCCCATACTCAAATATACTGACGGATAATATTCTCGTTCATTATCAACGTTCGTTAAGTGAAGAAAATATCATCCAACTCTCATCAAGACCTTTTCAAAACACACTAGCCATGTGTAACTGAACTCAAAATTTCAAATATCAAAAACATCTTTTCCCCTGTTGCTCCCATATGCCACGCGCGTTAAGGAACTTCGTTACAAAAATATGGGTTTATGCGTATCACCCAAGCTTACCTATGTACATATCCATAGTATTTCTGGCGAGACCAGTGTAGAGGGCTCCGACGATTTTGCTGGCGTTAGAGATCAGGCCCAACATGGAGTCATCCCATTTCAAACGGTGACTGAACAAACTTATTGAGATTAATGCACCTGCAAAAGAAACGAAGAGCGAAATGAAATAACTATTGTGCAAAGTATTTGGTTACATCCTCCCAGTATTCAGCAGAATCCAGCGACCTTCACCAGACCGCTCGTGTATTTTATGGGGGACCTACCTACGTTACGATATTGTAAGAACACGTATTCAGATAATAAGATTACGGTGATAAGAACATTTTGGCGGGATCATTAAAACAGCTTATGTTGTAAAAGTAGAGTAAACAAGTAGCGGCAAATAAGTAGGTTATGTTCTATTGTGAAGTAATTAATTTAGGTATTCAGTTACAAGGGACGAGCTCACAAGGCACACGTCAAAAAATAACTGGCTCACGGCAATAAAAAGTGGTAGATGAAAATAAACTGAAGCTTGCCATAGCGGGATTCCAGCCTCCCAAATCCCGTGATCTGGATGGCATCTACCCAATACTATTGCAAGAAGGGGCATCTGAGTTGATACCCTATTTGAGTAAGCTCTACAGAGCCTGCATAGCCTTTGGGTACGTACCCAAGGCATGGAGGGAGATCAAAGTCACCTTTATACCGAAGGCTAGTAGACCGACTTACGAAGAAGCCAAAGCTTACAGGCCCATCAGTCTATCATCGTTTATTTTAAAAGCTCTGGAGAAACTGGTAGACAGGTACCTAAGAGGGACCACTTAAAAATATCATACTACATAAACTACAGTGCGCCTACAGCCCTGGCAAATCTACGGAAACGGCATTGCACTATGTTGCGAGTCGAGCCGAGGCTGCGCTAGAGGGACAAGAGATCTGTGTCGGAGCTTTCCTCGACATAGAGGGAGCCTTCACAGGACAACATTTGAGTCCATACGCATTGCTGCAAAGGAACATGGCATCAATGATACCACGTGCAACTGGATTGACTATATGCTGAGAAGCAGAATAGTCAGATCGGAACTCATGGGAGACAGACTAAGCGCAAAAACAAGAAGAGGTTGTCCGCAAGGCGGAGTGCTGCCACCATTATTGTGGTGCTTGGTAGTAGACTCGCTACTTACCAAACTCAATACCGGACCATTCTACAGTAGTACAGTAGGCTATGCAGATGACATAGCTATAATGGTTAATGGTAAATTCCCGAACATAATGTCTGGATTATTACAACAGGCATTGAGGATGACAGAGGGATGGTTTACAAAGAAACACCTCTCTATCAATCCAAGCAAAGCAGTCATTATCCCATTTATGAGGCAGAGACAAATAGGACACCTAGGAGAGCCCCCCTCAATGAAATAAAGCTGCCCTGGTCCACCGCAGTTAAATATCTGGGTTTAAAGGGTTAAAAATAACTCAGGTGGGAAACTCATTTGGAAAATATTACGACAAAGGCCATGCGGGTGTTCGGCATGTGTCGTTCAACCTACAGTAAAACTTGGGGGCCCAAAGTAACAAGCATGATATCCGATAAAATGCAAACTATGTTTGTATTTGAAAGGTCTTTCAAGGTCCAAATCCCAACAATAAAGGTCAAGATGAAGGGACTAGGTCCACCAGAACAAGATAGTCTGGTGTGGTACACTGATGGATTCAAAATGGAATCAGATACAGTAGCGGGAATATACGCAAAAGGATGTAGCAAAAGCTTAGGGAAGATGGCAACTGTATTCCATGCAGAAACATATGCCATAATAGCCTGTGCTCAAGAGAATATAGATAGAGGAACCAGAGGTAAATCCATATATATTCTTAGTGACAGTCAGGCTGCAATCAAAGCCATGGCATCCTACAAATTGGACTCCAAACTTGTTCTGGATGCTATCCAAACCCTAAACAGGCTTGGGAAGCATAACAGAATAAGACTGATGTGGGTCCCTTGGCACAAAGGAATCCATGGTAACGAAGTGGCAGATGAACTGGCAAGAGAGGGCTCAGCAAATGATTTTGGGAGTCCAGAACCATGTGTAGACGTTTCGACTAAGCCACATTTAGGAAGTTTGCAGATCACAGACAACAAACAGATTGGCTGTCTAATGCCGGTCTGAAACACTCCAAGAAATTCCTGGGCCCTACGTTCAAAGCACGGGTATACATTTGGAGTATGTGCAGGGGGCTACCTGCTTGGGGCCTTTACTGGGCACTTTGGAACCAACGACTTGCTCATAAAGATGGTTCTAACCGCGAGACTCTTGTACAGGTTGTGTGGGGAAAATACGGAACGCATGGAGCACCTTCTGTGCACATGCTATGCACTGGCTGGTAAGTGAATGAGTCTCCTAGGGGTTGGATATCCAAAACCAGTAGACTGTAGGCTCTTATCTCCTAGTCTAGGCTCATATCTCCTAGTAGATTGGGGAGGAGTAGGTTAGCTAGGGGACCACAATAGATCCCAATAGGTCGAAGTGTCCGAGTTATTTCTCGGCCCCTCCACAAGATAAGTATTAGGTATCTCATTTTGATTGCTGTGCTTTATCTTATCGAGACAAAAAAGTCTGTTCCAACATAACATGAAGTATTAAATACAAACATTTGAGGCAGCCTTCCTTCAACATATTACTCTATCTTTTGAAAGCGGCTTCACTCGCGTGGGAATTGATCCCACGGGAACATACTAACAGGATGAACAGTATTCAATCTTTTCTTAGGCCATGGTCCAACATCCGAACTGGTTAATTGCAGCCTCATAAAGTTTTGCTCACCTCTTCGGGTCATATAGGTAAGCGTGATATTATTTTAATCCCTTTTCTGCTGCAGTAAACTATCAAACCAACCCGAAACCAAAATTACATTTATTGACTTCCTTGATGTCCTTGGCTCTTGGTTGACTGGTGATGCCTCAAAGTCAAACGCAAATCTTTTATTTCAATTTGGTCATCAAAGACCACTTTTTGAATGTCAACATTTACAGTTAAAACTTGTATCTTTGTACAAGAGCAAGATAACCAAGGTTACCGACATAACCCGAAGAGCTGCCAAACATAAGTGGCAGTAAGCAGGGCACATAGCTCGCAGAACGGACGGCCGATGAGGCAGAAAAGTTCTGGAGTGGCGACCGCGAACCAGAAGACGTGGCGTTGGAAGGCCTCCCACTAGGTAGACCGATGACCTGGTGAAGATTGCAGGGATCCGCTGGATGCGAGACGCATGGGACCGGTCAATGTGGCGACGCTTGGGGAAGGCCTATGTCCAGCAGTGGACGTCTTTCGGCTGATATGATAATAATGGCCTTTGTACAGGATGTCTAAATACATAACAAGTTCAACAAATGCATTACTTACCAAGTGAGTGGGCGCAAATGAAGAAAGTGCCGTAGAAGCTGTACATCAGAGCGTCCCAGTTGAAGCGGTAGCGGGTGTACAGATACCGTACCGTGTATTCTCCTGAAAACAGATGTTATATCAACTTCACAATTCCATTTCATGACTAGCTGCCGCCCGAAGCTCCACCCGCGTGGAATATATGTACCTATATAAATTTATAGTTTATGTGTTAGTTTGATGTATAAGCTATATTACTGGCACCTTTCATGAAATCCTTTCAGTAGTTTTTGCGCGATAGCGTAACAAACATCCATACTCACAAACTTTCTCATTTATAATATTATAAGTATAAAGGTTTTTTTAGAAGTACCATTTTTATTTATAATTCAAATAATATGTACAACTGACTATTCCTAATCTTATGACTAATAACAAAACAAACTTACATACAAAAGGGAGAGGGAAATGGCTCATAGCGCATCTGAAAATTCGTCCACATCGATGTCAATGGGAAACCAGCCCAGAACGCTGGCAGCATTGCCACGTTGAATGGCAATGCTGATTCTCTGGCTGAAGAAAAGGCCAGCCCTCTGGTCACGCGAACAGTCGACTAACCTTTTACTTATGTCTCGAAACACTCGATGAGCACTCGGACCCCATGGACCTAATGTGTGTGTACCCCAAACGGCTCAAACATATAACTGCCAATAAGGTTGTTATATTTGCGCCGTTTAAGGTTTTTTTTCATGACTACCCGCTATTACTCTCGATATCGCCTACTACTATGGTAAGCGATAGACGGGGTCTATGGAAATAACGAACTCAGAAGATGCCTGTTCTCTCTTACTTTCTAGGCTGAAAAGTTATAGGTGGCAGGGTACAGATGCTGACTTAGTTCCACACTTTGAGCCCTACATTGCTATTGAGTAACTATACCAGTTCGAATAAGTTTTCTTCTAAGCATAGACTTTTCAATAATGAGCTAACAACCAGAAAGTTTTCCTTGTCATCACAATTTGTGGTCGCGGTGTTTCTTCTCTTTAAGGACACACCCTTTGCCTATCACAGCAAAGACGAAAACGGTGAACAACATTTTTCACTTACACACCTACTTTCAACTTTCGTTGATAGGAAATTCTTTTCAACCAAAATCCAGGTCCAAATGTAGAAAAGTAGTTACTTAGAAACTAAACACTGATATAAATAATTCCATAGATCCCCGATGATAATTTGGATTTATGTCCAGAATTCAGTACTACCCTTGAATAAAATATAAGACTAGAAACAAGTACGTACCGTGAGACGGGCCGTATATAAACGCGATGGAAGCCAACACCAAAATGGACTTTATCCTCCGATTATTAGGTCCCTTTTTGAACGCAACTGTACAAGTGTCTTTCACGTGTTTTATGTCGAAAAAGGATTTTAGAAAGCCCCGTACGTCGGACGATTCGTTCTGCAATTATAAATCCCATTATAAGACCTTCCATATGAATGGCTTCTGCCGTTGTCTTGAAAGATAGTTGGTAATTACGGCATTTACTTCATACTACCTTTATGAATATCGTGATGTCAAGAAATACTTAAAAGTGATTAATGCTTTTCAACAATCAGCAAGGAATCGTGCAGATATATGCATTATTTCATAAACATCATCATCATCATTTCAGCCGAAAGACGTCCACTGCTGGACTTAGGCCTCCCCCAAGCGTTGCCAAATTGGCCGATCCCATGCGTCTCGCATCCAGCGCCTTCCCGCAACCTTAACCGGGTCATCGGTCCACCTAGTGGGAGGCCTTCCAACGCATCGTCTTCAGGTTCGCGGTCGCCATTCCAGAACTTTTCGGCCTCATCGGCCATCCGTTCTGTGAGCTATGTGCCCTGCTCACTGCCACTTATGTTTGGCAATTCTTCGGGCTATGTCGGTAACCTGGCATAAACATATCAACCTAAAATGTTCCCACTGCTAGGACACAGGTCACTCATACAGGTTCTCAGGTGGATGGTCCACTCAATCTGGCGTAGACCAACCACCACGCGGGCCCAGAGCAAATTGGTGGATTTCACATGTCTTTGATTTTTTTTGTTTTAAGACGCTGTTTTCCTTGACTATTTTGAAAGTAGTGCTGATGAAATACTTAACACATAGTAAATGTCTCCCTGGGTTCGAACCCAAAACCTACACGTAAGTCGGGACCATGACTTTCCAATAGGCCTACCTCTGCTACAAACATTTAAAGTAATTTGAGAAAGTAAAATGAGATAATTCAGACAAATCCAAAGAGTAAATATTACAAGTAGGTAGGTAAATATTGTGTTTCAGTGACCGCTTTGAGGAATTATAGGATTTATGGTCAATGCTCTTTTCATAAGGAAGAGGCCTCAATATCAAGTAATGCTCTGCAACTGTCCTACTAAACTAAAATGTTATGTATCAAGCCTGTAAGCCGCAAAGGGTTAGGCACCAACCGTGTAGTACAACAACACGGTTGGTTTACGGTATGTTTAAGACAAGCTCAGGGCTGCTACTGAGAAATTCCATATTGCCCAACAATACTTTACCAAACCCGGGAATCGAACCTAGCACCAAAATCAAAATCAATTTTATTTGTGTAACATAGGTAGTAAATACAGTTCTTAAATTAAAGTTTCTAGGTCGCTATGTTGTGCCAAGAAGCGTACAAATATTATGGTTACATGCGAAAAACGAAGAAAAATAAAATATTAAGCACGCGAGAGGTAATAACAAATTATTTGGTAGGTATGTCAAAATTAATAGAATAAGTCAAATAAATAACAACAAAATTATAAATGTCACAATATGGAGTAATTTCTACAGTAAAAAAAAAAATATAATCATTCGAGAGTTAAACACAAATTATTTGGAAGGTATGTCCAAAGTAATAGAATATGTTATGTATATAACAACAAAATTATACCTCAAGCTCAGCAGTGAACTTGCGACCACTACAGAAATGAGGCAGTCCAAAATGTTACAGTCAGACCGGTTAAATCTACTTTTATAAGCCTCTCCACTTGCACGCCATTTGCTTCGATCTTCAGCAACTCTCATCCAGCTGCTACCAGCCACACTGCGAACATCGTCGCTCCACCTATCCTGAGGGCTTCCTACCTTATGGTTGCCCGTTCGCGGTCGCCACTCAAGAACACGTCTACCCCAACGGTCATCGGTTCTAAGGCTAATATGGCCGGCCCATTGCCACTTTAGCTTGCTTACTCTCTGAGCTCGCTCTGTCGTCAACTTTGCTTCTCGGTCGGATCACCTCGTTTCAGATTCAATTCCTAAGACTACTAGCATAGCCCTTCCCATAGCTCGCTGAGCGACCTTAACCTGATGGACCAGCCATACCATGAGTGTCCACGTCTCGGCCCCGTAAGTCATAACAGGTAGAACGTACTGATTGAAGACTCTGGTCTTTAGGCACTGTGGAATACGCAACGAGAAGACTTCTTGAACAACCTTGAGAGCACCGCCATTGACAACAATCGATCCCGGAGTGGCGTATGAGTTGAACATAACCTGAGTTTTGTTCAAATTTATTCGGAGACCGATGCGTGCAGAACAGTCAGCTAGGCCGTCCAATATCTGCTGCAGGTCATGCAGCGATTCAGCCATTATGACGATGTCGTCCGCAAATCTCAAGTGTGAGATGTGCATGCCGTTTATGTCAATGCGTCGCCCTTCCCAGTTCAGCATCTTAAATACATCCTCCAACGCGTTACTGAACAATTTGGAGGAAATTACGTACCCTTGTCTCACCCCTCGACTCAGTAGAATGTGTTCAGTTTGCTGGTCTTGAACTTGGGTGGTTATTCTAGCATTATCATAAAGGCATCTCAGCACTTGGATGTATCGCCAATCAACTTGGCATCGCTGAATAGACTCCAAAACAGACCGGGTATGGATAGAGTCAAAAGCCTTCTCATAGTCCACAAAAGCAAAACACAAGGGCCAATATACGATATACTCTTCGGACTTCTATATAATTTGCCGCTCTGTTTGGATGTGGTCTATGGTGCTGTATCCTCCTCGGAACTTAGCCTGCTTCGGTGGCTGAAATTCGTCGAGTCTTCGCGCTAGACGATTTGTGATGACTCTCGAAAGAACTTATATACGTGGATAAGAAGCGAAATAGGTCTGTAATTATTTAAAAGCGTCTTGTCACCCTTTTTAAAGAAGAGAACGACCATGCTCTTTTGTCACGCCTCTGGAGTTCTCCCAGAGAACAAGACAGAGTTGAAGAGCTCCCGAAGCTCGGTAGTTAATATTTAATAAAACAGTATAACTTACTAATACTCAACCAATAATAAAATTAATAACATTAAACACCCAGTGTTCTTCCTCCTCTCTCCTATTTGATGTATGCTGTGCCCAACAGGGTCTATAATTGTGACTAATGTAATTTTTTATGAGCCTTTTTCTTTTTGTTTAATTTTATCTCACATTATTCAATTTTTAAATCCGTATTTTATTTTTTTTGTTTTTCACAAATAAACCAATGTCAAAACATTGGTTAATTTTATTAATTTGGTGTTATTTATTACGACATTAAATGATTTAAGTTTTATATATGACATTAGTTTTTTACTTTTCTGACATTTTATGATTCCTGACTTTACTTTTGTACGTTTTGACATTATTTTAATATATGAATCTGGTTTTTATGATCCACTGTGTTTTTTTGCTAAAATGTATTTTTATAATAATAATTAATAATTTAGCTTTTTAGCTCGAGCGACGAATACTTCTCTCCGCCGACGACACCACCACCTGCGCGTCGACGGGGAGGACGCCGGCCGCCGGACAGCCTGGCACTTCGAGGCCCATCGGCCTCTGACAGGGTCCCCGCTCCCGGTGGAAGTGTGCAGCGCATGCGATGGACGCAATCAATTAACGAAAACGTCATGCGCGCATACTTTGGGGCTACAGAGGGGGGAAGTAAACTGACTGCGTACCGTGGTCGGATGCTCTCTCTGTTTCAGGTGCTTGAGCCAGCTGTCAACGTGTCGGCCCAACGTCTATCGGATCAGGTGCGGGTCATCCAGCGTAACCATATGCTGGATGATACCGTACTTGATAGACTGCGTGAGGAATCACGGAGTAGCCGTGTCTCGCCTGCCTTGCCTCCGGCCGCGGTGCAACTGCAACCCAGTGTATCTCCGCGACCCGACCATGTTGGTGAGGATGACGACGACGGGGCTATATCCGTGAGTACCCAATGCAATGCACGATTGAGGAGCGCTTTTGAGTGTGCATTCCGAGAGTATCGTTCCACACCGCCTGAGCTTAGACCTCGACTACCTCGTCTGCCCATGCATAAGAAAAATAGGGCGCTGGTGTGTGCTCTAGATTCACAGCTATCAAATGTGTTTGATAGCAGCAAAGATCTTGCCGATACCCACTCGATCTTGTACTGTGCGGCTGCAGCGACATGTCGTGTAGCTAATGTCAAGTTTCCCAAAACTGACAGAGCTACACGACCAGCTATACCAGCTTGGCAGTACAGGATTGAGCATCGTATCGGTGAGGCTAGAGCACTCATCGGCAAGCTTATCTGCTTCAGGGAGGGCAACACTCGCCCTAGAGTGATGCGCTTTGTGAGGCGGGCGTTTTCGGGGACTGATATCAGTTCTCGAGATTATCTGTCCCGCGTCACAGAGCGTATCGACTTTTTGAAGCAGAAGATCTATGCATGGGCAAGCCGTATTCGTCGGTACAAGCGGCGAGTGGAGCGATACACTCAGAATCGCACATTCCAGAGCAACGAAAGGTGGGTTTATAGGGCTTGGGAGCGACCCAACCAAGGTGCGACTGACATGCGCCTACCAGATAATGACGCCATGTGTTCGTTCTGGCGCGATATCTGGTCGGTACCTGTCAGTCACACCGAGGGTGATTGGACTCGGGAGGTCGAGCAAGCGTGTGATCCGATACCACAAATGGGGGCAATTACCATCAGCCCCCAAGATCTGGCTCGTGCAGTCCGTCCGTTGCCCAATTGGAAATCTCCAGGGCCAGACGGACTGCAAAACTTTTGGATTAAGTGGTTCCAAAGTTCGCACGCTCGTTTGGCATCTCAGTTCCAGTCTGCCTTAGAGTCAGGGTCGCTACCCCAGTTTCTAACGACAGGAATAACCCACCTGCTCCATAAATCGGGTAGTACTGTGGAACCTAAAAATTATAGACCGATAACATGTTTACCGACGGTCTATAAAGTTCTTACATCCATTCTGAGAGCGAAAATTAATCAACATATTGACAATAACTCCATCATGTCTGCTTCTCAGAATGGATGTAAGAATGGGTCCCGCGGTACTAAGGAGCTGCTCCTCATAGACATTGCTATTAGCCAACAGGTTCGCCGTTCCCGCAAGGATCTGGCGACATGTTGGATAGATTACAAGAAGGCCTATGACTTAGTGCCACATACATGGCTCATGAGGGTGCTGGAGTTGTATAAAATTGATGCAACACTGCGCGCCTTCCTGACGTCATGTATGGGGCAGTGGAGGACGGTCCTTCACTATCCAGGATGTCGACAGATTCAGGAAAATAGCGAACCTATAAGGATTGAGCGCGGAATATTTCAGGGCGACAGTCTGAGTCCTCTGTGGTTTTGTTTAGCCCTGAACCCTCTAAGTACATTGCTGGAGGGTTCGGGCCTGGGCTATCGGTTGAGAAGAGGTGGTCAGGTCATATCACACCTCCTTTACATGGATGATCTGAAGCTCTTTGCCCCCAACAACTTTCAACTGATGAAGCTACTGAAGGTGACAGAAACCTTCAGTGACGCCATCAGGATGGAATTTGGTGTGGACAAATGTGCAGTCATGCATGTAAAGCGAGGGGAGATTATGGAATCCGTGGGAATACAACTCTCGGATTCCATACACCTTCGATCCCTTTCCTCAACCGAAACTTACAAGTATTTGGGTATGTCGGAAGCATTAAGCATCAATGCTAGTGACGTGAAACAGTCGTTGAGGGAACGCTTCTTTGGCCGCCTGAATAAAGTACTAAATAGTCTTTTATCAGGCGGAAACAAGGTGCGCGCCTTCAACGGCTGGGTCATGCCGGTCTTGATGTATTCTTTCGGCATACTCAAATGGACTCAGACAGAACTTGACGCCCTGGATAGGAGAGTCCGCACGCTGCTTACCGCAAATCGTATGCATCACCCACGGTCATCGGTCATGAGACTGTATATCCCGCGGAAGTGTGGTGGTCGAGGCTTTTTAAATGCTAAGACCCTGCACAACCGCGAGGTATGCAGTCTTAGGGAATACTTCCAGGCCGCCGACGTGGGTATGCATCGAGATGTGGTAGCGGTGGACAAGGGCCTTACCCCGCTCTCCTTGGCTAACGAGAACTGGCGCAAACCTATAGTATTAGATACTAATGACCGCAGGGAGGTATGGCAGAGCAAGGAGCTTCACGGACGCTTCTACCGGGTCCTACATGGGCCCGATGTAGACCTTTTAGCGTCCGTGGCCTGGCTGCGATTTGGTGACCTTTTCGGGAAAACCGAAGGTTTTGTCTTTGCGATTATGGACGAAGTTATGATGACGAACAACTACCGGAAATACATTGTGAAGGATGGCACAGTTGACATCTGTCGGGCATGTCACCGGCCGGGTGAATCTATCCGTCACATTATCTCCGGTTGTTCTAGTCTGGCTAACGGAGACTATTTGCATAGACACAACCTTGTAGCCAGGATTATCCATCAGCACCTTGCTCTTAAATACAATCTTGTGGAATCGGAAGTGCCTTACTATAAGTATGTGCCCGACCCAGTTCTCGAAAATGGCAATGTCACGTTGTATTGGGATCGGTCTATCATCACTGACAGGACTATTGTTGCCAATAAACCTGACATAGTGGTGATAGACCGACTAGAGCGTCGCGCAATGATTGTTGATATAGCGGTCCCCCATGACGAGAACCTCGTGAAGGCTGAAAGAGATAAGAAAAGCAAGTATCTTGATCTGGCTCGCGAGGTTGTCGACATGTGGGATGTGAATACATCAGTCATTGTGCCGATAGTCGTGACGGCCAATGGTATAATAGCCAAGAGCCTCGACGAACATCTGAGGAGGCTCTCGTTGGGCAGCTGGATTAAGGGCTTGATCCAGAAGGCGGTACTCCTGGACACGGCGCGTATAGTCAGGAGGTTCCTCTCTCAGGAGCCCTGACCACCGGTAGCTTGGACCCTGTTCCCGATACCGGTGGGCTACTATTTTTGTATTTTTAAATGTTTTTTTATTTTATTTTTCATAGAATAATATTTAAAAATGTAAAAATATGTATATAAAATGAATAAATGGATTAATAATTTAATAATAATTTAGTTTTTAGGGTTTCGTACCCAAAGGGGAGAAACGGGACCCTATTACTAAGACTTCGCGGTTCGTCTTCTTATTTTTTTTTATTTATCGATAGGCTCGCGTTTGACCACTATCTCGCCTGATGGTAAGCGATGATGTGGTCGACGGTGAAGCACGCTTGCCTAGATGTAACCTATTCACTCTTGACTTAAAGACTCCAAGGTTGTAGCTATCAGGAAACAAAGACTCCGGCAGGGAATTGCACTCCTTAGCTGTACGTACAATGAAAGTATTCGCTTTGTACGTATGGGTGGGATGTCCACCATTTACCGGTGGCGCATTGCCGTATGTCTAGTTGTCCGTTAATGGAAAGGGCTAGGCGGCATCAAATTGTGCAGTTCCATCGCACACTCCCCGAAATGTAACCGATAAAAAACCGACAGCCCATGGCCACTTGGCGTCGATGTTCAAGGCTCTGGAGCTTTGAGGCGACCAGTGCATCGTTGCCGATAAGCCTCTTGGCCCGTTTGTCAATCGACTCAAGTGCATCAAGTTGATATTTGGCAGATCTGTCTGTCACCAGGCTGTATCTTATGAACAGTGATAGCTAGACAGTTGAAATTTTCACAGATGTTGTATTTCTGTTGCCGCTACAACAACAAATACTAAAAACAGAATAAAATAAATATTTATGTGGGGCTCCCATACAAAAATAAGTGATTTTTGCGCCGTTTTTTGCTATAATGGTACCCTTTGAGCGTGAGTCCGACTCGCACTTGGCCGGTTTTTATTTACCATTTTATGATTTCGTTTCTAAATATTGTATAATATATTTGTAAGCCTTGCTAGGCAAAACATGTCATAGCGAAAAAAAAAAAATTTGTACTTCCTACTTTATGTGGACTAAGGTTTGGACAAATGAATTATCTTTATCCTGTAAATCAAAACACATAGGTAATTGGAGAGATTGCTCCTAAATAGTCTTATTAACCCATGTTTTACCTTATTAAATAAAACCAACGTAATTGCAGTAATAGTTTACCTATTGTTACTACTTGTATTGATAATTTGACTGCCTCATTGGACAAGTGGTCGCGAACGCTACTGGCGAGCATGAGGTAGTGAGTTCGATGCCCGTGTTGGTCAAAGTGGTTTGTTAAATCTGGCATTTTTCAGTAGTCCGGCCCAGAGTCGGGTTTGTTGCCCGGTTGGTGGAATGGACTTAAACATGACTGGACAAGTGTAAGTGTGCTATAGGTACCTACATCTCTGCTTAATTATGACTGGACAAGTGTAAGTGTGCTATAAGTACCTACATCTCTGCTTAATCATGACTGGACAAGTGTAAGTGAACTATAGGTACCTACATCTCTGCTTAATCATGACTGGACAAGTGTAAGTGAACTATAGGTACCTACATCTCTGCTTAATCATGACTGGACAAGTGTAAGTGAACTATAGGTACCTACATCTCTGCTTAATCATGACTGGACAAGTGTAAGTGTGCTATAAGTACCTACATATCTGCTTAATCATGACTGGACAAGTGTAAGTGTGCTATAAGTACCTACATCTCTGCTTAATCATGACTGGACAAGTGTAAGTGAACTATAGGTACCGACATCTCTGCTTAATCATGACTGGACAAGTGTAAGTGTGCTATAAGTACCTACATCTCTGCTTAATCATGACTGGACAAGTGTAAGTGTGCTATAAGTACCTACATCTCTGCTTAATCATGACTGGACAAGTGTAAGTGAACTATAGGTACCGACATCTCTGCTTAATCATGACTGGACAAGTGTAAGTGTGCTATAAGTACCTACATCTCTGCTTAATCATGACTGGACAAGTGTAAGTGAACTATAGGTACCTACATCTCTGCTTAATCATGACTGGACAAGTGTAAGTGAACTATAGGTACCTACATCTCTGCTTAATCATGACTGGACAAGTGTAAGTGTGCTATAAGTACCTACATCTCTGCTTAATCATGACTGGACAAGTGTAAGTGAACTATAGGTACCTACATCTCTGCTTAATCATGACTGGACAAGTGTAAGTGTGCTATAAGTACCTACATCTCTGCTTAATCATGACTGGACAAGTGTAAGTGTGCTATAAGTACCTACATCTCTGCTTAATCATGACTGGACAAGTGTAAGTGAACTATAGGTACCGACATCTCTGCTTAATCATGACTGGACAAGTGTAAGTGTGCTATAAGTACCTACTTCTCTGCTTAAACTTTCGAGGAAAATGTAGGAAGTGTAATCTTATGATTTAATATGTAATGCTTGCTTTACGATATTGAACTTTATCATTTTGCTATTAACCACTAAAAACGTTTCTTCGTCTCTACAAAACTGGAACTCTCAAGTATTCAAAATTTGACTAACCTTTTTCGGTTTCTCTGTCATAGGCCTTTCCGGATCTTTAATGTAGATAAATCCATAAACAATACTAAAAAGGTTCAGAAAAGCGCTGACGCTGAATACTCCGTAGTATCCAGTCAGTTTCAGGAGGATTCCACTGAGAACAGACCCTATAGGTCCTCCAGCTGTCAAGCACAGGTTGGCTATCCCCACTCTAAACGTCCTGGACTCCGCACTAGAAATATCACTGATGTACGCAAAGACTCCCATATATGTGGTGATCCAACCACCCGTGATCGCAGGGAAGAAACCATCAAAAAACATGGTCACCTCCACAGGTAACTCGTAGAAGAAATACGCGTTCAGTATGTTGCTCAAGCACATGAGCAGGTCTCCTATGATTGGGAGCAGAATACATATCTTTCGTTTTCCAGTCCGATCGCTCCAAGCACCCAAGAAGATTATCAAGAAACTTGGCAGTGCTGTTAGAAGAACGCTCTTCCACATCTCCATTCCTGCTATAAGTTCTTGGACAGCCATCTCTTGTTTTAGGTACTTTGTTCCTTCTTTTGCAATGAGTGCATCGCAGACCTCATCGCCAAACTGCATGTTTACTCGACATGCTTTGTCCAGATTCAGGTTCTGGTTCGCTAGTCTTGACAGCACTCCAGGGATCACATAACACGCCAGAACAGGTTCCACAGTAATGTTTGCCTTTATAACTGCAATCTTCTCTTTAAAAGTTTTCTTCTTCGGTTTTTCTTTCAGTTTCAAGGGCTGTTCCTCGGGAGTGGCCATCTTTTCCGACGGCGCCATATCTACTAAGTCTTACAGGTTTGGAAAGGTTACCAGTGACATGTTGATTGCCAATCAAATATTAACTCATTGTGATAGACTTAACTATTGTTATATTTATAGATATTTTATCAGTTTTTCAAAGACGCAACCGAGGAGACAAACATTGTCTTGTTTGTTTGGTATATTTATGAAGGAGCATGCTATTTATTCTGACGTAATTTATATAATCAGGTGCCGTGATGAAATCTCTATAGATATTGATAAACTGCAATCTTCAAACACACGTTCAAAGTCTTGGTATGGATCACACCAAATTTGTACGTTCGTACTCAATACAAAAGTTACGGTTGAGAGAAATCTTTCTCTCTTGTGTAGCTAATCTAATTGGTAGTCCCTAAACAATAGCTATTCTTTACGGCATCCAATTTGTCCACTATATAAAAAATAAAGCATGCAATCTAGATCGCGGCCATCTTAATTTGCGGTTTAACACAGCCAGATGGGGATTTTCATTAAAAACTTGTTTTTAGAGATCCTATATGCGGTGTTGGAAAGAATGTGTGGGGTATAATGTTAGTGCTTTTGAAGCATTGGACTTTTATGTAAGGGTATTTTCCTAGATATTACTACAACACTAACCTTTTCTTTTCCTTTTATTGTGTGTTCGAAGAATCCTTATGTGTATAAAATACTTAAATAACTAAGACTACAAACATATACACTTTAACCAAAAACTACTCACTAACTAAATCTAAAAATATACTTAACTAAAATATGGAGTCGAAAAACTCCTCCACATCGTTCCCCACTGGTAATGTACCCAAAAGGCTGGCAGCATTGCCACGTTGTATGGCAATGCTTATTCTCTGACCAAGGTAAAAGCCAGCCCTTGGGTCACGCGAAGTGTCAACTAGGCGTTTGGAAAGATCTTTAAACAAAGCGTGAGCACTCGGACCCCACGGACCAAGAATTTCATCCTTATGTTGATTAAGATTATCTTGTTAATTGTCAAACAATGGAGAACCTATCTAAGAAGGGCGCTTTTCATTACAGGTGATCATGACTCCTAATGCTGATTAAGTGTTCACCAGAGGACAAAAAACATCCCTTTTTGAGTCATAATTACAACGATTGTCTAACAAGCTGGTGACAGCTGGGACGCTAAGACTTAACCTCCCGATTAAATCACCTAGACGAGTAAATAACATCTCAGATACTCGTAGTAAACGTTCAAGTGTTGCAAATCATGCTTCTGCACTTATCTCTTACTCTTACTTCTTGCACGTATATCTTCTTCCTCCAAACAATTCTATTATCCGACATCTCAGGTCAGTAGTCACCACTTGGCCAGTCAACATTTCAACAAAATTCCTTCGTCGACCCCATCGAGACAGGGTTCCCTTCCAGCCAGCCACATAGCCAAGTGACCATTAGTCTCTGTGAACTTGATTCACTGCACGTCCTCAGCCAGATGTGCATTTAAATTAAAAGACACGTTATTTTTATATATCTGTGTGGAGCAAGAAGAATGTGTCGCGGTAACGCTGCTCCAGAATGTGCGCGCTCTTGAGTCAATGCAATTTTATTTCGTTGTAGGGGGTTCGCGATTTCTGTGTGGTAAGGATGGGACAGGGTAGATTTTCTGGAGAAGAAAAGAATTAAAGAGAGGATGGGTAGACCTTTGCTAAGCCCCCACGGCTTAGCTGCTAAGCCGTGGGACAACAAAAACTGAGTATAAAAAAGGACGAAACATAAACATGTCTTGATTGACAGAAATCGATCTCCCGTTTCACATCCATGTTGGCTGTGTCAAGCCTAACTGGATACATCTGAACACCAATATCTTACGTATGGAATGACGGTCTACATGACCTCCACAAGCCACTAACGGGGTTACACGATAATGATTGTATAGGTTGAGCAAAAATCGTGGAACAAACGAAACAGGGCGATAGTTGCGGTAAAGGGAAGTAAAAAAAAAAGTTTGTGGTTTAGGACCTACTGCAAATAAAAGTAATTTGCGCCGTGGTACATGTTTATTAAAATCTAACAAACAGACATAATGCACATCCATTAAAAGCCATATAATTTAATAGTGACAAATTAGTATTTAATAGTAATAGTCATGCCCACAGAACAGAAAAAACGCCGTCTCTGTTCTGTGGTCATGCCTTACCTATTATAAAATTCACCCCATCTTTTTGAAATAAACCTTGAGTCGTGTGCCGTTGCCTCTAATTTCTTGTTGCCGAGAAACCTGAGAAATCTATTTTTCCGAGTAAAATTTGTTATTAGGGTTCCGTAGCCAAATGGCAAAAAACTAAACCCTTATGGATTCACCATGTCTGTCTGTCCGTCCGTATGTCACAGCCACTTTTTTTCGAAACTTTAAGAACTATACTGTTGAAACTTGGTAAGTAGATGTATTATGTGAACCGCATTAAGATTTTCACACAATAATAGAAAAAAACAATAAATTTTCGGGGTTCCCCATACTTAGAAATGAAACCTAAAAATTTTTTTTCGTCAAAACCGTGTGGGGTATCTATGGATAGGTCTTCAAAAATTATATTGAGGTTTCTAATATCTTTTTTTTTAAACTGAATAGTTTGCGCGAGAGTCACTTCCGAAGTGGTAAAATGTGTGTCCCCCCCCCCCTGTAACTTCTAAAATGAGAGAATGATAAAACTAAAAAAAATATATGATGTACATTACCATGTAAACTTCCATCGAAAATTGGTTTGAACGAGATCTAGTAAGTAGTTTTTTTTTAATACGTCATAAATCGTAAACCGCAATTTACCAAGTACGGAACCCTTCGTGCGCGAGTCCGACTCGCACTTGGCCGTTTTTTTTTTTATAATCTATAGGCTCGCGCTTAACCACTATCTCACCTGATGGTAAATGGTGATGTGGTCGACGATGAAGCACGCTTACCTAGAAAAAACCTATTTACTCTTGACTTAAAATCCCCTAGATTGTAGCTATCGGGACTCCGGCAGGGAATTCCACTCCTTAGCTGTACGCATAATAAAGGTGAAGTTATCGACACTGAGTATCGGTCTGGATCTGTTTTCAGCAGAAGGTCCAAGCAATTGGATGTGTGCGAATCAACATCCGGCACACTCGTTGCCCCCTGGACCAGCTGGGTAAGATTTAGCGAAAGCTTACGCATCTCCCGTCCAGCACGGTCAGTGCACTGGTATGGGAAGAGCCACTCCTTACTAATTGCCGTAGTACCGCTGCTTTACCGCATCAGCCGCCTAACTAAGGTACTCTGTGAGCCTGGTTGCCTGATCTCCGCTGTGCGAACGGTAGACACATGCATAGATCATTTTATCCAGAATGTGAATGTGAATCTGGAGTCCTCAAGGTTACGGAGAGGCCGATAGCAAATGTTGTCACGGGCGTACATACACACACCCACCCGCGGTTTAATAGCTATCTGCGTCTCCGTAAGTAAAAACAGCGCTGGTTTCTCATCCTCCAGGTGGTAGTGGACTCTAGAGAGATTTGAGTGCAGACCTCTAATGTTGGTGAGGTGCACTTTGTGGGGGAGGAGGTTCAGCCGCTGTTTATATCCGGTGTTCCTTTTCCTTGTCATTATCATAATGATGATAATAGGGGAAGGAAGTGAGACGAGGTTCCACGCTGCTAACCTACAGACACGCACTGAAAGGACGCCATCACTAGTCCGGAGTCTGCGGGGACGCCCGAGCCCCTCCGGAATGTCCACCGGGCCCTCCCCATCTATCGCTAACCAGCACGATGGTGCATTCCGGGTTTTTTCGACAGTTGGCGGAGCAGCTTTTCGTGTGTGGCACACTACTTGGGCCCCCAACTAGCTGCGGTTGGCCTGCAGTGACGCACCGTACCTCGGATCCCGCTACCCTCCGCAACCAGTCTGCCGATATGTCCATAACAGCGCGCGTCAGGCTGGTCTGCCTGCAGTGGAACAGCTATCTCGACCCAACTCCTTTAGTTGGCTACACCGAGCATCGTAGCAGGCCGCTTGTCTGTACGTCTTTGCCCAGTGGGTGGTCAGTTGGTCCCAAGACTTCGGCCGAAACCTACCACCAGTTAGTGTCAACTGATTTGCACCATCCGGGGACTACGGGTAGGGTATCGCTAACTTTCCTACGGACGTGGGTGACTTGGCCCCCAAAAACTCTTTAATTAATTAATTGAAAACGTAATTCCTCTGCTTAAAAACCCAGTAAACGGCTGTGAACGAATTATCTACCTAGTAAATATCTAGTCGTGCGATACTTCTAGCTAAAGTATTTCGATTACTGAACCTAATCGAAATACTTGGAGCGAGCGAGCTCGTCGAACTTGGTTAAACACCCTTTAAAATTCCTAAGATAGTATCATCTTCATATGGATTAAAAGCTAAATGGTAGGGCTTCATGCATCGTTCTAATCTTCTTTTATTGCTGTCAACGATCTGACTGCATGGTTTTTAGGGTTCCGTACCCAAAGGGTAAAAACGGGACCCTATTACTAAGACTCCGTGATCAGTCTGTCTGTCCGTCTGTCACCAGGCTGTATCCCATGAACCGTGAAAGCTAAACAGTTGAAATTTTCACAGATGATGTATTTCTGTTGCCGCTATAACAAATAATACTAAAAACAGAATAAAATAAATATTTAAGTGGGGCTCCCATACAACAAACGTGATATTTTTGCCGTTTTTAGGGTTCCGTATCCAAAGAGTAAAAACGGGACCCTATTACTAAGACTTCGCGATCCGTCTGTCTGTCTGTCTGTCTGTCCGTCTGTCACCAGGCTGTATCTCATGAACCGTGATAGCTAGACACTTAGACAGTTGAAATTTTCACAGATGATGTATTTCTGTTGCCGCTATAACAACAAATACTAAAAACAGTATTAAACAAATATTTAAGGGGGGCTCCCATACAACAAACGTGATATTTTTGCCGTTTTTTACTCGATACGATAACGGAATATGGATTACGATACGGATTAGGATACGGATTACGATAACGGAAACAGATAGACGCATGAAATATTCACAGAATGTTTAGTTGTATATAAACTTCAAAAAATAATAATTATTAAATTAAAATTAAATAAATTAATGGAGGCTCCCATACAACAAACGTGATTTTTTGGCCGTTTTTTGCTCAATATTAATAACGGCAACAGGTAGACGCTTGAAATATTCACAGAATATTTAGTTGTATATTCACTTCAAAAAATAATAATTATTAAATTAAAATAAATTAAGGGGGCTCCCATACAACAAACGTGTTTTTTTGCAGTGTTTTGCGATAATGGTACGGAACCCTTCGTATGCGAGTCCGACTCGCACTTGGCCGGTTTTTTGCGATAATGGTACGGAACCCTCCGTGCGCGAGTCCGACTTGCACTTGGTCGGTTTTTGACTTTAAAGCTTATATATGTCGCAGGGATATGATGAAAACAGGGCATTGATCAAATCTCTAAGCAAAATTGGTTCAGTGAAATGACAAAAATAACTTTTCTGTAGTAATTTAAAGGTTTATTTTGTACGTTGAATTAGTATTTGTGTGGCAGAGCCGACGGAGCCCCGCTGCGCGGGGCTCCTATTTCTGTATGCAGGGTCTAAAGTAACCTAACACGAAGGAGATGACGGGAGCTGAGTTCGCTCACTTCAGCTCCCGTCATCCCCTTCGAACCTAACCTGTCCGTGTCGGGGTGCCCTAAGCTCCCGAGCTCGCTACGCTCGCTCTTAGAGAGATTTGATCAATTCCCTGTTTTCATCATATCCCTGCGATATATACATTCAGGGGGCAAATTAAACCCTTACAAGTTTACTTGAATTAAATCTATAAGCTCAATAAAAAAACTATCTGAATATCCAATACCGACAATCATTTTTTAAATCTTGGTTGGCAGAAGTTATAATGAAAAGTCATTAAAAAAATAGGTACTTGAATGAAATTTAAACAACTATTCAACTTTATTCGGTTTAGGTTATTATTTATCGCAGTACACAATTTCGAATTCTCGAAATCTTTACACTATCACCTACTTTTAGACTTTACGACCCGAAAACTTCGGTTTTCATTCACTAACGGCTTCTTAAAGCCGAGTATCCATCAAGTAAATCTTGGTCACCTTACTTGGTTGAAAAATGTTAGGGAACGTTCGTGGCGCTTCGCCATTGTTTTCTAACACTAATTTACTGGCGACATATTTTTCTGCTTACTACGAAGAATAGTTGCCCATTCCTTTACACCTACATTTTTGGTATTGTTATGTTGTTATGTTAGATTTCGAGCTTACTACAATAGGTTTTGAGGATCTGCGATGAAATAAGCTTATTATCTTAGCGTCCTTTTGTCGTCTACAATCATCATCCGCCTATAGCAGTCCAAAGCAGGATAAAGGTAACTAAAATTTATTATTTTGCCAATCCATTAATATTGTCGTAGAACTGGTGTGGCACTGGCGAAGCACTGGTGTAGTACTGGCGCAGCAGTGGAGTAGCACTGACGTAGCACTACCGTACCACTGCCGTAGCACAGCCGTAGCACTGCAGTAGCACTGCCCTAGAACTAACGTAGCAAGTGGCAGTAGCACTGCCGTAGCAATGGCGTAGCACTACTGTGGGAGCCCCGTAGCACTGTCGTAGCATATTCGTAGCATTAACGTAGTGGTGGTATAGTACTTGAGTAGCACTGGAGTAACACTGGCGTAACTCTGACTGGCACTCCGTAGCACTGGAGTCACACTGGCATAATTCTGACTGGCACCCCGTAGCACTCTGGTGCATTCAGACTGTCCGCACTCAGTCCTCGATTTGTATCGATTTTGTATTTATTTAAAAATGAAGCTTTTATACTTGCTTTTGTAAGCAAGCATAAAAGCTTCGTTTCTAAATAAATTAAAAGAAAAAGAAAATAAAAGTGCTAGCTGGATTGGATAAAGGCCCGCCCTGCCACGCCGTAACCGGCTCCATATCGCTTCACTTCCGCCTTCTGTGTGACGCTAAAATAGTACCTATTTGTATTAGTTAGTAAACACAATATTGTGTGCATTTCCGAGACAACTTTAGTCTCTTTGTTGATCAGTGGTTATTATTAGCTTGAAGTCATCAGAACGTACAGGACGTTGTACTGGTAAACCTGTCACAAACATGGAAAACATTTGTTTTATTAGCAAATACTGCGATTGGCATTCGGATAGTTGAAGTCATTTAATTCACTGTTCACTTCATATGTAAGACGCCTAAATGACACCTAAATAATCGAGGTAGAAATCCTGGAATTTGAAGAAAGAAATTGTTACCTACCTACCCAGGACTAAATATGGCGCGATTAAGTCTTAGGCCTCTGCCTCGAATCTTGCGGGCAGCGGGGCGGCGGCGCGGACAACGCAGACCTGTTCTCGAAACCAGCGGGCAGACCGCGCGGCACTATAGCGGCGTAGTGTTGTGTTCGTGATTGTGTCGTCGAGATATTTGTTATTATTCACGAACGAAATGTCTGAACAACGGCGACAACATTTTTTTGATTCAAATTTATTCATAACGCTCGATTTATTGTGGGTAAAAGAAGAAGTGAATCCCTACTATAGGGCAAGGACTTGCGAGTTTTATCGAAATCATGAAGAACAGAGACAATGTCCTGACAAATTCTACGACTACACCAGAATGAGTGTAGAATCTTTTGACTATATTCTTGAAGCTATCAAGGTCGATTTGTTAATTAAACTGGTTAATTACTCTTCTATTTTTATGTTTATGTAGTACTTAACTTGGCGCCATTGAGTCAGAAAGTGGTTAGTCTGTCTTCAGTCCGTCCACTATCAAGCAACATGGACGTTGGTCTCATGTCACTGGACTACATTGCCTGCCTTTAAGGCAGCATAGTTCCTCAAACATTTCTTACTCTGTATGTGCTAACAAACCTAGCTAGGCAAACCTCGTGAGAAAACCTGCATGACTAAAACATTTCCGCCTCGCAAAAACATGCGTTTGCATCTTTGTTTGTTCTTAGTCTCTGTTTGCTACTTTTGATAAAATGCCTACAAATCTTTGCATTTATTGTCTGTTCTTTTTCGCCTAGCCATACGTCTAATATCAACAATAAAAATTAGGGATCGTTGCATCCAAAGAAATATTTTTCAGTGTATTCCTAAATTCAAATTCCAAATAATTATTTGCAAGAAAATACAGTTTACAAGGCATCTTACAGCCTTAAAGTCATTGTATTCTGCCTGCAAGCTAGCGTGCAAATAATTAATATTTAAATCTCATTATTATGCAGAAATATTATTATATTATTAGTACATTATTACCTACCGTAGTTTGTGTTTCCCGATAGCTACAACCTAGGGTTATTTAAGTCAAGAGTGAATAGATTACTTCTAGGCAAGCGTGCTTAACCGTCAACCTCACCGTTGCTTATCATCAAGTTTGATAGTAGTCAAGCGCGAGTCATAAACGATAGCTTGATCTCTGCGACATATGTCAAACTGACGTATACGTTATTGTTAGCCTGTCAAGCGCTATTGTTACTGTACTGACAGCTGTCGCAGAGATCAAGCTATCTTTTATGAAGTATAAGTTGTTTGTTTGTTAGTAGAATGTAGTCTCTGTAAGTAGATACTTATCCTTTAACAAATTCATTTATAGAAAGCTACAGTATCGTTGAGTGCATTAACTAATATTTATTTAGGTTTAAGATCCGGTATAAGAAATATATATGTTTTTTACATACATATGTTTTTTTTTTTATGTTATGGCTTAATCGCACGGTTTGTGCATTTAGCCAGTGTCACGTTTAGAATAGAAGTTCTAGTTTCTTTAGATTTTAGTCCAATGTCCTAGTTAGGCCCCAATAAAATGGCGGTTACTTTATTGGAAGCTTCTAAGGAGTTTTGTCGGCAACATGTACAAACTCATTTTCTACCACTGTTTTACTTGACCTCACTCGTGCACGTTCACTAATATTATTAGAATAAAAAACCACAATTTTAACACTATTAATATTAAATTTAACACAATTTTAGGAAAATAAAACAAAGAAGCAACATAGACGCCATAACGTGCCCGCCAAAAACCCCACATCATATGTTGTTTATTGATGATAAGTATTATATGGTAGCTCGCAGAACGGATGGCCGATGGGGCCGAAAAGTTCTGGAATGGTGACCGCGAACAGGAAGACGATACGTTGGAAGGCCTCCCACTAGGTGGACCGATGACCTGGTTACGGTTGCGGGAAGGCGCTGGATGCTAGACGCATGGGATCGGTCAATGTGGCCTGGGGGAGGCCTATGTCCAGCAGTGGACGTCTTTCGGCTGAAATGATGATGATGATGATTATATGGTAGATAATATAGAAGTACATTGATACATCGCAAATAGGTTGGCCTAGCTGAATCGCGTACCGATGAAGTTACATAATTAAATTTGTAATTAAATTTTTTGATAAGGCAACGGTTGGATTGGGAATAAAATAACTTTCCATTTCATATGTAATTTGATTAAAAAAGGAGGCAATTTATTAAATTATCTCAAGTAAAATTTACATAATATAAAATACTTAATTAACAATAACTATACGCGTATAAAAGTGCCCAGAACGCTGGCAGCATTGTAACGTTGGATGGCAATGCTGATACTCTGGCCAAGGAAAAGCCCGGCCCTCTGGTCACGTGAAGAGTCGACTAACCGTTTGCTTACATCTCAAAATATTCGAAGAGCACTCGGGCCCCATGGACCTAAAGTTTCGATTAAATAACTCATGAGGGTATAGGTGTCAATAATGCTTACCTACTCACCTGTTTATACCTGGCAACTCCATAGTTGCGCAGAGGAGAAAATAGGTAACCTTTATTTTCATAAATAACAAAACGAGCAAGTAGATCGAAAACATTTTTATAATACGTCATGTGTCATTGTACCTATAATATACTATATATCTACCATATGAATCCCTATTTCCCTTGGTCACGGCACCACGCGTGAACGGCTGGACCGATTTCGCTTATTCTTTTTTTGTTGTGTTTCTTATTGTTAGGAGTAAGGTTCTTATGAAAAAAAAATAGAATAAGAAATTGGTACCTTACCTACATGGGTAGGGTAGGTATGTAGGTAGAGTAGGGTAGGTAGGGTAGGGTATGTATGGTAGGGTAGGTAGGGTAGGGTAGGGTAGATAGGGTAGGGTAGGTAGAGTAGGGTAGGTAGGGTAGGGTAGGTGGGATCGGGTAGGTAGGGTAGAGTAGGTAGGGTAGGGTCGATTGGGTAGGGTAGGGTAGGTAGGGTGGTGCAGGTAGGGTAGGGTAAGGTAGGTAGGGTAGGGTAGGTAGGATAGATGAATGTTTGGTGTTTTTATGGCAGAACAAAGTTTACCGGGTCAGCTAGTACCTATACCTATATATCTACCATATACTCCTTATCATTATTTAATAACATATGAGGGTACATATTTCTTAAACCGGATCTCACACTATTAGGCACAATGCAAGGTTCCAGTGAATTACTTAGGCCACGGAAACAAAGCCACGGATAAAAAAAAAACTTAAAACGCAATCCACATCGAAATAAACTCCCATTGTCGCACTTCAATTGGACATATTTCTTTTAAAATAGTACAATGAACTTATGTACGATTCTTTTAACCTTTTGCGACGTTAAGACAATACCTCCTTTATGTGGATAGCTTGTATTGCAAATAAAACAGTCTAGCCCCGTTAATATGTGGACGGTAAAACTATTATAAGGTTATGACCCGGCTGTAGGGTAGGTTGTAAAACGAAAGAAAGTAATATAAACACGGGGATATACGTAGAAATGTATGGTCAACAGCTTAGCTGGAAGATTCAAGAAAACATTCTTGGTTTATGCTTTACTACATGTTACAACGATTTTTGATAGCCTTCAACTTATTCATTCACCATATTCATGAAGATTTAAATCTTTACTTTAATGGAAAGTTTGTTGCGCCACTTCTTCATCACATCAAATATATTAGAGGAAGCGTTGTTTTAGCTTCAACGCTGATTTAAAAAACTATAAAAAAATGGTAATTAAAAAAATCAAAAAACCCGACTGCTTGAAAAGCAAACTGACAGACATAAACAAGAAGAAAATCATGCTGCACATATTCGCGAGCTGGCGGACCAAAACCAGATGTATCCTCCGACTGCACAGCATGATTTTCTTCTTGTTATGTCTTTTTAGTTTGCTTTTCAAGCAGTCGGGTTTTTTCATTTTTTAATTAACTTTTTTTATTTACAACGTTTTAGTTATTTTCTTTTAGAATTAGGTACTTTTAAACATATGTGTTATATATTTTTGAAATCGCCTCTTAAAATCCTTTATTTTGATACCCCACACGGTGGGTCTGGAAGAAAAAAATATTTTTGTCCCCCACAAAATGGCGCCCAAAATCCGCCGTTTGGTCTCTAGAACGCCACATAGGAACAAACATACATACATAGACTGATAAACACATTACCCTCCTTCGGCAGTCGGGTAAAAAGCCAAAAATTATTCCTCGCATAAAAGATAACTGATATTGGCTAAATCTGCCCTACTAAAAGGGCAAACCACTAATTCAGGTAATTTTATAAGTTGAGGATGTGTACAGATAAATATGGTATTGATTTCATTTTCAACAAGAAACCAAATACAAATAGGAATAGAAAACAAAATAAAATAAATTTGTATGCGGTTAATAACCACTTTGCAGCTTAAACTTTATTGATCAAATATACAGAGCCAGTTTCGTCGTAAATTCATAATAGCTTATATCTAGAAGGAGCAGTCTCATGGGTAGGACATGGTGGAGACATGATGGTTAATTTACAATAGTTTAAGTGTGTCCACCGATGTAGCAAAGGAAGGTATCAGAAATGTGAGCAATGTTGCACCCAATGCATAAAGTGCTAACACAAAATGTTCAGGCGCTTCATACATTGATAGGCACTTTGCGACACAGAACTAATGGAGATAACAGCTTTATACAAATATAAAATTAATATTAACATAAGGATGGCAGAATCATTCATCCGGTAAGCTAGTGGTGGTCGTTAAGCTGTTGTCATCAGATGAGGTGCTATGCTCTTAGGCAGCAGGCTTCTCAGACTTCTCATCAGCGACGACGGTGGCGTTAGTCGCGACGGAGCCGGCCTCGTCAGGTGACACCGTGCATGCAAGTGCTGGGAACTTCTGGTACAGAACAGCGCGGTATCTAGGATGGCTGATACCATATACAATAGGGTTGTACACGGCATTAGCCTTAGCGAACAGTGAGCCCCAGATAGTAGCCAGAGGACTGATGGGCGCGCTCTCGAACACCCCCGTGTAGTTGATCACAAGGTATGGGGTCCACGCCATGAACCACAGGGAGATGGTCATCAGAGCCACCTTAGCCAACTTGCACTCAGCGCTGGTATTAGCCGCCTCGGATGACCTGAGCGAAGCCACGTTCATTTTCTTAGCCTGATCCCTCATAGCCTTTTCGTGAGCGGTGACAGCCTGGACGATGAAGTAGTAGGAGTAGATGATAAGCAGCAGAGGTAAGAAGTACACGAACACGGAGTAGACAACGATGTAGCTTCGGCTCAACCAATCCTTGGACAAGTAGTCAGTTCCGCAAGCAGTCATGTTTCCCTCAGGTACATACCGGTTCCAGCCGAAGAAGGGCGCAAGGGTCCATGCGAGCGAGAACAGCCAGATTCCGAGTATGCGTTGAAGAGCTCCAGTCTTGGTCATTGGTTTAGCGGCGATACCCTTCACGATGACGTTGTAGCGGTCAAAGGCGATCATGGTCATGGTCCAGATTGATGCGCATCCAAATAGTGAGCCAGCGCAACCGTACAGTTCACAGGCAAACGGACCAAATACCCATGTTTCGTTATAGCAATTAATAACCATAGCCGGAGCCATAGCGCACATCATCAGGAAGTCTGAGAAGGCAAGGTTTACTACCAATAGGTTGGATGGTGTCTTCAGGCTCTTCGTGGATGAGAATATGTAGATGACCATGCCGTTGCCAGCAATAGAGATGAATCCGAGAACGCCGATGACGAATCCCAAGAGTGCGTGCCAGAGAGGGTTCATAGGAGGGAACTGGTACCAGTGAGCGTCGACCATGTGGAGCATGTCGGCTGATACTTTGTCCACGACGGTCTGGTTCGCCACTCCGTGCACCGCCGCTTGGCCTCCCCAAGCTTGCAGGGCTGCCATCCCAGGACCATTTCCTGCCATTGTAATGTCGGTTGTAGTTTTTTCAATTTGTAATCAGGAGAAATCTCGGCCGGAGATGTTGTTACAAGATACTGGAGAAAATCGTTAGACGAACTACTCCAGTCTGTAAGGTGAGCCCGTAATGCGGGAGCCGAAGAAGTGGAGACTACTCGTCTTTTGCCGTACCTCCAACGTCTTATATACTCAAACCTTAAGGATTAAACATTACGTCGCCAAGAAAATCGATATTCATAATTAGATATACGAATCTAAGAAGGTAAGCTCAAGACTTAGTAAAATTTGAGTAGTAGGGGTGGGCCCGTGTTGTTGTAAAGGTTCCGTAACAATACATTAAAACACACATGGATAAGTGTGAGGACTTCAGGAGTAGAAGTGTTTGCTCGGCAATATAATGTTAAAGGCGACCACTCAAAGAAAAATCGGCTAAGTGCGACTCGGACTCGCGCACCAAGGGTTCCGTATAAACAGTCATCAAAATAATTAGGTAACATTACGGAATTTAATTAACAACGAAAGCGAACATATTGCTAACGAAAAGATTCAGGGACATAATTAACTTTGCCGTTGGAAAACTGCTGTCCCCATACATCGCCCAATAGGTTGCGGTCAGTACCAACTGCAAATAAGATCCTAATCGATTTCTTTTTACCCGACTGCCGAAGGAGAGTAATGTGTTTATCAGTCTATGTATGTATGTATGTAAGTATGTATGTATGTATGTATGTAAGTATGTATGTATGTATGTATGTATGTATGTTTGTTCCTATGTGGCGTTCTAGAGACCAAACGCGTGTGCCGATTTTGATGGTTCTTACGTCAATCGATTCGTCTTAACCCCGCGAGTGTCACTGGCTACATTAAAATTGTAAAATAGGAAAATGGCGGTTCTTGGGCGCCATATTGTGGGGGCCCATGTATTGTTTTTCTTCCAAACCTATCGTGTGGGGTATCAAAATAAAGGGTTTTAAGAGGTGATTTCAAAAATGTTTAACACTTATATGTTTAAATGTATCTAATTCGAAAAAAAGTAACTAAAAAGTTGTAAATAAAAAAAGTTAATTAAAAATATCAAAAAACCCGACTGCTTGCAAAGCGAACTAAAAAGACGTAAACAAGGAGAAAATCATGCTGTGCAGTCGGAGGATACATCTGGTTTTGGTCAGCCAGCTCGCGAATATGTATCCTCCGACTGTACAGCATGATTTTTAGGGTTCCGTACCCAAAGGGTAAAAACGGGACCCTATTACTGAGACTTCACTGTCCGTCTGTCTGTCTGTCTGTCTGTCTGTCTGTCTGTCTGTCACCAGGCTGTATCTCATGAACCGTGATAGTTAGACAGTTGAAATTTTCACAGATGATGTATTTATGTTGCCGCTATAACAACAAATACTAAAAACAGAATAAAATAAATATTTAAATGGGGCTCCCATACAACAAACGTGATAGTTTTGCCGTTTTTTGCGATAATGGTACGGAACCCTTCGTGCGCGAGTCCGACTCGCACTTGGCCGGTTTTCTCCTTGTTTACGTCTTTTTAGTTCGCTTTGCAAGCAGTCGGGTTTTTTGATATTTTTAATTAACTTTTTTTTTTGATGTAACTGTTACTGTAAAAGCCGGAACTACGGTAAAACCTAGGATTTACAGGTAAAATCTAAGATTTACCAAGTCTTTCTAGTAAAAATCCGTAATGATCTACGATAATCTCTAATTTCGGGGTTTTACCAACAATCACACGGTATATCTTCGGATTTTCCACAGAAACTAGTAAATTGATAAATTTTAATCAACATTCATCATTTCAGCCGAAAGACGTCCACTGCTGGACATAGGCCTCCCCCAGGCGTCGCCACATTGACCGATCCCGTGCGTCTCGCATCCAGCGCCTTCCCGCAACCTTAACCAGGTCATCGGTCCACCTAGTGGGAGGCCTTCCAACATATCGTCTTCCGGTTTGCGGTCGCCATTCCAGAACTTTTCGGCACCAACGGCCATCCGTTCTGCGAGCAATGTGCCCTGCCCACTGCCACTTAAGTTTGGCAATTCTTCGGGCTATGTCGGTAACTTTGGTTCTCCTGCGGATATCATCATTTCTGACGTGATCACGCAAGGAAATTCCGAGCATAGCCCTCTCCATTGCCCTTTGGGTGACTTTAAGCTTTCTGATAAGGCCCATTGTGAGCGACCACGTCTCGGTCCCATAGGTGATCACTGGCAACACACACTGGTCATAGACTTTTGTCTTGAGACATTGCGGTAAATTGGACGAGAAGATACCACGCAACTTCCCGAACGCTGCCCAGCCGAGTCGGATTCGACGGTTGACCTCTTTCTCGAAGTTGGATCTACCCAACTGGATCGTTTGTCCCAGGTAGACATAATCATCTACAACTTCAAGTAAACAGTCTCCGATCTTGATAGGAGTGGGTGTTACATGGGCATTCATCATGACCTTGGTTTTGTCCATGTTCATTTTAAGACCCACTCTTTCGGAAGCTCTATTGAGGTCATCGAGCATTGTACTGAGGCTCTCCATGGTCTCAGCCATGACCACTATGTCGTCGGCAAACCGAAGGTGAGTGATGTACTCGCCATTAACGTTGATGCCAAGCGACTTCCAATCCAGAACCTTGAAGACATCCTCCAGCGCAGCAGTGAACAGTTTCGGAGAAATGACGTCTCCCTGTCTCACGCCGCGCTGGAGAAGGATTGGTTTCGAGGTCTGATCCTGAAGACGGACTGACATGGTGGCGTTTTTGTACAAACACTTCAACACCTCAATGTACCGGTAGTCGATCTGGCACCGTTGGAGAGATTGCAGTACTGCCCAAGTCTCGATCGAATCGAAGGCTTTCTCGTAGTCCACAAACGCTAAACAGAGAGGCAGGTTATACTCTTCGGTCTTCTGTATGACCTGCCGCAGCGTATGTATGTGGTCTACGGTGCTAAAGCCTTTTCGGAATCCGGCTTGTTCGGGAGGCTGGAAATCGTCAAACCTGCGCGCGAGACGATTCGTGATGACTCTTGAAAACAACTTGTAGACATGACTAAGAAGTGAGATGGGCCTATAGTTCTTCAGTCGGGCATTGTCGCCCTTCTTGAAGAAGAGTACCACCACACCCCTGCACCATGCCTGTGGCGTTTTGCCCTCGAGTATGACGGCATCAAACAGCTTCTGAAGGGCCTTAAGGACCGGTTTTCCACCCGCCTTCAGGAGTTCAGCCGTGATTCCGTCATCACCCGGCGCCTTGTTGTTTTTAAGCTGTTTCAGAGCCATCCTAATCTCGTACAGGCTGACGTCCGGGATATCTTCGGTATAGTGTCGGGTCAATCTAGCTCTTGGGTCGTTTGCTAGACTCGCAACGGGCTTGCTGATTGATGTGTACAGCTGCCCATAGAATGTCTCGATCTCCCTCAGAAGCTCCGGTTTGGCGGATACGATCCTGCCATCGTCGGTCTTCAGTCTCGTGGGCTGGCTCTGCCCAATAGCCAGATCCCTTGCAAATACCTTGGAGCCTTTATTTCGCTCAATCGCGTCTTTAATACGCTCGGTGTTAAAGCGGCGGAGGTCTCTTTTCAAGGATTTAGAGATCTGTCTATTGAGCTGCCGATATTTGCACGCCTCATCTGAAGACTGCAGGATCATATCACGCCTCTCCTTCATAAGCTTGAGAGTAGGATCAGAGAGCTTTTTGTTTCTATCTGTACGACGGGTCTTGAAAAACTTAGACCCGACCGTATGGACAGCTTCCACGAACCCGTCATTGTATTCGTCCACTGAGCTCCCTAGGCACTCGAAACGATTCTGGAGTTCGAGCTGAAAGCTCTCGGGGTTTTGGACCTGAATCTGTGCTGGACGGAGCGTGGACTTCATCAGTCGAGACCTTTCAAGCTTAATATTAATGTTCAATGTGCCTCTTACCATGCGGTGATCGCTCCCGGTTTTTACCGAATTGATCACAGAGACATCATTGAACATTTGCTTCCTGGTTGACATGATGAAGTCGATCTCATTTTTTGTTGCACCATCGGGGCTCTGCCAGGTCCACTTCCTATGTTCACGCTTTTTGAAGAAGGAGTTCATGTCATAAATTTTAATGTCAAAGTCAAAATCAAATATATTTATTTCAACTAGGCCATTATGCGGCACTTTTGAACGTCAAACATTAAATCTAAATTAAAAATGTACAAGTTGACTTACAAAAATTGACTCTACCGTGCATTCGGAAAGTAGCTTGTTATGGAGAAGAACGCACAAGAAACTCCATACCTACTCTTTTAAAAAAAAAAATGTGTAATGTCTCGCAGCGTTGCCAGAAGGTTACATTTCTTACATTTTTCGTAACTTTTGACCCCCTCGCGTAACATGTAAGTAATTTTTATATTTAAGGCAATTTTCGTAACTTTTGAGAGTAACGAGATTTGTAATATTAGATTTTTATTGCAAACAGTTTACGAACGCATCCAAATTGAACCACATATTCAGAGATGGCTCTGAATGAAACGCGCCATGACAAAATGAAACATATTGCATAAATTAAAGGTTGATTTTGCTTGAGCGCGTGCGCGTACTTTTCCTACTACGCGAGTTCGCGCGGTTTCGTAGGATATTTTTCAGATACCTCGGGCCAAATACTTGCAAAATTGGTCATTTTGTGAATTGGACATTTTAAGAATTAGACGTTTTGGGAATTGGACATTTTGTAAGTTGGACATTTTGGGAATTGGACATTCTGAACCTGAACGACGAAAAATTGCCAGCCAAAAACCAAAAGCCCAATAGCAGTCATCTTTTGGCTGAAACCAGCAGAACGACAGGTGAAACTACATTCTACTATCAGATGTTAGTTAGTTCAGTTAATATACAGTCGGGAAAAAGGAATAAATATATAAAACTAGCTGTTGCCCGCGGCTTCGCTCCCGTGGGCCACCCCACAGGACCCGATTTCGGGATAAAAAATAGCCTATGTCACTCAGGAATAATGTAGCTTTCTATTGGTGAAAGAATTTTTCAAATCGGTCCAGTAGTTTCGGAGCCTATTCGGTACAAACAAACAAACAAACAAACAAACAAACAAAAAAATCTTTCCTCTTTATAATATTATTAGTATAGATGAAACTAGAGCCTGTTTTATCATAAGATTAAATACACCATACCACCACAAGATTAAATACACTACATCATAGATTCCTTTATATTCCATCAATTTGGCTCCGACCGCAAAAAAAAAAAATGTTACTTTTGCAGCATAAATGTAACATTTCAGGAAATGAAACGTAACTTTTGACTTAAGGGCCCTGGCAACACTGTGTCTTTGACTCATTATGACACGAAATGATGAGAAAAATTAAAGACTGATTGATTAGCTTCACCAAATGATCATGATGATGATAGTCTATTTTGGAGCCGTGCACGAATTTGACACATTCCTCCTGCAGATATCCTCATTTCCGATGCGGTCACACAAGGAAACTCTGAGCATAGCCCTCTCCATTGCCCTTTGGGTGACTTTAAGCCTTCTGATGAGGCCGATTTATTCGTTTATTTATTCTCGCACTGGAACACAGCATTTCCACCAATGGAGCACAAACTTGAGTTTTTTTTTTTTTTTTAACAAACAGATCGTGATTCGAATAGTAGACTTCGCAAAAAAAACATCTAACAAACAATAGCTAATCAATCAATCCTTAATTGTTCTCATCATTTCGCATCATAGTTTGTCATAGACATTACAATTTTTCGACATTTAGACTGCTCTGTGGGAAATCCTAAGATTTACCGTGTGATGGTTAAAGACCGATTTTAGCAATTATCTTACGTCATTTCAACTTAACAGACTTGGTAAATCCTAGGTTTTATCCTAGTTCGGGCTTTTACAGTAACACAGCTAATTACGAATTTACGGTTTGAGATTTTTTTCCTTTGTTGTGCAATATGACATTGCTTCTTGCCAAATTTCATGATTCTAGGTCAACGGAAGTACCCCCCCGGTGGGTTCCCGCATTGTCGAGGCGGGGGGGCTCAGTAACCGTGGCTTGGTCACCCACGGTGAAGCGAAGAGGAACCCGAGGAGGGGCCGCTCGTCAGGGCTTTTGCCGATAAGCCGACGACGTAGCGGCCAAGATGTAGGTTGCGGTGCCGCTCCATAACAGGCGACATCGCAACTGAGGCGGGCCGTGATGTCGTATGGGGTCTCCCAAACCCATACGATATCACGGCTGAGGGTTGGAGGCCGCGGCGGGAGAGGAGTGCCGGTATTGCGGTGCGCCGCTCTCCCTACCTTCCGCGGCCTGGACGGGGTCGCCACCGTCTGATGGCGGACGCGGTGGGGCCGCAGGGGAAGAGGAGTGTCGGTATAGCATTGGCCGCTCTCCCTATCCCCTGCGGCCGAAACATGGTAGGTGGCGGGGCCATTGACCTTGACCCGTCACAAGGGGACCAAGGGTGCCATACACGGGGTCGTCTGGCACCCATGTACTGGTTTGGTCCCTGGGGTGGTCACGGCGCACAGTGTGTTCTGGTGCGCCAGTGATGGGGGGTAATCCCCAGAGGAGGGTCCGGTGACGGACAGCCGCGGCGGCTTCGCGGTGAGTGAGCATGAGCATACCTAAACGAAAAACAAAAAAAAAAAAAAGGTCGACGGAAGTAACCTATATAGGGTTTGATTCTCTTGCAAGTGTCTAATATGCGGCATTTATTCGGCAGTTTCATATTCACCGTTCCAAGGAATTGCAGACTTGAGTATATGGTATTAATTTCAACTTGATACCTCCACGCGTTCCTGAGAAAAAGGTTCTGACAGACGGAATATCGTTTCCTACGTACAAATTTACAGTTTTCGGATGTTTTCCTTTATTTGTGCTTTAAGGCATTCATTAAGCCTTTCATGATTCTAATGAATCGGGAAGTACACTGTAGGTTTTGATTCTCTAGCTATTCGTCAAAACGTGCATAGACGGCCGTAAGTATTTCTTGATAGCGTTGATTCAGAAGTAGTTTTTTTCGCAGATCCAAGTGATTACAGACCTGAGTTTATAGTACATTACTGCAGCGGCCAGCAAAAGAGGCATTGATGGACGAACGTGTAAATGTGGGCCGAGGTGAAGCCGAGGCACACATACGTAAGTCCATCAATGCCTAGTTGTGGCCATGCTTGTATAGTACTTTTCTCAAATAATGCGAGAAAATTAAAACTAAGTAGCACCTAGAACTTCCATTTCCACGCGTTCCATGTTTCAAAAACACACACATGGAAAAAGTATAGATTTTCTTTTTTTTATGTAGTTAGATACAAATTTACAGTTTTCAGATCCTTTACTTATACTATAAAACATTGCTTCTTGCCAAATTTCATGATTCTAGGTCAACCGGAAGAATCCTGTAAGGTTTCGATTCCCTTACCCTTTTCCCTTTTCTTCCAGACCTATCGTGTGGGGTATCAAAATAAAGGGCTTTAAGAGCTGATTACAAAAATATATAACACTTATATGTTAAATTGTACCTAATTCTAAAAAAAGATAACTAAAAAGTTATAAATAAAAAAAGTTAATTAAAAAGTTCGCTTTTTAAGCAGTCGGGTTTTTTGAATTTTTTAATTAACTTTTTTTATGAATGGATTGATTTTCGTATTTGTACATGAAGTCTAAATAAATAAATGATTTAGTACTTTGATTTTTTCACAGCTCCCAGTGATTGCTGACCTGCGTATAATGATATTGATTTCAACTTGATACCTCCACAGTTCCACACGTTCCAGAGAAAAAGGGCTTGACACACGGACAGACAGATAGACAGACAGACAGACAACGAAGTGGGGCCTGGGTTCCGTTTTATCCTTATTGAGGAACGGGTTCATAAAACATTTAGCAAAAAATTAAGGGACGGCAAGACAAGCCTGTTTGAAGCCAGGCGTGAAGCACTTTTGTTATTTACGGCCTTGAATTAATTTTGAGTAATTCTTCATGAAATACCACGCCGCAAATATATGGCACGGTAAGCAATTCGGTATGGTACTATATATAATCAAAATATGCAACAAACTGACCTAAATTCTACAGAAAACCATTGCTGTCCTCTTTCCTTTGATACATTTCGTTCGACCCTTGCCCCAGTGTAACCTGATCACCCGTGGATTTAAATACCATACCATAAGTCCTTGTCATGTGTACCTAAATAATATTATTATTTATAGTAAACTTAAAAGGAATAATTAAGAAATATGTTCTTGCGAAAATGCAATAAACGGTCAGACCTGGAACTGTCATAACATAAACATCACGGCTGTATCGCAATAGGGTAAATTAGGTAATAGACGGTGGGTTTTCGCTACCGACTAACCTGGTTAGACCAACCTGGGCATCGAGACAGGCACATATCTAGACTTCGGGTTAGTGAAAATTCTTAGCTCAATCTGGGAATCGACCCAGGCAAAAATCTGGACTACGGTGTAATGAAAAAATTCATACCCTAACTGGCCTGGACCTCATTCTCAGCAGTTTGCTTCCAATTATTGAACATGATAGTTGATTTCATGATATAGATTAGTACCTATTTGTTCCTAGCGATAACCAGCGCCACGTATCGAAGTAGCAGCAATACCGCAGGAAAGGACATTTTATATATTTTTGCCATTTTTTTTTTGTAATGTTGGGCTTCTAGGTGGCCATAGTTCAAGCTACATCGTTTGAATCCTATACGTAAGGTCCCTATTATTTAAATTAGTGGTGGCCTGGCGGCCTAAGAGGATAGCGAGCAGAACAATCACTCGCGGCCACGTTCGCCTCGCGCGATAACCAAAAAGCTTACAATTGAAACACTTTTTTTCTTTTTATAAAACGGTATTTCATCATCATCATCATTTCAGCCGAAAGACATCCACTGCTGGACATAGGCCTCCCCGAGGCGTCGCCACATTGGCCGATCCCGTGCGGTTATTCGTAACAATAAAATACAATTGGTTCAGTTAACAACATTGCAAAAAGAACAAGAGCTTCACAAATATCTACCGCCCACTTGGAGCCTCGCAGCGGTTAAGGCTCCTCCTCCCCAAATTTCTGCCACGGTGGCCAAACTCAGCGGCACGTGAGTATCTATACTATAATATATCTATACTAATAATATTATAATATAATATATAATAATAATAATAAAACCTCCACAACCGCGAGATATGCAATCTCAGAGAATATTTTCTACACGCCGACGTGGGTATGCATCGAGATGTAGTGGCAGTGGACAAGGGACTCACCCCGCTCTCCTTGGCAAATGAGAACTGGCGCAAACTGTAGTGCTTGAGACTAACGACCGCAGGGAGGTATGGCAGAGTAAGGAGCTCCACGGACGCTTTTTCCGGGCCCTACATGGGTCCGATGTAGATCAGTCAGCGTCCGTAGCCTGGCTGCGTTTCGGTGACCTCTTTGGAGAAACCGAAGGTTTTGTCTGTGCATTTATGGACGAAGTTATCATGACGAATAACTACCGGAGATTTATTGTGAAGGATGGCACGGTTGACATCTGTCGGGCATGTCACCGCTCGGGTGAATCGATCCGCCACATTATCTCTGGTTGTTCTCGGCTAGCTAACGAAGAGTACTTGCATAGGCACAACCTTGTAGCCAGGATTATCCATCAGCAACTCGCTCTGAAATACACTCTTGTGCAAGGCCGTCTTTAACTATGCTGGGGCCCTTGGGCACACAAGAATTTGGGGCCCTTTTGGAAAGTAAAGAAAGCGAATTATACTAAAAAATGTCTACTACGATCTTCTATATATTATTGGTAATCAAATATATAATATAATAATTATGTCATTAATGATATTAGTATGCTACTGGGTGTTTGGTTTCTTTCGGGATTTCTGTTTAGCAAAATCTTCTATTATATCCTAAAAGTAAATTTTTTGAAGGATGTCACTTTCTATGCACATAATTGACAAATTACTTAGTCGTTCTTGTAAAATTGTTGTTTGCAATTCATTTTTTATTCTCTTATGCTGCGAAAATGAACGCTCTCCACTACAATTGGTAACCATTAGGCAAAGGAATATTCTTGTAACAACTTCAACGTTTGGAAGTTCCTTCTCATTTATATGACTTTTATGAGGTTAAGTAAGGTTAATATATTCAAATCCGCTGATTGCTTTGCTATGTTTTTTAAATATTGGAAAACATTCTATTTTGAGTTCATATGCCTTAATATCTTTATGATAAAATTCATTACATTTTTCCAAAATTTTGGCTAAAATTTTAAGACAAAAGTACAGCTTGGCAAAAAAGAGTCTGACGCGGTGACAGTTGGAACTAAAAATAAAACTAACTAGTTAACTAAAATAACCTACCTATTACTTGCCTATTGTTACCTAATAGTACTAAGAGTAATTAGAGTAACTAAAAATTTAATAAAAAGTATCAAAAACTGTTGAGTTATAGTATTTCGGGGTATACATGTGCGATAGTGGCGACCTCATTTATTCCACTCTTTTTTGCCAAGTTGTAAGTTTTATTTTCGACCCCGGGTGCTCACTGTTACTGAAATGTTTTGAGAATAAATCTGAGAGAAATTGTCGGTTGTCGGTCCTTCGGGGCCCCCTGAGGATGGGGGCCCTGGGCACGGGCCCCGTGTGCCCGTATGGTAAAGACGGTACTGCTCTTGTGGCATCGGAGGTACCGTACTACAGGTATGTGCCCGACCCAGTTCTCGAAAATGGCAATATCACATTGTACTGGGATCGGTCCATCATCACTGACAGGACTATTGTAGCCAATAAGCCTGATATTGTGGTGGTGGACCGAATCGAGAGACGTACAATGATTGTTGACATTACCGTTCCGCATGACGGGAACCTCGTGAAAGCCGAGAAAGAAAAGCAAATCAAGTATCTTGACTTGGCTCGCGAGGTTGTCGACATGTGGGATGTGGACACAGCGATCATTGTACCGATAGTCGTGTCGGCCAATGGCTTAATAGCCACGAGCCTCAACCAACACCTTAGGAGGCTCTCGTTAGGCGGCTGGGTCAAAGGCCTGATCCAGAAAGCAGTACTGCTGGACACGGCTCGCATTGTTAGGAGGTTCCTCTCTCTGGAGCCCTGACCGCCGGTAGCTTGGACCCTGTTCCCGATACCGGTGGGCCTCTATTTTTTATATTTTTAAATGTTTTTGTTTTTAAATTTATTTTATAAAAATATTTAAAAATGTAGATAATAAGAAAGACAATTAAATAAAGGAAATAATAATAATCTATACTAATATTATAAAGAGGAAAGATTTTTTTGTTTGTTTGTACCAAATAGGCTCCGAAACTACTGGACCGATTTAAAAAATTCTTTCACCAATAGAAAGCTACGTTATTCCTGAGTAACATAGGCTATTTTTTTATCCCGAAAACGGGTCCTGTGGGGTGGCCCACGGGAGCGAAGCCGCGGGGAACAGCTAGTAATAATAATTAATAATAATATAATATTATAAAGAGGAAAGATTTTTTTATTTGTTTGTTTGTTTGTACCGAATAGGCTCCGAAACTACTGGACCGACTTGAAAAATTCTTTCACCAATAGAAAGCTACATTATTCCTGAGTGACATAGGCTATTTTTTTATCCCGTTAACGGGTCCTGTGGGGTGGTCCACGGGAGCGAAGCCGCGGGCAACAGCTAGTAGTATACAAGTGTGTACTCAAAGACATGTGCACCTGTTCCCTCACTCTCATAGTCCGATGAGCTCTACTACATCTAAGCATTATATGTAGTGAAAGTGTCGTGAGAAAGGGGGCGGGCTGTAAATCAGCGTTGACCAGCGTAATAGCTATGCTTTACACTCCTCAGCTTACTGCTGAGCCCGCTCCTTTTGCCATACTGTACTATTGTGCTTCAGAGCTAATTTGTGATTGTTCATGTTCTGTTATAGTTGGCAATAAATGTTTTCTTACTTTCTTTCTATATAATGATCCTTTGCTATTTAATAATCTTATAAGATTAAATATTGAATCTTTGTTAGCCTAGTTACCAGTTAAATAAGACTTCAATAACAATGACTCAAAATAAGTAATTTCAATGATAATTTTACTTCTTATTCTTTCTCCTGTGAAAAGTAAAAAAATATATACTGGGTTTAGGACACGAACGAAGTGATGAGATGTGAAAATGTGCAACATGTGAAATGGAACGGAGGTGTCAAACTTGACGTTGTCATTGACAAATGATGCAATAGTAAACGTCAATTTCTCAATTTGACAAAACAGTAACGTGAGAATTGAGAGTCGCGCAGTAGTGCAACGCTTTCACTAAAAATATTGTGTTAAATTTGCCTTTTCCTCAATGGTGTGTGCATAACCAGTCAACCACAGTTATTCAAGGACTCTCTACATACTAAACCAAGAAGACTCACATCATCTCTGACCTCGAAATAGGTTAGTATTGACGATGTGTTAAACATCAACTTTTCGTAGATATTTGGTATGAAGTTAAGTTATATCCGCGCATTTTTACGTAAAATGAGCTCATCCGCTACCGTGCCCTTGGCACCCGTCGGCGTGCGTGGTATGAAAGTGCTTGATCGAGATAAATTCTTGCGCAACATCAAAGTGCCAGTTCTAAAGGTCAAAGAAGAAAATTTGTCTAAAATCACTCAAATATGTAAGTCGTACTTCCTGAAACTAGAAGCTTTCAAGCCAGTAAGGAGTATAGAAGGCGGAGAAAATAGACCATTCAAGAAATGCATTTATTTCAACCCTGAAAAAGTGAGTCAGTGGGTAGACCTCAGTGAAAGTGACCGTAAAGCTCTGAATCATTTGGACGTGACAGAAAGCAATTTCGACAACAAGGAAATTCAACTGACATATGAAAATTGGCGTTTTGAAGCAATATTCAAGGCAGTTCTTCCTGAGAATGAAGAAGGTGTCAGTGGTTTCTCTCAAATTGGACACATCATACATCTGAACTTGAGAGAACATCTGCATGAATACAGACCGCTGATTGGGCAGGTGCTAGTTGACAAAATAAAGACATGTAGAACAGTAGTCAATAAAAGCAACAGTATAGATAATACCTACAGGAATTTTAGTATGGAATTGATTGGTGGAGATGATGATTTCTTTGTAACTGTAAAAGAAAACCTCTGCATATTCCAATTTGACTTCTCCAAAGTTTATTGGAATCCACGCTTAGGCAAGGAGCATGAGAGGATACTAAGCTACCTGAAACCCGGTGATGTACTATTTGATGTATTCTGTGGAGTCGGACCATTTGCGGTCCCAGCAGCGAAACGTAAAACTAAAGTTTTTGCGAATGATTTAAACCCTGACTCTTACAAATGGTTGAATCATAATGCTAAAAATAATAAAGTAAACATGACATTTTTCAAGTCATTCAATCAAGATGGAAAGGATTTCATATGTGATGTATTCAAGGAATACGTAACTTCTTTATGTAATGGTGATGAGAATGTACAAGGAAAAATTCACGTTACTATGAATCTGCCCGCAATGGCTGTGGAATTCTTGAAACACTTCAATGGTCTGTTAAAAGATGTGAGTTTAGCAGAAAAATTCAATCAAGAAATTATAATTTACGTATACTGCTTTGCATTAGGAGAAGATCACGTTGAAATCGCAAAGAAAATGGTGAACGAAAACATTGGATGTGACATAACTTCTCTTATTACAGACGTGTTTGATGTGCGAAATGTTTCTCCGAATAAACAAATGATGAGAGTGACTTTCAAATTGACTAAAGAAATTTTATTTGGTCTTAGTGATGTTGTGAGTGAGCCTCCTTTAAAAAAGGTGTGTGTATAATAATATTTTGTTTTTATATTGATAAAACTTTGTTACATTTTGAGGTGTGTCTCAAAAATTACATAATAAAATATTTTAAGTATTGATTACACTTTCTTTTCTAATCTTTTTCTTTAAATTTGTCATAAAGATATTGAGTCACAGTTGCAATCATCACAGATTTTCTTTTAAGAAGCGCTGATTCATTCTTGTTTTTACCGGCTATTATAAATTTGAATGTCAATTCATACTGTTATCAGATAAATCGTAATAATCTCAACTCACACAGCTGATACCAACTGATAAGTTCAGGACCAATCTAAAAAGTACTGAAAAATGTGGGGCGTGGTGATAAAATGGACTGGTGCTTTACAGATTTTTATCTAAATACAATAACATCAAGACCATGTAGGCAGGCTGATGTAATAAATAAATGCTGAATATGAATGCTATCTGCGAATCTGTATAAAATCTGTTCCTGATAGAAATGAAATTACTATGATTTGTAAATTTTACTGTGCCCTGTTACATGCTGCCGTCCGCTAAGCTAGTGTCGATGAAAATTGACCGATTTTAGTTTTTCGATGCCTATGATGGCAGCAAAAAAATCTCGATCTGTCTCTAAAGCTAAACAGTATTTTTCAACTATCAATAGATCCTGGTAAAAATTAAAAACGCCCCAAACTTCTATGTTTACAAACTTATTTTTTAATAAGATTAAAATCATTGATTTAAAGTAACAATGTGCCTATTCGAAAGTGCTCAATTAATGTATTTTTTGACACCAGAAACTCTTAAGACTTTTCTAGTTGATATCCAGCTTCGATTTTTATTATTTCGCGGTTTTAATCTATAACTTAAAATAATGATTTTGTCAGATAAGCTAAGATAAGATAGATAAGCAACCGCTAAGTAAATAAAATAAACTGCTGTACATGTCGGCGGTTCCCCGACGCGAGTACGAAGGTTATTTTTTGCTTTTTAGAGGTTTTGTGTCGGGGGTTTTTTAAATTTTCTTTTATTTTCTTGTTTTATGTTAGCTAGTTCATCTTGTAATGATGAGTTGCACATTTTATTCTACATGTGCAAAGCAACTGTGTCAATAGTAGAACCTACAAATATACGAATTCATGTCTGTATAAATTATAAATGAGACAATAATTTGTACATTGCATTTGCCAATACCTACGAAGGTACCTTGTACATTTAAATAAAAGTACCTGGGTGACCGAGCTCTGCTCGGGTGAAAATAGGGAAAACGACGTTTTCTAAATATGAAACCTAGCTAGATCGATTTATCGCTCCCGAAACCACCTGCATACTAAATTTCTTGAAAATCGTTGGAGCCGTTTCCGAGGTTCAGATTATATATATACAAGAATTGCTTGTTTAAAAGTATTAGATAGATATATATTAGATATGTGTAGAGTAAGGCTTCAACAAAGTTGAAGCATTATGTAAGGCAAATTTGGCACAGTCCCCAGAAGCCGTTGATTAGACTTCACATTACAGCTTCGATTACCGCCCTGTAATAAAATTATTACCTGTAAGTGACCAGCGAAGTAATTTTAAATGCATTGATGTATGCCTTGGATAAATTCATACATCCATCTATGAGTCCGTCGAACTAATAAATTACAGCATGCAGTTTCTAATTTAGGCGATAATCACATTGCCACGCATTAAGCTGCATGTTGCGTGAAAACGCACCTACGCTCGTACCTACTTGCGTGCGTTTTTACCCGACTGCCGAAGGAGGGTAATGTGTTTATCAGTCTATGTATGTATGTATGTTTGTTCCTATGTGGCGTTCTAGAGACCAAATGCGTTGGCCGATTTTGATGATTCTTACGTCAATCGATTCGTCTTAATCCTGCGAGTGTCACTGGCTACATTAAAATTGGAAAATAGAAAAATGGCGGTTCTTGGACGCCATATTGTGGAGGGCCAAATTTTTTTTTTTTCTTCCAAACCTATCGTGTGGGGTATCAAAATAAAGGTTTTTAAGAGGTGATTTCAAAAATATATAACTTTTATATGTTTAAATGTACCTAATTCGAAAAAAAAAAACTAAAAAGTTATAAATAAAAAAAGTTAATTAAAACATTCAAAAAACCCGACTGCTTGAAAAGCGAACTAAAAAGACGTAAACAAGGAGAAAATCATGCTGTGCAGTCGGGGGATACGTTTGGTTTTGGGCAGCCAGCTCGCGAAGATGTATCCTCCGACAGCACAGTATGATTTTCTCCTTGTTTACGTCTTTTTAGTTCGCTTTTCAAGCAGTCGGGTTTTTTGAATGTTTTAATTAACTTTTTTTTCTATTCAAACGGAGCCTTACAAGCAACATTAAAACATGCATTCACGCGCTACGCTGCGTGGTGCGTGGCAGTGTGTTAACCGCCTTACCGTACTTATCTGTAATCAGGGTGGCAATGACACCATGACTGTCACATTTCGGTAAAGCAAAATTGTAATACGTAAAATACGTATTTAATAACGCCTTTCGTTTGTTAACTTGATAGAAAGGCCCGAAAGGTATCTACTTTGTAAGTTCCAATATTAATGTAGGTATATAGATAATAGCATTTTATTTGTACGAAAAGATGTTCTTAATCTGAATTAAGATAATACTGCCCTCCAACCTACTAAGTAGTAGGTCGTTAGTGGGTGGGGGGTTCATCCTTTTTAGGGTTCCGTACCCAAAGGGTAAAAACGGGACCCTATTACTGAGACTCCGCGGTCCGTCTGTCTGTCTGTCTGTCACCAGGCTGTATATCATGAACCGCGATAGCTAGACAGTTGAAATTTTCACAGATGTATATATATTGCCGCTATATATTGCCGGTTTTTGTTTCAAACATGGTCTTTCCCCCTTCTACGTGCTGATGATGATCACCGGGGTAGTTTTAGTGAGCTAAACATCCCACACTGCCTGGTCTTTTTCTCAAAAGCCCAGGACCTTTTAAAGGATTCCCCCTTTAACAAAAAAAGGTACTCAGTAGGTAAAAACCGGCCAAGTGCGAGTCGGACGCGCGCACGAAGATTTCCGTACCGTACCGGGTCCCGTTTTTACCCTTTGGGTACGGAACCCTTAAAAGAATAAAATAGATATTTAAGGGCGGCTCCCATACAACACACGTGTTTTTTTGCCGTTTGTATCTCAAGAACCGTGACAGCTAGACAGTTGAAATTTTCACAGATGATGTATTTCTGTTGCTGCTATAACAACAAATACTAAAACCAGAATAAAATAAATATTTAAGTGGGGCTCCCATACAACAAACGTGATTTTTTTACCGTTTTTTGCGATAATGGTACGGAACCCTTCGTGCGCGAGACCGACTCGCACTTGGCCGGTTTTTTAGTATTTGTGCAGCAACAGAAATACATAATCTATGAAAATTTCAACTACCTAGCTATCATCGTTTATGAGATACCTACAGCCTGGTGACAGACGGACAGACAGACTAAGTCTTAGTAATAGGGTCCCGTGTTTACCCTTTGGGTACGGAACCCTAAAAAGGGCAAAGACAAATTGCGCTAAAGGGTATTCATAAACATTTACTCCTTAATTGCCTATCCTCTTGAATAGTCTCGGTATCTTAATAGACTACGCCTATCTGGCTCCATCAATAGACAGTCACTAAGTAACCTACATTCCTGGAATAGTTTTGCACAAATTTCTAGGCCATATCACCCGCATTTAGGTAAAAACAAGTTTCCAATATTGGCGATGTCTGTTATCAGCTGTTCAAACATACATTCCTATGTGTTGCTTGCTAGTCTTGCTACTGCATAATTAACTTCGAATAAGCCATTCAGGTAGCGCCCCGTGGCCAAATAAGTTTTGTTTTATTCATCAAGTTAATCTTAAATTGCTGTAACTGAATGAGTAGCTAAATATCGCGTTGTCGCTTGACTATATTTTTTTATTGCAAAATCCTGATATATCCAGCAGTGAATGGCTTTTGCTTGAAAAATTATGATGGCTATTAAATGTCTAACTAATAATGGTATACAATCATGATCAAATTAAAGAAGACTATTAGATGACGCTGCGAATAATACATTGAAATTATTAGTAAAACCCTACCTAACGATTTAACCAACGCAAAAACCTGTGTCCGAGTTTCTTACCGGTTCTCCTACCATAAGGCTAAAAACATTGATTAAAAGATTTGGAACCACCAATGGCAACTTCTAATGTTGCATAATGCCCATAAATTACATAAAGATATAATTATAATCAAGAATAGACACGTGTCTTGCTTTATCAAACTTTCTAAGTTGCCTTTTATTATCTATCAATACATTGTCATTGTTTACAAACTTTATCTAATAGTTAGGGTCATACCCTCAGACCTTTCGTGATTCAGAGCGACAACGATAGTCGCTAGATTCAAAAATGTAACTCCATAATATCCTAGCCAGATAAAAGAAAACACTGACAGTCTTCTAAGCAGACCTAGCCATATACAAACACCATAAAAACTTGTTACCTAATTGCCCTGTCGCCATATTTCCCCCGACGCAAAAAGAGGGGTGTTGAGTTGGGCCTTGGTATGTCTGTGTCATTGTATATTCCAAACGAGTGAACCGATATCAATCCGGTTTTACCTTCCCACGTTGCGAAGTCTCGAGATAAATGACGTTGTATATCGTCACTGACGGTCAAAAGGTTAAGAAGAAATAACACTGAATGTTAATAAAATGATAAACAAATTCTCATCATAAAATTATTACATCTTAATCATTATCACAATGAACGTCCTTCGTCGTAACATTCGTGACAAGCAGACAATGTAGAAACATAACCATGTGATAAAGGTGTTTATTTAACATCAAGCTATGCTATGCTATATTTCTCAGATTGCGCTGCTTTGTCCAATTCGCTACTCATCTTTAAGGAAGGATACATTCAAAACATGCGGCGCTGCAATTTGTTCGGTTACTGTGGCAACGCAGCGATATGTGGTTTCAATGTTTTTTTTTGTGTTTTCTTTTCTTCTTTTTTCGAGTCTATAGCCTCTATAATTATGTCTGTCGAAATGTCAAAATGTAAGCGATTGATCACGTAACATTTCGATAATGCTTAGAATTCCCATAAATTTTAAAACTTATTGCCAGTCGCAATCACGACGTTTTCGTTGAGAGAGTGTCACTTGTAAAGGCACACTTAGGGCGGTTACGCACTAAATCCGATCCGTGCCCGTGTTTCGGTTACGAAGTAGCCGAAGTACTTCTTGTAGGGAAGCTTACGCACTACATCCGTACTCTATTCGTCGTAATCTGTCATAAATCAGACCAAATCACGGACACGAACAGCTGTCAGTATCAATACAGTAACAATAGCGCTTGACAGGCTAATATTAACGTATACGTCAGTTTGACATATTATGTCGCAGAAATCAAGCTATCTTTTAAGAAGTATAGTGCGTAACCGCCCTTATGGAGCGTCTTGTCAATACTTGCTAACTTATCTGCGGAGCGAGCATGGGCGTACCCAAGACATTTGTGACAAGACATGATAAATTATGTCATGTCTTACAATTTGTCTTAAATGCTAGCCGGGTCAAACATGTGACTTATTTTAAAGGCGCGACATGCCTTTCTTGTTGCTTCCCGGCGAACACGGCCTACTGTGACATGGCTTGAGTCACATATTTCATCGCAGTTTGGACGATAAAGCCATTTTGTCTTAATTATTAGTACCGGCGGCGCACTGTGGATCGAAAAACGGCTCTAGAAGACATAGGAACTTAAATTTAAAAGTGTCGGTTTTTTTTATTGAAATGAGTTCTATTAGCCAATATCATACTTATATATTTCATAGGACGCAATCTGGTTGGCAAAAGGGCAAGTTTTATTTTTTTTGCAAAAAAAATGTATGGAGCTGATATAAAAAATGCATAAATCTCCGGAACCGCAAGACTAACCGTAATATCCTTGCACACGGTTATAGAACTATTTATTTATAATTTTTTGACATACTTCGTATGACGAGAAAGACTGCGTTTTTTTTTTTAAAAATCCTCAACTTTTTGTATCTAATATATGCTATAAATAGAAATAGACGTGTTATGTGATGTGTCTATCTAACTTAAAAAAAATATTTAAAATTATTAAAGATATTTTGATGTTTATTAACCGACTTCAAAAACGGAGGAGGTTCTTAATTTGTTTGAATTTTTGTGTATGTTTATTCAGAGATATCTTCGCCAATTATTAACCGATCTTGATGATTTGTTATTTATTTGAAAGAGTATGGTCCCGGATTGGTTCCAGTTAAATTTGGTAAAGACCTGTTGAATAACTTCGGAGATATTCAATGGAACTCTTCAATAAATGACGGTAGACCACCATAGATTGCTGCAATCGCATGTCTGTATATTGTTAACACCATTTCATAACGTAACATCACACCAGTAGACTCTGAAGGGGTACGCAGATGTGTACAGTTCACTCTTCTACACTCTCATTTCATCAGTTATGTCCAAGTTTCCTGTTATTGGGGTTATCTATTTGGGCATAGCATTTTTGTTTATTAACCGATCTAGATGATTCGTTTTTTGTTTGAAAGAGTATGGTCCCGGATTGGTTCCAGTTAAATTTGGTAAAGATCTGTTAAATAACTTCGGAGATATTCAATGAAACTCTTCAATAAATGACGGTAACCCATCATAGATTGCTGCAATCGCATGTCTGTATATTGTTAACACCATTTCATAACGTAACATCACACCAGTAGACTCTGAAGGGGTACGCAGATGTGTACAGTTCACCCTTCTACACTCTCATTTCATCAGTTATGTTCAAGTTCCCTGTTATTGGGATTAGATATATGGGCATATCATTTTTGTTTGAAAGAGTATTGTCCCGGATCGGTCCCAGTTAAATTTGGTAAAGATTTGATGAAGAACTTGGAGAAATTCAATGGAACTCTTCAATAAATGACGGTAAATCATCATAACTTTAATTGCCAATATACAACACTTATCTCCCAAACTCTTAATTATAATTAATATACAAACATGCGATTAAAGCCATTTTGGGTGTTTTGCCGTTATTTATTGAAGAGTACTATTGGATATCTCCGAAGTTATTTAACAGATCTTTACCAAATTTAACTGGGACCGATCCGGGACCATACTCTTTCAAACAAAAATGATATGCTCGAATATCTAATCCCAATAACAGGGAACTTGAACATAACTGATGAAATGAGAGTGTAGAAGGGTGAACTGTACACATCTGCGTACCCCTTCAAAGTCTACTGGTGCGATGTTATGTTATGAAATGGTGTAAACAATATACAGACATGCTATTGCAGCAATCTATGGTGGTTTACCGTCATTTATTGAAGAGTTCCATTGAATATCTCCGAAGTTATTTAACAGGTCTTTACCAAATTTAACTGGGACCAAACCGGGACCATACTCTTTCAAACAAAAAACAAATCATCAAGATCGGTCAATAATTGGCGAAGATATCTCTGAATAAACATACACAAAAATTCAAACAAATTAAGAACCTCCTCCGTTTTTAAAGTCGGTTAATAAACATCAAAATATCTTTAATTTTTTTTTTTTTTTAAGGTATATAGACACATCACATAACACGTCTATTTCTATTTATAGCATATATTAGGTAAAAAAAGTTGAGGATTTTTAAAAAAAAAAACGCAGTCTTTCTCGTTATATGAAGTATGTCAAAAAATCATAAATAAATAGTTCTATAACCGAGTGCAAGGATATTACGGTTAGTCTTGCGGTTCCGGAGATTTATGCATTTTTTATATCAGCTCCATACATTTTTTTAGCAAAAAAAATAAAACTTGCCCTTTTGCCTACCAGATTGCGTCCTATGAAATATATAAGTATGATATTGGCTATTAGAACCCATTTCAAGCAAAAAAACCGACACTTTTAAATTTAAGTTCCTATGTCTTCTAGAGCCGTTTTTCGATCCACAGTGCGGCGTGAGAAAATTTCCTGACGTTTATTTGGGACTCATCGGGTCTTAGTTGCTAATACGGGCGCACCCATTTTGTCACAAATTTCACATTTTGACAGATGATTTAGGAAAATTTATCACTTTCGTTCGGAGGTGGTGATAAAATTTTATAGTTGAAAAATAAAATATTTTCCTTCTAATTACTGCACTAAATGGCAATAAATTTATTTTGTGTGTGTGGTGATCAATGCTTATTAATTAATTGAAATGTTTCAGGATTATTAATTTCTTCTATTTTATTACTTTTTTTATAATTGTTATTTTTTATTGTTATTCCTATTTTTTATTATTATTTTTATTTTGATTATTACTTTTTTATAATTATTTTCTTATATTCCATATTCTTCTTACTTTCTACATTTTAAATTATTTCTTAAATAAAACCCCCAAAAAACAACTAAAATATAAAAAAATAGGGGCTTACCGGTATCGGGAACTGGGTCTAAGCTATTATATTTTTTAAGTAATTATTAACATTTTTAAAATAATTATATCTTTCTAACAAACACTTAATATGTTATCAAACAAACAAAGAAAAATAAAGTGTGCATAAGTCTATGGTCGTGGGTCAAATATTAATTTGTTCCCAACAAAATTAAAAAGTATTTTATCTGTATGAACGGCACACTTTTATAAGTATTATTTTATTTGGTCGTCTATTCAGATTATGTTGCACTATGAAGTCAGCTACAAGAAAGGCATGTCGTGTCTTGAAACTATGTCACATGGTTGTCCCGTGCTAGTATTTAAGACTAATTGTAAGACATGACATATTTTATCATAACTTGTCATGCCTCAAAATATTTTCTGTTAAGATTTGTAGTTCAAGTCGAAAACCAAGCAAAGTAAAAAAAAAAAAATTTTTTTTTTCTTAAATTCATGTTGGGATGCTGCTAGCATGGGGGTATCAAAGGGGGGGCTAAATTTTGGTTAATTTTTGCCTAGGACATACCGTTTTCGAGATATATAGCGTTTTATGTAAAATAAAATAAAATTCGGAGGCCCATAATTCAGAAATAGTGCGTCGTAGGACTATGCTTCTCTGAACCTAAATGGTTTTTATGGCCAAGGTTAAACCGAAACTGCCATAAAATTGACAAATTTCCGAAAAAGAAAACAAATAAATGTCAAGAAGTTATGCCACAAGTCAAGAAAATATCTCCCGCCGCCGTGCTAGCATTTAAGACAAAATGGCTTTATCGCCCAAACTGTGATAAAAAGTGTGACTTAGGCCATGTCACAGTAGGCCGTGCTCGCCGGGCTAAACGGCGTAAAAAAACTTTGCACACGAAAGTCAGGTATGTTTAGTAGATTGATAGTGTTTTAGACAAGTGCGCTCCATCGCCGACCACATTATCACTTGCCATCAAGTGAGATAGTGGTCAAACGCGAGCCTATCAATATATAAATCATGAACAATGATTTACTCAGCTGCTCTCTTTTGTAGGTATTATTAGTTGTAAGAAACCTAAAACAATAAAATAAAAAATGCAGCTCCGTACACACGATAGAAGTGCAACATCCTAAAAAATAAAGAATAATAGAAATTTTGTGTGAGAGCAGACAAGAGTTTGGTTCTTCTTTCTCGTCATCTCGTGTAACGGAATGTACCTAAACGACTGAGACTTCTTCGAATTATCACTCTCTATTCTCTTCCAATAATCGAATCTAAAAGCCAGCTTAACCTAGGAAGTTACATTAAAAATAAAGTTGGCGTAACTAGTAATCGCACAGCATAGCTCGACGTTGATTAGTCACCCTAACGCCGCATTTAATTGCCAATAAATAATGAGTATGTTGAATGTTCCACGTTTTCAGTTCATAACGCGGCATGCTGCCGAACAGCGCGGTGACCGACATGGATCTGCCTGACGTTGCCGATATCTTGGAGGAAACCGAACAGGTAAGGCTTTTGTTATTTCTATTTTATTACGTGGTGGAATTACCAAGCTAAATTTTAATGTATGACGGCGACATTGTAATTGATTTGTTTTGAGTTATCGAGTGTTTTTTGTTTTTCTCGGCAAATGATTTATTATTTATTTTCAGCCTGTATTATCCCAATGCAGTGTAAAGGCCTCCCGTTCCTCTTTCCATTTCTCGGAAAATGTAAAAGTTGAATTATTTGCTAAATAAACCTTAACTAGCGCATGCACCCGGGTCTACCCGGTTCTTTCAAGAAGGTATTTGCGGAACCGGTTCCGGAAGGACTAAACCCGGTTCCCCCGGTTCATTAAAATATAAACGAATAGTGTTCACATTATTTCTTCGATTTAAAATACGCGTTATAGTCCAGAAAATAAAGACATTTGCCGCGGCAAATATCCTAGTTAAGTACCGACTTTCACCGGAATTACCTACGTTCATTATGGTAGCAGTAACGTTGCCCGCAAATTTCATAAAAATCACAAAGGAGCAAAAACAAATGGGCTGACAAAGAGCCCAAAAATCAGTTTTTTGCTTAATTCTCGTCAAGTTTTGATTTTACTGCAATTTGTGCTCAGAGCAAGTTTGTTCCTCGTTCCTTGTCCTTGTTCAGTCCACATAAGATACACTAGTAGTCATTAGTTTTCGAGATAAGAGCCAAAATAATATTTCTTATTGTATTTATTTTTTGTACAAAATCTGTGCGTATAATATGTAAATTAGACTAGTCAAATTATGTTTTTATGCGAAAGAGGACCGTTGAACATTCAAAATGACGTTTTCTGGTATGTACAGCAATATTATCTATTTTAGGTACTTAAAATACGGAATTAGAGAAAGTTAACGGTACTGAATTATACCTCATTGCAGTGTTTATTTTTATCGACAGCTGTAACAGAATGAAACAGTTTCGAACATATTTAAACATGGGAAATAATTATATTATATTAATAGCTAGTAATAATGTGGTCTTTAAAGTCCACTAAAATCAAATGAGAGTAAAAAATAGACTATTTTATTTCATATCCCTAGTGATAATTGCTTATCCTGTCAAATTCTCTATGATTTAATCCAATCCTAAAAAAACTTAACATTTTATCAGCCAGAACCGGTTCGCCCGGTTCTACCCAGACCCATCAGTATCAGACATTCATCATTCATTTTATCAGACCCGGTTCTCAAAAACCTGGAACCGGATGTGGTTCTGCATGTCCTACTAGCATTTCACAGTCTGCCCAATTTTCACGATGTCCATTCAGAAATATTTGGGCCAGACGCGTTGTCGGCACCTGGAGAAAACTTTGATCACCGCGTTTGTTGAAGTGTTAACAATGAGTTTAACCCTTAACCAGGCCTACCGATTTTTTTTCTTTTGAATACTGATTTTGGTAGATTACAGGGTTATAACAAATATAAATTCTTATTTTTTTTTTTTTTTTGATTTCCTGAAAAATAACCCCTGTGGTCTCTATGTGACCACTGCCTGCTGCCCATGCAGACATGTGGTCTGTATGTGGCCACTGTCCTACATGTTATCTATGCAACATTTAAGGGTTAGACTATGTACTGTAAATGAATCCTAGACATAATAAAACCACACTTTATCTAAGAAAACTAGTGTTTATTCATTTTAATGGTGAAAATCATCAAAGCAAGGTGTTGCACACAACGGTACTTGGCAACATAAAGTACCTGAAACCTCTTCCTCCTCTGATATTTCATCCTCCGATGATGCATACATTTCTTCCAAAGCTCTTTCGATTTCATGTTCGCAAACAATTCGATTTTTATGTGGTCTCTGCGTGTTCTGAAATGATGAAACAGTGTTTGTATGAGATTTTTGTATGGACTAATGGGTTTAGCATATCAACGATTAATTTACCGTGATCTCATATAACCCTTAATAATTATGTAGACAACTAGCAGGACAGTGGCCATATATAGACCACATTTTCTTTGTTATCAATGGGCAGAGGTTATATGTGGACCACAAACTTTGGGAGTAAATATTTCACAAAAAAACAAATATTGTGATAAATCAAATAATGTCACAGATGAATAAACTAGTATACTATCATAAAGTAGTAATAAATAGCACTTACCATATTTTTTTTCGGCATAATCACATTTATAATCAACACAAACACACGAAAACAACCGTTTTTAGCAAGAGTAGCATTTGACAATCAAAACGTCAAAAAGAATGTTCCGATGCACGTACTTTTTTTTCGTTCAGAAATCGACTGTTTCATAGACAATATAATAATGACATTTTGTGGTCCGTATACGACATCGGCTCGTCACAAGAAAATAAAAATCTATGTGGTCGCTATGTGATCACTGCCTGGCTAAGGGTTAAGACCTACGCCCTCCATCGCGAGCGGTCTTGAGTTTCACGATTCACCTCGCTCCACGTCCTTCCGATGCTCGTTGCTTCCGCCAACACGGTGCCACGTCAGGCTTGACGGGGACGGCCACGCATTCTTATGCCATGGGGATTCCAATCCAACGCATGCTTGGGTATGTGATCAGAATCCCTTCGGAGCGCTGACAATGGCCATAAGTAAAGTCTAGATATATAAGACTCCACTTGCACCTGCTAAGAACTATCTAGCTCTGAAACCCAATTTTGATTCACAACTATCAAGTTCTTCTTCTGAAAAAAAAATCCTATCCAGCTGCAACCCGCCAAGTGAATTATCACGATGACTGATCGTTGCGTCATGCTCGCCTTCTCGGGAATCACTGTTACTTCTGAAGATCAAAAGATTAGCTCATAAGGAGTTCCTATAATTGTTCCTACTGTGTTTATAAATGAAAATAATTCCTCATTCCAGGTACTCCGACAATGCTTCACAGAGTACGAAATAGACGAAGTGTTTCTCTCTTTTAACGGTGGCAAAGACTGCACAGTGCTTTTAGACATAACTTTAAATGTGTTACGTGAAATGTACAAACGCGATGACATTGCCAGTGAGCTTAAAGTTGTATATATTCGTACAAATGGACCGTTCAGGGAAATAGAGACCTTCGTAGAACAGATTAAGGAACATTATGGTGTGACGCTGATGGTGACGGAAGGTGAACTGAAGACTACCCTGCAGAGACTACTGGAACAGGACGATAGGCTCAAAGCGTGCCTTATGGGGACGCGGAGGACAGATCCTTATAGCGAGAATTTGCAGTTTATGCAGGTGAGTCATTTTATTTACTACTAGCGGATGCCTCGCGGTTTCACCTGCGTAGTTCCCGTTCTCGTGGGAATACAGTGATAAAAAGTAGCCTATGTCACCCGGGGATAGTGTAGCTTCCCAACCGAGATAGAATTTTTGAAATAGGTCCAGTAGTTTTTAGGGTTCCGTACCCAAAGACTTCGCGGTCCGTCTGTCTGTCTGTCTGTCACCAAGCTGTATCTCATGAACCGTGATAGGTAGACAGTTGAAATTTTCACAGATGATGTATTTCTGTTGCCGCTATAACAACAAATACTAAAAACAGAATAAAATAAATATTTAAGTGGGGCTCCCATACAACAAACATGCTTTTTTGCCGTTTATTGCGATAATGGTACGGAACCCTTCGTGCGCGAGTCCGACTCGCACTTGGCTGGTTTTTATGTTTTTTCGTTACATACTAAAATACAAATCTTTATAATATTAGTATAGATTTATATGTTACACTCACCGGCAGTTAATATGGTCCCAAGCACTAAACACGTAATTCATGAACAAACTATACCTATTCCAAGGCATTTTTTAATACTACGTGGGATAATACGTGCCACTTTACTTGTTGGTTAAAGTGAAGATTTTTACTAAGTATACATTTAAACAAAAAATAAAAAAATTCAAAATCAAAATCATTTTTTTTTATTTTACATAGGCCTACGGTTCGGGTTGGTCGTTTTCTATGGAGAAGAACCGGCAAGAAACTCCATGGTTACTCTTTTAAAAATGTGGTTTGTTTTTACAATATTTCCATGTTAAATATGGGAGGACAACGTAGGCCCGACAATAAAACTTTAGAAACTAAAAATAAAAAGTAAAACGAGATATAAAGTTATCAAATGTTATCAAGCATCTAGGAATCTAGAAGGCCTACAATGTTCACACATTTACAAAACAATCCGTAAAAGCATCTAAGATACAAAGGTAAAAAAAAAAAAAATTACTTGTCTAAAATTCCTTGCAATGGTTTAACAGTTCCTAGAAATGTAACTTATAACATTTTTTATAGGATTTGTTTTGAGTTAAAGGTTTAGTCGTTTTTTTTTCAACATAAAAAATTGTAGTTTCTTATTTGGAAGTCGGTAGTATTTTTTTGCAAAAAAGTTTTTTATTTTTCACTTTTTTGTTGTACCTACCTAATAGGCAAGTAGTTTAGTAAGGTACCTATAATGCCAGAATAGATTACCCGAATATCATGAAACTGAACATAACCGGTGAAATGAGAGTGTACCAAGGTGAACTGTACACATCTGCGTACCCCTTAGAGCGTACTGGCGTGATGTTATGTTATGAAATGGTATAAACAATAATACAGACATGCGATTGCAGCAATCCCGAGAGATTTGCCGTTATTTAATGAAGAGTTCTGTTGTTTATCTCCGAAGTTCTTCATCAGATCTTCACCAAATTAAAATGGGACCAATTTCGGAACATACTCTTTCAAACAAAAAAAGAATTTTCAAAATCGTTCCACTGTTGACTGAGATATCGGTGAACATACATAAAAAAAAACATTCATATTGTCGAACATAGAACCTCCTCCTTTTTGGTGAGTTGGTTAAAAATGGCGCGCAAAAGTTGGGCCACATCGGCTGCCGATGAGCGCATTTGTTTGTTCCGGCGGTATTTAGTGCATTTCTTAGAAGTTTTCATAACAATAGATATCCGATAAAAACATGTGTGTAAACATACACATTATTAGTAATTGTACGATAACCTAACCTGAGTGGATAGATAAGTACTAAATTACGAAAACTCACTATTCAGTCTGTTGAGAGCTATTAATACCTAGCTATATTTGGGAAAGCCAAAATAGGCCGGGCTTATCCCTTCCCCTTTATACTTGATGTACCTTTTATTTAGCATGATGATAACGAGAAAGATAAGGTTAGTAACAAAGAACCTCTCGAAATGTTAACCGAAACTAATAAGTTCGTCTTAGGGCCGATTTCACTAATTATATTAATAGCGATTAGTTCAAATAAACTCAGTTTACGCAAATACAACGTTCTGGGGGGTGACCAAACTCAGTTTACGCAAATACAGCGTTCTGATTGGTAGTTTCTCAGCGGCATCAAGCAATTAGAACGCTGTATTTGCAATTAGAACAATCACATGCGAGATGAAAGACGCGATGTGGATTTCCGTTTATGTGTTACTGGTTGATTTTACATACTCTTTCCCTTTGTCTAGCCGATTTTTTTTTTTTTTTTTAATACTTTGCCCCACACTAGGAATTTCTTCCTGTATCGTGGGTGCGTTTACAAACATATAAACTCACATACACAAACACCCAGAGCCGAAACAACTATCTGTAGGTCATACAAATATTTGTTCCGTGCGGGAATCGAACCCGCGACACGGAGCGCAGCAGTCAATCGCTCAACCACTGCGCCAACCGTGCGCCAATTCATTAGGCAATAAGGCTGTCGCCATTTCTCTTATTAATATTTTATGCTTGACACTAAGGCCCGCTTGGGTCACGCTGGGTTATTTTACTAACACTAATTTAGTAGCTTAACACGGCCAATAAAGTAGTAGACTGAAAATTAGTTATTTGTCCGTCTGGTAGATTAATAAAAAATATTGAACACGTATTTTTTCTTTTGACACGTAAACATAAAATGACGACGATATAATGCGTTGAAATATCGTGAAATGTCACGCCGCTAGTACACTTTATACTGCCTTAGTGACGTCACTAGCCCCCACTCCTGAACTTTGATGCGCATTAACTTTGTATTTTATTATTGATTTGATAAAGCAAAAAATACGTGTCCAATATTATTTGATTATCTCACTGACGGACTAATTTAGAATTACCATTTTTCTACCCAGTAAACATCCCTGTTATGTATGACACATTTGTTATTTAACCTCGTGAACAACTAACAATAAGTTCACTTTTTTGCGCAAATGGGCCAAAGGGGTCAATAAAAGTAACCTTCTCTTAATTTATTTGAGTGAAATTTTATTGAATCTTATTTGAATGAGATCGTAGTGTATCAAATTACCAAATCAAAACAATAGAAATAAATTGTCAAGGTTAGTCAGAGCGTCACCTTGACTGATTTATGGGATTCCTATCTTGTACAGTCGGCAACAAACGAATGATGTGTTTGTGAAAATTTTAGTAATAAAAGGAGCAGTGGTGGCCTAGTGGTAACGGCCGCGACTTACAAGTTGTAGGTCGTGGGTTCGAACCCAGGCAGCCAATTTACTTTGAGTAAATTATTTCTACACCACTGCTTTCAAAATAGCGAAGGAAAACATCGTGAGGAAACCGGCATGTCCTAGAACCAAACATTCGAAGACATGTGACGTCCATCAACCTGCACTGGGCCCATGGTGGATTACGGCCCATTCCCTCTCACAGAGAGAAGGCCAGCTGTGTCCCATCAGTGGGATCGTTAAAAGGCTTAGATGAAGTAATAAAAACTTGCAATCATTTGTTTGAAAATTAATTTATTAAAAATTTGGAAAAAAAATACATGAAAAAATATTCTGTCCACTAATTTTTCCGTCTGTTGTAATGTTATTACTAAAAAAAAACTAATGAGTCTGCTATTAGGGCCTGCATGTTGACTATCCCCAAAAGCGAACCAAATATAATAAAAAACAGATAAATGATATTTGTCGCCGACTGTACAATGATCATTTAAATTAGGTACTTGTTAACCTTGATGTAATAACATCAGCCGAGTTTCAAATCATACCTATGTTAAGGTCAAACCATTAAAGTTTTAAGGCGGCATTTAGTTCGCTTTAAGGCGGTCGGGTTTTTTTATTTATTGAGTTAACTTTTTTATTTATAATTTTTTAGTTAATATTTATTTCGAATGAAAAAAAAATGTACCTACATTTAAACTTAAAAGTGTTATATATTTTTGAAATGACCTCTTAAAACAAATCAGTATAATCAGTACAGTACGTCGTCGACACGGTTTCTTTGTATGGGATGAGACACCACTGCCCATAGTATCTGTAGGTGTACTACTCGTATTAGGCACCCATCGTTGAAAACAGACGTGGTGTTGTATATTGCGTGATTATCAATATGTATTTACTTCTTACAGAAAACAGACCCCAGCTGGCCACAGATAGTGCGAGTTTCACCCCTCCTCAACTGGAACTACCACCAGATATGGAGTTACACCCTGCAGAGAAGAGTTCCTTACTGCACCTTGTATGACAAAGGGTGAGTTCAATTTATTATTTTACAACAACCAAGCCGAAGAAATGAAAATCAGCCAATAATTATCTAGGACCAACTATTGGTACCCAAAGATTTTGAACTGTATAATGGCTCCTCAAGGTGCCCTAAATATTCATTTTTTTGTGACTTGGCTTTGGACAATTACCTTCAGTAGGTTGTCACCAGCACTCTAATTGCATATTTTTTTGATAGCACTCTTCTGCCCTTATATTTTGATAACACAACATTGTGTTTTTACGCTTTCGAGTAGATTTTGGAACATATGAAGCAATCAATGCAAGTAAAGCATACGGTGCCCTATTCATTGAACTTACACAACGAGTGTGCAGGTTTGCGAGAGATATGGCCTTAAATTATTTTTTAGTTTCTAACCCCCCCCTTAATTACCAGGTACACATCAATAGGCAGCGTACAAAATACATGGCCGAACCCAGCACTAGCAACCAAGAACAACTTCGGGCTCTTGTCCTACCTGCCCGCTTGGCGCCTCACCGACGGCGCGCTGGAGCGGGCGGGGCGCGGCTCCTCGCCTAAGATCCCCGTCAACGGAAACGGCACATATAGTAATATCAGCAGTATCACTAGCCACAGCATCGAGAACAGCCACCTCAGCAGCAGCGATCATATACCTCCGTCTTGTGTTTAGTTAAATGGGTGATTGGTAAATGGCTACTGATTGTATTATGGCAATTGGCCCAGTGGTATCAGCCCCGACTTACGTGTCGTAGGACTTAGGTCCAAACCCAGGCAGTCGCTTCACTTTGTGTAAATTATTTCATCACCACTGCTCTCAAAACGTGTAGGAAAATATCGTGAGGAAACAGGTGTCCTAAAACCAAACATTCGAAGACATGTGACATCCACCACCACGCACTAGCCCTGACTTACGTGTCGTAGGTTCAAATCCAGGCAGTCGCTTAACTTTGTGTAAATTATTTCATCACCACTGCTCTCAAAACGTGTAGGAAAACATCGTGTGGAAACAGGTGTCCTAGAACCAAACATTCGAAGACTTGACATCCACCAACACGCACTGGGCCCGCGTGGTGGATTACGGCACAGAGAGGAGGCCTGTGTCCCAGCAGGCAGGGTAAATAGGCTGATGATAATGAAATGTACATACACTTAGGCCCGACTGCGCCACCATGAAATTACATATTCCGAGCTAGTAGCTAACATAGGGCCCATTATGTTTGATATATTTTAATTTAACCGCGTGTTAGCAAACTCTAACTAGTTTAGTTTTGGGTGCAAGTGGGCCTTAAACATATAGGTTATGGGTAGGCAGAGAACTACAGAACGATCCGCTAAATACTCCTTTTGCTTCGCTGATGTTCATGCACGTAAACGCTACATACGTGCTGAGAAAATTGCAATTTTAACTACTCACTTCGGCGTAATATATACGCTGATTGGCTTATCTTTTTATCAGGACATCATGCTCTGTCTTGATAAGTAATGAGTTTTTCTTACAACTCTTTTACATAGGGCATTCTTAGTGCTTGCTTATCAATACTTATGTACATGGTACGAATGAATCAAATTTGCCATACAGGAATAAATAGATCGACGAACGTTCTTAAAAACGGTCCCTGGATAGAAGGCCATGGTATGGTCGTATAAATGTTTCGTTTTCTCCTTTTGAGGTACTGAACGCTATATACCTACATAACAATCAGTAGCTTATTTACCTTACTCATAGTAAATGCGTCCTTAGTCCGAATTAAATCTCTAGTAATTCTTATTTAATAATAGTAATATTTTATCGGGTCATAAAAGACCCGATATCTAGACAATTACATAATTACTTTTAAAATAACATTAACTTATCAGAGAAATATTATGTAAAAAAATTATAATTACGAGATAAAAAATATACATAAATGTAAACAATATCTGCCGATATATTTTGTTCAATATTGTATTATTACAGTAATCTCTAGAAAATTATGTATGATGTTACAATTTTACGTTGCATGTGTTGTCTGAATTTAGTATTTTTTTGTGTGCCAGAAAGTGTAAGTGGTACAAAACTAAACTTATTATAGCAATAGATAAAAATAACAAAGGGCCAGTTTCTGAATTGAGTATTTTGAGTTAAGTACGTGTCAAACTCTAATTTCATGCCAAAGTTTGACAGTTTCAGCAGCCTAATTGTGGCGGCAAGGCAAATGGTTTTGTCCCCATGAAAGAGTATGACAAATAATCTTTCATTGGTGAAGATACTCTTTTCGAAAGAGTCCAATAATTTATGACAATACCTAATTATTTAAAGCCTTGCCAAATTCACCTACGCAATAAGGGTGCACCGTGCAGGCAAAAGCAAAGTTGGATAACACTCAACTTCAAATTCTTAATTCATGAATCGAGAGATACTTAATTGATACTTTCAAATAAACATGTACTTAATTTTGACGTTCTAATCTGCCACTTAATTTTCATGTCCTTAATAATTATAAAAATTACATGTAGTAGTGTATTACATGTACCTGTGTGCTGTATCTATATTGAAACGACACAACTGTGATGTTAGTAATACTGGTTAATTTTACAAGATGGCCGCGACATATATAATACGTCCGTTCCATAAATGTAAATTGAATAATAATAATGTACTTAAATGACAAAGAAATACTTTCCGTGCCAGCAAGTTTTCATTGCACGTAATAAATGCACTAAGTTGACCTAGAGCACATTTAATTTTATTATTGTGTAGCACCATCTATCCTGCCACATACGAACCAAAAGATTGAGTTGACGTCACACTAATCCTACATCGCGCAATCATAGTTCTCCGCGCGATTTAAGGTGCAGATACCCCTGAGTAGCTGATTTTAAAATGAGAATCGTGTCTAAACGGCTAGTAGTATTTTGGAAAAAAAATTACATTAGACCATCTTCTTAATTTGATCTAAGAATTTTTTTATTTTTATTCGTATAACATAGTGTAATTAATTTGTAAAGAAATATTTATTATATTTTAATGAAATCGACACCATCTCAAAGACAATTTAATTATCTACATATTGATCTGAGGCTTTTTTTTTAATTTGCCGAATAATAAGGAAAGTACAAAAAACTACTAAATTCTGTCGCACGGGTGTGAAACGAGTGTGCGTTTCGTTCCCTCAAGGTCGTTGGCGACAGTCGTTGTCTTAAACATATACAACGGCCTGACAACACAGTTGCCAGGAACAGACATGACACCCATCTGGTCTAGCCAGAACTTTGATTGCGCGATGCAGGGTGACGTCAGCTCAATCCAATATGGTTCGCATGTGGCAAAATAGATGCCGCTGCAATCATCTAGATTATTTAGCATTAGTTGTTTTAAATTTTTTGTGTTTATTCTTCCAAATTCGTGTACCTACACAAGAAGGAGTCCTGATAAGCAAACGCTCAAGGAATGAAAATGTCAAGCACCCTAAGGCTCAGCTAACCATAATATAGAACTTTATTTACTACATAAAAAGGTTCATATTACAGTGTGAGAATTCGACAAATACAAATTGAAATTTTAAATACCGCGGGGTGTACTCAAATTCTTCCACAGAAAAGTGAATCTTTTGTCTAGTTAATAAAGTGCCATATTGTATCGCTATCTTAGCTCTTGCACGACGCGTTGCGTTTCGGTATATGCAGACCCTAAAATTATTTATTAAAAATGTGATTGCGTCTCACTATTAAGTGTTAGTGTATTTTTTAAGTATTTATTCAATAATTGTATCGTCTTATTTATTTTTCGATATATTTGTGTGACGTTGAAATTCGCAGCTTTTTGTAAATCACAGAAACCAAATAAGAGTTTTTAATTTCCAGTAATACAAATCATAAAGTTACCTTACACAAGAATCTTGCATCCGGTTCTGGAACGAAATTATCAACGCGCTTTACTATAGTTTTAATAATATACGTTTCCAGAAACTGGTTTTAAATTCTTGATAGCTTTAATAATATTTTGCGATAAGTATTTAACATTATGAAGCACATATAATTTGTTATATGTATATTTGTATTTCAATTATTTGTTTTGTAATTGATTGGTTCTCGCAATTATTTTTTTCTTTGCGGTTGTGTTACCACATAATTTTGTTTCAATAAAAAACACGTTATTTAGGATAAAAAATATTTTCTTTTATTTTTCACAATTTAATACAAAAGCATTTTTCTTTAACAGTTCTCTTACCTATATTTACAGTTATTGTCTTAATTTTTATTTTATTTTTATTAATAACTACGTGTTATTACCGCTATTGTTTGGTTTCACGTGTTTTCTGATAAACTCTTGGAATCCCGCCACGTCGGCTGGTTTGTCGTCTGAAACAGGAATGTTTTTATTTCATGGATAAACAACTAAATCGAGACGGTAAATCTTAAACCCGCAACAAGGTATTGTGATAAGGTTTCTGGATGTCTAAAAACGACAAGCTTAGGCCAACTGAAAATGTCCTCTCAATATTTCTAGACTGGCAATCCATTGGACCTATTGTGGTGGAATAAATGAGGAATTCAGCATACTGTCATTTCATATTCTTCAGCACACATAATGCTATAATATCCGTAGCAATTCAAATTTAAAACACAGTTTATAAGGATAGATAGTCTGGCAAACGAAAGTAGAGACTGAAAAAGCGCGGCAAATTTTAAAAATATCAGCATACATAGCAACCCCAAAACTAATATGAAATACCTGGAATAACCTAATTTGATACTTTAGAATAATTTATTTTATTTCGTCTGAATAAAAATACTACAGGTAATTGAGGTAGGTAATATTTTAAATATTATGTATCAATCTCAATAAAAACAACAGTATTCTATAATAATTTTGGTTTATTCAACTTACTAGCGTCATACTAACTTATGAAATCTAACACTACACGTAAACAATCTTGTTATTTTTTGAGTTCGACATCTTTATCCTGATGTTTTTCTTGATATTTAGACATCATGCGAAACGACATCTCCCGTAATCCACTTTTAATTGTTTTATTCATTTTTCACTTAATAAATGCTATTATCAAGACCACAACAAACCACCAAAAATTGATGTTGACATTAGTATAGCATTGCCATATAAAAAGTTTGCAAATAATTCTAGTGTCTACTTTCGTTTGCCAGACTCTAGTATGCGATGTACTGTTCGAACCAAAAGCATATCTTACCCTCGAGGAAGCGAATAGCAAGTATAAGAGGTCGTCTAAGGTGATTTTGCAGCGATTCAGTAGAAAAAGATCGCGATTGTGTCCATACTAATATTATAAATGCGAAAGTAACTCTGTCTGTCACCCAGAGCCGGAACAACTATCTGTAGGTCATACATATATTTGTGCCGTGCGGGATTCGAACCCGCGACACGCAGCGCAGCAGTCAATCGCTCAACAACTGCGCCAACCGTGCGCCCGGTAAGTTGGTTAGTAGATCGGGTAGATTGGTATTCTACCTACCTAGGTAGAATAGGATAGGGTAGGTAGGTTGGTAGAGTAGGTAGTTTGGATAGGGTAGGATAGGTAGGTAGCCAGTTGATGGGGGCGAAGCCGCGGGGGACAGCTAGTACCATATTTCCGTTCAACGGGCTATAGGTTTTTGACAGATGGAACTAGTTGTCAAAAAGGCGCCGTGAGCGACCTTTCTAACAACTAATATACAAAATCTTTTAGCAAGTCAAAAAAAGTTCAATGTTTCATCATTGTACCTGCTTCTGGCTGATTCTCCGTGCCCTCCTCATCGCTAGAGCTCTCGTTACCAGGATGTTTGAGGTACATGTCGCTGATCTCGCGACCTCCCGATACCTCACCAATGAGGCTCTTTTTGTCTATCACTGTGTCATCTGGACCTGGGAACAGAGGACAGAATAGAGTTGACCGTCAATAAAAATGTAAAGAAATAAAGAGCAAATATTTATTTGTTACTCGCACAGGAGATACAAAAAGAAAAAAAAACCGGCCAAGTGCGAGTCGGACTCGCACACGAAGGGTTCCGTACCATTATCGAGCAAAAAACGGCAAAAATATCACGTTTGTTGTATGGGAGCCCCCTTAAATATTAATTTTATACTGTTTTTAGTATTTGTTGTTATAGCGGCAACAGGAATAAATCATCTGTGAAAATTTCAACTGTCTAACTATCACGGTTCATGAGATACAGCCTGGTGACAGACGGACAGACAGACAGACGGATCGCGAAGTCTTAGTAATAGGGTCCCGTTTTTACCCTTTGGGTACGGAACCCTAAAAACAGAAAGTGTGCGAGATCAAAAAGGAATAATGAATAAAAAAAATAAAGGAGAATAAAATATGTTTGTAGGAGGTACCTTTATTTTTTAATTCTTCTTCTTTACGTTTCTCCTCTTCCAATTTTTCTGCTCGCATCTTCAGCCAGTCTGCTTTGTATTCCCTAAAAGATACAGCTTGTATATTAAAAATTATTCTTTACAAAAAAGCTTTTTATATTAAAAATTTCTTTGTCAAGAAAAACAAGTGAGTGCTCAATAAGGGCTATCGCGTTTGAATTTGCCGCTAGGGGCGCAGGTATAGAAAATTTCATATAATACTACAGTACAGATACCCAATCCCATACAAAGAAATGTTACCTCCCTAAGTATGGCTATCGCTCGGGCTAACTGGCGGCCAGTACAGGTCCCGTCACGTAAAAAGAACGCTGGCCTTGAATCTGCGCAGTGAGCGATTTATCGATCAAACTGGTGGTATGAAGGGGGCGCGACGGGGGAATGCTCCGCCAGTGTTTCTGTGCGCGCACGCTATTGGTTCGTCAGTTGACCCATGCTTCCCGCGCAGAGATCACGCTTCGTTCGCTGCCAAAATACAGTCGCACACACAACTTTCTTTGCACGACGATTGTTTTTAAAAATGAAGGAATGAAAAATGATTCATTGATTTTTTGATTTTATTTATTATTGATGATAGTATCTATTATTTTATGAAGAAAGAAGTTGAGAAAGGAGCAGTTGATAATTTATTATGATAAGATATTTATAATAATAAGATCGAAATAAAAAATAATGCTCAAGTAAACATTATCTAATTTAAATCCAACCTCTTCTAAAGTACTAAGTAGCTAGAAAGTACCTATTATGATTCTACAATAAAACAATATCCTAGTACTTTAGAACGCGACAGTACCCATGCGCAGACACATCCCCTCCACTGTCGCTCAGCGTTCTTTTTACGTGACGGGACCTGTACCAACGACTCAGCCAGTAGCCAGAGACTGTACTTTTGTAACGCCATCTAGACGACTACTGCTTAGAAACTAAAGTGAACTGATACCAGGATCATAGATTATACTAGATGGCGTTGTTTTAAACATATTATGATTATACGAGACAGTTTGACATCGCAATACTGAGTCACTGAGTATACAATGTCTCTGGCAATATTAGTTAGCTAGTAGGTATTTTAATGTCTGAGTCGCAAGTTAGTATGTTATAGAAGCGTGAATTCAAGGACAAGAGTTGCCCTTGAACATAGTTTGTGCATAAGACTTTTGCGGGAATACTTATAAAACACGACACGGCATGGTTGTCAATGTCAACCGATGGACTGGGAATCAAAGTCCAAGATGGTGCTGAACTGCTGACGCAATTCTCGGACCTATCGTCATGGGTGTCATTTTCGGGGTTTTTGGGGTAGCTAGTAATGAATACGGGGTCAAAAAACAATCCGAAGTTTCCGTTAGCATAGGTCGTCGTATGTGCAAGTATCGTCGTTTTCCAGACGTTTTCCAGACCCATCTAGACGCAGAGAGGTCTTTTCCAAAAAAAAGATTAATTAAAAAAATCAAAAAACCCGACTGCTTGAAAAGCGAACTAAAAAGACGTAAACAAGAAGAAAATCATGCTGTGCAGTCGGAGGATACATCTGGTTTTGGTCAGCCAGCTCGCGAACATGTATCCTCCGACTGCACAGCATGATTTTCTTCTTGTTTACGTCTTTTTGGTTCGCTTTTCAAGCAGTCGGGTTTTTTGATTTTTTTAATTAATCTTTTTTATTTATAACTTACTAGCTGACCCGGCAAACTTTGTTTTGCCATAAAAACACCAAACATTCATCTACCCTACCTACCCTACCCTACCTGCCCTACTCTACCTGCCCTACTCTACCTACATACCTACCCTACGTATGAAGGTAAGGTACCATATTTATTTTCATAAGATCCTTCTCCTAACAATAAAAAACCGGCCAAGTGCGAGTCGGACTCGCACACGAAGGGTACCTTACCATTATCTCAAAACACTGCATAAAAATCACGTTTGTTGTATGGGAGCCCCCCTTAATTTATTTTATTTTATTAATTATTATTTTTTGAAGTAAATATACAACTAAACATTCTGTGAATATTTCAAGCGTCTACCTGTTGCCGTTATTAATATCGAGCAAAAAAGCGCAAAAATATCACGTTTGTTGTATGGGAGCCCCCCTTTAATATTTATTTTATACTGATTTTAGTATTTGTTGTTGTAGCGGCAACAGAAATACATCATCTGTGAAAATTTCAACTGTCTATCTATCACGGTTCATGAGATACAGCCTGGAGACAGACGGACAGACAGACGGATCGCGAAGTCTTAGTAATAGGGTCCCGTTTTTACCCTTTGGGTACGGAGCCCTAAATATCTTCAACTCCGTAGTATCTCTAAGTAGTCTGTGTTCAACTCAAAGGAGGATTTGGATAGCTAACGCTAGCTTTTCAAATTAGTTTCGCAATACCGAAAAAGTTTAAAGAAATGATTCTGATTCTTTGAAAGAATCGACTTGTTTCCTTTGCAGAATTCACTTAAGCAATTAGGCTGCTGGTATGGTCATGTGATGAGGAGGGATGAAACGCATGTTACTAAAAGAGTTATTAATATAAATGTGGATGGATGGAGAGGGAGGGGACAGCACAGACACAAAGAAAAGATGGATGGACTGTGTGAGGAGTGATATGAAAAAAAGGGAGTCAGTGATAGCACGGTGGATAGGACGGTATAGTAGAAGAAATTTAAGGTCCTTACTCGCCAGTGGCGCCCATAGACATAGACACCAGGACAGGGTAAACTGAATATAAGCATGGAAAAGGTATCCAAATTAGAAAGAAATTAATGGTGAGAAATAAATAACTTATTGTATGAACTTACTTTTCGTATTCTACCGCAGCATCATCAACCAGCTTGAAAAATTCATCTAAACCCTGAAAGAAAGAACAAACCAAATCAAATCTTGAATGTTTCATGTTTCATTTCATTTATTCATAACAAAGCCTTACAAGAACAGTATAAAATGACGTGTGAATATAAAATAATTCTGACACCACTTAGGCCCAATTTCCAATAGTCATAACTTTTGACTGAAGAATAAAAATGGCGGTTTGACAGGTTATATTATGTAAAACGGCCATTTTTATTCCTCTGTTAAAAGTTAGACTATTGAAAAATCTGCCTTTAAAGGCAAAGGTAAATCATGGAAATCCTAACTGATATTATAAACATGAAAGTAACTGTCTGTCTGTCTGTAAGGCTCTAGATTAGACAGACGGACTACCAAGTTCCAAAGACAACTGCTCGCCAACTGCACACCAACTATAATCAGCAGCATCGGACAGCATGGTTGGTTTGCAGTCGTACTAACTGCATTCAAGCTGCAAGTTTGCAGTCGGAGTGCAGTTGAAATGCAGTCCGTCTGTCTAGAGCCTTAACACAACAGCTGAACCCTGATATTATTTGAAATTTGGTATGGCGATTGTTTGAGACCCTGGGAAGGACATAGCATACATTCCGGTAGTGCATTCCCTTGGGATGATAAAGCGGGCAAAAGCTAGTTCCCTATATTTTCTACTTCAAAGTAAGGTTATTTCTACTCCATAAAGATTTCTAAATCATTATACATACAGATAACAGTAAGAAACCTTGGTAATGAAAAAGCAGAACACACTAGTCTGCTAGAAGAAATCTATATGTAATGGATAATGGAATCTATATGTATAAGAGTCGGACTCGCGCAAGAAGGGTTCCATACCATTATCGCAAAATACGGCAAAAAAAAAAAACACGTTTGTTGTATGGGAGCCCCACTTAAATATTTATTTTATTCTGTTTTTAATATTTGTTATTATAGCGACAAACGAAATACATCATCTGTGAAAATTTCAACTGTCTAGCTATCACGGTTCATGAGATACAGCGTGACAGACGGACCGCGGAGTCTTAGTACTAGGGTCCCGTTTTTACCCTTGGGGTACGGAACCCTAAAAATGAACCCATATTTTCCGTTGTCACGGCATAACTTGAGAACGGCTTTACCTATTTCATTCATCTTTTTTTTAAGTTTTCTCTGTAGAAGGCTAGTTTCTTTATAAATTAGCAGTAACTTACCTTTGAGGTCTCAACCTTTATGTGTTTTTCAGTGTAAATAAAAAAGTGAAGAAATACTAACATCACCAGTATGCGCACTAACTCCACAACACCGTAGATCAGTGTAGAATGTGTCAAGCGCGAGCGCCATTGACCTGGTCAAGTTTCCAATGTATGTGTTGCCACCTTCCGCGTCACCTTCGCCCTCAGCATCCAGTGCCTCTTGGAAAACGTCGAAGTCCCGCATCCATTCCACAGCATACGCATTGTCTACTACGTCTGTCTGGTTTTGAGTATGGAAAAAATATCTTTTCAGTTAGAACGCAACAACTCGAGCATAGAAAAAAAAAACTCTAGCCTATCAGCTAATAATGTAACCGAATAAACTATTGTTACCTTTAAAGGAGTACTAATTACCAATAAATACTATTAGGGTGGTCGCTCGGTCCCACGATGACTTTTTGCAGCGAAGCAGTCGCGTGTCTGCATCGCTACTTTTGGCTGTATTTGACTGTATCAATGCAATTGCGCAACTGTAGCGATGCTGCATGGCCTCTGTATGAATATTGTAAGTGTGTTACTCGCAATGCAGAATCGTGACCTGCGACTGTATCGCGTCTACATCGCTACAAAAAGTTTGTCGTGGTTAATGCCCTTAATCTACACTCATATAGAAAAGATGACTTGCTAAACAGAAGTAAGATTTTTTTTAAACAATACTTTACTCACCTTATTCATGACAACTATGAAAGGCAACCTTGTTTTGTACAATATTGAACATGCATACAGCATATTGGACATAAATGTGACAGGTGACACACTGCGAACCGTGTCCATTACATAAACAACTACGGTAGGACATGTTGCTGCTAATGCTTCAGTTATTATTGTACCAGAAGCTGACCAGGTGAACACTTCTATTTGTCCTGAAATAAATAAACAAGATTCAGTAACACTGTACTTAACAGTAAAAGTTTATAATATTTAAATGAACTCAGTAACAAATTCATGAATGCATGCAATTCTCGTTTTTGTTCATTGTTGTAACATAGATTTGCATTTAAGTATTCAATCTATCTGAGTATCAAAACCACAAGATAATTAAAAAAAAATATAATATATTTGAATGAAGAATAATATTCGTACCTGGTGTATCAATGATACAGTACTTGTGTTTCTTTCCAGCCTTCTCTATCAAATCGACAACCTGTCCGAACTTCGTAGAGAATAAATTGAGAGCTGTCACAATACCACCATTTGGTCCCAGACCATATTGTTTCATAACCTCTTTGTAGTTCACTGTATCTCTTATATCTGAAAAAGATTATAATCAATATTATTTATTTCTGGAACAATGCATTTTTTTGGGTAAAAGGTTGCCCATCCATGACATTCTGTTTTTGTTACTGGATCTGTGACATACCAGAACAATTTTACTTTTATATATAGTAGTAGTTTAGATTTCAAGCCAAAGGATTGGAAAGCCCTATTTATTCAACAGATTCTTATAACAATCTTTTTCCCTTGCCAATTTATTTGAAGTTGGTGCTTTATGTCTTATTACCGATAATATCTTATTGCACGATTATGTTGAATGGCGAATGCTTACCAATGTTAGCAGGATAAGGGACTTCCCTACACGCAGGATCCAGGTTGATCAAGTAAGGTCTGGAGCCTTCCACGACCTTGGTGGAGAGCCGTCGAGTAAACGAAGTCTTGCCAGCGCCAGCCATGCCTAATTAAATACCAAACATTTAGTAATAAACCCTATTAAACCGGAAAACAACAATACGAAACAACTCTAACCTAAAATGATCAAACATATCGGTTTCTTTGAGTTTTCCTCTATTGCCTCAGGCTTAGATTCACTTTCAGACATTTTTCTTTATTTGTTTTCTTTCGATATAGATAGATTTACAGAATTTTCCATTTCCAACTGTTTACGAAAACATGAAACTATTCTGTTTTGAATTCCTGAATTCTGGCTTGAATCTTCTTGATGCTTCTTGAATGAATGGAATTGGAAATTGATGGAATTTGTTGCCGAGGTTGTCGCTGTCAATGTCAGTCAGGTCAGACTGTCAGTATGACAGTCAATAGACAAACATAGACCATTTTTAATGTCTATTGACTCCGCTCCAAACTTAGATAAAGTACCTATAGATTAAGCCTTAAAATGAGCTTGATTGATAGAGCGAGATGGCTAATTGGCAGCTCCATGTAAATAATAATGATACGAAACAACTCCATTTTCAAGATTCTATCTTCTGCATTTTGGAGTGCAAAAATTAATAGATTTTTGCACTCCAAAATGCAACAAGACAGCATAATTACGGAAAAATAAATTTTTCGCGAGACTAGCAACTCAACGCGATGTTAGAACACGCGCGCCGAGCTGGGCATCCACTCGACGACCTATGGCACAGATATTTTTTTCTCTAGTGAGCCCTATGGCGTGGTCCCAGGTTTGCAGGGGTCATGAGCATATCCAAAAATAAATAAATTCGAAGGTTTTTTTCTGATCTTCTATACACAAAAATCGTAGGTAAAACGGCAACACGTCTACCTTAGATAAAGTACCTATAGATGTAGCAATGGCGTGGCCGCACATGAAACAACAATAGTTATTTCTGGTGTTACAACACATTAAGCACGCGACCGTTGACCAGACAACACGTAATTATTTTGCTCCGTTAATTTTAAACATACAAGTCGGAAAAAGTTAGTGTTCATACTAGTGAGTTATACCATTGTGAAGCTGTGACAAAGGACTATGCAACATTGCTTACAGCATTCCCAAAACTATCGGAGTTCGTGAGTAATTAGCAAATAAATACTCAAAATTTTGCTAACAAACAATCAATCCCTGACCTACACCAACTCGCGGCTGGCTCGCTCTACGCACACAGACACAGGACACGCAGGTGCGGGATGCAGGTGCGCCCATTTCTCAGAATTTTGGTCATCATACCTTACCTATTTCTTCATGTTAATATTTGCATGTAAATATTATAAACATCACGCTTGCTTCTGGGATGCGGTGAACAGTGTATTGCGGTGAATATAATTGGTGTTCTCTACAAGTTTCATAGTGACAAGAATTTTTAATCAAATAGAAAAACAACGAGGCTCCGTTACAAAAGTTTAGTGCAGTTAATATCTAATGAGTTGATGTAAACAACCTCACCGCCCAGCGCAAGTATAAACCGCTTTTATTATTAATCACCGATAGAAACCTTTTGCCTGCCACTTGCTACAAGCGCTTTTGATCACTTCTGTTTTTTTATTTCGCTGGGACAAAATGTCTACAAAAAATTGCGCTGGTTGCATGGATGTTATTAATAACAGAGAATGCTTGCAATGCTGTTCTTGCCAACTCTGGTATGATGTACTGTGTGCAAATGTTTCCGAAAAACGCTTTAAAGTTATGAGTCAAAAGCTTAAAAAATCTTGGATATGTACTGCATGTCGTAATAACCAACCCAAGGGTGACAACTCTAACAAAGCTGCCTGTGCTTCACCGCTAGAGAGTTCTTCCAATGACTACTCGCTATCTCAATGCTCGTCATCACCGACCACCGCCAATGTTACCCATCGCAACAAGATGTCACGAGCCCATTCGCCCAGCAATGACACGATGCAGTTCTCTAGAGAAACCTTAAGAGAAATAATAAAGCAAGAAATACAGAGCGCGCTTAAAGATGTGGTCTCAGAGCAGTTTCGACAAATAAATGAACTCGTAGCTGACTTCAAATCTTCCCTGTCCTTTTTTAATGAGAAATACGAGGAGATGCGGGAATTATTAGAAGAAAAATCCGAAAAGATAACCTCCCTTGAAAAAGACAACAGTGTCCTACAGGATTCTCTTCAGCAACTAAGCAAGCGAGTTAACTCACTCGAACAGAACTCGCGGTCTTCTAACGTTGAGGTTATGATAATATACGTTATGATAATCACGCAGCAGCAGCAGCGAGCAGAGCAGTGATGATGCATTGTTTCAATATTAATTTTAGTGTTCAATTAGACGTGGTTTGAGTCGGACAACTTGCATTTTTATTTCTTGATTCCAGCCCGTTGGCACTCATTGACATTTTACATTACATTGACATTTGCATTGCATTGACAATAGTTAATGTTAAAGGTGTATTTGCATTTGCACCCTACATTGTTTTTTGGTTGGATGTTGGATGACACATAATCTGAATAATACAGTCACTAGTGTACCTGAGATGTCAGACGATGAGGATGACGAACTAAAAAAGGTACGAGAACAAGTTATAAAACTTACGATAGAACTTCAAAGTGCTCATTCAGAAATCGAAACATTATCATTAGAAAACAATGAACTTAAACAGTTAAATGATAATTTGTCTAAACAAAACGATTTACTCAAGAAAGTGACAAACAGTCCAGCTAAATTAAGGCCATCTAGTGCCAAAAAACAGAAAAACAAACGATTAATTAGCAATAGACAAATCCAATTCGAAACACCACATAACAACACCACAAAAGAAGTAAAGAAAAATTGTCCTAATATTAAAAATAACCAATCGGCAAGTCCTAATACTAATAAAAAATGCAAAATATGTATCTTGAGTACAGATAACAGTAATAAAATTTTGAGCATTGCAGAGGACTCTCTTATTCGATCGAAAATCTATCACCACATAACACCTCATGGAAATGTTAGGTTCTTGCTAAAAGGATTGAAAGACAAAGTATCTGACTTTACGTTAGAGGACTATTGCATAATTATGTTAGGTGAAGAAGATTTCAGAACAACAAACAGCTATTTTGACATTATTGTGCATATCAGACAAGTACTACAGGGAATTAACCATACTAACTTTATTTTGTGCGCTCCAACATATAAATGCGAGAATTACACTAATTTATATAATTCAAGAGTGGAGACATTTAATAACTTACTTTTCTTGGACATACTGACGCACGAATACGCATATCTAATAGACAGCAATAAAAATCTCACCTACGGCTACACTGAGTATAACAGACGGACTGGCACAATAAATAATACTGGAATGCAAATAATTTTTAAGGATATAATTGAGCTAATTAATGACATAAAATATAATAACCAGATGATACTGACTGACATGAACTATAATATGGATAATCTGTCACATGGTGAACTTTTTCGTATCTAAACATCTCCATGTAATGCACCAGAACATAGCAGGTTTATTGAACAAGGCGGATGCGCTCACAGTTTGTCTGACTGAACTTACAGAGAAAAACATACAAATGGATATAATATGCGTTACAGAACATTTTATGATGGAAGGCTACGAAAATCAGTTGAGCATACCAAACTATTGCTTAGCCGCTCACTATAGTAGAAAAGAAGTTAAAAGAGGAGGAGCGTGTATCCTAATTAGAAATGGAGACGAATGGAAAGAGTTGTTAAAAATCTCACAAATGTCAATAACAGGGACTTTTGAATGCTGTGCCATTGAGCTCACCAAGTACAAGACTGCTTTTGTATGTGTTTACAGAATTCCAAATACTAACAATCTTAATGGTTTCTTTAATCAATTCGAAATAGTCTTGCATGAATTATCAAAGAATGCCTATAAAAATATTGTCATAGCCGGCGATTTCAATATAGACATATTAAAAAGGAATAAGCAGTCGATAGAGTTTGAGTGCCTTCTACTTAGCTTCAACCTAAAACTAGCAATAAATCAACCTACTCGAACGGAAAGTCAAACTTGTATCGATAATTTTGCGCATAATTATAACAAACGGTGCAAATCGGAAGTCTTAGAGTTTGCCCTTTCAGACCACACAGCCCAGATCTTAAAATGCCCGGTAAATAAGATATGTACGATCGACAAATACGCTGCTATTAGACGCAATTACAGCAAGGAAAATATGTCTAAATTTAAATATTGCATGAGTAAAATACATTTCTCCGAAATATATGAAACGTATGACCCGAACATTGCATATAACAAATTTCATAATTTGTTTTCTTTTTTCTACAACCTTTGTTTTCCTAAGACTATGATGACAGTAAATATAATAACAAAGCCAAGGTGGATATCTAAAGGTATTAAATCATGTAGTAAGAAAAAACGTCAACTTTTGTGGACCTACAGATTAAAATCAAATAAATTAAATAAAACTCGTTTTAAAGAATACTCTAAGCGTTTTAGAAAAATTATTACTCTGACGCAGCGTTCACAAAACAACTATAAAATTAAAACATCTCGCAATAAATGTAAAACCGCCTGGCAAATAATAAATCAAGGTAAATTTAATGTACCTAAAAATTATATTTTGAAAATTAATATCAATAATGACAAAATTACGGATGCGAAACAAATTGCTAATCAATTCAATGACTATTTTATTAATAAAATACAACCCATCCAGTCCAATTATAAAACTACATGGTCCATCTTAAACAACAAAAACTCGATGTTTATGGCGCCCTGTACACCACAACAGGCACATACTATTATTATGGCCTTAAAAAACACAAATAGCGTGGGATACGATGGCATTTCAACCAAAGTAATAAAAGCTGTAGCATCTGAAATATGCGACCATTTGTCTCATATTATAAATCTATGCATTGTAGCGGGCACGTTTCCTGACGCTCTAAAAATAGCGATCGTTAAGCCAGTATTTAAGAAAGAAGATAGAGAGCTCATGGAATTTTACAGGCCTATTTCTCTAATTCCTATTTTCTCGAAAATCTTTGAGAAATTCATTCAAAAGGAATTAAACGGCTACATTGAGAAAAACAATTTATTATGTAATGAGCAAAAGGGTTTTCGCGAAAATAAGACTATAAATATGGCAATCTACGATTTCTTATACACTGTATTGATAAAAGTGGATAAAAAAACACCTGTATGTGCTATCTTCTGCGATATGACTCAAGCATTTGACTACGTTAATCATGACATTCTAATAAATAAACTTGAAAAGTATGGCATAAGAGGCAATGTTCTACATTTAATTAAATCATATTTAGACAATAGAAAGCAAAAGACAGAAATCACTAGAATTAATATAACCACTAAAAAGGAAGAGATATACTTATCAGATGAACGTCAAACAACTTTTGGTGTTCCACAAGGTAGTGTATTGGGACCACCACTTTTTACACTATACATCAATGACTTGCCAAAATCAATTCCACACCCGATGACTTTATTTGCAGATGATAGCACGGTGACAATTTCTAGTAGTAGCAATGACATGATCCAATATAAACTTGACATTCACAATACCTTGACATCTATAATAGAATGGTTAAATAACAATAATTTAAAGATTAATTTAGACAAAACTAAAATCATACATTTTAGCCAACGATTGACTGTAGAAAATATGAACATAAATATAGATAATAAAATTGTTGAAATCGTAAATACCACTAAATTCCTTGGACTAATAATTGATAAAAGGCTTGACTGGAAATCGCAAATCGAAAATGTTTGCAAAAAAATTTGTAGTACTGCATTTGCATTGCACTCTCTAGCTACAGTTGTGAATGTAGATACCTTGATTGCGGCCTACCATGGCTTAGTTGCGTCTCACCTAAGATATGGTATCATATTTTGGGGAAACTCTACAGACGTTAACACGGCATTTAAGGCGCAAAAGAGATGCATTAGATCTATGTTTGGGCTAAAAACGGTCGATACATGTAAACCATATTTTAAAAAGTACAAGATATTGACTCTTCCTTGTCTATAATTATATCTTCGAAACCGCAATGTTTGTTAAAACAAATCCCAATTTGTTTCCACGTCTACAGGACGTTGTACCGCGTAACAGACGGGATATGACAGTTCTTCAAGGCTATTCAGCAAAAACTGCACTCATGCATAGAAATATCGTCTGTATGGCGCCTACTATATTTAACACATTGCCTAAACGTTGGAAGGAGCTGAATGGTAGGGCATTCAAGCGTCAATTAAAAATGTTTCTCTCGCAAAAAGCATATTATAGTGTCGCCGAATTTTTAGCTGAAAAAGTTTTTATTGATTGAATAGTTTATCTTTTTTTTTCTGACAATAATAATAAATTTTATGAATTTTGACATTATAACATAATAATGATTTAATAATTTAAATGACATTCTGGAATGATAATATTGACATTTGTACATTTTTTATTTTTATTGACATGTCATTTTGGAATTATTATTTTATTTGAATTTTATTGTTTTGTTTGATTTTTGTTATTTTGATTTGAATTGTATTATTTTGATTTATATTCTATTATTAATATTTGCATGCCATTATAAAATAAGGCAAACATGACGCTCTGTATTTTACTTTTATTAACATCTCATACATATCAATAATTTGTTGTGTGTACTGTACTCATGTTTGAGCAAATAAAGAATGATTTGATTTGAGGTGCAATGTGTACCAGAGAAGAACTCGGAAAATCTAGTTACTACTGTACTCCAGCTAGCCAAAGTGATTAGTTGCGACATTACTGAGCCCGATATTCAACACTGCACGAGAATAGCTAAGAAAGACCCCCACAGTGCAAGACCTCGATCTATCCTTGTTAAGCTAAGCAGCACTCGCCAGCGTGATAACTTACTTGCTTCTGCTATTAAGTTCAACAGAAGTAATAACAAAGAAAAACTGAACACAAGTCATCTGGGGATAGCTGTAGATAAGCCTCAACCCATATATGTGTGTGAACACTTGTCCGCCGAGAACAAGGCTATACACGCGGCGACTCGCATTCGTGGTAAAGAATTGGGATACAAGTTTGTATGGATTCGCAACGGCGAAATCTTTATTAGGAAGGATGAGACATCACAAAGTATTGTCATCAACAGCTTAGATAAGTTGAAATCTCTATCCTAATTTTAGTAGTTTGTATATATTTAGCTTAGTCTTAGCAAGTTCCTATTTTACTATTAGTCACATTCAATTCTCCACTTCATATTTACTACCAAAATGTCAGAGGTTTGAAAACAAAAACTATAGATTTATATCATAATATCTCCATACATAATTACGACATTGTAGTACTCACTGAGACGTGGCTTCACAGTGGCGTACATAATTCCGAGTTAATTGATGATAGATACGATGTTTACCGTCGCGACCGCGAGTCTAGTAGTTATAAAACTCGTAAAGATGGTGGCGGTGTCTTAATAGCCATTTTGAAAACTTTAAAATCATGTCGAGCATCTCATCTTGAAAGCGAGATTGAGGATTTATGGGTTAGTATTGATGTAGAATCATTGCAAAATAATATAAAGAAATTGTACATATGTGGAGTCTATCTTCCACCTCCTCTACATCGTGAAACATTATTGCATTATACCTCCAATGCCCAGAAAGTCTTAGATAAAAATGTAGACACACTAATTTTAGGCGATTTTAACCTAAGTAATATCTCGTGGGTTTTAAAAGATAAATTATTATTTCCCGATTGTAAAAACTCTGAAATCAACGCTTTATTCATAGAATTTATGACTTACAATGCTTTGAATCAATTCAACCATATAATCAACAGTAAATCAAAAATTTTAGATCTTATACTTAGTAACATAATGCTTAGAGAAAATCATACGGTGCAATTTCGCGCTGTCCAAGGAGGATCCGCTACACCCACCCATAGACTTTTTTTTGCCAACTTTAGCAGATTGTCACCTAGAACCCAAGAATATATCGAAACCTAACTTTTTTAAGGCCGACTACGAAAAAGTTCAGAGTCGTTTAATGTCTATCATATGGGAACAAGAATTTGACCAATGTCTTAGTGTAGATGAAATAGTCAATGTTTTCTATAGAATCTTAAGAAACACAATCTCTGAGATGATTCCAATTAAAAAAATGACGAATAAGAATTACCCACTATGGTACCCGCGAGACCTCATAAGGCTTTTAAAAGAAAAGTACAAATATCATGTTCGTTTCAAAAAATATAAAAACCCACTAGATTTGTTAGCATTTGAAAAACTAAGGGATGACTGCAATACGCTTCGAGCAACCTCTTACAAAAAGTATATTTCTAGCCTAGAAGATGGAATATCTAAGAACCCAAAATTATTCTGGTCCTTTATTAAAAATAAAAGAAAAGGTAGTAGCACATACCCGGCTCAAATGTTCTTTGAAAACAAAGAAGCTAATAATGGTAAAGACATTTGCAATTTGTTTGGTGAAAATTTTGCTCAAGCTTTCAGCTGTCCAACAGCAGTTCCAGGTCAGTCTATTCCAAACACTAATCCTAACAAATCCTCCTCTGCATTATGTACATTATCTATTGATTCTAGAGAAATTTATAGAGGCTTAAAAGGATTAGATGAAGCTAAGGGTGCTGGCAGTGATGGTATCCCTCCAGTCTTTATCAAACGCTGTGCTAAGGCCTTAGTCGAACCCCTACATATTATATTTAATAAATCCTTACTAGAAGGTGTCTTTCCACATAAATGGAAGGAAGCTATAGTTGTACCTATTTTCAAGTCTGGAGAAAAACACTTTGTTGCCAACTATAGACCTATCTCAATTTTAGTAACTTTTGGCAAGGTATTTGAAAAAATCATTAGCAAACATCTTATGTGGTATCTCAAATCACAAATTACTGAGTACCAACACGGCTTTATTAAATCCAGATCTACCACCACTAACCTTCTGTGCTTCACTTCTGCTTTATCTGATTGTCTCGATAAACGTATCCCAGTAGACACAATCTACACAGATTTTAGCAAGGCTTTTGACAAAGTCGACCATACCCTCCTTGTTAATAAACTGGCTCAACTTGGCATAGACGGCACATTGATTAACTGGTTTGAATCATATTTATATAAAAGGCATTCTAGGGTAGTCGCAAACGGTCATTTCTCCAAAGAATATAGAGCCACGTCTGGCATTCCGCAGGGATCACATTTGGGACCTATTCTGTTCAACATTTTTATAAACGACGTAACACTATGCTTCAAACATTCAAAATTTTACTTATTTGCGGATGACCTTAAAATCTTGAAACCCATTCAGAGTAATCAGGACGCTCATAAGCTACAAGAAGACATCAACCGACTAGCGCTCTGGTGTAAAGAAAATAATATGTCATTAAATATTAGCAAATGTAATTATATCCAATTCACGCGAAATAAACATCCACAACCTAACAAATATTTTATAGAAGGAGTCCAATTAAAGAAACTATGTGTTGTCCGTGATCTAGGAATTCAGCTCGATAGTGCACTCAAATTTGATGTCCATATCTTAAACATTGTGTCAAAAGGCTTCAAAATACTAGGGTTTGTTATACGGAATTGTAAAGAATTCAAGCGATCCTCAACAAAAATCAAACTATTTAATACCCTTGTTCGCCCGATATTGGAATACAGTTCAGTCATTTGGAACCCACATTACGATGTCTATATTAAACGCTTAGAGAGTGTTCAAAGACGTTTTCTATATCATCTCAGTTATGGAGACCATTTAGCAAAGCAGATAACGAGTTACAAAGACAGGATGAAACATTACCTTATTAAAACATTGTCTAGTCGAAGGGAATTAATAGATTTAATATTTCTACACAAAATTATTAACGGGTCCATTGACTGCATCGAACTCCTGAACTCTATAAATATAAATATACCCAACCGCACCCCAAGAAAAAAAGTTTACAATTTATTGGAAATACCGTACTCAAAAACCAATCTTGGTCACTATGCCGCTGTACATAGACTCTGTAGGCAATATAATAATTTGTCGAAAACTTATGACATTGACATTTGTGAGCCATTGCCTAAATATAAAAAGTCATTAGTTGAGGTTTTGTGAGTTTTTATTTTTTAAGTTATTTTATAGTTTTATGTTTTAGAATTTGAATTTAATTTTATATTAGAGTCTGGCCAACGAAAGTGTGATCTGAAAAACGCGGCAAATTCAAAAAATCCTAATGTGGTATCACCAACTATACCTCTACTTAAAAGTTTTGATACTTGTATTTATTATAATTTCTTTTTTGATTTATTGGCTCCGTTTGGTGAAGTGTGACGGAGCCGTGACTGTCATGGATGTGAGTTAAAAAAGAGTTTGTAGATTTATTTATTAGTATGTACATAATATTAACCCACTTAACATTTAATTAATGAGGAACATTGAAACATAAACATAAGAAAAGGTATCATCATATCGTAAATATATAACAATCAGCCAACATGGATCAAGATTACCAAGTCATACTAACAATCGCAATCACAGACAATACACAGATTAATAATGTTGCCATACCCCAACTTTGAAAATACCCCAGATCACGCTTTCGTTGGCCAGACTCTATATCTTAAATAGTTTATTTTAAAAGTGCCTTACCCTCTGTAACAAATATATTTTTATTAATTTTTAATTTCAGTTTACCATTATGTTTTTATTTTAAAAGTTTTTAATTTTTTTTGTTTTAAAATTTTAGTTTAATCTGATACTGTTTGTAACAAGTATACATTTATCATTTTGTTACTCCTGTAGATTTTTGCCGTCTGGTTTGCCATAATGTTGGTAAATCCTAAGGTTAACTGAATATAAGGATAGTCTCTTTTTATAAGTAGGTATGTCATGTTTTCATTTGTTTTTCTCTTATATGTTTTACTACGAATTTATATTTTAGTTATTTTAGTTTCTAATTAGTTCTAGAATTAGAAAATAATTTATATTTTAGTTTAATTACGCATGCTGTGGCCTCCTATAATTGAGGGAGTGCACTTGCCATTACTTAATATTAATGATACATTGTTTTTTTGTGTACATCTTTCGTTGGAGGTCCTGAATAAATAAATAAATAAATAAATACAACAAGAACACTACAACCCACCATCGCACTGACACCTATTATCTTTAAATAACCCAATTCATTGTCTCAATAAACACATAATACCACGAAATCACAGAAAATCAAACACGACCGAGTTTGTTTGTCAAACCTGCCATAATATTAGAGTTTGACAAACAACAGAAACCGGCCATGGTGACAAAGACAAAAAATAATCTTTTGTCCTTATTATTTACATGGGACTGCCGACTAGCGATCACGCTCATTTTATGGCTAAATCTATAGGTACTTTATGTTCGATTTGCAAGATATTTTTATACCACTCCAGTAAAACTATCGGCCACCTTGAAAGCGTCCTGTTGCCACGGCGATCATGCGATCACTTTCACCGGAGACAGATAATTTTTTCTATGCAGAGAACGCATGAGCGGCGTACGATCACTTGACTTGAACGCGTTGCGTACAAACAGATATATAATTTCCTGCGGAGCGAGCATGGGCGTACTCAAGAAATTTGTGACAAGACATGATAAATTATGTCATGTCTTACAATTTGTCCTAAATGCTAGAACGGGTCAAATGTGTGACATATTTTAAAGGCGCGACATGCCTTTCTTGTTGCTGCCCGACGAACACGGCCTACTGTGACATGGCTTGAGTCATGTGTTCATCGCAGTTTGGGCGATAAAGCCATTTTGTCATAAATACTAGCACCGGCGGCGTGAGAAAATTTCCTGACGTTTATTTGGGACTCATCGGGTCTTAGGCCCTGCGCACACCGCTGGAGGCGCGGCGGAGAGCAATTGAAGACAACAATTTAATATAAACCTTAACTACCTTGTACGGTCAATATAAGATCACTGTGTCGTGCGCCGCTCGGCTCGTTCTTATTTATCTTTGCCATGACATTTTCAGCTTTATAACAGAAGAATTAGAGTCTAATTTAAATTGTTATCTTCTCAGTATCTTCGCCGTGCCTCTCCAGGTGTGCGCTGCGCCTTAATTGCTAATACGGGCGCATCCATTTAGTCACAAATTTCACATTTTGACAAATGATTAAAAATGTTTAGTGGCACTACTAAACATTATAACCGAGTAGTTTAGAAATCCACAACATCAATATTTTAACGTACAACCACAGATAATATAATACTAGCATACGTACAACCAAGGTAGTGTAGGACGTGTGTCGTTTTGTAGCGTGTTTTGTCCCTCGACAATGCATGAGGAGGGGGGCTCAAAAAATAATACAAAAAGAGACAATATTCCAATATTTTTACTATTGACTAAAACATTACTTTTACATTATTAAATTAACATGTCAATTCACAAAGTAAAAATCGTTTCTAGTACAGGAATCCCAAATCTTTTTGGCCGATCTGAAGTTAGCCACAATAAGTACATTACATTTTTAGTATATTGGATTACAGAACATTTCAATATTATAAACTCTTTATTATTAGTGCATTACGCGCAATAAGTTTGAGTTACTGCAGATATGTTATACACTTAACGAGTTATGACATATCAAAAATTAGTATTATATTATCTTTTGATCAAATTTGTAAAACCTTTTTTTTAAACAAATACGAGTACCTAATATGTTTTGCTTGTGTATGTATGTGTCTTCAAAACCTTAATATATCTAATACAGTCTTTATTTTTCTGCCACGATTTTTACTAACTGTTGATGCATTAAATAAGCTTACGACAGGTAGGAGGTACCAATATTTTTACCCGACTGTTACCGTTTGTTTCTATGTGGCGGCAGAGACCAGAGAATCTCAGCATGCATTTTAAAAATACTCTAAACAACCGATTTTATAAATGAAGAAATCATACATTCACACCAAAATGAACAGTTTAAAAGGCCTGTTCATCAGTATTATAAAAAAATATTAAGTGTACCTAAGCAAAATACTATACGATCATCATTATCGTTTGTATATTATTTTTTTTCATGTTTAAGCGGGCCGCTGCGCCCGACCGACCACTGACTTCGCGCTGTGAGCAATCTACGGGATTTAATCCACGCGCCGGCCGCTGCGCAGTTGAGCGGTCATATTCTTACAAATATCACATTGTCTAGGTACTTGATTCCCTTATTTTCATCAAGCTGATCCTCGAAACCGTTTGTGACACAAAATATTTGTAGTAATGCTGTGGACAAAAAAAAAGAGATAAATTATTGTTTTTGTTGAGTAATGTGTTGTTTAAGTAGTTTTTCAAATAATCGTCGTGATTTACACTCTATAATATGATTTTGCAGTTTATTAAATATTTGTGCACCTTCGTGTGTTAAGGTTTCTTTTGCCGTGCTTAGTTCGGATAAAAGGCAGATATGGGTAAGAGATGGTGCTTAGAGCTCATAAGTAGGTGAATACATACCCAGTTTTTCCAACCGCGTTATGTTTAAGACTAGTTTTGAGGTGCTTCGACACAGTAGGCACTGTCCACTCGCTGAAAATATTAATAAAAAATACTTAAAAAAGTACCATCTTTTATTTATCATCATCAGCCTTTTAATGTCACCACTGCTTGGTCACAAGGCCTCTTCTTTGTGAGAGGGAAATCAGTTTTTATTAAAGAACTAGCTGACCCGGCAAACTTTGTTTTGCCATAAAAACACCAAACATTCATCTACCCAACACTACTCCACCTACCCAACACTACGCCACCTACCCTACCCTACCTACCCTACCTACGCTACCCTACCTACCCTACCCTACCCTACCTACCCTACCCAACCTACCCTACATACCCTACCCTACCTACCCTGCCCTACCTACCCTACCCTACCTACCCTACCCTACCTGCCCTACCCTACATACCCTACCCTACCCTATCTACCCTACCCTACATAAGAACCTTCTCCCAACAATAACGAACACAACAAAAAAAGAATAAGCGAAATCGGTCCAGCCGTTCACGCGTGATGCCGTGACAACGGAAAACGGGTTTCATTTTTATATATATAGATTTATTTTAAACCTTGTAGGCGGAAATATGACATTCGCATAGACACGTCTGGCGAAGAATGACAAGAAGCCGACCCAAAATAACGGGATATGGACCCCAAATAGTGCGTGTTAAGTTATTTTCTAATAATAAGTATGAAATCATACTTGTTGACTTGTGTATAGTTCTCGCCAAACTTCTTGGCCGCACTGAAATTGGCTACAATGGCTGCGCAGTAGTAACCCAAGTAACACAAAAGTGCTGTATAGTAGCTGAATCACTGTCCACAATAGAATCCTAAGCTGAACAAGCCTTCTGAATAAGAGCATTAAAGGCGCTGTTTCAGCTGATATAACTCTGGTTTGGGCACAAATTAAACAGCTGTTAGCTGAATAACTGTAACTATTTGCATTATATCAGCATTATTTGAGCATTATTAAAGGTAACAGTCATCCCAAGAGCTGAATATTGACTGATTATTAGAGTATTTGTTACCTCTTATATAGCACAATGGCCGATTAATAGAGTTATGGTTACCTATTTTTCAGCACAAGGTACACACCAGAATATTTATAATGCTTCTTTGGAATTGAAAATTCACAAGTGGCAAAATTGTGAATAGTTTTCACCCTACTCCTTATTATTTTGATATGTTGTTTCTGTTAAACATTTTGTGGTGAAATAGACAAATATTGTTTTCCGTAACAAAATCTTTGCTTTTTCCTCCTGTGCGTGAAATTCGAAGGGGAAAGAGAGTTTATTGTCAAATAGTATATGAATATAGGTGAAAATTTTCACGCGCTCTCAAAATATCACTGTTTACTTGAAAGTTATAGTATAAAATAAGTTGATGATATATTATAAAAAATAAATAATTTTATTTTGCATTTGTAATTTGACAATAAGCTGTTTGCGTATAAAATCATTAGATTTTCTATTGAAATCCATTTGTTATTTTCGTTATTTAACAAAGAAAAAAATGTTAAATATATTATTTTACATAGGTTAGAACCTAAAAAATGGCAGACAAGCAATGTGCACTGTATTAAACACAATTAAGCGGTATGTGCTGTTTAAGTATCCACTATTGGTACATAAATCAGCAACGAGCTGATAAGATTAGTTCTTGTGTGAATCAAGTCAGCTACAGATTCCTGTAAAGCTTTATATTGGGTAACATGTACGCAAATATTGTTGGTAATCATCAGTGAACCACTAAAGTCTCAGCAGGAATTCTAGGGATCCATGGATTTATTTTACAAAATTATACGTCTGTTGTGTCAATCCTTTTATGTTATTTGGTTACCTACATCATCCCAAGAAACACTCCTCCGATTTTCGTAATATTTTTTTGCAAACTGTGGTGCTGAAAAGATAAGTCTACAAGATCTTATTTAACTGCATTAGTAGATTAATTGCCGACGCTAGTACACGTATTCAGCTCTAACCGGGATCATAGGTAACGTGTGAGCTAATTTATAGCAGTTTGCTGTAATTTAGCATCATATAAGTTCACCCATAGTGATCATGTGGTCTATACAAGTGCTATTATAAGATTGCGTGTAACAAGCTGATTAACACTACTAAAGTTCAACTATGTGCAGCAAGACGCATTATATCATTGTTAATTGAAGTCACAGACTAACTGATTGCATTATAGTAGCTCACATGTTCTTTCTTAAAATGCAAGCGATCTAAGGGTACACTTGTGGCCTTCAATTCAGAATATTGCTGAGTTAAAGTCCATAAAAATGCTTAATTGCAGCTTACAGTACTAATACTGAACTGCATACCTATATTAACGCTTGCAGCATTACAGTGTTGTCTCCGTGACGCATAAAAGCATTATTATACAGACGAAAGCGTAATTTTCAGCTATTGCAGTTCGAGTGTACTGTAATAAGTCTTTATAAATGCTAAAGTTACCGATGTTACCCTTTGTGACATCCTATAATGCAGTTTTGTGCTACTTGGGAAATCTCATACAAAAACAGTACCGTTTCGTGCCTCGCGCATCCGGTAAACCAACTTCAAAGCGGCCAAGAAGTTTGGCGAGGACTATAATCGTGATCTTCACGTGTTTAAGGAAATAATTCTTTCTGGCATACCTTATCATGTTTCATTTATTATGCTCGTCCATTTCTTTTTCAAAACTAAATTTTTCAATACATCTGTCACATTGACCTCTTTTTATCCCTCGTAAGTATTTAATTCCGTTAGGTTCAAAATTGTGCATTTCACCTCATCTTCTTCGTAGCCGTATATTCCCGTCATATCTGTTGACTTTCTGGTTCTCTTAATTGGAATTATTTGTCTTATAAGAATCGGTTCGTGTTTTAAAAGAAATCCGGCAACTTTACATTTTATCGGATTCGGGTTGCTTCCTTTATCGTTTGTTACAATTGATTTACAATCTTTATCTTTTAGAACACTTGACACCTTCATTGGTTTTGAATATCGCAGGGACACGTCATGCTTTCCTTTGCACTGAATTCGAGACACTTTCACCTGTTTTTAAGTTTGGAAGCCCGCTACCTGTAACTTTTACCGCCTTTCACTTCGGCTTCTTCCATACACTTTTAGTGTACAATTTTCTTTTGGAATTAATAAACACTTTGTGAGGCATTGATCATTTGGAACCATAATTGCATTTTGTCTGCTTTTTCAAAGAAAAACCTCTACTTTTGCGCATTTCGTTATATTTCTTGACATTTTTTGTTCTGCTGTCCTAAGTGGATCTAAAAATATTAATAATAATATTTTAAATTATTGGTAATTAAATAATACCCCCCCGGAACGCATTTTTAATTGTTTCGACCCGAGTACGCTAGCTTGCGTGATTATGTTGGTAGCATTGGCTCATGGACAGTCAAGGAATGAACAGGTTAACCTTCTGCCATATAACGACTATCTGCAGGCACTTCAAATATTTGTACAGTGTGGGAATCGAACCCGCAAAATGCAGCGCAGCAGCCAATTGCACAAGCACTGCCCCAACCGTGTCGTCAAAAGAGGCTATCTGGCAGCCTGGGAAATGGGTAGTGAGAAACAGTTCGCTTGTTTTCGCGTCGTTTATTGTGAGTTGTTATCTGTTTTTTTTTCAGGTGTTAACAAGTTCGGCTTTGACACGTATACTGAACATGATTGGTCTGTTACGTACGAAGAACCCTTACTGGTTGTGGTTTGAGTAGATTAAAGGTAATGATATAAGATATGGATCTGGGCATGATAATTATGTCGTTGGACACTTAACAATCCTGGATGGAGTTAGAAATATTTTAAGGTGCTATAAGTAGTTAGGTCTATCATTGTTTGTGGTCTTGCGTTTATGAAGGTACGCTTAACATAACACGCCGAAACCCCGCCTGTGTTATTTAAGGCAGGCGGTATTCCGGGGTTGCGGGCGCTCAGAGTGGAGAGTGGGGGAGCCACCGAGTGACCTCAGGAAAAACGGTGGCACAATAATAGGGTCCCGTTTTACCCTTTGGGTACGGAACCCTAAAAAATGTTCTGAATCATTATTTAAAAATCAACCTGCCTAGCCTTTTCCTAAGTTGGGGTCGCCTTCCGGTCTAAATTGTGTACTATAAGACTATTGCTAAGAATAAAGTCAAGCAGTTCCTTACCTCGGTTGTTGGTTTTGATTGTGCTGGAGGTTGGTTTGTAGGATCCTAGTTTTCCCGCAAGAGAGATAAGCAGAGGCTGCTGTCATCGTCCTCCCTTGGCCCACTCTTCTCCCTTGCCGGAAAGCAGTCCTCGTCCGATGTTAACCCGGACGAGGGTGGGTCCTGTGTTAATCATTGGTTTGATTCGCCCTCCATTGCTGCCATGGAAGGCGCGTGCTCCATCGCGGGAAACAGCGGGAAACGTACAGGCAGCGGTGGATCAAGCTCAGGTCCAGGCACAACTGAGGCTGTTGAGGTCGGGGTCACGGCGACATCCTCATTGGTAACACCCTCCTCCAGGAAACGGATGTAGATTGTACCCATGAGATAGTACACCCGTCTTTGTTGGTTCTTTATGATCTTTACTATGGACACCGGCACACGAAAGAAAAGAGAGGTACCCGGGGGTTCCTGTCTGATCCTCTCGTGTGTCAGCGTCCATGTGTTGATGTTGAGGTTAGGGTTCTGCCTCGTCAGCAGCTTGAGCAGTGCGGGAGTGTCCTGGGTATTCTCAGGGACAAACAGCATGCACAGCGCTTTCTTCGGTATTTCACTTTGAGGCCGAACGGTTAATTTGGTCCCTAGTATTGGGGACGGCATGTCGTCTATGATCCCCTTGAGCCAGGACAATGTGAAGGCGTCCTCGCACCAAGTTTTGAGCACGCCTTCGGCGTAGTGGGCCTTGCCTCTAAAGTGGATAGCGTTGTTTTGTGTTGGGTTAGAAGGTTCTGGATCTGTCATGAGCAGAGCACAGAGCTGGATTTCAATGTTGCGCCGGATCCCCTCAGCTTGCTCTTGCGTCATGTCCTCGAAAGGCTCAGTCATGACGGCGACGCACAGCTCGTTGTTTCTGAACGACGCGGCCGCTTCGGCGTTGCTTACCAAGGTACCGTCAACCATATGAGGACGGGCAGGCTTCCTCTTCTTGCCTACCCCAGTTGGTGTAACAGGATCACCGAGATGCGAACGCTTCTGCGCCTTAGCACGAGGTTCTCCGTCGTTGATTTGAGTTTTTTTGCGGCCCCTAGGCTTCATGCTACGCTTACGTTTGATATCGGTAGCAGCCACGCCTGTTGGTGTCTCAATCGTTGCTTCCGCAGGGCAGTGACTGGGACCCTGGAGATGCCTCGCGGTGTCAGCCACAACAACGTGCTGCTCAGCCATAGCCAGGGCAGTCAGACGCCTCTTAGAGGGCGTCGTACTGCAGCTGGAGGCTGTTGTCAATGATCGTTTCAGTGGAGGTTGAATGGTGTCTCTAAGAGACATGTTGGGTGTCCCTGCCGGTACGACCTCGGCCAGACTCGTCAGGTCCCTCTCAGAGACCGCAGCCGTTGACGCAGCCCGAGTGGGCGCATCATCGTTTGCAGTCTTCCTCGAGTCGCCATGATCAATATCTGACCTTGGTCTTACGGTCTGGTTTGTGATAAAGGGCGCATCCTTGGACGCAGATGAGTTTGGCATTGCTTGGGACGCAGCCTGGTTTTGCGCATTCCAGGCGGTTGTCTGCCACATCGCATCCTTGGACGCAGCCAAGCGTTTGTGTTTTTTGAGCCGTCGCCGTCGCTTAGGCGCATCCTGGGACGCAGCCCAGGGCTTGTTGTTTGATGTTAGCGCATCTGAGGACGCAGCCTGTGTTGTTGGTTTTGTAATTGAAGTCTCTATATCCATGTGTTTCGATTGATTAATTCACCGTTGGAGCTCTCCACCCGCCACGGAGCCCTCAGTCGGGGACGTCACTCGTTCCACGAGCGAACGTCAGAGCTACTCCTTCGGTATAGGATCAGCCTAGTGAGAAGTTGACGAGCCCGCACGCGACGGAAGATCACGGGACTGTATACGACACGAGACTATGCCGCAACTCATCCCGAAACCTCACGCCACGCCGGCTGCCACCCCTGACTAAACCGACCCTCACATGACAGCCCGCTTATGGGATGCCTCAGCCGATTGATCGTGGGTAGCTACCCCACGACCTCCCGTGTAAGAGGAAATCCAGACCAAAGTGGTGTGTTGTGTGCAACCTGCTCCACTCAACCACCAGGATTCTTTCATCCCTCCGTACGGGTCCCCGCGCACGGCACAAACACGCGGGAGGTCATTACTATCCATCATCTGTTCTTGTTCGATGGTGGACACACAGGAGCATGACCTCGCCACCCCAGCGTTAATTCGCCCGGTGGTTTCTGTTATGTCTAATTCTTAAGGAATTAGACCAATAACGGGGTGGCAACCTCGAGAAGGAACACCACCAGACTTGCCTTGAGGATCTACACGACCGCAGCGCTCTCCCTCAAGACCACGCCACCTTGCCGTCTCTGAAGGAGGAGGCAAGGTAGGCCTGTATCTACACTACCAAGCAAGAGTGGTGCAACAACAGTAGCATAAATACAGAGCCCTCCCCAAATGATATTATTAGGTACAGATTTTGAGGCATACACACCATCTCATATATTATGTATGTACTTGTACACATACGTACCAGTATACCCTAATTTAATTTTATTTTGATTTAAATGGTATTAATCCTGACTTTGTATTTTTATTACCTATTTGAATTTAAATCTATGTTTTAGCTAAAAATCCTATCCTTATTTTTTTGTTTATTAAATTATTTAATTGCAATTTTAATAATATTGATATTATTTTAGTGATTTAATTTTTAAAATTTTATTAATAGTAATTTTTAATTATGACGTAATTTTTTTTTTGTTGGTGTTTAATTGTTTATTGAGTTGTTCAATAACCCTATTTTTTTTCTTTTGATCATTTTATTTAGCTTATTTTGTATTGTATATGTATTTTTTACTAAATATTTATGACTTTATATTTTACACTTGATTTGAGACTAGGGCTAGTGGAATTATTACTTTCTCCAATAACTTTAAACTTTAAAAATTATTTCGCACCATAAGTCAAGTGTAGCATTCTCTCTAAACCTTACAATGCCAAAAAACTTAGTCACTGGATGGAATCAAATGGTTGTGAATACGTAAACAGAATTTCAAGTTTTGTATTTAGGTTCTATGCTATATAATTTATTATTAATTGATTATTATTATTCTGCTGTTCAAGTGCCAGAAGTGAAGGTTGGGCATGGCAAAAAAGACATGAAAGTAGGATTAATGCAGTAGAAATGCGTTCCTTGAGGTACGATATGTGTTATGATTGAGGTAATAAGACAATGTTGTGGTTTAAAAGAAGATGTAGTGTCTAAAATTGAAAAGAGTATGTTAAGATGGTTTGGCCATGTTGAGAGAATGAATGAAAGGCGACTAATGAAAGGTATTTACAAGGCAGACATGAATGGAAACGCCGGGAGGGGACGCCCTAGAAAGACATACATAGACCTTATAGGTCATGTTCTTCAGAAAGGCCAGGTGCGCAGTACTCATAACCGGCGTGTGTGTATGACAAGATGTATGAATGTGAGTGAAGCAAATGAAGAATGTAAGGATCGTAGCAAGTGGCGTTCTGTAGTTTCTGCCATGGGAAAAAGGCGTGAGTTTATGTATGTATTATTCTGCCTAAAGATTAGAAAACTAGTAGAAAGTACTGACCATCAGACATTTTGGTTTCATAAGCCATATCAGTACACTCATTGCTCGCCATAATTTTATGGGTAGTATAATTTCATCATAGTCACTGCTAAAACATTTCTCTTTGTGCTCTACCTCAATTTTGATTGTTTCTAAGTCTACCTTTAATGGTGTAGGTATGGATCTTCTTTAAGCAGTGGCAGGTTCTAGTCAGTTGATATAATTAGTGAAGCCTGTGGTTGTTATTCTTTCTATTCTTGTAATTTTTATGTTTGATAGGCCGTCGATAATCTAGAAAAGTAAGGTCTTATTCATCAATGTAGTCAGCAAAATTCAAAAATTCTTATATTTGCAAATCTCATTGTATGTTGATAATTCAAAATGTGGGTATTATGATAAAATAATTACTAAACATGTATCATTAAGTTTATCATAATGAGTACATACAGTTTTAACGCCTTGTAGGGTCAGCTTTAGTTGGGACTTTGCTTTAGTATGGCTTAAATCATTTAATCTTTACGATCATGTACTTACACTCCCAGCATAATAAATAGATGTACAGGGTAACACCCTAAAAAAAGAAGAAGAAAACTAAGTATTGGATGAGGGTAAAAGCTAGCTAGCAAGGCTGTAGGCTAAAAAAAAAATCAAAGCCAATAGAAAATTAGAAATCCATATGAGGCATTGGTGAACAACAGTTTCCTAAAAATCATGAACTTACATTATAAATCAGTATGGAATCAGTCTTTTTAATCTAATGTGAACTACAACTTATGATGACCCACTGAACCTAAAAATAAAGCATTTTGCATGCTAACAATGAATGCAAATAATAATTTAATCTATCACTAATGCAAAGCCTTCAATTTTTGAGACCGGAAAAAATGGATGACAGAAATCATCACAAGCTTTTCATTTGTTTGTCTACCTTATTGGACACTAATGTCGATTTTTTCCAAGATATTGGTATTATTAGCTATATTTTCAAACATATTGGGAACTTTTTATTTTGAAATTACCAAAACTGAAACCAAATTACCTTAGCGTGAGAAACCATTTCTGGACAAAGCATGGCCAAGAGAAATTTTTCCTCAGCCCTCACCGCAGGCAGGGCAGGTGTTACATCTTGATTTCAAATCTGATGGCGTATTTTGTTTACTGTTGGGAATATATAGCTCCGAACACAGAACATAACATATATTATTATTCTAACAGACTAACAATATATAAATAAAATAAAAAAGAGGATCTTTTCACTTCAACCTGTAACTACCGAACACTTTTTGACATTGACAGGACTCAGGACTCAGGAGGAGCCAAGAGGATGACAGTAGTGTTGCCAGTGACAGATAGTCAAATATTACAGGAGACATCTCAAAAAGTTACAATTTGAGGAGAAAAGTTACATTACATTATTTTATGTACAAAACGACACTAATACGCTCACTCGCTCACCGGAGTAAGTGGGATGGAAGATTTAGAAATACACGTGTGTGAGTGAGGCAATATGCAATAACGTCAATTTGTCAAAAATGTGTGTCACAAAGTCAAGTGCGACAACACGACGAGATTTTTTGTTTTTGTTTGAGAGATTATTTTTGTTTGCTCGATAATATTTCAGTATTTTTTATTAAGTCCTAAAAGTTACATTTTGAGTCGTGCTACATGGAGGTTACATGAGAAGGTCAAAAGTAACGTACAATGGAACAAAAGTTACATTCTGGCAACGCCGAAGCATCGGTCGGCCCTTGGATACAGTACCTATAGATGTAGCCATGGCGTAGCCGCACATGAAACAACAATAGTTATTTTCATAGATATAGTATGTACAAAATAAACAGAGTCACATGAAAAGCGAAACCAAAAATAAAAATATAGGTGGAAACACATTATTAACACCCGACCCGACCCCACGCCACCCGACGTGTCGACACCCGACGCGTACCGTGCTCATATGCAACACCCCATGTGATGCTACAACACGCTTCGCTAGTATTGCCAGGTCTCGTTTTTGTTTTATCCCAAGTCTGCTCTCAATTTACCCTAGATTTTAAGTTTAATGAAAAAAAAAACAGTTTTTTTTTTTAATATGCTTTCCGTCGCCGTACCATCTATATTTGAGACATTTCATGCAAGATCATACATTACAATCTATTATATAATTACAGATCAGTTTTACTATAAGAATATTTGAAACAATTAAAAAAAAATCTGGTTATTTAGGGATTTGTACCATACCAAATACTTGACTAATAAAAACCGAAAATTGCGGGTTCAAAGGAAATATTTAAACTTAAGTCCATCATTACAAATTTGACTGAAATAAATTAATCATTTCTATTAAAGTATAAACATAAAAATTACCCTCACCGAGTTTGTATCCTAAAATTTACCGTGCTGATGAAACTTAACTCTAAATTAGGGTAAATTACCCTAAGTTGGCACCACTGATCATGACTGACGCGTGTTGCCGGGTGTTACTAGAGACACACTGTGTGCGAAGCGTCGGGTGGCGTGTTTTCCCCCTCTCCCGGCAACACGCTGATCCAATCCGACTGGGTGTTGTCGCGTGTGATTGCGTGTCGTCACATGGCGTGTTGACTATGTGTCTCTGACCATACTAAATGTATGGGATGGATTAGTACTTCAACGCGTCAGCAGGCGTCGGGTGGCGTGGCGTCGGGTCGGGTGTTAATAATGTGTTTCTACCTTTAGGGAATTGTCCATGTGTTAGTTAAAAAAGTGTTGTCAAAAAGTTCATGTTCAGTATCGATATCGATACTTGGTGAACACAATATGAAACACGATTAAAGGGTTATTGGTTATATTGAATATAAGAGCTGGGAAAAATACATGCTTTGCTAAAGTAAACAAATTACAAAATACTATACCGCATGTATTTAAAATAAGAAATACAAAATTTTTGAATTTCGTGTATTTATTCAAAATTCAGTATTTTTATTCGAAATACAAATTACTAAATACAGTCGATCATCCATCATGACATTCGTACTAATAAACTTAATCAAACAGAAGTTTCGTGAAAATGAACCATTTGAAATGAAAATGACAATTAACAAGGTACTTAACAATTTGACGTACGCGGTCGCCATTTTGCTTGTGAAAGCTATCGAGCGCTATTTCCTGCAGAACGCACCTATTAATAAAATCGTTAAATGTATTTTGAAGCCAAAAGTATTTATTGAGATCCATTTAAGTTATGATTGAGAAAATGTGTTTAACTAAACTGTACTATAAGTAACATGTTTATTATATTAGCCATTATTTTTCAAAATGTAAGTATTAGTGAGGTGCACTTTGTGTGGAAGGGGGTGCAGCCGCTGTTTTACTCCAGTTTTCTTTTTATTTCCTGCTATTTGTAAGAGTGAAAGGAGAGGAGAAGAAAGTGAGATGAGGTTCCACGCTACTAACCTACAGACTCGCACTGAAAGGACGCCATCTTTGGGGCACTAGTCCGGAGATTGCGGGGACGCCCAAGCCCCCCCCCGGAGATGTCCATCGGGCCCTCCCATCTGGTTGCCAACCAGCACGATGGTGCATTCCGGGATTTTTCGATAGTTGGCGGGGCAGCCTTTCGTGTGTGGCTGGCACACTACTTGGGCCCCCAACTACCTGCGGTCGCCAAGCGGCGCACCGTGCCTCGGATCCCGCTACCCTCCGCAACTAGTCTCCCGATACGCCCAAAACAACGCGAGTCAGGCTGGTCAGCATGCAGTGGAACAACTATCTCGACCCAACTCCTCTAGTGGCTACACCGAGCATCGTACCGGAACACGGCTAGGCCGCTTGGCGGTACGTCTTTGCCCGGTGGGTGGTCACAAGCCTTTGGTCGAAGCCTACCACCAGTTTGTGTCACCTGATTAGCACCACCCGGGGACCACGTGTAGGGTAACAACTATAGGGGTAACTCAGCCCCTAAAATCCCATTTTTTGTTGCTTTATGTTTATAATATTCAATTCATCATCATCATCATATCAGCCGAAAGACGATACCGCGCAACTTCCCGAACGCTGCCCAGGCGAGTCGGATTCGACGGTTGACCTCTTTCTCGAAATTGGCCCTACCCAATTCGATCGTTTGTCCAAGGTAGACATAGTCGCCCACAACTTCGAGTGTAGAGTCTCCGACCTTGATAGGAGTGGGTGTAACATGGGCATTCAACATCACCTTGGTTTTGTCCATGTTCATCCTAAGACCCACTCTTTCGGAAGCTCTACTGAGATCATCGAGCATTGTACTGAGGTCCTCCATGGTCTCAGCCATAACCACTATATCGTCGGCAAACCGAAGGAGAGTGATGTACTCGCCATTGACGTTGATGCCTAGCCCTCTCCAGTCCAGAACCTTGAAGACATCCTCCAGTGCAGCAGTAAACAGTTTCGGAGATATGACGTCTTCTTGTCTCACACCTCGCTGCAGAAGCACTGGTTCCGAAGTCTGATCCTGAAGTCAAACTGACATGGTGGCGTTTTTGTATAAACAAACACTTCAACACTTCGATGTACCGGTAGTCAATTTGGCACCGTTGGAGAGACTGCAATACAGCCCAAGTCTCGATCGAATCGAAGGCTTTCTCGTAGTCCACAAACGCTAAGCAGAGAGGCAGGTTGTACTCTTTGGTCTTCTGTATAACCTGGCGCAGCGTATGTATGTGGTCTACGGTGCTGAAGCCCTTACGGAATCCGGCTTGTTCGGGAGGCTGGAAATCGTCAAACCTGCGCGCGAGACGATTCGTGATGACTCTTGAAAACAGCTTGTAGACATGGCTAAGAAGCGTGATGGGCCTATAGTTCTTCAGCCGGGCATTGTCGCCCTTCTTGAAGAAGAGTACCACCACACCCCTGCACCATGCCTGTGGCGTTTTGCCCTCGAATATGACGGAATCAAACAGCTTCTGAAGGGTCTTAAGAACCGGTTTTCCACCCGCCTTCAGGAGTTCAGCCGTGATTCCGTCGTCACCCGGTGCCTTGTTGTTCTTAAGCTGTTTCAGAGCCATCCTAATCTCATACAGGCTGACGTCCGGAATGTCTTCGGTATAGTGTCGGGTCAATCTAGCTCTAGGTTCATTCGCTAGATTCGCGACGGGTTTACTGGTTGACGTGTACAGCTGCCCATAGAATCTCTCGATCTCCCTCAGAAGCTCTGGTTTGGCGGAAACGATCCTGCCATCATCGGTCTTCAGTTTCGTGAGCTAGCTCTGCCCAATAGACAGATCTCTTGCAAAGACCTTGGAGCCCTTATTCCGCTCAATCGCGTCTTTAATACGCTCAGTATTAAAGCAGCGGAGGTCGCTTTTCAAGGATTTTGAGATCCGTCTATTTAGCTGCCGGTATGTCAACGCATCGTCTGAAGACTGCAGGATAATCTCACGCCTCTCCTTCATTAGCTTGAGAGTAGGATCAGAGAGCTTTTTGTTCCTATTTGTACGGCGGGTCTTGAAAAACTTAGACCCGACCGTATGGACAGCTTCCACGAACCCGTCATTGTATTCGTCCACTGAGCTCCCTAGGCACTCGAAACGATTCTGGAGTTCGAGCTGAAAGCTCTCGGGGTTTTGGACCTGGATCTGTGCTGGACGGAGCGTGGACTTCATCAGTCGAGACCTTTCAAGCTTGACATGAATGTCCAATGTGCCTCTTACCATGCGGTGATCGCTCCCGGTTTTCACCGAATTGATCACATAGACATCATTGAAAATTTGCTTCTTGGTTGACATGATGAAGTCGATCTCGTTTTTAGTTGCACCATCGGGGCTTTGCCAGGTCCACTTCCTGTGCTCACGCTTTTTGAAGAAGGAGTTCATCATGTAGAGGCCCTCCTTCTCCATAAAACTGGCCAGTAGGTGACCCCGGTGGTTCCGACGTCCAACTCCAAATTGCCCCACTTGCAGCTCATCCTCGTCTCATTTGCCCAGTTTCGCGTTGAAGTCCCCCATGACAACGGTGAAGTGAGTTTTGAAACCATGCATGGCTGTAGAGATATCCTCATACATGGCCTCTACCTCGTCGTCGGAGTGTGCCGAGGTTGGGGCGTAGACCTGTATGACCTTCAGCGAATATCTTGCGGATATTCTGAGTATAAGGTACGCCACCCTGGTCGACACACTCTCGATCTTCACCACGTTGTTCACAAGGGACTTGTGGACGATAAACCCGACACCACCTTGGGACTGCCGGTCACCCTCTCGGAAATAGAGCAGGTTACCGGATTTGAGGATTATCGAGTCCTCTCCCTCTCTTCGGACTTCAGATAACCCTATAATACTCCATCGTAACCTGCTCAATTCCGCCTCGAGTTCGGTTATCTTCTCGTCGGACCGGAGTGTTCGCGTGTTATAAGTTGCCAGGTCCAGTCGTCGGTGTTTATTGGGGTAGCCGGGTCCACTCCGGGGATTCTTCGCACCCCTTGCCACGCCATCGCCTCGACCGCTACCGTAGCCGAGGGTAGACGGGCTGCCGGGCACTCGGGGCCGTTTTTTATGTGTGCTATTCATTTGGTTTGGGGGGGGCACTCGGGGCCATAATCGCCACGCTTGGCAGGCGGGTTGGCGATCGCAGTTAGTTGTAATGTTCAATGTGATGTATGTCAAATGTGTAATATTCAATTATGTTTTTCGAATTCAAAATATAATTTATATTAAATTAAAATCATCATCATCAGCCTTCTAATGTTCCCATTGCTGGGACACAGGCCTCCTCTCTGTGAGAGGGAATGGGCCGTAATACATCACGCGGGCCCAGTGCGGGTTGGTGGATGTCACATATCTTCGAATTTTTAGTTCTAGGACATGCCAGTTTCCTCACGATGTTTTTCTTTACCGTTTTGAGAGCAGTGGTGAGGGCATGTAATATCGGAAGATTCTCAATTCCGATATTGAATTCCGATATTAGATCTCAATATCGGCATTGGACACTTTCGTTTAATATCACATTTTGATGATGAGAGACAATGAAGTCAAGTAGTGGAGGTTGAATTCTCCAACATATTAATGATCGTATAGACTAATTTGTTGTATTCAATACAAGCAGAAGCTAGAAAACTATTAAGCTTTAATTTATTTAGGTTTCCAAGCAAGTAACACATTATACATTTGAAATAAAGTTTAACACGGATAGGTACTCGTTCCGAAACAGCTCTCAAAAGTATTCAAAATTATCTTAGTATTCATCATCATCATCATCGTCATTTCAGCCGAAAGATGTCCACTGCTGAACATAAGCCTACCCCAAATGTCGTCACATTGGCCGATGCCGTGCGTCTCATATTCTGAGGATACCCGTAACCTAAGGATTAATCAATGAACATGTCATTGTTACGACGGGATCTATGAATCTGAGTATTTACTTGTACTCTTAAAGCTAACATTTTTAGCAATCTCGGAACTGTAAATCTGGAATTCATCTAGGTACATATTATTTTTTCATGAAGTGAAGTTTAAGTAAATAAGCGCCCGATTAGTAAACAGACTATCTGACCACTGCTAATCACTGTAGTCAAAGGGCTTAACCGCGATTTCTCGCTGGACGCTTCACAAGGACCTAAAATAAGGTTTTTATTCTGATTCCGAGATTCCGATATTGGATCACTCAGTATCGGAATTGAAATATCGGTAATTTCGTTCCGAGATTCCGATATTCATGCCCTAGTGGTGATGAAATAATTTATACAAAGTGCCTGCCTGGGTTCGAACACTTCGAACCCAGGACCACGACATGTAAGTCACAGCCATTACCACTGGGCCACCACTCGTCATCATCGTCATCATTTCAGCCGAAAGACGTCCACTGCTGGACATAGGCCTCCCCCAGGCGTCGCCACATTGACCGATCCCGTGCGTGTCGCATCCAGCGCCTTTCCGCAACCTTAACCAGGTCATCGGGCCACCTAGTGGTAGGCCTTCCAACGTATCGTGTTCCGGTTCGCGGTCGCCATTCCACAGCTTGCATCCTCGATTCGTTTGCCCAGTTTCACGTTGAAGTCCCCCATGACAACGGTGAAGTGAGTTTTGAAACTATGCATGGCTCTGGAGATAATCTCATACATGGTCTCTACCTCGTCGTCGGGGTGTGCCGAGGTTGGGGCGTAGACCTGTATGACCTTCAGCGAATATCTTGAGGATATTCTGAGTATAAGGTACGCCACCCTGGTCGACACACTTTCGATCTTCACCACGTCGTTCACAAGGGAGTTGTGGACGATAAACCTGACACCACCCTGGGACTGCCGGTCACCCTCTCGGAAATAAAGCAGGTTACCGGATTTGAGGATTATCGAGTCCTCCCCCTCTCTTCGGATAACCCTATAATACTCCATCGCAACCTGCTCAATTCCTCTTCGAGTTCGGTGATCTTCTCGTCGTCGGTCCGAAGTGTGCGCGTGTTATACGTTGCCAGGTCCAGTCGTCGGTGATTGTTGGGGTAGCCAGATCTCGTCCGGAGATTCTTAGCACCCCTTGCCTTGCCTTAATCTCGACCGCTACCGTAGTCGAGGGTAGGCAGGCTGCCGGGCACTAGGGGCCATTTTATATTTGTGCTATTCATGGGGTGAGTTTTGCCATAATCGCCACGCTTGGCAGGCTGGTTTGCGATCGCAGTTGTTATAGAAGCACAGAGAACACTGCTGCCCATTCTCTGGTTTGTCCCTTAGTCGCCTCTTACATAATCTTTTTAAAATTAAATAATCCTTAATGTTTAAATTCGTTAGTATTTAGGGTGGGTCAGGTAACAGCTATTACCGATTGTACACTAGTAATTTTGATATTTCTATCGTCTAGCAGCTAGTACATGCACATATCGCTGGCCCCGGGCAATAAAGCGGTAATATCAAAAATCAAATTTTACAGGAGAAATAAAAGAAGCTAATTTATTTATATTTCAGCGTAAAGTAATCCAAAACAGGAGATCAATGTCTCAAATGAAAGCTATTTTTTTTACCAATTTAACCATTTAAAAATAATTGTAATGGTATATAAAATTAAAGAAATAATAAAAAAAATGTATAATACAAATTATAGACGGAGATTTAGGAATGTAAGTATGTAATACGACGTAATTTCCACTTTAGATCTCGAGCGTAATGGCCGATTACCACCTTTTTCAGGGAAATTTTATAGCCAAAGCTTAGCTGTATCATACACTAATCGCTATTTTAGAATCCTATCAATGAAACATATTTTTATGTAACCATCGTAACAGACTGACCTTATATTGTAATTTATTTTTATTTTTAATCATTTTAAACAGTATTTTAAGATTTTTATTTTTTGTTAATTTGTATTAAGTATTAAACTTTGCAAACAAAAATAAAACAGACAAATCCTTAAAAAAATAAAAACATTATGCCGCTTTAACTTGAATAAATTCATATAATTTTTATAAACTACTTTATTTATTAACTACTAAATTTTTATGAGCAATTCTGGTTGTCGATATACAGGAGAGATTTAGATTTCATCAAAATCGGCCCCGTGTGTCCCTTTGAGTGTTTTCGCTATTCTTCATAGTGTCTGATTTGACCATCCACGCCCACTTGGAAAACTCAGCCTGTATAGTATACCCAGGTACAGCAAGCATTAACATAATTAACGATTAACTTATTTAATTTTAAATGTTGGTACTGACCAACGTATAGAATTAAATAAGTTAATCGTTAAATTAATATAATAGAATTAAATAATAGGTAGATGTTAAATACTTATAAAAAAGGGAAAAAATGCTATTGATTGGGAACTTGAGTCTTTTAAATTGAAATGGAAGATCAGTGGAGATTATTGGGATTCGACGAATGAACACGCTTTTCCCTTTTCTCATACGGGGGGTGACCACAAGGTCTTAGGGCGGTATCAATTTGACCTTATGTCGCGTTTTCGTACCATGACGTCGTTTAAAAAAGCTCACTTTGATAACGCTACGAAGTTGATTTTGTTTAGACTTTGATAATGTTTGTATGCCGATTGTCTTATAGTTCATTCAAAAATCAAACCACAACGTGCTTTTTGACAACTAGCGATATCGTTTTTACTACAAATTTTGGTTTTGTTTGACAGTTAATAAAAGTTGCTTTGGCGGGCTCAATTTACTATCATTTTCCAAAATATATACAAAAAATATCACTTCCGTGATACAACCGGTAAGTAAATCGTATTTATTTACGCATTTATTCAATTCATAACCTCTGCCAAGCCCTACAGAGGTACAGGCATCATGTTATGTTATTCCCTACCTACGTAGGTAAACTTGTCCATTGATTTGTGTATCTCATGCGATTTTAGTGCATGTGGACTGAATTTCTTGTTTGATTCTAGATGGCGAATGCATTATTAATGGCGAATAAACCCATGAAATCATGGAGGGCAGTGCAGACGCTACGTGAGCCATCGCAACCTACTACCGCCGCGCTGGCAGCTTGTGTCTACCGACACTGTGATGTAATTAAAGGCACTGCATTAAAGACACGGCATTGTATAATACTGTTCCAGTTCGAGGATAAATAAGAAAGAAAAGAAAGCTGATAGAAGGCAACAAACCCATCGTGAAGCTTAGGGAGCTGAAATATAATAATGTGAATGATTGGTTATAACCTGTAAAACCTACGTACGAAGAAGAATGCATTTTATTAGCATTTGGTGTTTTGTGGTGCTTGTGCTAGTGTCTCACGTTATTTATTGCTTATGGCTGCTTTGCTGTATTAATCCTTAATGTGCTTGTGATGACTGCCTAGTACCATTGTGTGTGATATCCATGGACATTTACCCGACTGCGTTAACAATATTGTGTGTATGTGTACCTATCTATCTACTGTGTTGTAATAAATGATTTTGCAGCTGGAGAATCAATAGAATACCTACATATATAGCCCACGTTTTGGACATTATTTATTATCATGAAACTCCATTCTACTAACCCTATAAATATTCAAACAAACTCACGCCTTTTTCACATGTGGGCAAGCAGAAACTACAACGCCACCTGCTACGGTCCTTACATACTCCTTTTGCTTCATTTACATGCGTACATCTAGTCATAAGAGCACACCGGTAATGAGGACAGCGCTCCTGACCTTTCTGAAGAACATTACCAATTAGATCCGTGTATGACCTAGGACGTCCCCTCCCGGGTGGTGTTTTCACTCACATCTGCCTTGGTAAATACCTTTTCTTAGTCGCCTTTTATTCATCATATGTATATAGGTATTATAGGTGGTGCATTTATTATAGGTATTTATTATAGATACTATATAATACGTATGCCTATTTTAACTATATACTTATACTAGCTGTCCCACGCGGCTTCGATCACGTCAACCTACCCTATATACATGAATGTAGCGTAAAAACTTTAACTGCTTCCGCAGCGCACGCAACGGAAGCTCTCAAAAAGGGAAAAAAAAGACCGTTTTAGCAACATTTTTCATTTATGCTCCGCTCCTATTGGTCATAGCGTGATGTTATATAGCCTGTAACCTTCCCCGATAACTGGACTATCCAACACAAAAATAATTTTTCAATTCCAGTAGTTCCTGAGATTAGCGCGTTCAAACAAACAAACTCTTCAGCTTTTTATTATTAGTATAGATAGATATACTAGCTGACCCCCGTGGCTTCGCTCCCGCCAACTGGCTACCTACCCTACCCTACCTACCAATTTGTTAAACTATTTATTTGAGTATGAATTAATACGAAGTACCTATACGAAAGTACACAACTTGTTTCTACCGGTGATCTAATAACATTTAGAACATAAAAGCTGCTATTGTGACTTAGCTATGATAGTTAGATATATTATCTGGCAGCCTTTTTTGTAGGTAATAATTAGTACTTTAATCATGTAGTACATCATTTTTATGTATCATCAATAGTTTTCTCAGCACATGCCAAAGAATGAATTTTATTATGCAACATTTTGCTACTTTGGGTTACATTATTGAAATTTACATAAGGATTTCTAATTTTATTGAATATAAATTATAGCCTATGCCACTCAGAAATAAAGTAACTTTATACTGGTGAAATCATTTTCAAAATCGATTTAGTAGATCCAGAGATTACTCCCTACAACCTCACAAACTACCTCTTTATAATATTAGTATAGAAGTATAGATTTGTGTACACATTTTTAACCGACTTCAAAAAATGGGGAGGTTCTCAATTCGTCGGAATCTTTTTTAGGGTTCCGTACCCAAAGGGTAAAAACGGGACCCTATTACTGAGACTCCGCGGTCCGTCTGTCTGTCACGAGGCTGTATCTCATGAACCGCGATAGCTAGACAGTTGAAATTTTCACAGATGAGGTATATCTGTTGCCGCTATAAAAACAAATACTAAAAAACCGGCCAAGTGCGAGTCGGACTCGCGCACGAAGGGTTCCGTACCAATATTTGAAATTCCTAGTGTGGGGCAACGTTTTTTATAAAAAAGAAAGAAATATCGCAAAAAACGGCAAAAAAAACACGTTTGTTGTATGGGAAATATTTATTTTATTCTGTTTTTAGTATTTGTTGTTATAGCGGCAACAGATATACATCATCTGTGAAAATTTCAGCTATCGCGGTTCATGAGATACAGCCTGGTGACAGACAGACGGACCGAAGTCGGTGTCAAAAACGGAAAATAACAGGTACCAAAGACACCCCCACATCACAGTCTCCACCACCTTTATTGACTGGTAGAGAATGCCTTGGGCATTAAGTCCACCTATGGTCCTGTATGTCGCTGTATGTGGTCTGTTTTCGTTATATAAACAAATCTTGTAAACATGACCAAACCATCTAAGCACACCTTTTAAAACACAATGTTGTCTTATTACATCAAAAACTACAAATACTTCAATAAAATAAAACATAACACTGTTTTTAAACACAATTATTTATTAGGTAGGTCTACATTGAATAGAAAATACATTACTGATTAAGGGAACAAGTGGTCAGTGGGTCATCTTAGGGGCACTATGAGCAGCAAAGAAAACCAAAAAAAAATTTTTGGTTAAAAAAAGTTTTTTGGCCTTGGTGAATTTTCATGAAATGTTTCTTTTTTCCGATAATTCCCAAATTTATTGCAGTACCGGGTTGAATTTGACCATAACACTCATTAAGGTTCTGAGAAGCATAGCCCTACGACGCACCGTTTCCGAATTATGGGCCTCTGAATTTTATTTTATTTTGCGTAAAACGCATTATATTTCCAAAATGGTAGCTCGGATGAAAATCTTTTCAGGAAAGTAATTGTTGCTCTAGTCGATAACTATGAGATGATGTAAGAAAATCAGAGAAAATTAAAAAAAAAAATACTTGGTAAATTTTTTTAAGTGTCGATCCTTCACCTTGCGTAGCTATAGGGGCAGTGGACTTAGTCAAATTTTCGAAGATTTTTATTTAACACAATTCAGCCATTTTTTTTTCGCCAGCTTATTAACCTTGTCCATAGAAGCCATTTAAGCTCTGAGACACATGGTCCTATGACGCACCGTTACCGAATTATGGGCCGCCGAATTTTTTGTATTTTGTATAAAAAGGTCTATATTTCCAAAATGGTAATAACTATAGTGTTCATGTTGGGATGCTGCTAGCATGGGTGTACCACAGGGGGAGCTAAAATTTAGTTATTTTTTGCCTAGGACACACCATTTTCGAGATATTCGGATATATAAATAATAATATTCGGAGGCCCATAATTCGGCAACAATGCATCGTAGGGCTATGCTTCTCAGAACCTAAATGGTTTTTATGGTTAAGGTTAACCCGAAACTGCAATAAAATTAGAAAATTTCCAACAAAAAAAACGATAGTTTTTTTAAGTCCTCGTTCCATAGTGCCGTTAAGGCTACATTCCAATCGAACAAGTCATAGTTAAACTAACATATATCAACGAGCTCCATGCTGGACACGTATCATTGTTTTCTTACACTCGAATGAAGATAGAACATGCAACAAATGGCAAAATTGTGGTGAACGGTGAACCATTTTTCATATTTAAAGGATTCCATTTCTGATTGATAATCAATGGTGAATGGTGAAGAAGATGGCTTCTTTTCTTCAACTCACTGCCATTCAAAAAGCCAGTATCTGATCCTGTAGACAAATAATAAAATATGAGTTCTGAGTTTTGTAGAGTAGGCAGGTGCTAGCTGATAAACAAGAATATAATAGAAATACATTTATTTGACAGTCAAAATCCACTAGCAACAGAGTAAATTACAGTAATGAAATATAGAGACAAATTGCACTAAACAGGCCATACTGAAAGGGTTACCAACTCAGCATTTGCTGTTCGTCAGACACCCAGCACTATTTTTCAGTTGGCACCCTGAAGAAGAAACACCAGACCGATGGTACCTACAAGATGTAAACTATTACATCCAATATTATGGTGATTGTCTCGGGAACCAAAGTCCCTTAAAGGCATTTGTTTTTCTATTGTGTCTGCTAATTAGCACTCAAGGGGTTAAAGTAAGTTTTTGCATTTAGAATTGCATAATAATATTAATAAACACTTACCAATATGCAGTAATAGCAGATTTATTAATCCTATGGATAAGTCTTTACAGTGGGGTGTTTAACATAACATAATTATGGTTTGGTCCTTCCATACTTTGATAATAGTGTATCCTATAACAAAATTATAATAATTATTGTGTTAGTTATTAACCAAAAACTGGTGTATGTAAATAATGAGTAGGTAAGTATATTGTTTTATTTTCTACAAAATAACCAAACTATTGAGAATAGGAATATAGATAACCTTCTTTAAGCCAAGTTTCATTTGTATATGTATAAAAAATTTTCCTCAGTTCAGCCAAAATGAGAGCTGAAAGAAGCACAATGTTCTTAAATTATTCTTCACGCCAGAGGACTATATCATCTCTGTCAAGCTTTTCCGGTTGCGATCAACTTATTTCCAATTACAGCTTCTTCATTATTTGTAGGTGCCGCTCTCTTGAAGTTGGGCAACAAATCATTAAGTATTTACAGGATCCAAATAAAATTGTAGGCAAATCATTATTTAAAAAACAAAACATTGACTTTGCTCCAAAATCCATGTCGTCCAATTCGTCTAGGCTACTCCTCTTTCTCACCACGGAGAGTTTTGAAGACAGTAATTCGTGATAACCTTGTGATAGCGGCAGTTTTGGATAACAATCTTTAGGTCACGATTACATATTTGTAGATATTTGTAAGAGTCTCTTTATTCATAGAATACATGGCAATCCTTTTGTCACACAACTCACAACAACCACACAACAACTTTATTGTAAATTACTTTAAAACAACGAAAATAACAAAGCACGCTTGTAAACAAAGCTCATATGACCAAGATGTCAGGTTATAAATAATCCGACATATTTAAAAATACAAGCTTACAACGTAAAAACGTTTAAATTTAGTTACGAGTGCAACCTCTTTAATTTGTTTACATAATAATGTGGAAAGTCAAGCCACAGGTAATAAATTATATCAGACTCAGGCTTTTGAGATGCTTTATAATGTCGGCTATTGGTTTTGATTTTAATATTACTTTTTTGTCTTTAAACTTATTATATTGTTGTAAAATACACTTAAGAAAATAATAGTTTAAATGTTTGACATGAATGTATAGTATAGTATATTATTCTATTTGGATTTTATATGAAATAAACATCTCGTGATAATTTTTATTTTAAGTTTTAGTGATAGCAAAAACGACATCCTAAAAACCTTTTTTTTCTTCGCTAGCAATCCTATATCGGTTCATAGATAAATATTACAAATCATTCGTTCTTTCCCAACACTACCCGGCATTAAATTGATATCGTTTAACTAAGGTGAGGGTACGATAATGAGAGTTCTCAATAAGAGCTCGAAAGAAAGTGTACTCAAATTGAGATTGTTTTGTAAAAGATGGGGGTAGGCCACCTGTTAATTTAGTGGCATCTATTATTTATTTTGTCCTTATTGTGTAAAATACTCATTAAGTCACATTGCATAATCAATATTTTACATAAACATAACCGGTACTCTTAATTTCCCCATAAAACTATAGTACCCCACTTCAACCCCTTTTAGGAGTAGATTGAAAAAAAAAAATGCAGTCCGCAATAATTTATTGCCAAAAACATTCCTGCAAAGTTTCAACCAAATCGCAAGCCACAATAAAAAAAAACATACAAAGTTCAGCTGCACCCATTTCCCCCCTTAAAATTTGAATGTAAAAATATCTTTTCTTTGCTAACACGCGCTGTATAGTCCAGCAGGCCAAAAGGACCTGTACCGGCTTGCTAGAGCTAGGAAGAAAAGGGAGAAGAGAGATGTCTGTCAGATAAGATGTATAAAAGATGAGGCTGGAATGATTCTTTCTGATGATGAAAAAATTAAGGATAGGTGGAAGGAATACTTTGACTGAAACTGATGAATGAGGAAAATAACTGGAGTGGTATGTTAGAAAATAAACCTGTGAATGAGGGGTTAGTGAGAATAGTTAGTATGGAGGAAGTAAGAATTGCAGTAAATGGAATGAAGACTGGTGAGGCAGTTGATCCGGACGGGATACCAGTTGAAGTATGCAAGTTATTGCGCGTCAATGGACGGTCGTGGTAAGCTTTATTCTTCAATAATTTGTTACGGGAAGAAGCTATACCTGATGAATGGTGCAATAGTGCGCTGGTGCTCTTTAAAAACGAAGGTGATGTGCTAGAGTGCAACAACTATTGAGGAATAAAGCTAATGTCACATAGTATGAAAGCTTGGGAGAAAGTTATTGAAAGGCGGTTGAGAGAAGAGAGTGAAATATCGCATAACCAATTCGGTTTTATGCCTGGTCGGAGTACAACGGATGCCATTTTTGCAATCCGCCAGTTGTGCGAGAAATACAGAGGTGCACATAAAAACTTGCACATGGTGTTCATTGACCTCGAGAAGGCATACTAGTGGGTGCCCCGTGAGGTTTTGTGGTGGGCCCTTAAGAAGAAAGATGTACCTGGGAAGTATGTACAGTTGGTCCGAGGGAAGTACAGTCGATGCAGTACCCGAGTCCGATCTACAATGGGCACTACTGACAGCTTCAGTGTGGCAGTCGACTTGCACCAAGGGTCGGATCTCAGTCCTTACCTCTTTCTGATGATAATGGACGCTCAGACGTCGGACATACAGGAAGAGGCTCCCTGGTGTTTGCCGACGACATTGTGCTGGTTGCCGAGAGTGGCCTAGAGGTCCAGATTGGAGGTTTGGTGGTACAGACAAGAGCAGAAATAAAACAGAATACTTGTTTTGTGATTCTGGCGATCTCTCGAGTTCCGTGCCTATAGCTGTCGTTGGAACACCCATACCGACGTGCTCCAACTTCCGGTCAAAGCTTGTCCAAGGGGATGTTGAGATAGACCGAGATGTTACGCACCGAATCAACTCGGGATGGATGAAATGGCGACTGGAAAAACTTGCGACCCACGGATGCCCCTTAAGTTAAAGGAGAAAATTTACAAGTGCGTGATTAGACCTGTCGTACTGTATGGATTAGAATGTTGGGCTATGAAAAAGATGGATGAAAAGAGATTGCATGTAGCAGAGATGAGTATGTTGAGATGGATGTGAGGAGTGACGAGAATGGATAAAGTGAGAAATGAGTATATTAGAGGTAGTTTGAAAGTGGCGTCAGGAAACCGTTTATTCTCGTATGGCATGTGATGAGGAGGGATGATGCATGTTACTAAAAGAGTTATGAATATAAATGTGGATGGAGAGGGAGGAGACGGCCAAAGAAAAGATAGACGGATTGTGTGAGGAGTGATATGAAAGAAAAGGAAGTCAGCGATGGCGTGACGGGTGACAGGACTGTATGGAAGAAGAAAACGTGTTGCGTCGATCCCAAGTAACATGGGTCAGAGGCAGCAAGTTGATGAAGATGATTAAACTACCCATCTGCCAAATTTCAGCTTCATGAAGAGAATTTCTACATCTTATCTTTACAACCCCAACCTTTCTGCGTATTTCGTTCAGCGTAACATGACAATACGTCGCCGGGGCTACAATAAATTTACGGGAAGAAAGGCGTAATACCTTGTACAGAATAAAATCTCTCGTGAATACTTTGTATTAAGTGTTTACAGTTTATTGATATAATAAGCTTATTTTCAAAAACGTGGTTAAATATATTACTGTTTCTTATCGTTTACAAATTTAGTGTAAAGATGTTTACTGGTTGTTTGTGTTATGATTCTTAGAATAATGCAATAATACATAACTTAGTCATAAGAGAATTTCCCATGCAATAAAGTCGTTATTGCCATTTATTTTAAAGGAATATTAATAAAAAAATCCGAAAAAAATTGGAGTGATAGATTGATACTCAGAGAAGCCAAAAATCAAATAACATTAAAAAGGGCGTAACCGGCGATTACCGCTTTATTGCCCGGGGCCGGCGATATGTCAGTGGATGTGGGGGATTGATCTCTTTTTTACAAAATATTTCAAGTCTCTTATTAAAACTTTAAGTAGAAAAAGAAAGATGATGCTTTGTGGTCTGTTACTTGATAAATATCTATACAAATTCTTTACTAAATGTCTGTAGTCACAATTAATACCTTAATTTTTGAGATACCTACTTTCCGAGATCTGGCTGATGGTCTGTGAGGACTGAGGGACCGCACTTTAAGGGCTGTAGTTTATAAATGTCCAGATTGGTTCTTTAATTGTTTTAAGCCTAGGTACTACTAAATCCTACGATTATGTGGTATACCAGTGTGGTCCCTCAGTTCACATGCACATTTATAAGTGACTCAGATATAAATCTAACTTGATAACGCAACTAAAGTACGTCCCTTCATCTGTATGAAAACCAAGCGTGCCACTTTGTCACATACAATTTAAAAACAAATTTACTTACCAATGAAAGAAAACATATCCAATGCTTCGGCCAACTCTTTCTATAAAATTTTTACAGCTCAATATGGCATAATTAGGCATTTTTCTAGATTTCTGGTGCCGATAATGCTAAATGAAAGCTCAAAGTACGATCAATGATCGTAATTTTACTCAGTTTTTTGACTCGTGAAGCAACGAACGCACAGCGAGCGCTCGTAGTCTCGTACGTCTTCGGTTTTCTTCGTGCGCCCAGGGGCGGCTTTACCTATAGTGCAGGGTGTGCGCAGCACACGGGCGCAGCGCCCTAGGGGGCGCCGAGCGCAACTCGCGCGCCCTCCGGCCGCGGCACTTTCAATGACCTACGTAAAAAGAGCTCCGGATTGTTTAGATTTTGTATGGCATCTAGAGCTCTTCTTATATATGTCGAATTACAGCAAAGCAAGGCGGTCCAGGAGCGGCTTTTACAATAGTAACTTTTATTTAAACATGAAATAAACCTAGAAGCAGATAATTACAGAATATATTGGTTTAGTAGTGAGTGTCGCATCGCTACCAAAGGCGCGTGCCTGCACCTGTTTTAATTCGTTTGAATACACGCCGACAATTACATTGCGAATCCTGAATTCAGCTGTTTAGAATAAAAAATAAAGATCAAATTGCCATGGACGACCGTCAGGTGCGTGGCATTTCCCAAAATCGTGTGTATGGGTGGCGCGTGCCGCACTTTGTGTTCTACCGCTACACGTAATTTTGCGAAGTAAGTCTTGACGCAATAGATTAAGTATATTAATTTGATTAGTCGTATATTATATTAAATTTGAGTAAACATGTAAATAAGAAGTAAGCATTAAGTTTAACAAATCTGTCAAATGCTCCTTATTGATATTGAACTCTGTAAGTATGACATAAAGTCGTAAATAGAGTTCTATCAGACAGAGAGCGGTCACACGGTCAAGCGTTCAAGAGGTCAGTTTTGTGTTCGAGCGTGCAGTTGCTCACGAACCCCGAGCTGTTGGACGGTCTACGCGGTACCACCTATTGTCACCATGTTTTTGACGATAGTTCTTCATCGGAAGACGAAATAATGATTTTGTGGTCATTATCAGCAACAAGACCGAAAAGAAAATACTGGGTGTGGCCCAGTAAATAAGGATAGAAAACAATAATATGGAGATTTTCGAGATAGATTTTTTTAATCGTTATCCTTCGCATCCTATAAAAAACGCCTTTAACCGCCATAATAAGCTTTTCAGTCTCCATCTTCCTTCCAACACTTTTAGTCACCGAAACAGCAGAGAACGCGCGAACGCGCGTACTTTCTGGTTGACCGACGCGGTCAGAATGCCTCCTGTGTGGATCTATGTAACGTAATACAACACATCGAATGCTCTTGTCTTGAACGGTTAACAGCGTGACCGCTCTCTGTCTGATAGAACCCTTAGAATGAACAGGGGCGGCTTTACCTATAGTGCAGGGTGTGCGCAGCACACGGGCGCAGCGCCCTAGGGGGCGCCGAGCGCAACTCGCGCGCCCTCCGGCCGTGGCACTTTCAATGACCTACGTAAAAAGAGCTCCGGATTGTTTAGATTTTGTATGGCATCTAGAGCTCTTCTTATATATGTCGAATTACAGCAAAGCAAGGCGGTCCAGGAGCGGCTTTTACAATAGTAACTTTTATTTAAACATGAAATAAACCTAGAAGCAGATAATTACAGAATATATTGGTTTAGTAGTGAGTGTCGCATCGCTACCAAAGGCGCGTGCCTGCACCTGTTTTAATTCGTTTGAATACACGCCGACAATTACATTGCGAATCCTGAATTCAGCTGTTTAGAATAAAAAATAAAGATCAAATTGCCATGGACGACCGTCAGGTGCGTGGCATTTCCCAAAATCGTGTGTATGGGTGGCGCGTGCCGCACTTTGTGTTCTACCGCTACACGTAATTTTGCGAAGTAAGTCTTGACGCAATAGATTAAGTATATTAATTTGATTAGTCGTATATTATATTAAATTTGAGTAAACATGTAAATAAGAAGTAAGCATTAAGTTTAACAAATCTGTCAAATGCTCCTTATTGATATTGAACTCTGTAAGTATGACATAAAGTCGTAAATAGAGTTCTATCAGACAGAGAGCGGTCACACGGTCAAGCGTTCAAGAGGTCAGTTTTGTGTTCGAGCGTGCAGTTGCTCACGAACCCCGAGCTGTTGGACGGTCTACGCGGTACCACCTATTGTCACCATGTTTTTGACGATAGTTCTTCATCGGAAGACGAAATAATGATTTTGTGGTCATTATCAGCAACAAGACCGAAAAGAAAATACTGGGTGTGGCCCAGTAAATAAGGATAGAAAACAATAATATGGAGATTTTCGAGATAGATTTTTTTAATCGTTATCCTTCGCATCCTATAAAAAACGCCTTTAACCGCCATAATAAGCTTTTCAGTCTCCATCTTCCTTCCAACACTTTTAGTCACCGAAACAGCAGAGAACGCGCGAACGCGCGTACTTTCTGGTTGACCGACGCGGTCAGAATGCCTCCTGTGTGGATCTATGTAACGTAATACAACACATCGAATGCTCTTGTCTTGAACGGTTAACAGCGTGACCGCTCTCTGTCTGATAGAACCCTTAGAATGAACAGGGGCGGCTTTACCTATAGTGCAGGGTGTGCGCAGCACACGGGCGCAGCGCCCTAGGGGGCGCCGAGCGCAACTCGCGCGCCCTCCGGCCGTGGCACTTTCAATGACCTACGTAAAAAGAGCTCCGGATTGTTTAGATTTTGTATGGCATCTAGAGCTCTTCTTATATATGTCGAATTACAGCAAAGCAAGGCGGTCCAGGAGCGGCTTTTACAATAGTAACTTTTATTTAAACATGAAATAAACCTAGAAGCAGATAATTACAGAATATATTGGTTTAGTAGTGAGTGTCGCATCGCTACCAAAGGCGCGTGCCTGCACCTGTTTTAATTCGTTTGAATACACGCCGACAATTACATTGCGAATCCTGAATTCAGCTGTTTAGAATAAAAAATAAAGATCAAATTGCCATGGACGACCGTCAGGTGCGTGGCATTTCCCAAAATCGTGTGTATGGGTGGCGCGTGCCGCACTTTGTGTTCTACCGCTACACGTAATTTTGCGAAGTAAGTCTTGACGCAATAGATTAAGTATATTAATTTGATTAGTCGTATATTATATTAAATTTGAGTAAACATGTAAATAAGAAGTAAGCATTAAGTTTAACAAATCTGTCAAATGCTCCTTATTGATATTGAACTCTGTAAGTATGACATAAAGTCGTAAATAGAGTTCTATCAGACAGAGAGCGGTCACACGGTCAAGCGTTCAAGAGGTCAGTTTTGTGTTCGAGCGTGCAGTTGCTCACGAACCCCGAGCTGTTGGACGGTCTACGCGGTACCACCTATTGTCACCATGTTTTTGACGATAGTTCTTCATCGGAAGACGAAATAATGATTTTGTGGTCATTATCAGCAACAAGACCGAAAAGAAAATACTGGGTGTGGCCCAGTAAATAAGGATAGAAAACAATAATATGGAGATTTTCGAGATAGATTTTTTTAATCGTTATCCTTCGCATCCTATAAAAAACGCCTTTAACCGCCATAATAAGCTTTTCAGTCTCCATCTTCCTTCCAACACTTTTAGTCACCGAAACAGCAGAGAACGCGCGAACGCGCGTACTTTCTGGTTGACCGACGCGGTCAGAATGCCTCCTGTGTGGATCTATGTAACGTAATACAACACATCGAATGCTCTTGTCTTGAACGGTTAACAGCGTGACCGCTCTCTGTCTGATAGAACCCTTAGAATGGTGCGCCTCCGGCTCTCTCCTAGGCGTCTCCATTTTGTGCGAATCTTCGCTTTTACTATGCACGCTGTGCCTCGCACAATTATTTATATAAAAAATAGTACATTTCGTGTCGAGCATAAAAGTCGAGATTTTAACACGAGCGATGTAGCTAGCGGGCGAACGTCGAAATTACATTAGTCGGTTTTTGGTGCCCTCTTTTTTATTGTTACACGTTTATATTTATTTAATACTTTAAGCACATAAACGTACAGAGGCGGACTTAATGCCTTAGGAATTTTCTACCAGTCAACCTTTGGGTGATGGAGATACAAATAGTGGTAGGTGCAATTATGATAGTAAAATGGATTTAAGTACAAGACATAAATATAAGCTATAAATACAATTTAATTATACAATAAATACTAAAACAAATAAACTAAATACAGGTACTACTTAACTATTAGTTGAAATAGACAATAGGGAAAAAAAAACCGACCAAGTGCGAGTCGGACTCGCACACGAAGGGTTCCGTACCATTATCGCAAAACACTGCATAAAAATCACGTTTGTTGCATGGGAACATTAATTTATTTTATTTTAATTTATTAATTATTATTTTTTGAAGTAAATATACAACTAAACATTCTGTGAAAATTTCAAGCGTCTACCTGTTGCCGTTATTAATATCGAGCAAAAAATAGCAAAAATATCACGTTTGTTGTATGGGAGCCCCCATTTAATATTTATTTTATACTGTTTTTAGTATTTGTTGTTATAGCGGCAACAGAAAAACATCATCTATGAAAATTTCAACTGTCTAGCTATCACGGTTCATGAGATACAGCCTGGAGACAGACGGACAGACAGACGGATCGCGAAGTCTTAGTAATAGGGTCCCGTTTTTATCCTTTGGGTACGGAACCCTAATTAGCGCTATGCCGATACTACTGCCAACTTCAGACGAATGTGTTCACGAACTTTGACTTTGAAGGATAATCGGTTGGTTGCCAACTTGCCATCCTGATTTCCTGGGGGAGAGTAATGAGTATTCCACAGAGAAATAGACTGAATGAAGAAAGAACAGTGAATGAAGTCAGTGCGGTGAGTAGGACATTGAAGAAGGCGGTTATTTGATGATCGTAGATTTTATTGTGGTTTTCGCAGATGTATTGAAAGCGAGGGGCCAGATAACAAGGGGAATTCGGAGAGTCAAGAAATAAGTACAATGTAGTTAGCGCCCTTTGCTCTCTGCGCTGGCGTATGGGAAACCACTTTATAAGCGACCGATGCGCAGAGATATGATCATATTTACGTAAATTGAAAACAAATCGAATGCAGTAATTTAGAAGACTATCAAGTTTGTTGAGGCGATCTGTATTCAGGTCATAGTAGCACACGTCACCATAATCGATGATAGGAAATATTAGGGTTTGCACAAGCATCGTCTTTGTGTTCGATGGTAGAAAGTTTTTCAGATGATACAGAGCCCGGAGCGTTCCAGTAACCTTCTGACTGACACTAGCAACTTGAGTATGCCAGCTCAGGGTTCTATCAATACATAAACCTAGATCCTTCACGTCAGTGCTAAACGGGAAGATCGTACTGTCGAATAAAATAGGCGGATAGGAAGGGTACTTTGGCGATGCTTCGAGTACTCCCAATGATGATTGCCCGACACTTATTGGGGTTTACTGCAACGCCAAATCTATCGGACCAAATTTTAATCGATATTAAGTCCCTATTTATTTTGTCGATAGCGTCAGGTATTTTATCGACCCTGCCTTGACAATACAATTGCAGGTCATCTGCATACAGATGACACGCACACTGAAGTTCGGAAGTGATGAGATTAATAAAGATAGAAAACAGAACAGGGGAAAGAATGCCGCCTTGAGGAACGCCAGCTTCCTAGTCACACCAGCGAGATGAAGAATCACCAACGTGAACAGACTGCTGACGTTCCCGAAGGTAGGAGGTGAACCATTCCAGTGCGTCGGGAGAGACCAACACATAGGATAAAATGTCTAACAAGATGTCGTGACTGACGGTATTGAAGGCGTTCGAGAAATCGACCAACACTAATACAGTGACTTTGGTGTCTTCCAGTCCTGCCCTTATATCGCCAGTCACTTTTAGTAGGGCGGAGACAGTACTGTGCCCGGGTCTGAACCCAGATTGTAGAGGGCTGATCAGTGAATTACACTGCACAAAGTTAGAAAGTTGTCTGTGGACACAGGCCTCAAGCACTTTGGATAGGTTTTTCGGTCTAGCCCCTCGGCCCGCAAACAAATCAGAACTATAACGTGCGATAAGGAACTCCGTTCCAATAATAAATAAATTATTGTCTGGAAATAGCACATTGGCTACTTAATATGCCGAAAAACTTGGTACAATGATCCCTTGGGATAATAACACACTTTTCTCGCTGGCGAAGACGCGAGGAGAAGCTAGTTACAAATAAAAATCGTAATATGTACTTGCATAAGGCACTTTATTTCCTTATCAAGTCAAAGTATTTACATTATTTACAATGGCTATAACTAGATAGAGATTTAGTTTTCTTTCTCAAGATTTAGAAACATTATTGGGTAAAGGTGACCAAGTTTAGATATTCTTTTCTGGATGATCAATCTTAGGGTGTCTGTGTACGTTGTAGGCGGCTTGCACGTTGAGGGATCGCGCCAGTGAAGACCTGCATAACAATGAAATAATTAAGTTACAGCAATAATAAATCTAAAATATGCTAAATGTTGTTTTTTGAAAAAAATTATATTACCAGTTGAATCACAAGCGAATAATGCAGGCGAAGGCACGTGATCTCTTGTGTAGTTCCATAAGCAATCGCGCAGGACTTGCACTATCTGAAAAACGAACATTAATACTAAGGATAACGGGCAAAAATGTATGGAACTTGGTCCAAGAGCGTCCACTGGTGATGTGGTGATACTTGTGGGCAACGAAAGTAAATATTTGTCAGCAGCACTGTCCCGACTCACTGGGACATCATCACCGCTCCGAACCACTGGAGCCAGCAACACTATCCCGTCTCACTGGGATATCATCACCCCGACTCACTGGGGCACAACCGCATACAGTTCCGACTCACAGCGAACTTTGCAACTTCCGGTTCCGACTTACGAGAACCAACCTTCCACTGCCCTAGCACGCATCACGAGATCTCCGGTCTCCAGAGGGGAGTGATGTAGCGGCACCAACGCCGCGACTTACGAACTAATGACATGACGTCACACAAATCCTGCATCACGCAAGCAAAGTTTTCGGCGCGATTAGAACACATACAACAGTCCGACAATAACCAAAAACACCCGTCTGGTCGGAGGATCCTGCCTTTTCTATGGAGGCTTGTGGGACTTTACACCCTGTTCCACCTACCCTTCAAACACAAATTATATTTTCGGCGCACATTTTTGCACAACTATAAGCTATCTGCCCATGCACAATTTTTTTCACTCCGATCATTAAACGTTCCACTCATATAACTCTAGGAGCCACTTTCTTGTTTGGGTAACGTACACCGTGTAAAATAGACACTACGGAGAGTCAGAGAGCGCGCGCTCCGCTCAAACGTCCACCTTGCGTGCGCACCTCCACTGTGGCCAAGTACTAAAATATGACTTTACGTTGATGATAAGTCTAAAGAATTCTCCGACGGATTTTGTCAATCTTTTGTCAGAATTATGTGACAAGTATGTACTTTCATTTCCCACAAGTCTCATCAGTGGAGGGTCATGGACCACTTTTGCCCTTTACCAAAATTCGTTTGTAGGAGGTCTCTGGAACAGCGAAGATATAGAATTTTCGTAATCTTAATTTTTGATCCAAGTACAGAGTACTGATTACGAGAATTCGCCGAGTGACAAACGTATTTTTCCTGATGAAAAATGTATGTTTCCTGATGGAAGACGTAATAAATCTAAATGCTAAAGCTACATGCGAGTGTTAAAATAAAGCCTTTTTGAGCGATACACGAGCGATTCTTTTTCTACTACCTGATGAGATTACTTTAAATGCAAATAAGTTCCATCAACAATTTATTAGAAACGTTCAGACTAAAAACCACACACAATCAACGCGCGCTTTATCGAGAGGTAACAGTTTCAGTATCATTCTGCCGGATGAGGTGGTGGAAAAAGCGCGGGCGTAGCGGCAGAATGCGTCTACCAACAGTAGCCTTTAAAGGCGTTTTAGTTAAAAGAAAAGTAATTGATAACAAGTGGCTTAAAAAATTCTATCTTATATAATGTTTGATGCTAGTTTACCTCAATAGCTGTAAGTTCGGGCGCCAACTCGAGAATATGACTTAGTGGATGTGGCAGCAGCTGGCCCAACGTCATAGTAGCCAACAGTTCCTGTAAGGCAGCGCGTTCTTTTGCCATCTCCGCTGAATGCGTGTGACGATCTGAAATAAAATAGTATATTTCGTATCGAGCATAAAAAGTCGAGATTTAACACGAGCGATGTAGCCAATTTTTTGAAAGCTACATGCGTTTGTTAAAATAAAGCCTTTTTATGCGATACACGAACGATTCTTTTTCCACTACCTGATGAGCTTACTTAATTAAATGCCAATAAGTTCCAAAAACAATTTATTAGAAACGTTCAGACTAAAAACCACAGACTATGTACACACAATCAACGTGCGCTTTTTCAAGAGGTAACAGGTTCAGTATTATTCAGCCGGATGGGGCGGTGGAAAAGCGCGGGCTTAACGGCAGAATGCGTCTACCAACAGTAGCCTATTCAGTTACGTACTTATTTTTCTTTAAATTGCAAATTGTTTCACTCGTACTTGGCTGACAATAAGAAAAATAATTACGTTGTAGTTACATAATGATATCAAAACTCCATACAAAAGTCATTTCGTAACTGTTACTATGTTAATTTGTTTTTAATTTTTATTTTATAATCTTGTGTCTAAATGCTCATATTTCGAAACAAATTTCTTTGGCAATGTGTTACATAATAGACAAGGTAGTGGAAAAAGTAGTTTTCAGTTATCTTGTGTAATACGAGGTGTACAAAGTGGCAATCTAGATATATATTTGTAGAAATGGAACACAAATACAAAATGTTTACTTCTGTATCAACTAGTTTACTTTAGTTTATGATTGGAGCCTCCTTTTAAGCATGATGACGCCTGTGTTAGGTGTCTCCGCTCTTCCACAGCTTTGGATGTTTGTACAACTTACAATATTTTAACATACATTTTTCGCTATTACTAGACAATATTATTATTTTTCTCGAGCGCTTTTTTTTACTTTAGAAATCAAAATATAAAAAAAAAACAATAGTTAAAATTATTTTCGTGGCTGATATTTTAACTAAAACAAGGACCAACCGACGGGATTTCTATGAGTTTTCTGAAGATGAAAATAGATGTGTTATAAAAGTGATTGAGTGAGCGCCCAAAACTGCGGGAGAGCGTTGGATATGAGGCATGGAAGACTGGAATGGCGTGCAATAGCTAATTCTACATCCTCCCCCCGTTTCATGACGTGTCAAAACTATCATGGTTCGACTGTGAAAAAGGGACAGGTGTATACAAGTAATATATAACTCTCCCTTACGCACACTCAATATACCTAGCTCTAAGAGCTTATGGTCACCTAAGAAGAAGTTTTCCACTAACCTAAATAAGCTCTGAGTCGATGCAGCAGCGTGGCCGCCGTGGCCCTCAGTAAGGCAGACGCCAGACACAGCGCAGGCCGGGCCGCGGCCGCCCGCCGCAGCGCCGCGCGCGCCACTGCGCACGACTCGAGGGCGCCGCGCATGTACAGCTCGCGTTCTATGCTTACTTGCTGTAAGACAATAACGAGTTACTAGGAGCAAAGGATCTTAACTTCGTAGGGTGATGTGACTTGACAAAAACTTTAATTTCATGTTGTTCAATCAACAGCTCATCGGTTGTAACACTTGCGCTACGAACGTCGCTCTTACTACGTCATAAATGTTACACGTTGACTGTGCAACTGAAAATTAGATATTGACCCCTCAAGTGTTTCAAGGTTTTAGTTTACAATTTCATAGCCCGCACGTGTAAGGGAGTTGCTTTAACTCAAATGTGCGAGGTTTGACAAGACTAAAACTTTGTTCGGGGTAGTGAGCCACGTGTGGCGCACTTACGCCTTATGTTAACCACGAAATGTCTCACATGTGGGTCACGCACAGGGAACGTGTTAATGTCAAATTGTTAGCACTCAAATAGGCGCCAGCAGGATGGTGTAAGGAGGTACACTCGCACCCCCTTCTTCTTCTTCCTTCTCTTGTCCCATTATTTGGGGTCGGGTCTCCTCACTTTCCTGCGCCAAGCTATTCTGTCTTGGGTTGTCTGTTCGGGCAATAGGGCTTGCTTGAGGTCTCTTTCTATAGTGGACCACCAGGTCAATGGCGGGCGGCCTCTACCTCTTTTTTGTTCCGGTAGGCGTAGAGCGAATTGCACCGCATGGTCGTCTAATGACGACCATGCATACGTCTCTTGACGTGCCCATACCAACGAAGGTAGTTTTCAGTCATTTTATCGGTGACAAGCGCCACTTTGAAGCTTCCTCTTATGTGTTCGTTTCGCACTCTGTCAAGCCGAGTCACACCTCCCGCCCATCTAAGCATCTTCATTTCGTTGGTATGGACCTTTTGTTCATGCTTCTTCTTTGTCGTCCAGCATTCGGACCCATATAATAACGCTGGACGGACTACCGTTATGTACACTTTGCCCTTTGTTTTTATGGGAATACGTGGGTCACACAGTACACCAGTAAGTGACCGCCATTTTTGCCACGCGACGCTGATTCTGTGAATTACATCCGTATCGACGTTAGCGTCTGTTGTGAGCATAGAGCCGAGATACTTGATTTTTTCTACTGTGGGAAAAGGCGTCGACCCAATGTAGGTTGTGTCCGATGTCGTGTCTCCGCTGAAGGGACATTTCAGGTACTCGGTTTTGCTCCTGCTAACCCTCAGGCCGTACCGTTCCAAGGATTGTGTCTACGTATTCAAGAAGTCCTGCATATGTTGCGAGTTGTCAGCGGCCAGAACGATGTCGTCAGCGTAAAGTATAGTCCACGGCAGTGGGGACGGTATAGCCCCGGTGAGATAGTCCATCACCAGGTTAAACAGAAGCGGACTCAGAGCAGAACCCTGATGGACGCCCACTTTGACTTCGAATGCTTTACTAAGCCCCGCTAGGCTTCGAACTCTTGTGCTAGCCCCGTTGTACATATCCCTGACTAGGTCAATATAATACTCTGGTATATTCTGAGAACGAAGAGCCTGCCACACTATATTACGCAGTACTCGATCGAAAGCTTTTTCTAGGTCGATGAATGTTAGGTGTAGGACTTTTTTGTTGGTCCTATATTTTTCCATCAGAATACTGACTGTCTAAATTGCGTCAGTGGTCGATCTGGATTCAGTAAAACCAAACTGATTTGGAGATATTAAACTGATTTCTGTGAGACGTTTATTTATGATTCGTTCCCATATTTTAAGAGTGTGCGAGGTCAGTTTTATTCCTCTGTAGTTTTCACACTGAGCCACATCGCCCTTGTTTTTATAAAATGGTAGCAGATAGCTTTGACGCCATGACTCTAGAATGCATTTGGTGGCCAGGATGATATTGAATAATTTAGTTAGCCAGGCTACTGCTATCGGGCCAAGACGTTTCCATATCTCCACTGGGATCTCGTCAGGGCCCGTAGCTTTTCGGCTTTTCATTTTAGCCACCGCATGTATGACTGCCGCTATATCTACTTCGGCATTGGTCCATTTGTGGGCTCATAGCTTACTGGGTCTTCATTTGGGAATTCCTCATTCAGGAGTTCTTCATTGTATTCAAACCATCTGTCTCTAATGTCAATATTATCTGTTAGCAATTTTTGGTTTTTACTCTTTATATACTTATTAACTTTGTTGTCCATGGTGGCCTTGTGTCTAAATTTAGCAATTTTTGTTTTCAAAATTGTTCTCTTATTCTGCCTTTAAATTCGGCGTGCAAATATAAAATAAAGTTACAAAGAACAATGGCAGGTGCCCATACATTGTTTTAGCTGAGATTAAATTCGAAAGTCTTTAAATGAAAAATATCTGGTTTAACTCAGGGTGATCTGTGTTCTGAATTAGTTTGTGCAAAAAATTTTGTTCGAGAATGTAGAGAATAATAGATATTTAATCATAAACTTTTGTAGGTTATGTCTGGGTAACTTTTAATAATGTGTTTAATAGGTAATATAATTCAATTTCGTGGAAGTAAAAGGGGAATATCGCATTAGTATTTCCCTTACCTAGTTATTTTAGCATGAAATGTGTAGTATACTCATTGGAAAGAGTATGTTTATTTAAACTAAGTGACTTTGACGTGTATCAAAAGGTTGTCGTCAACAACCAAGCTATATTTTTTTAGACTTGGGTACTAGTCTTTTTGCCAATCATTAATTGAAAGTAATTCATTTATTTCTACTACACTACAATATTCTAACCTACCTGCAAGGAACATCTACACTTAGATATAAACTGTATTGTTAACTCATTTACTGCAATAAATACAATAATGATATTATTACTTAATATAGTTACTACTTGTCACTTAGCAGATAAAATATATAATGGCAACACTATGCTAAAGAAATGAACTAAAAAATCAAATAACTTTTTATTTAATATGTTTATTTTTTATCTATTTTGGACCAGGCCTAATTATACTTTAAAAAACATATAATAGAATGTCTTTCGTATATAACTCACTTTCAGACGCTCAAATTTAAGTCAGCTAAAATTTCGCCATTGTTCTTTTAATAAAATTTCTTATTGATCAGAATCATGCAGTCACTAAACAGATAAGCCCCTTAAAATTGTATTATTGAATTAAATAAATGTCAATATAACCTTTAACCCTTTCGTTCCACCATTTAGGGTCTTTCCCTTTTCCAAAAGGTCCTCTGGAGACTCCCAAGATCTCTGATGCCTTCGCTCTACACTCAGCTTCGAAGTCAGACCACATATTTTCAGCTAGTTCATACTTCACTCCAATATTGCTTTGGAGATATTATTTTACTAAAGCCAGTAGCGTTTCGCCTTTGGGGCTGTCTAGATCTTTCCACTTAGTCCTAGGTGTTTATCAACTAAGGCTTTACACTCGCACCCCCCTAGCTTTCAATAAATTATACCAAACAGATTTGAAAATCCGGGGCGAGATGCTAAAATTTTCGAGCTCGCTTCGCTCTCCCTTGAATTCCCCTTCATCATTTCTCAAACTTTACTGCATAATTCGATCATGTTCTATCTGTGTATAAATGGGCAAAAGAAAACCCATCATATTCGAGGCGGGGTGATGATGCAACCCCCAGAAAGTAGTCCTGCCGGCGCCCATAACGATTCACTATACTTACTTTGTGTCACAAAAGTCTGGGTGTTCGTTCTCACGTATACACAAAATACAAATACAAAATACACGTATGAATTAATGTATGTATGTAAATGTTGAAAAACACTTTTTATTAAAAGAGTAAGTATGAAGTTTCTTGTCCTTTTTTCTCCATAACAAGCTTCTTTTCCGAATGGACGGTAGAATCAATTATTATTACCTTAAAATTTTTGACGTTCAAAAGTCTAGCCTTATTGAAATAAAGAACTTTGATTTGACTTTGAAAAGAAGGAAAGACTACAGGCAAAGCGGCTCGAAGTCAATTTATGGAAATTATGATTAACAGAAACCATTATGCTAATTTTTTTTATTTTTTTAAATCCCAGTACTGTTTAAAAGTAATTGAAAAATGATAAAAATAATTTAAAAAACCAAGAATATCCGTCGGGGGCTGCCATTAAATGAACTAGTTTTGCAGTTTTATAGTAACGTGAATAATTAGAGGTTTTTTAGCGATATACTTACACCCTTACTTATTTTTATTAACGATGAAATTTAAAATAGTGATGGCAGCCCCCGACGGATGTTTTTGGGTTTTTAAATTATTTAATCCATTTTCAATTACTTTATAACCGTCGTGGGTTTAAAAAAAAATATTTTGCTTTTTATTTTAATCTTTTTAAGAGAGCATAGATATTTAATTGGACTAGTAGTTTTGGAGAAAAAAAGGCAACATGGATTTGGACAAACAAACATCCTCTCACCCCAAACTCCCACAGTTTCGTCGTGGGTAAAAAAAATCTACAGTACTCATTGACCAAATAAACACAGGCTAAATAAATATCACAAATTTTCTCAACTCCGACTTTCAACTTTCAGTGTTAAAATAATATATTTTTTATATGAATAAACGATGAAATAAAAGTATAAAAATATGCTCACTTTAGTAAAATCTTCATCGGGCCACGGCAGACCGTTGTACATGACATCGGGCGACACCAGCTCCACTAACAGGAGGGATACAGACGTCGCACCTTCCACTAAGCCGCTGTTACCATCCTAAATAATATATCAAAAATATTTAAATATATGTAACATCTGGGTCACTTCACTACACTATTATTATTACACATTAGTCGATAAATCGGACACTGTTAGTCGATATTCGTTGGTCCATCTCTAAAGAACTTTTATCTACACTCACAACGTAATGTTCCAAATACGAATTCGAAAAATATTGTATAAACACGTACTTTATATTCGTGGATAGGTAAAATTTAAAAAAAAAACCATTATAGTTCAACATTTTCCTTCGATTTTCAAACAACTGCATCATAAAATAACTTTTTAATTTTTATAGCACACTTTTACTTTTTAATTTTCTGGCGCGTATGGGCTCATGTCATTGTCAGTTGTCTGTGGATGCGCGCACTACGCAATGAGAATCTAAATTGCCCGCCATACCATACCACATATTTTTTCCTTTTTCACTTTTGTTTTATTTCAATTGTATGAGTGAAGATAAAGTAGTGTATGCAATAGCACATAATTAGGTATTAAAACACTCGCGTAATATTATTATCAAATTCGGCTTCGCCTCATTTGATAAACCTACGCTCGTGTTTTAATAACCCCTATTATATGACCATTGCATAAACTACTATTATGTTCTTGTTTATTTTTATGGTTTTTGGCGGGTTTTAATTAATCGCAAATTGGTTCTTAGTGGATATTATGATGTAAATTGGTGTTGTTTTGTGTCTCAAGTGTGAGACTGCACAAAATGTGGAATCACTGAAACGTGATTTCGCAAAACTGAAGCTGAGAATTTTAGTATTTACTTTCTCAGCGAAGCTTGCCGAGAAGGCTGACTTGATATATTTGCCGCCAAATACTCCAATACATCCGAATTCTAATGCAGAATAAAGAAGTGTCTTAAAAAAAACTAAAGACTTAACTTGAAGGCCTCAGTAGCCAGGTCATTAAATTCCAAAAAAAAAAACAATGTTTTATATAAGATTTCGTAGTAAAGTTTTTTTATTTACTACATAAGAATTAAATCGTAAGATTTCTGTCCTTTTGTTCGCAAGTTAGACACAATTCTAACTGAAAAGAAATAGGTTAGTGTCTGATAGGATTTAAAAACTTATTGCTTTTAAATTCAAGCTTCTATCATTGCTAGTCGGTGTAACTTGTTCAAGTTGATCCAACAGTCCTTACACGCAGCTATAAAAAAAATCACAACCAAAAACCCGACAAAAAAACACACCTTATCCCATGCACGATTCAAGCGCACCCATAACCGTGTCCGCGTCCTGGTCATTATCTGTTGCACCAACACACTAAAAAGGATGAATGGGTCCAAGACAGCCTGAGGGTTCTACAAGCTTCAACCAATGTAAGTCAGTTCAACAAGTTAACGTTAGAAAGAAGATGTTTATTCACTGCAGCTGGTAGTATTTGACATATGACTTTCGCATTACAACATGATTGCTTGTTCCTTGTAGGGTAAGTGACATCCATGATTGACGATCACGAAGGTACAGTCGATAATAGCTGTTACCTGACCCACCTTGCCACCTTACCCATCCAACTGCCTATTCACTGGTATAAAAAGAAAACCAAAACCAAAAAACCCGACATAAAAATTTCCGTAGTCGTACTTACACTTACCATGCACGACGTTAGCGCGCCCATGAGCAGTTCGTTGTTCGCGGTCAGTATGGGCGGGATGGCCTTAGCGTCCAGCTCGCTCGGCTTGCGGACGCCCTTGCCTATGATGCCTGCGTGGAACACCGACGTGTGGCTTTGTGTCAGCTGGGTGATAGGACCCTGGGAGGGGAAAAGAGGGAGTGTCAGTTATCAAGGTCGAATAAAAATCTTTTAATATGTCTAGGCTCCCTATCTCGGCATTAACTCAAGAGCCTTTGACGCAGAGTTGCCAGCTCGTCGGTTTTATCCAAAAAAAAAAAGCTTTTCGGTGAGTGTGCGATGGAATTACCATATAATTCCACCTAGCCTGTTCAATCATCGGACTACAGTGACGTACAGCGATGATACAGGCAAGGTTCGCCATGATAGATCAGCTGCCAAAGGCAGCATCTTCTCTAAACATGGCCGTTTGTAACAGTTCCCTTAGTAACATTACAAATAAGATACTCACATGTTTCTGATTGAGATGTATCAGCAAGTCATCACTCCGCCAGTCTTTGGTCGTGGCTAGGTTCGCCATGATAGGTCGGCTGCCAAAGGCCGCATCTTCTCTGAACATGGCCGTTTCTAAGAGTTCCCTTAGAGCCAAAGCTCGTGCTAACTTGCTGTGTATGCAGAGTTTGCGGAGAAGACGACAGGCTGTCGCCACGCCTCGAAGCTTCTCCATTGTGTCTAGAAAGAGTTATTGATATTATAAATAGAAATGGAAAAAAATATTTTAAATGTTCTAAGAATCTGATCTTAGGGACTTATAAGACGGCTTTATAAACAAAACTAGCTGTGCCCGCGTCTTCTCTCCCGTCATCTGCCTACCCTATAGTACCTACCTACTTAACCTACCTTTAGTCGTCACAATCTAAGAAGTCCGTTGACGTTTCTCATTTTACATGCCGCGATAACTTTCTCCGTAAGAAATTGAAAAATCAAATTCATAATCCTAATTAAATACTATGTTACCGATACTCGTTGTCATAACGAGTATTATTCGCAAGCATCAAGTTAAACTATTATTAAGTATTTTTAAAGCTGTCAAAACGGGCCTTTTTTGACAACTTTACCTTCATACCTAGGGTAGGTATGCAGGTAAAATTGTCAAACCAACCTACCTAGCAACCATACATACAATTATTAATTTTTCAAAATTTTTCGTACCGTAAGAATTTTCTAAAAAGTATGAGAAAACTTTAAAAAACCGCCAACCAAGTGCGAGTCGGACTCGCGTACCGCAGGGTTCCGTACCATTATCGCAAAAAATCACGTTTGTTGTTTGTTTTACTTAAATATTTATTTTATTCTGTTTTTAGTATTTGTTGTTATAGCGGCAACAGAAATGCATCATCTGTGAAAATTTCAACTGTGTAGCTATCACGGTTCATGAGATACAGCCTGGTGACAGACAGACAGACAGACAGACGGACCGCGAAGTCTCAGTAATAGGGTCCCGTTTTTACCCTTTGGGTACGGAACCCTAAAAAAGATGAATGAAATCGGTAAACTCGTTCTCAAGTTATGGCATGACATAGGGAAATAGAGATTCTACACGCAAATTTCAAATAGTCATTAAGTTCTCTGAAATTTTCTAATTTTCTGCGCAATTTTCTTAATTATTCTTTCCGTAAGAACCTTCTACGAAGAATTAGAAAACTTTAAAAAAGATGAATTAAATCGGTAAAGGCGTTCTCAAGTTATGGTGAGGATTCATTTATATATATATATCGGAGGAAGGTATATCGCTTGTAAACTTATTACTTTTTTTTTTTTTTTACTATGTATAGGCCTGTGTTTGACCACAATCTCACCGTGGTCAGTGATGATGTGGCCGATGGTGGTAAGCACACAAAGCCTAGAAGGGAACTGGCTCTCAAGTGCTGCTGTCGGAACACACCGGAAGGTGCTTGGCGACAGATTTTCAACTTGAGGGTGGTTGCCAGCCAGGCGGGTACCTACAAAGTACCCTACCACCGTGCTATGGTTTCCTCACGATGTTTTCCTTCACCGAAAGCTCAAGCTCATTGTAGGATTCGAACCCGCGACCTTCGTCTCGGTATCCGACGTCACTACCACTGAGCTATCATCGCCTTAACTTACTTCAGGTTTGTTTAATTGGCAACATTTAGCTTCTGATCAATTCTCAGTTCGATTTTATTCGATTGACAACACTTTATTTTTCTTATGTCAAAATACTCGATTTGGATTGGATAATACAAGCAGTAATTTGCCGGAAGAGATTCTCTTAGCCAATAAAAAGCAGGAGTGTCATAGAGGCACTCTGAGTGGGTTCTCCCGCTATATTGGGTCGTGACTGGGTCGTGAAGTTAGAAAAGATACGCGCGGACGCGCGTTTTGGGAGTTTAAAAAGGAGTTGAGAGAAAAAGAGTTGAGAAGTAGCCAAAAGTGGCGTGTGTGAACTTGAACAAGTGTGTTTTAGTTGGGAAAAAGCGAAACGATTGGTGGCCGAATCCGCTGCTTTGATAAAATTGGAACAAGAACTATCTCTAAATCGGCATAAGTTACCTGCTTTGTGCATTGCATACCCACGATATGCCCACAGACCGAGGGTATTATTGAAGATAGCCCTCCTATCTCCGATATCGGAAGTGAAAACAATGCACGCACAAAGCGATGATGGACCAAATGAGACGAGTAATGGTTGGCGCGCTCTGGTGCGCGAAAATTAGCATGGAAGTACCTACCTACCTACCTAATGGAGATGTTTGCCGGCTACTAAAGACAGAAATATCATGTTGCCCGAGTTCAACCGTATAGTGTGGCCTATCCTAGACAATATGCGAAGTCGGGTTGCAGATAATGATGAAGTTAATGATAACATCGACGCAAACGAATCGACGGAACAATCCTGACTAGATACTTGGGAAACGCAACTGTGGTGGTGATGTTCAGGGAAGTATAAACTTAAGTATTCCGACAATAATAAGTACCAATCTAATGCCTTATGAAGTTTAGCCACAATATTGTTTTTCTTGGTTTATAGTGGCTAAAATTTAAAATAAATTGTTATTTTCGTTATGATGCTAAATGAAACTCAGCCAGATTCATACTGCCAGCGGAATCCGCAAGAGATTAAGACCACTTGTGCAAATACAGTGCAAGAGAGCAAACATCCTAAGCTACAACTTGATTCAATAAAACTTTATGCTTGTGGAAATCTTGCTCATAGACATGAATTTTTCAGCCATTCACACAATATGCAACAAATAGCACGGACGTCTGAGCCCTTCAACATGGCTGTGGATACCACAAGACCTGTTGTGACCGGCTGCGTGTAGTGCTACAAGATAAGTGTGGAGCTCAGGTTCCATTTCAAGAGGCAACATACAACCTGCAGTTTACAGCGCTATGAAAGAGGAAATTTAGTGGTTTTATACATGCCGCTGCGGTGATCAATCAATTTAATATTTTCTGATAGCACCTAGGAGTCTGGACATGTGCATGGTTGGCACTGCTGCCTGACCTTTCCGGGAGTACAGGCTTAAAGGTATGTTACTTTGATCTGCATTCAACTATCTGTGCATTGGCATACATTTGTGGCAGCCGAAGTATGTATTGGATTTGGAAGTACCTAAGTTTTATAATTAATTGTTGCATTAATTGCAATTTATAACTATTGCATTATGTTGTTTAATGGAAATGTTTAATGTAAGTTACATGAAAAGATAGAAAAATCAAACAGCGCCATCTATGTAATGGTATTGATACTGTATGTTTCTTTCAATAATCATCGAAATTGGATTCGGGACCCCATTATGCCGTGATTTACTGCTTGGGGGAGCTTATTGAATACGAGCATGTTGTTTTTTCGTGATCAATTTAAAAACAAACAAATAATTTTTGCATAGACAGAATGAGAAGTCCGTGCATGTCACGCCATCTTTTAAATCTTTGACGCCATCTTTGAAATATTTTGTTTCAAGTATTGGATCGTTTTTATTCACCAACAAAATAAACAATGAAACGATTTTCGCAATTTCATCTTTCTAATGTACTTAGAGCATTGGAATGTGAGAACAAAACGGAAAGAAATTAGATTTCATTACATTATTTTATGTTGCATGATGTTAGAACAATATACGGTTTTGTGACCACTAGTGCTGTCACAAGAGTACACACATTTATGAATAGGTTGTTAGTTTACTCACTACTGATAATCGAGAAGTAAAGATACTAGGCATTTTAGCCATGCATTTTTTATTAATAGGTGTCACTTCAGATTGCCCGTAAATATTATTACCACTGAGTTTGTTGTTGATTTGATCTTCAAGGAAATTTGTGAATATGCTTTTCTTGAAAATAACGTACATTTTAACTATTCGCGTTAGTATTTTTAATGCAAGTGTGAATCCAGTTATGGAAAGTAAAAAGAAAAATCGTAATAATAGTGTATCTTTTCACATCTTTGGCTGATTGGGATTGTTTTTACAACTAAATTAAAGTATCAGGTAAAAGGGAAAGAAATTTATTTTGTTAACGTTGAATTCAAATATCTTTGTGTAATACATTCGACTATTTTTAAAAAATATTTTGGTTCATATCAAAACAGAAAAATCGAATCTCGATATTCTAGGGCGAAATATCGATACGCTGGATCGATTCAGTACTGGATATCGATTGAAAAATTGTTTGTTTATTTTTTGCCTTTAAATCGATTCGTCGATTAATTGATAACAGATCGCCATCCCTTACTCATCTCTATTAGACAGTGACATGAAGGTGTCAACATTCGAAAAAGTTCGAAAAAAGTCGGACAAGACAAAACATAAACAAATAACTTTTAACTGTGATATGATTTTTAACTTATAAATTACTGGATAAAGACTAGATTATAAATAAGTTGTTACAAAGTGTGAGTCACTGTGAGGATTAGACTTTTAACTTTTGCTTTGTTGCAAAAACATGCAATAACTTTCAGTTAAGAGTTATGTGATCAAGATTATTTTCAAACCCGTGTTAAAGTTTAGTTAAATAGTTTGTTGGTCGACTCGATTTGCAATCTTACAACCTGCAGACATCACGAGGATTAACGTTAGTATAGCCAATACAGTTGGCGTTTAGTTTTGTTGCTACCAACGGTTGAATAAAGGTAAAGTTAATGTCTGTAGTTGTTATATATCGCATTGTAGAGAATGAACCAGCTGATTACATGTCATTCTAACGATACCTACCTACAAATAAAAATTATTTAAGTGGACTATGGCAAATGAAAAGTGCAACTAGACATGTAGATGGTGTCTAGAAGACGTATTGAGGTATTATGGGATGCCCGAGGGCCAATTACTGTTTGAAGTTGTGGCTGAAGATGAGATAGATGTTCAATTGGCAACATTTTAATTTACATAGAACAGTTTTTCAGTTTCATGGGTCAGAGAGATGACGGAGTCAAGAGTTGATTCGGCATTTAAGTTGAAAGTGTATTCTGTGTAGCAAATGTATTTGCTAAGTTATTGTTGATTGTGGACCATGAATGGGACACTTGGTTTCTATTTGATTTACTTGGTTCATGAGTTTTTGTTTTTTGGAGAAAACTAGGAATGGTTTCCTTGTTCTGTGTTGTTCAACGATGCTTGGCCTCGGTAATCTTGAACATTATTCAGAAGTTTTAATAATTGTAACATCTCTTTAAAGAAAGGTGTGAATTTGTGAATTGTGTGATTGTGTGGTGTCATGTAAGCTAGTACCTACCTTGAATAATAAATGTGGAATTTAAAGTATACTGTCAGTAATGGTTGTGGTGTTCTAACTTGTTGAATGTTCTGTGCTGGTCATTGTGAACATACCTAACGTAATTTTGTTTTATTTGCTATCTGAGCAAGTTGGATAAGATAATGTTAACGCAGATGTAAACTCGGTGACATGCGGTGCATGATTTCATTTTCAATTTTAGTTTGCAAAATTGGTAATGTTTGATGTTGCTAGTTATTATACCTATCGCACTGAGGGTTTGGTATGAAATCATGAACATAAAATGAAGTTCTTGAATATGCTTTTGGCAGGGTTAGAAATCCTGAATATGAGGTTGCCTTTGTATTCAGTACTGAGAATGAAGATTGAAATAACAAATTTGATTTTTGTTTAAATGTGCTGTTTATGGTTATTGGAGTTCTGAATGGTGGCAGCTATGTGTTGAATTAAAGGCTTTGGTTCATGATGAGTTAGAGGAAAGCTGAAAGATCAAGTACCCATTGAAGTAACTGAATGTACTGTGTTGAAGACTGATTCAAATCAATCTAGCAATGGTGAGGTCGTGTGTATGGTCAAAGGACTGACTGTACGGTGATGAGTAGTCGCTGCGGTGACTGCTGTAACCGAGGTGGGTTACGAGGTGAGTGGTCAGAGATGACTGCTGTAACCAAGGTGGGTTACGAGGTGAGTGGTCAGAGATGACTGCTGTAACCAAGGTGGGTTACGAGGTGAGTGGTCAGTAAGATGACTGCTGTAACCGAGGTGGGTTACGAGGTGAGTGGTCAAAGATGACTGCTGTAACCGAGGTGGGTTACGAGGTGAGTGGTCAGTAAGATGACTGCTGTAACCGTGGTGGGTTACGAGGCCTGGTCAGGATGACTATGGTTGCAGGATGGTCACTGGGTTGACCATCAGGAGCCACAGCGATTGCTGTGGGACCAAGAAACATTGCTGGATTTGTCAGGGGGGAACCTGGTCCCTCTGGGGCTTTGGAGTCCTGTTATCTGTCTGGGGAAGCCTGGTCCCTCTGGGGCTTTGGTGACCTGTTGTTTTGTGTATGTGGCATGGGTATCTGGAAGTCTTGTTGCTTCGAAAGGACCGGTTGTCTGGGGAAGCCTGGTCCCTCTGGGGCTTTGGTGACCTGTTGTTTTGTGTATGTGGCATAGATATCTGGCAGTCTTGTTGCCTCGAGAGGACCGGTTGTCTGGGGGAGCCTGGTCCCTCTGGGGCTTCGGTGACCTGTTGTCTGGGGGGAGCCTAGTCCCTCTGGGGCTTCGGTGACCTGTTGTATGTCTGGGGGAGCCTGGTCCCTCTGGGGCCTCGGTGACCTGTTGTTTGGTGTATGTGACATGGTATGTTGTGTTGGGCGTTTGGGTGGTTTCTGGCACACTTAGTGCTTCGAGACCGACTTGGCGTTTGTTGGGAACCTGGTACCTCTGGTGCTTCGGTAACCATTTAGAATGTGTTAATATGGTTGTCTAAATGGTGAGGTGGCTGGTTCGATAGTACGATGATGGTTGTGTACGGTGTATGGTGTGGAGACCTAGATTTACATGGAGAAAACAAATGAACAGTGTGAAAGCTATGAGAATTCAGTTTTCTTGAGTAAAGATGTACTTGAGTTTTGTTGTAGGCTGGTAATATAAGGTGTTGATTGAAGGTTTCATGTGCAAGATGTTACGACCACGTTATTTTTTTTTTATTTGGTCAGGAGCGGCCGAACTTAACCTATTACCTATTTTTTTATCTCTTGGTTTTTGTTTTTTTTTATTGAGTAACGATGTTGCTCGTCGCTTTACATCAAACGTGGGACCGTTTGAATGTCAAGATGGCCGTATCGGAGGAAGGTATATCGCTTGTAAACTTATTACTTCAGGTTTGTTTAATTGGCAACATTTAGCTTCTGATCAATTCTCAGTTCGATTTTATTCGATTGACAACACTTTATTTTTCTTATGTCAAAATACTCGATTTGGATTGGATAATACAAGCAGTAATTTGCCGGAAGAGATTCTCTTAGCCAATAAAAAGCAGGAGTGTCATAGAGGCACTCTGAGTGGGTTCTCCCGCTATATTGGGTCGTGACTGGGTCGTGAAGTTAGAAAAGATACGCGCGGACGCGCGTTTTGGGAGTTTAAAAAGGAGTTGAGAGAAAAAGAGTTGAGAAGTAGCCAAAAGTGGCGTGTGTGAACTTGAACAAGTGTGTTTTAGTTGGGAAAAAGCGAAACGATTGGTGGCCGAATCCGCTGCTTTGATAAAATTGGAACAAGAACTATCTCTAAATCGGCATAAGTTACCTGCTTTGTGCATTGCATACCCACGATATGCCCACAGACCGAGGGTATTATTGAAGATAGCCCTCCTATCTCCGATATATATATATATTCGCGTCACAAATTAAACGAAAGTCAAGTGCGATTTGTGTCTGTAATTTACCTAACGTCTGTCTGTATAACCTATGCCCACAATAAAAAGATTTGATTTGATATTATGCAGTAATATAATCTCGGCAGTAAACGCGAGCTCGATTTTCGTATCAAAAACTGGATACAAGACTATATACAACTATATAAAAATATAGTTGTTATAAAATTGTTAAACATTATTAAACGGAAACAAAATCACAATATAAATCACTCAATCATGGTTACCTTTTAGATGCAGGCACCTGAAGAAATACTTGACGGTTGCTTGTACCACTTTGAGAATTACTTCCACGCTCGGGGGCGCTGCTTTAGTGCCGGTCATGTCCACTCGATCTAAGACCTGCCAAGAAATAATTTCTTACGATATGGTACTTCCTTCAATCTTTCAATCGATCATAATTATCATGTTTCCATCAATCATTATTATTATGATTTAATCAATCATAATTATTATGATTTAATCAATCATAATTATTATGATTCAATCAATCATAATTATTATGTTTCATTCAATCATAATTATTGTGGTTCAATCAATCATAATTATTATGTTTCATTCAACATAATTATTATGGTTCAATTTGCATTAATTATTATGTCTCAATCAATCATAATTATTTTGTTTCAATCAATCATAATTATTATGATTTAAGTAAGGAGTAGAGCAGAGGTGACCAAGTGATATTGGCCTCGACTTATAAGTTGTAGGTCGTGGGTACGAACCCAGACAGGCGCTTTATCTCATTTTCATCACCACTGCTCTCAAAAACGGTGAAGGAAAACATCGTGAGGAAACCAGCATGTCCTAGAATCAAACATTCGAAGATATGTGACATCCACCAAACCGCACTGGGCCCGCGTGGTGGATTACGGCCCATCCCCTCTCACAGAGAGGAGGTCTGTGTAACAGCAGTGGGAGCATTAAAAGGCTAATGATGATGAAGGAAGGATCTCGTATCAAAGGATCAATCAGTTGAGCAGAGGTGCATCTACATTTCGCCAGTTATGTTAAAAGCCCATGTAATATGAGAGGAGCCTATTGGCATCATCTGAAATTTCTGAAAAAAATCCTGATAAAAAAACACAATAACACTGCCCGACCTTTTTTTTTGGGAGGTAAATCATCCAATGACTTCTTCCGCTCTGGGTGAAACGGGAGGACGTGTCGGACTTACTGACTAGAACCCACCCGTGTTACTTCAGTTGCTTGAGCCAGGGCCGCAGTAAATCTTTTTCAAATTTATCCGCGACCAACACTGCACAACCTAGGAATCAAACCCTGGACATCATTTTCATCAGTAGCGTTTTCGACCAATAGACCAACGATGCAGCCCAAAAAGAAATACTTCAGCCTGTGCTGTCCCACTGCTGGAAAAAGTGTATTTTCCTCTTTCCACCAAGTAGTTTTTCCCGGAACAGTGCAGTTTCTGTTCTGAGGACCTATCATATATACCGTCCGTGTGGTGTTGCGACGGCAACTTCACCGCCCCATCTCTTCCAAAAAGTTTCGTTAAAACTTTTAACAAAAAAAAAACAAACCAACATCTAAAAAAAAACACTATAAACCGAAAAATACTTTTCTTTCTTTGTCTTTGGTACCTATTGTTTTGCCGTTTTTCGACACCGACTTCGGAAAACAAAGTTTTATTTCGCTTTGTAGTATTTGTTTTAGATGTCTGTTTGATATTTTTGGTAAAAAGTTTTTTATTTATCAGTTTTTAGTTTTTTAACCTGCAATTACCATGCAAATCATTTATAGCCAAATTACATGTCATGAAAATTCCAATTAGCCCAAACAAGGCTAGGATACATTGTTTTATTTCAGAATTCCAGTGCCTACCTTGCGGCTTCATCATCAGATCAGTTCGATGGTACCATTTTCATCAGTACCATTTATTTATATGTCGGGTTTAGTCAATAGTACGGACGTCAAAACAAATCGCAAGCACGCCATCTGGCGGCAAAGCAAGAACAACTACGCTTTGGCGCGCTTTCTCTAACCACTTGCGTGGTGGGGATAATAGAATATTGCAGTTGAGCTAAAATGTACTGGCAGTTGAGTACTGACAGCCGTAGAGCTAACACGTCGTAGAATCAGTGTCGATCCGTAATATTAGTAAGCAAGAATGTAACTTGTGTCTATTTGAATATACTCAGTGTATCGAATAATTTGTGTGATTTCATTTTCACGATTGTACCCAACGACCTGCCCACACACGATGTCTTAACCTAAGGGAATACATCCTGACTTCCCGATGGTTTCCATCTATCGGCCAGCCTTGATGCGACATCAGAACTGGGATTCGGTCGTGCTAATGAGATCACACGTAAAAACAAAGCTAGTGAAAGTGGCGGTTACATTCTTGCAAAAAAAATTGCGGTGACAGTTGCGACTACCCTCAGTCTTGAATAATAAAAAGCGAGTCTTGAACGGAGCAGCAAGAGCGGCTAGCAACAACCAAGGAGCTGGACAGGTCAAGGAGGAGCGTGTGGACTTGTGGAGAATTCCATACACACGGATCTTTATGCGAATCTGGTGAGTCGTTTTCATTTTGTTATGACTATTGCCAAGTGTTCGTTATTCAAAATTCTGGTTTTGTGTACGGTATGGCGGCCAGTGGATTGTCGGGGTGGCCCGTGTTCGGTCCATACTCTCATGTTAGTTATCGCTGGTCAAGTTTTGGTGTTATTGAAGAGTTATTATTCTGCTAACACTGGCAATGACCCTTGACTAGCCTTGGCAGACTATGGTTACGACGCCGACGGCCTTAGAACGGTATGGTGCCTGCCTTACACTTCAGTCTGTAAAATAACGTACCTACCTTACACTTCAGTCTGGAAAATATTATAATTCCAAATGAAATATTTTGATTAGTTTCGTAGTGTGAGAGTTCTATGAAGTGAGAGTTAACCAAGTTTGAGAAGAAGCATTGTATTCTTTTTTTGTTGTCGAAGGGCCAAACTATCTGGAACGTAGTAAACCCTACCAGACCATGTTGAGGCTTAAATGCCGTGGTCGCCGTGGTATTCATTAGATTCTCTAAAGCCCATATACCTACCTGCGCACTTAGGACACTGTAATGTGTGGTTCATGTTTTGGACCGAAACTCTGCACTCACATTCGGTGTCCATAATAACCTATTTAGCCATGCCGGTTTAGGTAACTACTACTACTAGAAGCTCGTGGCTAAATAATAATAGCCGCACTGGTCGATCATCAAGGTTAAGCAACGCTTGACGAGGTCGGTCCGTGGATGGATGACCATTTCAACATACCGGGTTTCCTCCGTGCCTCTGAAAGCACGTTAAGCCGTTGGTCCCGGATGTCATTTGAAGATCTTTGACAGTCGTTGCCTGTCAGAGGCCTGAGATCTGGCACCGGTCTTGCCAAGGGGTACCGTTTTACCCGGTTGCTGGGTTGTGGAGGTCGGATGGGCGGTCGCTCCATGTGGGGTACTGGTACTCGGCTGAATCTGGTAGAACTGGAAGCCGACCCCAATGTAGTTGGGAAAGGGCTAGGCAGATTGATTGGTTTAGGTTAATTTCCATAAAAGCTGTGTATAGTTAAGATAACTGTGTGAACATATACTCTCGTAATGTTTTTCATGTTTCAGATACCATATTGTGTCGCAGCCTGAAGCCTCTGCTGCAGGCTAGCGATTCAGATGCTGAGCGCGAAGGTTGACGTGTCAACGTCTGAGAGGTTAAGACCGATGGCAGGCTAGCAGTTCGCAGGTGGTAGTCGCACGCTATGACAACAGCTGTGAGGTCGGGAGCGCGCGCAAGTTTGGAATGGAATACTCGGTGAGTCGCTTCCATGTTATTTCGATAGTGAGGTCGAAGGTTCTCTAGTGAAGAGATGCTAGTTCGAGTTTTAAGTTTTCATGTTTGACCATTGAATTGGTCGTGGTTATGTCTTGCACTATCACTAGGTAATTGAGACACACTTAGTAAAAAGCAAGTAGCTAATGAGTTTCCTATTGGCTAGTTAGTACTTTCCTAGTTTCAATATTAGGTTTAGTACGAACCTTAGGATGAGATATCCCATATGAAGGAGTTGAGATGTCCAAAATGACTAGTAATTTTCGGTGGCAAAGCGAGTCTGTAATGTCGCAGGGTAACGAAATTGTATAGAGTTAGTAACGGTACTGGTCATTTACCTGTACTCAGAAAGGATCTTGTTGCGTAACGATTTACAACCACCGTCTTCAGATCTGAATTCACTTGCTTACTTTCAAAGTAATATTATGATAGCAGTAGATCTGGCAATCGTTTTCCTTGCATAAAAACTGAGTTAGTGAGCGATAGTAAATAGTTACTGTTGGTATTTGATTTTAAAGATTTGATCAGAGATAATTCGTGAAGCTCCTTCACACGGCTTCATTGGACATTATCAGGCTTAATTGGTCCCCTCATATTAACAGTCGGTATGTTCCAAGATCTTTGGGTAAAAAGTGCGAATCTTGTGAGAAGGATCCCCGATCACCAAGTTCCTTGAGAATTAGACGTCATAGTTGATGACAGTGGTAGTGAGACCAAATCTGATTAAGAATGGCTTGTACACTCATACTCGAAACTTTAGACCGCACCTCATGAGTGACATGTGGCGATGGGTCTTGGACCGCACCTCATGAGTAACATGTGGCGATGGGTCTAAAAGGAATCGTTGGTGCGATTTCTGTCTGTGTTGGTGCACAGAGCGATTCATGTGTTGTAGCACATATTCGCTAGATTTTTGAGAGTCGTTGGTGCGATTCTTGTCTGTGTTGGTGCACAGAGCCCCTCATGTGTTGTAGCATATGTGGCGGCAGATATGTAAAGAATCGTTGGTAGATACGATTCAGGCTTGTGTTGGTGCACAAGGCCCCTCATGTGTTGTATCATGTGTGGCGGCAGATATGTAAAGAGTCGTTGGTAGATACGATTCTGGCTTGTGTTGGTGCACAAGTCACAATGAGGGTTTCATGAGTTGAGTATACATTGCCTTTGAATTATAACAAACTGTAACAGCATTGTTACTATTACTTTGTTTAGTTGTTGAACTTGTTGATCGTCTGACCTTTTTTTTCTAATGAATAGTGTTGTGTGGGAATCTCTAGTACGAAAACTAAGTAGGCCCTGTATTAAGTCCGCGATAGGTGATTATGACAGGATGGTGATCATTATACACCGAAAGCTATAAATAGGTACGCTTAGAACCTACAAGTATGCACATGGTAGGTCAGGGAAGATACCAGCGGGTTATGTACCAGTCGATATTGATGTCAAAAGGATTTTGATGATGAGCAAGCTTAAGGTGTCGAGTAATTCAGTCTATCGAACGTATTATGTTTGACCATACCAGTGGATACCAGAATCCAGGAGGTCAGAGTATAGAGACCGTTGTGAGAGCAATACAATTGCTGGTCGGCTAGAGAGCCGTGGCGTTGGAGGTTTTACTCGAAGGTTTCTGTGAGCTTGGCAGTTTCTGCTGCAGTTGAATTTTAAAGTTTGTTTGGAAAGACTAGCGGTACATGGCCCAGGGTAATGATTTAGTTAAAGAGTAGAGTTCTAAAATTTCCCTATTTTCACGAACCCAATAATTTAGTTTGGTCAGGAGTAGCCGAGCGTTGTATGGCAACGGTAGGCCTGTATGGCACCTGTAAGTCTGTGTGACACTATGTCTGGTGTGAAAATTCATGTTTGTGTTAGGAACCTAACAGAAAGTTCCTATTGAGTCATGAGGTTACAAGAAAGTAAACTCGCAGTCTTGCGTTTGGTGAGGTCACCATGTTAATGTTGATGACGTTCGAATCGTCAAGCCTTCATTACGAAAATTTTAATAATGATAGTTTTCTAATTTTGATTACTTTGCGTAGATCGTGTTAGTAAGACACACGAAGCTCAAGTACCAATTGGGTTAGTAGATAATGAATTGACGTAACATAGGACAGACTAAATCTCTGTGTGAACAGTTTCTGAGTTCAGAGAGTTGAGTTGACTCGACATCGTGGAGATGTTAGAGTAGAGCAATTGTGATTGCTAAGAGAGCTATGAGATAGCTAAATATCGTGAATAAGATACCTGGTGGTTTCTTTTGCTGGATTTAATTTGAGATTAATGACTATCAGCGGTACTTGGACTTTGTAATCACTATGATTGGGTGCTTTTAGGTACCAAATCGATGATTGAGTTACTATTTTCTTTAAATTGGAAATAGAATTACTCTTTCCTTGCAAAGGTGAAATGAGACATTTAAATGATCATGTTTGATTGATTCAAAATGTTTCGTCACTCACCTAGAGTATGCGTCAGGGTTGGACGAGTGAATACTGTTTGGCAATTTTGTGTTTCAGAAAAACATCCCTTGTATGATGGGAGACTGGCGGGTCGGAGTAGACTAAGAGGACGTGTGGCGCAACACGACAGAGGTGGCATGGAGCGAGGACAAGATGATGAAGCCTGCGGGTGATAGATTTGGGGATCTGTCACCTGAGAGAGGCCCGAGAAGGCGACGTGTGTGTTCCACGCTCGCCTCTCCAGAGTAATTACGGCCTAGAGAACACCATGTGGTTTTAGTCAGTAGGAGTCTGACAGACCCCTCAGTTTCCCCCAAGGACTGAGGACATCCATTGAGGATTTCCACATGATTCGATACACTGTTAGAACCTGACAATGAGGAACAGACGAGGACGCCTGTCTCGCAGGATGGCCGTGTCGGGTTTAGTCAATAGTACGGACGTCAAAACAAATCGCAAGCACGCCATCTGGCGGCAAAGCAAGAACAACTACGCTTTGGCGCGCTTTCTCTAACCACTTGCGTGGTGGGGATAATAGAATATTGCAGTTGAGCTAAAATGTACTGGCAGTTGAGTACTGACAGCCGTAGAGCTAACACGTCGTAGAATCAGTGTCGATCCGTAATATTAGTAAGCAAGAATGTAACTTGTGTCTATTTGAATATACTCAGTGTATCGAATAATTTGTGTGATTTCATTTTCACGATTGTACCCAACGACCTGCCCACACACGATGTCTTAACCTAAGGGAATACATCCTGACTTCCCGATGGTTTCCATCTATCGGCCAGCCTTGATGCGACATATAAGTATTTGCGTCATCATAGTCGGTTAACTATTCGAGATATTTTATAGCCATGACATATTTATAGCTTTAAGGAGTTCCAGTGGCCATTTGTGGTTTTCTTCATCAGTTCCCCTTCACCAAATTATATTTTCTGAGTACAAATGATTGCATTATTGATGAAAATACGAAAATCGCCTATAATATTTGAGGAGTGCCCACGATTATTCCAGGATTCCATCATCTGATCCTGACCTAATTACGATGGGACCACCTGGGAAGTATTTCCAAATCAGTCCAGTCGTCTTTGAGTAATCGGGTAACATAGATAAAAAAAAAGTTGCCGACGAATAATTTCAAACTCACCTCAGCCAAAGCATGACACGTCGGCATTTCATTCAAAGACGCCATGGTGCTCTCCTTCTTGACCCTCAACAACGACGCGTACTCCTGCAGCGCGCCGCCCAGCCGGTACAGGTTGGCCTCCACCGCGCGCCCGACGGGACGCGTGCGTAAGTGAGTGACGCGGGTGGAGTTCTCCCATCTGAGGATGTTTAGAAGAAGCCGTGTATTGTCTTTAACCAGTCAGCTGCCCGGACGTTCTTGCGCGTCATCGCTCAAATGCCCCGGGTGATCCGGGTGTTTTCGGCCGATAACGCCGCGTGTGAATAAAAATCTGATATCTCTCAAGTTTGTTGTTAGAGTCGTTATGTATATGCTATCACATTTCAAAAGAATTAGACCAGTTTGTTTGCCTTGTAATATTATTGTTAATTCTAGTTTAAAATCAGCGTGAGCGAAATTTGCCCAGTTTCTTGTACAAAAGTAGATAGAAATTAAAAAATCATCATTATTTCAAAAAGTTTTTATTTTATTTATATAAATATACCCTATTGCTCACTAATCAATTAAAAAAACACACCTTTCCATTACCTTTTTCCATACTAGCTTTACAAAAAAATGCCCATTTCACGACAAAAACACGTTAACATAGTATAGATACGGCTCAATATTGTCACATCTAATATTCAATTATTAACCATGACAAAAAAAATGCAAATGCAAGATGCACTCAAAAAAACCGGCCAAGTGCGAGTCGGACTCGCGCACGAAGGGTTCCGTACAATTATCGCAAAAAACGGCAAAAAAAAAATCACGTTTGTTGTATGGGAGCCCCACTTAAATATATATTTTATTTTGTTTTTAGTATCTGTTGTTATAGCGGCAACAGAAATACATCATCTGTGAAAATTTCAACTGTATAGCTATCACGGTTCATGAGATACAGCCTGGTGACAGACAGACAGACAGATAGACGGACCGTGGAGTCTTAGTAATAGGGCCCCGTTTTTACCCTTTGGGTACTTCCGTACCCTAAAAAAGCAGTAAGAAATAAAGAAAACACGACCTACAAAAAAGAACCAGTCACCGAAAAATATAAACATTGGAAGCCACAAAAGTCTTATCCATGTTAGTCGAACATCTGTCATAATCCTCTGACTGCCCGTGATAAGCTGATAAGCTAATAGCGTTAATAAGCTCGATTTGGATAGCATGTTTTTTTTTTTAAATTAATTTCGAATTTCTGATGATAATACTTTAATTAAATGTATTAAATACGTTGTTTAATAACTTAGTATTGTTAATAGCGACAGTTTGATAAGCATTAGGCATAATTAATATTTTTTTATTTTCGTAAAAATCGGTTATATTTTTGCGGGCTTTTTTTAGACACACGACTGGTTAACTAATGTAATTTTGTTAAAGTAAATAAAATAAATAAATAGGTCTAAGAAGATAAGTTGAACTTGATAGTGCGTACAGAAATGGAGTGGAATGACCTGCCGGAGTCTGTGTTTCATGATAGTGACAACTAGGTGGTATTTCAACCGTCGACGACATCATCGCTTACCATCAGGTGAGATAGCGGTCTAATAATGATTAAAAAAAACTTTATTTTTAACTAGCTTCTGCCCGCGACTGATAGTTTTTTATCATCCCAAGGGAATACTATCTATGTCAACCTATGTCCTTTCCAGGGTCTCAAACTATCTCCATGGTTCAGTAGATCCAGAGATTACCTCCCTACAACCTCAAAAACTTTACCTCTTTATAATATTAGTATAGAAAACAAAATATAAATATTATTCTATAAAGTGGCGATAGTCGTACAAGAAAGTCCTAAAGCACGACGACGCACGTGTTTTAAATACAGATAGCACAAAAATCGTTAAATAAGAATTAATTATCAAATTAATGAATTAAACATAGAATATAATAAAACAAAAAGTATCACTCACCTCAACAACTTAATAATATTCTCACAAAACATATGCAGATAAGTCTTCTGGTCTTTAGGTACGGCTCCCTGAAGGAAGCAGCTCTTAATCTCATGGTCAGATAGCATAGCATCCCGCAGAGCATACTCCACTCCAGTTTTCACAAAGTTCTGGTACCGTTCAGTGTCCATGCTTACGTCAGGGCTATCGTTGGGGACATGCATGGTTATGGTACCAGAAATTATCCGTACTAGTAGAGCTAGAGTGGAATCGTCGCGAGAATATTGGAGAAGGTAGCTGATCGTGCTTACGAATTCGGATGGGAGGTTGTAACCTGAAAAATAATGTGTTGTTGGTTTTAATTTTTAATTTTGGTTGGGTTGCAAGAGTAGTAGATTTTTTATGTGGGATGTAGTTGTGAAATAAATAAGTTTCAAAAGATTTTACAAGCAAATAATTTGAGTTACATGAGGCACTACGATTTTCCCGTGAATTTGGTCCCATTGCCTTTCCCACAGAAACGGAGTATTTTTTTCAGAGTTAAAATTTGCCTGTGGCACTTGACAATAGCGTCTATGAGTAGAACAGTGTTCGAAATTGGATGAGTACTCCCAGAGATTACATTTTACATACATACAAACAGAGAGCAGTGGTGACCCAGTGGTAAAGGCCGCGACTTACTAGTTGTAGGTCGTGGGTGCGAACCCAGGCAGGCGCTTTATTGTGTGTATTTCATCACGACTTCTCTCAAAACGGTGAAGGAAAACATCGTGAGAAAACCAGCATGTCTTAGTACCAAAAATTCGAAGACATGTGACATCCACCAACCCGCACTGGGCGCGCGAGGTGGATTACGGCTCATTCCCTCTCACAGAGAGGAGGCCTGCACGCACAACGGACCAAATGGGAGTCTAAGTGCGGAAAAGGAGGGGTCCATCTATCCTATCATACATATAAACAAGCTGACAAATAGCTCTTTATAATTTTAGTGTTGGGATTTGAACCCAACACTCCCGGGCAGGCCACACGCGCCGAGTGCACTTGGCAGTGCGGGTGCGCACACAGTGTGCGGTTCGGGAGAGCGGCGCGACATCAGCGCAGCGCGGGTCGACTGTCACTCAATTCCACGAACTCCACCGCGACTGTCGCCACCTCTCTATTTAAACCAATATTGTTTGTCCGGGACAGGTTGAATGTAATTTAAATATAACGGCTTTAAAACCAATCGCCTTTTTATAAAGTCCACTCATTTCTTCACCCACGAGCTAACAATTAGCTTAGATTGTAGCGACGTCTATGAAGACACATACGAATAAAAAAATCACAAAATCCTGCAACGTGCAAGCAGTTTTCGGCAGATTTCAACATATACAACCTTCGATCAATAATACACTAGATGCCCGGTCAGCGCTTCAAAAACGGGCCGAAAAATATGGCCACAAATACGGTTGTGTTCTTATTTCAAATAGTATGGTCCAATCATAGCCAACATTAAGACGTTAATAATGCCGCAATTTGCGTTAAACAATTGTGCAAATAACCACTGTAACACCTTGATTTTGGAAGGAATATCTTTTTCTTTCGGTAAGTTTTTCATACAGTAAAAACCGAATTAAATAGTAAATATGAATCAATTACCAAATATTTTGATTGTTTGACCAACGTTTGCGTCGACAACAAACATCGACTGTTCTGGAACTTTGTAATTTTAGGCGTCAGTTTTAAAGATAAGTTTTTGGCTTATGTTTAACTTACCACCAGATATAGTAACATATAACAGACAAAAATAGTAAATGATCACCAAAATTAAACCCGCATCTTATTGTAAAATTATAACCAAAGTTTTAACATCTCGCTATCCTGTTTAGGCAAAATGACTCCAAATAAATCATTGTTAACCCAAAAGTAGTAAATGATCACCAAAAGTAGTAAATGATCACCAAAATTAAACCAATGACCAAAAAGATTATAAAATTTCTGGGAGCAACTTGGAAGTAGCGCTCGCCGGCCGCTGCCGCGGCACCGCTCGCTTTGCTCGCTCGGCTCGCGCGCGGTTGGTCACAGTTCTAACCTAACCTAACCTATTTTACAACATTAAATAGCGCAATAATTTGCTATTAAAATTTGGTGATCAATTTACTAAATTTGGTGATCATTTACTATTTTTGTCAGTATATTACTAGATTTGGTGGTTAGGGGTTATCGTCACAAAGTTTTTTTTGGTGGTCATTATATTTATTCCCTAAGTTTTTTATGGGATTGTTTATCTAGTATATGATTGATCGAAGTATACAACAGCCCAACATCAACCGTCAACACCCGTCTGGTCGGAGCATCCTACCTTTTCAATGGAGGTGACGGAACTTTACACCCTGAACCGTATGCCGCCATAATAGGTACAACAAATATAAAATTAGTTACGGTACTCACTGACTAAAATAAGTATCCTGGCTAGTGAATACTTCTCCAGTTGATTCCCATCCAACAGTTTGTCCCTGACAATACTAATTTCCTCAGCAGCGCTTGTCAGTAATGGTATGTTTTTATCAGGGTACAGGCACTCAAATTCTAGCTTTTGAAGAAGATATTCTGAAAGAAAATAAGGGTAAAGTTTACACATACAGTATAAAATTGCGTGCGCGGCTATTTGGGGCACTAGTGCACAGAAAAGTTAAGATGTTCAGCTTCATACAACGAGCGAAAACGTGCGTGTGTTCCTGCTTATGTATTACCTAGATAATAAACCTTTTTATATTTCTACATAAACACGCTTCACGTATAGCGAGTGCGAGTGCACACTCGCCTCCGGTATATACTAGGGCATGCATTTCGAAATTTCATAGTTTCGAAATTTCGGACCATATTTGCATGTTTATTAATTTCGAAATTGACAGCCTTAATTTCGAAATTTCGAAACTGGATTTAATTTAAATATTATGTTATTTTTTATACAATAATTAAATTTATTATTGAAACCAAAAGAGGATCATCTGTAAATGAGTCTGAATACAAATCTAAAGCCAATTAGACCGTTGCGTTGGGCCATTTTGTGACCATGTGTGCTAATATTACAATAAAACAAAGGCTAACCATGGTGTTAAATAAATAAAGAAGAGTGAATAAAGCTCGGCCATTAAAAAAAACCGAGCTTTGTATTAATGTTAGCCAGTGAGGGGAATTTCGAATTTGAAAATGTACGAAACTGCACGCCCTAGTATATACCGTGCGTACGCTTCAATGTGTGCATTCGTATGTTACGCTCGAGCTTGTTCTATTGAGCCGATCACCTATGGTATATTTTTCTCGCCAAACTTCTTGGCCGCCCTGAAATTGGATACAATGGCTGCGCAGTAATAAATCTCACACAAAAACAGTACCGATCCCTGCCTTGCGCATCAGAAAGCCAACTTCAGGGCGGCCCAGAAGTTTGGCGAGAACTATACTCTGTAGTGGGTAGGGCTATCATCGGTCGAATATGTCCAGACATGTCCATGGATGCAGTACATGAATCTGGACACCCTAATTTTTTTCGCGTCGGTGTCAAAGACACACGGTATAGTGTCACACTCACCCAACAGCTGCCTACAGAACACGTTGCTGAGTGCGTGACGTAAGAGCAGCAGTAAACAGCGCACGTCAGCGCGCAGTAACAACGTCACCAGCGCGGGAGGCGTCACGTCCGCCCAAAGCACTGAGTTACATGTAGTGTACGTAGAGTTACATAGTGTCACACTCACCCAACAGCTGCCTACAGAACACGTTGCTGAGTGCGTGACGTAAGAGCAGCAGTAAACAGCGGACGTCAGCGCGCAGTAACAACGTCACCAGCGCGGGAGGCGTCACGTCCGCCCAAAGCACTGAGTTACATGTAGTGTACGTAGAGTTACATAGTGTCACACTCACCCAACAGCTGCCTACAGAACACGTTGCTGAGTGCGTGACGTAAGAGCAGCAGTAAACAGCGGACGTCAGCGCGCAGTAACAACGTCACCAGCGCGGGAGGCGTCACGTCCGCCCAAAGCACTGAGTTACATGTAGTGTACGTAGAGTTACATAGTGTCACACTCACCCAACAGCTGCCTACAGAACACGTTGCTGAGTGCGTGACGTAAGAGCAGCAGTAAACAGCGCACGTCAGCGCGCAGTAACAACGTCACCAGCGCGGGAGGCGTCACGTCCGCCCAAAGCACTGAGTTACATGTAGTGTACGTAGAGTTACATAGTGTCACACTCACCCAACAGCTGCCTACAGAACACGTTGCTGAGTGCGTGACGTAAGAGCAGCAGTAAACAGCGCACGTCAGCGCGCAGTAACAACGTCACCAGCGCGGGAGGCGTCACGTCCGCCCAAAGCACTGAGTTACATGTAGTGTACGTAGAGTTACATAGTGTCACACTCACCCAACAGCTGCCTACAGAACACGTTGCTGAGTGCGTGACGTAAGAGCAGCAGTAAACAGCGCACGTCAGCGCGCAGTAACAACGTCACCAGCGCGGGAGGCGTCACGTCCGCCCATAGCACTGAGTTACATGTAGTGTACGTAGAGTTACATAGTGTCACACTCACCCAACAGCTGCCTACAGAACACGTTGCTGAGTGCGTGACGTAAGAGCAGCAGTAAACAGCGCACGTCAGCGCGCAGTAACAACGTCACCAGCGCGGGAGGCGTCACGTCCGCCCATAGCACTGTGTTACGTTGAGATGCGCAAAGAGCGCATAGACGTTCCATGACGTCATCTGTCACTGAAAAATGATTTTTTAGTTAAATAACAAACATAACATTACTCCTGTATTCACGGAACGCAGACAAATAAAATAGAAAATCTTTAATTTTAAAATTGTTTTATTTATGCTTATGAGTGAATAGAGTCTGACAAACGAAAGTAGACACTCGGATTATTTGCAAACTTTTTACATGGCAATGCTATACTAATGTCAACATAAATTTTTGGTGATTTGTTGTGGTCTTGATAATAGCATTTATTAAGTGAAAAATGAATAAAACAATTAAAAGTGGATTACGGGAGATGTCGTTTTGCATGATGTCTAAATATCAAGAAAAACATCAGGAGAAAGACGTCAAATAAAAAAAAAAAACAAGATTGTTTACGTGTGGTGTTAGATTTCATAAGTTAGTATGACGCTAATAAGTTGAATAAACCAAAATTATTACAGAATACTGTTATTATTTTTATTGATATTGGTACTATAGGTAGGTAATATTTTAGATATATCAATGTTCGATACTCATCGAACACATCATCATCAGCAGTTTTGACTCAAGTAGGTCGCGCGGCCGCACCAGCGGAAAGCGTGAGCTACGCGAGCCAGTGCGCGATCGACCGGCATACTTGTAGCACTCATTACCATCATTAGCATTAATTAGCGTAAAGTTTCGGAATAAACGTACTCTGAATCTTAGCTCAGACTTATCATTTAGCACCCGAAATAGCTAGCAGCACGAACCTTACCGTTCATATTGGTCCTTCGAAACCGTCAAGGACTCCGCGACCGCGATAAATCGTAACGCGAAGTGCTTGTACCGTACCAGCAACCTGTGGGTTGCCGCGAACTAGATTAGGCGTGAGTTCATAGGGATTCACAACCACCGTGGGAGCTACCCGCGCAGCAACAACAGCGAGCCAGCAGCATAGCAGCAATAGCCGTAGGACAAGGCGGCTTTCAAGTAAGAGCGTTCCGTATCTTCTGTCTCGCTTAAGTCTAACAGCAGCACAATGGAGACTTTATACTTCCAACAAACTGAATTAGCAGAGAGCATTGCCAAGGTCCTTATTAATTTCAATAAGGATAGCAAACAGCGTAAGACCATCGACTACTGTAAAAAGAGACTAGATCTTTTAGAGTCGTATTGGAGAGAGTATCAGCTAAACAACGAAAAACTTGTGCCGCTTGAAAATAGAGGTCATAAGTACTTCGTAAATTCGGAGTTCGAGCGGACAATGGAGTCTTATAAAGCAGCAAAAGACGCCATATCCGAATATTATGACGCGTTATGTCACCAAGCAAAGCCGCCAGGATTCTCTGATCTAGAAGACAACCCTTCTAATCAGCAAGTAGCAGCAACAGCAGGTCCTCCCGGGGGCAAACACTTACAGCACCAGGACCACGAGCCATCCTCAGCATCCGCCAGCCCGGCGCGCGCTCGTGCCGAGGTGTCTAAAGGTATTTATAGCAAACTAGATGATATGATGCGCAAGCAACATATCAATTTCAAAGCATTCGCAAGAACCGTAGAAAGCATAGATGTCGAATCCTTGTCCGATAAATGGGAGTTTGAAGACGCCTTGCGATTATTACAAACTCGATGGACAGCCGTAGACAACAGCCATTGGGAACTAATGATGGAGTTAGAAGACGACGAGGCGTACGAATTAAGCTACATTAAACATGAACGTACGTATAACGGCTTGAGAAAGGCTATCAGCTCTAAGATGTGGGCAACATCGTACCGTGACAAGTCCACACCGAAGATGGAAATTCCTGTGTTCTCAGGTAACTATCAGCAGTGGGTATCCTTCAAAGATCTTTTCGATGAAGCAATCCACAACAATCCTTCTCTATCAAAGGCACAAAAGATGCAATTCCTGAAGAGCAAGGTAAAAGGAGAAGCGGAGCGCTTGATCCAGCATCTCCCGATTAGCGCGGACAACTATAACACCTGTTGGGAAATTTTAACTCACAGGTTTAACAACAAAAAGCAGATATTTATGTCCCACGTAAATTCCTTTTACAATCTTGCCAATATACCGCAGCAGTCGTACACAGCCATCAAACGACTTCATGATGTCACCTTAGAGAGCCTCCACGCCATAAAAAATCTAGGCGTAGATATTACGACATGGGATCCTCTTCTTGTATATATACTAGCACAAAAATTGGATAGTGAGTCTTATTCCGAGTATATAGAGTCGTTGAAGAATTCGCGAGAGCTTCCGGTACTTCGGGACTTTTTGGACTACTTAGAGAACAAGTTCACTGCCCTAGAGTCATCTCGGCGACGTCAAGATGGGACAACTAAGGCAGTTTCATCTCAATCATCCAATGGTTCATCCAATTTTAATCGCAAAAATAATTTTAAATTGGGCAATGAATCTAAGAATAGCAAGAAAATGGAAATGGCGAAATCAATGCATGTGTCTGAGTCAGTAAATAAATGCCCTCATTGTTCGGCAAAACATAATTTAATAAGCTGCAAAAAATTTACAGAATTACCAAATGAGCAGAAAATAAAAATAATTAGCCAATTAAATTATTGCGTAAATTGTGTTTACGATCATAATGGCGCAAAATGCTACTCGACAAAAAGATGTCATAAGTGCAATGACGAACATCATACGACTTTGCATGACTATTTCGCAACACAATCAAAGTCTAACAGCTTGACCGAGATTGCGAAACAAAAATGCGAAAACAACAAAAGCATCTACGCTTCTCAGCAAGTAACATCGGAGATTTTGCTAGCCACAGCGCTGGTGAAAGTCACAGCAGCCGACAGGACCCAGCACGTCATGCGAGCACTGATCGATCAGGGCTCACAAATTTCCGTGATCAGCGAGAAAGCAGCACAGCAGCTAGGATTAAAGCGAAAATCTTGTAAAGGGGTTATTTTCGGAGTAGGTGAACGTGAAAACAACTGCAAAGGAAAACTAACGATCGCTTGTCAATCGACTTACACCGATTTTAAGTTTTCTACTGATGTTGTCATAGTGAACAACTTAATAAAAAATCTGCCAAACGAAACGTTCGCTAAGCCATATTGGCAACATACAGCACCTCTTTGTTTAGCAGATCCAGATTATAACATCAGTCGTCCGGTGGATCTTCTCCTAGGAGCAGAAATCTACGCCAACATCCTTTTAGAAGGATTAATTCGCGGACAAACGTCCTCGGAACCGCTAGCACAGCAAACTCATTTAGGATGGTTGCTGTGCGGTGGCAATACAAGCACCTCATTCCAATGCAACGTGATCTTGCATAACGTTGAAGACATTCAACAATTCTGGACAATTGAAGACATTCAAGAACAGAATTCTATGTCCGTAGAAGATCAGGAATGCCTAGATTTTTATGAAACTACGACGAAACGTCTAGAAAACGGTCGTTATGTAGTTAGGTTGCCCATGAAACCAGAATTAGAAGAGAAGCTAGGATCTTCGAAAGAGATAGCGATAGCACAATTTAAAAATGTAGAACGTAAGTTTAGCAAGAATGAAGACCTAGCGAAGCAATACAAGCAATTTATCCGCGAATATGAGCAGCTGCAACACATGAAGTTAGCGACTTCTAACAGCAAACAGAAGACGGAAATAGAATGTTTCCTTCCTCATCATGCGGTACTGAGAGCAGAATCTAGCACAACAAAGTTGCGCGTAGTATTCAACGCGTCGTCTAAAACTACTTTAGGCCACAGCCTAAACGATCTAATGTACAGGGGTCCAAACCTCCAGTTAGACCTGTTAGAGCTTATCCTGAAGTGGAGGCAATATCGTTTCGCATTCACAGCTGATATTGAGAAATGCTTCCGTATGATTTTAGTCGATGAGCAGGACCAAAGCCTACAACAAATCGTATGGCGACAAAGTCCGGATCAGCCTATAAGAAATTATAAATTAACAACCATAACGTATGGAACTAAAGCAGCACCATTCCTGACAATGATGACTCTGCGAAAATTAGCGTCAGATGAGCAGCAAAAATATCCCAGAGCAGCTAAATGCATCCAGGAAGAGCTCTATATGGATGATTGGGTATCGGGAGCGCATAGCATCAAAGAAGGAAAGCGGAGGATTACGGAAGTAAACGCATGCCTAAAAAGCGGCGGATTTTCACTAAGAAAGTGGTCCTCAAACGATAAAAGATTGCTTGAAACAGTTGAGCAAACTGCCGACAAACAGCCAGCAGTCTTTACATTTAAAACTGAAAGCTCATCAAAAACTTTGGGGCTACAATGGAACTCAACCGAGGACGAATTCATCTTCAAATATGATTCAAACAGCACACAAACAGCAAAACTGACCAAAAGAATGCTTCTATCCGAAATCTCTAAGATTTTCGACCCTTTGGGATGGTTAGCGCCCCTAACCACAAAGATGAAAATTTTATTCCAGCAAGTATGGCAAGATTCTGAGGTCCAGTGGAGCGACGAAGTTTCTATTAAAACCAAAGAAGAATGGATCAAATTGAAGGGAGATTTAAATCTATTAAATCAGTTCCACATTCCTCGGTGGTTACAAAGCAAAGAGCATGACGTCATAGAATTACATGGGTTTTGCGACGCATCAATTCAAGCCTTCGCCTGTGTAGTATACGCACGAATCGTATCCAATAACTCTACATCAGTAGTGCTAGTAGCAGCAAAAACGCGGTTAGTGCCCTCTAGCAAGGCTGTATCGCTACCTAGGTTAGAATTATGTGCGGCCGAACTACTTACGAAACTCATGTCAAAAATCGTCAAAAGCATCAACAGCTTGGCCGTGAAGATATACGGCTGGAGCGATTCTAAGGTTTCCCTTAGCTGGATTCAAGGATCCCCGGAGCGCTGGAAGCCTTTCGTAGCGAACAGGGTGAAGAAAATTGCTAGCATTATGCCACCAAACACTTGGCATTATGTAAACACCAAAGAAAACCCAGCGGATGCAGCTAGTAGAGGCCTGACGACCTCACAATTGCTAGAACACGAATTGTGGTGGCAAGGACCGACCTTCTTATCTTCATCGCACTTCAAACCTACGGGTCAAACGAAGTATACTACTAACGAAGAGATAAAAAGGCAGGTAAACATTGTTCAAAATCCTATCATGGATAGCAGCATAGTCGACGATCTATTACATCGCTACAGCTCGTTTACAAAAACAACACGCATCTTAGCCTGGGTACGGCGGGCATTGACACCTGTCGTTAGTAAACAGAAAACAAAGCATCTCACTTTACACGAGCTTAGATCAGCAAAACTTATAATAATAAAAAACGTACAGCGCGCTGAATTTAAAACAGACATTGAACGCTTATTGCAAAACCAGGAAGTAAAATCTGATAGCAAGCTACTCAACCTTAATCCATACTTAGATCAGGACGGGATCCTTAGAGCAAAGGGAAGACTCAGGCAGGCCAACATAAGCATAGAAATGAAGCATCCAATCATCATTCCATACAACAGTCGACTGACTGAGCTTCTCATCGCGCAAGCCCATGAGCTCACATTTCACGGAGGAGCTCGACTTACTATGTCCTTTCTTAGACAAAAGTATTGGATAATTAAAGGAAATCGAGCCATCAAAACGCAACTTCATAGATGTGTTACTTGTAGGAAACAGGCACCCAGGAAGCTACAGCAGATTATGGGAGATCTACCTGATTTCCGCACCAACCCAGCTCCAGCGTTTTATCACACAGGTGTAGACTACACGGGCTTCATATCTGTGAAGGCAAATAAAGGGCGTGGAATAAAAACAACGAAAGGATACGTGGCTTTGTTCGTCTGCATGGTTACGAAAGCCGTGCACATAGAATTGGTGTCGGACTTGACCAGCACTTCCTTTATCGCAGCATTGAGGAGAATGTCAGCGCGACGAGGAGCCCCGAAACATGTGTACTCGGACAACGGCACTAACTTTGAACTTACTTTAACTTTAACTTTGGACACGGCATTAAATCTAATACGGGATCAATGGAAAATTGTGTCCTACTACAACATGCAACCTTATTGGCAAGGTGATAAAGCCGGGGACACCTTCATTAAATATCTAGAGCAGACATGTGAACAAATCAAAGAGCCTAGCCATTGTAACATGATTTTATTACAAGTGCAGCACGATTACAACGAGCTCCAATATCACAATCAGCTGCTGCTAAATCAGCATTTCGGCACTCGGTCAAGAACCCGACGCGGCCTTGTCAACGCGGTCGGCTCCATAGCCAATACATTATTTGGAGTACTCGACCAAAGTTTCGCTGATAAATACCAACGTGATATTGAAATTATAAATAGCAACGAAAAGCACCTATTACAGCTTTGGAAAAACCAAACATCAGTGGTAGAAGCTGAGTATAATATTCTGAAACGAACTGAGAAGACTATTGATACTCAGTATAAGCTCATAAATAGACATCTAAACCTCTTAGATCAAGCGACTAAGCAGATACAATTGCAAGGTAAAAGTACATCAATGTTACAAGAATTCACTCTCGCAGCCATGGCTACGACAAACATGATACACAACTTAAAGCGTGTCCAAGATACATTAATCGACACCTTAGCGGATATTTATCATAGTAAAATTAACATGCATCTACTTACTCCAGACCAGCTCAGCAACGAACTTCAAATCATTTCCGGTCAAATATCAAAAGAACTTACTTTACCTATCAACAACATCCAGGCCGATTTATATGAAATCTACAAACACCTAAAGATCAAGGCGAGAATGAGTAAAGAGTACTTCATGTTTGAGATCTCCGTGCCACTCATTAGCAGAGACAGTTTCCAACTGTACCGCTTAATACCTGTTCCTCTCCAGGTGGGAAAGGACATGATCAGCATTATTCCCCTCACAGATTACATAGCAACTAATCTGATGAGGGACTCCTATATCGAAGTCAAGAACGACGATCTTCAAACCTGCACCTATCAGGAGGAAAGTTATATCTGTCAGCTACGAGGTCCAGTCAAGCGACTGGGTCTAGAAGAAAAGTTCTGTCAAACCGAACAAATAGGTATCTGCCAGTCTAAGAAAGAAACCTGCAAGAATATGTGGTTACAATTACACGACCTATCGTCTTATTTGTATTTCGCATGCGATACCTATTCATTTACAATCATATGTGACAATGAAACCCGAACGCGCCGTGTCAGCAAGGCCGGGCTCATTCAACTCGATAAAGAATGCATAGCTAAGGGCCGTGACATAACACTTTATTCATATCAGCAGGAAAACAAGCTGACTTTAAAACCTGACCTATTATTAGCGAACATAGCTCCAATACAGCACTATCATTTGGTCAATATTACGCTACCGCTTCTCGAAACAACAACAGAAGATGCACAGATCAACAACACACTAACAAGTCTCGGCAATCAGATAGCCGCTATGAAGAAAGCAGCTTTAGAAGAAGGAACATTAACTACGCATGATATACATCACTATGCCATATCATACGTATTGCTAGCAGCAGTCGTCGCCGTCGTAGCGTTCCTGGTGTTCCTGTGGTGGCGAGGCAAGCAAGCCTCACCCGCGCCCGCGCGTGACCCGCAGGCTCCAAGCGAACCTGCCGCGCCGCGGGCGGCGCCTACCAGCAGTGTGAGTGTTAGTGCTAGTGCGCGTAAATCACCCGTGCCCGAGCAAGGGCCCAGTGTTTGTGGGACCAAACGGTGGTCCAGTTTACGGTACAAAAGAGACAAATCAACGTCACCTATCAGTAAAAGACAATCGGTCTTTACGGTAGATCTAGATAGAGATTAGCTATCACTTAGGATAAGAACATTCAGCATTGTATTAACCTTCATTTAGCATAAACAAATACTGGTTCACCTATGTGTTACTAACCCTCTTAATTGTGTAATCATCTCATCTCATCTTTCCCATTTCTTCCACTCGGGAGCATGTTCGATACTCATCGAACACATCATCATCAGCAGTTTTGACTCAAGTAGGTCGCGCGGCCGCACCAGCGGAAAGCGTGAGCTACGCGAGCCAGTGCGCGATCGACCGGCATACTTGTAGCACTCATTACCATCATTAGCATTAATTAGCGTAAAGTTTCGGAATAAACGTACTCTGAATCTTAGCTCAGACTTATCATTTAGCACCCGAAATAGCTAGCAGCACGAACCTTACCGTTCAATCAAATTGATACATAATATCTAAAATATTACCTACCTCAATTACCGATTGTATTTTTATTAAGACGAAATAAAATAAATATAACTAAAGTATCAAATTAGGTTATTCCAGGTATTTCATACTAGTTTTGGGGTTGCTATGCTGATATTTTTTAAATTTGCCGCGCTTTTTCAGTCTCTACTTTCGTTTGCCAAACTCTAACACGCAGAAAACCAGCACCCTAAATGTGTATCTGTTTTAACAGCACGAACTACACTCATTCCTTTTGATTTCCCTTTCATACCTGTTCGCGAGCTGGCTGACCAAAACCAGATGTACCCTCCGACTGCACAGCATGGTTTTTTCAGCACTTTTTTAATTAACTTCTTTTTTCAAATCAAATCAAATAATTTATTTGCATAATACATGTTATAAAGGTATTACAGGTATTAAAGGTGCATTGTATTATAACCTAATGAGGTGTGCAAATTATAATATATTACCTACTATTAAATATCGAAAAGAGAAAATTTAACTAAACAGACACACAGAATAAATTTAAAATGAGGTTACATTATAAAATAGAAATGTCAATAAAAAAAAATTATAATAAAAATATAAAAAAAATAATCAAAAATATCAAATAGAAAAGTACAATTAAAAAAATGTCAAATAAAATAAATAAATAATTAATTAAAAATGTCAAATAAAAAAACGAATTAAAAACTGTCAAATAAACAAAAAATAAAGAACGAATTGAAAAATGTCAAAATACACAAATCAAATCAAATTTTAATACTCATTATATTTGTGGTGACATTTCAGATAAAGACAATCATTTTTCATTTAAATAATCATTAATTGAATAATAACATTTTGTAACTAGGAATTCATGCAAACATAATTTAAATTGGTACATTTTGTGTAGGTCTGTTATACCTTTTGGCAACTTATTGTATATTTTGGGTGCCATGCCCAAAATGTTTTTACTAAATACTGCTTTTTTATGACTTCTTACGCATATTTTATTTTTGTGTCGTGTGCTTCTTGGATGGGTATAAAGATGTAGATTCGCTTTGACAAAGATCGCCAATTCATACATATAAAGACACGGGAAAGTTAATAATTGGAACTCCTGAAAATATGGCTTACAGCTTTCTGTGCGTTGTATGCCACACATTGCCCTTATGCATTGTTTCTGGGCTTTGAACGTCATTTCTCTGTCTGGCGAGTTCCCCCAAAATATAAGTCCGTAGCGTAAAGTAGATGCAACATACCCATGATACGCCATTAATAATGTTGCACGATTTGACACTTTTCTCAGGTTATGGAGAGCATAGGAATACTGGCTAATTTATTTTTATTGTCTTGGTTCGGTGACTTTCTATATTCCCATAGCATGTCTCTTTTACGTTTCGCACATTTTTTCAGTCCCGTTGTGATCCACTTTGGTTTTTTAATTACCGAAATTTTTATTTTGTTAATTGGGAAACATAGGTCATAGAACAATTTAAATAGATCGTGGAACTCATTAAATGCTTTATTAGGATCGGAGCATTTATAGGCATCATGAAATGATAAATTTTGCAGGCATTCCCTAAACTTTCCAATATTTTCATCACTATAGTCACGTTTGTAGATAAACCAATGATGGAATGTGCAGGTTTTTTTGACACGACATTTTAGCAGTTGTGCTGTATGGTCTGATATTGCCAATTCTTTGACCTCGCAGCTACTTCCTCTAATATTATGAATGATGTTGTCAATGCAGGTCCCGCTACACAGACGTGTAGGAGATCGCGTTCCCAGAATCAGATTATAGCTACGCAGTATATTTTGAAAAGTAATAGACCTTTTGCTATTTTTGCAGATATCTATATATTAAAAAAAAAAAAAAAAAAAAATCTTTACTATGATTTGGCGGTCTATAGACGCAAATAATGATGATGGGATGGGAAGTAAGTTTTATCGCACAGCATTCAATATGATTAGTTATGGCCCATTTATGTACATTAATGGTTTCAAATTGATGTGTGTTTTTTACTAGGATGCACGAGCCCCCGTTTCTATCTTGTCTAGCGCAGCATGCTGCTAGTGAGTAGTTAGAAATATGTAGGTGTTCCTGGTCATCTGTTTTCATGTTGTGTTCGGTTATGCATAAGATATCTATTGGTTTACCCACATCTGCGAGTTCATTCAGATGTGTACTCAATAGATCCGACTTATTTATTAGGCCATTCACATTTTGGTGCATTATAAATATATGATTATACACGAAAAAAATGTGTGTTACTATCTTGATTTAGTATGGATTGCAAGTTTGGTGATTGTGAGTTTGTAGGTACATCAATGCTTTCCGAATGGGAACACTCTACCTCAAAATTGACATTATTTGGGCTGTATATTGCCTTAATAAGATCTTGTAAATCTGACATTACAATTTTCGTGCCATAGCTATTCAGTGTACCTGAGCGTTGCTTATACATGTCATATTTATAAGAAAGATGTAGGTTGGAGTCCAGTACATACGCGTAGTTATATGCCTGTGTATCCATATATAGAAGATTATTAAAAGCTTCTATCCTACTATTGTACAGCGTATTGCTATAATTTATACGTTTTACATAATAAGTATTATTATATTGAAATTTAAATTTATATGTCGGTAAACAAATAATAATATTGGTGTGAGTTAGTGTTATTAATTTTTCTCGAATAAACATCGTTAGTTCTATATAATTTTGAGTTTTTCGAAAGTCTTCTTCGCCAATGAAAATAATACAATAGTCTTTACTTGTAAAGTTTTTAACTTTTACATCTATTGTCTCTAATACTTGCTTCAGTCCACATTTAGGTTTCCGATAGTGGCAAATGTCGTAGTTTCGTAGGTTGGTTTCTTCTGCAAGTTGGTTCTTCTTCTGTAGGTTGGTTTTTTATTGCAATGAGTTAATCCCATTTAAATTTTAAAAATAATATGCAGCTCTAAAGGTAGAAAAAAGGATATATTGATCATTCTTCCACAGAATTTTCAATTGTGAACCGATTCTGTTAAATTTAAGGGCCGATTTCATCAATGCAACCAATCTCGACTAGTATAACTAAACTCAGTTTATGCAAATACAGCGTTCTGATTGGTTGAGACCGCTGAGAAACTACCAATCAGAACGCTGTATTTGCATAAACTGAGTTTAGTTGAACTAATCGCGATTAGTTCTATTAGTAAAATCGGCCCTAAGTAAAATGGAAAGCGAAAAAATAACCTTTTTAACAAAATATTGAACCGAAAAAGTTTAATTTATTTTTTGCATTTCAGTTCCTTATTTCGTCGGTAATTTTTTTTTATGGCCAGCGAAGAGGCACAGATTATGAAGAAGTCTATTCGCCAGTAGCAAGGTACACTTCTCTCCGCTATTTGTTTGCTCTAGCTGCTAGATATAACTGTGACATTGATCAGATCGATGCTGTCTCAGCATTTTTACAAGGTGAGATTGATAAGGAGATATATATGCTACAGCCAGAATTGTATGAACAGGGCTCTCATGTATGTCATTTGCACAAATCCATTTATGGCCTTAAACAAGCGAGCAGACTTTGGAACACAAAACTCAATAAAGTCTTACTTGAAATTGGAATGTTGCAATCTAAAACAGACCCGTGTATTTATTATAATATGGAAAAGAAATCATACATTGCTGTATGGGTTGATGACCTAATTATATTTACTTGTCAACAGCATATAAAGAATATGATTAAGGATAAATTAAAACTCAGTTTTGAAATCAAAGATTTTGGAAAAGCCAGCCAGTGTGTAGGATTAAATATAATCAGAAAAGAAGATGTAGTTATGCTTAACCAGAGTAAGTACATTGATGAAGTAGTAGCTAAATTTGGAATGTCAGACTGCAAACCTGCTAAAACACCAATTGAAGTTGGGTTAAAGTTCTCTGAAGATGACACTGTTTGTGACTGTCCGTTTCAACAGGCTATAGGATCGCTTTTATATATTGCACAAGGCACCAGACCAGACATATCATTTGTGGTGAATATGCTAAGCAGATACAATAAAGAACCCAAGACTGAGCACTGGATTGCAGTCAAGAGAGTATTAAGATATTTAAAGAGTACCAAAGACTTGATGCTGGTTTATACCAAAGATGGAGATGGATCAATTACAGGATACTGTGATGCCGACTGGGCAAGTGACATGCATGACCGTAAGACGTGCACTGGTAACATTTTTATGTTTCAGAATGATGCTATTTCCTGGTGTTCACGTAAACAACAAACTGTGGCCCTGTCGACTGCTGAGGCGGAGTACATCTCCATGTCCTCTGCTACCCAGGAGGCTCTTTGGCTACAGCAGCTGCACATCGAACTCGGACAGCAACAGACCAGCCCCATCATCATCAACAGTGACAACCAAAGCGCTATAAGACTCTCCAATAATGATTATTATTCACCAAGAACTAAGCACATTGATAATAGGTATCATTTTCTCAGTGATCAAGTAAATAAGTTTAAAGTAAAGTTATGTTTTTGTGAAGGAAATGTAATGATTGCCGATATCTTAACAAAGGGTACAACATTAGACAAACACTTGTTCTGTGTCAGTAGAATGGGTTTGCGTTCAAGGGGGGAATGTTAGTACGCAACCCTATTTAGTGAGTTCTGCGCCACCTCTCTAGTTCGCATATAGCGCCCTCTGTCTTTTTTTCTTTGTGCCAACTGCTAATGGATGTATATTATTACCGCTGTAATCTAATTGTAAGCATTATACGAATATTACTAAATAATCTCTATTATTTATCAAAATCCTTCAGTTTTGATAACTTAACAGTATTCATTGCGCCTTTTACGCTGTCGAGTAGACGAATTATTGAACATATGAAGCAATGAATGCAAAGGAAGCACACCGTGCGCTATTCTTTGAACTTATACAATTAGGGTGCAGATCTTCAGGTTCTTAGTTCTAAGTTGACAAGGCGATACTAATGGCAGTAACCATTTAAATGTGATTTCTAGTTAGGGTTCCGTAGCCAAATGGCAAAAAACGGAACCCTTATGGATTCGACATGTATGTCTGTCTGTCTGTCCGTCCGTATGTCACAGCCACTCTTTTCCGAAACTATAAGAACTATGATGTTGAAACTTGGTAAGTAGATGTATTTTGTGAACCGCATTAAGATTTTCACACAAACAAAGAAAAAAAAATAATAAGTTTTGGGGGTATATATACTTAGATTTTTTTTCTTCAAACCCATACGTGTGGGCTATCTATGGATAGGTCTGAAAAATGATATTGAGGTTTATAATATTATTTTTTTCTAAACTGAATAGTTTGCGCGAGAGACACTTCCAAAGTGGTAAAATGTGCCCCTCCCCCCCCCCCCCCCCCCGTAACTTCTAAAATAAGAGAATGATTAAACTAAAAAAAATATATGATGTACCATGTAAACTTCCACCGAAAATTGGTTTGAACGAGATCTAGTAAGCAGTTTTTTTTAATACGTCATGAATCGTAAACCGCAATAGGTTAAAACCAATATTACCTTTTTGAAAATGCCAATAAGAGCTTACTTACATGTCTGTTCAATATCTTGTGTGAGAGCTTTCAAGACAATATCAGATTTTGATGCTAAGTTCAGAAGGTATGGAATCACTTCTCGTTTCTTCTCTGGTTTACTATCCTCCTTGATAGCATCCTGTAAAAAATATGTTCATGGTATACCAATGGTTGATCTGGCTACTAGTAAATATAGGATTCTAATTTGCCACAAATTATATTTTTGGTTCTTTTATAGGTTTTGGTCATTAGCTCTAAAAAAAAGTCTTCCAACAGTTATTGCAATATTATATTATTTTCACTTCAACAATTATTACCCTTTTTGTATAATTTATGTACAATAAAAGGGTAATAATTGTTGAAGTGATTTCCACAGATAATATAATACTAGGATACAGATGCCTCATCCCATACAAAGAAACCGTGCCGACGTAACTAGCGTTTTTCATCTTATTATACCGATTATTTTTACCCGACTGCCGAAGGAGGGTAATGTGTTTATCAGTCTATGTATGTATGTATGTATGTATGTTTGTTCCTATGTGGCGTTCTAGAGACCAAACGCGTGGGCCGATTTTGATGGTTCTTACGTCAATCGATTCGACAGGATTTTAAGAGGTGATTTAAAAAATATATAACACTTATATGTTTAAATGTACCTAATTCGAAAAAAAAATAACTAAAAAGTTATAAATAAAAAAGTTAATTAATAAAATCAAAAAACCCGACTGCTTGAAAAGCGAACTAAAAAGACGTAAACAAGGAGAAAATCATGCTACGCATTCGCTTTTCAAGCAGTCGGGTTTTTTGATTTTATTAATTAACTTTTTTTTTGTAAATCGATCGCGTTCGGTTCCGTTCCACGGCGATACATAGATCACCATCTATATCCGTGGAACGGAGCCGAACGCGATCGATATACAAAAAATAATCAGTATAATCAGTACAGTACGCCGGCACGGTATTTTTGTATGGGATGAGACACCACTGGTATTACTGAAAATGTCATAAAACAGTTGCACCAGAAACTAAAGTATAAGAACAGATATTCAAGTTATTTTTCAGAATTCACAAAACGAAATTGGAACGAAACACACAGTTTGATTAAAGAAACAATCAATGGGTAGATTGGAGATGGCTACCATTATTCTTAGGCCCTTCATAAAAAAAATATAAAAGTAACATACACGAAACAGGTCTAACACAGCCACTCGCACATGATGCGTGGCCGGCGGATGGTTCGCGAGGTGCGCCAACACTGCGCGCGCCGCGTCTGCACCCAGCTGTAGCGCCCGCGGGGCTACCAGGGCCGGCTCTGCACGACCCACCCAGCCCACAGCCCAGGAGCATGCCCAGCATCCTGTGTACAATAAAAAATGGATATAGATAACACCTTGAGAACAGGAAATGATTTTGAACACATGAACCAGGTACTTGAGACGACGACTAACGCCAATGACCTTGAGGAAACAAAACGCGCACTCGTTTCACAACCGCACGACCCATAATTTAGTAGTTTTTTGTACTTTCCTTATTATTCTGTGACAAAAAAAAAAGCCTCAAATCAAAATGTAGATAATTAAATTGTCTTTGAGATGGTGTTAGTTTTGGTGCGATTGTTGTGTTTTTGTCCGTTTTATCCGTTTTAGACATCACATTACAAATTAATTACACTATATTATACGAATAAAACTCAAAATTTGCTCAGATCAAATTATTAAGAAAATGGTCTAATGTAACATATATTTTTTCTATAAAATTACGACTAGCCGTTTAGACGTGATTCTCATTTCAAAATTAGCTACTCAAGGGTATCTGCGCCTTAAAGGATCTGCCCCCGTACCCTGACGTGTCAAAACGATCATGGTTCGACTGTGAAAAAGGCACAGATATATTACAAGTCATATACATGTGTTCCTTACGCACACTCAAAATAACCTTACCTACTCTAAGGCTTATGGTCACCCCCCTGGTTGGTCTTAACAGCTGTCTGTTAAGACCTGAGATATGATTATTTAGCTTTCTGCACTTCCTTACATGTAATATTCTGGGTATATCTTCTCAAACATTATAATAAAATAGTAGCAGATAAACATAGTTAAACTTACCCAGCATCATATCAATGCATTTCGCCCTTTCTTCAGAGTTGAGCAATGTTAAATACTGTGTGGTGATATCAAGTAGAATTCTTATAGGATCTGCACTTTGGAGTGTTGTATCTGTGAACAAACACATTTTGTATGTTCAGAACATTTCATCATTATTATCAAAAATATTTTATTTCCTGATTAGTGACAGACAATGTACAGTCCATCTTAAATTTTGTTATTTAGATATGAAGTCTAAGAAAGGACTATTAAAAACTAATCTCCTAAGAGGGTTAAATAGTGAATGAAAGTAAAGTTTGCCATTTTTGCTGATGGGAAATCCCACAGGGTACATAGCTGTGTTTGTTTAACACAAGAGCAACATCAACAGATGGAATGTTAATATATTTCCGTTTTATCCGTTTTCGGGATAAAAAAATTGCCTATGTCACTCAGGAAGAATGTAGCTTTCTATTGGTGAAAGAATTTTTTAAATCGGTCCAGTAGTTTCGGAGCCTATTCGGTATAAACAAACAAAAAAAAAATCTTTCCTCTTTATAATATTATTACTAGCTGTTCCCCGCGGCATCGCTCCCGTGGGCCACCCCACAGGACCCGTTTTCGGGATAAAAAAATTGCCTATGTCACTCAGGAAGAATGTAGCTTTCTATTTGTGAAAGAATTTTTAAAGTCGGTCCAGTAGTTTCGGAGTCTATTCGGTACAAACAAACAAACGAAAAAATGTTTCCTTTATAATATTATATTATATAGTATAGATGTGAGAAAACAGATTTCAAAGTCGAGAAGAGCTAGTGGAGACAAGGAATAAACTGCGGACGAAGTGGAGAATAGACCATAGATGTCTAGACAAGTGACACTCTACCAGCGAAAACGTGGCGATAGAGATTGCAAAAATGTATAGGTAATAATGTCACGTGATCAATCCCTTATATTTTGACATTTCGACTACCGCCTTCGCGAGATCGAGTGACACTTGTTTAGTACCTCAGGGGTCACCAAATGGAGGACCGCGGTCCAGATCCGGACCGCCGACCTATTATGTGTGTTTTTGAAAGCTCTAAATCAGTGATGGGCAAAGTACGGCCCGCGAAAGCATTTAATCCGGCCCGCCGATGGTCCTTCGACATGAATAATATATGGCCCGCGATAATCATATTATGACGGTCCAGATGTATAAATAAAGTAGATTCTAATTTTCCCCCTACCATGGCGGGGCCTTCAAAAAAAAGTAAAATTTTAATGTTTAACATTTGTGCAAGCGTGTAATGCTGTAATGTTTCTATATGATTAAAAGTTTCAACACAAAATGCATTTTTCCTATAATTATGGCCCTCCTCTGAAATTTCTTGAACTTTTTGGCCCCCCATTAAGAAAGTTTGCCCACCACTGCTCTAAATCATGTATCAATCATAAATAAATTAAATTTCTTTTATCAATATTTACTAATCTACATAAGATAACACACTTACTTGGCACATTAGACTTCTTGGTAGCTATATCCATGATCAAACTGATGCACCATGGTGCAATGAATGGCGCCCATGACTGCCCCAGGTTGCACAATTCAGGACCAATGATGCTGACACTCTCTAGTGAACCATTTGCACCTAAATCTGTCTGTAAGGAAAAGAGTTCATTTTATTTTTTCAGAGTAGTCAGCTAGGACATACAGGGATCTTATTGGTAATGTTCTTTAGGAAGGCCAGGAGCGCAGTACTCATAACTGGTGTGTATGACTAGATGTATGAACGTAAATAAACCAATAGGAGTATTTAAGGACCACAGCAGGAGGCGTTCTGTAGTTTTTAGGGTTTGCGTACCCACACAAAAAAAAACACACGCACGTAAAAAAGTTAATTCAAAAAATCATAAAACCCGACTGCTTAAAATGCGAACTAAAAAGCCATAAACAAGAAGAAAATCATGCTATACAATCGGAGGATACGTCAGCCAGCTCTCGAATACGTTACAGTCGGGTTTTTTGATCTTTTGAATTAACTTATTTTATTTATAACTTTTTAGTTAATTTTTTTTTAGATTTCGGTGCATATAAGTGAAATATATTTTTGAAATCACCTCTTAAAACCCTTTATTTTGATACCCCACACGATGGGTCTGGAAGTAAAAAAAAAAATTGTCCCCCACAATATGGCGCCCAAAATCCGCCATTTTTCTATTTTCCAATTTTAATGTAGCCAGTGACACTCGCAGGGTTAAAACGAATCGATTGACGTATGAATCATCAAAATCGGCCAACGCGTTTGGTCTCTGGAACGCCACATAGGAACACATGCATACAGACTGATAAACACATTACCCTCCTTCAGCAGTCGGGTAAAAAGGTGACCCTATTACTAAGACTCCGCGATACGTCTGTCTGTCACCAGGCTGTATCTCATGAACCATGATAGCTAGACAGTTGAAATTTTCACTGATGATGTATTTCAGTTGCCGCTATAACAATACAAATACTAAAAACTTAATAAAATAAATATTTAAGTGGGGCTTCCATACAACAAACGTGATTTTATTGCCTTTTTTTGAGATAATGGTACGGAACCATTTGTGCGCGATTCCAGCTCGCACTTGGCCGGTTTTTATTGGTATTTATTTTATTCATATATTTGTATTATTAATATATATGTAAGTATATAAATTTCGTATACAAGTTGTTATTTTTAGATATTATTTTGTACTCGTTCACAACATTGGCCTTTTTAACCCAAAGGTTGACTGGTAGAGAATGCCTTGTGGCATCAAGTCCGCTTGTGTACCACTATTGTACACAAAGTTTAAATAAAATAACATTTCGATTGACATTTGTGATGCAATTTGATTTATATCACACCAATAGGCGATTTAAATTGCAAGTAAGTACACATGGACGCAATGAGGTGCAATTCAACTTTTTTACATTACCGTGATCATCCAACTCGCACTTGGCTGGTGTTGTTTATCCCCATAGAAAAAATGAGTGAGTTTATGTATGTAGTCAGCAGGAAATACCAGCCTCATCTAGCTTAAATTAACAAACCATGTGAAAAGTGTTATTTATTTATTAATTATTTATTATAAACTTTATTGTACACCACAAAATAAAAACATAAAGGACAAACATTTTCAAAAACAAAGTGTACAATGGGCGGTCTTATCGCACAGGGCAATCTCTTACAGACAACCTTTGGATGGACTGAACGATAGGAGAAGAATTTAGGGCTGTCAGTGTACAATAGATCATAAATAATATTACTTACTTAAACATAATAACATAAAATACATACACACTATACTACATATCTAATATACTAATAAATATATATGACAGATAAAGGAAAATACTAAAAATTATAGTGCAAGGTAATGCTCCTTTACCATTTCCTTAAACGTTGGCAGTGATTGAGCACGTCTTATTTGTATAGGTAATGCATTCCACAACCAAACTGCTTGAATCGTAAAAGATTTGTCAAAGAAGGAAGTGGAATGCAGTCGAACACTCAATTTTAAATTCTCCGATGATCTCAAAGACTTAGAATGGGTGTCACAGAGGAACTGAAAACGTTCTTTAAGATAAAAAGGAGCAAAAGGATTAAAGAGCACATTATAAAGCAAAGAGAGTATGTGGGCATTCCGGCGAAAGCGAATAGGAAGCCATCTGAGCTTAGTACGAAATACAGAAACGTGATCATATTTGCGCAAGCCAAATATAAACCTAATACAGAGATTTTGAAGTTGCTCAAGCTTATCCAATTGGTCTTGGGTGAGATCAAGATAGCTGGCATCAGCATAGTCCAGGATAGGGAGAAGAAGAGATTGTGCTAACGCAATTTTAGTGGTGATGGGAAGAAAATTACGAAGACGTCTCAGGGAGCCCGCAGAAGCCAACAGTTTACGACTGACTTCCTGCAGTTGTTTGGTCCAGGCAAGAGTGCTGTCGATATAAATCCCCAAGTTCTTCACAGTGTTAGCAATAGGAATAATGGTGTTGTTGTTATTTTACCAAATTGGTTAAAATTAAATGTGTGTAATTAATTTACTGTACCTATATACCCCTTATCACATGTTAGGGGTTTAAAAGATAATATAAATATAAACCTGTGAGAGTAGTAGCGAAATAGACTATTTATAAACTATTCATCAATAAAACGATATCCAAGTTATTGTAGTGCGTGTATGCAAATAATGTGTCATAATGGGAGGGTTACAACTAAAAAGCTTAATGACAGTAATTATTTACATGGTTCTATTGCGTTTCCACCTATTTTTTGGTACAATGCCGGCGGCAATGTGTATGTACAATTTCTTCAAAATAAATAAAACAACTTTAATGGTTCAAGACATTTAACCAATAAGTATTTGCAAAACCGCTTACCTCATAGTCAGTTTGAGTGATAGAAACGTTGACTGCATCATGGAAGACCATAGCAAAGTATTCCAACACGGCATCTCTCGCAGCCGGGAAGTTTTTTAGCAAACTTAAGCCAGTCCTAGTCAACTCGGGTGCATTCTGAGCGTTTCTCCTTGAAACGCCAAAAATGAAGTTGTTCAAATCGGCGGACAACGCCGTCGACTTGTTTTGTGGATTCATCACAGTTCACAAAATATTCTTATGCTAATAAATTCAGGAAAATAAACAATTCCCGAAAACACAATGCTCGGCCAGCCGCGACAGCTACCAAAATGAAATGACAGTGACGTTTCGTTTTATTGACAGTGACATCAGGCTTTTCATACAAGATTTGGACGCTAGCCTTTTTGGGATTTTAATTTAATTTAAGTGCTGTAAATCGATACCGATAACGTAAAACTTAATAATCGATATCGAAAAACTAAAAACTATAGGTACTACAGCTACATATCAGTCATCTGTGGGTACTACCACAGATAATATAATACTAGCATATAGATGCCTCATCCCATACAAAGAAACCGTGCCAACGTAACTTTATAGCGTTTTTCATCCGATAAAGGTCTATCCACACATATCGTTCACACAACTCGTTCACACACGTCCGTGCAAATTAATTTATTTCAACTAGGCCATTATGCGGCACTTTTGAACGTTAAAAAAAATTACATGTTATAAAAAATTGATTCTACCGTGCATTCGGAAATGTAGGTTGATATGGAGTAGAATGCACAAGAAACTCCATACTTACTCTTTTAAAAAAAATAAAGGCTTTTTACAATATTAACATAAATAGTACATACATTAATAAATTCTTATACGTGAGAACGATGCACCCAGCACTACTATACTAAATATAGGTATAAAGTATTACAAGCACTAACAGGTAAATCCCTTCACTTGATAAATAGGGACATGGTTCTCACATACTTACAAATATTGCAAACATAGGTAAATTACCTAATTCAACAACAACGGAACAGTGTGCGAGTCAATTTTTTAAACAAATAGAGAAGAAAATAAATAAAAATAAAGCGTTACTCTAATAATTATGAATATTATTATACCGTACACAAATTAACCATTTTGATAGTTTCTACACTAAAGATTGCCCTACGGAGCAGGACCAGCATGTGTCCAAGCATTCTTATCTTGAATATAATCATCTAATTTGTAATATGCTTGTTTACAAAGTGTGCTTTTAATTATTGTTTTAAATTTTCTTTCATTAAGTTTTAATATCTCAGAAGGAATTTTGTTATATAATTTAACACAGTACCCCATGAAAGATGTGTGTACTTTCGCTAATCTATAAGATGGCTGATCTAACTTATCTTTATTTCTAGTATTACAATTGAGTCTACCACTAATTTTACTAAAGAGATTTAAATTTTTCCTTACATACATAATATTTTCATAAATGAATTGGCAAGAAACTGTCATTATATTAATCTTTTTAAATAGCTCCCTAAGAGATTCTCGATGACTTAACTTATAAATGGCTCTCACAGCTCTCTTTTGCAATATAAATATTGATTCAATGTCAGCCGCCCGACCCCACAGTAAAATACCGTATGACATAATGCTGTGAAAGTAACTAAAATAGACCAAACGCGCGGTCTCCACATCCGTCAACTGTCTTATCTTTCTAACAGCATACGCGGCCGAGCTCAGGCGACCCGCAAGAGATGTTATGTGAGGCCCCCATTGCAATTTATCGTCCAGAGTGATTCCCAGGAAAACTGTTTGATTTACATAGTCCAGCTTTTCCCCATTCAATAAGATGTCGCATTCGCTACTATTGACATTCGGCAATGTGAATCTAATACATTTGGTTTTTTTTTCATTTAGTACCAAATTGTTTGCCGTGAACCAAGTTTGGACCTGATGAATAGACTTATTCACATCATCAAGATTTTGTGACCTCCGATCTATTTTAAATATCAAAGATGTGTCATCAGCAAATAACACGATCTTCGGTTGATTTTGTAATAATTGGGGCAAATCGTTTATGTAAACTAAAAAGAGGAATGGACCCAATATAGAGCCTTGAGGAACGCCCATTGTCATTTCAGACCCTAGAGAGTTTACGCCGTTTACCTGAACTTTAAATTGTCTGGCTTTCAAATAAGATTTTAAGTAATTCAAGGGCCGTATGTCTAACCCCATATTGATCGAGTTTCAACGATAGTGTCTCATGGTTAACGCAATCGAACGCTTTCGAGAGGTCGCAAAAGATTCCAATGGCGTCTTGTGCTTCTTCCCAGGCGTTAAAGATGTTCTTTATTAGGGTCACACCAGCGTCAGTTGTGCAACGCCCTTTGGTGAAACCGTACTGTTGATCATGCAAGATAGAATGTTTGTTAAAATGACGTAACAATTGGTTGAGCATTAACTTTTCGAAGACTTTACTAAGAACCGGCAGAATTGACACTGGCCTATAATTATTGGCTGGCGTGCACGGGACGTGCCCGGGCCCGTGCACGGACGTGTGTGAACGAGTTGTGTGAACGAGTTGTGTGAACGAGTTGTGTGAACGAGTTGTGTGAACGAGTTGTGTGAACGATATGTGTGGATAGACCTTTATCGGATGAAAAACGCTATATTTTTTTGAGCTTCTGACTTGGCACGGTCTGTCCACGTCCCGGGCACGGCCCTGATATGTGTGGATAAACCTTTATACCAATTATTTTTTGTAAATCGATCGCGTTCGGTTCCATACCACGGCGATATATAGATCACAATCTAAATCCGTGGCACGGAACGGAACGCGATCAATGTACAAAAAATAATCAGTATAATCAGTACAGTACGCCGCGCGCCGGCACGGTTTTTTTGTATGGGTTGAGACACCACTGTACTACTTACCAAAGACACCGAATTCCAAAAACAAAGTTATTTTGTATTTGTAGTGTTTAGCTTTAGATAGAAGTCCGTTTAAATTTTTTGGAAAATAGTTTTTATTATTGACCAACTGGCCCGGATGGATGGTAATGTTTTCAAGTATATGATTTTTTTTGAATCCAGTACCGAAAACACCCCGACAGTTTTCCGAACAAACCCGAGCCCGTGTGACGTCACAACGTTTCATTTCTACTCATTGTGGCACATAGCCAGCGACCACACAGCCCCTGTGTGTGTATGTGGTCGATGCACATAGCTTATACAGTGTCTTGACTTTTAACCGATTCAATCTTGTTATTATCGTCAATATATTGATGAATATCGAATATATTGATTATAAATATCGAACCTTAAAAGTTATCGTGCTTGCTTCGTATCATTATGTAAGAACACTACAAAAAGATCCCCATTATATGCGTTTCGCGCAATAGTCAAGTACCTAGCAATCTGTACTAAATTTGAGAAATGTTCTATGTCTAACTAGATTCCAATTATAATGTGTTAATTATGTTGATATCTTGTTTTAATAAATTTTAATTTAGTATTATATCCGTATTAATTTCTTACTTTGATCATTAAAGACTGAGAAAAGTAAATTTTTAAGGGAACTTTCGAGCAAAGTTGAAATTGTTGTATAATTACGTAACTTGAAAACATGATTTTTAGGGTTCCGTACCCAAAGGGTAAAAACGGGACCCTATTACTAAGACTTCGCGATCCGTCTGTCTGTCTGTCTGTCTGAATGCCTGTCTGTCTGTCTGTCCGTCTGTCACCAGGCTGTATCTCATGAACCGTGATAGCTAGACAGTTGAAATTTTCAAAGATGATGTATTTCTATTGCCGCTATAACAAAAAATACTAAAAACCGTATAAAATAAATATTTAAGGGGGGCTCCCATACAACAAACGTGATATTTTTACCGTATTTTCTTCTTCTTTTCGTGTGAGGTGTGGCCACCTCTGGTGTCAGAGTTAATTAAGCCGCCTCTAGGAAACCCCACAGGCCTCTGACTTGGCTTTTTCAGACTTACATTAAGTATATAAGTCCAGGTTTCCTCACGATGTTTTCCTTCACCGTTGCCTGTGATGTCCAAGATAAACTTAGAAAGTACATATGAATTTGAAAAAGTCACATTGGTACTTGCTCGGATTCGAACCCACGACCTCAAGCACGACAGGCGAGATATAAGCCACTGGGCCACCACGACATCGCACTGGGCCACCACGACATCAAACCGTACCGTATTTTGCTCGATATAAATAACTGCAACAGGTAGTCGCTTGAAATATTCACAGAATGTTTAGTTGTATATTTACTTCAAAAAATAATAATTATTAAATTAAAATAAAATAAATTAAGGGGGGCTCCCATACAACAAACGTGATATTTTTGCAGTGTTTTGCGATAATGGTACGGAACTCTTCGTGTGCGAGTCTGACTCGCACTTGGCCGGTTTTTTTGTTTATGGAAATATATTCATTATTTTATTCTTTAATGACAGATATAGGCGTAAAACTAATATTTCTGTTTGAATTATGAAAATCGGTCGACGCATTTAAGAGATATTTACTGACGAATTAGTGTAAGGAAAATCTACTAAGTTAATATTTTCACGTTTCTGTTCTACAAACTTTTTAGTGTTTGTAAATGTGTAATATAGATTTTAGTGTTTAATATTATTAAGGAATATAATATTGGGAATTAACAAAAATGTTATGTTTATGTGTTTTTTGTGAAACTGTTATTTAGTGGTAGAGTCTGGCAAACTAAAGTAGAGACTGAAAAAGCGCGGAAAATTTAAAAAATATCAGCATAGCAACCCCAAAACTAGTATGAAATACCTGGAATGACCTAATTTGATACTTTAGAAATATTTATTTTATTTCGTCTGAATAAAAATACAATAGGTAATTGAGGTAGGTAATATTTTAGATATTATGTAGCAATAAAAAAAACAACAGTATTCTGTAATAATTTTGGTTTATTCAACTTATTAGCGTCAAACTAACTTAAGAAATCTAACACACACGTAAACAATCTTGGTTTTTTTTTAAATTCGACATCTTTCTCCTGATGTTTTTCTGGATATTTAGACATCATGCGAAACAACATCTCCCGTAATCCACTTTTAATTGTTTTATTCATTTTTCACTTAATAAATCAAAACCACAACAAATAACCAAAAATTTATGTTGACATTAGTATAGCATTGCCATATAAAAAGTTTGCAAATAATCCGAGTGTCTAATTTCGTTTGCCAAACTTCTATCTAATGAAATTTTTTGATATCCAAAGTCGAAGTTTCGCGCCAATCGTGTTGGTTTACTTTTTATTTTACACCAATATCACCTACCCATATGTAAAAACGATAACGTTGTGACAATTATGTTTCTAAATGTACCTGGTAAACAACAATAACTAACACCGGTCCACTAACACGTAATATTCATTACGAAGATTAGGTGGCTATATTATCGACATTAGCCTTTATGAATCCTTTATCATACATGACTAAATAAAATTTGTTGTTTAATAATATTTTTGCACTAATTTTCGGATATTTTTAATCAATCCACGTGTAGTTGACACTGCATTATCGTGATTTCCTTGAACGTTATGACGTCACCAACATGGCGACTAATTGTGGCCCGTTCGTAGTCACGTGGTTCTTTTCAAAATTTTATCGATTTTCAATTGGTTATAAAAAATTGAAAAAATGTATTTAAGAGTTTTTTGAAACGACAATATAATTTAAGATATGTAAAGTTTAGAAATACATAACAAAAATCATCAACTTTTTTTAATTCACCATCCCAATTTCTTACCAGACCGCGCCGTTAACCGAAAGGTAATGGCAAGATGTGCGCCGGTCGCACCGGTGCCTTAGTGGAACCCCTTCTGGCGAGCTCATCCGCAACATCGTTCCCTCGGGAATCGCTGTGTTCCTTGATCCATTGAATGGTTACTTTATTGTGCATACCGACCTGGTTCAGGCGCTTCTGACACTCGCATATCAGCCCGGAGTTAACCGTATGGCTGTTTAGTACTTGCAGGACGGCCATGCTGAACGGCTGAGGCCGCCATGGAGATGAAGACGCCAAGCATTTGGCATGGAACACAATGTTCACCTCCAGTGATGTAGCTATATGGATGTTGAGGTCCTCTGAGAAAAACTCTTGCACCCGTGCCAGTACCTGTTTTGGATCCGTCTATTAAGATTCGTATTTCATCGGGGCGCAGCAGTGATCCTCGTAGAGTTGGATTCTGTATTTCTCGTCAGTATATGTTAGGGGGATTTCGTGGTGGAGAACCTCGAGCAGAGCGGTGTATTGAGTCTCTCTCTTACCCCAGAGATCCAATGTCTTGAGAAGGACTGCCACCATCGCCGGTTCCTGCTGTATGAACAGATGTAGGGAGTTAGTCCAAGCATGGTCTCAAGCGCTGCAGCCGGTGTAGTCCTCATGCAGCCCGTTGTCGCCATGCAGGCCAGTCTTTTCATACGCTGCAGCTTGGGCTGTAGTTAGCTTAGTGCGAGGCCACTAAACCACGGCTCCATTGGTGATCATGGGTCAATTCACCGCGCTGTATAGCCAGAGTATAACTTTGGGGGATAGGCCCCATTTCTTACCTATCATTTACCTGCATTGCCAGAAGGTGATGCAGGCTCTGTCTAACTTGTTGTCTAAACTACTGCTCCAGTTCAACTTACTGTCAAGCATGACTCCCATATATTTGACCTCGTTGGAAAGCTGGAGCTCGGTATTAAACAGCTTAGCAGACTGAAAAGGCACTTTTCTGGGTGAACATGAACAATTCTGTTTTAGTACCATCGCTCCACAATACGTAACGCTTGCTGAGTATGGTTGCATTTACTTATCATGTCAGTGATCCGGTCAATTAGTACTTACTCTATGCCATGCTTGGAGAGGGCAGCACCAACGCTGTAGATATTTGTATTGTCGAAAGCATTTTCGATGTCTATGAAAGTACCCAGGCAGGTACTTTTCTGATGAATTGCTTCCTCTATTTGGCTTAACACCGAGTGGAGAGCGGATTCAGTAGACTTACCCGAGCTATAAGCATGTTAGTTACCATGGCGCCATTTTGTAGCTCCCTTATGCACAGTCTTTCAGTCTTAAGTAGGAACGAGGTCAGGCTGATGGGTCTGTAGGACTTAAATTGGCGTTTGTATAATCACTTTTATCTGGCTTTGGGATGAATATTGCTTTCACTTCCTACCATACTTTAGGGGCGTGTCTAAAGGCAAGGCAAACTCTCATCAGTGGCAACAGTCTTTCTACTACAGACATACCTCCCCAGTGTAGTAGCGCGGGGAACACCCCGTCTGCACCAGGCGCCTTGAAGGGATGAAAGCTTCGGATGGCCCATTGGAGTTTCTCCAGCGTTGTATAATCAATGTAATTACTGCATAAACAGGGACGACGCACATTCAAATTTTGAAATAACTACAATGGATCGATTTGATTGGTTAATCGCAACCACCCGCCATCTTGTCCCTTCCACTTCCCTTTCCCTCTTTCCTTACAAAAATAAGACAATCAAATCAACGCGCGTTCCAAAAAAATCACCAAATTAAACCTGATCAGAGTGGTTGTTGTGAATTGTTGTGATTCCCAGTTTCCAGATCCCGTTCCTCATCAAAATCGGTAAGTGGTTGTGTTTTTTTTCTAATCAAATTTGGTCCTTCGAGCCGGATAGTGTAAATCACGACACGCCGGCCGGCGGCCATTAACTTCTTGCAACTTAATTGGAATTTCCTTTTCATTTAATTTTTGTTTACATTTGGTTAAAATGGCTAAAAGTAATCAGATGCTGGTAATAAAATTTGAGTTTTATATTGAAAAGATTGTTAACATATACGATTCACTTTCAACAAGTAACTTAAACGATCCATTATTTGTTGAAAAGTTCAAGATTAAATGTGCCGATTTAAATGAAGTCAAACAATGTGTTGAGGACTGTTATCTAAGTTTGTTAAGTCAATTTGCTTCTAATACAGAACAATTAGAGTTATTTAAACAAAAGTATGTTAATTTCGAAGATCAATTTTTGGAAATAAAATGTAGGTATCTGAATTGTGTTCCGAATACGGGTAGCCTTACAACTGGTTTCCAATCAGATAACAATATTAAATTGCCGAGAATTAACTTACCACATTTCTCGGGTAATTATTGTGATTTTCCTAATTTTATAAACCTATTTGACAGTTTAGTACATAATCAACAATCGCTGAGTCCAGTCCAGAAAAAACATTATTTACTTAGTTGTCTTTCGCACGAGCCGCTTAACTTAGTTAAACATTTGACTAATATTCCGCAGAATTATGAGGAGGCCCGTTCAATATTGATAAATAGGTATGATGACAAGAGAATGATAGCCGACTCACATCTGAGCGCAATGTTATCCTTACCTACTGTATCTGTCAGGAATGTTTCTCAGCTACGTAATTTTATAAGTAATATTCAGGAAAATACACGGGGCTTAACAAGTCTTGGCTTTCCTGTGAGCGAGTGGTCTTTGCTTTTATTACACATTTTTGTACGAAAACTGGATAATGACTTACGATCGAAATTCGAACTTGCATACCAAAATGTGAAAATACCTACTTTCGATAATTTAAACACATACTTAGATAATATATGTAAGACTTTGGAAACGTCAGGTCTTAATGTAGCTCAAAGCGGGAGGAAATCTACTCCCCACAACAAGGGTCCTAATAGCTTCCCTAAGGCCTCATTAACATCAGCCAATCACAATAATCATTCAGATCAATCAAACAAACCGAATCAAAATAATAGCAGCTGTCCATTATGCAATAGTTATCACTATTTATTTAAATGCACGAAGTTTATGAACATGGACACACAATCTCGGTTTAATTTTGTTACGTCAAAAAACTTATGTTTTAATTGTTTACGTCCTCATCGGGTATCTGATTGTTTTTCTAAGTCTCGGTGTCAAACTTGCAATAGAAAACATAACTCGTTGCTTCACCTTTCAAGTGAACAGACCCCCGTGAATAGTGCTCAGTTAAATAATAGTAATGATCCGAATGATAATACTCCATCTTCGGCATTAAGTGTCAATCAAGATTCTCAAATCAAGTCTGAGGGAATCCAACGCGATGACAAAACACAGAATATTAATTCGTCTCTTTCACACTCATATGTTTCACACGGTGTCGGCGCGAACCCCGATAGCGGTCAGCGACACTCACTACTCGCAACAGCCATCATAGATGTCACTTCTATTAAGGACGGTTGCACTCAACGAGTCCGCGCGTTGCTCGATCCCGGTAGCATGACTAACTTTATTTCAATGAATTGTTTACAGAGATTGAACGCTAAGTATGATAAATCGAACATATCTATAACAGGGATAGGCGGTGCGATTAGTTTCAGCGTAAAGGGGCACTTAAAATTGTATTTAAAGGCGATAAATAAGAAAAATGAGTAATCGTTGTGTATAGATACTTTTGTTTTACCGCGTATTACGTGCGACTTACCTACAACCACAATAGATGATAAGTTTTTAGACCGTTTTAAAATGTTGAACCTTGCTGATCCGTTATGTAATATTAAGAAACCTATTGATGTACTCCTGGGTGCAGGCGTGTGCGCTCGAATATTTCAGGGTAATAAATTAGTTCTGGGTGACAACTTACCTATAGCTTTTGAAACATTATTCGGGTGGGTTTTAATGGGCGATTTTAACTCTGACAATGTAAATAAGCCAACAAGTTTGCAAGCATTTTCATGCATTAGCAACATTGACGAGACATTAAAACGTTTTTGGGATATTGAGGAAGTGTCTCAGAATAAAATACCACATCCCGACGACATCTATTGTGAGAACCATTTTAAGCAGACGTATTCACGTAGGTACTCAAGATGGTAGATTTATAGTGCGTTTACCTTTCAAACAGGGTGAACATACATTAGGGGAAACTAGGATTTCAGCATTGAATAGATTACATTCACTCGAAAAGAAACTTAGTCGCGATCCTGTTTTAGAGAAAAATACAAAGATTTTATGCGAGAATATCACCTTCTAGTCCACATGCAGCCAGTTGAATCCTCAACTGCCCAACGTTTTCCAAAATACTTCATTCCTCATCACGGAGTGTATAAAAAAGATTCTGATAAGATTCGTTGTGTATTCGACGCGTCTTCGAAGAGTAGTTCGGGGAATTCTTTGAATGACATTTTATTAGCTGGACCCAAGCTTCAACAAGATATAGTAGATATTATTCTTCACTTTCGATTGCACGAAATAGTTTTTTCCGCAGACATCCGCCAAATGTATCGGCAAATATAGTCCATCCTTACGATCGTAATTTTCAATTAATATTATGGCGGGATGAAATTGGTAATGTACAAGAATTCCAACTTAATACAGTGACATATGGGGTCACTTCGGCTCCATTTTTAGCAATGCGGTGTGTTCATGAGCTTGCTAGTTTAGGGCGAGAAACTCACCCTCGTGCTTCGAAGGTATTACAAAATGATATTTTTGTCGACGATATAGACACCGGAGCAAGCAACATTTCTGAAGCACAAGGAATTAAAGCCGAGCTCATAGATTTATTAGCACTAGGAGGTTTAGAACTTCGGAAGTGGACAAGTAATCAACCGCAGTTGCTTGCGGATTTGCCATCAGAATTTTGTGAAATTCAGTTTGAACCACATCAGCTAAAGGTATTCGAGTCTCATCGGGTTAGTGAAATACAAAATACAGTGTCACCTGAGTTCTGGCGATACGTGCCATCAGAACTAAACCCAGCTGACTCAGCCACGCGTGGCATTTCTCCTCAGGAGCTTGTTCACCATGATATGTGGTGGGGTCCAACTTGGTTATTAGGAGACAAGTCCACTTGGCCTGAGCCATGTGAACAACTAAATTATTGCACAGTACCCGGTTTAAGAAAACACAAGAAGATTACTGTTTCAGTAGTTGAAAATAAATCATTTAGTGAAGATTTGATTAATAGATTTAGTTCGTTTACTAAACTTACCCGTGTAGTGGCATGGTGCCTACGCTTTATAAGCAACTGTAGAAAATTATTAATATTTAATGGTCACTTATCACATATAGAATTAGATAGCAGTTTGTTAGTTTTAGTCAAAATGGTTCAGTATAATCATTTCAAAGATGACATTAAACTTATTAAGAGTAATAAGTTATGTAGCACTGGATTAAAACGGTTACATCCATTCATTGATGATAATGACTTGTTGCGGGTAGGGGGTAGACTGATACATTCGTCGCTTACTTATACTGCTAAATATCCATTGGTGTTGCCTCATGATTGCCATTTTACTACTCTTTTGGTGGATTATTATCATTTAAAACACTTACATGCCGGACCTAGTCTTTTGATGTCACTTCTGAGAGAAAAATTCTGGATTTTGTCCGCTAGACGTGTGATACGTAAAAGAGTATTTAAATGTTTGCAATGCTTTCGTCAAAAATGTCAACCTCCTGAAACGCTTATGGGTAACTTACCTTCTAGTCGCGTTACTAAATCTTATAGACCGTTTTAATCTATTGCAATAGATTTTACGGGACATTTTAATTTGAAGAGTAGTTCGATTAGGAACGCCAAGATTATTAAAGCTTATGTGTGTGTATTTGTATGCTTTACAACCAAATCTGTTCATATTGAGCTTGTCAGTAACTTATCAGCGGAAGCATTTCTAGCGGCATTCAAGCGATTTGTATGTAGACGTGGTTTACCTAAAGAAATTCGAACAGATTCAGGAACAAATTTCAAAGGCACTAGTAATATTTTAAATCACTTTGCAAAAAAAATTAAAGAGAACCCTAATTTGAACCAATATTTATCTGAACACTTTATTGAGTGGAGCTTTTCGCCTCCTCTTAGTCCTCATTTCAATGGACTAGTTGAAGCCGCTGTAAAATCATGCAAAATGCACCTGAATCGAGTTATAGGCGATCGTAACCTAACCTTTGAAGAGCTAACGACTATATTGGTTCAAGTTGAATCCATCCTTAACTCAAGGCCACTTAGCCCTATGTCCAACGATCCTAGCAATTTAACAGTATTGACTCCGGGTCACTTCATAATAGGAACTCCACTGGTAGCTGTGCCCGAGTTGCCCATTAACGAACGTTTAAGTTTACTTTCACGTTGGCACTTATTACAGTCAATCGTTACGGACGTGTGGAAGAGATGGAGTCATGAATATCTCCATACACTACAGCAGAGGAATAAATGGAACTCTATTAAATATGACATAAAGGTCAATGATCTTGTACTTCTTAAGGAGGATAATTTACCGCCCTTGCAGTGGTGTATGGGTCGAATTGTAAGGGTTATGCCTGGACAGGATTCAGTTGTTAGAGTGGTGGAAGTTAAAACGGCTAAGGGCTTATTTATAAGATCATTATCTAAGATCTGCCCATTACCAGTTAACGATAATATAGATTAGTTTAAGCACATTCTAACAATAATAGTTTTAGTTATATTTTAGTCGTTAATTAAATAGATTTCGTATAGGTATTTACTTCAGCTTCATTAGTTAATGTCTATTGAGCTAATCTCTTTTGTTTATTATACAGTCCACTAAACTATCTTATATTGTAAATTACCAGCATCTGACTATTGTGTATAAAAAAGGGATATCCCCTTTTTGGCCGGGGGTATGTATAATCAATGTAATTACTGCATAAACAGGGACGACGCACATTCAAATTTTGAAATAACTACAATGGATCGATTTGATTGGTTAATCGCAACCACCCGCCATCTTGTCCCTTCCACTTCCCTTTCCTTCTTTCCTTACAAAAATAAGACAATCAAATCAACGCGCGTTCCAAAAAAATCACCAAATTAAACCTGATCAGAGTGGTTGTTGTGAATTGTTGTGATTCCCAGTTTCCAGATCCCGTTCCTCATCAAAATCGGTAAGTGGTTGTGTTTTTTTCTAATCAAGCGTGATTATAATATTTGCATAGAGCCTATCATCGTTTGTTGCTAATTGGATAGTATCTTGCCAGTCAGTTACCTGGAAGCAGACGCTTCCTGGGAAGTGAGTTTCTACTAGGACGCGTCCCGTTTATTCAGGCGACGTGGTGATTGTTTTGTCAGGTTTGCGGAGTATAGCGAGGCCAATTGTACTCTGTTGTCACAGTATTTTCCTTAACCTGTTTGCTTGTTGGCAAGATTCAATGTTCCCACAGTATTTACGCCATCCCGTGGTACGCCTGAATCTGATACATTTTTTGTAGCTGGATTTGGCTGCGTTGTAGGCGTCCCAGTTCTCATCCGCGCATGTGTTCATGGCTCTATTCTACCTTACCGCGCTTGCGTTCCAGATCCACAAGCCACCAGGGTTGTTTGCCCGGTGTTCTGCGCAGTTTCTGGGCACTATTAGGCAGGCAGTATGGTAGCTGTTTATCATAGATTTGGTAAGTTGGTTTACCTGCGTGTCTATCTGCGTCGTGTTCACATTAGCGTGAGCAGCTTGGAGTCGAGGATGCGTGTGTAGACAGCTCTGTCTGTGTTGCATGGATTACGCCGAGGTGGTGTAGGTGTTACACAGACCTGAATGTCGAAGCGGATCCATCTGTGGTCCGAGCAGGAGGCCTCGTTAGTGGCTTGCCTCCCAGTAATGATTTCCACTGCGCCTTCTGTCGCCAACGTCAGGTCTATAATTGTCCGACTGTGTCTGGTTACGAACGTCGGTTCCATGCCTGTGTTTACTAGGGAATGGTTAGTTGAGAACAAGTAATCTACTAATGCCTTACCCTTTTCGATTTGTGTGTCCATTCCCCACAACGAGTGAGGAGCGTTCGCCTCGTCCCGATGATGACCTCTTCTCCGCTGGTCTCGCATTGAGTTCCAAGGCGCACAAGGTCATGCGTGGGCGGTGCCTCCACCTGAGGCATGTAAGCCGAGGCGAAGACAATCGTCTTCATCGTGGCACCTCCATTCTCCGTGGTAGATATCTCTGCAATAGAAAACATTTAAAAGCTGTGCTCTAAGGTTACCTGTGACATATATGCATGATCTAGGTTGATCATGATTTAAGGTAACAAGGAGCTTACCACCTAAATTGGACAGTCTTCTTATCTTGTATTTGGCCGTCCCTAATCCACGGCCCTTGGATCAGGGCGATGGCCGTGTGTTGAATTTCCAGCCAGTTGCGTAACTGAGGGCCGTCGCTGTCTGACTGTGGTGGAGGTTCACCTGCATGACTTTACAGATTGACGAAGGGGTCACCACTGCAGGTGGGGCCCTGTTCGTCTTCCTCAAGCTGCAAACCGGCGAAAGCGTCGCCCACCTACCATATAGTATGGTGTCGCCCAGCTCCCCGATGACGGGACGGTGACCGTGATAGTGGTGTTAGGAATACCGCCACACACCCAATATACATGGAGCGACTGCCTATCTGACCTGCACAACCCAGTAACTGTAAGTTGTACTAATGGGTTGACATGTTTGAGATGGTTACCAATCCATGGAACGACCTCGTCAAGCGTTGCTTAACCTTGAAAATCACCCCGTGCGGCTGTTATAATATAGCCACGAACTCCTCAATAACAACAATTGCTAACAAACTAAAAAAAGTTACTTAGCTAACTAAGTTATTGCATTTATTATGATATTCTATGTATTAAATATTATAATTGCTTACAATTAAAGATCCTAGGTGCAAAGTTAGCCAATCAATTCAAATATATACTTTTCTCGCCTTTTTTCGGTAATGTTATTTAACAAATCAACGATTTATTAGTTTTTCAAGATTCTTATTATAATAATTGAATTATTTGGTTGATTTGTTTGACACACAAGTTATTTAAGAGAACAAAAAAGTTAATTAAAAAATCAAAAAACCCGACAGCCGGAGGATAGGGAGCGTTCAAGTATTACGTAACGCAATTTGGGGGGGCGGGGGGGTCTCGTAAAACGTTACGATGCGTTACACGGGCGGGAGGGGGTCCTTCTTACAACACGTTACGTAACATTATTTCTTTTTTTATATAAAAAAATAGGGAAATAAAACTCCCAAATTGGCAACCCTTTTCGTTTACGTTTTACGGGGAATCTCTCGATTGTATTAGTCTGTGGTCGCCATTTTTAATTTTTTTTAATTTTGTTAAGAATACGATTTTATTTCGAGTAAAATGTTTAATTTCAGTTGGGTTTCTGTTTATAATTGCATTGCCAAAGGTTAAAATAAATATGTTATTTTATTTGAAGAATTTATTAGTAAAAAAGCTAAAATACTTAGGAGAATGAAGGAGAAAAACAATTGTGTTTTGTAAAGCCAAAAATTTATAAAAAAATAAACAAAATACGCAGGTGTTGCGAATTAAAAATCTCTTGTTTTATTATAAGGCAATTAAAACTATACGAAGGATAAAAACTATAACAACTTTTTGCGACTTCAGGGTAAAAATGATGACTTGAGTGTTACGTAACCTTTAGAGAGGGGGGGGGGGGTACAGAAAAACGTTACGGAGCGTTACAGTGGGGGGAGGGGGGGTCAAAAATCTTCAAAAATTGCGTTACGTAATACTTGAACGCTCCCAATTACATCTGTATTGCACTTGCATTGACTGCACATCATGATTTTCTTCTTGTTTACGTCTTTTTAGTTTGCTTTTTAAGTAGTCGGGTTTTTTGATTTTTTTAATTAACTTTTTTTATTTAGGTACAACTTTTTAGTTATTTTTTTTTAGATTATAGGTACATTTAAACAAATAAGTGTTTTATATTTTTGAAATCGCCTCTTAGAACCCTTTATTTTTATACCCCACACGATGGGTTTAGAAGAAAAAAAAACACAAGTCACAAAATGGCGCCCAAAATCCGCCATTTTTGTTTTTTCCAATTTTAATGTAGCCAGTGACACTCGCAGGATTAAGACGAATCGATTGACGTAAGAATCATCAAAATCGGCCAACGCGTTTGGTCTCTAAAACGCCACATAGGAACAAACATACGTACATACATACATACATAGACTGATAAACACATTACCCTCCTTCGGCAGTCGGGTAAAAATAATCTACAATGGAGAGTAAACTAAACAACACAAGTCAAGTGGCCATGGGCGCCAGACTAGGCAGAGGCACAGCCTGTATGACCTTGACCTTGATGACCCAGAATTATATAATTAAAAATATAATAAAATCAAAATATAATTAATTGTAGTGTACACAAAACAAGTTAACAAACAATATGCAAAGTTATAATACGATAAATAATACCTATATTACTTAAACCGAAAAAAATAAATTTAAAACATAATTGCACAATTCAGATTACAATTAAGATTAAAATTACAAAACAAAATTGAAAATAAAAAGAAAGCAGAAATAGTAAAAATAATTTTCAAATTAACAGTAAAAGTAAAATCAAAATCAAATAATATTTATAATAATAATAATTATTTCAATATGAATGTCATAATGAAATTATAATCAATATTAAAATGTAAGTAAAAATAAGATCACTCAAGACCACTTTCGTGAAAAATTAAACTCAGTGTAACCCCCAGTTTCTCAACACTAGATTATCGGGCTGTTAACGTAATTGACGAGTAATCGCCGATTACGTGGGTCGCCGACCAAGGGTGCCATACACGGGGGTCGTCTGGCGCCCGTGTGCTGGTTTGGTCCCTGGGGTGGTCGCGGCGTACAGTGTGTTCTGGTGCGACAGCCGCGGCGGGTTCGCGGTGAGTGCTAACGCGTGCCCGTGTCCCCGCCATAAGCGGCACAGGAGGACACCTTGGAGTTTAGTGGGTTAGAGTCCCACATAACTGCAATATCTCCCCGAGGTAGTGCAGTATGCATGAGCATTTCAAAAGGAAAATAAACGGGTGGCGCAAGCAGCCCTTAGTTAACAAAAAAACATAAAATAATATGTTGAATAGGGATAAGTGCTGTCTAGCTGCATATTGACAAGTTTGAAAGCCGATCTAGTCCCATAGAAGTCCGAAGATAGCTTGAGAGAGATTATAGCTAACATTTTACAAATATTTGCCCAGGTTTAGCTACGCCCCTGGGTTTAACTGTACATTTTTCCCCTTAGTGAGTGTGTTGGTTGGACTTAGTATTAATTAATAATAATTACCAGTAAAATTAATAAAAACCAACCTATCAGCCTGCGTGTAACAATTATACGCCAAGCACCGCTGGGTGGCTATCAGAAAGTTCACGATAAATCCCTTCATGCAGGATAATGTCGGGATCTCTGCGCCTTTCTGATATCAACCTTTTTTTAATTTTATTAACATAAAATTCATGCCATATTACGCGATTGGTTTTCACAACAACGATGAAAACATTCAACACTATAACATTAATGTAATTCAATATTAACATTATTGTTTTCAATGTATGTTTAATATATAATTCCTGAAGGTTAAGCCCCTCTAAATGCATATAAAAGTTTACTAAAATAAATGGACACAACATAATGATGTCGCTCAATAAAAACAATAAAGTGGCGATATATAAGCGACGCCAGATGTTACGGGATGTATGTGAGCTCGTGTTGAAACTACGAAATAGAGAATAAACAATTATAATGTAATAACAAGTATTAACTATCAACGGTAAAACGTGACTTCCCATCATGACGAGTGGTTGTATTCTTCTAATAAATTCGTAACTATCAATCGCCTCGATAGTATCATAGTAATCATATGTATACTGCAAGTAATAATAATCTAATAACAATAAAATAACGGTTGTCATCAAAGATATACCCCATGCAAAGAACATGCTTTTAAGATATCTTCTTTGGATACCTCCTTTAAAAATTTTCACAATGTCTTCGTAAAACTGGTGACACAATACCAACAACCAGTGGTTGTACACTGATTTGAAGTAAATTGATAAAATTCTTAAATTCTCTTTCCCATTAAAAAGAAACAAGTCATATCTACTATATGCCCACAATCGCTCATCTGTATTCAAACGCACTGCAACGAATAGGCAGTTTGCGAAAATTGCGTTGAGTGTAACAAAGTTTTTGAAAGTCCGAAACTTTCTTAGCGCATACCAAGATGCCGTTCCGTATAATATCGTCGCTATTGATTGCACCAACACTAGTAATAGTAAAATATACTCAAGAATAAATCTCACTTCATTAAGTTGTGTTGACATATCAATAATATCATATATATATTCCCTATCATCGTCCACTTCGTAGTCGTAGTCCACGTCATTGTAGTCGTCCACGTCGTTTTCGTCGTCCACGTCGAATGTTACATTACGCATTATACCTACTCTCATATCGTAATATTCGAATTATAAACTTCAAAACGTTTATATTGACATACTTTATAAATACAATACCGAAATTTAAAAATAGAATCTTATTTCAACACTTTTTTTTCCTTATGGCTTCGCACGGTTTGTGCATTTAGTCAGTGTCACGTTTAGAAGTTCTAGGTAAATACTTTAGTTTTTAGTCCAATGTCCTAGTTAGGCTCCAGTAAAATGGCGGTAACTTTATTGAGAGCTTCCACGGAGTTTTGTCGACAAAATGAACAAACTCATGCTCTATCGCTGTGTTTTACTTGCCCACACTCGTGCACGTTCACAAATATTATTAGACTAAAAACCACCACTTTTACCTATTAATATTTAATTTAACACAATTTTAGGGAAGAGAAGCAACATAGACGCCATCAAGTTCCCGCCAAAACTCGATAGGTATACGACACTTTTTCTCTAAAAAAATAATGCTATAAAACAATTGTTTTCTATTACGATACAGGCAAATCTAAGAACTTAATATCACCAAGGAGTTTTCTTCAATAATGTTTTTGTAATGGATAGCATAGGCGGGGCGAGCCATTTTTATAGTAGGTACCTATTATAAAAAGATTTAATTCCAATATTTACTTGTCTATGCCAACGCCCGCTTTCTATGTTATAACTAGGTATTAAAACATTAGTGTAATACTCTTACACACACACACCCCTTAACGTGCAACAGTTTCATAAACTACTATTTTTTTAAGTTGCGAACGAACGAAGAAAAAAACGAAAAAACGTTGTAAACGAATTAGCTCACGTACTGTTCACTTTTAAAGTATTTGATTTGTGACCACTTGACGTAAAAACTTCCTGGCAGAACAAGCTTCGCCTTTGAATGATACGATGCTACTAAAGTTATTATAAAACAAAAACGAATTCAAAGATATAATAGATATTGGCTAATCAAATTCAGCATTAATTTATTAAAAACTAACTTCTGCCCGCTGCTTCACCTGTAAAGTGTTTTATTATCCCATGGGAACATTATACCGGGACGGAAAGTACCCTTTATGTTAATCCAGTATTGAACTATCTGCGGCTGACTCGGCCGGCAGCATCGCTGTTCTGCGAAAGCCGCAGAGAGCGATGGCCGTCGGAGTCATCAGGGGGTATCGCACGATCTCCTACGAGGCGGCTTGTGCACTGGCCGGATCCCCACCCTGGTACCTGAAGGCGAAGGTACTCGTGTCACTGTATCGGTAATTCGGTAGCGCGTGGAAGCGCGGGCGCGGGGCGAAGGGCCGATGCAGCGACATATGGAGTTGTGGTGCGGTTCGGCCAATGCTCGAGCGCTGGCTCGCGAGGAGGCACGGCTCCCTGTCGTTTTGGGTGACGCAGGTGCTCTTGGGGCATGGTTGCTTCGGGAAGTACCTGTGTCGCATAAACAGGGAGCCGGACGCTCGGTATCACCGCTGCGTCGACTGCCGGGAGGACACGGCGTGGATCAAGGGCATGAGTACGAGGACATCCAACGAGGATATTCCACCCCGGTAAAAAAAAAGCTTATGAACTATCTGTGTGCAAAACTTCCTCCAAATCCGTTCAAGTGTTTTTGCGTGATAAAATACGAACATACAAACTTTTACATTTAGTATATTAATAGGATTCGTAGTTGTCCGGTCTTGATCACTACGGTGACGTACACCCAATAAAACCCAAAAAAAAACCAATAAAACTAGAAAGAGACGGACACAATATAAATATTTAAGATGGACTAGGATTTTAATACAAAAAAATAATAGATGAAAGGTCGTGTCGGTCGACTAAAAAACTTAACATTAAAATTCAAGGCGTTAACAACAAGTTTGACGGCTCAAACTAGTGTTTATAATATTTGTACTTATCTGGCACTGTCTGAGAATCTATTCTCAACACGCATATATTTAAAATACCTATGGAAATAACATTCGACAAATATATTGAAAACACAATGCCGTGTCAGGCTACTAAGATGAGCCCTGAAGTTTCAAACAAAAGAAGTATTTTCCAAATAAGTCTTATAAGTCGTCTTTGAGTAATCGGGGAACATTTATGTAAAAAGATTCCGACGAATTGAGAACCTCTTCCTTTTTTTGAAGTCGGTCAAAACATCTTTTATCGGCAGTATACCTTCAAAAGGCACCTGGAACCTTGGGGAAAAGACCAGGGAATGAGGACCACTAAAACTACCCCGGTGATTACCGTCAACACTTAGAACCCCGTGATCTCTTAAAATACCACCCCCAGAACAGAACCCCCTGTGTATAACGCCTGTCAGGGCACATCCCTGGAGAGGAGAGACTTCGTTCTCCCGTCCTTGTCATTTGTTTGGACCTTCCGACACATAGGCATTTCTTTGAATAAATAAAAGTTAAATGAGAACTGAGAAATTGGTCTAGGTCGAGTCTGATTGGCACACGAAGGTTTCAGCATCATTCCGCAAAATATTATAATTTCAATACCTTTATAAATATACGCGACTTACTATCTGATTTCCACAACACATTAACAGGGTGATACTGTAGCATAGCGTAGTACAGCGTTTCCCATTTGGTGGGTCGCGACCCGGCACCGGGCCATCAAAATAAAATACCGGGTCGCAACATTCCCGTCTTGTTTTAAAAACTAATATCTACTACCGATCGACGCATCATAAGTATTCGTAATTTAGTATTTTAAGTGACATACAAAAAGAGACATCTCATCTCAAATTAAAGAACATTTGTTAGGACTGAAGATTATTATTCAAGAATATTTTCCGCCAATCGACAGCAACAAAGATTGGTTAAGAAATCAATTTAGATTCAAGTTGGATTCTAAAACTAATTTTTCAGATTTAGATGTCGACTCGTTAATTGGACTGTTCAAGGTCATCAAGGTCGGAGACTTTATAGGTACTCGAAATTGTGGACAATTCTGTTTACCTGGGACAAACAGTCCAGTTAGGTAGGTACAACTTTGAGAAAGAGGTCAACCATCGAATCCGACTTGGCTGGGCAGCGTTCAGGAAGTTGCGTGGTATCTTCTCGTCCAACTTACCAGTGTCTTAAGACGAAAGTCTATGACCAGTGTGTGTTGCCAGTGATGAAACGTGGTCGCTCACAATGGGCCTCATCAAAAGGCTTAAAGTCACCAAAGGACAAAGGAAACGAAAGGGGCAAAGGAGAGAGCATGCTCGGAGTTTCCTTGCATGATCAAATCAGAAATGAAGACATCCGCAAGAGAACCTGATAAATATAGAAACTGACTTAAAATGGAACCGGACCTCAGGATAAAACTTTCGTAATTTTCCGCGAACTTGGATACTTTAGTAAAAATAAGCAGCAGCTCCATACTTTGCACTTAATAGGCGATACCGAAATATTATTATTATTTGAAACATTTTTACTAACAATAAATGTATATTATTATACAGCTTGGGTTTAAAAATATTAAGTGGGTCACGAAGGGGCAGTGTATAGATCTGTCAATTTCTTTTTGAAAAGTAGAAATGTCTCATTTTTTATTACATCGGGTATTTTATTAAAAATTACCGGGCCCATGTTCAATGTTCTATGTTAGGGGGGTTTGGTTTCCGCACTTAGTCCTTCAAATGGACCTTTGTACGTGGGCCATGGCGGCCGTTGGGTGGTCATTCCAACCAGCCCACCTCCCGCCAGAAGTCAATTAGAGCTCCTGGTTTCCTCAGAACATCCGTGTAAGATCTGGGTGACCCGAGGGTTTGTGCTCTTATCTGTGTGACACCTGTGCATTCAAAGAGAACGTGCGCAACGGTTTCCTCAGCCTCCATGCATGCCCTGCACAGAGGACTGTCCGTTATGCCTATTGTGTGAAAGTGTTTATTGAGTGAGCAGTGTCCAGTGATGGTCCCCGTCACCAGGCGGACGCCATTTCTGTCCAGGCGTACAAGACGCTTGGTAAGCCTACTGTCCAAAGATGGCAGAGCTTCTTTGGATTGCCTACAGCCCGGTGCCGAGGCCCACCAGTTCTCCGCCTGTGTCTGGATGGTCTGGGTGAATTCCTGTTGTCACCTGCGTATTTGGTTGAAGGGGATGGGTACAACAGGTTCGGGTCCATAGACCGTCGAGCTGGATCCGCGCCTCGCAAGCTCGTCAGCCGCGTCGTTGCCCAGCGATCCGTTGTGTCCCTTTATCCATTGTAGTGTCACCGTGTTACGGCTTTTTTTTTTTTTTTTTTTTTGCGTGGAGAAATGCTCATGCATACTGCACTACCACGGGGAGATAGTGCAGTTATGTGGGACTCTAACCCACTAAAACTCCACGGTGTCCTCCTGTGCCGCTTATGGCGGGAGCACGGGTACGCGTTAGCACTCACCGCGAACCCGCCGCGGCTGTCCGTCACCGGACCCTCCTCGGGGAAGTCCCCCCATCACCGGCGCACCAGAACACACTGCACGCCGTGAACACCCTAGGGACCAATCAGCACATGGGCGCCAGACGACCCCGTGTATGGCACCCTTGGTCCCCCTGTGACGGGTCAAGGTCAATGGCCCCGCCACCTACCATTGTTCGGCCGCAGGGGATAGGGAGAGCGGCTAACGCAATACCGACACTCCTCCTCCCCTGCGGCCCCACCGCGTCCGCCATCAGACGGTGGCGACCCCGTCCGGGCCGCGGAAGGTAGGGAGAGCGGCGCACCGCAATACCGGCACTCCTCTCCCACCGCGGCCTCCAACCCTCAGCCGCGACATCGTATGGGACCTGGAAATCTCCATAAGACATCGCGGCCCGCCTCAGTTGCGATGTCGCCTGTTACCAAGCGGCACCGCAACCTACTAGTTGGCCGCTACGTCGTCGGCTTAATCGGCAAAAGCCCTGACGAGCGGCCCCTCCTCGGGTTCCTCTTCGCTTCACCGTGGGTGACCAAGCCACGGTTACTGAGCCCCCCCGCATCGACAAAGCGGGAACCCACCGGGGGGGACCGTGTTACGGCTAGATACAGTTATCTGTTCTAGTGCGTTGTGACATTCTAGTATTAGTTTAGATGTAATGTAATTTTTTCGTAAGGATTGGAGGACTGATGCGCTGTCGGAGAGTATCCGTATGTGGGTGTCTGTGACCCTCCTGGCTTCTAGGGCATGGACCGCCTGTATGATGCCCACACACTCCGCCTGATAGACGGTGTTGAACCCTCCTAGCGGTCTGGATATGTTTATGTTGAAATCGTTTGAGAAGACTCCGACTCCGGTACCTAAGTCAGTTTTCGATCCGTCGGTGTATATTCTCATCACTTTCGGGCCAGAGTAGTCACATCTTTCCTCTGTGAGTATTATGTTGTAGTGCCTATGAAAGTGGTGTGATTTTGGGGCTTTGTCGCATGGTGATGCTAGCATCGGTTTACGCTTGATCGCATCCTCCTTTATGCGTGTGTGCTTAATTCTGGAGTCTTTATTTAGAGAACCTGATAGGTAGAGTCTAAAGGTGGCTAGGGCTGCCTCCTCCCTCACAATTAAGTGCAGAGGTGGGAGTCCCAGCATTGCCTGTAGGGCGGCAGTGGGTGTGGTTCTCATACTACTGGTGATTGCAACACAGGCGAACCTCTGTAGTTTTTCGAGATCTCTTTGGGCTGTGCTGAGGTCTGTCCTGGGCCAGGCCCCATGGTCACCTACTGGCTAGTGTATAGCCAGTAGGTGACCATGGGGCTAATACCCCAATTCCTACCTAGCAGGCGTTTGCACTGCCACAGGGATATGCTGGCTTTTGTGATGATATGGTTCATGTGATTTGCCCAATTCAACTGTTTGTCCAAATGAATGCCCAGGTACTTGGTTTCAGTTGAAAGGCTTAGTGTTGTTCCGAAGAAACGCGATAGTTGCAGTGTCATCGGTTTTCTCTTCTTAGTAAAGAGAATTAGTTCAGTTTTTGCGGGGTTCACTGAGAGTTGGTGCTCTCTGCACCATTCCTCTACTATTTTCAGGGCTTGACGCATAAGATTGCATAGTGTTTTCGTGGGATCCGTTTATTATTATTGTTATGTCATCCGCGTAGCCAACGGTGAAATAACCTTTATCGTTGAGTGTTTTGATGAGGCTGTCGGCTACCAGGTTCCACAGAAGTGGCGAAAGAACGCCCCCCTGTGGACAGCCCTTCGCGACGATGGCCCTTGTAGTGTCGTTAACTGTGACTTGGACCGCTCTCAGTTTGAGCATATTGGTGATCCAGCCCCCTAGGGTCGGGTCTATGCCATGCCTGTCGAGGGCCGTGTTTATGCTGTTGAACATGGTCTTATCGAAGGCGCCCTCAATGTCAATGAAGGCAGCCAATGAAGAGCATTTGTGGTCCACTGCGCATTCAATTTTTGAAACCACGTTGTGCAACGCGGATTCGGTTGATTTGCCTGTGGAGTACGCATGCTGCTGTTTGTGCAATGGATTACCCCTCCTCTGGAGTTCGGTGTGACACTGCCCCAGAGCGGGTGGTGTGCGTTCGAGTCGGTACAGATGATCAGGTCCACACCGGCGCGCTCACAGTGCTGCACCAGGTCAGCCAGCTCCTTTGGAGGGCAATCTGTGTCCTCACCTGGCATGTATGCCGAGGCCAGTACAACATCCGGAGCGCTAACTTCGGTATGGAGCCTGACAGTTGTCAGGTCTCTGGAACAGAATTAAGTTAGTGTCGTAAAGGGAATTTCTTTGGGTATATAGATGCAGGTTCTTGGCTTTTCTGAGCCATGTGTGTCGAGAATTATCTTACCTCCGATGTTACCGAGGCCACATATTCTATTGTTCCTGATCCACGGCTCTTGGATCAGTGCGATGGTTCGGTGTTTAACCTCCAGTGCCCTGCGTAAGCTAGCCGTGGCAGTCTGGCTATGCTGGAGGTTAGTTTGGATGATGTTGAGGGGGGCTGGTGGAGGGGGAGCGGGGTTAATCGGAGACAGATCCATCGGATAGTCCCTCCGTCTCCACCTCCCGGTAAAGCTCGTCGTCGTGCGTATCCCCCGGTGAGGAGGCAAGAAGCTGCGCATTCCAGCCGGGTGATGCGGGCAGGATGGGTTGGGCGACCTCGGCCATTGTTGTTTGGGCCATGTACTCCTCGAGTTGGACAATGTCCATGTCGCCCGTCTGTGTCGTCGTCGGTTCTGTCGCGTTAGTGTCTGTGCTGTCGGTCTGGATGTCAGAGGGGCGGGTCTTGGGCCAGAAGCGCACGTATATCGACCCTAGCAGGTACGATATACGTCGCTCCCGCCCCAGGACCTTTTCGGCTTCCTCCGGTGGCAGCCCCAGGGTCAGATACGTCCCGTAGCGGTCGCCACCAACGGCAGTCGCCCTGTATAGTGACCACCGGGCAATGTTGTACCAGGTATTCTGACGAATCAGAATACCGTGGAGCCTGCCCACATCACCTCTATAGCGAGGGACGAAGAGCGAGGCTCGGACCCGGGTGGGCACGTCAGTCTGTCGCAGTACCGTCAGCGTCTGGTCGTTGTCGGGGAGTTTTATGAGTGGGACGTTTTGGGTCAGCCAGGTCAGGGCGTTTTCGTCTTCACACCACCGCCAGCCACCACCGAGTCCATGAGTCTGTCTTCTAGGGCAGTCTTAATGAATTCGGCCTCATCCCCAGTTAGCTCTCTACTGGGGTGGGGAAGGCAGATTGCTACCGCCAGCCGCGCAGGAATGTCCTTTCTGGCCCGCGCGTAGGTTCTCTGCCCTCCCTGCGCGGAGTGAATTCTCACGCGCTTGGCGTCCCCCTGAAGCATACTGGGTGAGGCCGTGTCGACAGGGCGCGTCCTCTTCCCCGGCCCCGTCCCACCTGGTACAGGCTTCGGGTTTGAGCCTTGTTATCCGTGATAATTTTCCTTTTAATTTCGTTATATTTACTACTGCCGTGAATTTTTTCACATAGCCAAGAGCAACCATTTCGCTGGCAGGGGGGAGGGACACTTGACTCTAACATAAATTTGCAACATAAAGCTTAATTTTACGCAAACGAATCTCTGAATCGAAAAATGGTTATAACAAACCCGTAATATTTTTGAATGGCCTATCCAACGATACCCCACACCATGGGAAAGATGAGAAAAATAAAATGCATCCCCACTTTACGTCTATAAAGTACCCGAAAAAAAAATATTTTTCATGATTTTATGTTACCACTTTGTCGGAATTATTAATATGTATATACATGCCAATTTATAGCTTTCTAGTACTTAGATTCTCTGAGTTAAGCTGCGGACGGACAGACGGACAGAGCGAAACTATAAGAGTTCCATGTTGACTTCGGAACCCTAAAAATTGTGTAAAGTCATATAAAGTAATTTTTTCCCAGTTAGCAGCACGAAGTACCCAAACTTCGTGCACGAACTCAAATCACGGACACGGACGTGTGGTGCGTAACCACCCGTAGTAAGATGAGATCAGATTTTCTGGCTTCTGATTATCCGTAACGATTGCCAAATATCTACTAAAGACAGACATTTTTTTTTTTGCCTGATTGGGCAATCCTCATTGGATGTCCTCCGCCCTGGGGATGGTGGAGGGGTCTGTCAGACTCGTACTGACTAAAAACCACCCCGGTGTTCCATCTCACACCTACGCCGGAGGTCACGGGAACAACGATACTTCCGCAATCCCCGGCTAGTGACGGCCCTCGATCTTAGGTTAGGGGGGAGTGAGGTGTTAGACTCCCCCCGTGACGTCTAAGAGGGCCTGCGTGGAATGCTACGCGCCGCCACCTCGGGTCCTGACGAGTGGGGGGTGACGGACGTCCTCAAGTCCGTCGCTTTTTAGGGGGGCTGGAAGAGGGCGTTGTCCGCCCTTTGCCAACGTCCGGCGCGTCTGCTGCGGACCGGGTGAGAGAATGAAATCTCTCTCCCCCTTCTCCGCAGCCTCCTTCTGCTAGACGACTGTTTCGCTGCCAACCATAGACTCGACTACGGCCGGCAGCGACAGGTCACTGCCTACTACAGAGATGAAGGCACGACGCGGCTCCTCCCAAGCGGCACACTCGGCAGTTGACGCAGTGGTGACACCGGGCGTCCGGCTCCCTGTTTATGCGACACAGGTACTTCCCGAAGCAACCATGCCCCGAGAGCACCTGCGTTACCCGAAACGACATAAATTCCAACCTCAATAAACAATAAAGGTTATCATTATTAGTATTTTGAAACAACCCCCAAAGTCGATTTAGGGAGTGTTGAAGTTTGTATGGAAAAATCTGATTTCTTGGGTCAATAAACTTGAAACTTGCCACAAATACTAACCTATTAGAGGTTGTTATTATTATTTTTTGTAAAGACCCCCAAGAGACGATATAGGGGTGTTAAAGCTTTTTTGAAGAATCATATTGTACCTATTATGTTTTTTAATAAAACAATGTAATTAACACACATGTTCTTTTATTTGGATCAATGTTCACTGTTACAATCAAACAGTATCCCGACGCCATCGTGCCTGGTCGGCTCGTGTTGTCCATCCATCCTGACTATTCACTAGTGATGTTCCTACTTACTAAATCTAAATACTACATCTTCCCCTTATAATTATAATTAATTTCAACGAACATAATCTGCTAAATATTTTGGAGGAACTATGTTTCTCCTAGGTCTCAACTGAAATTCTGGTACTTGCTCTTGAGCATTTTCCATTACAACTATTTCTTGACCATCACTATTCCTTCTTTCCATAGATACATTTTGTTCTGATTGTAAATGTTCGTCATTGGCTAACAAATCCAAATTACATTTTTGTTGAACACTTACATCTTTATGAAATGAAGGTTTTACATGCAATGTATTTCTTCTAAATATTTGCCCATTAACATCTTTTAAAATCAGAGACCTCGAAGATGAGTTTATATCTATAACATTTGCTGGGACCCAAATATTATCCCTTATGTAAACTACATCTTGGCCAGAATAAAAAGTGTGTTTGTTACATTTGGCAGTTTTATCAAAGTTTCTTTTCTGCGCTGGCTTCCATTCTCCTGTTCCTCCGCTGGCTTACTTCAGTTAATAAACTTGAAACTTGACATAAATAAACAATAAAGGCTTTCATTGTTAGTTTTTCGAAACTACCCCCAAAAGATGATTTAGGGGATGTTAATTTTTAGGGTTCCGTACCCAAAGGGTAAAAACGGGACCCTATTACTAAGACTTCGCGATCCGTCTGTCTGTCTGTCTGTCTGTCTGTCCGTCTGTCTCCAGGCTGTATCTCATGAACCGTGATAGCTAGACAGTTGAAATTTTTACAGATGATGTATTTCTGTTGCTGCTATAACAACAAATACTAAAAACAGTATAAAGTAAATATTAAAGGGGGGCTCCCATACAACAAACGTGATATTTTTGCCGTTTTTTGTTCGATATTTATAACGGCACCAGGTAGACGCTTGAAATATTCACAGAATGTTTAGTTGTATATTTACTTTAAAAAATAATAATTAATAAATTAAGGGGGGCTCCCATACAACAAACGAGATTTTTATGCAGTGTTTAGCGATAATGGTACGGAACCCTTCGGTTGCGAGTCCGACTCGCACTTGGCCGGGTTTTATGAATAATCTTATTACTTCAGTTAATAAACTTGAAACTAGACATAAATACAAAACCTGATTTGTTATGGTCTTGATAATAGCATATATTATGTGAAAAAATAATAAAACAATTAAAGGTCTATCCACACATATCAGGGCCGTGCCCGGGACGTGCACGGGACGTGGACAGACCGTGCCCCGTCAGGGGCTCAAAAAAATATCGGTGGGAACATTTTATATGAACTTGTTCACACACGTCCGTGCACGGGACGTGCCCGGGCCCGTGCACTGACGTGTGTGAACGATGACAGGACCCGGTCCTGTCACGTGCCGGGCACGCCCCTGATATGTGTGGATAGAGCTTTACGGCTACGGGAAATGTTGTTTCGCATGATGTCTAAATATGAAGAAAAACAACAGGAGAAAGATACCGAATTCAAACAAAAACAAGATTGTTTACGTGTGGTGTGAATAAACTAAAATTATTATAGAATACTGATATTTTTTTTAATTCAGATTGATACATAATATCTAAAATATTACCTACCTAAAGTGCCTATAGTATTTTTATTCAGACGAAGTAAATTAATAATTCTAAAGTATCAAATTAGGTTATTCTAGGTATTTCATACTAGTTTTGGGGTTGCTTTGCTGATATTTTTTTAATTTTCCGCGCTTTTGCAGTCTCTACTTTCGTTTGCCAGACACGCACTATTTTCCCTTTTAAAATCAAAGGTAATTTTCATGAATATTAAGATGCTGTAGTACCTATATTCTTATTCTTATTCTTTATTGCAAAAAAAAACATAAAATAATGATACAAATACAATGGACAGCTTATGTACAAAGGCGAGCTTATCCCATAATTGGGTTCTCTAACAGCAAACCTCAGTTGTTTTGGAAATTTGCGTATGAGGACAGTGATCCAAGTGCACAAATAAATTCCAATTTATACCTATAACTATACTATCTACTACCTAGTATTAAGCATATAATTTACTAGACAGACTGAAGGACGCTGGCGTCCTTGCATACCGACCATGTTTTTTTCCACGTGACTCATCTGTCGGTCCACTGAATTACTATCTAGCTTTATAGTGCTTAAACACGTTCGAATTTGGTCCGGCCGGACTAACTCCGCCCACAAATCCTTTCTCGCTTACACACGCTTGTTTGGACAGAGACGGACTCAATTAAAAATAATAATGTCCGACGGACCACTCTACAAACGCTCGGATATGGTCCGGGCCGGACTAACCATGCCCACAAATCCGTGGTCCGCCCGGACCAAATCTGAACGTGTGTAAGCACTATTATATAGACTTCTACCACGGAAAGATATCTAACAGTATTGTGACTCGGCCCTGGCCTTGAATTACTTACCTACAGCTGCGCCACGCCTCAAGGTACGTAAACACTCGATAGGGCTGCTCGCCTACAGTATTTTAATTTCATCTACCTACTTGAGTTTCTTTCTAGTTTTGTGATTGTCAATATTAAATTTTTAATTTAAAATAATAGGAAGTGTTCAATAAAAATACATGTTGTGTTTTTTGATTAGTTGATTTAATAAAAAAAACATCCTTATAAATTTTCGACTGAAATATATTTACGCCTCAACTGAGAGTACGAAAAGCTTTATTGTTAAATTTAATTGTATAAAAAATCCGCATTCGGATAAAAATTTTAATTAAAAATAGTTTTAAAAAACGAATGTAACCAACTTTTGTTTCTACCAGCGATCTATTTAAATAGAACACAAAAGCTGCTATTGAGACTAACTATGATAGTGAGATATATTCTCTCGCAGTCTTTTTTGTAGTTAATAATAATGAGTACTTTAATCATGTAGTACATTTTTATAATAAATGTAAGTAGCTAAGTACATAAGTAAGTATCTACTTACTTCCGTAATTTCCATAATTAATTATATAATTATTATTTTATTATTATTATTTAATTTCCTAGGTTAGGCTATCTAGCCTAACCTAGGAAATTACCTACTAGTTTGTTTAACGCGATCTAACATACTTTTTTCACCATATCCACTTAATTATTTATTAATCCAGGTATTTTACTCGGTGGAAAAAACGAAAGAACAAAATATAAAAAAAAAATTACGTACTAGTAGGTATATAAAAATATTTTATAGTCTTCCCTTTCGGAGTTTCCAGGTAATCTGAAAACTGTTATCTCTGGGTGCGTTATTGAAGAATTCAAGCAACCACAAACAGCACAATATTTTATATAATTACTGCTCATTGCCATAATCATTAAGTACTTGTTCTTATTTTAAACAAATATTCACAAATCGCACGCTTACTGCACGGTAAAGATTATACTACTTATAAAACCATCACACCGTTCGTTCGTCACTGCGGTGCGTTCGCGTACTGAGTGTGTACTGAGCTCGAGTCACGTAGGCATGCCTCGCGTTCGGACCGTTTGTATGAAGATAGAATACTGTTAGATATCTTTACCGTGCTTCTACAGACAGACAGATTACTAAACCTCCAAATCCGTGTTCCGGCCGGGCCAAATTCGAACATGTGTAAGCACTATTAGAAATTCATTAAGACAGTTTAAATAGATACTACCGGAATTATTTTTAACCTTAGTTAAAGTTCCTATAGATTTCGCCATAAAATGAGCTTGAATGATAGAGCGAGATCGCTAGTTGGCAGCCCCATGTAAATAATAAGGACAAAAGATTATTTTTTGTCTTTGTCACCATGGCCGGTTTCTATTGTTTGTTAAACTCTAATGTTATTTCAGGTTTGACAAACAAACTCGGTTTTGCTTGATTTTCTGTGATTTCGTGTAATTATGTGTTTATTGAGACAAGGAATTATATAACCCTATTTATAGATAATAAGTATCAGTGCGATGGTGGTTGTAGTGTTCTTGTTCTTGTTGTAACACCAGAACTAACTAGGTATTGTTGTTTCATGTGCGGCCACGCCATGGCTACATCTATAGGTACTTTATCTAAGTTTTTAACCCACTTCAAAAATAGGAGGCTATTTCATGCCAAACTGTTTTACGCAAAGACACAAGAAAAGATTTTTCCACGTTGATAAGATTATTCAATGTGAAAAAAATTACTGTGAAACTTTTAATGCTTGTATCTAAGCCTGGACACACATTAAGCTATTATTATCATTGTCTCCAACCGGCGCCGTTTGTTACCCCTCTCGCAATGATTTTACTAGAACATCATTGCTCGCTCGATATTTAAAGTTTAAACACTTCATCCATCCATTAAAATAATTAAAAAACCGGCCAAGTGCGAGTCGGAATCGCGCGCGAAGGGTACCATACCATTATCGCAAAAACGGCAAAAAGATCACGTTTGTTGTATGGGAGCCCCACATAAATATTATTTCATTCTGTTTTTAGTATTTGTTGTTATAGCGGCAACAGAAATACATCATCTGTGAACATTTCAACTGTCTAGCTACCACGGTTCATGAGATACAGCCTGGTGACAGACGGACGGACAGACAGACAGACAGACGGACCGCGGAGTCTTAGTAATATGGTACCGTTTTTACTCTTTGGGTACGGAACCCTAAAATGATGTGCCCTACTTCATTCATAAACCTACTTGCATAAAATGTGTTTATTTTAAATTTTAAGTAAAACAGAAATAAGAAACCAAATTAATTGTTATTTTAAAGTATAATTTAAAACGGAACACCAAATAACAATTAATAGAGTAATTAAGTTGCCTATTTTCCCCGTTCGTGAAGGGCCACAAGTGACGCGACGCCGACGCCCGTCGGCACTCCACGTTTCCAAAACACGTGTGTTGTTGTTACGTAGCGTAACCTGGAATATTATGAGCCATACCTTTGCACTACTTTCGCAGACACCAATACCAGACAAAAGGAACGGGCAGTTCCTTTAATCGGTTTTACGAGTGCTGCGTGCGATTATAATAATAAATAAATTATGTATCATAGATATATTAGAGTCGTAGTGTATCAAGCACTTCTCCTTTAAAAGTTCATTTCAATTATATTTAGTTAGATAAGTACCTATCTAGTCCTTAATCGTAGATAGGTAATTTCTTCGAATTGTTTAGTCGAAAAACTTTTATTGCTAATTAATTACTTTATCAAGAGCCAAATGATCTAAACAAACTGAAATTACGGCATTCATAACAACATAGATATGTAGACATTATCGATAATGGTTGAAAAAAGTAGTCATCAAAATGTCAAGCTGTGCAAGCAGTGTGCCTATTCAATAACTACGCGGCTATGCTGTACGTCTATCATGTACTACATCGCATCGTAGGTAGGGGGATGTAACATGAAAACGTGGGGTCAGGAACAAAATCAATATTGAGTGCGCACGCGATCCGCGCAAGCCCGGCCCACGACCGACTGCTGTTTGATCATAGTCACAAAAAAAGCTATCTGCTTTAATGATCATGGTACGTTGTAAGCCAAGCATGACGTTTATTCAAAAATAAAATGAATTTCGCGGCTAAAACTTAGTACCTACGGGGTAATTTTATTCGACTTGAAATAAAATTGCCTAAATTCGAATTGAATTTAGGCATAATACCTATTGACTGGTTTCATTACGACAAATCACTTGAATTTTCCGTTTCCGAATTTGGTTACAGACTTTTCCTGTTGACTGTACGACAACTTGCCAGCCAATGAATGACACGCGTGTATGATAAAGCTTTTAGATCATTGATAATCGTATTTTTTTTTACCCGACTGCCGAAGGAGGGTAATGTGTTTATCAGTCTATGTATATACGTATGTATGTATACATGTATGTATGTATGTATGTTTGTTCCTATGTGGCGTTCCAGAGACCAAACGCGTTGGCCGATTTTGATGATTCTTACGTCAATCGATTCGTCTGAACCCGAGTGTCACTGGCTATATTAAAATTGTAAGATAGAAAAATGGCGGCTTTTGGGCGCCATATTGTGGGGTTCAATTTTTTTTTCTTCCTATCCCATCGTGTGGGGTATCAAAATAAAGGGTTTTACGAGGCAATTTCAAAAATATATAACACTTATATATTTCTATGTACCAAATTCGAAAAAAAGTAACTAAAAAGTTATAAATAAAAAAAGTTCATTAAAAAAATCAAAAAACCCGACTGCTTATGAAGCGAACTAAAAAGACGTAAACAAGAAGAAAATCATGCTGTGCAGTCGGAGGATACATCTGGTTTTGGTCAGCCAGCTCGCGAATATGTATGCAAGCAGTCGGGTTTTTTGATTTTTTTAATTAACTTTTTGCAAATAATATTGTGCGCGATTGGCCTCACATAGAATAAGTCCTTTAAGTTTAGGAAAACCTCAGGTATCATGGGACAGATTTTTATATTCCGTGGGTTCCTTGTTAGTGAATGTGTATTGTGTAGGTACTCTCAGAGCCTAACAGCAGTTCTATTTGTAAATTGATCTGAATATGTAACTTTTCAACTTTTTTAATGTATTTGATATCTGGGTTAACAGTTTTTAAAGCACAGACCATCGCGTACCTGACAATTTCGATGTGCCTACTACATAATTTACCTAGCTATAGAATATATAATTATGCATAGATACAATGCATTCAGCGTCCTTCGACCGCCCACCCCTCGACAACTAGCAGAGTCGGCAGAAAAGTAATATTATTTCTGTGTACGCTACTGCAGGCACTTTCGTGTCAGTAATTGTGTCGAACAGTAAAGAATATTGTTTGAGTTTCTACTGTTGCTTATGCATGCTTCTAAGTTTTCTAATATCACGCCATTTCCCATCGATCTGGGTACGCTGGATAAATAAGTATAATTCTATACTACGTACGCATTCTAACTTAGGAGTATCGTTAGGAAAACCAATGAAATTAATTACTGAAATAATTTAAATGAAAACCGATGTTGTATACCGTCATACATACAGCCATCCTACAGCTCACTGAGTCATGGTCGAACTCGCGCACGAAGGGTTCCGTACCATTATCGCAAAAAACGACAAAACTCATGTTTGTTGTATGGGAGGCCCACAGAAATATTTATTTTATTCTGTTTTTAGTATTTGTTGCTATAGCGGCAACAGAAATACATCATCTGTGAACATTTCAACTGTCTAGCTATCACGGTTCATGAGATACAACCTGCTGACAGACAGACAGACGGACAGTGGAGTCTTAGTATAATAATAGGGTCCTGTTTTTACCCTTTGGGTACGGAACCCTAAAAAATTAAATGTAGCTATAGTAGAGCTCCTCTTATCTAAGTAGTAAAGTATGATAATTATTTTTCTAACAATATTTAGCTAAATTGTCCAGCAGTGGACGTCTTTCGGCTGATATTATGATGATGATGAGGAAGATTTATCTAAATTGTCGAACGTATACATACTATCAGTACCTAGGGAACGTTCGGTATCGACTACCTACTTAAATACGCAATAAAAAATAGTTTCATCGTTAATAATTAGGCAAACAAATTTGTTTTTCCATGCTTTCTTGATGAACATACAACACGTACGTATCTATTCCACTTATCGAGTGTTATTTAGAAAAAGAGTTCATGGAATAAAAGCAATTTGCGCGTGAACAGGGTGGCGCGCTGCTGATGCGGAGTCAGGGCGGGCGCCGGTGGCGAGCAAACGCGCCCCTCGCGATACGACGCAGGCGCGCGCCGCACAACCGACGCTCAGTTGGATCGATAAGATAAACGCGCAACCCCGGTCTACGAGTTAAATCAATATAATTTCTATCGATTTTTGCAGCCGCAGCCGCCGCACACCAGATTTGAGGGTCGCAAACGGTGGGTGCGCGCAGTGCGCTGTTTGAAATTATTTGAAAGTTGAATTGTATTTACCCGTTCTGTGATTATTGTGTAAAATAGTGTAATGTGTGTGCAACAGTTTAGAATGAAAATAGTGTCGACTTTATCGTTTGTCGGTGTTTTACGGTAAATATTTTTTTACACTAAAGTTCAATGAACGGAAGTTCTAATATAATGCAACTTTTGAATATTATTTATTTGCATTATTTTAGTTATTGAAGGTATTTAAAAATATATTAAAACTAATATATAATGAATTTCTATATTTTGGATTAGCATTCGTGGCAATAAAATAATTAAATTAAAATATTGGTAGATTTTTGAATTTCTTTCGAGTTTTGCGTCACCGGTAGATCGATAGACGCGTTTAAAAATGTTTTTGTTTTGATTAGGTTTGTTGTATTCATCGTGTTTGTTTTGGAATTAACATATACCAGAATTTTGAAATTTAATTAATTCATTGTTGATTGTGCGCGTAGAGCTTTTCTTCCAAATTCCATTATTTGAAAATTACGCAAATGACTATATTGATTGAAGGTGAGCTTGACTTGACGCATGACGGGAGTGTTTATCAACATAAGATCAACATCGTTTTTCCTCTTCTGGACATTCATTCATTCATTCAAAATCCAAATATGAATAAAAAAAAGTAAACTGACTTTCTGACGTAAACAGAGTGAACGCGCGTAAGTTAAAATTTTGTTAAAATGGTGTACTTTTGCTGCAGGTGTGAAATGTAGAAATAAAGAAGAAACATGACGTCCACGGACACTTACCAGTTAAAATGGCACTCGCACAGTTCGCACCTGAACGGTTCTGTGGCGGCTTTGCTTCGCTCGGAGCGTTTCACGGATGTGGTGCTGTGCACCCTGGACGGGTCGCAGATACCGGCGCACAAGTTCATCTTGAGCTCATGCAGCGTGTATTTGTGCAACCTGTTTGAGGGCCAGCGCTCGGTGACGCGCATGGGCGGAATGCTGTATGTCGTGCTGCCGTCGGAGATATCCACAAAAGCGTTGAAGATTCTCGTAGAGTACATGTACAAAGGTCAGTAGAAATAAAAACGCTCTATATCCTTCCGTGAGCTAGTAAATTGTGCAGCACGTTCTTTATCTGTCTCAAATTATACCTCCTTTTCTTTTAATCCTTTATCTTAATTTCTTGTCATCATCTTCCAGGAGAAACAACAGTTTCAAACGAAGTATTAGATACCGTATTAAAAGCTGGAGAAGTACTCAAAATCCGAGGGCTATGGCGACAGACAGAAGATGGCAGCGATGGAACTGCGGAGAAGACCGCTACTCAAACTGTTGCCACCACAAGTGTCATGAAGGCGGGTATTACAAAGAAACCCGATGAAGTACAGTTACAACCAAAGATTGCAGTTAAGAAAGATGATAAGTTGCTGAAAGCCTTCACTCCGGGACAACCTGGTCAAAGGTTTGTAGGAATCTATTTGGTCAATTTATATTTATTTCAGTACAGACATCATTCATTTATAAACTGATGGTTTTAGTTTGTTAGGGTAGGCAGTATGTCATATGTCATGGACCAAATCTTCTTCCTAGCCTTTTCCCACTTTAGGTAACAGCACCTGTGTTACAGGGGCCATTAATCAGGGCACTACATATAATGGGCACAGATGATATAATACTGGCATAATATAATACTAGCATAAAGATGCCTCGTCCCATACAAAGAAACAGTGCTGAAGTATCTAGCATTTTTCATCTAATTATACCGATTATTTTTTGTAAATTGATCGGTTCCGTTCCACGGCAATAGATAGATCACCATCTATAGTTATACCCCTGGAACTGAACCAAACACGATTGATATACAAAAAATAATCAACGACAAAGTACAGTACGTCGGCAGTTTTTTGTATGGGATGAGACATCTGTATGCTAGTATTATATTATCTGTGGCCCGGGCATTATGAATCTAGTCAAGTCAAATCGGGCAATGTAACGAATATTGATTTAAACTGCTATATTTATCACATTGTCTAGTCATTATGAATATTGCTACGTAATATGGGCAATTTGGTAATTATGATCAATGAATTAGTCCAAAAACTAAGCGAAGCGTGCTCGGGAGCTTATGGCACCCCGACACAAATAGGTTATGTTCGAAATGAATGTCACTCAGTTCCCGTCATCTCATTCATGTTCCATCACTCTACCCTGCAGACAGAAATAGGAGCCCCGTCAACTTTGATGATTAAATAGTAGCCGTACTTACCTATTCTATATTAAAATCAATTTCAACATTAAAATAATTTAACAAAGCATCTTTTTATCATCCAGCCCAATAAGTGATGGGTATTAGTCATAATGCCCGGTCAATTTAATTATTTCTATAGTTTTTATCACATTGCCTACTCATATTGGCCTTTTTTCTAATTCCCCGGGCATTATGAATAATGCCATTATTAATATGGTCACTTGGTCCATAACATATATACCTAGAACATTAAGTTTGACGTTTCTTACATAATCATTTTGGAGCAATCATGAAAATCAATAAGATTCTTTATATATTCATAGGTTAAGCAATGGTTTTTTATGGCTGTTCGATATTTATCCGACTGCCGAAGGAGGGTAATGTGTTTATCAGTCTATGTATGTATGTATGTTTGTTCCTATGTGGCGTTCTAGAGAGCAAACGCGTGGGCCGATTTTGATGGTTCTTACGTCAATCGATTCGTCTTAATCCCGCGAGTGTCACTGGCTACATGAAAATTGGAAAATAGAAAAATGGCGGTTTTTGGGCGCCATATTGTGGGGGCCCAAATTTTTTTTTTCTTCCAAACCTATCGTGTGGGGTATCAAAATAAAGAATTTTAAGAGGTGATTTCAAAAATATATAACACTTATATGTTTAAGCGTACCTAATCCGAAAAAAAAATTAACTAAAAAGTTATAAATAAAAAAAGTTAATTAAAAGAATCAAAAAACCCGACTGCTTGAAAAGCGAACTAAAAAGACGTAAACAAGGAGAAAATCATGCTGTGCAGTCGGAGGATACGTCTAGTTTTGGTCAGCCAGCTCGCGAAGATGTATCCTCTGACAGCACAGCATGATTTTCTCCTTGTTTACGTCTTTTTAGTTTGCTTTTCAAGCAGTCGGGATTTTTGATTCTTTTAATTAACTTTTTTTATTTGAGATTCAACATGTTTCTCCTCATTTGTTTACCAGAAAGAAGTTGGGATTCACTTTGATGTTTACCTAAATTTCATGTTTTGTTCTAGGCCTATGTTCATTGGCCCGCCCAAGCTAGTCTTCATCAAGACAACCGAAGGGGGTACTCAAGCAATCAGGCCAGGGGGTCCAAAAGGGCAAACTATTTTGGTAGCTCCAGCACCAACCCCTGCTGAGCCGACTGTTACTGCTACAGCTACTACTGCTGTAACAGCAACAGCAACTCCTAGCCCGGCTCCCACAACCCTGACAGTAGCCACAACAACAGTCAGTGAAGACTCAGACGAACCGCTAACACCAAGGATTTTGAGAAGACATACGGAAAGGAAGTATGGAAAGAGGCAAAAGACTGAAACAAAATCAGATAATGAGGAGACTAAAGACTCGGAGGAAGGACAGGATAATGCATCTGAGGCTTCAAGTAAGTGTTTAAATTGATAATTCTAACAAGATAAAGGAGCTCAAGGAATCTTCTCCCTTACTGTTACCTTTTTTTTCTCTACCTAAAGATCAATTTGTGGGAGGATTTTGCTGAATAGTGCCCTAGTGGGGCATATAGGGGAAACGGTATAGTTATTGGCCCCTATATAGTTATTAGCCATTTCACCAGCGGTATTGAAAAACTAGCAACCCAAATTACTAAATGGTAAATATTAAAATGCATTAAGGCAACACAATTGTTGACTGTCTAAAAGTTTCGTCAAAACACCGCTAGATGTATTCGTTCTTTTGTAGCCTGTGATTTTTTCGTGGCGGTGTCGAAAACGGGTAAGTTTGTTTAAAAAATGTTAAGTTCATACAATTTTAGGATGTGATATTTTGAAGTAAATTTACATAGTTCAGTGATTAAAAATCTGTAAAATATATAGAGAGAAATGCATACTACGCGTATTTGAAGGGTAAAATGACAAAATCATAACATAAACTTTAAAAATGTAGTGGCCAATTACTGCACCAATAATTTTAATAACATTACAGTAATTGGCCACCTATGCCAATAACTATATTCATTTCTTCCAAAACAAAATGCGTTTATAATGAATTAAATCTTTACCGTTTGTTATATTAGGCATCATATTCGTTTGTCACTAATTTTAGAGCTGTGTAAACAGTTATTGGCCTAGGCCAAGTACTATGAAGTCTGGAATAATTTTCAATACAAATAAGGAGGCCAATAACTAAAATATTTTTATTTTGGACAAGATCACTTATGCTTATTTTTCTGTTCTATCTGGTCAAATTAAAAATAATCATACCAAAATACTTCAGTATACCAAAGAAGCCCTAGATGAGGTGTTAGATAAAAATCAGAATAAAAAAATGTCTTTGAGAGTAGTTGCGAAAAAATATAATATTACCAGGGCAACTTTACAATTTAAACTTAAAAATCCCACTTTAAATCGGAGTTTGGACAGACGCCGTATTTGACTCATAAAAAAGAAGATTCCATCAAGGAATCGCTACTCAATAATCTCAAGGAATGGCTAATCACTGCATACCCAATAATCATCGAGAAAATATCCCGGATGCTGACGAATTTGTTGATTTTATATGCCACAAAAGTTACGTAATTAACGATAATTCCGAGCCTTCTGATGATTACAACATTTTTAATTAATAGTTTTTGTTTTTGAATATTAATAATTATTTTGTTTCCTATGGCCAATAACTGTAAGATTACATGGCCAATTACTGTGATTATGGTGGCCAATAACTGTTATTTCAATATTTGTATCTTTATGTAGATTTTATTAATAAAAGTGTGTGAAAAAGGAGTATGCAAGCCATACCATTGAATACATATTTTAATGTAGTATATTTTAAAAATTATTTCCTTTACATTTATCCGTTTTATATTTTTTTATATTATAAATAGCGTCTTGAGGTAGCTTAACTGGCCAATAACTATACCGTTTACCCTATATAAGCTTCAGTTAAATAAATAAAAACAATCTTTTGCGGTTTTAAAGATCATGCTGACCTTATGTCCAGCAGTGAGCTGGTGATAATGATGATTATTGAGTCACGAGAAGGCAGGTTTCATTTCCATACTCAAAAGCTTTTAATTTGTGGGGGAAATTCTTTGCGAATAATGACCTCACAGGAATGTAATATCTTCCACTTTTCTGTAGAAAAGTCATCGCAAAGCCTTATGGAAACCGAGATCCAAATAAAAGATGAGCCAGAATGGGATGCCAGCAGTATTGAGGAAGAGGAGAGGTCCATCGCAGAGATGTTTCAAGCCGAGATGAGCGTCAAGAATGAACCTAACGACGAAGTCGATATTGAAGAAGAGAGCTTGGTAAGTGAAAACTTAATCGATTATATTTTCGAGTTAATTCTCCCGTTGAGAGCTGCTGCGACATCGATTTTCCGTAGTAATTGTTCTAATCCTTAGATCCTCGATAGCCTCGGCCGTCTTTGGTAAAAAGAAACACCTTCGACTTTGGCCGCAATAGCCCGAAGTTTTGGCCGAAGCCGAAGGTGTTTCTTTAAGCCGAAATTAAACGAACTGTCATGAATGAATGTGTAAGAGCCTGAAAAAAAGGACAATGGGCAGGTGCAGGTGTCTTACACCGTATTGTCGGTCAGTCGCCAATGACATCAAAAACAAAATAAAAAAACTGGCCAAGAACGAGTCGGACCCGCGCACGAAGGGTTCCGTACCATTATCGCAAAAAACGGCAAAAAAATCACGTTTGTTGTATGAAAATAAGATCTCTTAATTTTTTATTGGTTTTTTATATTTGTTCCTTAGATTGTTTCTTAGATCAAATTATTAAGAAAATGGTCTAATGTAACACATATATTTTCGAAAAATTGCGACTAGCCGTTTAGACGTGATTCTCATTTTAAAATCAGCTACTCAGAGGTATCTGCGCCTTAATTCAGCCGAAGGTTGTGGCGATAGCCGATTAATCGTCGGTTGGACGCTACTAATCGTCAACATCAAGTTGTCGAAAGATCTTGGTTTATTACTTTGCATTTTAAAGTGGTGACTCCTTCTATTTTTCTTACCTATTAGGGATGGAGCGTATTTACTGGTACAGGTATAAAAACCCAGTACGAGTTTATCAGTACGCAGACCGGGTATGTACAGCTGAGACCCGGTCCGTACCCGATAGGTATAATGTCAAGCTACGCACCGAACTAAATCGTATTATACCACTCACCCGCCACAGAATACTTGTCGCATCGGGTATGACGTCATACCCAGTGCGGCGGGTGCAGCGGCGCAGTAGTTCACCACTCACTCGCCACAGAATACTTGTCGCATCGGGTATGACGTCATACCCAGTGCGGCGGGTGCGGCAGTGCAGTAGTTCATAGAGTCCGTCCAACGAAAAAAGTCCCGCGGAAATACACGGAACTAACAAGATTTGTTAGAGGATAGCGTACAGTCGCAAATAAACTAGCGCCGCGTCTACGGAACTTCTTTCGTTGGACGGACTGTAACGCCTGCACTCGACCGCCCGCCATAGAGAATACGAAGTTACCCGAAGGTTAAGGCGCTTCCCGAATACTCCCGATCGAGCCCGTATTGAAAAGAAAAATTTTAGGCATACGTAATAATTCGTTGATGCAAATTTGTTCTTTATTTATATATTAATAAGGATGTAAATTGCGTATTAATGTTAAAGATTATTATTTATTTTGAATTATTTTTTTCCAGAAAATGGGTTCTAAAGAAGCTAATAAAGATAGAGGTGATTTTAGAATATATGAAAATATTTTAAAATATTTTTAGGTATAATGTACTTGAGTCGACAATAATAATATTATTATTTTCAATTCTTTTTAATTTTATGTCAGTTCACTTTCACTTGTGATGGCGGATTGAAATATTGGCCTTGAAAAAAAATTATCAAAATTTTTCAATGATCGTTTGATCGAGTCTCCAAAAGGCGACCGCTAAGGCCAGGTCTGAACATACCCATAGGTATTTTGATACTGGGTTTTAGTACTGGGTAAATGGCCATACCCATACCTTTGAGGCCGGGTATAGAATGTTGCAGATATATCTCATGCCTATTACCTATAACAACTAGCTCAATATCGTTGGGGGGTATTGCCATAATTGCGCGGGGCCGGTCGTTGTGGTGACACTTGGGGGAGGCCATGTTCAGCAGTGGACGTCTACCCACGCACAACGGACCAAATGGGAGTCTAAGTGCGGAAAAGGGAGTCCCTTCCAGTGGACGTCTATCGAGTTAAATAATGATGATAAGAACTAGTCCTAAAGCTTCATCGGTTGTGAACAGATCTACAGTCCCCTGGCGTGCGAGCTGTGCGCGGAGGTGTTCACGGTGCCGGCGGCGTGGGTGCGCCACGTGCAGAGCCACGCGCGCAGCGACACGCAGCACGCGCGCAAGAGGAAGCTGCGCTCTGCCGTACGTATACACTGTACAGTACTACAATATTATGTTCACGGTGCCGGCGGCGTGGGTGCGCCACGTGCAGAGCCACGCGCGCAGCGACACGCAGCACGCGCGCAAGAGGAAGCTGCGCTCTGCCGTACGTATACACTGTACAGTCGTCTTTCCACCCTTAGCTGGATCCCTCGGCCCTCTCTCTCCCTTAGCTGAATCCCACAGCTGTCTCTCCCCCTTAGCTAGATCCCACAGCCGTCTTTCCCTCTTAGTTAGATCCCTCAGCAGTCTCTCCCCCTGAGCTGGATCCAACAGATGTCTCTTCCCCTTAGCTGGATCAAACAGCTGTCTCTCCCCATTTAGCTGGATCTCCCAACTCTCTCACCCCATTTAGCTGGCTCCCATCGCTGTCTCTCCCCCTTAGTTGGATTCCACACCTGTATCTCTCCATTTACCTGAATCTCAAAGTTGGCTCACCCCCTTAGCTTGATCTCACAGCTCTCTCTCCCCCTTAGCTGGATCCCACACCTGTATCTCCCTTAAGCTGGATCCCACACCTGTATCTCCCCTTAAGCTGGATCCCACAGCTCTCTCTCCTTAGCTGGATCCCACAGCTCTCTACCCCTTAGCTGGATCCCTCTGCCCTCTCTCTCCCTTAGCTGAATCCCACAGCTGCCTCTCCCCCTTAGCTAGATCCCACAGCCGTCTTTCCCCCTTAGTTAGATCCCACAGCAGGCTCTCCCCCTTAGCTGGATCAAACAGCTGTCTCTCCCCATTTAGCTGGATCTCCCAACTCTCTCACCCCATTTAGCTGGCTCCCATCGCTGTCTCTCCCCCTTAGTTGGATTCCACACCTGTATCTCTCCATTTACCTGAATCTCAAAGTTGGCTCACCCCCTTAGCTTGATCTCACAGCTCTCTCTCCCCCTTAGCTGGATCCCATAGATGTCTTGCCCCATTTAGCTGGATCCCACACCTGTATCTCCCTTAAGCTGGATCCCACACCTGTATCTCCCCTTAAGCTGGATCCCACAGCTCTCTCTCCTTAGCTGGATCCCACAGCTTTCCCCCCCTTAGCTGGATCCCTCTGCCCTCTCTCTCCCTTAGCTGAATCCCACAGTTGTCTCTCCTCCTTAGCTAGATCCCACGGCCGTCTTTCCCCCTTAGTTAGATCCCACAGCAGTCTCTCTCCCTTAGCTAGATCCCACAGCCATCTTTCCCCCTTAGTTAGATCCCACAGCAGTCTCTCCCCCTGAGTTGGAACCCACAGAAGTCTCTTCCCCTTAGCTGGATCACACAACTGTCTCAACCTATTTAGCTGGACCTCATCGCTGTGTCTTCCGCTTAGCTGGAACCCACTGCAGTCTCTCCCCCTGAGCTGGATCCCACAGCTGTCTCTTCCCCTTAGCTGGATCCCACAGCTATCTCTCCCCATTTAGCTGGATCCCACAGCTGTCTCTCCCCCTTAGCTGGATCCCACAGCCATATTGCCCCCTTAACTGGATCCTACACCTGTATCTCTCAATTTCGCTAAATCTCAAAGTTGCCTCTCCCCCCTTCGCTGGATCTCACAACTGTCTCTCCCTCTCAGCTATCCCCCTTAGCTGGATCCCACTTAATCCCACGACTAACTGCCCCCCCCCCCTTAGATGATCCCACGGCTGCTCACCCATTTGATGGACCTTACGACTATCTCTTCTTTAGCTGGGTCCCACAACTGTCTCTTATCCTTTAGCTGGATCCCACGACTAATTCCCTCCCTTTTCGTGGGACCTACGACAATGGATCTCGACAATGGACCTCTTCAACTGGATCCCACAATTATTTCTCTCCCTTAACCAGACCCCACGGCAATCATTCCTCCTCAGCGTCGAGCTGAGACCTAGACTCTCCAGTAATATAAATTTTGCTACTGTTTTGTTCTTCAGAGCGATGACACGGAGGAGACGATGGCTCTGCTGAAATGCGACCTGTGCATGAAACACTTCCCGAACCCGGCCGAGTGGGTGCGACACATACAGAGCACGCACACTGAGTCAGGTCAGTACTGTCACATTCATTTGTTATAAGTAAATTAGAGTACAAGTTCGATTCAAACTTAATGGTGGCATTGAACACGATGCCGCAGTCACTGTTCAGTAGCAAATTCATGTGACAATGGAGGTTGAGGGGTGGGATAATGCACAATGAGTAGCGCCTTCATATCCCCCATTAAGTTTGAATCGATTTATAGTTAGGTTTCAACTCATTGGAAATTGAAAACTATTAACACAAGTGTATCATATCATTGTATTGACCCATTTTCTTGGACTTAACCTAGAAAATTAAAATAAATGTGTGAACAAACTAGGTAATTTAATAATTCCCAAGAAAAAGCCATCTCAATTTGTTGTTCCATGGTTGTTCTATTTTTTCGTTGGGGCCTGAAGAGGTAACAAATACCTTGTCCCTATAATAATGCTGATATTTTTATTATTTAAGCATTGTTTGAACTGGGTTTCTCTACAATTTTATCTAATTCATTGATACATACAGAGTAAAACTTTTATCCATCAATTTTTTCTACATTATGTACCCATTTTGTTATGGTTTTTTTTTTTATTTTAATAACAGATCAGTAGTTAGGAATTATGAGCAGAAGTGCGAAATCAAAATCGCTGGTTAAATGTGTGTTATTTTAAACATGTTTAGTTTTTCTTTGCTTACCCCTGTAATCTTAGTTAGCTATATGGTATCTTTCTGGATCCATAATTTTACTAGAATTTCCAACAATGACATAGCCGAAACTAGAGAGTTTATGTAAATGGCTAATTCTCGACAAACGAACATCCTGTCGCCATTAGTTACTTTTGTCAATAATTTTGATTTTATTTTTCTTCTGCTAATACCTTAACCTACACCAAGTAAGGATAGACGGACTACATTTAGCCCTACAAGCTGCTAGAAAAATAAAACAATCTCTTAAGGTGCTAATATGAATTTGCTCAGCTTTAAACATCTATTTTATTGGTTCAACACAACAAAATTAAAATGCATGCACTAACACTCTTTTGTAGCTTGCTTGCAGCTGAGATGCAGCCCGTCTGTCTACACTCTTACTACCTACGCTTTAAGATACACTACTTCTTAACTAACCCTGCTACTAATGATAATCACTTCAATTATGATTTACTAATAAGAATTAACCTTGGAATGCTTTGTTTGCTTATAACTTTGCTGTACTTGATACTATATGGCATTACAAACAGTTTAGTCTAGGAATGACTAGTTCGCGAAATGTCTACGGAGTCTATAATTGACCAATTCTTGGAATGTACGATTCTAAACTTGAATGATTCTATAAATGACCGATTCTACAATTGGCTGATTCTACAACTGACAGATTAAATGTAGTACTTTGATTAGGAATATAGTAAATAAAATAAATCCAAGAATGTAAATTCCTAAGAATTGGTCAAATATAGACTCCGTAGACATTTCGCGAATTAGTAATTCCTAGACCAAACCTTCCAAACAAAGCGTTGCATATCGTCGGATTGGTGTTCGTAGTCGCAGCGGAAAAATGTCGAATTTCTTAATTTCAGTTTAGCAGATATTTAGTGTATGACGTCGTGTAATTGTGTATGATAAGTACAAATTTGTGTATCCAACCATTGGGGAGCTATTCAATAAAAACTGTTTCCGCTGGAACTACGTCATTCTAGCGGCACTTTTTTTTTCCTATGGGCGTAAAAGAAAATAATTCATTCAATGATTAGTGTGTAACGCGAGGTAAATGTGTATGTTTCAATGAAATTTGTGTGACAAAACTGCGGAACTAATCAAGTTTCCGCTGCGCTGACGTTTTGCTATTTGATGAAAATCATATATAAGGGTTTAGTGCAGAGTTGTTATTTTTTATGCACGTTGCTTTGAATTTGTGTGTAATCTTTGTGAAAACAGATTTTGAAAAAAACCATACCGTTCAGAAGATCTACATGTAAAAGTAATTTAAGGTTAATAAGGTTCAATTACTTAAAATAGGAACTAGAGCCTAACTTATTACGTTTATTTGTATCTTGTAAGGGTCTACAATGCCTTGCCAAGTTTCATATATGTGGTCTTAGTAATTAATGAGCAATGGCATAATTTACTACGACTGGGCCACTATATTTTATTACATCCGATTGTAGGACTTTTTAATGGAAAAGCAAAATAAAACATATTCCGATAATTTGTGTAATGCAGGGAACCGATCACTTTTCCGAATCTTTTTTGTTCGAATTTTATTTTACCGAATACTATTGACCGACGTCTTTTTTGCTATATGCATTATTTGACATAATTTCAGATCATCGAAGTATCAATTGCCATCGGTATTATTTTACCGAACTACATTTCGCCTATTTACAAAATAACTTTTTGCTTTTGGCCGAAGCCTCTTTTGAACTTTTTTCATTTGCCATATTTTCACCAAACCGAAACAACATTTTAGGGAATTTTATTTAGTCACAAATATATAGCCGGTAACTTGCCAGCATTTCCAATACAAAATTGAAATAGTGTAATAAAAGTCAATATGTTGTGCTACAAAATTTAGTGACAGAAACGAATCGCTGCAAAATCGACTTCACGCAGTCTTGTCTGTGTTTACATATTTATTTCGAATTTTCATACAAATGATTTATTAATAGCTGTCATACATTAGACATTTTTATTAATTAATTATTTCAAAGAATTTGTCCAAGAGCGAGCGAAGCGAGCTCGGGAATTTAGGGCACCCCGACACGGATAGGTTAGGTTCGAAGGGGATGACGGGAGCTAAAGTAAGCGAGTGAATTCAGCTCCCGTCCTCTCCTTCGTGTTAGGTTACTTTAGACCCTGCAGACAGAAATAGGAGCCAGGCTCCGTCGTCAATATTTTATTTCAGGTCGGTGTTTTTAAAATTTGTATTCGCCCACTGTTTTTCTCTCACTTAGTATTTTGATATGCGTTTAAAATAAATATTTCGAACAAATGTTATTTCGGCTAATTGTAACTTGGCTAAAAAGATTTTCGACCAAGTGAAACATCGGAATAACGAAAAATATCGAATTGATAATAGGTCAACTGAGACAGTGGCAGACGTGACTTCGATGAAGTAAAAAAAAACGAAAATAATAGTTGAAAAGTTTTAGGTGAAATGAAATTCGGTCAAATGTTTTTTGAACATATGATAGGTAACCATTAATGCAACTATTCATATGTAAAACTTCAGATCATTACATCAAATAATTAAAGAGTTATAATAAAAATACCAGAACAACCGCAATTCATGGATAAACCGACCAAGTTTGAATGGCTACAAAAAAGCGGCCGTGCAATATATAGAGCTAACGTTCCAAAATTTGCAGTATAACATCGTTATTGTGTTTAATAGTTTCGTACAGGTGCGTACATATATACACAATAGTTTAGCAGAAAATATAACAACTGCATTAACTTTGTATTCTTAAAAGTAGTTATTAGTTAATGACAAATAAAAATTAAAAAAACCGGCCAAGTGCGTATCGCAAAAAAAGGCAACAACATCACGTTTGTTGTATGGGAGCCCCACTTAAATATTTATTTTTATCGTTTTTAGTATTTGTTGTTATAGCGGCAACAGAAATAAATTATCTGTGAAAATTACAACTGTCTAGCTATCACGGTTCATTAGATACAGCCTGGTGACAGACGGACATTGGAGTCTTAGTAATAGGGTCCCGTTTTTACTATTTGGTTACGGAAACCTAAAAAACTATATTATTTACAAAGTAATAATAACAGAGATACAATCCGCAGGGCAGCTTTGTGGCGAGCTGGTGGGCAGTGATGCTCCTGTTTTGTTTCTTCGTTTTTTGACACCGACTTCCGAAATTGAAGTTATTTTTCACTTTGTAGTGTTTTTATTTGGAAATAAGTTGTATTTTTTTTGTAAAAACAGCTTCTATTTTTCACCTTTTTGGTACATAATAAACCAGTTCTACAGTAAGGTACCCACAATCCCCAAAATTATGCCGGAATAGATTATCCGAATAACATAAGACTTGAACGTAACCGGTGAAATGAGAGTGTATCAGAGTGAACTGTACACATCTGCGTACGGTTAGAGCGTGGTGTAGCCGTACGCAGTGATGGTGTGATGTTATGTCATAAAATGGCGTAAACAATAAACAGACATGCAATTGCAGCAATTCCGAGAAATTTGTCGTTGTATATTGAAGAGTTCTGTTATATATCTCCGAAGCTCTTCATCAGATCTTCACCAAATTTAAATGGACCCAGTTCGGGAACATACCAATCGGTACACACTTACTGCCAACCATAGAAACTCCTCCTTTTTGGAAAGTCGGTTAAAAAAACAAGTGACCTACTATTTTTATCACGTTTTTTTTTATTGTTTATTTTTTTATTCAGGACCTCCAACGAAAGATGTACACAAAAAACACAATAAATCATCAATATGGAGTAATGATAAGTGCACTCCCTCAAATACATGGACACGGCATGCTTTTGTAGGGTATCGACTAAATATAAACTCGTATTACAAGGTAATAGTAAAACATATTAACATGTACAAATCGTATATTAGTGACTTGTTCAAGAATTGAGTGCCCACCTGTATCAATCCAATAATGGTACAACACTGGAAATTTTAGAACGTTAGCAGTATATACTGCACGGCCGCTTTTTTGTAGCCATTCAAACTTGGTCGTTTTATCCATTAATTGCGGTTGTTCTGGTATTTTTATTATATCTCATTAATTATTTACGGTTTGAATTCATTTATTTCTAAAGATTACAAATCACTTGTACAGAAATAAATACTAAACATTACTTGAATTATACATTTTTGTTGTCCAGTAGTAGCAAGAGCTTTATATTGTTAACATTACGAATATATGGAGGTAAGTGTTAAAAGTTTTGTAATGTCCACCGCCGTGCGGCGCGTTGATGCGGTCAACGTGCGGTGACTCGTTATCTTTGTTTTTATGTTTGAAATCTAAGGACTCGTTCACACCAGAGTCAAATAGTTAAACTAGTTATTTATTTTATTTATGACCTTTTAAGATGTGGCTCTTTAGTAGTTTTTTAAATAGTAATAACGATTGTGCATTTTTTATATCCTTTGGTAGTGAGATTTAGTGTAATGATCTGTAATTTTACATATGAATAGTTGCATTAATACTCAAATTACGAAATATGTTTTATGAGGCGATGATAGCTCAGTGGTAGTGACGTCGGATACCGAGACGAAGGTCGCGGGTTCGAATCCTACAATGAGCTTGAGCTTTCGGTGAAGGAAAACATCGTGAGGAAACCATAGCACGGTGGTAGGGTACTTTGTAGTACCCGCCTGGCTGGCAACCACCCTCAAGTTGAAAATCTGTCGCCAAGCACCTTCCGGTGTGTTCCGACAGCAGCACTTGAGAGCCAGTTCCCTTCTAGGCTTTGTGTGCTTACCACCATCGGCCACATCATCACTGACCACGGTGAGATTGTGGTCAAACACAGGCCTATACATAGTTAAAAAAAAAAAAAAAATTTTGCTTTTCCATTTAAAAGTCCTACAATCGGATGTAATAAAATATAGTGGTCCAGTCGTAGTAAATTATGCCATTGCTCATTAATTACTAAGACCACATATATGAAACTTGGCAAGGCATTGTAGACCCTAACAAGATACAAATAAACGTAATAAGTTAGGCTCTAGAGTTCCTATTTTAAGTAATTGAACCTAATAACCTTACATTATTTTTACGTGTATATCTTCTGAACTGTATAGTTTTTTCAAAATCTGTTTTCACAAACATTACACACAAATTCAAAGCAACGTGCGTAAAAAATTACAACTCTGCACTAAACCCATAAATATGATTTTCATCAAATAGCAAAACGTCAGCGCAGCGGAAACTTGATTATTGCCGCAGTTTTATGTAACACAAATTTTATTGCAACATACACATTTACCTCGCGTTACACACTAATCATTGAATGTATTTTTTTTTTAAAGTGCCGCTAGGATGACGTAGTTCCAGCGGAAACAGTTTTTATTGAATAGCACCCCAATGGTTGGATACACAAATTTGTACTTATCATACACAATTACACGACGTCATAGACTAAATATCTGCTAAACTGAAATTAAGAAACTCGTCATTTTTCCGCTGCGACTACGAACACGTGTGATTGTCTGCCTGACTGAACCCTGTTCTAAATGTTCGTTCGATGTCGATTGTCTAGAATTGGCCATGTCAAACAACAGTGCCCCACCAAAACGTCACAATCGTTTCACAGAGGGCGCGCAAAACAAGAGTTGCTCCCAATGCAAGAAGACATTTCCGTCGCACGCATCGATGCTCATACATATGCGTACGCACACTGGTGAGTACATTATTATTATATTATAACATACTTCTTATTTTCAGGTTTAATGAGAACTTTCCTGGTTTCGAGCACCTGTTTTAATTCGTCAATCTGAATACTATTGTTAGAGAACGGAGGCCTTAGTGCGAGTTTTATAAGTTATAAAACTCGCACGTCAATTGGTATCCCGTAAACGATCGCTAATGTCAAAATGTATACAAAAAAAGAGGTTTCGCCTTACCGCCACCAGACGGCGCTTATCCAGTTTCAATACAAATTGACGTTTACGTTAACGCGATTGAGCGTGAGTAAAAACTCGCACTAAGGCCTCGGAATAGGAATTTTTCGGCCACGGCCTACCAACACTCATTTGGGCTGTGTCCCAAATAGTCTGAGATCTACGATATGACCTATGGGGAGTATCTTCCCTGGGGAGTGACGAAGGCAATTTGAATCCTATATTGTCTAAAAAATGGGTATCTGTGGCCTTAAAGCATAATAACCATCTGAACTCGTTTGCACCATAAGATTACACCCTAAAATACAAAGAACAATTCAAAGTAGTCTTGCTCTAAGTTTTATCGACACAGTCATCAAATTGCGAGTCACCTATCTAGTAGGAGTCGTGCATAATTCTAGGCTTCCCCCTAATCTGTGCTTCATTTCGAAATGAAGCAATTGTATAAGTGTATTTATAAGTTCTATCTCACAAAGGCTTTTACTTCGTTACGTAACTTTTATGACGTCACAATAAGAGTCATTTTGTAACGATTTATCCGCCATTGTGAGATGGTTGTTCTATACCTCCTCTGCTGGATGTGAGAAGCACAGGACTGGTCGATGTGGCAGTACTTGGGGTAAGCTTGTGTTCAGCACTATCGATTTTGATAAAACGAAGGGATTTAGCTATAAAAAGATAGGATTATACATGTTTATATTACATTATCATATAAATATGACTCTAGATATATTATAGATCAATGTTATTTTCATTGAGCGTAAGGGACAGATGAAAAAACGTATGTGATTTGTATACACCTGCCCCTTACGCACAATGCAAATAACCTTGCTCTAAGAGCTCATGATACGGCCCCTAGACGTTTTCCTCTTTGCTCGCGTCCACGTATTTTCACACAATTCTGCTCGAGTCAGCTTGACGGTTGACTTAAGCCCCACTCTACACAATGTTCCCCTGCACAATATTACAGGCGAGCGACCGTTCGTGTGCGGCCTGTGCAACAAGGGCTTCAACGTGAAGTCCAACCTGCTGCGCCACCTGCGCACGCTGCACGACCAGCTCATCAGCCCGGCGCAGGTGGAGGACGACGACGACGAGCCCGGCCCGTCCGACGTCAAGCGCGAGTCCTGAGGGCGTGGAGGGGGGGCAGGTGAGGAACACTTTCTTTTTCTTTTTTTTTTCTTTTTTTTTTAAATTAATCGCATAAACGTACAGAGGCGGACTTTATGCCTTAAGCATTTTCTACTCATCGTAGTTTTCGTTTTTTTTTTTTGGGTTTCGTATACCATCATCATCATCTTCCTGCTCGTGTCCCATGTTACTATACCGTCCTGTCCACCGTCATGCTATCACTGACACCCTTTTTCTATACCGTCCTGTCCACCGTCATGCTATCACCGACACCCTTTTTCTATACCGTCCTGTCCACCGTCATGCTATCACTGACACCCTTTTTCTATACCGTCCTGCCCACCGTCCTGCCCACCGTCATGCTATCACTGACTCCCTTTTTCTATACCGTCCTGCCCACCGTCATGCTATCACTGACTCCCTTTTTCTATACCGTCCTGCCCACCGTCATGCTATCACTGACACCCTTTTTCTATACCGTCCTGTCCACCGTCATGCTATCACTGACTCCCTTTTTCTATACCGTCATGCTATCACTGACTCCCTTTTTCTATACCGTCCTGCCCACCGTCATGCTATCACTGACACCCTTTTTCTATACCGTCCTGTCCACCGTCATGCTATCACTGACTCCCTTTTTCTATACCGTCCTGCCCACCGTCATGCTATCACTGACACCCTTTTTCTATACCGTCCTGTCCACCGTCATGCTATCACTGACTCCCTTTTTCTATACCGTCCTGTCCACCGTCATACTATCACTGACTCCCTTTTTCTATACCGTCCTGTCCGCCGACATGTTATCACTGACTCCCTTTTCCTATACCGTCCTGCCCACCGTCATGCTATCACTGACTCCCTTTTTCTATACCGTCCTGTCCACCGTCATGCTATCACTGACTCCCTTTTTCTATACCGTCCTGTCCGCCGTCATGCTATCACTGACTCCCTTTTTCTATACCGTCCTGCCCACCGTCATGGTATCACTGACTCTCTTTTCATATCACTCCTAACACAGCCCATCTATTTTTTTCTTTGGCCTTCCCCTCCCTCTCACATTTAGGTCTAGAGCATACTCACAAACTCTCTTGTAACAATGTCTCCGGCCGGACCATACTCCTTCGTTAAATTTTAACAGATGTGATTTTGATGCTGTCAATGAAAAACTGTCTGATATTGCTTGGGACGAGGTGTGGCGACACACTATATATAGACACGGATGTTGACAGTAAAATAGAAATCTTCTATAAAACAATTCAAGAAATAATTTCTGAATTTACGCCCCTTTCGCGCATACGTAACCATCGATATCCCATATGGTAAAGCGGTCCGCTGATTCAATGTTTGAAAGAAAAAGTAAAATATCATAATCGTTTAAAAAAATATAGGAATTTGATGGATAAATTCACTTATGAGTTGCTTAGAGATAGATGTGAGTCTATGATCAAAGAGTGTCTCCGGAATTTCAAAAGGAATGCAGCTGTTACCCTACGTAATAGGCCTAAGCATTTCTGGTCATATGTTAATGATTTGAAGTCTAATAGCAATTCACTACCCAACCGTATGACATTAGATAACAAACATGCAAATAGTGTTCAAGAGATGTGTGAACTGTTCGCACAACATTTTAACTCGGCATATGGTAAGTTAGGAGCAGCTCCCAAATCTAGTAATGTAAATACGGATCATGCATGTAATACTCCTTCCCTCTGTAATATAGTTTTATCTGACACGGAAATTCTCAAAGCACTCACTAATTTACACGTCAATAAGGGCGCTGGACAGTACGGAATACCACCTACCTTTTTGAAAAAATGTGCTGTATCTTTACTATACCCGCTATCTAAGATATAATTTTTTTCCCTGAGTCTAGGTATTTTCCCAAGTAAATGGAAGACGGCTCGCATCACCCCGGTCCTCAAAAATGGCGATATCTCTGACGTGACAAATTATCGACCTATCTCCATTCATTCATCCTTAGGAAAAGATTTTGAATCGCTTGTTGTGAAAAAAAATTACTGGCATGTTAAGCAGCAGCTGCAACCTTCACAGCACGGTTTCCTTCCGAAGAGGTCCACTACTTCAAATCTTTTATGTTTTACTAGTGACATAGCAGACGCACTCGACCAGGGGAAGGAGGTACACGCTGTGTACACGGATTTCAATAAAGCGTTTAATCTTATTGATCACAATATTCGCCTAAATAAGATAGCAAATATGGGTATTCTCGGGTCATTACAGCGATGGTGTGTCTATTTGAAAAATCGGACACAAATGGTAGTTATTCAAGGTTTTAAATCTCAGACTAACGTTATACCATCAGGTGTACCACAGGGCTGCACATGGGACCTTTGTTGTTCTTAGTTTTTATAAATGATTTATTTAGCAAGTAAAATAGAATGTAAGTTTAATATGTCTGCAGATGATCTAAAATTGTACCAAACAGTAAACTGTGCTGAAGACACAGTAAAATTGCAAGCTGAAATCGATAAAGTGTCTAGATGGTGTATCGAAAATCGCATGATTTTAAGTGTTAATAAATGTAAGCATATTAAATTTACAAGGAAAAGACTACCCACTATCGCCATTTACACAATTAATAGTGTCCCACTGGAAGAGGTATCTTGGATTCGCGACTTGGGCGTAATTATGGATTGCCAACTTAAGTTTAGACAGCATATCTTCTATATATATGAAAGAAAGTCGTATTAGTTACACTATTTATAACTCAAGAACGGCTGAACCGATTTGGCTGATAATTGGTAGGGAGGTAGGGGAGGGGGGGGGCTTCCAGGTATGTAGGTAGGGTAGGTAGTGTAGGGTTGTTAGGGTAGAGGGTAGGTAGGGTAGATGAATGTTTGTTCTTTTTATGGCAAAACAAAGTTTGCCGAGTCAGCTAGTAGATAATATAGCTCAGAAAGCCTCGCGTCTGTCGGGTTTTGTAACGCGACAACTCAAGGAATTTCGGGATCCAAAAGTCATAATACCAGTTTTTAACTGCATCGTTCGCAGTGTGTTGGACTATGGAAGTCAAGTATGGAATCCTACTTATGAGGTCTACTCTAACAAATTAGAGCGAGTTCAAAAACGTTTTCTGTACCAACCTGAAATGAAACCTCAAATCCTATGGATCAAGGTTGGAATACTTCGGCATGACTACTTTATGCAATAGAAGAAAATCTGCGGATATTGTTTACTTGTTCAAGCTGATCACGCCCCACGTAGATTGTGAGGGTTTACTGGAGAGAATTCAATTTGCTGGTCCACGCCAGAGCAGCCGTTTAAGCAATAGGCTTACTTTTGTGATGCCTCATTGCAGAAGAAATATAAAACAACATGCCCCATTTTATAGAATGTTTTCCAGCTGCAATGGTGTGAGACAGCATTTTGATATTTTCTCTGGGACCTTAGCATCAGCCAAAATTAAAATTAAGACGAGCCTGTGCAGCCATTCGACTAATAAGTAATAATTGGTCTTAAATATTACTTTTAAGCTTATTTATATTTTTTAACTAGCTCACATATTGTGCATGCTGTGTTCACTATTTTAGGGCATGCAGTTTCATGTTTTTATTTATATTATGTTTACCTAGAAGTTATGTAACATTGTATTGCCGGTTTTGTGAACCAAAAATAAAAAATGCGTTCCATTTGCGCCAAGAATATCATAACAAAAAAAAAATACAAATTAAGAAAATATGCGTCACATTCACATCACAACCATGCATAAGGCTTGCGGCTGTTTTGTTGATATTTTCAATTCACCTGCACTTCTGAGAACTAAAATGCTACTGATGGCCGCTACTGGCGTGACCATCCACTGGGCCCAATTCATTTAATTAAATAATTAACCAAGCTGGCGATTTACTTTTATATTTTTAATATTTAAATTTTACTCAAGCCAAGTTGTCATCTTAAAATTGTAGGCTGCGACCGCGCCTGTGAGCGCTGCTAAACAGTTCTAAATGTATTTAAGAAATAAGGTCCGTATAGACCAGTACTGTAAAGTATAACTATTTTTTTAATGTCGCTCGGCAATCATCGCTTTCCCGAATACAAACGAATGCTAATTTCCATGTTTATCAATTATTAGATTTATCGTGTATAATAATTTGAATTCAGAACTAAGTACTTTATTGTTGTTTTGTTTTGATTTCCGTCTGAAATATATAGAGCTGTAAAAATAGCAGCTTTAGCAGCTTTTCTACCAATTTAAAATAAATTACATTATGTTAAAAGAGTATTAACAACTCTATATTCTTCCAAGTTGGTTGAGAGCGTCCGAATTCGGCACCAAGTTCAGACGCTCTCAACCAAAGTGCAAAGGGCAACTGATAGAATCCGACGACTGACGAAACACGAATTTTGCCGAGGGACATTAAGAAATGTTTGTACTGTACAGATCTTTATTTTGTAAGCATCCGATTTGCTAAATTTAGTTTTTCCAAATGTTACAGGTAGAGGGCGCGGGCGACGCGCAGCATACGTTAATGTGAATGCTATGAGCGCAGCCACCCGTCGCGCCCACGACAAGAAGAGGCGCGGCGCGGCCCACGGGCACACTGACGTGACGCCCGACGTGCCCGCCGCGCCCGCAGCACCCAACGTGCCGCGCAAGCAGAGCTACTCACTCTTCTTGAAGCAACGCGCGGTACTCTTTTCTGCCAAGAAGTGGAAACAGTGAAACTCGGTATGGCGACTTGCTACAACATTACTTTCATTCTTTAAAATCTTTCTTTGACTCTAGTTGAGTTCAAGTTATCGGTAGCGAAGTCGCCATTCGTCCGTTTGTTCACTTATTACCTGCCCACCCTCCTCCTTTCGTATTTAACGGTTACTTAATTTATATTTAAAGTATTCTTATTGAGTGAATTATTTTTTATAAACCCCTAGTTTTATTAAATTTGAAGTATCTCGACTTCTAGTCACATAATATATTCTAAGACTTAACTGCTAGTAATTTAATTTAAGTGATCCCCTAAATGTAGCACGGATTCTATGTCTAAGATCTAAGAAAAAAAAGTAACAACAAGCAAGTCGAATTTGTAAAAACATAAGTTTGGATTAACAGTGGGCAATTTTTTTGTTTTAATTGCACGATTTTAGTTACCATTGTAAAATATATTAAACATAGATATGTGTCTAATTAATAACCAATATCATTACAATTTTATTACAGCAGATTTATCAATGTTTATACAGGTGGCCAAAAACTCGTAGATCAAACGCAACTAGCTTTTTGCAGATGACCCCATCTAACTCCTAGTTGCGTTTGATCCACGACTTTTTGGCCACCCTGTATTTGCCCAGGCTTAGCACGCTCCGAAAATGTTAGCTAAGCACAATGTATCATTGTGTGTACTATTTGTCCATCTATTTAGCCTATTCAGGAGAAAATGGTTCTGCGCTATTTTGTATTTCAGATTATAACAAAATAAAGTCATTGCTTGTGGCGGCTTCGTCCGTTGAAATGGAATGAACCAACCAACCTAACCTAGTCAATGGTGCTTGCTAAGCCTACATCTACTATATTTACCTATAATAGAATATTTCCAATGCATGTCTCAATTTTAATGTCTTACCAATGTTTGTGTTGTACTTCGTAGCACGACCATAAACGCATTAATTATAACTTTAGATGATACTAAAATCCTTTTCATTTGTACTATTTTATACCACTAATTAGAAATTTTATACCTCTCAATTATCGCAGATATAAAGGACGTGCTGGCAAGATTCCTGCCCAGCACGAGCACGCTAAGATTCCAGCTGGCGTAGAAGTTGATGAAACTGGAGCATGCCTAAAATTTGTACTCATATATACTCCTATTTCATTACTGATAAATTGTTAGAAAAGCAAAAAACATTTTCTGCCTATAAATATGTGATTTGTATACTTGACACAAGATGGCGTTAAATGTGGCAAAAAATTTTTTTTTTTTTGCTTTTCTAATTATTTACGACAGTTTACCAGTAATGAAATAGGAGTACATAATGACTAACGAGTACAAAATTTTAAGCATGCTCCCGTTTCAACACTTCTACGCCAGCTGGAATTTTAGCGTGCTCGTGCTGGGCAAGAATCTTGCCAGCACGACCTGTATATCTGCGATAATTGAGAGGTATAACATTTTTAATTAGTGGTATAAAATAGTACAAATAGTACCATCTAAAGTTATAATATATGCGTTCATGGTCGTGCTACAAAGTACAACACCAATGTTTTACAAATATTTGTATAAATGCGTGGGGAAAACGATTTTTAGTATTAATGATAATTAATATAATATTCGCATGATTAAAAATAGCGAAGCTTTATGTTCAGCATTCCATTGTGTTAGAAGTGATTATTTATTTATTTTGAACATGTGTATCAGTAGACACTGAACTTTTATTTCTTGATTTCTAAAATAATTTAAATTCAATACTCATGTATAACATGAACATGAATGTAATTTGTACTATTGTGGAAAATAAAAAGTGATTTCATGTCAATTGTTTTTTTCTTCACAAGAAAGTGTCCTGAGGATAGATTCGAGAATGAATGTGGAAAATAGTAGTTTATGAGAATGTTGCATAATAGGGGGTATTAAAACAATGTCCGTGACTACCGCAGGACCACGACGCCAATCGCTTCCATATTTGGTAAATAATTACTACTCAATTGGTACCAATTAGTACTCGAACAACAAAATTGGTACCTTAGTACTTTTCGAGAAAATCGACTTTGAAGTTGGTTCTGCGGTAGTCACGCTCCATTCAGCAGGACCACCTGACCGCCGAAAAAGGGGGCATGCTACAGCTATTCTAAGTATACAAATAATTACTACCCATAAACGTGATTCATTTCGTAAAAAAAATAGAACTGAAACATTTGTATTTACCGAGAAATCAACGATGATAACTTTCGCTCGCTCGTTCAGCAGGACCACGACTTTGAATGTTAATTCCAAGTTTGAGGAGCTTGTCGCTTTCCTCAAACCTACATAGAAAATTACTACCGTGCAAGATAAAATTAGTACCCAAAATTCACAACTAGTACTCCAGTAGTTTACGAGATATACCATGCTATTGGTGGCGGTGGTCACGGTGTTCATTTCAAGATTTCTCTATTAAAAACTTAGTGATTTCTTCCCAAATTTATACAAAAATTACTACTAACATTAACATTAGAAACGGGATATTATATTATTATTTTTTTATGGTTAGTGACCATGACAGTTTAAAAACTTATATAAAAATTACTACTCCTACAGAAGTAATAGTGACCAAAAATTCAGTTACCTAAGTGTAGTATTTTAAGAGAAATTAGCTTTCATTACTTTTCCATACTAAATCTTCGCGCATAACCCGACCAAATTAAGTTGTCAATGGTATTGAGCAGTACACTCGTGCACATAAGTTTATGGATGTCGGAATAGCAATAACAACAGTTCAATATCTATAATTTTTATACAAACTGTGTACCTAGTCACACAACAAGAATTAAAATAACATTTCGTTACCCATGGCCTATAATACCTTTGTTAATACAGTGGGTAGGTAGGTACTCTAATAATTATTTTCCTGTATTGTAAGTACCTACCTTCTGCTGTGTGTTATATGAATATCATTAAAGAGCGATAGGTATTTCTCATTTATTTCTTTCCTACTAATTTACCATTGCTGCGATAGCGAGCATGGGCGTACCCAAGACATTTGTGACAAGACATGATAAATTATGTCATGTCTTAAAATTTGTCTTAAATGCTAGCACGGGTCAAACATGTGACATATTTTAAAGGCGCGACATGCCTTTCTTGTTGCTGCCCGGCGAGCACGGCCTACTGTGACATGGCTTGAGTCACATAATATGTTAGTACTTACTGCACTGTGATGTTATTACATTTTATTATTGTTATGTGATTTTTTACAATAAAACTTAATTTTAAATATGGCTACAACTATTTTAGTTTAACTTATTCGGAACGCTAAGCACGACACAACACAACATTGCCCGAAAGAATGGTCATAACCTCGAGCAGCTGATGATCACTGGCAAGAGGCCGAGGGTCATCAGAGCCGAGCCCGATTAGATGGTCTGACCATATACGTGCAACGCTGAGCACCAAGCTGCACGATGCACTCCACGTTGCCAAGGACAGACACAGATGGAGAATCATCGTCAGAGAAAAGTTGGTCTCCTAGCTGTCACGGGAATCACGACCCTCAGTAATGTGGAACACGATGCGAAGAGGAGGAAGCACAACGCAGTGTAAATAGTGAAGGTGTCCATCAGTACTTAATTTTAATTTCAGATAAACAAGCAACGTTTCATATAATTCCATTAAAGCATACCTGTGATTATTTTTGAAATTAATTTATATACTTACCATAATTATTATCTGCATAAAATTATCATCATGTACATAAGTAGGTACTCCATATTTTTTATTACCTAGGCATAAATATTTTTGAAATTAATATTCTATCTGTAGAAACAAAAATATTTAATTATAACTGTGTTTTACTTTACCACTTGTGTACCCGTCTGTACCAAACACGTATTATTCTCACGTATTATCCTGTAAGTTGTAGAAGGTTGGTATAATGTATTGCGCGGCCGCTTTTTTATAACATTCTAGATTTGGTCAGGTTACCACGCATAAGTATTGTTTTAGGATTATCTCGTTAATTAATTAGTGTACAAGTCTGATATTTCACAGGTATATAATTGAACTATATATCTAATTATTGATATAAGATTCAGTTACCACAACTACAGGAAATTCGGTAAATCGGTCTTCAAAAAACTCAGCTGCGCGCCGTGGCCGGAACAAATTGAAGTTTCATCATAACTTTTTAATTACTTATAGGATACTAATGAAACTTCAGTACCATTTATAGGCAGTAATTACCTACATAATAACGTTACAAGTTAGTCTTCAGACCGCTTATTGGAAGTGCTAGGACCTATTAAAGCATATTTCTATTTACTAAAATAACTTTAAAACGGTGCATTATTGTGGATTTTTTTATTGCGTAACAAATTATAACTAATTAGCCAGATGTCATGAACAAAAATTATAATCATCCGTTTAGTCAATTCCGAGATCCAGCAATCGTGCAAACGTTACCACAGCAGGATTTTAAATATCTTCGCAACCATAGCAAATATACATACAAATTAAGTTGTACCATTTATTTCAAATTGATATCTAATTATTTAGATAACATTTATTTCAACATACCCGTTAGAAAACAAAAGATCTGGCTGCGGTAACGTTACTCCAGCCGGAACTGTTTTTATCAAATAATTAAAAAACTATCAGCTTACCAAATTAATAAATCTGCTTACCAATTACAGAAGCTGTATATCTAATTATCTATTGTACTTAGAAGACGATTTTTGACATTATCTGGCTGTAGTAACGCACTCATTGTAGTATATACCATATTTTTTACAAGATGTGGGGTTTGTAAAGAAGAGATAGAAAACAGTGAAAACATTGTAGCTTGTGACTCTTATGTGATAATGATAAATGATTTATTTCTGTAAGATGGTTTGTACAAACACTTTTACATGTCGATCATATTTTTTAAAACTAGAGCAACGAACGAGAACTCTTGGCAACCAATTTACATGAACTTTTTTGTTGGGATTTACTTTACAAATAATACCAATATTTTTTACGAATCTGTTTATTATTTCTTAAAAAAATACTATTATATCACAACTGCCGCGATACACACAGTGTATGGAGATATCAGGCTTGAGAAATTGGAATTTTAACATGATGTTTTTGGAAAGAGCAAGTACAACATAAAATAGGTACGCGAATACAAAATAAGACCTTATTACTAATCAACTAATTTAGCTATCCTCCTCCTCAATCTTGGGTGCTAGATAGTAGCGGATGTGACCAATCTCTGGAATGCGGTACTCGACAACGAGTGGGACATCGGCTGACATAGACAGTTGAACCTGGAAAAAGTATAAATAATATTAGAACCGGCACAGCAGGGGTGATTGCAGGATTCGGAGTTACGCGACTTTCTATTTTACTTGTGGAAGATCTTTCACTAACAGTAGGACAATTATCATCACCATTTATAGCCGTCACCCACTACTGTTTATAAGCCCCCTTCCACATACGTGCCATGATCAGGGCAGGCGGGCACCCTGACTGTGTAATTGTTTTGATAGCTCGTAGCTCATTTTCTTTTTGACAACTCATTCATTGCGTGTTTTACGGTGTAGAATAGACGGATTTTTGAACAGAATTATGAATAATGAATGCAAGCATAGCATGGGTGCGTACATTCTTTGAAGTTACGTTATTAGGGTGCTGGTCTATGTGAGCCTGGCAATTATGACGATTCCACTAAGTTGAACACATGAGGTTTGAAATGTCTTTATTACCCATAAGAAATGATTTCACTTACATGAGTAATGATTAACTAATTTAAATATAGATTATTGATTTACGTACAGTTTTGGCAAAAAGAAATTACGATATACAAAAATATTCTAAAAGTGAAGGGTAAACGAAAATAAATAACAGTAAGAACGTAAACTTACACAGAGCGCGGGCAACTAGAAGTAGTACGTAATTTTAAGTGTTTCTTAAATATTGACATGGATTTAGCATTTCTCATGTTGTTTGGTAGTTTATTATACAATGCAACACCTTCGTGCATCACATTTTTTTGCCGTAGTTGGTGCACGGTGAGTATAATTGTATGTCACTTGCATTTCCGAGCCTAATTTTGCATACCACTCTAATCCCGCTATTGCAATATAAACTTAATGAGCATACAATAAGGCATAATTTATTTTGGCCACCAAGTGAGAAATAAATTGGATATGTACGCCAAGTATTGTGCCAACGTCAAGTTGCGCCCAAACGCCCAATAGGACATAAAAGATGCATTATAAAAGATGTCTACCTGTGGACTGAGCGACGTGGCTTTGGTGAAGTAGTTGAGATACTGGCACGCGAACGTGAGGGTCACCGGCTCCTCCATCTCTATGACCACGGCCTCTTCCTCTTTGTCGACTGACGCTGTCTGCGCGAGCTTGATGTTAGCCGAGCCGATGTCGCCGGATGCTGAGAATTTCACTCCTGTGGGAATGAGGCAGAATGTTAAAAATATTATGGCTATAAAATGCTGACTTTTCATTACCACACGTTATAACAGCTTTATATGGGTGAAAATTATGAGCACTAAAAATACTCAAGGCATAAAATGATAATGATTGTAAGAGGTGCATCAAAATCTAGTTCTTTAGAATATGGAGGATAAATCCTTACCCTCTTTGGTGCAAGAAATGACCATGGACTCTCCAAACTGTGAGAGATCACGGCAGATTCGCGCGAATTCAGCACTCGGTAACCGAATGGTGCAGCTGTACTCAGTCTCAGGAATACCTATAAAAAATACAAATAATTAGCACAAACTAAGCAAAAACCTCGTCATACTAGCTTTAGGCCGCGATTTCTCTCCAGGGTGAAGGATCCGCAATTTTTCGGAAGAAAAGGTAGCCCACTGACAGTCTGGCATAATGTAGCTTTCTACTGGTGAAAGAGTTTTCAAAATCAGTTCAGTAGTTCCAGAGATTACTTCCTACAAACTTTACCTCTTAATAATATTAGTATAGATATGCACGATTTAAGTTATTTTGAATGTATAAGTCAGTCAACAGACTATGCAATAATTTCTTATAGATTTTATAATATACACTAACAGTAGAATGTTTAGACAAAATGACTTTGAATGACCTATGTTCATATTGTGATTATGAAGGTGCCTTTGCAACACAATAAGCATAAAAAGATGTATAAGGCGTCTCAGAATATTTTCGATTTTGATACTTAAAAAAAAACTCTAGAATTAGTAACTCTAGAAAGTTATTTTGCACTTTTTGTGTTTTGCTTTTGAAGTCAGTTTATTTTTTGTGAAAATGTTTTTATTTCTCTTTTTTAGGGTTCCGCACCCAAAGGGTAAAAACGGGACCCTATTACTAAGACTCCGCGATCCGTCTGTCTGTCTGTCCGTCTGTCACCAGGCTGTATCTCATGAACCGTGATATCTAGACAGTTGAAATTTTCACAGATGATGTATTTCTGTTGCCGCTATAACAACAAATACAAAAAACAGTATAAAATAAATATTTAAGGGGGGCTCCCATACAACAAACGTGATTTTTTGGCCGTTTTTTGCGTTAATGGTACGGAACCCTTCGTGCGCGAGTCCGACTCGCACTTGGCCGGTTTTTTAGTTTTAGTACTATTACCTTTAACTTCATAAAAAAGGAGGATACATCTGGTTTTGGTCCGCCAGCTCGCGAATATGTATCCTCCGACTGCACAGCATGATTTTCTTCTTGTTTACGTCTTTTTAGTTTGCTTTTTAAGCAGTCGGGTTTTTTGATTTTTTAAATTAACTTTTTAATGTTGGTTTTGTTTATGAAAAACAATAGTTAGGAAATGCACACCCTCCAATTCCTGAAACTCATTTAGCCTGGAACTAAAATTTTTAATCACTTGCTGTCCTTCACTTGTTGCCGTGTTATAACTCTTAGAATGCTTTACAACATTCAGTTTGAGTGTCAATGGGTTGTAAACTTTACTTTTTAGGTAGCCATATAGAAAAACATCTGCAGGTGTTAGTTAAATCTGGGCTCTTTGGGCTGCTATATCAAGTCAAGGAATTATCAGCCCTTACTTTTTTGAGGATGCTCTGAGTCTAGCGAGTGATTGAAGATTTTAGTTCCCTAAATGAGTGTCAGGAATTGGAGGGTGCATATTTACAAACTATTTCCAAGTTTCCATTGTATTAATTTGTATTGTATTGTTTATTATAAACTAAATATAAAAACTGCTCTTTAATTTAACAAAAAATAAAAGAGTAAGTATCAAAAATGAAAACCATTCTGTGACATCCTTTATATTATTATATTTACTGGTTTAACTCACCCAAATGCTCAAGATCCAAGTTCATAAGTTTCATCTCATAATCAGACACTTTCTCTTGGTTGGGGCTCTCGAACACAAATGTGACAGTATCAGCATTGTCCTGTGCTTTGATTGTTACTGTGTCCTTGTCTCCAGCACACTTCAGGATCTTTGACATGCTGGAAGGTGTTTACACGGAATTCATAAAACTATCATTAGCTCCATTACTGGAATTGCCACTATATTGTTGCATAAGCTCTAACACCACATAGGTCAAAATTTAGAACTTTTTATGAAAGCAAAAAGCTTTTAAGCAGCACATAACTCAGGTTTAACAAATAAAACTGAGTTACGGTCTGTTGCTATGGTAATACTGAGTTACGTGGTTTTGTTGTGGCTTTTCTGTACAACACTGACATATTATGCGTTGTTTGTATTTTTAAATAACGTGGTTCAAATCCTCGTGTTTGATTTGTCACGAAACGCTGCGCCTTCGATTACCTTTCGAAGAGACATACATAACGTAATATGTCAAAATAATGACTTATGCGGTGTTAGAACTAAAAGGACGATATGCAAGTTTACTACTAGGCCAAGAGAGGCCAGGCTATGAGAGAGACATTTACCCAGTAGTGGGCAAATTTAGGTAGATTTTTAAATAACATGGCAATAAACATTCAAGTTGTGTATTTCTGAGTAATACAAAAAGCTGAAAACAAGCAATATGGAGGAAAATATTAACTCAAGTAACAAGTACAGCTTGTTTTGTTTTCATAGCTCTGATCAATAGTAACTTAGAAATTGTAATGTAAATAATCCCATTAATAAAAATAAAAAAACAGTTTATGTACATCTTGACTATTTGTGCCTTAGGGATAGATTTTATGTTTAAAATGTATCTAAAATTGATAATTGAACTTACCTTCCTAAGTTCATGCCCATAGAGATATTTCTATCACATCTGTATTTGTCGAAACCATCAGATCTAAGTGTGAGGGACACCAGTGACACATGGGAGTTGTCCATTGCCTGAAAAATATAGCCAATTTCAGTACCTGTACCAATTTGAATTTCCTGCCAAGCACAGGATATTATGGTCACAGGGTCATATAAGTTACCTACATTATGTTGGTGAAATAACATTTCAGTGATAAAAAAAATTATAAGATCATTTTGATGGAATTTATTGACAAATTGTAACCTGTACTAGAGGTATTTATAGTTCTCGCCAAACTTCTTGGCGGCCCTGAAGTTCGCTAAAATGGCTACACACAATCTCATACAAAAACAGCACCGTTTCGTGCCTTGCGTCTAGAAACGCAAACTTCAGGGTGGCCCAGAAGTTTGGCTAGCACTATAATTGGCTGCCTTGAACCTAGGCAGGCTCTGTAGATAATCTTGAAAGCATTTGTATTACGGCTGCAGCTTGTTAATTATTCATGACCGTACCTGCAATTGGATTCCATTGTCGTCGCAGTCAAATGTAGCCTGAGTGAGCAGATCCTTGATGGCTTCCAACACCTTCTTCAGAATGGCGCTACGCAGAAGACGTGCTTCAAACATATTCCTGTAAACAAGGTTTAATGGCATCAATGCGTCTGTTCTTTTCAAATTGGGTATCTACAAGTGCAGGTAACTTATTGGAACAAAAGGGAGGAAACGAGACCAAGATCACAAAAAAACGGTAACGGATTTGCCATGGTGATATAGCACTCGAAGCCAAAGTATTGCGACTTTTTCAACACAAGACTAAATAAACACAAAAGAAATACTTACGTTTGTGTATAATTAACCAGTAAAACAGATCAAAAACTAAGGAAATAAGGCACGATGCGTCTATGTCGCTGACCTCTCTCACGAAATAATGACATGACAGCCGGTCGCGGGAAAAAACGGCGCGAAAAAGTGAAACGTTGTGGGAACGTCAAACAAACAGTTTTAGAACAGTTAAAAAACTACATGTCTAGCATTAGAAAAGAACGTTCAGCATCCCGTCTTGTAAAAAACGAGTAAAGTAGCAATAGATGCTTATGCTTAAAATGTCAAAAGATCTACGCGTTTGTGTTTAGAACGGAGAAACCATGACCTTTCGTTCGGAAACCAGTAATAATAATCATTCCTTTGAAAAACTTGTGGCATTGTCGGACAGTGATGGGATTCGAACTTCTTGGAAGCTTTATATTGTGCTATTTGAATTAATTGCTAAATACCACTACTTAGATCTACATATATCTAATGGTGTCTTTAGTGAAGAATCGCCACCACTTCGCCAGCCACTAAATAGGTTGACTTTGTTATAGACCAAACCAAGTGATTCATCATCAGCCACTGCATGTATTGTATCTTTCAATGTTCCTACTGCCGGGACACTTTCTGTGTGTGTGAGGAGATGGGCCGTAATCCAACAAGCGGGCCCAGTGTAATTTGGTGGATGGGTGGATGCCACATGTCTTTGAATTTTTGGTTCTAGGACATGCCGGTTTCCTCACGATGTTTTCCTTCACCGTTTTGAGAGCAGTGATGGGTGATGAAATAATTTACACCAAGTAAAGCGCCTGCCTAGGTTCTAACCCACGACCTAGAACTTGTAAGTCGCGGCCGATACCACTGGGCCATCACTGCTCACCAAGTGATTAATACGGCATCATTCATTGCCCGGGCAATTTGAAAAATGCTCGGGCAATTTAAAAATGCCCAATATGAGTAGGCAATATGATAAAAACTATTGAAAATTTTAAATAATTAAATTGACCGGGCTTTCTGAATATTGTCTACCTTTATTGGGCCAGGTAATAAAAAGATTTTTTTTTTTTCATTATTTTAATGCTGACATTGGTTTTAACATAGAATAGGAAATACGATTACTATTTAAGCAGCAATGTCAACGGAGCCCCGCTGCGTGGGGCTCATATTTCTGTCTGCAGGGTCTAAAGTAACCTTATCTAAATCAGTGTCAGGGTGCCCTAAGCTCCCGAGCTCGCTTTGCTCGCTCTTTGACTAATTCATTGACCTATCGAATTGCCCAACCGTTACATAGCAATATTCATAATGACCCGTCGACCCGTCACTGGTTCCGCCTCGTATCAAACACTTTGGGAGCACAGTACAATTAAATAATAAACTCGGAGGCACGGAATCAACATCAAGCAGATAGAGTATCAAAATCAATTTAATAAAAAAAATCCGACTGCTTATAAAGCGAACTAAAAAGACGTAAACAAGAAGAAAATCATGCTGTGCAGTCGGAAGACACATTTTAATTATTCGCAAGCTGGCTGACGAAACCAGATGTATCCTCCGACCGCACAGCATGTTTTTCTTCTTGTTTACGTCTTTTTAGTTCGCTTTATAAGCAGTCGAGTTTTAGATTTTTTTAATAAACTTTTTTATTTATAACTTTTTAGTTGATATTTTTTTTTAAATTAGGTTCATATATATATTATATATTTATTATATTTTTTTATATATTTTGAAATCACCTCTTAAAACCCTTTATTTTGATCCCCCACACGATGGGTTTGGGAGAAAAACAATTGGGCCCCCACTATATAGTGCCCAAAAGCCGCCATTTTTCTATTTTCCAATTTTAATGCAGCCAGTGACACTCGCAGGGTTAAGACGAATCGATTGACGTAAGAACCATCAAAATCGGCCAACGCGTTTGGTCTCTGGAACGCCACATAGGAACAAAGATACATACATACATAGACTGATAAACACATTACTCTCCTTCGGCAGTCGGGTAAAAAAATAAGTGCCAGAGCTGGCTGACCTAACTACCTTTTTAAACATGTGGAAATCCTCATGAATGTCCTCCGCCCCGAGGTGAGCGAAGGGGTCTGTCAGACTCTAAAAAGATTTTCACTTTTAGTCAGTTGGAGTCTGAACTCCTCAGGTTTAAGTCAAACCTGAGCAATAATAATGTAGTGGGCCAAAGGTAGCTGCAGTGTTCTGCTGCTACCTTTGGCCGGGGCTCTAGAGTGCCTGTGCATTTTGACTTGCCTACTTGACTACCAGTGCCAGTATCGTATTTAGGTCAAGAGGACCATGGACCGGGGCGGAAGACTGCAAGCCATCAAATCAAAACACCCCTCTATAGCCATACAGTGCTGCCTAAATATGCTGATGTTGGTTAGCGCATGACAATTTTGTATCGAAAACATACAAACATACAAGATACGCGCGAAAAACATAACCCTTTCCTTGCAGCCGGGTAATATCATAAACAATTATTGTTATATGGGTATCTTGCTTGCACCCTTATGGCTTGGTGACTCGCCACTATAGTAAATACGTGTGACCACCCACTAGGTTCGGCAACTCTCTCGGCCGAGAGATCATTTACCAAAGATTACTATTATATACTGTCATTTACTGACTCGCCACTGTACGCGTTAGGTGTAATCACAGAGTTAATTGAATATTCGGTGTAATCAACGCATTACTTGTGCAATCAATGTCAATAACTACAGAAAACTAACTTCATTGTGATTTGTGGTCACATAGATGGCGCGCACGCGGCGCACGTAAAAGTCGTAGTATATCCTCTTGCCCATAGATGTCACTTTTTATACACTACTAGGGGTGAGAATTTTCTGTTGTTTTTTACCCGACTGCCGAAGGAGGGTAATGTGTTTATCAGTCTATGTATGTATGTATGTATGTTTGTTCCTATGTGGCGTTCTAGAGACAAAACGCGTAGGCCGATTTTGATGATTCTTACGTCAATCCATTCGTCTTAATCCTGCGAGTGTCACTGGCTACATTAAAATTGGAAAAAACAGAAATGGCGGATTTTGGGCGCCATTTTGTGGGAGAAAAAAAAATTTTTTTCTTCCAAACCCATCGTGTGGGGTATCAAAATAAAGGGTTTTAAGAGGCAATTTCAAAAATATATAACACTTATATGTTTAAATGTACCTAATTCTAAAAAATAATAACTAAAAAGTTGTAAATAAGAAAAGTTAATTAAAAAAAATCAAAAAACCCGACTGCTTAAAAAGCAAACTAAAAAGACGTAAACAAGAAGAAAATCATGCTGTACAGTCGGAGTCTTTTTTTTTATACAAGCACTACTCTTCGAGTCTGATGCCTCATCTCGTAACTTATTGTACTTATAGAGGGTCTTTCAACAAGGACGGGTCGATGTTAAAATTGAATAAAACAAGATGTGTGTGAGATATTAACGAAATTTATTTTTTATTTAAAAGGCCCATTTATGCCAATATGGATGGAATATGACATCGTTCAAATGTCCGCCGCGGCTTCGTATGGTGGCACGAATCCGAGAGGTCCAATTTTTAATGACTCTGCTGCATAGATCGAGCGAGCGCTACAGATCAATGATAAACAATTTCTTTTGGCTTGAATTGAACAATATGGACGTGAATGACATGTGGTTCCAGCAAGATGGCGCTACTTGCCACACAGCGAACGACACAATCGACATTCTGCATGGACGGTTTGAGGGTAGAGTTAGAGTTCCGCTAGAATTATTCTTGTGGGGTTTTCTGAAGTCGCAGGTCTATGCCTAGGGGAGAGAAGCTAGGGTATGTTTTGGTGGGAATCGCTGTTGGTGAGAACAGCATTACCTATAAAATGCCAAAAATACCTTCTGCTGTACTCGTGGCGGAGTACCGTATAAAGCAGAGCCCTAGCCAGTCCGAGTCATCCACGTCCCCGTCGTTCTCCCTGGGACCTGCTGCAACCGCGCCGCCGCGCGTCCGCCACCCCGAGTTGCAGCTGAGCTAACGGATGCAGGGCGAAGGGCGAATATTCTGCGCCTTAAAACAGAATCGTCTCACTAGGGAGGATACCCGAAATAAAACCGAGCACATCCGAAGGCTCTGAGGCGGCAGCCCCGCTATCGGATTAAGGCACAGTGGGCTAATCACCCGCTTGCCCGACAATAATTGATTCCTGAAACCGAAACAGAAAGAAACCGGACCGATCTTTTACCGACGACTTTTGGCATGAAAAAACGGACACGAATTGCTTATTGGAACGTACGCACGCTTAGCGATGACAGCCGACTAGCCCAAGCAGAAGCAGTAATGCTTAGCTACAACTTGCAGATACTCGGTCTAAGCGAAGTAAGGAGAAACGGTTTTGGTGAGCTGAGAACGTCCGGGGGCTTGACTTTGCTGTATTCAGGTAAAGAAAGTGAGGAAGATGTGCGCGAGTATGGCGTGGGGCTCCTCCTTTCTAATGCAGCTAAGAATAGCCTCTTGGACTGGAAACCGATCTCAGACCGGATCATGTATGCCCGTTTCAACTCAAGAGCCCGGAAGATCTCCATTATCCAGTGCTACGCCCCAACCAATGCATCAACAGAGGATACCAAGGACGACTTCTACAATGCCCTCAACGCCACCCTTAGGAGCATCAAAAAGCAAGACATCGTCATCGTCATGGGAGATCTGAATGCAAAGGTTGGGAGTGTTAACACTAACCGCGAGCGGCATATGGGTACACAGGGACTTGGAGTGTGCAACGGGAATGGGGAACGATTTATCGAGTTTTGTCAGAACCACGACCTTACCATCGGAGGAACATTATTCATTCATGGCGACCACCATAAGTACACGTGGAACTCACCCGATGGGGTCACCAAGAACCAAATTGACCACCTCGCCATTAGTTCCAAATGGCGGTCTTCACTGCTCGATGTCCGCAACCGCAGGGGCGCCGATATTGATAGCGACCACCATCTGGTAGTTGCTGAAGTCCGGCTCAAGGTTGCAGTAGCCCGTGCGGCTGGAGGACCTGGCAAGATTGGAAGAAGGTTCGATGTGAGCAAACTGCAAGACTCAGACTCGCGTAAAACTTTTCAGTTGGAATTGCGCAATCGCTTTTCTGTACTCGATGCTGCTACGGACTCATTAGACGAGGAGTGGAACCGCATCAAAGTGGCCTATACAGAGGCCAGCTCCGTCGTTCTAGGGCACAGATCGACTCATTCTCGGGAGGACTGGATGTCACAACGCACGTGGAACCTGATCGAAGATAGAAGGAATCTTCATCTGAGACTGCTTGAGACGCATAACGACGACATACGTGCAGACATTAACACGCAATACCGTCAGAAACGCAAGGAAATCTATCGCAGTACCCGCAAAGATAAGAGACGGTGGGCTGATGGTATTGCTGATCGTGCTCAACAAGCTGCAAACGCCGGCAACTTGGAGGTGTTGTACAATGCTACCAAAACCTTGGCAGGTAACAGCAGGTCGAGGAAGAAGCCGCTGAAGTCCAAAGATGGTCAGCTCATTGTGACGTCAGAAGGGCAGCTACTTCGCTGGCGTGAACACTTTGAAGAGGTCTTCCGTTTGTCAGCTACATCGACGCCTGACGCGCTGCAAGTCAGTTCCCCACCATCCCAGCTCCTCAACATAAACACGGAACCACCGTCAGCCTCTGAAGTTGCGGAGGCAGTCCGCTCTTTGAAGACAGGCAAAGCACCAGGACTCGACCTGATAACTGCGGAAATGCTACAAGCCGACTTACCCACCGCAGTCGACGTCCTGACACCGCTCATTGAAAAGATCTGGATCGCCGAAGAACTCCCAGATGAATGGAACAAAGGCCTTCTTATAACTGTTCCTAAGAAAGGTGATCTTAGCCAGTGCGATAACTGGAGAGGTATAACGTTGCTCTCGATTCCCTCTAGGGTTTTTTGCAAGATCATCCTAGATAGAATGTCGAAGGCCGTGGATCCTCTTCTACGCAAGGAGCAGGCTGGTTTCCGCTCGAGCCGCTCCTGTACGGACCAGATCAACACTCTCCGTATCATACTGGAACAGGCATCAGAATGGCAGAGGGAGGTTTATCTAACCTTTGTAGACTTCGAAAAGGCCTTTGATACGCTGAAGTGGTCTAGTATCTGGTCCCGCCTACTGGACATTGGAGTGCCGCCGAAAATAGTCCGTCTGTTGCAGAGTATTTATAAGAAATATTCCTGTAAGGTTACTCATAACGGCCTAATATCGGATGACGTAACAGTGCACGCGGGTGTCCGCCAAGGCTGCCTCCTGTCGCCGCTCCTCTTCCTAGTCGTTCTTGATGGAATTATGCTTCGCATCCATGATAACAGGCGCCGCGGCATAGAGTGGGGATTATCCAACGTCTTGGAAGACTTGGATTACGCCGATGACCTATGCCTGCTGAGTCATACCCACGCCGATATGCAAGCAAAGCTAAACGATCTACGTCAGGAAGCGGCAAAAACGGGGCTCAAAATAAACATCCGGAAGACCCAGGAAATGAGAACTGGTGTGAAGAACCATTCACCGTTGCTGATTGGCACAGAGGCAGTGGAACGCGTCCACAAATTTACATACCTCGGGAGTGTCGTGTCAGAGACTGGGGGTAGTGAAGAGGACATCGCTTCACGGATCGCCAAAGCCCGAGCAACCTTCGCGCAGCTGAGACCTGTTTGGCAATCGCGGAAACTGACCCGTAGGATTAAACTCAAAATCTTCGGGTCCAATGTCAAATCCGTGCTGCTCTACGGGTGCGAAACGTGGAAGGTCACAAAGGACATCTCACGCCAAATACAAGTCTTCGTCAACCGCTGTCTTCGTCGCATTCTCGGAATTTACTGGCCCGAGACCATCTCCAATGTAGAGCTGTTGGAGAAATGCCACGAGAGCCCGATCGACCGCCAGATCAAGCGTCGCAAGTGGAGATGGATTGGCCACACGCTCCGAAGGGGTCCCGATCACATACCCAAGCAAGCTTTGGACTGGAATCCCCAAGGGAAAAGAAAGCGTGGCCGTCCCCGTCAAACCTGGCGTCGCACCGTGTTGGCAGAAGCGACGAGCATCGGAATGACATGGAGCGAGGTGAAGCGTGAAGCTCAAGATAGATCGCGATGGAGGACATCTGTGGACGCCCTCTGCCCCATCTAGGGGTTATAGGACATTAAGTCAAGGTCTATGCCAATAAAGTGAACGTTACCCCAACAGGAAAGTTACTCCTAGAGTGATATGAGTGGAACGTATACTTAGTGCGTAATCTGCTATGCATGTGCGCCACATAAAAAATAAGTGCGTGTCGTAGTTTTTGAAAAAAACCGAAATAACGATTCCTGCTAGGGTAACGTTGTTCCAGCAGGAAAATTCTAAACGAATGATCGGAATGAGAAATATTGTGCATGGGCAGAGAGCTTATAGTTGTGCAAAAAAGTGCACCGAAAATATAACTGGTGCGTCATCAGGTTTTCGAGTTATTGCATTTCCTGCTGGAGTAACGTTTTGAAGAATCTTGTATCTCTAAAACCATTGTACGTGCGCCTGTAGAATAAACATACACGAGTAGCTCTTGATATGTGCGTATTTGTGCCGGAATTAGTTTTAAGGAAATATTTATAATTTTCAAGTAAATGCGCTTTTTAGAAAACCCGAAAAAAGTTCGCAGTGCCTAAATGAGAAAACGTATAAGCTCGCTGAAAACTGTATTCAGTCCATCTTGACGCTTCTAATAACCATAAAAAGTTTCAAAAGCATACATGCTTGCGTTATCGAATAATATTGCTAAAAGTCAAAACGAGGTTGTCATAACTTTGACGGCAAAATACAAGAAACTGACTCAACCCAAGATAGGTAGGTGTAAACCACAAGTATGTGCGCTTAGTCAAAAATATATACTGAAAATATTCAGCTTGGAATGTTTCTTATTTAGTAGATTTAATGAAAAAGCTAAACATGTAAACAAAGGCTGGTTATCCGACCAAATTCAAATGACTACGAAAAAGCGACGGATTCATACATATCGATGACCTTCTTAATTGGACGTATTAAACCTAAGCTGTTGTCCGTACAGTCGCGTTCAAACTTTTGTTGGTAGAGTCTGGCAAATGAAAGTAGACACTCGAATTATTTGCAAACTTTTTATATGGCAATGTTATACTAATGACAACATCAATTTTTGGTGATTTGTTGTGGTCTTGATAATAGCATTTATTTAAGTGAAAAATTAATAAAACAGTTCAAAGTGGATTACGGGAGATGTCGTTTCGCATGATGTCTAAATATCAAGAAAAACATCAGGAGAAAGATTGCATATAAAAATAACCAAGATTTGTTACGTGTGTTGTTAGATTTCATAAGTTATTATGACGCTAATAAGTTGAATAAACCAAAATTATTACAGAATACTGTTGTTTTTTTTTTGAGATTGATACATAATATCTATAATATTACCTACCTCAATTACCTATTGTATTTTTATTCAGACGAAATAAAATAAATATTTCTAAAGTATCAAATTAGGTTATTCCAGATATTTCATACTAGTTTTGGGGTTGCTATGCTGATATTTTTTAAATTTTCCGCGCTTTTTCAGTCTCTACTTTCGTTTGCTAGACTCTATGACCTAATTTTGGGGACTAATTTAAAAAATAGTTAAGTAGTTAGTTAAGTTCAATCAAATTATTTGTACCTTGTGTAGTCATTATTATTTAAAATCACATATTTGTTTTTCATTTACTTAAGTACTAAAATACAAACAGTAAAATTGGCTTTTAATTTATGAACTTTATCTGTAGGTTCTTTTTTGTAGTCGGTATTCATCCCACATAACTTGAACGTTTTTTTTTTAAAACAGCCTCCATCTATTTTTTGTTCTCTAAAGTACTTTTTTCTATTAATATTATAAAGGCAAATGTCTGGATGTGTCTTCAAAATACCGAATATATTTTAATGAAATTTGGAATAAAGAAGATGGGTTATAACTTGGCACTACTTTTTCTAATGTACTTACCTAATCAAGTAAACAAACAACAAGACAGCTAGTAAAATATAATCCAATAACAAGTAAATTTTTCTATAACTTTTCTACCTCAGTGTACTCAGGCACAACACGCTACAACCGGTTCGTGAGTAAAGTTAAGAAGGTCATCGATATGTATGAATCCGTCGCTTTTTCGTAGTCATTCGAATTTGGTCGGATAACCAGCCTTTGTTTACATGTTTAGCTTTTTCATTAAATCTACTTAATAAGAAACATTCCAAGCTGAATATTTTCACTATATATTTTTGACTAAGCGCACATACTTGTGGTTTACACCTACCTATCTTGGGTTGAGTCAGTTTCTTGTATTTTGCCGTCAAAGTTATGACAACCTCGTTTTGACTTTTAGCAATATTATTCGATAACGCAAGCATGTATGCTTTTGAAACTTTTTATGGTTATTAGAAGCGTCAAGATGGACTGAATACAGTTTTCAGCGAGCTTATACGTTTTCTCATTTAGGCACTGCGAACTTTTTTCGGGTTTTCTAAAAAGCGCATTTACTTGAAAATTATAAATATTTCCTTAAAACTAATTCCGGCACAAATACGCACATATCAAGAGCTACTCGTGTATGTTTATTCTACAGGCGCACGTACAATGGTTTTAGAGATACACGATTCTTCAAAACGTTACTCCAGCAGGAAATGCAATAACTCGAAAACCTGATGACGCACCAGTTATATTTTCGGTGCACTTTTTTGCACAACTATAAGCTCTCTGCCCATGCACAATATTTCTCATTCCGATAATTCGTTTAGAATTTTCCTGCTGGAACAACGTTACCCTAGCAGGAATCGTTTTTTCGGTTTTTTTCAAAAACTACGACACGCACTTATTTTTTATGTGGCGCACATGCATAGCAGATTACGCACTAAGTATACGTTCCACTCATATCACTCTAAGAGTAACTTTCCTGTTAGGGTAACGTTCACGCCAATAAACCACATTCGACCGTTGCCCTGAAAGCCAACATAACGCAGGCCATCGCTCGGATTCAGCCGGATTCAGCTGCGGGCAGTGCAACCCCTTCTACCTTACATAACAACAGATATACAGGGCTTCAGGTTAAGTCGACATAGATCAGTGGATAGATAATGAAACGTAGATATTTTAGCAGCATGACGTGGTAGACACTTTTATAATATTTCTGAAAGAAAAATATATTTTTTACAAATATGTTTCATTTTATAACTATCAATCGTTTACTACGACCCAGTTGGGTCAACTGCAATTTTAGTGTTGGTAATAATAAAGCGAATAAAGCTACACACTACACACGCTCGGATATGGTACGGCCGGACTAACTCCACCCACAAATCCTAGTGTTGCCGTATTTAGAACATTATTTTCCATTTTTAGGGTTCCGTACCCAAAGGGTAAAAACGGGACCCTATTACTATGACTTCGCGATCCGTCTGTCTGTCTGTCTGTCCGTCTGTCTCCAGGCTGTATCTCATGAACCGTGATAGCTAGACAGTTGAAATTTTCACAGATGATGTATTTCTGTTGCCGCTATAACAACAAATACTAAAATCAGTATAAAATAAATATTAAAGGGGGGCTCCCATACAACAAACGTGATATATTTGCCGTTTAAGGGGTCCCGTTTTTACCCTTTGGGTACGGAACCCCTTAAAAATATGAAGCTAGGAGCATCCCAGCATTTGAGCCCCAATTTCGATTGAGTAGATATTTGGTAGGTAAGTCGGTGACCTAAAGACGGAACTGTAACGTAATTTTAAACAATTAAATGGATTTTATAACTCCTACTTCAGTTACTATCGTCTAGCGATGGGCGTTGAATGAACGAACTAGTTAATTCGACCGTCGACGTACAATGAACGATTCGACGGTTCAACGATAATCAACGAACTAGTTGAATTCGTAGACGGCTAAACTGAGACTCGACTACGTTCATGTCGACTTGTAACGCGACGACCGACGCGAGAACTTAGTTGGGTATTACAAGTTCATACGTCCGAAAAAATAACAACAACGGACGAACATCGAGCAAATTAATTTGAACTCTAACTCTAGAATTATAGAGTTGATATTTCTATAGGCCCAATGCTATTTTGGAGTTAAAATGCATTGTGTATGTTAAGAAGTAAAGGACGCCAATAGTTTCACGTGTGCAAGCGATGGACCTATTGAACGATGCGACGTAAACCGGTTTGTACTTTTTAATGTTCAATCGGCAAGTTGAAAGTTGTCGTCGATCGTCGAACCGTCCGTCCGTAGACGCCGCGCGTCGTGTCGTCGCAAAGTTTATAAAGAACGTCTACTTAACAAAGTTTACGTTATAAACTAGTCCATAAATTCAACTAGTTGATCGACTCGTCGATCAACGAAAATGGACGGTCTAGTTTCGTTAACGAAAATTACGTCGACGACCCAAATCTCTTAGCGTCCTATTCTGGGTTCGTTTTTAGACGTTGTGATCTAGGGATGGTGCGTATTTACTGGTACAGGTATAAAAACCCAGTACCAGATTATCAGTACGCAGACCGGGTATGTACAGCTGAGACCCGGTCCGTACCCGATAGGTATAATGTCAAGCTACGCACCGAACTAAATCGTATTAAATTACACCACTCACCCGCCACAGAATACTTGTCGCATCGGGTATGACGTCATACCCAGTGCGGCGGGTGCGGCGGCGCAGTAGTTCACCACTCACTCGCCACAGAATACTTGTCGCATCGGGTATGACGTCATACCCAGTGCGGCGGGTGCGGCGGCGCAGTAGTTCACAATTCACCCGCCACAGAATACTTGCCGCATCGGGTATGACGCCATACCCAGTACGGTGGGTGCGGCGCACTGTGGATCGAAAAACGGCTCTAGAAGACATAGGAACTTAAATTTAAAAGTGTCGGTTTTTTTGATTGAAATGGGTTCTAATAGCCAATATCATACTTATATATTTCATAGGACGCAATCTGGTAGGCAAAAGAGCAAGATTTATTTTTTTTGCAAAAAAAATGTATGGAGCTGATATAAAAAATGCATAAATCTCCGGAACCGCAAGACTAACCGTAATATCCTTGCACACGGTTATAGAACTATTTATTTATGATTTTTTGACATACTTCGTATGACGAGAAAGACTGCGTTTTTTTTTTTTTAAATCCTCAACTTTTTTTACCTAATATATGCTATAAATAGAAATAGACGTGTTATGTGATGTGTCTATCTAACTTAAAAAAAATATTTAAAATTATTAAAGATATTTTGATGTTTATTAACCGACTTCAAAAACGGAGGAGGTTCTTAATTTGTTTGAATTTTAGTGTATGTTTATTCAGAGATATCTTCGCCAATTATTAACCGATCTTGATGATTTGTTTTTTGTTTGAAAGAGTATGGTCCCGGATTAGTTCCAGTTAAATTTGGTAAAGACCTGTTGAATAACTTCGGAGATATTCAATGGAACTCTTCAATAAATGACGGTAAACCACCATAGATTGCTGCAATCGCATGTCTGTATATTGTTAACACCATTTCATAACATAACATCGCACCAGTAGACTCTGAAGGGGTACGCAGATGTGTACAGTTCACTCTTCTACACTCTCATTTCATCAGTTATGTTCAAGTTCCCTGTTATTGGGGTTATCTATTTGGGCATAGCATTTTTGTTTATTAACCGATCTAGATGATTCGTTTTTTGTTTAAAAGAGTATGGTCCTGGATTGGTCCCAGTTAAATTTGGTAAATATCTGTTAAATAACTTCAGAGATATTCAATGGAACTCTTCAATAAATGACGGTAAACCACCATAGATTGCTGCAATAGCATGTCTGTATATTGTTTACACCATTTCATAACATAACATCGCACCAGTAGACTTTGAAGGGGTACGCAGATGTGTACAGTTCACCCTTCTACACTCTCATTTCATCAGTTATGTTCAAGTTCCCTGTTATTGGGATTAGACATTTGAGCATATCATTTTTGTTTGAAAGAGTATGGTCCCGGATCGGTCCCAGTTAAATTTGGTAAAGATCTGTTAAATAACTTTGGAGATATCCAATAGTACTCTTCAATAAATAACGGCAAAACACCCAAAATTGCTTTAATCGCATGTTTGCATATTGATTATAATTCAGAGTTTGGGAGATAAGTGATGTATATTGGAAATTAAAGTTATGATGATTTACCGTCATTTATTGAAGAGTTCCATTGAATTTCTCCGAAGTTCTTCATCAAATCTTTACCAAAATGAACTGTACACATCTGCGTACCCCTTCAGAGTCTACTGGTGCGATGTTATGTTATGAAATGGTGTAAACAATATACAGACATGCGATTGCAGCAATCTGTGATGGGTTACCGTCATTTATTAAAGAGTTTCATAGAATATCTCCGAAGATATTTAACAGATCTTTACCAAATTTAACTGGGACCAGTCCGGGACCATACTCTTTTAAACAAAAAACGAATCGTCTAGATCGGTTAATAAACAAAAATGCTATGCCCAAATAGATAATCCCAATAACAGGGAACTTGGACATAACTGATGAAATGAGAGTGTAGAAGGGTGAACTGTACACATCTGCGTACCCCTTCTGAGTCTACTGGTGCGATGTTATGTTATGAAATGGTGTAAACAATATACAGACATGCGATTGCAGCAATCTGTGATGGGTTACCGTCATTTATTGAAGAGTTCCATTGAATATCTCCGAAGTTATTCAACAGGTCTTTACCAAATTTAACTGGAACTAATCCGGGACCATACTCTTTCAAACAAAAAACAAATCATCAAGATCGGTTAATAATTGGCGAAGATATCTCTGAATAAACATACACAAAAATTCAAACAAATTAAGAACCTCCTCCGTTTTTGAAGTCGGTTAATAAGCATCAAAATATCTTTAATAATTTTAAATATTTTTTTTAAGTTAGATAGACACATCACATAACACGTCTATTTCTATTTATAGCATATATTAGGTAAAAAAAGTTGAGGATTTTTAAAAAAAAAAACGCAGTCTTTCTCGTCATACGAAGTATGTCAAAAAATCATAAATAAATAGTTCTATAACCGTGTGCAAGGATATTACGGTTAGTCTTGCGGTTCCGGAGATTTATGCATTTTTTATATCAGCTCCATACATTTTTTTTGCAAAAAAAATAAAACTTGCCCTTTTGCCTACCAGATTGCGTCCTATGAAATATATAAGTATGATATTGGCTATTAGAACCCATTTCAATAAAAAAAACCGACACTTTTAAATTTAAGTTCCTATGTCTTCTAGAGCCGTTTTTCGATCCACAGTGCGGCGGCGCAGTAGTTCATAGAGTCCGTCCAACGAAAAAAGTCCCGCGGAAATACACGGAACTAACAAGATTTGTTAGAGGATAGCGTACAGTCGCATAGAAACTAGCGCCGCATCTACGGACCTTCTTTCGTTGGACGGACTGTAACGCCTGCGCTCGACCGCCCGCCATAGAGAATACGAAGTTACCCGAAAGTTACGGCGCTTGCCGAATACTCCCGATCGAGCCCGTATTGAAACGAAAAATTTTAGGCATACCAAATAATTCGTTGATGCAAATTTGTTCTTTATTTATATTTTAATAAGGAAGTAAATTGCGTATTAATGTTAAAGATTATTATTTATTTTGAATTACTTTTTCTAGAATATGGGTTCTAAAGACGCTAATAAAGATAGAGGTGATTTTAGAATACATGAAAATATTTTAAGATATTTTTAGGTATAATGTACTTGAGTCCACAATAATAATATTATTATTTTCAATTCTTTTTATTTTTATGTCAGTTCACTTTCACTTGTGATGGCGGATTGAACTATTGGCCTTGAAAAAAAATTATCTAAATTTTTCAATGATCGTTCGATCGAGTCTCCAAAAGGCTCCGCTAAGGCCAGGTCTGAACATACCCATATGTATTTTGATACTGGGTTTTAGTACTGGGTATATGGCCATACTATGGGTATGGCCGGCCTTTGAGGCCGGGTATAGAATGTTGCAGGTATATCTCAAGCCTATTGTGATCTACCGAATCTGTATAAATGTTCATGAAACAAAAATAACCGGCCAAGTGCGAGTCGGACTCGCTCACGAAGGGTTCCGTACCATTATCGCAAAACACTGCATAAAAATCAGGTTTGTTGTATGGGAGCCCCCCTTAATTTATTTTATTTTAATTTATTAATTATTATTTTTTGAAGTAAATATACAACTAAACATTCTGTGAATATTTCAAGCGTCTACCTGTTGCCGTTATTAATATCGAGCAAAAAATGTCAATAATATCACGTTTGTTGTATGGGAGCCCCCCTTAAATATTTATTTTATACTGTTTTTAGTATTTGTTGTTATAGCGGCAACAGAAATACATCATCTGTGAAAATTTCAACTTTCTAGCTATCACGGTTCATGAGATACAGCCTGGAGACAGACGGACAGACAGACAGACAGACAGACAGACAGACAGACAGACAGACGGATCGCGAAGTCTTAGTAATAGGGTCCCGTTTTTACCCTTTGGGTACGGAACCCTAAAAAGACCTCTTCTTAGTCTGCATTATTGTGCAACTTCGGAACCCAATTATTGCGCATGGACCAACACGCACGTGTCCGGTTTTTTCTTTAACAAACAACTTGATTTTGCGGTTTGGTACGGAAACCTTAATGTGCGAAGTGCGACACGCATTTGTCTGTTTTTTTTTTTTTAAACTTTACCGAGCAATTCAACACCCAGAACAAGGTCTAATCGCGAATTCGCGACCTATTGCAAATTTTGCTGCGTAGACAGGCCAGAACAAATCTCCACCTAGCCTTTTGAAATTCTAGGATAGATATCAGAGACGCGATCTCTTCAGATGGTACTATGATTGTACAAATGGCTATTCAGGCCTATGACCGCCTATGCTTAAAACAAATTGCGGCCCCTTTTCGTATGGCACCCGTGGCCTTGGCAACCCCTGCCCCCCCACCACGCTACGCCACTGGGTTCAAGTTAACTAAAATAACACAAATGATTAAAAACAATAAAAAAGTATATATTTTCAGAACCATGAATAAACAAAAAAGAGTAAATAATAACAATTGCCCAAATATTTACCTAACTAAAATAACATTGCTTATTTTATATGAACCCCAATATTTAACAAGACAGCTGAACTACTTGATCATCGCCAGGATAGCATGGTAATCTTAGGCCATACTTTGATATTATGCCAGGAGGTAAGAATCTTCCGCCAAGGAAATGTTTGGCACCCTCTAGGAACTTGTCTTGGGCACATAGTTTCGGCGCCGAAAGTGAAATTAGGAGAGAAGGTTTGAGAGTCTTGCCAGTACCTGGACCATTTTCTACATCCCATCCGCTGGGAATATCCACACTGAAATAGACATATGAATTATTCAAAATAGGCTGGAAATAAAGTAATAAGGAGATTTTACTTCAGTCTTCAGTTGCATTCTACAGCTGGACTCCTACCACAATAAAATGCCTCTTTCTTTCAAGAGATAATACTGATAGATGTACAATATTTACCTGCAAACTAGCAAACTACCCTCAATCAGGGCATTCATAGCAGGCACCATTTCTTTTCTAACTGGCGGCTTGAAACTGAACCCAAAGAGAGCATCTACAAGTACTTGGTATTCATTGCTCAAGTTTTGTGGTGGAGGCAGTTTTTCAACAATATCAACCCCAAATGCTACACATTGGGACAGAAGGTTCGCATACAATGGTTTTTCAGTACGCTTTGGGTAGTAAATAGAAACTTTGTATCCAAATAGTGTCATGTGACGGGCTGCAACTAGACCATCTCCTCCATTGTTTCCTGGTCCACAAATGATTAGAGCTGATGGGTGCCTGCAAACAGATTTTGGGTAATTTTATATTTCAACAAATGGGATTCTAAAATAATTGACTAAAATGTGCATAATCTACTAACGTAGCTGGTGGATAAACTCGTGCAACAGCTGTAGCGACGCTGAGCCCCGCCAGCTCCATCAACTGGTCAACACTATACTTGTATTCATTAAAGAGGTCCTCATCCAAAGCAATGGCCTCCTTTTGAGTTAAATATCGCAACCTTACGTTACTGCAATATTTTGCTCCTGAAGCCATCACGCCGCCGCCCCAAACGTTAGTTACACGCAACTAGAACCAGAGAAAATCCTCAAAACATGTAAAGTTACGTGGTAAGAACGAGCCGGTAATTATGCAAGGACCATACCAACAACGCACTACTAATAAGTCGAAAAAACATTTAGGTACCTAAAGGCACACCACTGGGATATAATAATATTACTAACTGTTCAATTAACTATTGCAGTAACGAATTCTTCTTTATTTATATAATTTTTGAGAGATTTAACGAAAACAAATCGGCAAAAACAAAACTTTCACTCTTTCAGTATTACTGACACTGACAGTGACAGTGCAGCAGTGATGGCTGACGGTATCACCCAATCATCAAAGAAGTAAATTAAACGTTTATTACTCACACATCACTGTCAGTTGGCGTTATTTGTTTTTGATTTTTGCAATTATTGATTTTTGCTTTGGATTTTGAACAAGCCATCATTGATCTCTGCGGAAAGTAATACACAAATGAGATAATTTAACACACTTTTTTGACTGTTTTATTTCAGTCCGATTAATATAGTTTAACTTAGATAAAGTACCTATGGATGTAGCCATGGCGTGCCATGGCGCACATGAAACAACAATAATTATTTCTGGTGTTACAACAAGAACACTACAACCCACCATCGCACTGACACTTATTATCTATAAATAACCCAATTCCTTGTCTCAATAAACACATAATATTTCAATTTCAATTTATTCATCAACAAACTATGAGTACTCCTTAATACTACCACATAACTATAGCAGGTGAATGAAGCGCGCTGCAGCAGAGGGCAAGCAAGACCCAGCCCTGCGCTAGGAACTAACCTGTGTTACAGGCACTGGGCACCTACTCCACCGTCATACTTGCAGCACACTTACAAACATCGAGGTAGCATACAGAGATTAAGACTCGCTGATGTCCCAGCTTACGCAAGCCTGTACATAGGGAATCAGTATATTAATATTAATGTAATTTAAACTCACACGATCAGCTCCACCAACATTAAAGTAATTTAAATCTAGCCGAACCATATCCAAATGAATTCAATACAATTCAAATAAACAATACGATACAACAATACCACGAAATCACAGAAAATCAAACACGACCGAGCTTGTTTGTCAAACTTGCCATACATTAGAGTTTGACAAAGAACAAAAGCCGGCCATGGTGACAAAGACAAAAAATAATCTTTTGTCCTTATTATTTACATGGGGCTGCCAACTATCGATCTCGCTCTATCAATCAAGCTCATTTTATGGCGAAATCTATATCTAAGTAGTTTAAAAAAACCTAACGTTATAACGAGAAGAGGTGACGCTCTTGCCAAACGCTTGAGTGAAATGGAACTATTAAAAGCGTAAACTGTCATGTTGAGTTGTTGACATTTGACACATATTTCTTTGTCATTTTGGGAATTTCGCTCATCCGTCACAAAAATGGCTGCGCTTAGGGTATTCAGTCGTAATTTGCCGTATTTACGACAACAATTTTCCGCATTATTAGGAAACACGTCGCCATCGGTGAAATTCATTTGTGTAGTAGTTATCATAGGGTATATTCTCTCTTTTTCCGACGATGTTGTGAACGTTCTCAGTGTCACTCCAGGGTATTTGTTGCCACCTTCGTTTCAATTGTGGTCCACTTTCACGTTCTGGTTTCTCGAGATACATTTGTGGGAAGTGATCATCGACATTGTGACAGTGGGACTATGTGGGAAACTAATAGAACCATTATGGGGTCAGATGGAAATGATGCAGTTTTTCTTTCTGACAAATGTTGGTGTAGCATTTCTGACAACGTTCTACTATTTAGTGATATTTGCGTGCACAGGACACACGTCCTACTTGTTTGATATACACGTACACGGGCTGGCAGGGTACCTGGCCGCGGTGAGTGTAGCTGTAAAGCAGATAATGCCAGATCATCTGCTGATAAAAACACCATTAGGTGCGAATTGTTTGATAAGTATTGACGTTTTAAACTGTTGTTAATGTTATCATATAGTTTGGGTAAGACTAATTGCCTTGAAAACAATTGCAAACATTATTTATTTGAAACCAGTTTTGCTCCATTAACCAACTAGCCCATTAATTCATAAGCACATCAAATTCAATTTCATACACTGCTAACAACTAAAGTAAATAGGTAGATCTTGTTGAAAGTAATAACAATTCATTCCCTCCAATCATAACAAGTCATGTGAAATTTCAGAATAGACAACATCAAGTTTTGTTTGTTTTTTTTTTCAGGAAAGTTGACAAACAGATCATTGCCTCTACTCATTCTGATAGCAGCTATAATACTATGGGCTATTGGAGCGTTGGAGGGCACATACCCTTGCATGTGGGGCAGTGGAACTATCCTATCCTGGATATACCTGAGGTTCTGGCAGAGGCATAGCAGTGGAACTAGAGGAGATATGGCTGATAATTTCAGTTTTGATAAGTATGTTATTTCTAATTAATTTTAATCTTTACCTCATGACACATACTGTTTTTAATAATTGAATTTCACAGTAGGTAGGTAAAATTTTACCTACTGTGATATTCCTGTATGGATTCTGGCAGATGCCTACATACATAACTGTGACTGAATATGTGAACAATACCTTTATTTTTTTATAATACTCATTCAAATGAATTGTGGGTTTGAATCCCGCATGGAACAAATATATGTATGGCCTACTGATAGTTTTTCTGGATCTGGGTGATGGTGTTTGTGAGTTTAAATGTTTGTAAATGCAACAGCTTAAAAAACATAAAAAAAATATGTGTTTCATGCAACTAAGTTAATCATCATCGTCTATCAGAGAAAAATAATCAATCTTCAATATTTTTCCTGTGTGGTGTATCATCAATGCAAAAAGTTAGCTTATCTTTGTATTAGATAAGAATTATAATCAAACCCATATCTACTTCCTAATATTCACAGTATGTACACTAAAACTATTCAGGAGACACTTAAAAAGAATGTTACGTACCATTATTGCAAAAAAACAGCAGATCACGTTTGTTGTATGGGAGACCCACTTAAATATTCATTTTATTCTGTTTTTAGTATTTGTTGTTATAGCGGCAACAGAAATACATCATCTGTGAAAATGTCAACTGTCTAGCTATCACGGTTCATGAGATACAGCCTGGTGACAGACAGACAGACGGACCGTGGAGTCTTAGTAATAGGGTCCCGTTTTTTACCCTTTGGGTACGGAACCCTAAAAAAATGGAAGGCATTTTGTGAAGAATAATGAGCTTTTGATTTGAATCATTTTGTATCACACACTTTATGCCTTTGAGTAAATATTTCAGGTATCATTAATTATCTTAGAACTTATGGGATTGAATTTAATTTAAATTCTTAATTAATTTCTTAAAATTAGAAGACCGGAAAACAAGTGATTCTATAAGAATCTATCTATATATATAAAAATGAATCCCTATTTCCCTTGGTCACGGCATCACGCGTGAACGGCTGGACCGATTTCGCTTATTCTTTTTTTATTGTGTTCGTTATTTTTAGGAGGAGGTTCTTATGTAGGGTAGGGTAGGGTAGAGTAGGTAGGGTAGGTAGGGTAGAGTAGGTAGGGTAGGTAGGGTAGGGTAGGTAGGGTAGGTAGAGTAGGGTAGGTAGGGTAGGGTAGGTAGAGTAGGGTAGGGTAGGTTAGGTAGGGTGGGTAGAGTAGTGTTTGGTGTTTTTATGGGTCAGCTAGTTATAATATAATTATAACACGTGGGTATTGAGAATTATACCATGGCTACATACTATTAAGATAATAAGTATGGTACAAGCCTATGTGATATTCCAGAGTATAATCTATCTCTGTCCTAAATTTCATTCAGATCCATGCAGCCGTTATGGGTTGATTTAGTATAAAACATCCAACCATAAAAAAATTTGTATTTAGAATATTAGTAGCATTATATTTGCAATTTTTTTGATAATTGGAACTATTGAATCATTCCAGATGCCAAGCTACAGTATCAGGTCAAAGATAGTTTTACAAGATAGTAAAGTTATTTGATTCCTAAAATAATAAGTTATAAGTACTTAATTTTTTTCAACAATGTGCAAATATTGTTATTTTAAAATTGATTAACTATTTAGAAGGGATCCATTCTTATCCAGTACAACAATCTATTTTGTTAATCATGCAGAAATACAAGTCATCTAACCTAACCTTTTCCTAATTTTGTAATTGGCACAGCAACCAATTTCCTAAAAGAAGCAGCCATTTTGGTCTTGCATGCGGTTTTATTTTTATTATTGTTTAATTTTTTGCTTATTTCTCGTGTCTCTCGTCTTGTCTCAAATAAAAAAATATTTTTTTTAATTCTATCTTAGATTATAACAGAAAAAAAAAGATTCTATGTTCGACTGTATGCTCTTTTTAGGGTTCCGTACCCAAAGGGTAAAAACGGGACCCTATTACTAAGACTTCGCGATCCGTCTGTCTGTCTGTCTGTCCGTCTGTCTCCAGGCTGTATCTCAGATAGATGATGTATTTCTGTTGCCGCTATAACAACAAATACTAAAAACAGTATAAAATAAATATTAAAGGGGGGCTCCCATACAACAAACGTGATTTTTATGCAGTGTTTAGCGATAATGGTACGGAACCCTTCGTGTGCGAGTCCGACTCGCACTTGGCCGGTATTTTTTTTATGTATATGTTCATTGATTTCTCCGTCAATTACTGCAAACCGATTTTGAAAATAATTTTAGTGTTTGAAAGAGAACTTTCTTGAGGTGGTCCCATATAAATTTGGTAAAGGTCTGATGAAGTACTTCTGAGATGAATACAATACAACAGAAGTCTTCAGTAAAATAACACTCCTTCGGCAATCAGGTAAAAATCTCTCAGGATTGCTGCAATCACATGTCTGTTTATTGTTTACACCAATTCATTTCATGAAGGCGCTCAACGGAACTCAAGTTTCATTGAGTCATTATGGGCATTCTAATTACCTTCCTATAAAACTTACCCATTAGATACCACAACTAAAAAGTGAAACAGGTAAGTATAAAAAAAAAATCAAAAAAAATTATACATCTTCAAAAGCAAAATACTACATAACAACAAATAGGTACTATACTACTATATATACTATAAAACAGAATAAAATAAATATTAAATTGCAGCTCCCATACAAAAAACGTGATATGCCGTTTTTTAGCGATAATGGTACGGAACATTATTTTAAGTGTTTCCTGAATAGTTTTAGTGTACACTACGCCGTGCGCGAGTCCGACTCGCACTTGGCCGGTTTTTTTGAAGTCGTTAAAAAATACAACCAACTTCCAAATAAAAACACTACAAAATGAAAACTGGCTTAATTTTTTTTCAGCAAACTTTGTTTTCGTTCCCTAGCAATATAAAATTCAAAGTGCAATATTAAAACTAGACCAATTGATAAGAATATTATTATTTCAACACGGTAGCCGCGTCATTGATCGATTGGATGAGTGTAATGTGGTAATATACATAGTAACCTACTACTACTGTCTTCTAGTAATTTGAAAGATAACTAGATGTTTTGATAGTGACTAATACTTGGTATCAATACTTGACTAATTTTATTATCATTATCAAAGATCCAAGTGGTTGGCTGGCTGAAGATTGATTGGGATAATGCCAAGAAAATGATGCTGATTCATCATAATCATAACAAAAGCTGATCAGATCAGGCTCACCAGATCTACAGGGTGTGCAAACAATTATGGATAAAAAAAAAACAGCGATAGCTGGGGATAAAAGTAGTAAACAAAAAAAATATTTTATGTTCTCTAGGTCCTACTGCAAGTAATCCCTGCAAGTAATTTTTCCCCACCATATTGCAAATTGCAAGAAGTAAAACTGTACAGCTGAAGCTGATCAACAATTTGAATAGTTATGCTAACAGCTCGTGTCGCCCGCTGCGTTTTATGGAACCCGAGCCACATATGTTTCATAAATGACACCTTATCATTGATTCACACTAACCATACTTGTTTTTCACACATGTTCAAGTTGTTTAATGAATTTGCAATTAAACAACTTGCAAAAACAATGAAAAAAGTGTGTACAAATGTTTCATTATTTCACTTCAATATGAAGGTTGCTACATGGGAATAGAATTGCCTTCAGCATTGAAATATATATAGAAAAAAAAAAGTTAATTAAAAAAAACAAAAAGCCCGACTGCTTGAAAAGCAGTTTTTTGATTTTTTTTATTAACTTTTTAGTTATTATTTTTTTCGAATTAGGTACATTTAAACATATAAGTGTTATATATTTTTGAAATCACCTCTTAAAATCCTTTATTTTGATACACCACACGACAGGTTTGGAAGAAAAAAAAAATTGGGCCCCCACAATGTGGCGCCCAAGAACCGCTATTTTCCAATTTTCATGTAGCCGGTGACACTCGCGGGGTTAAGACGAATCGATTGACGTAAGAACCATCAAAATCGGCCCACGCGTTTAGTCTCTAGAACGCCACATAGGAACAAACATACATACATACATAGACTGGTAAACACATTACCCTCCTTCGGCAGTCGGGTAAAACTGTAGGTGGTAGTTTTGTTGCAGTTGTGATGTAATTTATACCAAACTGAAAGGTCTTATCAAAGATTTGAGTGCATATACTTTCTGGAACAAATAAATAAATAACAATACAAATAGCCAAGTCAGAGGCCTATGGGGTTCCCAGAGGTGACTTAATTAACTCTGATACCAGAGGTTGCCACACGTCCTCACACGAAAAAGAGAAGATTGAAATTATAACAAACTTTTCTTTGTAAACTTTGCAGTTTCTTCCCGACGGTTCTGCAGCCAGTGGTGCGGGGTATCCTAGGCCCGCCGCATCGCTGCCTGGTGCGGATGGGTCTCTGCAACCCTAGTCCACGTCGCGTCCACCTTGCGTTGAGCCCTAGAGGCGTCACCATTTCGATGCCGGGCGTCGAACCGCAAGACATGGAGAGGCGAAGGTAAGTTTCTAAAGTTTTTTGTTAGATTTCATAGACACAGTCCTCTGGGTAATTTTGGGTCGCAAACAGTGCCAAACCCTTGGTTTCATTGATTTTCCCTGAATACTTTGCGCATCCCTAACTTTCCCTGATTTTCTAGAATGTGGATACCCTAATAAACATCTTGTTCAGATCCTTTTGCTGTTGTTGCAATATGGCTTTTGTTAATTCATTGACTGAACATTGCATTATTGGATAAAGGCAATGTAAGATATTAGTCCTGGTTTTTAAAGCTACTGTAAAAGCTTATCTCAAAATAAAGTCTTAAATAAAATTATTGTTTACACTCTGGTTGTTATGATTGAAGTCCTCGAACTCTACTTACAGACTTAAAAGAAAACGAATAGCGTCAATCTAATATCACTGATGCATAACGAGATGACGCATCGCAGGATGTGAAGAATCTCAAACTGTTAAATGAAAGAAACAACCAATCTGATTAAAGCCCAGAGGCTGATTGCAGATGTAAAATGAGAAAAAAAAAAAAAAAAAAAACTTTGGTTGTTATGATGAATACATCTAATAAGATTACTCAGTTGGCTATCAGTGGATTTGTTAAAAACTTAATTAACGTTTAATAACATATTCATTTTGGCTTATAATTATGACTCCATCACGCGAGTTGTGTTTAATTCCTGACAACCTTTTCAGACAAATCGCGCTCAAGGCGTTGAGTGAGAGATTATCGAAGACTTCCGAACAGACGCGACAGAAGAACCTATCGACCAAAGTGAACATGGACGCCGTGCGCAAGGCCGCGTCGCAGGTGACGCCCCCGTTCCCGGCGGACGCGGCCCCCACGGCCCCCACAGAGGCCACGCTCGTGGATCTCACGGACCCCGCCCCGCCCACCACCACCAAACAATCATGATCCGACCAGATTCTAACATAAACAAAAGGCTGTTCACAGAACCAATGTAGAAATAGGTACGGTTGATTATTAAGAGTGCCTGACGATCTCAAACATTACAAATTCCATACTGTATTAAATATTTTATCAATGAGAAGTCTGTCAATTGGTGAGTAATTGTTATCATTGAGCATTTCATGGACATCACACGTCAAATGTGCATTTCGATTCGTTAGTGTGTAAGCTATAGCATTTCTGCAGTGGCACTGTGAATCTATACGACATAGTATTCATTTTATTTTTTCGTTTATAAATCCAATAGTTATGGTAACAGTTGAATGTGTGGGGTATAAAAAAAAGTAAATATTTTTTGCAGATTTTATTGCATTTGTTGATTGTGTCTAGCTGAGGAGTGTGAAAGATGTGACATATTGTAAATATAATTGATATTGATTAGTGTTAATTAATTAAATAAATATCTAATCACTTCGTAAAGATTTTTATTGCTTTTCTCTTCAAATTTTACAAAATTTTCATGTCAGATCAACAAAAAAGGAATTAGGAAAAGTAGTCTTATTTAATGAAGGTGGAGTAAATAAATATTATTTTATTATTTACATAGATATAATTGAGTTTGCTATGATGCCTGCCGGGTTCTGCAGATATACAAGGTACTGCTTATACCAACATATGACATAAATAAAATGGGTTACAAGTTGGTAAAAATTGCACTTTACAATAGAATAACCATTTGCTAACTAATCAGCTTTCTAAATACAACAGTAACCCCTAATAAAGAGTAAATATATTTAACATTACATAAATATTTATACTAATGTACAGAAAATTGAAACATAAAATCTATTAGCTGAAGAAAAAAATAAAATAAAAATACTATTCCATTAAAAAATAAACTAATTTTCATACTAGTACAATGCAGGACATTCTTGTGACCTTGTACAATATGAGATTATATTCACTAAAATGTGATAGAATCATTTTATTTTAGCTACAGTAGTTTATAACTACTCCTTGTTTCAATAATATGAATTAAGTTTTTTAAGGCGACACTATTGGGGCTGATTAGGTCATTACACTTTGCATAACATGACTCACGATGTTTCACAGATAAATAACATAAGATAACACTGTAATCACAGACTGCACGTCAAATGCAAAATCCAGTTAGTACACAGTACCAGAGTAGTCTGGCCAACGAAAGCGTGATCTGAAAAACGCGGCAAATTCAAAAAATCTTAATGTGGTATCACCAACTATACCTCTAGTTAAATGTTTTGATACTTGTATTATGTGTATTTATTATAATTTATTTTTTGATTTTATTGGCCCCGTTTGGTGAAGTGTGACGGAGCCGTGACTGTCATGGATGTGAGTTAAAAAAAGAGCATGTAGATTTATTTATTAGTATGTACATAATAATATTATAATCCACTTAATATTTAATTTATTAATTACTTAATCATCATACTCAAAATCAGAGTCCAAAAATTCAACCTCTCAGGATTCATCTGTATCTGCATTATCATCTACACTTATTATAATTTTTTCCAATACTTCATCTGTTATGTGATCTCTTTGTTTATATTTATTTTCCACATTTATTACATGGTCCGTCAATTTTCTTTTCTTTGCCAGTCATCTGTAGTTATTCGGCCAAATGAGAAACATTGAAACATAAACATAAGAAAAGGTATCATCATATCGTAAATATATAACAATCAGCCAACATGGATCAACATTACCAAGTCATACTAACAATCGCAATCACAGACTTTGACAGCTTAATAGTGTTGCCATATTAAAACTTTGAAAATACCCCAGATCACGCTTTCGTCGGCCAGACTCTAGACATGGCACATTGAGTTAGAAAGACATGGTCACACAGATAACACTCTTCATAGCCGAATCTTGTCTAGAACTCTATGTACCATTTTAACAATCATGTAACAACTGCATGAAGACTTATAACGTGACAGCTCTTTTCTTGGAGACCTCACAGAACACAAACCTCACAAGTTATTAGTCTAACAAGTGATAATCACTGCAGTCAAGTCTAATACAGGGTCGTACCATCATTTGCAGATTACGTCAGTACAAAATAGCAAAACACTTCACTTATTGACCTGCCATAGGAATCTATGGTAACCCATAGTCTAGATACCAATGAGTTTAACGAATTCACAGTTTTGTCTATGTCCACGAGTTGTCAGCACAGTGCAGTAGGTGCTAGGTGTCACTCGCGCTCACGCCACGAATAGCGGCGTTTGTACAAGGGCTACCTATAGTAGTGGTGCTGGTTCTGTGGCGGCCATTGCTGCACGGGCACGCCGGCCTGCTGGTAGCCGTCTGCCCAGCGGGCAGCCTCCCCCATGGCGTTCACTGAGCCCATAGGGACGGATGACGTCATTGGAGATAGCCCTGATACGTTTGTTGACATGCTGCCACCTGGAAGTAGGGAGTTAGTTTTAGTCATGTTTTATAAGGAATTTAGGAACTTTTTCTTATCAAGAAGCTCTTGCAGCAAATAAAATTAACTCTGCAACTAATTTGACTTTTGTGAGGCAAACAATTGAAGTAAAATGGTGTTTTACCCCAGTTTTTTTATTTGTAGTTAACTCAACCAATAGTTGCTAACCAATGGTTTAATATTTTGGTAAAACGCGTTTATTTATTCATCGTTAGTCTAACAAATGGTAAAATAATTAACTCTTCAACTTATTGGACCATTTGTGATGAAACCGTTGGGTTACCATATTTAACCGATGGTTTAGTTAACTAAGGATCAAAAAACTGGCCTTCCTAAATTCGCCTGTCTTCTTTAATCTCTCTTATCTTTTTCCAGTTCTATGTTAACCAAACAAGAATTTGTTAAGAGTAATTTTCGTCAAAATTTGCGTCTGCGTCTATCTTCGTTGATCCGAGAAGACTCTGACATGGTCATTATTCAGATAATTATATAATTTAATGTTAGTAGTAGGTGTAACTCACCCGGTTGAACATAAGACGGTGGTGCGGAATACGGTGGAGCTTGCGTGTAGTAAGTGGGCGGCGGTACGCTCATCGTGTGCGCGAGCACTGGCACCGACGACACCGGCGGCAGAGACGGCGGCGGCACGGGCTGCGGCGGCTGTAGTTATATTTACAGTTATATAAATACTAGCTTTGTCACGCAACTACGTCTGCGTAGCTAATGCTAAACAGGCTATTCGAAGTGCTAATACATCTCGAATAGCCTATTTTTATAACTTGCAATAGTATTCTAGGTATGTGGGTCGCCTTACTTGAGAAATTATTGGTTTATCATACAAACTACCACGCCCCTTTCCACCCCCTTAAGGATGATTTCCAGATAAAAACCTATGTCCTTCCCAGGGCCTCAAACTATCCCTACACCAAATTTCATCTAAATCGGTTCAGCGGCTTAATCGTAAAAAGGTAACAGACAGACACAGACAGAATTACTTTCGCATTAATAATATTAGTACGGATTAACAATATAGTGAAGTAAATACTAAAATCTGCCAATCTTCAGTAACAAAATCACTTATATCCGATACCGAGCAAAGACGTACCGCCAAGCGGCCTATCCGTGTTCCGGTACGATGCTCGGTGTAGCCACAAGAGGAGTTGGGTCGGGATAGTTGTTCCACTGCAGGCTGACCAGCCCGACTCGCGTTGTTATGGGCCTATCGGGGGGCTGGTCGCGGGATCTGAGGCACTTTGCGCCGCTGGCCAACTATCGAAACATCCCGGGATGCGCCATCGTTCTGGTTGGCTACCAGACGAAAGTGCCCGTTGGACATTCCGGGGGGGTCGGGCGTCCCTGCAGTCTCCAGACTAGTCCCCTAATGATTCTTCGTCCTGCCTACGCGTGTCTGAAGGTTGCCAGCGTGGAACCTCATCTCACTTCCTTCTCCTCACATTCCTTCACTCATAGCAATAATGCCAAAGAACAAAAAGAGAAAAGCTGAACAGCGGCAGCACTCACTCTCACAAAGGTGAACCTCAGCAACATTCAAGGTCTGCACTCCAACCTTATCGCAGTCCATCGCCACCTTGAGACTGAGAAACCAGCACTTTTATTCCTTACGGAGACACAGACCGGATGTCCGTCGGACGTGGCGTACCTATCTTCAACAAATTCAAGCCACGTGCGGGTGTATGCATGTACGCCCGTGACGACTTTTGCTATCGGCGTCTCCGTGACCTTGAAGACTCAAACTACTCAGTGCTATGGGTGGACACAGGTCTGGATAAGATTATCTATGCCTGTGTCTACCGATCGCATAGCGGTGGTCTGGAGACAACCAGGATCACACAGTACCTGAGTGAGGCAGCTGATGTGGCCCAGCAACGATACCCTTCCGCCCAATTGGTGTTATTGGGGGACTTTAATGCCCACCATCAGGAGCGGGTCTTCCCATACCAGTGCACTGACCATGCTGGACGGGAGATGCGAAATCTTTCGCTATCGCTAAATTTCACCCAGCTGGTGCAGGGGGCTACGAGGGTGCTGGATGTTGATTCACATACGGTCAATTGCTTGGACCTTCTGCTGATAACAGATCCAGACCGAAACTCAGAGTCGATATCATCACCTTGGGTAGTTCCGACCACTGTCTGGTGCAGTTTTTATCCGTCTACTCCCCGCCCGAACCCAGCCTGAAAGGCACCCGGCGGGTTTGGCGGTACATGTCAGCAGATTGGGATGCGATGCGATCTTTCTTCCCATGCTATCCTTGGCGGCCCACTTGCTTCTCTTCGGATGATACATCGTCATGCGCTGACGCCGTGACTGATATGTTGCGCCAGGAGATGGAGTAATACATTCCATTCTCTGACGTAACGCTCTCCAGCGTTGACCGACCATGGTTTGGTGCCGAGTGCAACCGCGCAAATGCGGTTAAACACAAGGCGTACCTGGCATGGCTCGACACTCGAGTGCACAAGGCAAATGACGTAACTCAGAAGAAGAGAGCCTTCAACAGGGCTGCCAAGTCCTGCAAAAAGGCGATGCGAAGGGCACGGTTTGACCATTAGTCTCTGATCCCGACACGCCGATATCGCTTTTTGATAGTGACTGGAAAGGTGCCGAAGGCTTGGAAGCAAGCTAACGTTCAGCCCGTGCCCAAAAAGGGTAGTCGGGCTGACCCGGCCAATTACAGACCCATCTCGGTAACGTCTATCCTCTGTAAGATGGTATGGGATGGAAGTATGGAACGCGTGCTGAACAATAAGCTCCTGGCATACCTAGAAGACAACGACATCCTCAGTGATCGCCAATACGGCTTCCGCCGAAATCGGTCAACTGGGGATCTTCTAGCGTATGCCATTCACGTCTGGGGTGAGGCCATCGAAAGGCACGGGGAAACGCTTACTGTCTCCCTTGACATCTCGAAGGCTTTCGACAGGGTCTGGCATGAGAGCCTTAATGGCAGACCGAAAGAAGGAAGCTTATTCCTTTCTTCGGTCTGCCTAGTGGTCTGTGTGACTGGATTGCTGACTTCCTGAGGGATTGGTCCATCCGAGTGATTATCGATAGCTGCTCGTCCAGTCAGTTAGGTATTAACACCGGGGTCGGTGCTCTCGGCTACACTGTTTTTGCTGCACATTAATGATCTGCTAAAACACGGAACCTTTGGGTATGCAGACGACAGCACGGTTGCTGAGTGATACGTGTCCGGCGCACGGGCTACTGGGTCTGAGGTCTCTCCGGGAGGCCATGGTTGAGCGCTTGAACCTGTCTTTGGACGTCTCCGAATGGGGCGATTCCAATCTAGTTAGTTTCCAATCTAGTTAGTTTCAATGCGATTTTGTTAACTGTCCTAATTGTGTAAATCTCTCTATAACACTGAGGTTTGCTGTAAGAGAACCAAATTATGGGTTAAGCTCGCCTTTGTACATAAGTTGTCCTTCTGTATTTGTATTTGTTTGTTTTGTGTACAATAAAGAATATGAATACTCACAGGATAATAGTTATAGTAGGCGTGCGAGTCAGTCTGGTCCTGTATGGGCACGGTGATGAGGTTGGTGCGCGCGCGCGGCCGCTCGGCGCCGGCCGCGTGCGCGTGCGCGTGCGCCTGCGTGTGTGCGCGCGGGTCGTTGGCGGACGGCGGCATCTGCAGGGGGAATATGTGTTATATGGGGAATGGACAACAGAAACACTGTATGTGACATCCACCAACCCGCACTGGGCCTGCGTGGTAGATTACAGGCCTTACCTTCTCACGTGCAGGCCACACGCACAACGGACCAGATGGGAGTCTAAGTGCGGAAAAAGGGGCCATCTATCCTGATATTGATGTGACATTTTGTTTGATACTCGTATTAATGATTTCCACTCTTAAGGTTGTCCTAGTCGATCATTATTCCATACAAACGTAGTCTGGCGTAGTCACTGTTTGACAGTGTACGTTCAAAATAAAAAATTATATCAATTTGTCTCATCATTATCTAGCCCTGTAAGGAAACAAAAAAGAAAAAAAAAAAATATTTGAATGTTATGAGCGTCGAAAAGTTCCATATTTCAACACATCTTTGGGCGCAAATAAATACCAAAAGACGAAGAAAAATTGTAATAGTAGTTTTTTCATGATATCCATAATCCCAAAGGTCTGTTTATAAAATTCCGCGCGGCCGTTTTCAACCTCAATTTCGCTACAAACTTGCAAAAGTGCTAATTCGTACGCGAACTAGCTTCTTACTGCTCATCACAGCATCTATCTCTTTCGCACGTGTTGTCGGATGAGATAGCATGCATTTTAACCCCGCGTATAACAAAATAGTTCGTGCCGTCGACTAGAGCAACCTTAAGCGTTTGGGTGGACATTAGGTGGATTATATGTGGTGGCTCACGTATAATGCTCATTCAGACATCACTCCAACTAGTGCCAAGTGCCCTTACTTACAGCATGCAAATGTCATGACTTTATGAGTAACTAGCTTCTGCCAGCGGCTTCGCCCGCGTGAATGTCGAAAATTGTCCCGAGGGAACATATTCCCGGGATAAAATGTATCCTATGTGCTATTCCTGACTATAATCTATCTCTGTGCCAAATTTCATCCAGATCCGTTGAGTAGTTTTTGCGTGAAAGAGTAACAAACATACATCCTCACAAACTTTCGCATTTATAATAGTATTAAAGTAAAACATAATAAGTAGGATTAAAGTAAAACATGGCTATGCGCGCTAATTATTAATCTGCAACAACTAGCTTTGAAGAGTTTGGCAGTCGACGTTTGAAATGACAGCCCAATTAGTCAATAAGGCCCTACAACCACTTTAGTGCCGTAAAACGGTAACTACTAGGCTAGTTTAAAAGGTTTAAAAAAAAAAAAAATTGTTTGTGTCATTATCATTATTTTCGAAACAAGCCTTTTTCATGTAACTAATTAAAAAAAATAACAACACGATATAATTTCGCAACTTTTGGATACTCCTCCAAAACGACTTGGATCTTTAAAAATATTTTATACAGTAGAATTGATGAAACAGCATATGTAAATCAAATAATATTTTCCAAACAAAACTGTTCAAAAGGATATAAGTTTTTAAACTGTCATGGTCACTAACACTAACATTAGAAACGGGATATTTACCATGTTTACTGTTGCAAGCACCATGATCACGGATAAACTGAAAAGTCATTGCAGATGGGTGTTTATGAGGAGACAAATCGGTCTACCCTCTTTCTTGTTCGTTTTTTAACATGGTAAATATCCCGTATCTAATGTTAGTGTTCAAAAGGAGGTTCAATATTGATATTTTGGCTCCGAGCAGGCGCACGGCCAGTACTGCGTTAACATTGGGGCGTATATATCGCCTTAAACATGACAAGTAAGTAACTCAAACTGATGAGGCAAATACTAACGCTGTCGACGTGATTGAATTTTGATCAAAACATTTTTAATCATCGATACGATAAAAAATAACTAAAGTCTAAATAAGTATAAACTCTTCAAATCTATTCTTTCAACAGCAGTGGTTGTAATTTGTAGAAGTCATACTCACAGTTATAGGCTTCACAATTGCAACTGTACTTGATGGTGGTTCAGGCTCCGGTTTGCTCTCGGCGGCTCCCGATGATACGTGTCTATGGTTGATGTGAGCTTGCAGATCTCTCTGGAAGAACGAAGTACATGTTATGCTTCTCATTTAAAAGAGATAATCATCATTTTAGGTACAGCATCAATGACTGGTTTTTTTTTGTGGTAACCCTGCACTGCAGTTACAGGTAAGGTTAGGTAGGATATTACTTATTGTTTACCACAGTTATTTCATTTTTTTTTGAAGCTGCGGCGGACATTTGAACGATGTCATATTCCATCCATAATTGGCATAAATGGGCCTTTTAAATAAAAAATAAATTTCGTTAATATCTCACACACATCTTGTTTTATTCAATTTTAACATCGACCCGTCCTTGTTGAAAGACCCTTTATTTATGTTTTGTTGTCAGCAACTTTGTATGGTAGCTTTCTATTTTAATTGTGCGCACGGTTGGCGCAGTGGTTGAGCGATTGACTGCTGCGCTGCGTGTCGCGGGTTCGATTCCCGCACGGAACACATATTTGTATGACCTACAGATATTTGTGCTGGCTCTGGGTGTTTTGTATGTGAGTTTATGTTTGTAAACGCACCCACGATACAGGAAGAAATTCCTAGTGTGGGGCAACGTATTTTAAAAAGAAAAAAAGTGTTAATTTACCTGAGATAAGTAGGTTCTTCTACACCCTGTGTTGCCATATCGCGTACCGGAATGCGTACACATGAATACTGTGCCTAATCCTGTTTGCTCCACTCTCAGGACCTGAAAGTATACATTTGTTCTTGTGTATTGACATGCTATTGATCACAGCTCGCATAGATCACTTTGGCTGTGTTTCGGACCACAGAGGGCAGGATATGATGAGGTGGAGCATGGTTTGCGTCTCAGCTCCACATGCACGCCCTGCTGCTATTCCGTCGATGTAGCCCAAAAGATAATCAAGCAGTTTTTTATTAAATTTAGTGCAGAAAGCCAAAATACAGTTTATTTTTCTTTATACTGACCTTTTCTCTACACCTAGGGCAGTGTGTATGGTCAGCTCTTGCACATGACAAACAAAATACATGTTTGCATGGTATCTGAAACAGGACAAGATAAAAATGTATCAGTCAGACATCTTTGATTGGGTAAACTTGGGGCTTTTAGTTTAAAAATGAGAAGAAGCTGTTTACTTTTTATCTTTTTTAATGGAAAGGCTTGCATTTGAACCCTATGGCACCTGTTGGTAAGTGACATACCTACGGAGCATGCTTGTCTGACTTCAAGACCTCAAGTTATGGCTATCAGAAAACAGAGTTCAGTTTGTTTTTTATAACCCACCCATTCAACTTTTAATCATGCAGCTTTATAATGATCGCTATGTTTATGTAATATAAAGTTTTAATAAGGAAATCTTTTGTTCCCAATTATTATTTTTAGGGTATAAACGGGACCCATTTACTAAAACTCCACTGTCTGTCTGTCACCAGGCTGTATCTCATGAACCGTGATAACTAGACAGTTGGAATATTCACACATGATGTATTTCTGTTGCCGCTATAACAACAAATACTAAAAACAGAATAAAATTAATATTTAAGTGGGGCTCCCATACAACAAACGTGTTTTTTGCGATAATGGTACGGAACCCTTCGTGCGCGAGTCCGACTCGCACTTGGCCGGTTTTTTATTCTACTCACCATTCGTCCATAAATAAGTATAGGTTTGGAGCATATATCACAGCAGTAGATCATAGGATTGAGGACTTTCTCCCCAATAAGGGTGGCTCGGTGGCTCCAGTCCAGTCTGAGCATAGGCTCCGGAGGCCCACGTTGCAGTGTTGTGAACACCGGGGCTTCCAGTTGAGATATGTCTGATGGTACTTCCACTGTGAAAATAATATGGAGTAACAATGTTAAACGTGGAAGTGAGATAGCTGACGACATTGTTGCCATTGTGGATACAATCTAAATGAGGTTGGCACAAGAAAAGAGAGGCCAATGTTCAGGTTTGAGCCTAGTCGGGCTATGGATGGGATGTTGGCCTTAAAGGTATAAAATGTTGCTAGATAGTGTGTAGCTAGTAGTAGTAGCACTGACTTCTGTCCGCGGCTTCGCCTGAATAAAAGTGTTTGAATTTCAAGGGAACACACTACTGGGATAAAAAGTCCTAATCTAGGACTTAATCTACCTGTAGAGTAGAGAGCATTTATTATATTAAATACTAGCTGTTCCCCGTGGCTTCGCTCCCGTGGACCACCCCACAGGACCCGTTTACGGGATAAAAAAATAGCCTATGTCACTCAGGAATAATGTAGCTGTTTCTATTGGTGAAAGAATTTTTTAAATCAGTTCAGTAGTTTCGGAGCAAACAAACAAAAAATCTTTTCTCTTTATAATATTAGTATAGATCACTAGGCAAGTGTCTGCACAAAGCTTGTGCATAGTACTCAAATGCATTAAGTTAGAATTTGGTTGACAAAAAGTAGAAACAAATAAACATCTATTGCTATTAGGCCCACTTGTGCAATCCTGGGTTATCTTACTAACACCAGTGGTGTCTCATCCCATACAAAGAAACCGTGCCACGTACTGTACTGATTAGATGCTTTGTATGGGATGAGGCATCTATACGCTAGTATTATATTATCTGTGCTAACGCCACGCTAACGCGTTAGTAGTTAATCCCGTGTTATTTATGACATATCTTAATTTAACCTCATGTTAGCAACTAACTCAAGAGTTCAGATTTTGGAGCAAGTGGGCCTTAGTTTTGTAAACAGACTGTCTGATTAACTTTACATTTGTATATCTAAGACGTGGATCCACAAGATACAATAGCTTTTCTATAGTTACGCTAATTATGACACACAAAAGGTTAAGCAACAATATAGTGGTTATTACCAGCTCAATACAGTTTAGTAAGAAATGATTTTAACAAAATGCCTACCTATCAGGAATTGCCTTGGCCATACTAGAACATATATATTAAAGTAAAACAAAACATAAGTACTTGTTCCTGTCTTATTTCCACTAACACTTGAGGGACACTTTCACAGATATAGTGGTTTTGGACTGACATACTTATTCATCAGTGTTATCATACATTTAATGCTGGACCTCTTGACATTACGATATAAGGTGCCATTCACTATCTTTGTGATAACAGATAAACATATTCGTTAAGTTGATAATGCTTCACTGATAACTTGAAATAAGTTTGTTTTTATTATTTCAAACTTGCTTTGGCAATGTATTTTGGGAGTATGTATATTAATGTGTTTATTAGAACTAGGAATACACTGTTTATTTATGGCCTTCAGTGTTTGTGCTTGGATGAATTAAAAAGAAAGATAGTGAGGATATCAATTGTAGTTTATTATAAATTTTATTATTATACCCTTGTGTATTCTACCTAGTTTTGGTCTTGATGATATATTAGATCTGATGAATTGTTTATGTTTGAGGTTGTTTATATGGCTTTAAAATACTTGGCACAAATAATATCATAAAATAACTTACATTTAGCTGGTTCAGTCGGTTTAGGTTCCTCCTTCACTTCCTCAGTAACGACTTCTTCTTGTTCCTGAATAGTTTCTTCCACAGAGCATTCCTCTTCATCACTTGACATCACTTTTGGAACTTTCTTCCCTCGGCCTCTGCCCCTTCCTCGACCCCGGCCACGACCTCGACCACGGCCCCTTCCGCGAGCATTTCTCTTTTCACTATTCATGGTTTACAGTAAAAAAAACTCCTTTTCTAACGCTCAAAGTATAACAGTTCACTAACCTATATAACAACAAATAAAAGATAATAAACACTAAGTGAGTAGTGGAAAATATGTGTTTTGTCCTAATAAAACAATGTTTAGTTAAAACAATTCATTTTGAAAGGGATTTTATTAAGATTAACAAAATTCCATGAAATCAGAATTGTCACGAAAAGCGGTTCATCGATTAGAATTTAGTGATGTAGTCAAACTTGATTAGTAAGTTCAACTCACTCGACTAAAACTCTATTGTATTTCCTTTTTCGTAAAATCATATGAAAATTGATGAAAAACGGTTACATAGACATGGCTGAATTAATTTATGTTAAAAAGTATCTAGGAGGAGAATGAATGAGTGGTATTTTTGAACCATCTGTTACAAAACCGTTTTAATCTGATTCCGTTATAAATCGAATAAACCTCTTTTTTACCTGTGGATGGACATCCTTATCTTGTGACAACGTTCCATTACACTATATGACTATCCTGAGGAATTAAATTTTTATTTAAGTATATAATATTTTATGACATTTCTGCATTTTTACAAAGCCTATCTAAATTATAACGATACTAAAACAAAATGCATATATTTGTATATTTTTTTCTGTCAAAAATAATGTTAGGCATTCGAATGGTGTCATGCATCCGGAGTTCCCTTTTAACTTTGCGAAAAGGAATGTATTTGAAAAAATGATGTCAATAAATAAAAAATAGAATTTGCCGGTTTTGTCCGTGTGGGAAATCAACAACATCTTAGTTCTTGGAAATGACCGACGATGGCTGAAAGAAAATTACAACTCTTTTTTGTGAGTATTCATGCTACGAATTTTTGTATTAGTTGGATGAAAATATCCTCAAAAAAAGTGCGCGCTACCAATCGGTATTACGTCGTACGTTTAAGCGGTAAATTCGATTTGTTTTGTAACTTTTTAACGTCCAGCTCTTTATAGAGCCTATAGGTATGTGTAAATGTATAAATAATAAAAAAACAAAGCGGTCGATGCTTCCGAGATGTGGTTTTGGTGGAGACTTCTTCGTAAACCAGGGACCGCCATGAGAACGATTGATTATGTGCTCATCTAAGCACACTGCACAGACTGGAAAGTTCATGATACAGAGCTGGGTCGAAGAAAACACGCTCAAGGCAGAGTACGGGCAAGATTGTATGACGCAATCAAGGCTGTTGGAGGTAGCATGTATCGAGCGGTTCACACTGCAAGTCTTGACCGCAAAACTTGAGGATGCGTCTCGACTCGTCGTCGCACTCGATGTGGTCGCGATCGTCAACAGTGAGGGAACGACGAAGAAGGGAGGGTATCAATAATAGCAAATAACAAGAAATTTCTTTAGTTAAATTTCTTGATTCAGAAGTTGTCTGTCTACCTTCTGATAAAAACAACCGCACATACTACGCAGTGTTGAGGATGTGAAGTGTGTAAAGGTGCGAGTAAACCTCGCGACCGCGACGCGAGACCGCGACACGCGACGTAGTCAAGAGACGCGTGACACCAATTGTCCTTAGGCTTTGTATGGGAGTTCGCGCACGAGACCGAGATGCGCGACCGCGACGCGCGTCCGTCATAAGACCGCTAGCCCGCTAGCACTAGGCGGTCTCGCTCACGGACTTTTGTGTCGCGCTTGATATGCCCAGACATTTTGTCATTTAACAATTAAATAGGTAACCATTTTTGATTGACTTCCTGTTCCTCTAGTTGTATATAATTCGTTGATACCCAATCTTTGTTTATTTATATAATAATAATATACAATACCTATAGATTTTAGTCGACGACCATCGCGCGTTCGCGCGACCGTCGCGTTCATTTGCATGGCAAACACGAACGCGTGGTCGCCCCAACAGAGGGCGCTTTTCGATTTTGCCATACAAATGAACGCGACGGTCGCGCGAGTGCTTGATGATCGCGTTGTATTAGTTAGGACACAGATAATATAATACTAGCATACAGATACCTCATCCCATACAAAGAAACCGTGCCGACGTAACTAGCGTTTTTCGACTGCTTATTCTGGCAATTTTTTGTACATCGAACGCATTCGGTTCTGTTTCACGGTAATAGATAGATGGTGTTAGCAGCGACTTGCAAGTAAAAGGGTTTACTAGGTTCGTGAATGTTTTTTTCTTTAAATACAGTGAAGGTTTGTTTTCTAGTATTTATTTGCACGTTTTTACAGTTTTTTTTGCACCAAAATGTGTTAAAATGCAAACTTTAACAATCGAGTGGAATGCCTCAGAAATTTAAAAATGCGCCATCCATTGGCATCAATTTTAAATGATCCGTCTAATAATCTTTGAAATGTGAATTAAGAGCCCAATATTCCATAATTTTGTACTTAGGAGAGCTGATTAAACAAGAACATACAATTTTTGTGTTCAATTCCAGAAAATGTTAATTTTACGCACGTTCAATAACAGATAGGTGGATACCGAGGTGCATATCGCGCCATCTAGTGAGATTTATTTGAACCAAATTTTCTTTCTTAGCAATGAGACCCCGTGGTTAGGACAACCCTCACTAACTGCATTCATGGACCTCTGTTAAGCTACAGGAGAGAACAGGTCATCTACGATTATAAATCACTAATCTATCCTTGAACGTCACGCTGTTCTCAAGATTCACCCACTTTTTGCAGCCAACTGATAATCAGCGAAGCTTGGGCGACCTTATTGCTAGTGATCACTTGCGCCTGTTATTTTTGTTTAGCAATGACATCTACCTACTTCTACGTCTACGTCACAACTTGCCGAGTTCAAAGTTCTCTGGAAACCATCGAATCCACGAAAAATGTGCACAGGTACCGTTTATTCCAACCTACATTGGCTTCCGGCAGTAATTTTAATTTTAGTCAACGCCGCTGTGTCAGTACTACATACTAATTAACGTACTGTTTGCGTAATTAGTTTGTTTACCCCAAAGATTTCGCAAATGCGTTTTTCGCAACAGCGGCAGCGCATCGACCGTCAATAATATGCGTGCCTTGCCTTCGTATGCGGTGCATACGATGTCATACCTACTCACTGATCATATTGAAATGTCTTTTAACATACCTACATTTTGGTATCGTATGTCAATAAAAAAATCGATCGGAAGATCAAGTGCCGTTGTTTTGGTTATCCCGTACTTCGGACACGTACCGTGCTTCGGACTTCTTTATCGAACTTTGGACGATTTTTATCGAATTGTATTTTGGTCTTTTGTTAGGTGAGTAAATTCATAGTTAGCAACTATTACCAATTTTTTTCCATGTTTCGATTCAGTTTTAGCTTCAGCCAAACTATTTGCGCGTTTCATCATGGTTCACCTTTGTAACGTGAAGTTGATGAGTGGGCGAAAATTTCCGTAATTCATTAGATTCATTACACTGTTAAAGTGTTAACTGAATTTATTATGGTAACTAGCTTCTGCCAGCGGCTTCGCCCGCGTGCAAGTCGTATCTTGAGGGAACATTAATCTCCAGGATAAAAAGTATCCTATGTGCTATTCCTGACTATAATCTATCTCTGTGCCAAATTTCATCCAGAATCGTCCAGCCGTTTGAGCTTCAAGAGGTAACACACACACTCACGAACTTTCTATTTTCCAATTTTAATGCAGCCAGTGACACTCGCAGGGTTGAGACGAATCGATTGACGTAAGAATCATCAAAATCGGCCGACGCGTTTGGACTCTAGAACGCCACATAGGAACAAACATACTTACATAGATAGACTGACTGATAAACACATTACCCTCCTTCGACAGTCGGGTAAAAAGACTTCTGTTCATTTACAACAATCACAGTATGACTAAGTTATAGGATTCCTAACGGTGCCTATTCTGCCACTCCGACTATTTAAACCTTGGAGTTACCCATCAGCCATCTAAATATTTACATACACGTAATTTAATTATACATTCGCCGTCACGCTCTTTCCCTTTACTGGGTAATCAGAATTCCAGGCGCTGCTATCGATAACGCGAGGTATGTCGGTACCGCTTGAAGCCTAGTACGGAACACCTTGTTTGTTTAAAAATCGCAACGGTTTGGTGTATAATTAGGAGCTGGTAGCCTGTTTCCTACGAGTACCATCGCAAGTCCGCAACCAGTTTTGGCGATTCTTGTTTAAGTATTCGATGTACCTACGTATTACTACGTATGTATACAGGTATAGCAACATTGCAAATGTTAGTCGATGATGTGTTGTACCTTATCTACATATTCCATCTTTTCTTGGTGCTTTTTGCACATGATACACGCCTTCATTTCGCTTCTTTTGAAGAGACTTCGGTTATGACTCTAAGCTTTAACGAATTTTCAGGAAAACCAGTATACAGAAGTTGCAGATCGCAAAAATCAGTAACAGTAACAGGCAGGCTGCTTTTCAAACTTAGAATCTAGAAAGATTTAAATGTACCTCATATTTTCATGAAAAGCATTTATATTTATTTATTATATACTTTATTGCACACGTTGTTTTTAGTTTTAAGTTTCCTTTATTAATGTTACTTATACATTTATAAAGAAAACTTAAAACACATACAATCGGCGGCCTTATCGCATTCCGCGATCTCTTCCAGGCAACCAGGTATGGACAATAATTGCTGGACACGATGTGGGGCTGTCATTGGTGTGACAATAGCAGTGTTAAAACAATTAATATATTATAAAAGATATGCAGATACATACATATGCTATTTAATATATACTTAAATTCATACATACTAAAATATAAAGGCAATTAATAAAATGGTGGCAATCAATTCATAATCACAGCGATAGGTAATGCTCTCTCACGAGTCTTTTGTACACAGGCAACGATTGGGCGCGTTTTTTTTGGGTCTGGCAATGCATTCCACAGATGAATAGCCTGGACAGTTGGTAAAGGATTTATCCAGAAAACTCGTGGAATGCATTGGCAGTTGAAGTCGTAAGTTATCTGATGACCTAAGAATTTTGTGTGGAAATCGCAGAGAAACTGAAAACGTTTCTTAAGATAAAGAGGGGTGGAAGGAGTGAAGAGCACATTATATAAAAGCGAAAGAATATGAAGTATTCCAGCGAAGGCGAATTGGCAACCACTTGAGCTTCACACGGAATTCGGACACATGATCATATTTTCACAAACCGAATATGAACCCTTTACAAACATTTTGAAGCCGCTCAAGTTTTTCGAGTTGTTCTTGAGTAAAGTCAAGATAGCTGGCATCAGCATAATCAAGGATGGGTAGAAGAACAGATTGTGCAAGCGTAATCCTGGTGGCAGTCGGAAGAAAATTACGCAGTCTCCTCAAAGTTGCAGCAGATGCAAATAGCTTGCGGCTAACCTGTTACAGTTTTCTTGGACAACTGTCCCACAGTTGTCCAAGAAAAGTTGCGATCAATGAATATCCCCAAGCTTTTTCCTTTACGCAGAATGGAATAACTGAGTTATCGAAAATTACCTGAGGAAGAGTCGTCCAGTCGATTCTTGAAACCATCTTAGAACTGCCCACCACAATAACCTGCGTCTTTGTGAGGTTAACCATAAGTCCATATCTTTTGCTCCATTCGCATATGCGGGCCAGATCACGATTTATTATTGGGATAGCCTCAGATAGATATCCGAGAGGAGTTCGCGAATATATTTGTATATCGTCCACATAAAGATGGTAGGATTCTCATCAGAGTACATCATCATATCAGCCGAAAGACGTCCACTGCTGGACATAGCCAAAGTACATCTCATTTCAATTCCAATAAGCTAAGCAACACGACTAGGATACATTGTTTTATTACGGAGTTCCATGTGCCTACCTTCCGGCTTCAGCATCAGATCAGTTCAATTGTACCATTTTCATCAGTACCATTTATTTATATGTATTTATTTCATCATAGTGGCTTAACTATTCGAGATATCTTATACCCCTGACATACTTAATAAGTAGTTTCAGTGGCCATCTGTGGTCTTCTTCATCAGTTCCACTTCACCAAATGATACTATCTGAGTGACAGTGACAAATGCTTGCCATGTTATTGAAAATACCAAGATGTTATATGTCTTCCTACAATATTAGAGGAGTTCCTTCGATTTCCATGGGATCCCATCATCAGATTCTGATTTGGTGACAATGGGACCACCTCGAGAGTATAATAACCCTTTGAAACAAAAAAAAAATGCATTTCCGTCTGTATATGACAGAATTATGCCCGAAAATAGAAGAAACATCCTAATTGAGAATCTCCTCCTTTTTCGGAAGTCGGTTAATAAGGCTTTTTTAATTTATCTAATTTATAATCACCAACTACAGTAGATGGCCTGCCTTCAGATTTCCTAATCTAAAAATGTCGTTGATAAAATGTATCACATGAGTCACCACACCACGTTTGAGTATGAGCAATGCAATTCGTTAAGCTTGGAAAGTAGGGTAATAAAAATATTCGTGATTTTGTGACAATGAGTAATATCTTAGTAACTTGGTAGCTAGCTAGTTATATTTAGGTCATCTAGGTACACGCCACGTTTTCAAAGACTGGGTTTTTTTACAGTAGACGATAGTAGGCATGTCATTGATAAATAATTTACTGATATCATTTTATAACTTTCACAAGGGGAATTTCGAGTAGGTAAATTACAAATTATATATATCCTTCGATTAACTCGGCTTAATGAATCGAAAACAAACTAATAAAAATACGATAATAGTAAAGACATTCATTCATACACATAACACGAGCTAAGGGAATGTTTTAAGTAGGTATATACAATGTGTCATCCTGAATTGTAGTAATATAAATTAAAGGCCGTAAAATACACTTAAATTTAACAATTTTTTTATTGCATTTCCTAAAATTCTGCAAAAATAAGGCAAACATTTGCAGGGGCTAAAAAGATTCGGCAATAATAAAATCAAATGAAAACTATGTGTGGTTTAGACAGAGCCCTGTATTCTCCGTTGAAAAGGGAGGATCCTCCGAGCAGAAGGGTGTAGTGTCTGATGGACAACTGCCCGAAGGTCGTTGTCGGGCTGTTTTAACCCCCAGACGGAAAAAAAGGAGTGTTATAAGTTTGACGTGTGTACCTGTGTGTTTGTGGCACCATAGCTCCTACCTGTCTGTGGCATCATAGCTCCTAAGCGGATGAACCGATTTTGATTTAGTTTTTTTTTTAAATATACACTCACAAACACACTCCCGATTGTTCTTAGCTATGTTTGATGAAAAGCCGTTCAAAAGTTATAGGTGTTTTACTGTTTGAATTGCGGTATTTTCGTAAGATACCGTGTCATAAATCACGTGTTCGATAGATTGTTGATCGAAGCGTGTCTACTACTAGATAAATTATATAGTTTAAAAGTATGAAATAAAAAATAAATTGTCGGGGGCTTTGGATTTATTTTTTATTTTTGTTTGTATATGTTCAGAATTCGAAGACATGTGACATCCACCAACCCGCACTGGGCCCGCGTGGTGGATTACGGCCCATTCCCTCTCACAGAGAGGAGGCCTGTGTCCCAGCAGTGGGAACATTAATAGGCTGATGATGTGATGATGTGATGTGATGTTCAGAATGCTCGGATGACTTTGCTTGCGTGTTGTATGAATTGTGTGACGTCAGGACTGAATTAGTTCGTATGTGGCGGTACAGATGCCGCTACTCGTTTTTACCTAATCTTCTTCACACTTGTAGAACTATAAATTTTACAAGCTTTTATTTTATTATTTTTTAACTTGCAATGTATGTATGTATGTAAGTAAATAAATGTGTTCGGGTCAAATCTTGTAACTGAATTTTAAAGCAGTTATCCTCCACCGATTAAGATACATTTTTGCATACACGTTTAGTTTGGATGACAATGCATGGTTAGCTAAGGCACGTCATTCTAAATCCAATATGGCGGACGGCCCAAGATGGCGGACTAGTTATTTTTTGTGCACTGCCATGATATGGGTATCAAATGAAAGGGTTGGTGAGAAGAATACGAAAAAAATTTGTTTTAAAAAAAATTTTTTTTATTAACATGTTTGAGTAGTAACTACACTGACCAAATAAGCTGACCATCTTACTTCCAACTCTGCAGTTCACTTGTCCTGTACTAGCTTTTGCCCGCGGCTTCGCCCGCGTATAAAGTGTTTTATCATCCCAGGGTGATACAAACTATCTTATGTCCTTCCCAGGGTTTCAAACTATCTCCATGCCAAATTTAATCTAAATCCTATAGGCACTAACGTCACTACACCTCCCTAAAGGCGGAACCACACTTACATGTCGTGGTGTGGCGTGGCGCGGGATCCACCAATCAAACTCTGTTTCAGCCTACGTCATAACGCAACTAGTGTTGTGCGTCAGAAGGCACCACGCCACGCCACGACACGTAAGTGTGTTTCCGTCTTCACTCTTTTCTTGCGTGGTATCTGTTTTCTCCAAGTCCATTCTGAAAGCAATGACTTATTCAGCCGTGGACTAATCATAATTTTTCAATCTTTCATCTTAGAAAACATTAATGCTACATTCAGCCCTCATGTTGTATTATGATTAGCTGTTTATCCAGTCAGGGTGCTTCGAAATTCATGAGGTCATTGTCGTTGCTTCTTATCTATATCTCTAGAGGTCTACGAATGTAATTCACGGTCTTGTTTCTTAATTTTGTTTGCTTATTGGAATATTCTGCTCTTGTTTAATTTTCTGATGAAATTCTTATTCTGAATTGCATGTCTCTGATATTATGTGCAAAATATCAAATTTTGGGTTTGTTTATTTACATTTTATGGGGATATTTCATTCAAAGAATGCTTTGGATTTATTTGTTTAAATCTCGCTTTTTAGGGTTCCGTACCCAAAGGGTAAATACGGGACACTATTACTAAGACTTCGCGGTCGGTCTGTCTGTCACCAGGCTGTATCTCATGAACCGTGATAGCTAGACAGTTGAAATTTTCACAGATGATGTATTTCTATTGCCGCTTTAACAACAAATACTAAAAACAGAATAAAATAAATATTCAAGTGGGGCTCCCATACAACAAACGTGTTTTTATTGCCGGTTTTTGCGATAATGGTACAGAACCCTTCGTGCGCGAGTCCTACTCGAACTTGACCGGTTTTATTATCACTTATTATCACTTATTAGTCATTGGTCGCCTTTCTTTTACTTTAAAAGACTTTTTTATTCACTTTAACAACAATTACTTTTTTTTTTTTAATCATTCATAATTATCTTGATTGCTTTTATTATCTTTATCGCTGAGAAGTTATTGAAATCGACAAATAATTCAGAGAACAACAATTCATAAAGATAAATGGTTATTATGCAAAATATTATATTTTTCTGACGATTTCATGATTACTTGATCCTTTGAATAAATATTTTTCAATTATCATTACCACTAAAACACAGGAGTCATAACTTTTACGACAGTTTCGTGGTCTTTTCTGTTCCGTATTAAAGTAATAAATAGATCATCGTCTTTATTATCATCCACTTCCCAACTTCGGCCACAACTGGACATAGGAATCTCTGTTCTTTTGCTCCTGTGCCAACCTCATTTTGGAGCACTAGTGGATACCAACAGGCAACAATGTCATCTGCCCTTCTTACCGCCAGACGATCAACAAAGGAAAATATATTAATTTTAATATCTTCAATAAATTATTCAAATTATTATCATTACTATACCTATATAGGTGCATGCTTTATTTTATACATCATATACTCCGGAAACAACACGTAGCTTCAAACAAGCCTTTTGTTGTTAGTCTTTGTGAATTCAATCCACGGAACATTAAAAGCTCTAGCCTTGAATCTTACTTCTATAATTTCAACGCCGCTTGAGCTTTATTATTGTTGTGGCAAGGGGCCCGTTACCTATCGTTTGTTGGTATTTTCTGTGCGTGTGTGTGTCTGTACAATCAGGCATTTTTATAGCTATATATAAACACGCGCTATCCACGCATCTTAATAATTTGCAAGAAATTACACTAAAGAAAACTAAGTATGTCTATACTAGAAGTCACATCAAGAAATAATTCATAGTGCCCAATAGCAGTAACATTTTTAGTGCTGTAGTCGCGCAATAAAGGTATGATATACGATAATGTTTGCAATCCTATTACTTATCATAATACTAACAACAAAGAAAGCTCTTTCGGCCTGTAACAATACATTTCAATGAGTCTCGCGTCTGAAACGTGAGGCACATTGTAAAGACATTTCTTTACTTTGATTGAAGATAAACTCTATTTTCTTTCACTTAAGATTTAGTATCAGTCATTGATGGAGTTACAGTCTATTCAAATTAAGTCAAATCATTTGCGATATGCTCACAAATGTACCTATCGTCACACAATGCAGGATTCGTCCGTACTGTGAATAATAAGGTGGGTGGACCGTGGAAGGCCATGCTCCTTCGAAGGCCAATTATGAATATGTCGTAGTTATTGCCATGTGATGTCAAATTCATTCTACTCACGCTAAAAGTCCCATCGAACTCAAGGACACAAACGCGGCGGCGAGTAGCTCGCCATGTTAATTTGTCGGTGCAGCCCCTCGCTTCGTTGACTTCGGACGTCGACGTTAAAATTGTAATTAGCGCTCACAACAAAACGTAAGTTTTTAAGGAAATAACCTATTATGTCCTTATTTCTTGTTACTCTGAATTAATTATATGGATTTGCTATTGTTATAAAGATAAAAATATTAAGTAAATACGATTTCAGTTAAAATATCGGTAGTGTTCCTAGAAAAGCCAATGGCTGCCAATGGTTTATGTATGGAACGCCATACATCCATACGAATATTAAGAATACATTCTCAGTTACATAATTGAGTTTAAGTAATGTTCGGTGAGTATTTTATAAGTAAATATATATTATGGTAACCATTTAATGAAATACCTTTTTTTTGTAGTTTAACTATATAAATCAGTCGTTTAACTTAAAAGGCCTTGTATGGAGCCTTGTTCCTAGTAAGGCCGTTTGGAAGAGTTTAATAATACTTAAGTTTAATAAATAGTGATTAAATCTGCAATAAAAAGGGTTTGATATTTACATAATAAAAAAAGTGTAAAGAATTGGTTTGTTTTATTTATCCAGTAAATAAACGAATAATAACTGTTTATTTGTTATAGTGGCCTTCCATGGTCCACCCACCTTAGTTTTGTTCAAGCACACATGGGTGGATTTCCATTATGTAAGTTTACTTTGCGATTTCTGTGTTTGGTGTACCTAAATGTTTTAACTCCACGATGCTTTATTTTACTTTACCTTATTTCATGTTTACTTATTGAAATAAGTACATGTCTACGAGTACGTTGTGTAAAGTATTCACATGACAATATATTTTTGTGTAGGATAAGAACTCTTCAGTTTTATGTTCATAATCTTGCAAGGTACATGAGCGTTAGATTTAAAAACCCCATATTTCTCCATTTGGTGGAACATTTACACGGTTTTCTTGAAAGCGTCACCGTGTCTGCGGAGAACACACTCTGTGTGAGTGTAGGTCAAGATTCAGGGCGAATTGCGTCACCCTCCCGCCACAAACGTGCAAACGTTAACGTAGGTATGCAGGTAGCAAGTCATCCCTTGCTAACGCTAACGATATTCTTGCATAATTTTTCTGTCCAATCACAGCTCGGTAAATCATGATACCATACCAGAAAACATCATGTCATCCCGGAAAAAAAATCAGGTCGGTAACTCCCTGATAAGTAGGTACCATACCTAACTATGTTTACATCTTATTACATTGTTCAGGCGTGATTTATTTTCAGCATACGTCGTGTATAAACAGATGAAGTTTTGCATCTGTAATGTTCGGTTGACCGGACATGACCTCAGTATAATCTTAATTTCGTTGTGATTTCCCTACACGCGGGGTTATCTCGGAATACTTATTGCACTTTGAAGCGCCACGTATTATCAGAAATAATAACATAGCAGAGATCAGAGATGATATGAGCTATATTTTAAATATTGATTTGAAGCATAGGTAACGTTGGTAAAGTACTTGGGAAATAGATGACGTCATGATGGATATGTCATGGACCAAGTGATTAATCAGGGCACTATGTATAATGCCCGGGCATTGTGAAAATAGCCAAGTCAAATCGGGCAATGTAATAAATACTGATTTAAACTTCTGTATTTATCACATTATCTGGTCATTATGAATATTGCTACGTAACGGTTGAGAAATTCGATAATTATGGTCAATGAATCAGTCCAAGAGCGAGCGAAGCGAGCTCGGGAGCTTAGGCACCCCGACACGGATATGTTAGGTTCGAAGGTTCCTTCATGCTAGGTTACTTTAGACCCTGCAGATAGAAACAGGAGCCCGTCGACTTTGTTGCTTAAATACTATTCGTAGGTACTTACCAATTCTATATTTAAACCAATGTCAACATTAAAATAATTTATAACACATATTTTTATCACCCGGCACAATAAATGATAGGCATTATTCAGAATGCCCGGTAAATTTTATTATTCCAATAGTTTTTATCATATTGGGCATTTTTCAAATTGCCCGAGAATTATGAATAATGAAGAATTAATCACTTGGTCCATAACAGATACATATCTCACTAATGTTCGTTCTTCCCCGATGACCACTACTGAATCAAAACCCGTGGAGTGTTTTTGGGAATCACTATTACCCATGAGTCAATTGGCGACTATCATTAATGACCTGGGGGTGACCATAAGCTCTTAGAGTAAGGTTATTTTGAGTGTGTGTAAGGGACGAAAATTATCCCGAGGGAACATATGCCCGGGATAAAAAGTATTTGCTAAATTTTATCCAGTTCTGTCCAGCCGTGTGAGCGTGAAGAAGTACCTAACAAACAAACACACACACTCACAAACTTTCGCCTATATAATATTAGTGTGATTACTAGTTTCTGCCAGCGGCTTCGCCCGCGTGAAAGTCGAGTATTGTCCCGAGGGAACATATTCCCGGGATAAAAATTATCTTAGAACTTATGGGATTGAATTTAATTTAAATTCATTATTAAATTCTTAATATTAGAAGACCAGAAAACAAGTGATTCTATAAGAATTATATTTTCACCAGTGGTTTTAGCCCACGTGGGTATTGAGAATTATCCCATGGCTACATACTATTAAGATAAAAAGTATGGTATAAGCCTATGTGCTATTCCGGACTATAATCTACCTCTGTGCCAACTTTCATCCAGTTCCGACCAGCCGTTTGAGCGTGAAGAATTAACAAACATACACACAAACTTTCACCTTTATCATATTAGTGTGATTTCATTTCAATTTCAAAAGATCATCACTTGGAACAGTTTCCTATTCAACTTCTTGAGGAATAACGCATGGCGCTTTGGATCATCTGTGAACCCTTCGGGCAGCCATGATTTATAGCATAATTATGTGCCAAAATCAAACTGTTTCCGATTATCATAAAAGCATTTTTACTAGGTAAAGGAACATCTAGAATCAGGCCAAGACATCAAATTGTAACGTATTGAAGTCATCACAACGATTAACTTTTTATATGTGCGGTGTGAATATAAAAAAAAAAAACGAAACTGGGTCAACTCTGTGCATAAAACTATTTTCAAAAATACGAGTACATACTTATCATGCCAATAGTATTAAGATATAAATAGATACTTGTCCGGCTGTCATACGTAGACACGAGGTGATAAATTGTTGCTTTTCAAATGCTTCGCTTTTCCTTGCTAGGATTTCCTGATTTATGGTTGCTAAGTCTTACGTTCGCAAACCTTACATCATTGGCCTGGACAAATATCCATAACCCATTCAAATATTTGTTTAGTCGACCAAACGGACCTCCAACCCTAAGCACACGGAAAAAGGAGGAGCCACAATTACGGCATTTGGGTCGTCTAAGCCTTCCCATATTTACATCATATCAGCTCATGTTGAACATACAATTTCTAATTGAATTTTATTATAATACTAGCTGTTGCCCGCAACTTCGTCCGCGTCAAACTCGTAAAAAATATATTTTTATTTTTTTTTAGTTTCCCGCCGGATCTATGAATTTTCTCGTGATCAAACGTAGCCTATGTCACTCGTAATTACATCAGCTATCTACCAGTGAAAGTCCCGACAAAATCGGTCCAGCCGTTTCGGGGATTACCTGGAACAAACAGACAGACAGATAGACAAAAATCTTAAAAATTGCTTGTTTATTGTTATAGTACCGTATATTATACTTTGCTTGTGCATTCAATAAAACGTTGTTATTTTGATATTACATACAGACACTTCAATTTTATTTATTTGTATAGACTAGCGATCCGCCCCGGCTTCGCCAGTGACAAATTATACACAAAAACCTTCCTCGTTTCTTATTCTTTCTATTGGTGAAAACCGCATGAAAATCCGTTTAGTAGTTTTTGAGTTTATCGCGTACAGATACAGATGCGGCGGGGGACTTTATTTTATAATAATTATGTAGTGATAATATTGTCGATCTGGTTCGTAGAATATTATCGCCCAACTTTCTATTTACTTGCAGGGTAAGCTGAACTTCAAGTGAAACATGTTTTGACATGGCAAAAGTGCATAATATGTATGTTTAACTAGATTGTAAGTGGCTTAGGCACACGACATTATCTAAGAACGAGCTCTTTGCGCTTGGCTCATACAACTTTCGCAGGATGATAAGCACTACAGCAGTTACTTTCGTCTTCGTAAATTAATAATAATTTATCAAGATATATCTTCGCACTAGGTATGCCTTTCTAGGTGGCAGAATTCCAATTCTCTATCTCTAACAATAGATCTCCCGAAATATTGATGATTCTTGATTTGGGATCATTGCTGCGCAGTAGGCCAATTCGAGACGAATTTGCGCGCTTAAGCTTAATATAAAATGTATAAAGGTACGAAACGTAATGTAATACATATTATTACGCAATCAAGCCGTAGTTTAGTGCCCTGAGGAGGGCAGGCTGCTGCTGGCAACGCAACGCGGTCACGGCCGGTTGTCGCTCCGCTGACGTGTTGACTTGTCGGCACTGAACGGGGCGGATAGCCATCACGTGCACTGAGCGAAAAATTCGCATGACAAACGTATCTACTTGGGAGATCGTTTAAAATCTACCTTTTAGATTTCTGTCTTATTCTATTGCTGCGATAATACTCTGTCGTTTCAGATCTTCTTCTTTCTCTTTTCGAGTCGATGGCAAACTCTTTAAATATTTTGGGCCAAGTGGGTGGCCAAGTAAGTGGCGAGCGTAAGGTCCTCCAAAGTGCAGGCGAATGGGCCTTTGGGGTGCTCATAGAGATAAACTTGTCAAAAAGCACAATGACATAGGTTACTTTACCTTGGGCCATCTCCTATTCGATTTCTGTCATTGATTCAAGTTTTGCTGAACATACGATACTCCGTCTCGATTAATTTATAGCTTCGTTGACATTGTCAACCAAGTCGTTCCGTCCTGTTTTTATATTGAATTGACCGGATAGCAGCTGCATCTATAAACGCAGGATGCGCTATGCAATTTACGACGGGCGGTCCTCAGACACGCTAACAGGTTGACTCTTCTGATTGAAAGGGTTCATCCAACAGCTTATAATTGACTCACAACTCGAATTCAGCTACGGGCGATCTAAGGTCTGACTAATATATTGAGCGAAATTCTAAATTGAATGACTTTTTGCTATCTGATTCTATAGCAACTTAAGCACTTTCAACAGCGTAATTGATCGTCTCATTGACATGCGTCATAACACTCGTAACATTAGTTTCAACTACCTATAGTTTGACATATCCGTTTTTATTTTCGGGTTATTGCAATTTCCTTGTAGAGTCATCTCCAAATATGTCAATACTGAGCTACACACTGTCGCCACCGTCAACATACCGCTTGCTCCACCAGCACTTTGGCTTAGGTCCGCTATTGTAAAATCATTGATCAGTTTTATTTTCAGCTTCAGTAAGTATCTCATTTAGTAAATACTTCATTCGGCAGGTTTACCTCGCAGTGTACGTTGCCCTTTTCAAGTCTTTATGCCTAATCAGATAAACACGGTACCTAAGCACCAATGGAAAACATCTTTGATCTGTTCTATTGATATCATAACGTAGCTAGTTCTCAACAAAAGATAGGGTCCTATACACATGCTATTTTTGTTGATGAGCACTGGATGTTATTGTAGACGATTTAGCTCACTCAAGTGGCATTACTATCCAGAAGCCGTATGTATCGGAAAATCGCTGATCGTGTCTTAATCTAATAAGCAATTGTATTGGTGCTAATGTTATTACTAAAACTGATTTAACGACCTATATTACTGTTCCTGAACTCATGCCTCTTACCCTCCTTGACTTATGCAAGTCAGACATGGAAGTTCACTCATAAAATAAAAAACAAAATAAAAACAAGTCAAAGAAGTATGGAAAGGAGCATGCTGAAGATAAGCAAATTGCAAAAAATACCACATAGCATAATCCGTAGAAAGACAGATATTATTGATGCCTTAAGTTACTCACAGATACTAAAGTGGAGATGGGCGGGCCATTTAGCCAGAATGAATGATGATAGATGGACCATACGAGCCACGGCGTGGCCAGGGCCAGCAGGCCACAGAAAGAGAGGTAGGCCACAAACACGATGGGCAGATGACATAATTCACATAGCCGGCCGGGACTGGGCAAGAGTAGCAAGCAATAGGGACGCATGGCAAGCTCTGGAGGAGGCCTTCACCTGAGAGGAGTTCTTGCACTTATAGAATGTTTAAAATTATTACATAAATAGAAATTCAATAATGAATAATTTATAATTTAAATGTATTGATTAAGTATAGATGTAATTGACCTAAAATGTTTTAAATGTTTAATTTATAATTAAAAATTTTATTATTTTATTTCAATTTATAATTTTTCTAATTTTATTGTTATACTTATTATTTTTCAAAGTTTATTTTTCTATTTGTTTTACTATTTTTGCAATGCATGGGCAAGAAATAAAAGGCTTTTTTATTTTTATTTTATTTATTATTACTGTTCCTTGCCTTCCGTCGTCTCGCAAATCATTCCACGTAAAATACGAAAATAACGTATTTACGTTTGCACCATCGGCCGTTAGCGCCATTGGGCCGATAAATTCCAGCCATCATTTTATTTTATCAAGGTTTACCAGACTATTCGCACATTTGTATTAATCCCTGCTCCCGGTAGTAAAAAAGATTCCGCCATATTTTTTCACATGCTACGTAAACCGTAGACGCGACCTCCATTGCCAAAATTAATGTGACACACGTAAACTAGTTTATAATAGGCGCAAAAAATGTTTTGGCAAACAGTCTTTGCTTCCTTGAAACAGTAGCGTTTAACAGTGCGTTGTCATTTCTCTGAAACATTTCTAATTTTAGATTGTTACTATATTGCTTGCTTCAAATTCTAATTATCTAGAGCCGGGGGTAATGTTCAAATATTACTTGGTACACGAGTGATCTGTCAGTAATTTGAGTTGAAGACTTGACACGCACTAGAGCAGACAGGGCCACGACTTACAACGTACAGCTGTTCGTGGTTGGGATCACGATCAAAGGTGCAGCCAGCAATTCTGTAAGCGTGTTCCATAAGCGACCGCATGCTGCTAGCCTCAATCTGATCGTGGCTTTGGCTGCGGTATCTGATATTAAATAATAATTTATTTAAGGTGTACTATCCATATATATTAAATAATAATAAATTATTTGTTACAAGATTTGTTGAAAAAAATCTTATGTAAGAAATACCATGATTTATTCGCCACCAAGAATTATTTTGTTTGGTCTTTGAAGACGCGGTGACTATTATCGTCACGGCAATTAATCGGCAAGAATAAAAGTAGTAAACAAATTACTTTTGATTAAACTGCTCGTAGAACAGAGGTTCGATGGGGCCGAAAAGTTCTGGAGTAACGACCACATAACGGCAGACGCGGCGTTGGAAGGCCTCCCTCTAGGTGGCCATGACCTGGTCAAGGCTGTGGGAATCCGGTGGATGCGAAACCCACATGACCAATCAGTGTGGCAACGATTGGGGTTGCCTATGTCCAGTAGTGGACGTCGGCTGAAATAATGAAGATGTTGAACTAAATATATTAACTATGAATGCATAAAAACGAAACTATCACAAGCAGTTAAATCAATACCTATCATTTATTATCAATCAGCGTCTTATCTTAGAGCAATTATCTTGATTTCGCTCAATAAGTACAATAATATAATAGATACCTCGTGACAATCTAGATTCTAGATAAAGTGCAAGATAATTGATTAGCATCAGTAAGATGTCTTCGAATATTCTATTGCATTCCACGCAATGGTCTTAAAAAAGTAATAGGCAGTTGAAAAGTGTGTAACTGTGTATGTGTCTCGGATCTAGCTAAGGGCCTATGCAGTGTACGGGTTCTATGTGGAGCTAATCAAGTTGCAAGTGTACCACCCTGACGAGGAACGGTGCAGTGCCCTCCTTTCACCTTCAGCCTAGCGCCTGATCGTCTCGGAACCCTGAACTCGTTCGACCTGCACGCCCGTAGTCCCTATGTTGTTTTCAAATCGTTACCGCTTGTTAGGAAGTGAGAGATTTGCTGGGTTTCAATAAGTGGTCAATCTTTTCATTAGATTCGTTTTTAAACATTTCTGTGTTCTCCATGGTTGAGAAATGTAATCATAAGATTTTATGTAATGTCACTGTCTTAAATAATAGTAGTTTATGAAACTGTTGCATAATAAGGGGTATTAAAACATGAGTGTGTGTTTAAAAACCGAGCCGTAGGCGAGGTTTTTAATAGTATTCACACGAATGTTTTAATACCTAGTTATGTCCAGTTTCATACACTACTTTATCTACACTCATACATTGGTATTGAACCTACTAAATACCTTCTTTGCATTTTCCATGCCATAAAGTCGTGATAGCATTTATCATATAATTTTCTCGACTTTGCTGGTAATAGATTATGAGTGATTTCCTTCGCCGCATCTAAAATATCGGGCGAAGTAAAATTTTCTTCACATTCACTGATATCAGACATTTTTAAGCAAGAATTTAAAAAACTCATGAAATTCAATACAGCAAAACCTGCAAAATATGAATGGCGCCAAAACCCAGCACATCACTGCATTAACCGCGCATGCGTTAAGATTTAGCACGCACTGCGATTTTTATTCGTGCGAATTTTTTTCGCCTTTATGCGATCTATGGAATTGTATGAAGCTGCTCGCATTGCGGTAAAAAAACGTGCAGAAATAATACCGCAAGAAATCCGTGTTTTGCCACAGAATCCACCCCACCGCGGCGCGAATTTAATTCGCGCGAATATTTTGAGCTCTATGAGCAGGTAGAAAGAGACAAAATTCGCGCGAATATAAATCGCAGTGCGTGCTAGGCCTGAAGCGGGCATTGTCATAGACAAGTAAAAATTGGAATCAAATCTTTTTAAATAGGTACTATAAAAATGGCATTACAAAAAATAATTGATGAAAACTCCTTAGTGATTAACTTCTTGGATTTGTCCTGTATCGTAATAGAAAAAAAATTGTATTATAGCATTATTTTGTTAGGGAAAAAGTGTTATAATAAGATTCTATTTTTAAATTTCGGTATTGTGTTTATAAAGTATGTCAATATAAACTCGTTTTGAAGTTTATAATTCGAATATTACGATTTGAGAGTAGATAAATATTATTTAAATGACTATTTTCGCGAGGAACACATTTAATTTGACAACGTAATTTATAACAGCTTTGCCATTTACTACGCATTTTGTGTTTGTGCTAACGCATTTAGCAGTTTTTGCCTCTGCCAAAAAAACTATTTGTTTTCATGTCACATAGTTATTGTCTACTAGAAGAAAATTAGAAGTAAGGTCACCGAATTTCTGCGTAGTGGGATGCCACACCCATCTTGCGCGTTTTCTATAATTTTAAATTCTATAAATTATGATAGGTCCGAGTTAGCTGCAGGCTGCGGTGTTAGTAATAAAACTGTTTTAATCCACTTGAAGAAAATTGGGAAGGTGAAAAAGCTTGAAAGGTGGGTACCTCATGAATTGAGTGCAGCAAACCGACAAACGCGCGTCGACTACTGCGTTACATTACTCAACCGGCACAATAATGAAGGGATTTTAAATCGAATCATTACCTGTGATGAAAAATGTCCTGTACAATAATCGGAAACGCTCATCGCAATGGCTGAACCCTGGCGAACCAGCAAATCCAAGCGAAAATTGACTCAAAAAAAAAATAATTGTGAGCGTTTGGTGGACTAGTGCCGGTGTCGTTCACTACAGCTTTCTTAAATCTGGCCAGAAGATTACGGCGGATGTCTATTGTCAGCAACTGCAAACTATGATGGAAAAGCTAGCTGCTAAGCAGCCGAGGCTAGTCAATCGCTCTAGGCCACTGCTGCTTCAGGACAACGCTAGACCACACACTGCACAACAGACGGCTACCAAATTAGAGGAGCTTCAATTGGAATATCTAAGAAATCCACCGTACTCCACGGACCTTGCTCCAACAGATTACCATTTTTTTCGAAATTTGGATAACTTCTTGCAAGGGAAAAAAATCAACTCCGATGGAGCAGTCCAAAGCGCCTTCAAAGATTTTATTGATTCCCGTCTGAATGGTTTTTTTAGTAAAGGGATCAATGAACTACCTATGAGATGGCAAAAGTGCATAGATAGCAATGGTACATACTTTGATTAAATAAATATATTCTATTTAAAAAAAACCGGCCAAGAGCGTGTCGGGCCACGCGCAGTAATAGGACACCGAAGTTGCACAATATTATATATATAGATATTTTACAAAAATTTTAGTGTGCCAAGTACATTTTATAAGTTAGTCGACTATTACTTGTAAAGCCTGTTATGATTTTATTTTTGTATATTTTTACATGGTTCATAAGCATATATTTACTCTGTTTTACACAGCTAACAACGTTATTTAAGTAATTTTTCGATGGCATTTGTACAAAATTTTTACTGTTCCAAGTACATTTTATAATTTGGTCGACTATATTACTCGTAATCTTATAAAGCCTACTTAGCTGTGATAGTTTTCCTTTTAATTTCGTTATATTTACTACTGCCGTGAATTTTTTCACATAACCAAGAGCAACCATTTCGCTGGCATAAATTTGCAATATAGAGCTTAATTTTACGCAAACGGAACTCTGAATCGGAAAATGGTTTTAATAATCCCATAATATTTTTGAATGGCCTATCCAACGATACCCCCCACCACGGGATAGCCGAGATAAAAAAATACATCCCCACTTTACGTCTATAGGAGGAACCCCAAAAAAAAATATTTTACGAAATTTTATTTTACCACTTTGTCGGAATTATTAATATGTATATCCATGCCAAATTATAGCTTTCTAGTACTTAGATTCTCTGAGCTAAACTGCGGACGGACGGACTGACAGAGCGAAACTATAAGGGTTCCTTGTTGTCTTCGGAACCCTAAAAAACGACTTTATGTTCCTCCCTTACAAAACGCCAATTTCATATGTAACGACCTAATAGTTATTTTTATAGGCAGGGCTTTTTCTTCTCTATTTGATGATTAAATCGTTAAGAATAGCTTTAGTTATTCCGGAAGGAAAATATAAGTCACGAATTCCTAGCGTTCTCTCAAAGGATTGAATGTCGCAACACCCAGTTGTTGCCAGATAGATTATTTTGTAAAATCAATATTATGTGTTGCTGGTACTGACCTGCGAATAACACTAGGCGATAATAAACATTAGTCTATTAAGACGTAATTAATAGCGATCAAACATGGCCGGTAAATAGTGATGTCACGGCCAGTACGCGTCCTGATCGTCCAAGGCATTATAATCAGATACGTTCTGATGAATATTAGAGTACTTAGATGTAAAATATTTTAATCTATTTAAATTTATTTTGTAGCATGTTAAAGACTATTTTGAATATAAAACTAATGATGTCTAAAGACGACTAGGTACCTACTCCATAAGCAGTATTGCCATACAAATATTTTCATTTTAATTAAGTTGGCCTTATAACTGCAGTAAAAGAGACAATGATATCGATAGCTGAACTCTGCGCAGCACACTTGAGTGTAGAAACGATAATTCGTATGCTTGTTATTATTTTGAAGTAGATGCGTACTGGTTCTATGAGGTTATGAAGGCGTATGTTAATAAAATAGATGAGGCAGGTCTATGGTGTATTGAGAAAACAAAATTCCACGTTGGAAGACGATATACATGAAGTTGTTCCATAGTGGAAACTTGTTATAATACACTAAGGCAGTTGCAAAACAATCCGCATGTTGAACAACATCATGTTAATACTGATTAACCAAGGACGTAAGAGTATAACAAATAACAATGTGTATGTTTTCAGAATCGACATGACATAACATAACAAAAATCTATTAACTGAACTCTCACGAGCTAAATACATTAATTCTAATCTTTCGAAGTTCTATTTATTAGATAAGGTATATCTAATAAATAGAACTAGCCAATAGGTAGGTCCTATTGTTTATTCCTTAGCCAAGTGTTCATAGTATTTACCTTCGTGATCAAGTATAGCTATGGCATGGCCTTTGAAACTGGGGCAGTAACCTATTCCCTTAATTTAACATTCAAACAGTTTCTGTGACATGCAAACATGGAGATTTTCTGTGCAACAAACGGTTCTCTGGTGGCATTCTGATTTAATGAAGCTGGTGCCTTTTTTTCTTTTTTGCGGTGAATGAATTTAGGTTTACTAATGATAAGCATAAAACATATTCCCATAATTTAGATTGGCATAACGAAATTCAGCATAATGGAAATTACGCATAATATGTTATTAGGCATAAATGCTTTGCCATAAATACTGTTGGCATAATAATAATGATGCATAACCTTATAAAGCATAATGTTATAAACGCATAATGATATGTACACATAATGTTCTTTGGAATAAAACAAACATGTTCGTGGCTCAAGGGTGGCCCGAGGGCCACCCCGCCGCACCTCAACCTAATTGAGTCCTTATATCAAATATATTTTATTAGACATTTTAAGCTTAGGTAAAACAATTTTAAGTCAATTCATATCGATATAAAATTTTTCAATATTTTGAAGTTCAGTTTTGTTCAGTTTACCCGTTTAATTTTCGACGTTCAAAAAAGTGTACCGATAATTTTTTTATGACGAATGAATATTATGCCTTAAATATTTATGCAACTCCAAATTATGGAAAACAAATTAGACCAAATGACAGTTATGCTAACCTTTGCATTATGCCAAAGTATTATTAGGCCGCAGTAATAATATGCTGATAAAAGTTATGCGAAAACGTTATGCCAAATAACATTGTGCCTAAAAAAATTATGCCAAGAGGCAAGAGGGGTGTTCTCATTTATTCTAATTTACAGAATAGTTGTTTTGCACAGATGATTTTTAGGGCTTTTAGTTATCGTCATTCTGGACGTTTCCATACTTGCATAGTAAATTATTTATCTGTGCCCTCGATTTGCATTCGTTGTCTCTTGTTATGGTATTTGCACAATAGGTTGTCTATTTATGTAGGTGAAGATGATAAAATACATTGTTTGTTCATTAGAGCTATTCTGTTTATAACATTTATAAAACTCTTGATATTGGTTATTTAGTAAGTTCGATATCAAGCTGTAGCTATGACCTGCCCTTGGTGCATGCATTGTACAATGACTGACGCAATATTTCCAACAATTACAATATGGTCATTTATACCATTTTTTCTGGCTGAAACTGGTCTGATATCTTTGAATTTTCCACACTTAGGTACATATTTTATCGAGTTTCGTCGGGCCAGACCTCGATTGAAATGATTTTCCTTCATGGATAGGTATTTATTTTGCACAGCAGTGGCTACCTATGTTGAATGACGATTACATGAATATTATTAATTCGCAATTATTAGTTTTGAAGCAGTGATTGAGATTGCCGAGGTAGTTTGAGCTCGTTGGAAATCTTGTTATAATACATGCCGAGTGAATTCAAAAATATAGGTAGTCTTTATACCTTCGTTATCAGGGGCATACAAGTAGTGCAAGTGGATTCAGTATTTACAATCCGCATCCGAATTGAAATCGATAGTCCATTTAACATTGACCTACTCTTTCATTTTGATTTCATATTGGCTTATCGGCGAATTTGTGTTTCAGCGACAGTAGGATTTCGAGGTATTTTTATGCAGAGTTAAAGCTTTTTACCCGACTGCCGAAGGAGGGTAATGTGTTTATCAGTCTATGTATGTATGTATGTATGTATGTATGTATGTATGTATGTATGTATGTATGTATGTATGTATGTATGTATGTATGTATGTATGTTTGTTCCTATGTGGCGTTCCAGAGACCAAACGCGTTGACCGATTTTGATGATTCATACGTCAATCGATTCGTCTTAACCTTGCGAGTGTCATAGGCTACATTAAAATTGGAAAATAGAAAAATGGCGGCTTTTGGGCGCCATATTGTGTTGTGGGGGGGCAATTTTATTTTTTCTTCCAAACCCATCGTGTGGGGTATCAAAATAAAGGGTTTTAAGAGGTGATTTCAAAAATATATAACACTTATATATTTAAATGTACCTAACTCGAAAAAAAATTAACTAAAAAGTTATAAATAAAAAAGTTAATTAAAAAAATCAAAAAACCCGACTGCTTAAAAAGCGAACTAAAAAGACGTAAACAAGAAGAAAATCATGCTGTGCAGTCGGAGGATACATCTGGTTTTGGTCAGCCAGCTCGCAAATATGTATCCTCCGACTGCACAGCATGATTTTCTTCTTGTTTACGTCTTTTTAGTTCGCTTTTTAAGCAGTCGGCTTTTTGATTTTTTTAATTAACTTTTTTTTGTTGATTTTATTATAGGGCAAAAAGACCAAACGTTTTCGAGAGTATCCAGCTGTTAGATATAATAGAATTCCAAAAGGAAAAACAGCTTGCTTGTTATTTTCCTCTGCATTTATTTCGCCGCACGGTGCGTTCTAGCATCTTCGATTGCGCATAATGCAGCTGAGGTGATATTTTCCTGTTCAATAGTTCTTTGATCTTTGAGAATTTTCATAAATCTTGAGTTTTATTCCTTGGGACTCATACATTTTTATAAGATCCTTCGAATTATAATAATCGGCTTTTTAATGTATTTCTAAAAGTGATGTGTCATGCACGATATGCACTCTATTGACAGTTTGATCTGCCCCTTTGGGTCAATAAACCTATCGTTTACGGGATTATTCCTTTTGTCCCGTAGTAGAGAAATGTTAGGATCATGCAACTCGTATTAAAACTAAATTACGTGCCTATTAAAGCAGATGCCTGCGTAATGTATACTTGGGTGGTATATATAACTGTATTGCCCGAGTGCATTCAAATTAGTAGCTACATTAAGCGCGTATGCAGTGTGGTAGGTCTCGGCAATTCACATCTATATCCCTATAGTTGCGACTGCACTTGTTGCCAAGAATTAACAAGAGCGGTAAAACGAGGTTACGTTTCATTAATACTTACTGTCTCTTTCAATAAGAAAATCAAAGCATCGGTCTACTTACCTATTCAAATGTCACGACCTACTGCCACAATGTACTGGTGTGAAGATTATCAGTTGGAGTCTGTTTTAAATCTGCCTTGATCCTTGACCCATTATCCGTGTGACATCAGTGGATATTGGCATGTTTATGATACCGACTACAGACACTATAAATTCATCGCGTTCCATTTTCAAATACTCTGATGTGTAATGTTTTCCGCCATGTTCTTTGAACTAAAGCACAATTGTTTTGCAACATGCGATGAGGTTAGTTATAAATTAATGTTAATTACTTCACTGTTGTGTATTTACAAACACTAGGTGCAGGTTTTAAAGTTCAAGTAAAGAGCTGTCAAATAATTTTCAGGTAACAAGAAGTCGTGATACCTAACTGATTTAAATGCAAATGAGAAACTATTGGATAATTTGTAAGAAACTGTTTATTTATAGTTTTATTGTAAACCAGTTTCGTAACGAAAATAATATTAACGTATAACAACAACAGGCGGGGGCTTGTTTCATACAAGGCTTTATGACAACGTGGTCTAAATCTAATACGCAGCATTTTCTAGATTCGCTATATAAAATGGCCTGACAAACGAGTTTCCGCGCCGTTTGATGGTACGTAACTATATATAATCAGAAATGAAACAGAATGTATGAATACTAGCGAATTCATGTCACATAATTAATTCGGCGCCGTGCTTGAATAAATGATTTCCGGCACGCCTCAGCTTTGTGGCTTTATGATATTTGTATGTGTCGATTGTTTTTATTTATTTGTGAAATACGTGTAATAAATAAACATTATTTATGAAGAAATGTTATATAAACTGTGACTCAGTTCTTTGAATTAAGTTCAAACCGAGTATATCATTGTTATTGTTCACAATAACATTTAATAAGTTGTGACTAACCTTTACACGAAGGTGTTAATTCAATATTTGATAAGCGACTAAACAATTCTTAATAAATTCGATGTAATAAAACCCGTGTGTCCAGTTTGTTATGTAATGCTTTTGAGCAGAGAGATGTGGGGGCAGTATGTCGCCTCATTTTTATTAGACACACGTGATTCAGTCGACAATTCGTGAGAATATTTTAAATCTTAGACACAGGAAAATCAGACAACGCGGAAAATGTTTTTCGGAAAATTATTACAGATCGGTCGACTGCGCTGTCTACGCAGAACCGCAGCGTGGCAACATGAGGCATTTGGTAACATAAACGTAGTTAAATTTTTGCCAGTTTCCGCTGTGGTCCGATGTTATGTGCGTAGTAGACTTAGGTAGGTATATACCGTCCACAAAAACAATATTAGTATTCCAATACCTATTCGATACGAAAATTTTAAAAGAGAATAGGCAGACACGTGGAGACAACATTACAAAAATGAAACCATGACATTGCAAATTATATTTGCAAAAAATCGCACATAAATTCCTTTGTATTAGAATCTGTATGTGCTGTCCAAATATTTTCTATGTAATCAAAGAGTTTCGTTCGTACTTTTTATCGTCGGACTAAAATTAAACGTTGGCAGATAAAGCCGACCGTATCTGCAGACGCCTTTATGCCCCACTACACTCGTCTATATGGAGATGTTCAAGGTTATATCAATATTGCAAAATTAACAGTTTAGCCGAGTCGCGAACACGGCTCGCGTTTACGCGCGAAAATATCACGCTGAAGTCCGCAGAACATGTTTCGGTACCTCCGATGCGTGTAAGTACTTATCTGCCTCAGAGTTATCTGTGAAATCCACGTGTAACGTGTAGTACCTATGCGTGAATCAATCTTTGGTAGTAGGTAACTAGTTTTTTTTGCTAGCCGTTGTTCTTTTACGCAATAATGGGTTTTGTTATTCGCTTTGAAGCTCAAGCGGTTTCTATCTGATTTATTCTACAGATACTTCAAATTGTTGCTAAACTGCGCAATAATTTCCAGTCGAAAACAAAACCACAAGGAGTAAACAACCCTCTCGTGAATTAAATTAACTGAATTATGAAAATTTGTCGGTTTTCAGGACAGTTGTGTAGCATCTGAGGCTCTCGTAGGTATTATTGTTACGGCACTAATTTCAGTCAAGTACATACTACTTACATAAAAAGAAATGGTCTTGAAAGTATGCAGTAATACCTATCTACATACTGAATAAACTTTTATTTCTGTACTGTACAACAAACACACTAAATAATAAAAAAAGACGCTTGCAGCAAAAACAAGTTACAAAATAAAATTATTTAAAGGATTTTTGTAGTTGCTGTTCCGTCAGACTGGTTTCAAAAATAAATAAAAATTGTACTTTACGATTTCAACAGGCGCTGCGCAAAAGACATTGAGAGATGCAATTTATTTGTGCTATGTTTATACTAGAGAAGAAAAAAAGTTAAATCACACGATTTAAATCTATGATCACGTGTAAAGAGTCTCGTGTGTGTGATAAGGAGGTTCGTTGCCAGAAATTTAATATCACCAGTTGTATATTTTTAAAGAATTGTTTATAAACGAAAGACACGAGACCTGCATGTAACGCGTAGTTATAGAAATTATCTTCAATGTTAACCACATTGGCTTCGTTAATGCTTTTTTTCGTCAAAAATTTAGGTAGGTAAAGTTATTTTTAAAGCTTCGACGGCTAGTGACAAGATTTTCTGTTACGCATGAACACAAAAAGTCTCGCGGAGTTAGGGGGCGTAGAATTCAGAATCATTTGTCATTTAAAATTATAACTAGTCATAATTTTTCATCTCAGTCTAATACATTAATATTATCTGCCAAAGTCTAGTTATTTTTCTAGTTTTCTAGAATTACAAAGTGGAGAAAATGAGGAAAACTGACAAGTTGCGTCACTGTTGCATCTAATTAGAGCCACAAAATATCAAGAGTTTTAAATATCAGTAAAAAAAATCGGAAAATACATTCTGAATTATTTTACGTATCTCCAAAACTGTCCTAAAAACTCCACGTGTTGCTCTTGCTGAGTCATACTTACGACTGTTTTCGAGCGAATTCACATGAAAGTTCACCTGCAGTCAAGGTCAAGTTGTATCAACAATAATGTAGGGCTGACATTGAAAGCGAGTCAACACGGCGTCGCTTGCGCACTTCTGGTGCGTAGGTTATGTGGGCAAATAGGTAACAACTAGAGATGGACCGACTTTTCGATTGTTTGATTTCGGAAAGCCGACTATCCGCTTCATTTATATAGCCGGCGATTGGTTTATAAAAGCTGTATCAAAATCAAATAGTTTATTTCAAATAAACCTAAGAGGTACTTTTGAATTGACAAACAAAAATAAATTACTCTAGTTGCAAATTCGCAAGCGTCAGTAGGTCTCAATGGAGAAGAATTTGCAAGAAACTCCATGGACACTCTTTTCCATCAGTTTTAATTATTTTTTTTTGGTTACATCATTCTTGTTGAAAAAACACATTTAAGTGAGAACAATGTATTAAGACGTGCACGTAAAAACTTCTAGAGCAACAAACAATAAAAAAAATACAATAACAGGCCGAGGCAGCAAAGGTATGACCAATCCCAACTGATGGCGACCGTTCACGATCAAGACGCATGGGTCGGCACCACTCAGTTCAACCATCATGATGGTAGATTTACAGTACTCGCACATGTGCTGTGTGGTTATATAATACTAAAAGAAATTAAGTTTATACAAGTATATTCATATAATTAGTCTTCAGCAGGTCCAACAGTACTTCAAAACAATAATGTTGTGCTTATATGCTGTAGTGTGTAGTCGTCGAATAGTCGACAATTTGAGCGACTAGTCCTCCGGGCGGCTAGTCGGCCAAGTCCATAATGGGCCCATTTCTAATAACAACCCACTCCGCAGAACATTCGCATGTTATATACGACATCCTACTTATGTATGTAAAACGTATGAGGTGAGGTGGTTACTGCGTACGCAGGAAGGTGTAGTTCAGTTCTATTCAAGTGATACTCATAAATTTAAGACCTAGGATGGTAGTTAAATAGCGTGATATGAAAAATAGATGGACACTGAACACAACAAAACTGAACGGTAATGTGTCCCAGTTAGGGCTTCCAAAATTACGGAAATGTCAGTTACGGAATTAGTTACGCAATTTCTAGCTCCAATTCCGTAATTCCGTAATTACGTATTTTTTTCATTTATTTTTTAAATCGTTAATATTTTGTTGTTCATATTGTGCCTATTAAGGATTTTAACAACATAAAAATATAAATCAAGTCTCTAAAAAATAATAAATTATGTATTCAACTGCACTTATGTACGAGTATAATTAAGTCAAACCATTTCTTTTAGTTCCGAATAACACATTTTTTCTTGAAAATATCAGAAATGAGATCAGAGAGAATGAGAGAAACATTTAAGGTTTTGTCACCCAGAGAACTTTTTAGTTTATTACAAAAATATCCGGCGGGTGCAAAGGCTCGCTGGGCTTCAACTCTTGTAGGCGTTATTGAAAAAAAATAATCTGTGAAATAACTATAAGCTGCCGTAAGAAAAATTTAGCGACCGCCGTCAGCGCTGTCGTAAATGCACATTTCAACTCTTATAATGGAATCGAGATCTGTGTTTACTCATGAAATTGGTTTATTTACTGTCACTTTATTTGTTTGTCTAACTGTTGTGCGATAGTCAGAAGATACGATGATGACGAGATCATCGCCACTGGTGGTCACTGCATCCGATATACTCTTTTGTTGATGTTGTGGATTTGGAAATTTTTCTGTGGATTTATATTTCAACCTTTCCAACAGGTCCGCTATGTATTTAAGTATATCATCTGACGATGGTTTCGTGAGATATTCTGTGGCTGCATTTTAAACAATATCATTGTTATGTAAATATCGCAGACATCTGGTTAAATTTGCCAGCTAATTGGACGCCTAGGTATTAAACGCTGGCATCCAATTAAATGGCTGAAGGACAATTAGCCAAGTCATTCAGCGCAACGTTTAACCAGATGGCTGAATGTCGTGTATTGGATGTTGATGAGTTTGTACTGTATGGTAAGGGTGACTAGATAGTTTAGACTCAAATATTTCGCGAAAACTTGCAGAAGACGTAGTATTATTTGGCACCCCCATATTTTCATACTATTTTGACAATATCACACTAATTCACAATTCAATAATTGAATTTCACTTAAAATTGCATACAAGAACGAAAAATAACATTGGTGGTGGAGTGGTTTACGCTGTTGACGCCATATTTATTGTGGTGACTAATAGCGCCGCAGTGAAAAAAACTTATCTAATTTTGAATCACTTGACTGAGTCTTGGTCAGTCATGTTTAAAGGGCTGACTTTCAATACGCCAAGTTTAAAACGTTGAATGATTATAGTTCAGTTAACTATCGGCCTATGCATCAGGTAGAATTTTAGCGTTTAATGAACGGCTTAGTGGTCCAATTAGCTGGCTAATTTAATTAGATGGCTGCAACATAAAGGTCGATTCACACATATCAGTGAACCCACAGTTCCGGCACAGTACCGTTACAGTTCCGTATCCGTGCTACAGTGGTACGTCAGTGCTTCAATTCACACATATCAGGCACAGTACAGTTCTCTGCGGGTCTTCGTGCACGACGTTCCCTTCAGACTAGCGTTGACGTCGATTGTTTTGATGGCACTCTTCAATAACACAGAATTAGCTATGATAGCCATTGCTTTAGACGAAGAAGAAGAAGAGAATCGAGGAAAAAAAAGAAAATGGGTACATGAAGCATGGAAGTTAAGAGAATCTGAAGGAGAATTCGTGACATTATACAAAGAATTAATTAAAGACGAAAGAAAGTATTTTGAATATTTTAAAATGTCGGAAAGCTGTTTTTCTCCTTCAGCGGCGTCAGTGATCCGTGATAAAATATCGTCGTCGCCGATCACGTCCGTGATGGCCGGTGCCGGCACTGACACTGACGGTACTGAGACGACACTGACACTGACAAGTGTGACTACATCCATAGAGAATGTTTGAAAGAATAATTATCACTGATGCGGTACTGTGCCGGAACTGTGGGTTCACTGATATGTGTGAATCGACCTTAAAACGTGCAAAACACCGAATACATTTGTTCGTCTTTCCTTTATTCTTATTCTAAGAGATGTGGCTTGTTTTCCACTGAGATCGTTTGATTGAAGATCAAGTTTCATATTACATTGAAGCGCAGCGTCGGCTGTCAATAACTTGAATTGAACTCTATAGTGTACGTCTTAGAAATACTATATGCAAGATATATCAAAGAATAAAAAAACAGCGGGGTATCCCTGTTTGTATAGTTTTGATGTAGTTATTTTGTATAGTGTTGCCACATTATAAAATGCTTTATTATTGGTTGACTATTTTGATTGTTTGGTGATGAAAATAATTACGTAGGTCCGGAATTGACATCTTCAGTTACGGATTTGAGAATACTTTAAAATTGGTCCGTAATTACGTAATTGCGTAATTACGTAATTACGTAATGGAAGCCCTAGTCCCAGTATCGTGAATCTTTGTGTCTATTGAACCTACCCATAGCATAAGATCTCTCGAATTGAGTGCTTGCCTGAAAATTTTACAGAAATCTTCATAAACTTGGAAAAGAACTAATCTCCGTATCAAGAAGATACATATCATCAAGATCATGTCTTGAAGATTAAAATGCTGTTCCCGTCTAAAGTTGTAGCAGTTCTCGTCCATCACTTTTACTCCGATTAACCATACAAAACGAGTCACACCCACCGTCTCACATTTTTCAACTATGTAGGAATTGTAGGTGTCGGCTTCAAGCGGATGCAGCTGCATACCAGTATCATACGAGTCTAGTCATACGTTATTATCATACGAATTGATAAGATGTCTACAATTAACGTGCCAAAAAGAGAACCACGTGGCAAAACAACAATGAGCAAAGAATTGTTATAAGTTGCATCATTTAATAACAATTTGCCACTATACCGGCCCCTATTGTAACTAAGCTATCTACTTGTGAAACAATAAACGCCTTTTAACTTACTTTTATGACTAACAGAGTAAACTTGATGGTAATACCTACCTGATATGTACTTAAGTACATCTGTTTTCTTTTATTTACTTACAGATCGATAGTCTTTGATGTGAAACGTTTGGTCGAATTTTTGGGTTATATTTTTAGAACGATTTTCCATGGCGATCTGATGGGTGGCTTAGAAACAAGTTATGTGTGATATTTGCAGGTGTTTCTGCCAACCAGTAACTATACACTGCGATGTTTTCAATCGATCGATTGCTGAATGTTTTGTTGTACTAGTCAGTATGCAAGAGAACGCAGAAAGAAGTGTATAAACAGCAGTCTTGTCCCTGCCTAAGAACTGTTATCCCTACCTTATAAGACTGTTGAATGACTTATGATAAGTTCTGTTTCAGTGTAAAACAATCTCTATATTTAGATAAATGAATCCCTATTTCCCTTTGTCACGGCATCAGGCGTGAACAGCTGGACCGATTTCGCTTATTCTTTTTTTGTTGTATTTGTTATTGTTAGAAGAAGTTTCTTATGAAAAAAAAATAGAAAAAAAAATGGTTCCTTAACTACATAGGTAGGGTAGGTAGGGTAGGGTAGGTATGTAGGTAGGGTAGAATAGGGTAGGTAGGGTAGGTTAGGTAGGGTAGGGTAGGTAGGGTAGGGTAGGTAGGATAGATGAATGTTAGGTGTTTTTATGGCAGAACAAAGTTTGCCGGGTCAGCTAGTCATGTAATAAAAATATACCTTATTGTTTATCTAATAAGTAATACGATGAACCAACACGAGGCTACATCTTAAAAGAAAAAAAGAAAAGAAAGAAAGAAAACAATTACACATTTGGATTTTCCGAAGGGTTAGAGGTGTACCAGTATCTAGACTGCATATGCCAAAGAAATACATCACGTAGGGATTTATTTCTTGACCTTTCTGTAATCAATTCTGAATTCTGAGTATTCTGGATTACGGAATAACCAGAGCATTGATCCTATCGCATGGGATCTCATGCATAATAATGAAGTAGGTACTCCCTATTATTTCTAAGACCTTTCGAGAATGAACGGACTCGCATGTTTGAATATGGTCCTCGGATTTTACAACCTGATGTGTCATATATAACAATTTTTCCTGGCAAAAGTTAATTGAAGTTAAACGGCTGTGATAGCTTCATTTTACAAGCATAAAAGTTTTAACATCACGACTGTAATGGCGTGGGGTGAGGAGCACCTGTAGTACACCTACACTTCGCCAGTTAAGTTTTAGTTCCATGTATTAGGTGCTGAGCCTATTTCCATCAACCAGACACGAATACAGACTCCACGCTGCCATTAAGAAATTCCACAAACGTTTCATTTTCGTATATTTATACCTACCCTTGTAACATTTCTGGAAATAATTCCATAACATGTTGATATTCAGAAATGGAAATCTAGCGAGCATGTATGATAATATCCACTACACGCGATTCTGGTGTGGGTAGTTGAAAAAAGCAGCTATTAATTCGTTAAAAAAAAAACGTGTTAAAAATTACGTGGATTACATTTTTAAGAGGAGGCAAAAAATAAAACAATTATTTGTTTTTTGTGGGTATTTCTCATGACTCGCGTTTGTTTACGTTTGAACCGCTTTTTGTCTCTAGTTCGTACTTATGTGCAAAGCAACCATTGAATAAATCACCTATAATCGATTTTACGCTGTAAACACGAAGTGAAACCAAAATCCGACCAAGCGTGACTTGATCTGACCGCTACTTATCTGTTACACTCAATTATCTCCTGAATAGCTCAGAGCCTTATACCATAATCACTTGGAGCTTGGTGCTCGCGACCGTATCTAATCATAATCTCTAAAACGGGTTTTCTTAAACAACTCGCTTTCCGACCGGTTTTCAGATTTACAATAATAAGATCATCATCTGCCTAGCCTTTTCCCAACTATATTGGGGTCGGCTTCCAGTCTTACCAGATTCAGATGCCTATCTGACCTCCACAACCTAGTAACTGGGTAACACGATACCCCTTGGCAAGACTGGTGTCAGATCTCAGGCTTCTGACTACCCATAACGACTGTCAAAGATCTTCAAATAACAGCCGGGACCAACGGCTTAACGTGCTTTCCGAGGCACGGAGGAAACTCGGTATGTTGAAATGGTCACCCATCCAAGGACCGACCTCGTCAAGCGTTGCTTAACCTTAAAGATCGACCCGTGCGGCTGTTATTATTAAGCCACGAGCTCCTCTTTAATCTAAATCATAAAATAAAAAATCCATTTACAATAATAAGATAATATTGTATAAATAAAACTTGATTGTATTGCTGACAAGTGTGGAGATATGATATCTCATCGCAAGATCCATCTGTTGTATTGACTTACGGAAATATGTCATTACCTCATTATACATACAACTGCCTGATGTTAATTGCATCTTAAATGTATTCGACGGTCGTATATTGAATGATTCGTGAGCAATACTTTCTCGTGGACGAATTAACACGGAAGATAGTCGTCGGACAAGGACACTTCTCCACTTCCTTACTGAAAAACGAACAACGTAGGAATTCCGTGAACACTTTGAATTATTTTTGTATACTCATTAATTAACTCTGCTTTATCGATGTAGTAAATACTTACATACGTATTGCGGCTATGAATCTCTTGGTGGCGCAGAGTGGCGCCATTATTCAAGTTTCGAGTCCACCGAGTGGGAGGCGGGTGTGATCATGGCCAACCACCTTACACTTGTGCCCACTTGTTAATGTTGGTGTACCCTGTTTTTGTATAATCATTCTTCTGATTGATTGACGCTTATTTACAAAACCTAATTTGTGAACTAGATACGCTAAAAGCTGCTCCAAATGCAACACCGACAAATCTAATACAAATTGTAAGTAATCGAATACTGATATTGAATGCCTATTCTATTACTAACAGATGCGGTGGCGGGGACCTGAAACAGATTGTTCGCATTTTTGACACGGTAAACAGATTGTCGACCTAGTTTCCAGCATTGTTTAGCGCACCAGCGTACGCGGCGCCTAGCCAAATCTATTTTAATTTTTATCTACGTGGTCGTTTGCGCGCAGTCTGTGTCTTCTCTGCTTTTTCGCAATGTTTACGGTTTGCCACGCGCTTTTCACTGTGCGTGAATCTACAATGATCACAGATAAAAATACAAAACAAACTGTTCAATTGTTGCAATTTATGCTCGATTCACGTGTGTTTAGCACCCGCATTGACGCAGCGGCCATTTCCTATGAGAAAACAGCAGTATTCCAGTCTAGATATCTATTTAAACTATTGTTATAATAACGTTTCCTATAGTGATCTGCGATAGCACGTGGTTTTCGCTGGCAATTGGTTTGTCTGAGTAATTCTATGACGAGAATACGAAACGCGGAAGCCTAGCCGTTAAATGGAACTCATGTAGGCAGACATCAGACATGCTTTATAATCGGGATATGTCGTTTACACGATTATTATAGGGTTATATACCTACTAATTTCTGATAGTTTAGGTGGTTTCCGTTGTTGGCAGATTGCCCAATTCATTTTAAATTTGCGTCAACTCCATTTGCGTCTGTGGGCCTCCCGTTGGGTCACCAAAATGAAGTCAACTTGCCTGAATATGATCAAACTATTTTCCGTTCGTACAACTTAAACATGCAAACATTTTTAATACACTATTTGTGTACTTACATATTATACTTTTTCAGTTGGTTAAACCGGAAGCCGCCTCCAATATTAGACTTTGGGCGTACGACGACATAATTACCTAGTTATGAAATTGCTTTTACTAGATCAGGCACACCAAATAAATTAGGAAGGAAATATGAAAATATTCACCTTCTGTTCCTTTTCAGGTACTCTAAACTGCTCCAGTCGCTGCGTGTTTGTTATTCGATAGTTTCCAGCAACCATAAACAGACATTATAACACCAGGACTACTTATTCCAACAAAATTCCAAAGTAAGTTATCTTCCAAATTATTTTACTTGTCCAACAGCCTCATGAAACGTTGCAGTTACCAAGAAGTCATCAGAAACACTTGAATTTATTTTTAACTAATTATGTATTTACGTGCAATTTGCAACACACTTAGACGACATGGACATATTTTCCTAAGTAGGTAAAGTTGGGAAATAGACATCTTTAAATGTCAACCGCGCTAAACTGGGGATCTTGCGTAAAAATTAAGTTTACCGTTACCGATATATGGCCTTTTATACGACATAAAGCTAAACATACTAAAATAAGATTTAAGCTTCTCCCGGTCATAAAGGCGATCTGAAATTAGGTGCTGTGGTCTCCTGCAAAGGTATACGGTGCCAAAGTTTCATAGATCGCGCTATTTCCGTGCAAACACAAAACCGCTGACGCACAGCGTCGGTCAAAGCTCCGGACTGACGCTCGCCTGTCAAGTATCTATTAGGACTTATTTCTGGACTTCATCCACCGTATTTTATGTCTCTCTTTGAAGGTGAAAGAACCTCGCTTTCCTAGATGACGGCACTACGGGTTATAGAACAGAAGAGAAATGGAAAAGCTTCTAGAACAGTATTTCAGATATTTTTGTTTGTTAATGGAGCCTGCTTCTGAAATCTCACCGGCTTTAGATAAGGCTCTTATTAAGTGTTTACATCTCTCTTATCTTTATCATCGTTCAACCGTAGCATAAGATGTTCATACTAATTAGGCAGCGTTAAATCTCTATGATTATGCACCATTAGCCATTACTTGAACGACTACGTGCGTATTAACGGCTCGCTTGGTCTTTTCACTATGCACTCCAAAACATTCCGTACCGTTTATCTATGTAGCTGCATTTGCCAACGGCGATGTTACTAGTGCTACTGAGGACACTACAAAAACGGGTTCAGTTGTTCCTCATACATATGCAAGGTGCCATAGAAAGAAGTAGATAGTGAAGTTTTTAACGCGTTCATTAGGCTAGAACGATAATTATGTACTGCATATATTTGCATCAACGCAAACTGATGTTAGCAACACGATTTGTACTTTTACTTTTCAATAAATGCAACGAGGACGTCATGCAAACTGATTGAGGTAATTTAGCTGGAAATAATAAAGAGCTGGCAGGACAGGTGTGTCCCCCGGTCGCCCTTTGTCTGCGCTCCAGGCCGTAACGGAAGGCGTGACCCACCGGCTGTGTGGAATTGCACGCACAACCGATTATTGTGCCTTGTTACTAGGCGGTCGCTACTTTCCCTTTGTGCGAACTTTTTTTTTAAACACTCATCCATCGCTGCGACAGCTACAGCTCTTTCAGTGAGCGCACTTCCGTTAGCCTCTTGTGCAACAATGTTAAGCGCCGTATACATCTACTGGAACATAATGATGCCGTTATCTGTAGCCTCGAAGTATTTTAAAACTGTCTTGGAAGTTAGCTTGGTAACGTCCGTAGAAAGGTCGGCCATATAAACACGAATAGAAACGGTACGGCATGGTGCTGTCGTTAGCCACATTAGATTCGTTTATCGTGATGGATTCGATTTAAGACTAGATTCTCGCGATCGAAAAATAGAAAGATACGGACGAATTGCCATGAAACGATTACTTTACGTAGTTTGGAAACTAAATTATCGTATCAGATCAAAATTTAGTATCTGTCGAAGTAACACAAATATTTTTAGTACGCTTACAATCCAAACTAGGTGGTACGCCTTTAGCTACAATGATATTGATAATACCAGTGGCGACGTCTAAGCCAAGACACACCTAAAATATTTGCACCAACTCACTAAGTAAATTATACTTGCCTTGTTTGTACATAGTATCACGATCGCTAGAAGTCATTTTGGACTCAGACGAACGTGGATGCGAAGCAAGATCATTCCACCGAGCTTTACTGCATAGACATGCCTTACTTCATTCTAAGCTCCGTAAGTGGAAGTTAAGTATATACTATGCAGTTAAGTCCGTTGTGGTGAAAGGATGCATGCTTCGATGAGATGTTACTTAGAAACAATTACGAAATTTTACAAACGATTCATTAATATTCTGAAGCAATTATACCTGGCCGTACATTTTAATAATAATCAACGGAAGTGCCTTTTCTGGCAGTATCGTGTTGTCTTCCTCCGCACCGGTTCTTATGCGATTTTCAGGATGTGAGTTACGTCATTTTTCCGATTTGTATATATTCAAACCGGTCACGTCTGGTAATTGATAGTTTTGCGATTAAATGTTCGGTCGCCCAAGGTTAAGCCGGCTATGTAAATAAAGTAATGGTGCTGGCTACAAAGCTATGCAAGTCTGCGGAACCAATTATAGGCGTGATCCATTTGCAACCGGCCGTCCACCGGTAGCACAGGTTGGACCGGCCAGGAAGACGGAGATTGTAGTTAAATAACTAACTTATAGCCAATCAGCCAACGTTGGAATTAATGTGATCGGCTCCCGCTGTTTAAATTTACAGGAATACAAGGAACTTGATAACAGCTCACGTAAGCGGCTCAGGCAAATTGCATGTTGAATAAATTGGATAATAAATAACTGTAAAAGTGAAAAGAAATTTATGGAAACATCAGGTGATTCGTTACTTGGAAACTGTTACCTTACCAGAATTGATAACGCTCAGAAGTTAAGTGGTGCGGCGACGAGCACTCGGCAGCGGCAAATGAACCCACTGGCTCGGTTCCAACTCTGCTGTTTAACTCTGCCGTGGTATCTCTCACTAATTACTGAGCTCGCTTAAATGGTTTCACTTGATCACTTCCTCCAAGTCGGTTAGGCCGTATTGGTCGCTTGTATAATCGCGACAGACGTAACAATGGCAACAGCATTTGTGACTAATTCATTTACATTATGTTTAGTCACGAAAGTCGTGTCAAATGCCAACCAATTATGTACATATCTGAATGATATATTAAAGTGACGGTTTTAGCAGGTAATATGTCAGTCTTATTATTACTTCGATGTAAATGAGTTAAGACAATAGATTTCATAGATGTGTCGGTTATCAAAGTTGACGTGTGCGGTTAAAATTTACTAGATATAAAGTCTATGTATAATATTATTAGGAACGGTAGACGTGTACCGACAATGTTGAATGCACGTCAACTTCGGTCACGCACGAATGCACGATGGAGCATTTCCATAACATTTGAACTGAACTTGGGTTGCTAATTATGACTCATGTAACTTTTTGACTCGGATGGGTGTGCGAAAGTCTATCGAACCTACAGCTGCTTGCTTCCCATTGGTGAATCACGGTTTAATTAATGAAGTTATGCGCACGCATAATGTTTTGTAGTCACACAATTTCCTCATTAATTCGTATAAATGTATGTAAAGTTCGCGCATTCCTCGATCGATTTACTAACGATTTCATCATTGTGTGTTGATTCAACTATTGACACTTCCAGAAGTATCGATTCTACTGTTGGTTAATGACGTGAGTAAGAGACTAGTAGACTCTTTGCCCCCAAATTGTTGTAATTAATCACTAGTCAAACATAGACGTATCGTATGTTACAAGAAAGATAATATTGTAATTAGGGCTAAACTAGCGAAAACAACGTCGCATCACTCAAGATAATGTACTAGTAGCTTAGACTAAGCTCTTATCTATATATATAAAAAACCGGCCAAGTGCGAGTCGGACTCGCACACGAAGGGTTCCGTACCATTATCGCAAAACACTGCAAAAAAATCACGTTGTATAGGAGCCCCTTGATGAGCCCATTGATTACTGAGACTTCGCTGTCCGTCTGTCTGTCTGTCTGTCTGTCTGTCTGTCTGTCTGTCTGTCTGTCTGTCTGTCTGTCTGTCTGTCTGTCTGTCTGTCTGTCTGTCTGTCTGTCTGTCTGTCTGTCTGTCTGTCTGTCTGTCTGTCTGTCTGTCTGTCTGTCTGTCTGTCTGTCTGTCTGTCTGTCTGTCTGTCTGTCTGTCTGTCTGTCTGTCTGTCTGTCTGTCTGTCTGTCTGTCTGTCTGTCTGTCTGTCTGTCTGTCTGTCTGTCTGTCTGTCTGTCTGTCTGTCTGTCTGTCTGTCTGTCTGTCTGTCTGTCTGTCTGTCTGTCTGTCTGTCTGTCTGTCTGTCTGTCTGTCTGTCTGTCTGTCTGTCTGTCTGTCTGTCTGTCTGTCTGTCTGTCTGTCTGTCTGTCTGTCTGTCTGTCTGTCTGTCTGTCTGTCTGTCTGTCTGTCTGTCTGTCTGTCTGTCTGTCTGTCTGTCTGTCTGTCTGTCTGTCTGTCTGTCTGTCTGTCTGTCTGTCTGTCTGTCTGTCTGTCTGTCTGTCTGTCTGTCTGTCTGTCTGTCTGTCTGTCTGTCTGTCTGTCTGTCTGTCTGTCTGTCTGTCTGTCTGTCTGTCTGTCTGTCTGTCTGTCTGTCTGTCTGTCTGTCTGTCTGTCTGTCTGTCTGTCTGTCTGTCTGTCTGTCTGTCTGTCTGTCTGTCTGTCTGTCTGTCTGTCTGTCTGTCTGTCTGTCTGTCTGTCTGTCTGTCTGTCTGTCTGTCTGTCTGTCTGTCTGTCTGTCTGTCTGTCTGTCTGTCTGTCTGTCTGTCTGTCTGTCTGTCTGTCTGTCTGTCTGTCTGTCTGTCTGTCTGTCTGTCTGTCTGTCTGTCTGTCTGTCTGTCTGTCTGTCTGTCTGTCTGTCTGTCTGTCTGTCTGTCTGTCTGTCTGTCTGTCTGTCTGTCTGTCTGTCTGTCTGTCTGTCTGTCTGTCTGTCTGTCTGTCTGTCTGTCTGTCTGTCTGTCTGTCTGTCTGTCTGTCTGTCTGTCTGTCTGTCTGTCTGTCTGTCTGTCTGTCTGTCTGTCTGTCTGTCTGTCTGTCTGTCTGTCTGTCTGTCTGTCTGTCTGTCTGTCTGTCTGTCTGTCTGTCTGTCTGTCTGTCTGTCTGTCTGTCTGTCTGTCTGTCTGTCTGTCTGTCTGTCTGTCTGTCTGTCTGTCTGTCTGTCTGTCTGTCTGTCTGTCTGTCTGTCTGTCTGTCTGTCTGTCTGTCTGTCTGTCTGTCTGTCTGTCTGTCTGTCTGTCTGTCTGTCTGTCTGTCTGTCTGTCTGTCTGTCTGTCTGTCTGTCTGTCTGTCTGTCTGTCTGTCTGTCTGTCTGTCTGTCTGTCTGTCTGTCTGTCTGTCTGTCTGTCTGTCTGTCTGTCTGTCTGTCTGTCTGTCTGTCTGTCTGTCTGTCTGTCTGTCTGTCTGTCTGTCTGTCTGTCTGTCTGTCTGTCTGTCTGTCTGTCTGTCTGTCTGTCTGTCTGTCTGTCTGTCTGTCTGTCTGTCTGTCTGTCTGTCTGTCTGTCTGTCTGTCTGTCTGTCTGTCTGTCTGTCTGTCTGTCTGTCTGTCTGTCTGTCTGTCTGTCTGTCTGTCTGTCTGTCTGTCTGTCTGTCTGTCTGTCTGTCTGTCTGTCTGTCTGTCTGTCTGTCTGTCTGTCTGTCTGTCTGTCTGTCTGTCTGTCTGTCTGTCTGTCTGTCTGTCTGTCTGTCTGTCTGTCTGTCTGTCTGTCTGTCTGTCTGTCTGTCTGTCTGTCTGTCTGTCTGTCTGTCTGTCTGTCTGTCTGTCTGTCTGTCTGTCTGTCTGTCTGTCTGTCTGTCTGTCTGTCTGTCTGTCTGTCTGTCTGTCTGTCTGTCTGTCTGTCTGTCTGTCTGTCTGTCTGTCTGTCTGTCTGTCTGTCTGTCTGTCTGTCTGTCTGTCTGTCTGTCTGTCTGTCTGTCTGTCTGTCTGTCTGTCTGTCTGTCTGTCTGTCTGTCTGTCTGTCTGTCTGTCTGTCTGTCTGTCTGTCTGTCACCAGGCTGTACCTCATGAACCGTGATAGTTAGACAGTTGAAATTTTCACAGATGATGTATTCCTGTTGCCGCTATAACAACAAATACTAAAGACAGTATAAAATTAATATTTAATGGGGGCTCCCATACAACAAACGTCATATTTTTGCCGTTTTTTGCTCGATATTAATAACGGCAACAGGTAGACGCTTGAAATATTCACAGAATATTTAGTTGTATATTCTCATCAAAAAATAATAATTATTAAATTAAAATAAAATAAATTAAGGGGGGCTCCCATACAACAAACGTGATATTTTTGCAGTGTTTTGCGATAATGGTACGGAACCCTTCGTGTGCGAGTCCGACTCGCACTTGGCCGGTTTTTTTTGTTATTTGTTATTGTCAGGAGAAGGATATTACGAAATGGTACCTAGGGTAGGGTAGGTATGTAGGTAGGGTAGGGTAGGTAGGGTATGGTAGGTAGGGTAGGGTAAGTAAGGTAGGGTAGGTAGGGTAGGAATAGGGTAGATGAATGTTTGGTGTTTTTATGGCAAAACAAAGTTTGCCGGGTCAACTAGTGTTTTTATAATTTTGTACAGACACGTCAAAACAAACAATATTTGGTATAAAACTTTAGAAAAAGCATAACCAAAAAATGTGTTTTATTTTCGGAAGAGGCAGTTGAAAGTTCGGCTAATATTAACACGACTGAAGTTAATGTCGAATTTTTCGTAGGAAGCTGGCCCAAACACACAACCCACGGGGATTCCGTGCTAATCTGATCCAAGCGTTTCCTACGCGATACTGGAGTCGTCAACCCGCATCTTGCCATTGTTGTTTGGTCATCCTACGCATCTTTCGCCGTTCATTGGTCGCCACACAGTCTGGTCTTGGCTCCAGACTTCATTTCACCGTCTTTCAGTTTCTAATCAATTGGTGACCTATCTGTTTGTTTGATCTTTCTTGGCACTGTTGTAAATCTTCCATTTTTTAAACCACATTGACAAAGATCACAGAACATCAAGACTAGTTTTTGTTCCGCTGCCAAATCATCTAGGACTACGATGACTGTGTGAACATACTGGTCATGCGATTAGTATTAGACTTTTTCATCGTAAGGCCTACATTCGTTGTTGCATCATTTAGTTCTCGCTGCATGATTTGGAGATCATCCAGGCTTTCGTAGAACTTGACAGGGTTTTCCACACATGTATTTGTGACGTGTTAATGGATCAGATCAAAAGGCTAGGGAGAAATGGACCTTGATCTGGTGAGGTCAACCAATGGACGGTTTGGAACTTGGAACGCTTTCCCCTGATTAAATGAGGTATGAAAGATGCAGAGATCCGCGTAATTTCTCCCTTTCCGGTAGAAGTCGAAGGATGTGTATTCTCGGCGTTCGCAAAAATGAAAAAGTTTCTTGTTGGTTTTATGTTCGAGATTTGTCGGTTACCCGCAAGTTTTATGCAATTTTATGTGGTCTCGCTGTTTACGCAGTCCAACACACTTTTAATATCTTCTGAGCTACTCAGTGTAAATCAATAAAGTCTCCGAACGACGATAAAACTAAGAGGTGTAAGAGAAAAAAACCGGCCAAGTGCGAGTCGGACTCGCACACGAAGGGTTCCGTACTTGGTAAATTGCGGTTTACAATTTATGACGTATTAAAAAAAACTACTTACTCTCTTAGATCTCGGTCAAATCAATTTTCGGTGGAAATTTTCATGGTAATGTACATCATATATTTTTTTTAGTTTTATCATTCTCTTATTTTAGAAGTTACAGGGTGGGGGGGACACATTTTACCGTTTTGGAAGTGTCTCTCGCGCAAACTATTCAGTTTAGAAAAAAAAAATATTAGAGACCTCAACATCATTTTTGAAGACCTATCCATAGATACCCCTCACGTATGGGTTTGATGGAAACAAAATAAGTTTCAGTTCTAAGTATTTTCCAAAATTCCCCCAAAATTTATTGTTCTTTTTCTATTTTTGTGTGAAAATCTTAATACGGTTCACAGAATACATATACTTACAAAGTTTCAACAGCATAGTTCTTATAGTTACGGAAAAAAGTGTCTGTGACATACGGACGGACAGACAGACATGACGAATCCATAAGGGTTCCGTTTTTTGCCATTTGGCTACGGAACCCTAAAAAATTATATTGGCCGGCCATGTGGTGAGATGCGATCCGGCCGTGATCTGTGTTGCCATGTGTCAGTCAGCTGTTTCTTAAAACCAAAATAACGAACTGCGCAGCGGATGGATTCGAAACGCGCGTCTATATATAACACACTAAAGCCGGCTACACACCTATCGTATGTTGTTATACTATCCACTATAATGTGTTTCATATGTAAATGAGATGGATGGTCGGGCGATGTGGTGCCAAATTATATTGACTAACATTATATTAAACCATCTCTAGCTTCTTCATATTAGAAATATTCGTAATACTTCATCGCAGCTTAGATACAATCTAGACTACTTTATATCTATTAATCATCATCAGTGTGCACTTATCTTTATATGCAAGTGCATATTATCTAAGTTCTACGTCGAGGAGAGAAACTGGAATTTATTTCATACTAGCTGTTCCCCGCGGCTTCGCTCCCGTGGTCCACCCCACAGGACCTGTTATCGGGATTAAAAAATAGCAATGTCACTCAGGAATAATGTAGTTTTCTATTGGTGAAAGTATTTTTTAAATCGGTCCAGTAGTTTCGGAGCCTATTCAGTACAAACAAAAAAATCTTTCCTCTTTATGATATTATTATTATTAATATAGATTATAATTCCAATAAACTTCTATTAATGTAATAATCTAATTGAATTACATAATAAAATAAGTAATATTAAATAACAATAATTATTGCCAGTAATATTTATCAAAGAAACATGCGTAATAATTAACTTTATTATTTATTTGATGCACATAAGAGGTTTTAACCATTCGGAATAATTATGAAAATATTAGAAGATTAACATTCAATAACTATATTGTAGTATTAAGTCAAGCTTTACTAAAATATATTATAATAATAGATTAAATATTCAAGAGCTAAGCTTTATTCTATCTGCAAATTTCTGATTGATTGTCGCCTTACATTTAAATGGGTAGGCAATTACCATTGTAAACCGGTACGATTTGGATTTGCGAGATAAATTGTCGAGACAGAATCGAGTAATAAGATGTTATAAATTCGAATGGAACTGCCTGGTTATTAATTTAATAGTTGTACAAATGAGAAGTCGTTTGAAAGTAGTGCAGTTCGGGCCTTTGATCGAGTGTTTGTGTTATGTATTGGGGGCGTGGTGACGACGTCACTGACAGCGTCAACACTCATTAGTAGATCAACCATAATTACCAACTTATTACGTTGGAATATAATGGAAATAAATACTAGAATGAATTAAAAAACGCAAAACAATATGTAAAATACATTATTAGTAAAGTTAAACATTATTTTTTTCCTCCGAGCTCTTACAACTGCGCAGTAGACGGTTATAGTTGTTTAGGTATGTTAATTAATGACATACTGATAAATATTACACGTAGCCTAGACGGATTTATTGACTCTTTATCGAATATTAGTAACAATATCAGTTTGTTGTTTAGTTATTTGGTTAATCCTTTGATTAAACCACGTGCTTAGCTAAACTCGCTCATATAGTTACCTATTTGCTATTTAATTATGTAACAGAGGTATTCCATATTTGCTTTGGATAAGGAATATATATAACTAGCTGTTCCCCGCGGCTTCGCTCCCGTGGGCCACCCCACAGGACCCGTTTTCGGGATTAAAAAATAGCCTATGTTACTCAGGAATAACGTAGCTTTCTATTGGTGAAAGAATTTTTCTGATCGGTCCAGTAGTTTCGGAGCCTATTCGGTACAAACAAACAAACAAACAAAAAAATCTTTCCTCTTTATAATATTACTAGCTGTTCCCCGCGGCTTCGCTCCCGTGGACCACCCCACAGGATACGTTTTCGGGAATAAAAAATAGCCTATGTTACTCAGGAATAACGTAGCTTTCTATTGGTGAAAGAATTTTTCTAATCGGTCCAGTAGTTTCGTAGCCTATTCGGTACAAACAAACAAACAAACAAAAAAATCTTTCCTCTTTATAATATTATTACTAGCTGCTTCGCGCGGCTTCGCTCCCGTGGGCCACCCCACAGGACCCGTTTTCGGGATTAAAAAATAGCCTATGTTACTCAGGAATAACGTAGCTTTCTATTGGTGAAAGAATTTTTCTAATCGGTCCAGTAGTTTCGGAGCCTATTCGGTACAAACAAACAAACAAACAAACAAAACAATCTTTCCTCTTTATAATATTAGTATAGATAGTATAGATTAGCATGGTTATATAGGGGTGTCTTATCTATAGGCCCACTTGCACGAAAAAACTTAAATCGGAGTTAATAGGCATTAAGCCATTAAGGCATTAAGAACGCCTTTGTACCTTTTTGTGCACACATCATCACATCATATCATCAGCCTATTAATGTTCCCACTGCTGGGACACAGGCCTCCTCTCTGCGAGAGGGAATGGGCCGTAATCCACCACGCGGGCCCAGAGCGGGTTGGTGAATGTCACATGTCTTCGAATTTTTGGTTCTAGGACATGCCGGTTTCCTCACGATGTTTTCCTTCACCGTTTTGAGAGCAGTGGTGATGAAATAATTTACACAAAGTAAAGCGCCTGTCTGGGCTCGAACCCACGACCTACAACTTGTAAGTCGCGGCCGATACCACTGGGCCACCTCTGCTCACCATTTTGTGCATGAAGTCTAAATAAATAAATAAATAGCTAACACGAGGTTAAATTGAAAGTTTGTCATACACCTTAACGTGTCATATTTTGTTGATTGTTGTACTTTTGAGATAGGTAACGAGTTGGCAACGTCTTATTGCGTAACAGGATTTAATTTAATAGGTATTAAATGAATGCCTCTATAGATGGCTTTCTAGTGTTACTCACTTGTAACCTGGGTTGTGTATCTCAATTCTTTACATTTTTAGGGTTCCGTACCCAAAGGGTAAAAACGGGATGCCTCATTAATGATAAAACGGGATGCCCTATTACTAAGACTCCGCGGTCCGACTGTCTGTCTGTCTGGCTGTAACCAGGCTGTATCTCATGAACCGTGATAGCTAGACAGTTGAAATTTTCAAAGATGATGTATTTCTGTTGCGGCTATAACAACGAAAATACTTAAAAGAGAATAAAATAAATATTTACGTGGCTACAACAAGCGTGATTTTTTATTGTTTTTTTTTGTGTTTTTTTTTGTAATTACGAAGGATTATTTTTCTAGAGACGATCATAAAAAAATAACTCCTCCTAAGCACAAAATTAAGGAATATTGCTCTTTTAATTTACATTTCTAAGATTATTTGAATGTATCATTTAAAATTTATTCCAATAGATTGCGTGGTTTTAAATTTCCGAGGCATCCACTTGATTTTTTAAATTTGTTTTGTTACACGTTTTGGTACAATGAAATTGTAAAAAAGTGCAAAAAAATACTATAAGTCAAATCGTCGCCGTAATAAAAAAAAAGTATTCAGGAACCGAGTAAATCCTTTTACTCACAAGTCGCTGCTAACACCATCTATATTCGTAGAACGAACGTGATCGATGTTCTTAGAAAAATAATCAGTTTAATCAGACGAAAAACGCTGGTTATAGCGGCACGGTTTCTTTGTACCTATGGGATGAGGTATCTGTACGCTAGTATTATAATTATTAACTGTGCTAGAACTAATTATATATTATATTCACTCTTCACTTAAAGATCGCCAGGCTATAGCCATGAAGAAACACACATACTTCTAATAGGAACTAAGTAGTTTTGCTTCTATGTGTACAAAATATTCAGTACTTGCCTCAGACATGTTTCATCATATTTATTTCCTCAATTCTTCGCCAAAAATCTAGGTGTAGGTATTTGCTTTTACTTCAAATTGCTCCGTCATTCTACGAATGTAATTACAATACTGACTGAAGTAAGTACTAAGAATTTTTATTTGTTGATTCAATGCTATTGAGAAACCTGAATAAACTGATATATTTATTTTTCTTTGTAACATCGAGTTAAAAAAAATTTGCTCTAGACAGATTACGTTTGAAAATATTGATCCAGTGTTTGCAGCAATCACAGATAAGTAGTCCACCGGATCTTCTCGTCCGTTTATTTATATCTACCGTACGTCTTATAAAGCTCAAAGATCTCTAGGCCGGAAGGTCTATCTCTATCTTCAATAACAACAAACCGTTGCTCTTAATTGATTCCACATTTTCAAACATGATGTTTACAGAAACGATCACTGTAATTAACACAAAAATTTTATCTTTGATTTTACGTTGGAAGGAGAATATTGCCCGTTGAATTTTTGGCTAGGAACGTCTAAACTTTTCCTGGAAATGACGTCTTAGGTGACAGGAATAATAATAGGTGAATATACCCACATTTAATAATAGTACATAATATTGTAGCTTGTAGCCGTAAAAATTCAAGGCCATTATTTTCGTGAAAAGAGTTTTCTTAGAAATAGTTGACTAGCGCGTAAAACAAAAGAATAATGGGGACTATTTATATCAATTACAAACTAGCACACGCCACTATGTGGCACTTATCCCAATGTCAGTAAATTCCTGAGTCACCAATACCAGTCAGACTGACGCATCACTTGAGTTCATCTAATCTGCTGTTGCTGCTGCTGTTAACATCACAATCACCAGATATTTTCGTTAGTCTTGGTCACTTAAAAACGTAGGGGCGATGCGACACCGTCACATCCCACCCATACGCACAAAACATTTTGGGGATACATTCATTGTGGAAGACGATTTCGTCTAAGCCGTGGAGAACATGGATGAAGAATGCACAGAACCGGGGCAGCTTTGCAGAAATTAAAGGAAAAAAGTAGCAGTGCTAGTCATTTTAGGCTGATTTAATAATGTCTTAGCTGCCATGATCTGATGAAGAAAGTAGAACTCTCAGTCGTAGTTTGTGTTTTTAATAGCTAAACTTAGGATACGTTAAGAGTGAATAGGATACTTTCGAGGCGAATGTGCTCCTTTGTCGACCACATCATCGCTTATCATCAGTTGAGATAGTGGTCAAACGCAGGCCTATGGATAATAAAAAGTACTGATTCCCAGTACGAACCACGCGGTTTTTGATTATACACATTGGACTAGACTCTAGACACGTTGCGTCAGTTATTCCAGGCAGCTTTCTTGAGAGAATGACCTGACGAAAGGTGCTGGCATCCCGCCAACGTTCGCCGCTAAGATGTCATATGGAATCTATGTATTACCGAGTATTCTGCTGTCTCCAATTGCAAATGTGTAATGTTTACATAACTGCCCACTCATTACTGGCCTTTAGTTGAACTTTAGGCTCACCGAACTAAAATGATCCGAGTTTGTTTTTCATTGAAAATGGAATGGTTTCCGTAAACTTTAGCATAGTACGTTGGTCTGATTCTGAAAGAAAACAAAACATTAGTATCTACCCACTCGGATTGTAAAAGTTGATTGAGGGAAAGTATTTTTTCTCAATTCACTATCGTTGAAGTAAAAGTTTTCCTGTTTTATTAATAAGTACTATTTGATTCTAGTGGGCACTGGGCACGATTCCAACGCTGGGGATGTAAATGAGATTTTGTCTATTTGATCGACCTATGTGTGATACGTGGCTAGGACTACAAGGCCTGCAATGCATTCGTGGCCATGCTCGGTCGCTGCCACTAGATCTAATTAAAGAGTCAACTGAAAATATTGTTTTGCCAATCATAAATCAAGACAAATGGTTTCTGTCAGAATAAAATTCTCGTTACGCACACAAATGCATTTGTTTATTGTCCTGCTTCATTAGTAATTTGTTATATTTACTTGTCCTTGTATTATTTACTGTAATTACTATTCACAGAATTCCTGTACACCAATATTGATTTTATAGGTGTTTAATATTTCATACCACTGCCAAACGTAATGTTAACTTTAATAGAGTCTGGCCAACGACAGCGTGATCTTGGGTATTTTCAAAGTTTTAATATGGCAACATTATTGAGCTGTCAAAGGTACGTCAAAGTCTGTGATTGCGATTGATAGTATGATTTGGTAATCTTGATCCATGTGACTGATTGTTATATATTTACGATATGATGATACCTTTTCTTATGTTTATGTTTCAATGTTCCTCATTTGGCCGAATAACTGCAGAAGACTGCAAAAATTGACGGACCATGTAATAAATGTGGAAAATAAATATAAACAAAGAGATCACATAACAGAAGAAGTATTAGAAAAATTTATAATAAGTGTAGATGATGATGCAGATACAGATGAATCCTTAGAGGTTGAATTTTTGGACTCTGATTTTGAGTATGATGATTAAGTAATTAATAAATTAAATGTTAAGTGGGTTAATATTATGTACATACTAATAAATAAATCTACACACTCGTTTTTTAACTCACATCCATGACAGTCACGACTCCGTCACACTTCACCAACCGGAGCCAATAATACAATAAATAAATTATAATAAATACACACACTAAGTGATACCACATTAAGATTTTTTGAATTTGCCGCGTTTTTCAGATCACGCTTTCGTTGGCCAGACTCTACCGACGTGTGACTGATGATGGACAAGTAATACATTCAGAAAGTAACTTCTAGGCTTTTCAGAAAATTGTTTTAGCTAGTAAAATGCCATCACTGTTCGAGAAAAACTTCAGTACTGATCTAGGAAAGACGAAAATAATTATGAAACGTTGAAAGAACGAAGTTTTATAAAAATGCATATTAATAAACCTTGTAAATTATCAATAACCATATCATAGTGTTGTATATACAGCCTACGGTTTAGCGAACCTGAAACCACAAAACGACCGTATGAACAAACCGCAGCAGTTATAATTATTTTCTCCATCACACTAATATCATAGGCGAAAGTTTGTGAATGTGCGTGTGAGTGTTTGTATGTTTGTTACTTCTTCACGCTCAAACGACTGAACAGATCTGGATGAAATTTGGCACAGAGATTAACCCGGGAATATGTTCCCTTGGGATAATTTTCGACATTCGCGCGGGCGAAGCCGCTGGCAGAAGCTAGTTATCGATAATAAATAATATTATGTAGCTTGTATTTATTCAGACTCAGACGCGCAGTCCATTTTCACGGCGATGACGTCAAAGCCATCACTTGTCACTTTGGTCTTAAACTTGACAAAATGCTTGGCAATGAAATGAAAGCGTGTTGAACAACATAAAACAATTATACACCCAAAATTTCGCCGAAATATAATTACTCTAAAGGCGAGGAAATGAACTGAGTGTTCTTACGCCATCTTTAATTCTTTATACCGAACACGTGGCTGTAAGCGGTTGTAACGCGTTACTGGACTCTTGAAGTTTTGTTCACCATTAGAACGGAAATAGCGTGAAAATATATTCATAGAGGTGAAAAGCGAAATGTTGTTTCGTTTCTAGAAACTTCTATAAACTTATTTAAAGAAACCACGTGGTGGTATCATGAATATTCTCAACATTTTGTCTATTCGCAACTTTTTCAATTGCTTCCTGGTAAATATTTGGCTCATCTATGACGTCTGAGTGTCTCTTCGAGGATTGTGTTTTGACGATATATTTAATCGTTTCTTTATAAATAGTCTAATCGGATAATTATATGAATATAATTTCTGGTCAGTCAAAAACGTTCGCAAAATCACTTTCAATCACTCATGCCAAGTGTCTGATTCCCATAATTTTCTGAACCGCTAGTTTACCCATCAATATCTAGGTATAGAAATCTGCGATTTGATCCTACATTGCATGTCAGGGAAGACTGACAAATGCACCGTCATTAACGCCTATGTGAGAAACTGTTATATGGACACAGACAGTATTATCTACACCTGTCTATTCCCCAATATAAATGCGACCTTGAATTATCGATTAGTGACGTGGCGAATCGGACTTCTTTACTACGACACAGTTTTTTATATTCTGTATCATAGCATTATCTAGGAAACTGTTCGAAATATGTGTCACCTCTTAAAATGTTTTTTTTTTATAGAATGCACTTTAAAAAAAAAACTGTCTGACTGTGTGCCCGGAATAAAAGAATTTTCATCTTGGAATGCGTTCAAGATTGACTAGTCGTTTTAAGAGGAGGATTCTAGTTTTCTGGCTAATTTTGCGAGTGGTGGTCGGGATTTTGTTACAGTTTCAGTATTATCATAAAATTTTTAATTTTTTTATTTGACGTATTCTCGTAGTTTACGTAATTATGAAATAAGTCATTGCTGGTTTTAGGTTTTTCATATGATCCATTCGTTGTCTCCGTTTGTTCGGATAAATTGCCATTTCATTATATATCAAGCGTTGAGTTCAAAGTTTTTTTTTTTTAATTTATAGGCTCTCGTTTGACCACTATTTCGCCTGATGTTAAGCGATGATGTGGTCTACGGTGAAGCACGCTTGCCTAGAAGAAACCTATTCACTCTTGACTTAAAGACCCCAAGGTTGTAGCTATCAGGGAACAAAGACTCCGGAAGGGAGTTCCACTCCGTTACAGCTTTGTAACGACAGTTTGTGATCGATGAGATCATAAATTCTTAAGTGTTATTTGATCTGATTGACAGCACTTCAAGCAACGCTCTGAAATTAAACAGACTGTTATCATCGATCGTGAATTCTATTCACACAAGACTTTGCTAAATACACCAATCAATTATTAAAATAAACAAAAAACATCATATCCGCGCTTTGAGAATTTCATAACAAGAATTTTGAATTGCTGCTATCGGCTGAATGAAACTAGTTAAATGTTGAGTCATAAACAGATACATTGAACTCACTATAACAAATCTAAGCACCTAAATATTACTGTTTTCTCAGCTGTTTCATTCACATCAAGGCTATATATATGAATCTAACAAAAATTCTTAACGCAAAGAAATATAAAGGCATTTGATTGAATATTAGCAAGAGCTTGTTAATAGTACTAGAATTTAATTTGCTAACGGTACCTAAGCTGTCCTTTAATATAATTAACAGCGGACCTGATATTCTGAATGATAACGGAGCCTTAGGCATGATCTTAAAATGTCGGTGGGCAATACAAAGTTAATTTATTGGTATTTTATGTGCTTTGAAACGCACGATTTTAGCGGGCCTAGGTTACGGCTTAGACCTGGTTTGAAAGATGATGTATATAGATGGATGGAAGTTAGTAAATCTGACAAAGCAATTAGAAAATCAAAAGAATTAAAACAGGCTTTCGTTACAATAAATATCGCAGAATAAAATTTAATTATTTAAAATCTATCTTATCTGTATACGTGTTGTGTGTGAGTGTGTGTGTGTGTTGGTAGATAAATTATTAAAATTTATTAAAAAAATCACTTTATGACAGTACTGACAGAGAGTAAAAGATCTTTTACTCTCTCGTGCTTATTCGCTATGTTGTTATTCAAATAAATTAAAATTCACAGCTAAGGGTGAGGCCAAACGAACGTAATTTTGTGAGTTGTGAGTCGCGTAAAATGCGTCGCGGAAGTTACGCTGCATTCGGTTTCATACTAAAGTCCTGTTTGTGCCACATGTCGATGCAAAATGTGTTGTCTGCTGAATCATGCACATTATTTCAACCGAAATGCGCTTGAGGTGAGGGAAGGGAGCGAGGAAAGCGTCAGCGCCCCGTACAAACGTAGAATATCAAATGAAATTCCGTCCGTCTGGCAGCCGAATTTCCGTTGAACGTTAATTCCGCGACTCATTTTACGCGACTCACATAAACGTAATATACTACTAACGTGATTTTAATGAATTTTATAGTAATTTAATTAATTTTAAATATATCTAAATAAAAAAATGATCTTAATGTATTTCAATTTGATTTTGTTTTTGATTTTTTGATTTTACAAGACATTTTATTTTATTGACATTAATTTTAAATGAGTTACATTGTACCAAAATGCATAAATTAATTATAGTTTTTAGATTTTAGTTAACTTAAATTTTGACTTGATGTGTAGGTATGAATTGTATGTGTATCTAATTTTAAGTGACTAACATAGTATATAAGTGTTTGTACGTACTAACAAAATTATGGATTTCATATCTGAATTAAATAAATAATATAATATATATATTAAATATAACAGTATTCATACCCCTAGTACATAAACTTTCATTGTGTTAAAAAAAGCGGCCAAGTGCGAGTTGGACTCGCGCACGAAGGGTTCCGTACCATTATCGCAAAATTCGGCAAAAATATCACGTTTGTTGTATGGGTGCCCCACTTAAATATTTATTTTATTCTGTTTAAAAACAGAATAAAATAAAAAAAATAAAATAATAATAATTAAATTAAATTAAAATAAGTATTTGTTGTTATAGCGGCAACAGAAATACATCATCTGTGAAAATTTCATCTGTCTAGCTATCACGGTTCATGAGATACAGCCTGGTGACAGAAAGACAGACGGACCGCGGAGTCTTAGTAATAGGGTCCCGTTTTTACCCTTTGGGTACGGAACCCTAAAAATGAAATCAACAATAAAATAAATGCTATCGATAAAATGAAGTCTGACATAAATGAGTAGAAATGAAATAAGGGCCGCTAGTTTCTTAACAAATATATTTTTTTTGCCGTGATATAGTTACATTTTCGATCTACTTCGATTTTCGATCAGCTTTGGATCACTCAGGAGAGTCAGGATACGACATTATTTTTATGTAAAGTGCGTTCACTGTTACTTGTCCTCTGACAGCAACGAAACAGCGACCTTATGAATAAAGATCAAAATCAAAATCAGAGCAAAAATAACTGTGAACTGACTATAATGATAAAGTGACAACCCCACAACTGTCAGTTTAGTCTACGAAATTAAAAAATCTAAACCCGACTGCTTAAGTAGCGAAATAAAAATACGTAAACAAGAAGAAAATCATGCTGTGCAGTCGGAGGACATATTCGCGAGCTGGCTGACCAAAACCAGATGTATTATACTCGCAGGGTTCAGACAAATTGATTGACGTAAGAATCATCAACATCGGCCAACGCGTTTGGTCTCTGAAACGCCACATAGGAATAAACATACATGCATACATACATACATAGACTGATAAACACATTACCCTCCTTCGGCAGTCTGGTAAAAATCTGAGTATGAATAATTCGTTTTTGAGCTGTCAAATATATGTAAAATTACAGGCTGGACGGAGAGTAATTTAACTATTTTTAATTCATAGATTTAGGTTAACTTACTCCAAATAGTTTAAAGACTCGGCCATTGAAACTCTCGTTAAAATCCATTCAGTACTTTTTGAAGGCTGCACTGTACGGAGTGTAGTAAACAGGAATTAAACAATCTTCTCCTACCTGTTTGTGTATTAGCATGTACAATCTCTGCTTGTACATATTTATATACCTGTGTGTGTATATAAAGACCAAATATGTAACAAAATAATTATAGGGCCTTGTCTATGAATGACTTTCAAAACAGCAGTTTTCTTCCTGAACTATAAAAACAGATTGAATAGGAAACAATCGCCGTAGACAAAGATAAACTACATGCACAAAACCGTTTTGGGGACACTTTTATTATGCGTACAGCTAAGGAATGGAATTCCCTGCCGGTGTCTCGTGTTTCCCGATAGCTACAATCTCCCCTAGATTTCTCCTCTTTCGGTCAAGAGTGAATAGGTTTTTTCTAGGCAAGCGTGCTTCACCATCGATCAACTCATCGCTTACCATCAGGTGAGATAGTGAGTGGTCAAGCGCGAGCCTATAGAATATAAAAATAAAATAATAAACTGTGTGGCTGTTTTGCAAAACTGGAGAAAATAGGCAAAACTTTGATGGACTCTGTGATCAAGTTGAGTAAATAGGAACTGATTCAATCAATTTTAGATTAGGAATGAAACCAGGGGCGTAGCTACCGCGGTATCAGCCGTATCAATGATACGGGGTCCCCGTGCTAAAGGGGCCCCGAATTGTGGAAAATGTTACTCACAATCTCAAATTCATCCTGATTAGAGATCCTTAAGGCATTATAACATTCTCTCAGTCAAATCACAATGGAAACTTAACCTATTCCAGTCAAGGTTCTCTCATTTTAGGCCCTCAAATTCATCCTGATTAGAGATCCTTAAGGCATTATAACATTCTCTCAGTCAAATCACAATGGAAACTTAACCTATTCCAGTCAAGGTTCTCTCATTTTAGGCCCGTTTCGTTCGTTCTTCATGACCGTTAATGTTATCCACGTCATGAATCGAGACTCCTATTTTATTTATGTTGTAAGAAACATTGTCTGCCTTTTGGTTTTTGCTGCATTCGGGAAAACAGGCTCCCAACAAATTTTGAAACAGGGTCCCTACTATAGGACTAGCTACGCCACTGAATGAAACCCAACATTTTGCAGACATAAAACCAGTAAATGTAAACATTTTTCATCAAATCCATAAAACTGTGTGATCAAAGGAGCGTTCTTGATGTAAGTTATGTCTGGTGTTTAATGGAATCATTTAGAGTCAATAAATACATCGTGTGTTTTAGACGAGCTCGTGGCTATAGAATAACAGACGCACGGGTCAAGAAAGATCTTCAAGGTCAAGCGCATGCCGAGGTCGGTCCGTGGATGGGTGATCATCTTGACATACTGAGATCGATTCGTCCATGCCTTGGCAAGGATGTTAAGCTGTTGGCCCCGGCCATCAATTATAATCTTAGACGTTACGGCTTGTTAGAAGCCAGGACTCTGACACCAGTCTTGCTAAAGGGTATCGTGTTATCCAGTTACTGGGATGTGTAGGTCAGGTGGGGAGTCGCTCCATGTTTAATACCAGTATTATACAGTAGCAGTTGAGTACCAGTACTCCGCTGCGTTCGGTTAAGGTGAGTATAGTTTAGTTCTTACGAATTATACAATACAGACAAATGCTCAGTTTCCTAAAGCATTTCCATGTAATGTAACGTTCTTGCGAATGTTCGACGCTGTGTTCGACATACTGTTCACGGCGAGTTATCATTTACCTGCAGCATTTCTTTGTACCTTGCGTTCATTATTGACCTCACTCCACGTCACCCACGCTCGTGCCTTTGCTCGATATAATGTTACACCAAAACAAAAGGTTTTTAAAATCAGGTTGTAACAGAACATCGAACGTCATGTTCGAAGTGTGGCTCGAGTAAATTTAACAACAGCGAATGCTCGATGTTCTTTTACAAGTTAATGCTCTAGTTTATACTTAACTTTAGATTGGATGGTGATCCCAACATTCTCAACTTAGTTGGGAAAAGTCTAGACAGATTTGAAATAAGCCATGTGTTTTAGCTTCACAATGGCGTAGTAGAGACATCAGTGAGCATAGTTATGACTCAGATTATTGCTATGGTATTTTATGACGCGCTAGGCAGGCAGACTGCAGAGTCAACCACGAAATGCAAGCTAATGAACAGTTTACACAAGTGTACGGAAAGGCTTGCAACAGACGAAGAAGATATATAAATGCATAAAGACTTAAAAAAATATTGTTTACTGTTTCCTTTTGAGAAGAGTTTTAAAACTTTTTCGCCAAGGGCTCGGACATCTTGCCATTGACCGTGAACTTTTACATCTTGCTGGATTTTATATATCATCAGAATACTGGCTTTGTCCATGTTATAATTTTCCGGCTGTACAGCATACACTTCCACAGCTTTGGTTCTGGATATGAGTTCGAATTTGCGCATTTTAACTGTCGGGATAACCGCATCAGCAAAAATGTCTAGCATGTTGCTAGCCTAAGACACTCATACAACGAACTCATTGTTTAGTCTAGAATTCTTCTCACAACTAGCACAAGCTTTTTTTTGCTTTTAATATACTTTCAATAAAAATTGATTACCAAGAAAACGATTGTTTATAAAACAAGTGCTTTGCGGAGACTGTTGCAATGAGATTCTCTTTGATAGAGCATTATATTACTTTTTATAAGCTTGAAGAGCAGAGAGAAAAACCACATCGGTTATTAGATCGACTGGTAGATTTTGCAAATCGAACAACAAAAGGTATATTTTGATGTGTTTTAGCGGGTTATTCCCAGAGGTCCACGATTCTATTGTTCTCGAAAAATTTAAATTCATACTTTACTTCCCAACGGGTCCACGACATTTTAAAATATGAAATATTGTCTTTCCCAACGGGTCCATGAGAATGTTTGGTACAGTCAGCGATAGAAGCTTGGCTAAGGGATAAATGTTTACTATTTTTCACATTTTTTCTTTTTTCTGTGTCCCTTGAATGGTCATGACCATTAAAAAATCAGGCTTATTAGGCGTTTCGGCCGATGAGTTTCGCCCGATCCGGTCGAAACAGGAATTATTAAATTTTATTATTATTTATTTATTAGTATTAATAATTTATAAGAAAATTTTGTACAGTTAGAAAGAAAACCGTGTGTTTTATTATTTAAGTACAATTAGGCAATTTTTCGAAAAAACATAAAGCTAAATATACCATTACAACAATCAACAGTAAACATGATAAATAAATCAGTCTTATATATCAATTAAAAAGTGTACATAATGGCACCTGAGGTATTCCACATACGGCACCTATCGATATTTTTCGCAGGTGCCATAAGTGGAATAATTTATTATTTAAAATTTTATTTCATGCACCTACGGATCAGTAGGTACTAGTGATGAGACGTTTATTTTTTTAGAACACAGAACAGAAAAAACGCCTTCTACAATAGAAGTCGCAAGTAGGCGGGGCCCGCGTACCCCGGGATTTGCACTATTCCGCATATGTCTGCTGCCCCGCCCACACAAAAGTAAAAGTTGATTTTATGTTGTTAAATTTAAGGTCTACTTTCTTTTAAATTCAAACATATTGTTCTCGAAGATTCCAACTATGCACATGTCACAGTCAGCTACTCAATTAGAGATTGCCGTTATCGATAATGAGTTATCGATATTTTAAACTTACAATGTTCTCTGTGTTCTATGATAAAATTGAATGACCTTTCTGAAAAAATTTAAACCAGTGTGCGGTTTTTTTTTGGTGATTCAGTATTAGTAATGAAATACATGTCATTTCCATGTTCAAACCCTTTTTTTTCGAATTCTGCCTTAACCAAGTTTAAAATGAATAAAGCATGGATATGAGTAATCTATTGGTAGTATTCTAATCAAAAAAAGGTTAATCGAATAATTAATATTTTAATTAATTATTGTTTAATTAATATTTTAATGTAACGATAAAGTGGCAACCTCCAAATGTCAGTTTAGTGTACGAAATTAAAAATCAGACTATAGTTTAATATCTATTGCGTAAACGCCACAGGGTGTATTTTTCTATCAATATAATGATTTTCAAAAACGGATTAGTAGTCTAACATGACAATTCTTAATTATATTTTCTATAAATCGTAAGTATTAGAATAAATTTATATAAACACTATTTTGAATTCTTTATTTTTAAATATGACTTACAAGTACAGTGGTTGCTACTTTAGAAAACGGAACCGCTCTTGAGTTTCTGGTAAGGAAAGGCTCGCGCTTCTTAAACTGGGCGGGGCGCGAGGTGGGCTGCAGACGTCGCCGCAGACGGCGCAGCTGCGGGCGCCGGTGCCGTCATTAATGACATCATACGTCGAGCTCTTGTCACCGCCGGGGTGTCAGCTGTTTTAGAACCCAATGGCTTGGCACGCGACGGTGGGAAGATACCGGATGGGATGGCCATAATGCCTTGGAAGTTGGGTAGGCCTTTGGTGTGGGATGCAAAATGTGTCGATACCCTTGCGCCATCCCTTAGCACGGCGGGCTGTGCTGGATCAGCTGCTGCTGGTGCAGAAAACCTCAAACGGCGCAAATATAACAACCTTATTGGCAGTTATATGTATGACCCGTTTGGGGTTGAGACATTAGGTCCATGGGGTCCGAGTGCTCATCGAGTGCTTCGAGACATAAGTAAACGGTTAGTTGACTGTTCGCGTGACCAGACGGCTGGCCTTTTCTTCAGCCAGAGAATCAGCATTGCCATTCAACGTAGCAATGCTGCCAGCGTTCTGGGCACGTTTCCCATTGACATCGATGTGGGCGAATTTTTTGATGCACTATGAGCCCTTTTCCCTCTCCCCTTTGTATGTAAGTTTGTTTTGTTATTAGTCATAAGATTAGAAATATTCAGTTGTATATAAACACTTGATTTCAAGCATAATAATATTTATCGAATCTAGCTGTTGATTTTGTTTTGTTTCAAAATAAAACGGATTTTCGATAAATAAGTCAACGACGGTGGTACATCTCTAGAGGAAAACGAATTGTAATGACCTCATTACGCAAATATAAATCTTATTAATAACGAAATACAGCTTTAAATTGAATGCATTTAGTATAGTGACATCTAGCGGCGGGTAGCGTAACTTGATTATTAAATTATTCCATGTGCGATTTTAACGGAAAATGTAATAAATACTTAAAAAGAGTAGTCAATTAACAACTCTATGATCATTAAAATGTGGTTTATTTTCAAATAAGCGACGACTGACATATTTCCTACTTTCAAACTACCAATCACATCAAAGATTTCTTAGTGTAACGAAATACAATTAACCTGTATATGTGTGAGTTTGGGTACGCTGCTTCCGATACTAATGAAGCGATATACGATTTCTACTGTCTTCTCTGTTATGTGTTTTAGAACGTCAAAATCAAAAATTTTATTAAAATCAGTTGAGAGTTTAATAAAATGATACAAATATAACTTCCTCTTTTGCTTTTTTAGTTACATGTTGAACATTTATACACAAACTACCAGGAGAACAGAATCATGAAAAAGTATTTGCGGGCCTGGAATCATAAGCGGTAGAGACTAACGGAGTACCAGGAGGTCAGAATCTAAAATCTCTCGGTACTCTTTTTATATCTCATGGTTCCAGCTTCGGAAATACTTCCTCGTGATTATAATCTCCTGGTACTTACTTAAATTAGTCTTTACCGGTAAAAATCATGAAGAAGTCTTAATTTGTGCGGGGCTGGACCCGCAAATATTAAGACTTCTTCATGATTCTGGCCTCCTGGTAGTTTGGGTATAAATGTTTATAATGTTCAACATCTAACTAAAAAAGCAAAACGCATTTTATTTTGTTATGTTTTCAACAAGCTGCTCTTTCTTACAATAAATTGTTTTTACTGACTGTACTTTGGATATATCCCATGGACCCGTTGGGAATTCATGTAAGAAACATATAAAACATTATTATAATTTTTCATGGACCCGGTGGGAAAAGAGGAACAATAGAATCGTGGACCTCTGGGAATAACCCGCTTTTTAGCGTGTCGAATGCATTTGTTAAATCTTTTATCACATTTTAGATGCTATCTACATGATTATTACCCAGCTGATATGAAAGAGTCACCTACATAAATATATTGTATGAGTACTTTTTCCATATCTTGCGTGATATAAGTAATATCTGTTCGTTTCTATCAAAACAACTGATAAATATTAATTACACTTCCTAAAACATCCGGTAGTCAACAATATGAAAAAAGTAAATAAATAAAAAAAAAACCGGCCAAATGCGAGACCGAATCGCGCACGTAGGGTTCCGTACCATTACCGCAAACACCGCAAAAAAAACACGTTTGTTGTATGGGAGCCCCACATAAATATTAATTTTATTCTGTTTTAGTATTTGTTTTTATAGTGGCAACAGAAATACATCATCACGACAGACGGACTGCGGAGTCTTAGTAATAGGGTCCCGTTTTTACCCTTTGGGTACGGAACCCTAAAAACTAAAACCCGACTACTTACGAAGCGAACTAAAAAGACGAAACAAGAAGAAAATCATGCTATCCAGTAGGAGGATATATCATTTCGCGAGCTGGCTGACCAAGCGTTTTGTATCCACCGACTGCATAGCATGATTTTCTTCTTGTTTACATCTTTTTAGTTCGCTTCGTATGCAGTCGAGATTTTGATTTTTAAAATTTAAGTACATTTTTTATTTACTTTTTTTTTCGAATTGCAGATTCGATATATGTGGTAGGTAGGTATATATTTTTGTAATTACCTCTAAAATAATTAATTAATTATTTATTCTAATTACCTCTCTCTCTGTTACTTCTAGGCGAGCGTGCTGGTGTTACACCGTCGACCACATCATCGCTTACCATCAGGCGAGATAGTGGGCAAACGCGAGCCTATCGTTAAATAAATAAAAAACCATTGTTTGATACATACACCACTCGATGGGCTTCAAAGAACCCCCTGCAATATGGGGCCTATAATACGCCATGTTTGTTTTGTTTTGCGTCACTTATCTAGGAACAGCTTAGCTAACGATGTCTTAATTATATAAATCCGTCTAGTGGTTTGCAAGATATGAGATAATTTGCGAGAATGGTTTTTAAATAACTTTAAATCTTTATACATCCTAAATCGTTATTTACAATGGTGAAAGGAACCTATAGATCATTTTTAAATGCCTATTCAACGATACCCCATTTAACATACCTAATGTTAGAATGTTTATGTTGTTGTTAATGTTGTTGTTGTTAATAGTCCACCGTATATTTTTTACATTTTTCACATTTTTTTTTTTTTTTTTATAACGATGGCTCACAGACTAACAAACCAATGATATAAATAACGTAATATAAAAAAAATGCTCCACATGTAGTTAATGAAAAAAAAAGTCGCCACACTGGTACAAAATAAGTCGACATTAAGGTCCCTAGGAAGCTTATTAAAACTAAGTGTACTTCTTAATGAAAAAACATTCCGTCTCTATCTCCGTAATTTTGCGTCTGGTAGTAACTTTGATTACTGTCATGTTAAGACGAATCGATTGACGTAAGAATCATCAAAATCGGCCCACGCGTTTTGTCTCTAGAACGCCACATAGGAACAAATATACATACAAACATAGACTGGTCAACACATTATCCTCCTTCAGCAGTCGGGTAAAATGACCTTCGATCCCATAAAACATGTGTAAACACGACCATACACAACAACGTACACTATCCATTCTATATCGGGCGTAGGTATAGCTAGCGAGTAGTAGGCATAACATGTGTAATAATATTCATTTCATATTTGTTTTTCTGCAATAATATACGCAATAGGTGGCTTATCAAAGTTCCTGTCGACAAATACTCGTACCTACACTCGTCAACTGGACCGCGTGAAGACTTGTGTGTTGGTACAAGATATCAACTTTTGGCTGTACTTTACACGTTTTGTTTTTACTAAAAGGTATATTCAGGTATATTTCCATATGATTCGCAATACCTACAGGTCCCAATACAGATCCCTGGAGTACGCCGCGTGCCAATGTACGGAGTTCAATGCGTTCAAACTGGTACGTTAATTACAAAACGCTTACAGGGCTGATAGAAAATGAGGAGTGTTAATTGTTAAAGATTTACTTTGACCTTGTATCATGACAAGTGAAAAAACATTGTGTACGTATTCAACTTTTATGTCGGCTATAATTCCAGCAGTAATCTATTTACACGTTCGAATAAGTAATTACAGCACTAACGTGCAATGACGTGCGACCCAGCGATACTATTAATCATCCTACTTGTGAAGCATGCTTTGCCAAGTTCTAGTCCGACGGTCGCTTCTGCCTTACTCCATCAGAAGATAGGAAAAGAAGCCGGGTCGTCCGATCGCGACACGCTTACGCACTTCGTACGACAAGTCATAAACATTGATAGCGATATGCAAGAGTAAAAATATTATGAGAGAAATAAGATAAAATTGTTTCTGATAGGCTGATATGAGAGATTGACGAGGCCTTTGACTTTTCTTTTATCTGACCCTAATTCCTACGTATTTTTGTCTGCTTCCTAGGATTTAACGCATAGATGTTGATTTTGTGCTTCGATGAAAACGGTCATGTGATCTTTAGCCAAGCCATGGCATGATCTAGAAGATGTAGTGATAAAAGCCTTAATACGGCTATTTTGTTCAACTCCAAAGTTTTAATTTAGGACAAGAACCGACCCAACCATAGGTATATCATAAACGCTATATTTCAGCAAAGATTTAAATAGAACTTGCTTCTGCAAATGAGATAACGGAGAAAGCCTACGTATCTAAATCTGAAGGTCGATGAATCACAAAGCTTCTAAAAACTGCAAATAAAGAAAAAAATACGCGCTTGGTCGCGGAGTTGCGGATACCAGCCTGTTTTAACCTAACCTAAACTGCAATTAAAGATAATGCCTACCTGACCATCTCTATTCGAGACGACTTCGTGGTAGAACATTTTAAATTTACACACCGACGACCTAGTAGCACAATTTCAGTTTGTATACCGAGCAGAACCAACGTTTAAATCGCAAAGTTAATTTGCTGATAAAAAAAAAGCCGAATAATGTCATGTAGTTGAATATTGCAAATTTGTAACAATAAGCAGGCATTGTCGTGTATGTGGAGCTTTTCTCCTTTATTTATGTCAAATTTAACTCAAGGTTTGGTGTCAGTATCGATTAATCTTCTCATTCTTCTTTCTCATGGTTCTCCCTGAAACGTTTTCATCTTTATGGTATAAAATATTTATGAAGAGTGTTCTGCGAGTATGTACAATAAAGTTTATAGAGTGCCTTGCTTTCGGCGATTACATTCAACGTTGTTTTTGACTCACGATGCCAAATATTCGAGAAAGTATTGACTATATTTAGACTCGATGTTGTGCTTTTGTTTATACACACAAAGCAAGGACGGGAGAACAAATGAAAGAAGTCCGACAAATATCCACAATTTTGGATCCGTAAAAAAAGATTTTATTTTGGTTGTGCAATATGAAAGTGGTGCTGTAACAGATTTTCTTTATGAAACCTTTGTTAAATATTCAGCACAGTGATTACAGCTGTATCCTATTTGAGATAAACTTAATAAATAAACGTATTCGTTACGGTAACCTAGTTAGATGTTCTCTTCTTCACAAATCTTGGAAGGTCAGCGATGACAGCCGTCACAGAGTCGCTATGTCCATAGGTGTTCAATTCGCCGATGCTGGCTAATGGAAAAGCAATATACCATTGGTTTGAGTTGAAAACATTCTGATTATCACCGGACGCCTCGCTAATTCACACACATTTCTATTTGTCTTCTAATTTAGGATGTTGTTAGATTCTGAGTGCGTTGCTTCGTATCAAGATTATGTCTTTGATTTAGGAGTGACGTCTTCATCTAATATTTATATACACGTGTTTCTTCTTTGTATAAAATACAAACACATGTTGGTTATTCTAAATATTATGTCTTTAGCTTCTTCTTAACATAAAGGACTCGTGATTTTAATTTGGGTGCTAAAATAATAATTAATTAATTAATTTTTTTTATTCGACTCATGCTCATATATTGATATATTGTTGGTTTTAACATGAAAATCTTCGAGAGTTGAGAATTAACGGAATCATGTCACGGCATTTTAACCTATATATCTATTCGAAATTTTCCGGCACTAGCGTGTGAACTAACTATTAACTAACACACCTAAATATACGAACAGTGGGTGTCGAATGTCGATAGTTCACTATACACATCTGTTTATGAGTTCATTTTGTTTTGTTTGTCCAATTTACTTCGCAAATAAATTTTTCAAATGCGTAATTTTTTTTGGTTTGCTATATATCTGTTTTATCCGTTTCTTCGTTTTAAGGCGGACTTGTATCTTAGTTTTTATCAGCATTATAATGAAAGTCCATTTAATAAATTGATTCCACTTTAATAAAATTATCTATCACTCCCTTTCAATATTATAATACTCCACATGTAACGAGAATAATTCAATATCCCATAAACTATTTCCGTGTACCCCATGGTATTTGTACTTGTTCACCGTTTAAAGGTTGTTATTGGAGTCACAAATATACCGGCAAGGCCGGCCGGTGCGTACGTGATCCCAGTAACGCATTCGAACCCAGACACTACGACCCGCAACCCGACCGTAACAGCTGATTTAAGTAAACACACGAGATAACCTAAAAGGGCTGCCTAATCACTTCAGCCGTTAATAAATTTTTCCATTACGTATATTTCGTATGTTTATTCAAGTTTTTCTTTTCTGCCATTACTGACCGAATTTTGGCATTCCTTATCGAGTATGCTTTGCAATTATCGACAAGAATTCAAGGTTTTTGGTACGCAGATATCGGTTATCGCAAAAACTGGCTCTCGAAAGATTTTGCTGTGATACTTGAGCGAAGTCATAATAAAACTTGCAATAAATTATACACATTCATTATGATGCACATTGTTATATACGGCGACCTATTAACAGTAATGTGTATGACGTGACTTAAAAGAAGAATCAGATATCTCAGTACAAATAACGTTTGAAGGTTTTTCCTTTATCGATATGTCTGAAGTTCTGAACCAGTTTATGAAGACACTAGCTGCCGCCCGCGTGTTATTAGTACTTCTATCTTTGTAAATTATAGTCTATGTTTATTCTGATCTAGCTGTTTTCATCAAAATTCGCTCAGTAGTTTTTGCGTGAAAGTGAAACAAACATCCATCCATACTCACAAATATTCACATTTATAACATTAGTAAGATTATCAACGCTCCTGTTTATTTACAAACGAGGGAGATGAATGCCACCCCAGATTCGACTACCTGCGCGTCATAGGGGTGTGGTGTGAGGATCGTTGCCCCCACGCTAGTAGGGCATTGACCTCGCGACGTCATCTGTTGCACACAGTTACACTATCTCGCGTTGACCCAGTTCGCACACATTGACAGATGTTGTCAACTCGTTACCGTCAACAGCGGCACACTATATTACATAAAGTTTTCCACTCATTAATCTAAAATCATCTTAAATAATAATCAGGATTTAAAATTTGTTATTAATATGATAATGATAAGAAACACCACGTGATATTTTCATATTGAAAAATAACTTCGATATTTCAAGTTCATATTATACTTAATTGGTTAGATTTTAGATTAGAAGAAGGCTATAAATAAATAATGTATTTGAACATTTAATACAATATTACTGACATAATTATTCGAGCTAACCATAACCGTATTAATGGACAAGATAATGAAGGTACCAAAATAACTGCTTTTAATGAAGACAATTGAACATATGTGGCCACGGGCTTTATGAAAAATTTGTTCAAATTGAGCAAATAATTTAACTTGGTAACAGAGAATATTATATCATACAATATCAACTATATTTATACAATTTAGACATATGTTTGCATAATGGTAGAGCATTTAATTCTTTGTGAAGTCATCAGTGACACAATGATATCAAGGCTTAATCTTCTATAAAAGTGAATCAGACTTCTCATCATCATAATTTCTTTGCCCTTAACTGAATTTATTAGGGATATTCTTCTTCCATTTTTCTCTATTCGTCGTTAACTCAGAAGTTTCTAGCAATTTCTTCTTTAACACAATCCAGACATTGTTTCTTTGTTCTTCTTCCTCTCTCACACACACGCACTCACACAAACACACCATTTTACTACTACCTACATAGAATCTATGACATCTGATGTCGAACCTTTCCTTTTGTATCCCAGTAAAACGACTAAAACGCTCCTCTCGATACCATGAGTGTCTATGGATGACGCAATCACGTGTTCTAATTGTTTGAAATTAAATTCTTTATATATCATTGCTTGTAAAGCGACTAATTCTAAAGACGTAATATTGCTTATGATTATTTAAATTAGGTATTTGACGAAACCATTTAAATTACTAGCAGAAAGGATTACAAATTACCTTTGATTGATTCTAAAGACAAGTAATATTAATTATGAATATTTTAATTAGATATTTGAAGAAAGCAATTATATTCAAGTGACCGATTAGACGTAATATCAATTATTTAATAATTATACCATTGCAGAAAGGATTACAAATTACTTTTTAGGCTAGTTAATAAGACATTAAGCTTAACATAGTAAATTAGACATTAAAGAGTTGCAATAAAGTCATTACGGTTTTCGCATCAAGAATAGGTTTTTGGTTTAATAATGCAAAAACTGTTACATCATCCTATTAGACAGCGTCAGTTCATTATTTATGATGGGATCGCGGATCTAATTTCGTTCTATAATCAAGTTCTGATAAACTGTAATATCTTCTTCTTCCATAAGTACTTATCAATTAGAACTCATCTCAGTAGTCATCTCCTGTCTAGCAATATCATCTCTTACACTGTCCGTCCAAATTTTCTTTGTTCTTACACACACACCATCCTCACACACACACCATCCTCACACACCATCACACCACTACATATATAGGTGAACGCTTCCTTTTATAATCCAGTAAAACGCTCCTCTTGATTTCATACGAGTCTATATGGATGATGCAAACACAAGTTCTAATTGTATGCAATTAAAATTCTTTATATATTATTGCTTGTAAAGTGACTAATTCTAAAGACGTAATATTGCTTACGATTATTTAAATATCTATATTTGACGAAACCATTTAAATTACTAGCAGAAAGGATTAAAATTACCTTTGATTGATTTTAAAGATAAGTAATATTAATGAAATTATGATTTTAATTAGATATTTGAAGAAATCAATTATTTTGAGTGACCGATTAGACCTAATATCAATAATTTAATAATTATAATTATTACATTGCAGAAAGGATTACAAATTATCTTTTAGGCTAGTTAATAAGACATTAGCTTAAACTGGTTAATTAGACATTAAAGAATTGCAATAAAGTCATTACGGTTTTCGCATCAATACTAGGTTTTTGGTTTAATATAGTAAAACTGTTACATCATCCCATTAGATAACGTTCAGTTCATTATTTATGATCAGATCGGGGATCTAATTTCATTCTTTAATCAAGTTCCGATAACCTGTAATATTATCTAATCGTTCGATATTATATTTAGGGAGCTGATACGTGATATAAGTAGCTTTGTTGTGTGCATTCATTGTGTTTGCTACAACAGGCCTGTATTTCTCTAAGGGATGGGTGGCAGTGCAACTGGTACACCCATATATCGCTAGCTATATTGTTGTGTTGGTTGTAATTTTGTTTACTAACTACTTCAATACTGTTTCCTTTATACCATTTTGTGATGTCATCAGCAAGTACAATTAGGACGGGCGAGGACCATAATAGCCCGCTTCCTGCAATTAAACTATCTCTAGACGTCCCAATTCACACTGTCTGTCCGACCAATTTGACAGGCTCTTGGCGAATTCAGATGTCTTCCGAATGAATCGTATGACTTAGTACGAACATAGCATGGGCCGGGTTTAATCTCCATCTTAACAAATATTGTAAAACATTGCTCATCTATCTCTAAACGACTACTGATCTAAATCAGTAGGTATTTGTCAAATTATATACTGTAGTCTGTGAAAATGCGGGCATGGGGAAACAAAACTATAAATACTATAGGAATATGTAGAAACAAAACTTTGATTGCTATTTTCTATGTTACCATATTATTAGTTTCTAACAAAGCACCATTAAAAAAATACAATTCATTCATAAATTCGAGTACTTAAATGCTGCAAGCAATATTTAAATATGTATTGTGAACATCCCCTTCAAAGTTCTTAGTCCATTCACCCCTGGATTCCTATTCACCCCGTTGGACGTTACTCAATTCAGAAACCGGCTCTTTGTGTTTTTGTATCATAGACCCAGGGCCCATAGAGAGAGTGTGAAAAAAAGTTGTACGAAAAGTAAAAAAAAATAAGTTCCTTTCTCCTGACCTCCTTTCGTATTATTCGAGAAATCCTACCGCATTGGCATCTAAATTGTATTCCTGTCATAATAAGTTACTGTCCAGTATTCGCAGATAACGGTTTTACGTAACGTCTTCAGGGAATAAAACGATGTAAAGTGGTTCGTTGTGTAAATCTTAAACTTTATTCTTTTGACTACCTGCCTTGATCCCTTGTAACAAACTTGGGGAGGGCACATTATATTTTGAACTTACATTCTCCTCTGTAAGCTATCACCAAAGTATCATTCTATCAGCGGAGACGATGTTCGAAATGCCAATATATAAGATATTCGTCACGTGAAATTTCGATAGCGCTTGACATTCCCTGACATTTTTGAGAATTTTCCAATCACTATCGCGACGTTTTTGTTGGTAGAATTTCGCTTGTTTAGAGTCTCTTACCAGTACTCCCATTTTATAATGGTTTGTATTTATTTATTTATGCTCCTTCTTACTGCTCGGGTCCCTTCCTGTACGTCATCGGCGCGATATGTTTTGATTTCTCATTCTTCCCTGTCAGACGTCACCATATCATTACTCCCATTGTTTTATATCATCTCATATCAAGCTTTATTCACTGCAAGTTAGATTGTTGTTCATGTTTCAGTCATCATTCCTTCATAATATGTATTTTACGTACTTGATGCAACAACACATTATCTATCAGTCAACTTGGTTTAAATAGACTACGATATAGTTAGTATATTTGTGTTCCAATCACGCAAAAACGGCTTAACGGTTTTGCATGAAATTTTGCAACACAGATAGGGATTAACAAATATGATACTTTTTAGCCCGATAAATTCGTTATAATGATCCCTTGGGATAATAAAACACTTTTTAACCGGGAGAAGCCGCGGGTAGAAGCTATAACAAATAAATAAAATTCATCAAAAGATGCTGCTAGTCGTATAAAAATAAAAGAAGATTTTATTGGCTTCTTTATGCAATTGTTTCGCAACAATCTTTGGTAAATATTTTAATGAATGTTGCTCGAAATATACGTCGAGAAACTTGAAAGGAAAAACTGATGAAAGGGTACCGCCAAGTGTTAGGTAATTACTTTACTTTTAGATAAGGGTAGAGTCAAGACGTAACCAACACGTATGGCCCTAATTACTAAAACTAATGACTAACAATAAGTAACACCTTACCTACTCTGTAGTTTGCGGAAAAACTAACTACTGTATGGCTTTGTAAGCCGGGGTTGCGTATTGCGGAGTTACGTTTTAGTATGTTATATTATTACTGTCTATTAGATACTAAACTAATTGTATAATAACATGTAAAACTGTTTGTTTTCCTTTCGAGATATCAGTATTATTTTTGTTTGTTGTTTTTATAGAAAAAATGTTCCAACGCGAGATGCAATTTTATTATCGATATTTATAGGACATTCGTTCTTATTTTATTCGTTTTTATCTATTTTTGTCTAGAAAACAAGACATTCAATTAAGTAATCTATTTATAGAAAGTATATGCATAATATTTATCATTGTTGCCGAAGGAAAGCGTGTCAGCCCACTTACAGTATGGGTATATTCATTTATTTCGTACGTTGGCAGCTACGAGTGTTTGTCTTTGTGTGTAAGCAGACGTCTATGCCTCGGTAGCGGAAGTTTAGACAGCCTTGGAAAGGGTCAAGGGACTGAGTACGTGAGCTACCGGAACAGTTTGCCGTTAAACATTGTATTCTTTTGGTTGCATATTAAATAAAAGCAAACATTGTCACATCGTCTCTAGCCAGTGGCGTAGCTAGGTAACCAAGGGCCCTGGGGCAAATAAAAAAATGTGGCCCCACTGCTATTTAAACTGGTTAGGTTTTATCAAGTAAAAATATTAAATATACAAATACTTTAAAAATGGTAAGCTACTTTATCATAAGCTCTTTTTCGTACACTGCAGGGTAGGTAATAAAAATATTAAACAGTAACAAAATAAATTACGATTAATACTTGGTGTACGTGGCAATAAAATGAAATTGAAAAGATTCAAGGGTTTACTATATAAAGATCGGACCTACCAACTGACTAAATAACAATTATATTTACAATCTTTTCCTAGCTTTAGTTTTCGCAAAAGTATCAATGACGTCGGTTAAATCTTGATGCGGTTTTGTTTTCAATTGCTATTAGCGATAAATGTCGGAGTCGAGTTTGGTCCATACTATTTTTTATTTGCTAAATGACCTTTAGCTGCTGCAGAAGTGACAGGATTTGTAAAGAATAATAACATTGTTGTAAATACTTCCGTTAGGTCGCATTCTAGCACTCCATAATTGCTCATTATTTCCTTACATAATTGGTGAACAGTCCATGCTTGAGTTACTTGAGGTAAAACTAGGTGGTAAATATGAATAAATTGAAGTGAAAAGCTAGGACCTATTTAACTGAATATTTTCTTTGGAATTCGTCACACTTTTGTAATAAAGTTGCTTCATCAACACCAATGGCAGAAATTTTCAAAAGTTCAGTTCGATCGAGATTTTCAGGTAAGGTTTCGAGGGCCCCCTAAGCTTGAGGGCCCCGGGGCACTGCCCCGCCTAGCCCCTAGGTAGCTACGCGGCTGTCTCTAGCCTTGCCAGTATTTGAATAAAGGGACTGGACCTGTTGTTTTGTATCGTAGATCACTGATCTGGGTTGTGGACTCGTGGTGCATGCAGACCAATTAACGTCTTGCGTAACATTTGCATAGTAACCGCGTAGTACTGCATACGAGCCACGTAGCGCACCGTAGCGGGCACGTGGAAGCTGCGGTGCAGTTGCTAGCCGCGTAGTAGCTCCGTAGCGCTGTGAAGCACTGGGTAGAAGTGGCGTAGCACCCGTAGGAGCGGCGTAGCACTCGTAGGAGCGGCGTAGCACTCGTAGAAGCGGCGTAGCACTCGTAGAAGCGGCGTAGCTCTCGTAGAAGAGGCGTAGCACGCGTAGAAGCGGCGTAGCACCCGTAGAAGTGGCGTAGCACGCGTAGAAGCGGCGTAGCACTCGTAGAAGCGGCCTAGCACTCGTAGAAGCGGCTTAGCACTGCATAGAAGCGGCGGTGGCGTAGCACTGCATAGAAGCGGCGCAGCACTGCGTAGAAGCTACGTAGTAATGCGTAGGAGAATCGTAGGTCTGCATTAAAGCGGCGCACCTGCTAGTTTTGAAACTTTAAAGTATTTTAGCACTTTGTTTTTATAAATTCACCTGAATATTTGATAATTAAACTCAGTTATATGAAGAATAGTTTTAAAGTTGTTTGCCTATTAATATGCGCATATCTTAATCTCTAAGCTGTCGGTGTGAGTTTAACCCAGCGTTCACCCGTGTCCCTCACTTATCTGGACACATTTCTCAAATATAGTAAAAAATTACTGCGGAATAAATTTTATCTTTCTCTATCTTATCGCCTATGAGTTTTTTTTTTTGTTTACTTTAACGTTGACAGCTGATGTTTTTCGCTCATTTATGTTATAATCAAGTTTGCCTTGATCCCACGTTTCAGAATTATCCAATCAATCAAAAGGTCTTGTCCAAATATTACGGTGTTTTGGACGACTTTTATGACGCATATTTTTATTTTCTTTGTTTTAAGATGATCTGATGACCGCAGTTCAAAAATAAACACGAAAGTGCCAGGTGCAGGTTATTAATCAGAAAAATATATTTTTATAATATCACTTGACTAATTTAGTATACAGTTTTTTACTAGTTAGTTAATTAGTGATTCAAGATAATAAGCAAGTATATTTTTAGACATTCGTTATTATTATAACCTTTTCAAATCATATAATGGACCCGATCTGGGTCTAATTAGATGTAAAATATAAAAATATATTGTTGCATAACCTTAACATTTGATGTAAGTTTTTTAAATTAAGCATTCAAATAGATCCAAAAATTCTCATCGTATTGATATGTTTGAGAAAATATTTCCAATTCTTTGATTATAAGACAAACAAATAAAAACTTAAAAAATAATTATATGGAAATGTTTACGAATCTAGCAACTCAAGGTGATTTGAATTTTACTGCGAAAGATAATCGAAAATAAACTGTTTATCATAGATTAGTCGCAAAATTTAGTCTTGAGAGTCCTGTTTATCTGCAAATCAGTTATCAATTTATCGTTTACGATGAAATATTTTCTAACAGCGCAATAACCTTATCACTCTTATGTAATTTGAGTGTACTAGTATCACTTATCCCAAGTAGCAAAATCTAGTCCTTGAAGTGTTCTAGAAGCATTCAGTTTTTAGATCTGTCATCATCATTTTAGCCGAAAGACCTCCACCACGGTAGATATCTTTACCGTGCCTCCACTGCTGAACATACTTCTCTCCCAAGTGTCGACTGGTCCTGTGCGTGTCTTTATTCCTATAGGAATCCTACAAACGGTCAAAGATACCTTATAAGATGCTGTTGCTGTGCTGTAAGATCAGTGATCCTAATCAAAGAGTCTATTAAATTCATATTAGTCGTTTTGTCTTTTAAGTCGATTAACATATTTTGCTCTTATTGAGTTGTTAATAACAACTTATTAATAAACTCTGTGATTATAATTTTCAAACTGACTTGTATTTAAGATTAGCATGATACTTGAGTAGTATTTTAGATTTTTCTTAGAAGGAGTTTTTTCATTGAAGCTGAACGTCGACGAATACACAGATAGCGGCTCAAATACTACGAAATACATGACAAAATCACGCCACAAAGTGTGACACTAGTATATCTGTATTACATAATAGAGTTCACCTTGACTGTTTAGTTGACCATGATCATCGAGACTATAAGCCTGGTACGTCTATACTTGTAAGAGAAAATCTAGCCTCGAATGTGCCATATATCTGCATCATATTTCTTGTTTGTAGTCAACAGTGCTATATGTGGATGATTGCTTTATGTTGTCTATCTATTTTTATTTCATACACGTCATCTAATTGATTGTTTCGAAGATACTTTAATTATAACTGAATCATATTGGTGCAGAAATGATGATATCTTAAATAATTACTCACAGATTTATCTTTGCTAACATTGATAATCAACTAAGTAGGTATATAATTTCTTTCTAGGTTCTTCTATGTTATTGATGACAGATTTACATACAATGTGATGTGTTATTTACAACGTAATTATTCATCCTTCAACTCTAAACCTAATCATTTGAGATAAAGCAGTCAAGTCGATGTGAGAGTAACAACTTAACATGGATAAGCGGGTCATGGATGGTAAATATGAGTGTTGTTGCGTACGCGCATTACATAGTTGCACACGATAAACTGCACTAGAATTGCATCGCATTCGTTTAGCCGTACCTACTTACCTTACTAAACTGCCATTGTTTGCATACGTAATTGATAACAGTTAGGAAATGACATTTAAGGCTTCCTCAAGACTTCATAAACTCCTTTTCGGTTTGACTAGCGGAAATAAATCGAGCATCTGCTTAGCCTGTCCCCAATATATTAAGGTCGGCAGTAGTGCTTTTCTCTAAAAATCTCACCGTGACAACGTGGGTGAATTGAACACGAAGTGAGCTGTTAATTCATCCAATCAAGGTGGAATGGCAGATCACTCAGGGCCGAATCCAGGGGGTGGCGAGCCGGCAAATGCCCAGAGCGGCCAAACTGAACTAACAGCCCTTTTCATTTCATCAGAAAACCTAACTTATTCGTGGTGTGGTGCTCAAATTTTCAAGCTCGCTTCGCTGTCGAATGTTATTGGTTCTTGTTGTAAACTCACCAAATAACTTAACATTCATAATGTTGCGAAAATTCTTAGCTGAAATTTTCGAGCTCACTTCCTTTTCACTTCGCTCGAAGTTGTCAAAAAAGCGGCTCTAATCGATCCGACGGTTAAAAACCGCATTTTTCTTCAATAGATAATATCCTGAAACATTTACCTCCTTATAAGGCGTCATTCAGAGATCCGCAAGAGAACCAGGGTTACCGACATACCCCGAAGAATTGCCAAATTTAAATGGCAGTGGGCAGGGCACATTGCTCGCAGAACGGATGGCCGATGGGGAAGAAAAGTTCTGGAGTGGCGACCGCGAACCAGAAGACTTTGCGTTGGAAGGCCTACCACCAGGTGGGACCAATGACCTGGTCAAGGTTGCGGGGATCCGCTGGATGCGGGACGCACGGGATCGGTCAATGCGGTGACGCTTGGAGGAGGCGTATGACCAGCAGTGGACGCCTTTCGGCTGATATAATGATGAAGGCGTCTTTTAAAGGGCGCCTAGAGCCGAAAATATTCTCTATGCCCGGAGCGATGAAATTGCTAGATCGGGCCCTGAGTTCTCTTCAACTTAGGTAGAGTGAGCTTGACTCCACCTAAGTTTTCATGGTTATATGTTTACAGAATAGACCGGCAGATTAATCGGATGCGGGTGATTACAGCTATTTTACGTGAAGACCCGCGACTGCCTTTCAAACCTCCACAACCCAGTAACTGATACGATAACACTTGGCAAGACTGTTGCCAGATTTTCTGGTTTATAACTACCCATAACGATTGTCAAAGATCTTCAAATGAAAACCGGGACCAACAGTTTAACGTGCTTTCCAAGGCACGAAATGTCTCTGCAGGAAAACGTCGAATTGCTTAAGTATAGTCTAGTAATAAATTGTTGCACAATAGTCAACTATATTGGGAATATTGGGACTCGGTCAAACTGAAGCCCTACCATTCTGGTACGCTTTTAATGAAAGTAGTTCATCATTATTTCGGACATAGAAGGTCACGAACTATTTTCTACGTCATCGCTTCACTATGCGGTGCTTCAAACTTCTGTAATTACATCTTCGTTCATTATTTCGTGCCAATTTTATTATGTATCCGTTCATGAAAACATTCAATGGGTAATGCGATTTCATTCAATGTATTATTGTAATGAACGATGTTTTAACATTGCAAGTCCAAAATATTTCTGAAGGGCATTGTACGTCGTGTTTCACCTTTGAACTCAAACATTTACATTTTCAGTTTCAGCTTTCCTTAGCAACTAAAACAATTTTAAAATTGTATTTAGTGTCTACCTACCACTGACGTTTGTCGAGCGTAAGTGTTAAATAGAATATTATATTTTATAGTAGACCAAAATAGTAGTTGCATTTTTAATTGTACGCATTATACCTAAACACAGTGTTTCGTCATATTAGGTGTTGCGTTGCCGATTGTACCATTCGCTATATAAACTCGTAGTGGATACGGCTCATTCCCTCTCACAGAGAGGCGGCCTCTGTATCCCAGCAGTGGGAACATTATTAGGATGATGATGATGATATAAACTCAGTTCAACTGAACTAAGTTTACCGTAATCTAGTTTAGACGTCACGTAGACGCCATGTATACGTCGCGTAGAAGTCGAGTGGAACTCACATGGACGTCGCGTATAAGCGTCGATGTCGAGTACGTGCTGTGCTATGCTCAGTAACTATATCAGCGACCCAATTCGAAAACACACTTCTATTTATTTCATGATTTAGTTTTGTAAAATGAGTACTGTCACGTGGTTCCCTTTGTCGACGGAAGTTGGCAACCAAAAAATAAAGCAAATATGTTAATATTATTCAACAATTGTATTTAATTAGCTGATAATGCTTACGTGTTGTGGTTGTATAATCAGATGTTTTCATAGCATTTTAATCACTATCAGTGTATTTGCGTTTGTGCCAGGTTATCGGAAACCGTATTACGTAGATGTGAGAATGTAGGTATCGTGATGATTCGAGATAATGGACTGTTCTTCTTTTAGACAGATGTTCCATATTTGAAAAAAATTGCTCGGCCTTTTTTATGGGCACATTGGATTATGTCGAATTAATTATTGGAAACAATATCCAGATGTGCATTGCTTCCTAAAACCCATTCAGGTAGCCATGATTCGTTACTGCCAGAAAAAATGGCATCTATTTTTTCTCGTCCACTACGTCTGCGTATTTTATAAACTTGTTTTATATCGAGTATTATTTATGTTAAGTAAAGAGAATCCTCAGTTGCTTACCATTAGTTGATCTCTTCAATTTTTATTAATTCGTAAGCAATTATCCTTGACCGAAAGCGAGTCGCGATCGACTGAAAGAATAACAATTAGTAGACGTTCGTCTATTGCGTTCTTAACAACAAACTTGTTTATTTCAGTATTTCGTAAGATAACAGTATTTTCGCTCGCCGTTTCATTTCCTTTTATTTATAATACAAGTCATCTGTTCAATAGTCAGTAAGGGATGCTAAAACAAGGCTTGTTTTAAATTTAAAAGCATTAGAATGTGGCACCATGGAACTTTCCACACGGCTATGGCATTAATTTGTATGTGTTTATGTTTAGATAAGTCTTATAGTCACGCACACAGACTCGTTCGATGTTTTAAGTAAGTTAGGTGTTGACGATGACATCATCCGAGGCTCTCGTGCGAACTCGGCTTCGCGCTATTCTGGCCAAACTTGTTACGAAGCGCGTTCGTTAATAATGTGCTTATGGAAATTATGTATCTCGTTCTAAACCAGCCATGGGGCACGTTGAATTTATAAAGAACTAGCTGACCCCCGCGGCTTCGCTCCCGTCAACTGGCTATCTACCTACCTACCACCTACCTATCTACCCTACCTACCCACCTACCTTACCTACCTACCCTACCCTACCTATCCACCAATTTGATAAACTATTTATTTGAATAAGAATTACATACTACAATACGAATGTAACCAACTTTTGTTTCTACTGGCGATCTAATTAAATTTTAGAACACAAAAGCTGCTATTATAACTTAACTATGATAGTGAGATATATTCTCTCGCAGTTTTTTATTTAGGTAATAATGTGTACTTTAATCATGTAGTACATAATTTTTATGTATCATCAATAGTATTCTCAGCGCACGCCAAATAATGAATTTTATAGGCAAAATTTTGCTACTTTGGATTACATTATTGCAATTTTCATAAGGATCTCTAATATTTTTGAAAATAAATTATATCCTATGTTACTCGAGAATAATGTAGCTTTCCATCCGAGAAAGAATTTTTTAAATCGGTCCAGTAGTTTCGGAGTCTATTCGGTACAAACAAACAAAAAAAACTTTCTTCTTTAAAATATTGGTATAGATAATAAAAAAATCTGAGTGAAAGAGCCCGAAAATATCTATAAATTTTAGAAAAATAATGTTCTTTATAACTAAAACTCTGATGTTGCTGACTCTCCAATTTATATTCTAACGATTTTCAAGGTTTTCAATACTGTTTACTTATTTTCTGTATTCGTGGATATTTTTTTCGGATGTCAGTATATATATGGCCATCACTTGTGGCAGAGTGCATCGACCCGAAGATAATGTTTTTTTCTCCAGCTCATATGGAATTGGAAATTTTGGACAATCTGAATTTCCGATAGGTTTGTCCTTGACCAAAGTTCTCGTGTATCGAAAACGTGTATTGAGATGCAGGTGTAAATATTTTTGTTACGGTTTCTGTATCTAATCTAAGTAGTTCAAATGCGTCTGTCGGGTAATAATGGTTGGCGATTTGTCATCCAGAAGCTACCTACTTGTTTAGATACTTTTTGCTCTTTCAGTTATGAAACATCTTTCGACATTTGTACAATAAGTTCAAAATTAACATTATTAGATATGTTTCTAGACTTCAATGACTCCATCTTCACTACATGTTATTGGCACAGCAGACATTGCTGCTATTGCTTTCTCTAACTCCTGCGAATTGTAACCCTTAAGGGTACACTAGTCGAAAATTCTTCCATACAAACGTAGTCTGGCTTTTACTCCACTGTTTGACGATGTACGTTCAAATAAAAAATGATATCAATTTGTCTCATCATTATCTAGCCCTGTATGGAAGCAAAAAAGAAAAAAGAAAACTTGAAAGTTATGAGCTTCGAAAGTTCCATATTTCAACACTAATTTTAACGCTTCTTTGGGCGCAAATAAGTACCATAAGAAGAAGGAAAATTGAAAAACGGCCTCCATACATGGATAGATTAGTAGTTCAACAATGCATATAATTTTATTTTGAACAGATACATTTAGTCGTTTTTTCATGAAATCCAGACTCCCAAAGGCCTGTTTATAAAATTTCGCGTGCTCGTTTTCGTTCTAAAACATCCATTTCGCTACAAATTTGCAAAAGTGTGTATTCGTACGCGAACTAGCTTCTTACTGCTCATAACAGCATCTATCTGTTCCGCACGTGTTGTCGGTTGATATAGCATAAATTTTAACCCCGCGCACAAAATAGTTCGTGCCGTCCACTAGTGTACCCTTAAAATTAAATGTAGTAGTAATATATAAGCTTATGTTCTAAACTATATTAGCAAATATAAAAAAAGGGTGGGTGGTGTCGTGGGGCACCCGGTAGAAACGAATATTTTTTGCTATATATCCCTCTCTCTCTCTTTCATCTCGCTGTCTCTTTCTAATAAATAACCGCACTACACTAATGCATAGCCGTTATATGATAATATATGCTATGACAAAGGTATCGGTGGGACACTTTTTCCCATGTAGCTCCCATACGCCAAACGCGCCATAATAGTGCCATGAATTGGTTCATCAAAAAGCGGTAGCTATTGCAAAACAATTTATGGAAACCTCATCAAATCTAAATAAAATAACTTTCAAAGAAATTTCTTTACCGTAACTCATTCGTGATATTCATACTGCAGCTATTAGTATCTACTAAGCAAAGATTCATAATGATAATAATTCCACCGGCACTAAACATTAAAACGGTCTCGTTAGACCACTAAGGAGGCAACTGAATCACATGTTTGCTCTTATAATGAATCTATTATTAAAAGCACTGTGTATGATGCAGCTGTAACACTTGTGAACTTCATAATTATTTTATCGTTAAGTCTCCTCTGTTGAAGGGAACTACGAACTACAATTTACAACATACGTACTTTGTCATTGGAACATTCGAGTAGTTGTTGAAGGGAACATAGGTACATTCATATTTTGTCATTAGTTTTAGAGTGGTTGATTAATTGAAATAGTCCATAGAGTCATGTTCTGTCTCTGGTATAGTCTCTGGGTTGTCATGTAACACCTTTATTTGACGTCTGTAAGTTTTAAGCATGTCATCATATGTAAGTTCCTACTTTTTTATTTCAACTATAGAAAAAAACGGCCAAGTGCGTGTCGGACTTCGCACATGTAGGGTTCCGTACCAAACCGCAAAATTAAGTTGGTTGTAATAGGATAAATGTAATGGTATTTTTTAGTAAAATGTACGTAATATTGAACATTATCACCAAATTTCAAGATCATAGGTCAATGCAAAGTTAAAAAAATAATTTTAATTTTCAAAAGTTTCTAAAAAATGCTGTCTTTGGTGGCTTCTCATTCATTTGTTTTCCAATATTTTTTAAAATAAACAATACAGTATTTATCTACTCAACGAATTTCTATTATTCTAAACAACAATAACCCATTCGATGGGCTAGGTCAAAAAAATATTCACGCCCCCTTTTGCTGTATGGGAGCCCTCCTTAAAACATTTAAAAATATTTTTTGTGAATTTGTATGGCTTTGGGTATACTGTAAAAATTTGGAGACTGTAGCTCCAACCGTTTGGCTGTACAATCCGTGTGACAGACGACGAACAGACGGACAGTCGGACATTTCATTCTCACGTTTCGTGTTGCACAGTGTAATTAGGTATTAAATTGCATAAAAGTATTATATTGTACTCTTCATAACAGATTATTTTACTTACTTTTCTTTGTTCATATTAAAATTACGATCATCAGCATCATCATCAGCCTTTTTAATGTTCCCACTGCTGGGACACAGGCCTCCTCTCTGTGAGAGGGGATGGGCCGTAACCCACCACGCGGGCTCAGTGCGGGTTGGTGAACGGACACGTGAGTGAGCAATAGGGCTCCGTTTGGACCCTTTGTGTACGGAACCCTAAAAACGATGCAATGACTTTTCATCACCATTATCCTCTTGCTTATCCCAATTTATTTGGGGGTCGTCGCAGGATGGAGAATCTTCTTCCCTATATATACATTTGTATACCAAAATTCAAAAGTACCTAAATGGTTCAATTGAAACAAATGGTTTGGTTATGGATCTATTTACCGTCATCTCAATAGACACTTCGTGTCTGTTCTCATCTTTTTAACCGACTTCAAAAAAAGGAGGAGGTTCTCAATTAGTCGATTTTCATTTTTTCTTATATATCTTCTTTCACATAATCCATCTTTTCTTTGGCGACGACTTTTTAATGAGGTTATCAATTTAGCAAAGTTTTCTATATAATAACCAATATCTGGTCTCCATTGTATAATTATAATTGGTAAGGTAAACAATAGTAACCTACAAAGCTGCTCATAAATTGTTAAATCGAGTTAACCGCAAGCGAAGCCGGTATAGTTTATCTGACACGCAAAAGTGTCAGACTACTACTCTGCGGTTACTGCTGCGCATACAACCCAATTATTATAATTGATTGTTTTGTACAGTAATTCGCAGCACGCCTCATTGTCTAGCTAATTGGTAGCAAACTTCACTGCTGAAGGCATATTCCGTTGGCAATTCTACTATGCAATTTCGACTCAAGGAATCAAGTATGCCGTTGCTAGGATAACCTAGCGAAATGGGGCTTTATAGCCCTACCGACACGAAACCTAGTGTGAATGCGGTTTTCCTGTTCAAACTATGAGCCATAAGAATGTCCGACGTGGCCTGAACTTCTAGGGACCTGAAATGCCACTGATGTCGTGAGTGTGGCCACTCACTGAGTCTAACTCTTTAAATATGTATGTACCATCATTACATCAGCTCGAAAACAAGTAAAATTTCAAATTTACGAAGCCCCCGACTAATTTTTATTTCATGCTACATAATTTATCTAGTACATAGTAATAGTATTAGTAGTAGTTGCTTCGATCGGCAATCTATTGAACACATAATTATGACACGATAACTTGCGAAAACACCCCGATTCAAACAGTAAAACGTCCATAACTTTTGAACGGCTGAACCGATTTTATTCAAACATAGCTAAGAACACTCTCGACAAAATCACTCACAATCTAAATCAATATCGGTTCACCTGTTTGGACGCTATGATGCCACAGACAGACACACAAATACACAGATACACAGCAACACACGTCAAACTTATAACACCCCTCTTTTTCCTTCGGGGGTCCACCACCATCGAAGCGTAGACTTTTTCGTTACAAAATTCTCAGCCCGATGTCGGAATTGCGGTCTATAAACTATCGATAAGCCTCCCTTATTTCAGGATCTAACTGTCTTTATGCGTAAGTTGGCACCCACACACTCTGCTGTACTCCTTACCCCTGCGCGACCAAAGCCGCAACGGTTATTGATATTGATTAGTACTTCGCCGGTCATTTCATATCATTTGCCTTTGTAATACCTTGAATTTACTGTCAAACTCTTATTATCTATTGCAGCTAGTTATTATACTATTTGAATTATATAGCTATGTTTATGGACGTCAATCGTCTTTACTGCCCATTCATTCGTGCCTCGCAGATTACCTTTATTTGCATTTATTAATAGAAATACACATAATTGTTTTGCTGCATTAAAATTACCTGTTGCATTAAAATTACCTTTAATTGCCTTGGGCCTTTTTATTTTTATAACTCATTCACGATCTTTTTAATTCTTCCTGATAGTGGATGTACCCTATGTTTGATATCTATATAGCAAAAAAGACAAACGTAAGTGTACATTTTCTTTATAGGGGCTTGTATAACTTTTTTGCTAAATATTAGATACCACAATGTATTTCTAGAATAATTGATCATTTATCAAACTGGTAATTTAAACCTGAATAAAACCGAAGAAACTGTACCTAATGTGTTTATATCCAGAAAGTAAATCGCGAAACATTATTTACTCCATAAAAAAAACAGAAATGTTTAGTTGCATTGTAGCTTGCAAAATAATGTTTGTAACTAGAATATTTTCCTCATACAAAGTTGCCTTCTCCTGGAATCCAATGGGATGTTTACAGTGATAACAGCTATTTTAAGATACAGCGGCTTGGATCATGAAAGTCTAAAGGTAGGTATTCAGAATAATTCTGATGTACACACGGTGGTAGTGAGGTGATCGACACTACCTAACCGCTTCGAGCCCCACATGTATAAAACATCACAGCACAAGAAAACAGCGCAAAAAGTCCATATCAGCATTGCAAATATATTTTTCCGTAACCTTGGTTTGGGTGACCGTATAATAAATACATTGGCTGGCAATAAAAACTGTCCAACCTTCACAAAATATTGCCTAGGTTTACTTCAGTACGAGGATAAGACGCATTTCTATAATGAGCATCGACATGGCGATCATGTTCTTCAACCATATTTGGACAAAGTTATTACATTGCAAGAACTTTAATCCTAGGAATAATCTTAACGTAATCCGCACGGAAAAGATGTCAAAACATAAAAAGAAAACGCGTTCATAAAAAAAAAGTAGCCTTATGTAGAACTGATGCCCCCTTTTTCATTACAATTCCTTTGATCTGGCTATCTTCACTGTGTGTATATGAGAAATTCAGGATACAAAATAAATAAATGCTAACAAGAATATGGTTTATTCTTAGATATGTTCTCATCTTGAGTAGGTTATATTTAAAAAACAAGGGTCCCATAAAGTGGCACCACTGGACTGTTTTGTTCCATCTGATATAATAATGTTTTTGTATGTTTTGCTTCGGCAATTATCTATGATTTAGAAATGTTTCACGGTGCGTAAGTACGTGGTGCGTACCAACTTTCGTTACGGCCACTGTACACGTTGTATAATGAGTAAAATCATAAGAGAGCTGTTTCAGACGTTTCTGTTGTCTATTTTCTAGACACAACGTCTAGAAATTCTTTGCACTACGCGAAAAATACAATGCGTATACTTTGTCACGCGCTTATAAACCTTTTGCTTTGTATTCAGTCCCGATCTAATAGGACAGTCCCATTCTAGTGTTTTGCCAAGTTTCTCTTGGGCTTTACTAAATTTCTAGCTGCCTTTTTATATAATTTGAAATAATTTTTTATAATTGCAGTTGATGAAACAAGTTCAGGCTATATCCCTAGGTTAGTAAAAAAAAAATGTCTTTTATTTCATGCAAACCTTAAAATTGAATTGTAAAATCATATTCGCAAGCTGATTGACCGAAACCAGATGTATCCTCCGACTGCACAGCATGATTTTCTTCTCGTTTACGTCTTTTTAGTTCGCTTTTTAAGCTGTCGGGTTTTTTATTTTTTTTAGTTAACTATTTTTATTTATAACTTTTTAGTAATATTTTGTTTTAGAATTAGGTTCATTTAAACATATAAGTGTTATATATTTTTGAAATCACCTCTTAAAACCCTTTATTTTGATACCCCACACGATGGGTTTCGAAGAAAAAAGAAATGTTGGTGCCCCACAATATGGCACCCAAAATTCGCATTTTTTTATTTTACAATTTTAATGTAGCCAGTGACACTCGGGTTAAGACGAATCGATTGACGTAAGAATCATCAAAATCGGCCAGGAACAAACATTCATACATACATACATAGACTGATAAACATTATCCACTATAGTAGATTATGCAGCAAGGTCTTACGTCACGGGCGGCATATTGAACCCTGAGCGGAACGATTAATTCAACTATGTTGAGTCCTGAGTAAAGCGAGGGGTTCAAGCTGCCCAAGATGAAGACAGGCCTTATCTTAGAGGGGCATACTCTACTTTTCACACCTTCTGCGAGATAATAAAAAGCTGCTGTATGTATTGATTTGAATATTGCCTTTGATGCTTATTCTAGATCTGAGCATTGAATAAATGCACCATAGGCAAGCACAAGCAGCCTTTACGGAGCCACAGACTTACGAGTTTCTGCTAAATGTGGAAATAAACTAAAATGACGGATTCCGACACAGTCTTGACTCCTACTTTTGTTGTTATCCATTAAACAAAATCGTCATAGGTTTTTTCTTATCTGTGTTTTGATTTTTCGGGTATTAGATTTATTCATAATCTCTAAAGTGCCGTTTTGATAAACTCTTAAGTCTTCAGTACGATCACTATTGCTCGATATTTTTTGTTAACACGAATATTGAAATAAAATTCACTGAAAATCACAGTACCAAACGTCTTTTGTTTCACATTCTTTGAAACAACACCTTTTTCTTTTTTTGAGATCTGCTTATGGTGGTCAGTTCGATTTTCGAACAAAACTCTTCACAATGCCGTATGGCTATTTTTTTACTAGGGTTTTCCACGAGTTTCCACACGAATCTGACGTTCCAAATTCAAATCACTTTACACCCTTGGGAGTTTCATACAGCTTTACCTCGCTTGGGAGGTAATGCTTTATTTTACGTTGAGATTGCATGATATGTAATCTAGTAGATGGTGCGAAAATTATATTTATAAAAGTAATAATAATCGAATAATTTACATTCGTAATTAACAATTGCATTATTTTTCTTTAAATTATGATTTCAGTCCAATTTCGTTAAATCGTTTCCATTTAAATTCGATTCCATGATTGGACATTAGAAATGGTTGGAGTAGTATGATAATAATGAATCCAATCTCTTCGCAAGTCCTGGCCACAAGATTTTACAAGATATGGTTATCGTTTGTCAGTATGAAATCTATTTTGGTCGGTGACAGCCTTTTCTGATCACCGTTTATGATTTATTCATGTCGCTCTCCTTGTTGAAATTCTATTGCAGCAATGACATAACCCTGTGTTGCACTTTTGTCTTTCAAAATAACTGTAGTAATTTGTCTTGTCTCATACATAAGTGTTTGTTACTTGATCGATTATGCGTCAGATTCCAAACTTCGTTACTACTAGATTTCTGTACCTAAGTGTTTTTAAAAGTCCTCAGTTTTAGAGTAAATGTTTGGACAATCTTCTATTTGTTTTAATATTTTAGAGTTTGTTCGCTAAGTATGAGTATGCGGATTACGTAAAATGTTTGTTGATACGATGTCGTCTTTCTGAGAAAATTACGATCAATTCTCGCAGTTTGGACTGAGCATATAATTATTTTCGTTTACACTCGGTGATCATAACATCGCCGTATTTTGGACAAGCCCGATTCCTTTTCGCGTCAATCAGTTTTTTTTTCTTCTTGATAATCACACAAAAAGTAAGTTCTTATTCGTAATAATAATATCTCTTTGTCCCGATGTCAGGTGCAGCTGAATTTTGGTCGATGGCGTACGTGATCCGATTCAAGTTTGGAATTTTGGATTAAAAATGTAGGTACCTAACCCAAAAATTCAATTCAAAGGACCAAAAAAATTGATCCTGGGGAATATCCCCATGCAGTTCTTGCTTACCTATGAACAAAAGTAGAAGCCTTTATATGGACGGATTATTTAAATTTCGACTCTATTTGTATGGTATATTAAGTTCAATTTTATTCGTTGTAGAATGTGAGGGACCATCAAATAAATTTTCGATGAATAGATTTACAACAAGCTATAAACGAACCCCAGGGAAGAGTGCTTGCGACTGGGTTATATAATTACGTTTTAGAATCGAATAATTTAAGTAAGCGTGGGTAGAACTAGAAGCACTTCGTGAGGTCGTAAGTGTCAGTTCAAAGACGTGTTCTGAATCAAGTTTTGTCTTTGTTCCAGGCTGCCTTCGAGATGGATGAAGATACAGACATAAACGCCATCATTTGGAAGGTATTGAAAACAGGTTAGCCTTCTCCACTACTATTGTTGCAAGATCTTATTGTTTTCAAAATAAATCCAATTACGTCAGTTTGAGATAAATAGCCGTAAATTATTATCTATGTCTCCGTCGCTTAAGAAGTCCATTGAGCAATTAATACAGGCCTTTGCAGCGTATCTGCTACTTGTATCCAAACCAAAACAAAGAAAGGGATCCCGGTTTACTACTGCGCAGTAGGATTACCCATCTATAAAAGCGGCGCCCGCCGGCTCTCTCGCCCCAACCTTAACAGTTTTTTGACAAAAGGTAGGGCTTTTTTGCCTCCTTTGTTATAGTCGTACGTTTAATTTCTCAGAAACTACGCAACTTTTTTTTAACCCGTTAGCAAGTGGCTAAAGGGAAACCCCACAAACTGACCTAAAACTTACCGACACCCTTTACGCAACAAATAAACGGGCATTTGCAGTTTTTTGGCTTCCATAGAATATTTAGCCATTCTGTTTCATTATACATAATATCTTACGCACGATTATCTAAGAACAACAGGATTGTAAAAATTGATAATGTAGAACTTATAGATCAGACCAGACATATTATGTCACTTTTGAAATTAGATCATCTGACAAGCATCTGATTTTGTTTTTTGGAGATAAGCTACGTGGTACGATATCATTCCATCATCATTATACTTGCTGCCAGCTGACTGTTTCCAGAACAACTGATCGAACTATTCATAGATACAAGTTTGTATCAATTAGAATGCTGCAACGTCCACAACAATACTGAATTTTAATAATTTGATTGTAGTACTGCAAAATTAAAGAGAAGCCATATTATGTATGCGGTAATTCGCTATTGACTTCCAGTACTATCTGATAGGGTTATGTTATTGTTATTGTCGGTCACGTAGGCCAGAGAGCGAGAAGGCTGTGCAACAGAGACGGCGAGCGGGGGAAGACAGCGCTCTACGTTAGAGGGGGATGGGAGAATGGCGTGACAATAAACAAACATGGCGGCGCCGGGTGCCGGTCGGACCGGTTAGGCCGTACCACGTGCGTTTTGCGTTGCGCACCCGTTCCCGTATCTTGTTTGTCAACAAATGCCCTGTGAAGGTCATCCATGGAAGGGTTAGGAAGACAAAGGCATCTCTGTTGCATAACGTTTATAAATAAAGAATATTATAAAAGCAAAGAAGATGACCGGTATTCGAGAAGCAGTTTTATATTTAATTTGAAAAGGTGATGTAATAGAGGTGTGCGAATGTGTTCGTTCATTCAGACTTCGTGTCGGTAGCCAATGTAGCAATGTTTGAGATAACGCATTATAAGACTCATATTATGAAGAATAGCTAAATAGCAACATTTTAGGATTATTAATCACCTGCCTACAACAAATCTGGGACAAGGACCTTATATTAATAGAATAAGTATTATCAACAGTTTTGAACCAAATAAATTCCTATAAGACTCTTGTTAGATAGATATAAAACTATATCTGACAAGAATCAATTCGATGACGATGATGTTATGAATCTCATAAGATACGTATTGATAAAAAACATGAATTGTTGAAGCCAACGTAATAATTCTCATAAGATACAGTTCATTGGTAAAAAATCATGAATTGTTGAAACCAAGGCTAAACAAAATAAAGGCAACATTAAACCTGAAAAGCTATGATATCTTGATTCTCATTTAATACAACCTAATATCTGGCATATATTTATATACTTGATTGGCGAGATATAATATATAATGCGTATATATTATATACGACGACGACAAGCGACGTGGAGAAAAAATGAGCCACAAAAAATATAAACACGTCAGCAGTGCGAGCGAGCACGCATGCGCATGGGCGAGAGAGGCTACAACAACGACGACACAGCTTTGCGAACTACGGCGATCGAGGGGGCAGAGGCGCGGGGGCACTGTGTATGTGCGCGCCGGCTTGAGCCAGCTATACGAACGACTCCTCAGTTGGATTTAAGAACATCGGACGGGCGGGCGTGTGTAGGATGGATCGCTAACGACACCAGCAGTTTTTTTCATTCCGCCTTCAAATAGTGTTTGTTTATTACCTTCCGGCACATTTTCCGTAAATCCTTCTCGATCGGTGCTTTATTATTTAATTTTGGCGTTTATTTTCTAACTTAAATTTAACGCCGTTCCGATTTCACGTCGAAAAGGCGGCCGCCACAAGTTTGAAAGCGGCTATTCAAGAGTAGTACACCTACTCGTTATAATTTTCAATATCGCTGTAACAACGCATCAAGCAATCAGGATGGTGAAGAAGGTTTCAGAAGAGAGTGTAGATAGCGGTAAGTTGGCTTCAATATTACTTTCTGCGATGGATGCTCATTTAGCGCAAGTCACACAATACGATATTTTCAAACATCTGTCTGACCGGCTTTTTGCGCCTACTGCGTAGTTGGTTTTGCATATATACTGTAATAGTTCATATTGTTTTGTAAATTTTCAACACTGGCAAATGAGAATCCATTTAGGTTTATTGTTTATTAGTATATATAAGAGCTTCTAATAAGAAATTGCTTATTGTAGTATTAGTCACCTAGAACCCAGTATCTAATCCATTTCCAGTTCTATAGTCCAGCAAAGTTCATTCACATGAGATATTTAAATGACAGTTTATCGAAATTCTTATCGAATGTTTTGTTTTCAAAATGCATAAAAACATTGAAAGTTTCATACCTATGTTCTAGTTAATAATGGTTATGATATGAAAAGCTGCTGGTTATGTATGATCCTTATAGGTATTGCACCTATTTGTTAAGATTTTTCATCATACATAAACGCTTCATCATGTTCAATTGTAAACTTCATATCATCAATTGCGTCATGTACCGGTGTATCACACCTTTTGACACCTTTAATACTTTTAGCCTTTTGATTAATTTGTTATGATTCTGTAATCAGCTGTTCATTTCCTTGATAAATATGGTAGTTGTTAAAATTGGTTACATTGTGCAGAACATGAATGTTAAGATAGATCATAAAATATATTGCACTGTCCTTGATAGTTTTCATCAAGGTATCGTAGTTAATATATCCATTGATGTACTGCAAAATACTGACCACACTCAATGCATTGCAATTTGAACGTAGACTTTTATGACCGCTGACTGACGTGGCCGTGATTGTTATTGCAGTTTGTGTTTATTTTCATTTTACTGTGTGTTAGTTCCTTCAGTAATGCCATTGCTTGAGCTTCTCTATAACAGGATGATTATGATACGCAATGTTATTGTTCAGAGTTAAGAAAATAAACGTAAACCATAGTGCTGTTAGTTTGAAATGTCAAAGTTCACGTATACGGAACGAGCGTTGACCGGTCAGATAGCACACTATTTCACAATCCGCAATTTCGCAACATTCACTGAATTCGAGTCGTTATGTTTATGATATTGCTCAGGAACACATTCGGCAGTTTTATTACAGCCAACGTGTATGATATAATCAAAGTATTTCCTGTGTCGATGTTGATGAATTTTTTAAGCTCTCTGATTGTTTTTATGTTGCATTTTTGTTCTGAAATTCTGTATCATCTTGTTTTCCTCGGGTAATACTGTTCTTTTCATGGTTAAATCTGTACATCAATGGAAATAACTCATGAAAGCTTTGTTTTCCGTTTTCAATGTATGTATTAGATACTAACACAATAATTATTGTATGTTTGCCTTTAATTTTCCGTTTCTGTCCAAAATGTCGCGTGACATGGCATTTTGGACTGGTACGGTCATTTTGGTGGCTGATGTCATTCTGAAGAAAATTTTAATTTGAATAATGTTTCATTTATGACTTTGGTAGTTTGTAAAATCCCTTTCTTGTAGTAGTTAGAATGTGTGTTTCTAATAAATAGCTTTTTTTGTAGTCTTATGTCATTTTCTCTTATTCTGTCTTTTACATTAACCGAAACGGCAAAATTAGAAGAAAAACTCAACACACCTAGTATGGAATGCGTATCATTAAGCAAATGATATTTGTGTGTGTATGTATTATTGTACGCCACATGTTTGATTCGCCTCGCCTCTTCATATCACACTTTTATTGGTTGTTATTGATTCACTGTTTAAAAATCAAATTGGTAAGAATGCGTTTATAATTTCATGCAGTTTCATTACTCTCCACGGTTTCAATTCAACATGGCCGCTGGAGCGCGTCGCCCCACGGCGTTCATGGCCAAGGTCACCTACTAAAACAAAACTGCGCACTTCTGTGTTACTGAATTTATATAATAAGTATAAGTTCTTAGGAATTCTTTTGTTTTGTAACAGTTGTTGCTGATGGAGTGATGGGTGTGTCTGTTTTAGAATACGAGTACAATTCAAATGAAAGTTTGTTTTTAACGACATTAATCAAAAGGTTTAGACACTAACTACCCCCAAAGCAAGATGACGTTGACCTCAGGCGTTTCTAGATAGCAACAATAAAGTTTGAATCATTCGTTTTATAAAAAAGTATGAAAATTTAAAAAAAACAAAGATTGCAAATTTGCATTCGGTGTTTGATTGGAATCAGTCAATCGTGTCCGTCGGCTGAGTAAAACAGAGTAACCTTGACCGTGACGGACTTCTCACTTGTTCCGGTGTAATATCAACCTCCGCTCCCTTCACCTCGCGTGCATTCCCCTCTTACATCTTTTGCGAATCGATTGGTCGCTAGGTGCATAGGCTCCCTATACACATTTGAGTCACATGAAAACTTCCCGCATTCAAGACCTAACTCACCCTCCAAAATTTTCTCTTTCGCATCGATTGCGTCATTTATTCTTAATATTAAATCTGCAATTTACATGTCGGTTTCAATGTATCCTTTTGTATCACAAGCAGCTTTCGTGCCTCAACTATGGCATTTATTTATAGTAAGCATCCTTTCGAATTTTGCCATTCTGGTTTTATATGAATATCTCGCCGCTTTGTTGTCCTTACCGAATATGGTTGTTTGCAGAGACGTTGTTGTCACCGAGCGTTTCATTTACTAAATCCATGTGTGTTATCATTAGACAGGGAGCAAAATTAGTAGTGAGTGAAAGTGATCTGTTACGTACTGCGTTAGCTATATACATTGAAACGCCCTAGTTGAAGTTTCACCTAGATATTATCTCGTCGGTTGCCAGGCCGAGTTGGCAGTATATTCATCACCACCACTCTAACCGTCGACTTTGATCTTTGATTATAATGATTAAAACGGATGGTCGACTGATTTAGAAATTACACGAATGGCATTTGAATTTGCAATGCTCGATAATTATAAATATTGCGTTTATTGGTATTCTCCAACTTTCAATAGATTGTTTTGGCGACAGTTTCTAAAATATGCAAGTATAGAAAGTATTGCAAGTTGAAACTCCTAATAAAAAACCAAGACTGAATTCTGGCATAGGATTCAGTGAAAAAAGATCGAATTAGACTCGTGAAATAAACATAAACCTGAAAACCGAGCAGTCTATTAATGTCCGTTTCGTGTTAAAGGCAAATTGCATCTCTAACAGTGCATTCATTATTTGTTGCGATTAGAAAGCCACGATTTTGAATAGCTTAAGGGTATAAAACAAAAGTATAATAGGCCTACAATCGGCAACTAGAGAGCGTATTCGTGGCCAAGCGTTTATGCCTGCCTACCAGATTAGAAAGTAGAAACTTACAACGGAGGGCAGAAAATGTCGTGGTGACGATTTTGCTCCAGAATATATTTTTAGTCAGCAACCAATGTGTTTATATAAGCAATGATTTGTTATTACTTAGTCCAATAAATATGCTAACCGCATGCATACATATCCATCGTTTTGCATGATTGTTGGGTTAATTTGCGGAACAGTATTTTGTATTTTAATGAGTCAGTGATTATTAAGTTTCTTTACTTAGACTCGAATGTATTGAACAAATAAAATTAATGCTTTTCTTGGACAAGGTTTGACAATACAATCGTTAAAATTTTGATAGTCTTTTGTTTGCTATTTGGGTCAATCTATTGTTTCACCTCGACCTCGCGTAAACGAATAGCGAAGTTTTAGGTAAGGCGATGTTGATAATGGAGCAGGATTTAGGAGCAATATTTGCCGTGTTTAGAAGTAATTGTGAGGCTGCTGCTGCAGCTACACTTTACGTAACGAGACGCGCTGCGAGGCAAGTGCTTTGCCACGTGGAGCCACGCGGGCCTGAGCAGTCACGTGAATAACGTGATACCATAAGACAGGTGTACAATTACTTTGCGAAGAAATTGAATCTGCTACAATAATTCAATTCAATTCAATTGCTCCTAATGAGAATATTCTTATACATCCAGCATTCGTTTCGCTAGCGGTTCTCTGACATAACATTCATTTTGGGCTTGCGGAGACGCGGTTTTGGCTATTTTGGCAACTTATTTTCGTTTTTTAAAATACCAAGGCAACACGTGGGTAGCTTTATTGTCTCATTGTATTTGGGTTTGAGTATCAAACAGACGATGAGTCAGTCACTCTCGGTTTTAGTAACAGGAAGGTTTCCTTGTTGTGGTTGTGGTGCATCGTGGACTCGTGGCGTGTTGTTTGTATACATACAAAGTTTTGTTTAGCAATATTCATGAACGGACGTACAGCCGTTGCTTTGTACGCTTATTCCTGTGGAAATTTAGAACAATTCAGTATTTAAACAGGAAGTTTCTATGTGGAAACGGGCGATTGTATGCGTGGGCGTGCCTTCGAGCCCGATTGTTACAGTCGTATGGTTATTGCGCAGTCGGCTAGTTGTCGTGCGACTCATGTTGAGGTCATCGCGTGCAATAATTAATACTTAAAGTTTTATTTTTATCATACATTATGGCGAATAGACCCAATGAACATGCAAATCGAACGCATTATTCAATCACTTAAAAACTTAGCATGCATTCAAATTAATGCTACAGCCAAACGAGGAAGATGAAGTCGAGCAAATAATATGTCTACCTCTACGAATCACGTAGGCACTGATTGATTCTCATTCATCTGTCGTATAGTGTTCCACGTCACCATTCCCTGAAGTTTATCATGTTTGTATGTTCTCGGTAGACTGCTTTATGTACTAACATAATAAAGTTTGCTCTAATTTGGACAAAGTAGTTGGCATTAACATCCCAAAAACGGATTATCGTAAATTCGTGACTCTTGAAACACGCCAAGTAGGTTGTGTTTAATCTTCACCGACTAGTCAAGTCTCGAGAGTCAAGTTGGTAATAAGTGTCTATCTATGCAGTACTCGTTCTAAGAGTTTACTAGCGTACAAAGTTTGGTTGGAGTGTCTATTGGGCCGTTTCATCTAGTAGATGCAACTTCGCTAGTTTTTGCGCCAAGAGGCCGAGCGATCGCGTAACGTGGGCGCGTACGCGCAGCGCTGGGTGCGGCCATGTAGGTCGTTGAACCGGCTTTGTTTGCCAGCTCAGCTTGCACAGTCACGTCTCACGTCAGAATTATATTATCGATGACAGCCGTCACATTTGCCCTGATAGGACACACTTTTGTTCCGGGTTCGCTTGAAATCTTTGACTATCCGCCAAACTTTTACGTTTAGTATTCCGTTTGGTCGTTTAGAAATGTTAAACAGCTAATGATTTAACAAATGTCGAACTGTAAACCCAAACGCAGCTTGTAACAATAGTTGGCACCAAAAGCGAAGTGAGAGTCGTCCCTGCGGCGACTGGCGACGACGAGTCAAGTTATTGTAGTAACGCAGCCTACCTACGTAATGTTCCGCGTTGTTCATACATTAAACAAGGGATGTCGCCATAACTCGCTAATGTAGTCATCGTCGAAACAGTTTCATAGCGCTCACTTGTGGATTTGTGCGAGGTGGTTAAGTGACAACAGGCGGTCTTTACAAAAACTGTAATAGGTTTCATTTGATACGACAACTGTGTCAACCGAGAATTTTTTGCAAAGAATGTGTAAACAAAAAACAAATCTTACTGTAACAAAAAACCATTTAAACCGCTATTAAAAAAAGAGTCAATGAAAAACGTGTAGAAGAGAAAAAAAACTAACTTAACCTGTAGACATAACTGAGAAGGAACCATGCATTGAATTCCGCATTCCGCTATTTCGATGTTTTACTGGTACCAGTTGCAATGGCACGTAAAATAAAGGTTGTAACTTACCCCATACACATATTTAGCTGCATGTATTGGCTTGTAGCAGAAGATGTAGAAGACTGATGTTGTGAATTGTTGATGTTTATTTGTTTTGTTGTATTGTCTCCAGGTGTGGGCCGCTGCAGTAGCCAGTCGGGCAGTGAGCGCGAATCGGACGAGAGCCCTCGATGCAATGAGCCATCAGCTCCCGTCGCCATCCCCGACAGTGAGGACCTGCAGAGGCGTAAGGAGGAGGCGCGCAGGAAGCGTCGCAGAAAGAAGCGCTCCGGTAGCTCTGTCGTCACGTCATGTTTCAACGGTAAGGAGCAAATATTGGCGAGAGTGTTCTTATCTGAAGTGTGCATATTGGTTCAGTTTACGCTGCCTTGATTTTTCCAGATAACAATAACCAAAGTCACTAGGTTAAGTTCTCAACAAATGAAAATCCTTACAACGATGCTGTTGAATTTCATAGTTTTTTACAAATATATTTTTCTTGTTACAGACCTCTACAAGTTAACAGGGGAGGTTTTAGGCGAGGGCGCATACGCTTCGGTACAGACTTGCGTGAACATCTACACGGGACAGGAATTCGCAGTGAAGATCATCGACAAAGTGCCGGGGCACGCCCGCGCCAGGGTGTTCCGCGAAGTGGAGACTTTCCACTACTGCCAGGGACACCCGAACATAATCCAGCTCATTGAATTTTTTGAGGACACCGACAAGTTCTATCTTGTCTTCGAGAAGGTGAGAATCATTCTACAATACTGCACATATTTTATATATAGAATGAAGATTCTAACTAAGACTAGTGTAAACCAAGTTCATTTAAAAGAAACTTCTCTACTCCACTTTCGAGCTAGTCAACTCAGTCGTTATGACAACGGAAAATGCCCCCTATTAATGACAATCAATAACGAGCTATTACTGTCAATTTGGCTGAGTTTGGTAGAGGAAATTACTTAGAATATAGGAGTAAGCCTCAGCTTCGTTTTCCGTAATAAGTATACTATACAATCGTTCTAAATGGCAGGATTCTAATCTTCCAACTATTCCGAACGTGACGTTCTAGAACGGCTATAGCCCTCGGAATTTTTTTGATTATCATTTTAATGTGTCCTCTTCCCTATAAAAATATGGTAGTACTTTCATCTATTTGTCCCTTTTCCATTTAAAATTTTTCCTCTTCTCATTACTTTGGTCTTTGACGTTTAGTTTTCTCTTGGAATTCATTTGATGTTGAATTCCATTTACGGGCTTATTTTATTTGTATCATTAATTGATTACATTCATTTGTTTTGTCCAAACATTTCATTTTCTGGAAACTTTTTAAATTGTCTCACCTCGTGGACACAATGAAAAGAAAAACACTTTAAATTAAATCAACCGTTAATATTTAAATTGCGAAGTAAGCGAATAAAGTATTGTTTTACGAGTTAACAAAGTCTTCAGTAACCACTAGCAACAGTTTTGCTTATAATTCCAAAGAAAAAATATATTTACTGACAGTTCTTTTATGTTCGGAATTGAATGAAAAAAAATATTGTTCACGTTAATCACTATATTGTTTTACCTATAATAAAATCAAAAGAAAGTTGATAGGTGCAGTAGTAAATAAATAAAAGTGACGCATAATGAAGGAATTCGCATATTTATTCGTGTTCATTACTCACACTATCGCAGTAGACGACGTGTGGGAGTTCGTCTCGATTTGCAATTACATCATTATGACGATGGAAGGTTCTAGAGTATTGTTCATCTTTATCTTTATTATTGGTATTTGCATCAATATCAGCGATTTTATTAAAATTTGGTGCTTTTGTACGTACTGCAGTGATAAAAAAATTACCTTTTTATGCTTGAAATGTTGCTATGCACTGGTAACATGTACGCCTAATCTACCAAATCTTTTAAAGCCTTTTGTTTCATTTGTTTTGAATTATTTTGTAGGTATCTTCCTTTATACCTAAGCTTTGCTGTTATATCACATGAATCAATGTTACATATTTGTTACTTAATTGCCTAAATTATGAAACATAATTGAATCATGATTGGATATTTGCTTTTGCTCATTTATATCATAATTTTTGCCTTAACGTAGGCGTGTATAATTGTAACGCATTTTGAAATGAGTCAGCCACCAGCCACCACATGTGGTTCACCATATTTTAACAATATAATTTAAACGAGCTGTTTGTCATATATGGAAAATATTTGCTGTGAAATGGACGGAATGTTCGACTACCTACTTAAATGGAAAATACTTCGTGTCAATTTATCGAAGATTTATTGCAATATGTAGGCACTATTGTTTATTATTGTGACTTACAAAGTTAATTAAAGGACAATAAGGAAAGTGCGAACACTAGTCATAGATAAAATAAACGATGCACTATTTATATTATTGCCGCGGTAATAAAACATTTGAAATGGTTGAAGGGTTCTAGTCTGTGTAGATTTCCCTCGAGCTTGCGTGTTAGTTTTTCTTCAAGTCTTTTGAGTAATATCATATCACATTGTATTCTTTGGCTGAGAAGCTAGAAAAAACAACACGAAGGGCTTTCACAGCATTTTAACTTTCATTATTGACATTATGGCCTGGAAAATTACACCACTTAACATCAGTTTCACGACTTGGATAAATTGCATCTACAATTTTATTTACATCATGAGAACTGTTGGAAAAAGTTTTTATTTCAATTGGAATTATTATTGTTAGGATCGTATCTTCTGGTTTATTATCGTTAGCAATTTAGACGACCACCAAGTAGATAGCAACAGTTTCATTTCCTAATTGGTGGCCTGCCCGCAAATAACATAGCCTGTTGCGAGCGATATCTGATATGGCACTGTTTACAGCCGTTATCTTGCTGTGTCTGTTCCTGTATACCTACAATATTATTTAATGATAAACTCCTGAACCATACTTATTTTGAACAATTTATAGTCTAAAATTATCTAACTGGCAATGTTAAAAGGATCTTAGGTTATCAGCTTTTGATTAATATAGAACCTCATTCTTTTCAGTCATCCCTTCCTATATTATTGATTTATTGTTGTAATCAATATTTTTAATATAATTAAAAGTCTAGACATATTGGTATTAAAAAAGGCTTTCCCTATCATAAATAACTAGCTTGTCTTACTCCTTATCGTATTTCACCTTCAATTTTACCGTGTTGTATTTCAAGTGCCATTGTTTGCGTTTCTACAATAATGTATCGTCGATTGTTCCAGATCAACGGCGGTCAGCTCCTGTCTCGCATACAGGAGCACCATTATTTCTCAGAGCCGCAAGCGGCAGAGATCGTGCGTGAGATAGCGAACGCTTTACATTTCCTCCACGGTAAAGGTGTCGCACACCGCGATCTCAAGCCAGAGAACATATTATGCGTTTACCGCGATAGACTCTGCCCAGTGAAGATATGCGACTTCGATCTTGGGAGTGGAATAAGTTTCACTTCGAGCCTCGCAAGCCCGCTGGCAACGCCGCAGCTTATGACGCCAGTAAGTTTCTTTTCAATTAATAATGGCCCTAATATTGAACCTTGTGGTACTCCTTTGTTAGATTATTACTTTGTAAAGATTCAGTTGATAATTCAATCAAAAGAAGTTAGTAGCTGCTAAAATGTATTCTTTGTTAGTTAACCTTGACAGAACATCGTGTAAGTACTATATATGTACCTACGATACATAGTCATTCCTTACATTACATAACAAAGAACACAGCGTATTTTTTTTAAGGATTTAGATTACATCATTTTCGACCTCTAGACACGTAATCAAGTAAGTCGCGTATGATCTGTAATCCCTAACCTAACCTTGAGCTTAACGGTCTTAACGGTTCTTATACCAACTGTATCCGGTAGTTTACGGTTCATTTCAGCATTATGTTATCTATCACATTATTAGCAGCCTATAGGTAGTCACGTTTCTATCGTTTATATCTCACTATTTCTGTCAATCAGCAGTTTCAACATCGAATTTACCTAATTGCTACCAGTATTGTGCATCTGCGATACGCTAATATTATTTCCAATAATTACTGCAGTTCTATCACCCATAGCAATTGCGCCTATATTATCTCTGACGCGATATATTTCTTTGTTTTAAATTTAGTTCGTCCTGATAAATTAACAGCAAAAATACTGATAAAATCTTGCAAACATTCTATGATAAATGGTACAAATAATATTTTTTGGCTACTAGTGCAAATTGATAAGATACAGAAAACATTGCTTTTTTAATTAATTTAACTGATAATTTTGTCGTATCTGTTGCTTTTATAAACCGTTTTTGAAGCCAGTTCATTGCTATTTCATCTATAATTCTATACTAATATTATAAAGAGGAAAGATTTGTATTTTTGTATGTAACGAATAAACATAAAAACTACAGGACCGATTTCAAAAAATCTTTCACTGTTGGGAAGCTAAATACGTGGGTGAAACCGCGAGGCGTCTGTGTTTGGATTATACATTTCTAACGCCCAGATATAATGATAAATGATGGATATAAGAAGCAAAAAGATAATACTAATTCACCAAAGATTAAGAACTAATAAAAAATCAACAATCTGTTATTATTGTTTACCAAATAATTAAGCCGATAGTCCAGGAAGATGCCAATTCAAAGATTAATATTCGATAGGTACGACTGGAGTAAAAATAGGTACCTATTGATCAAATCTATGAATCATCCCTGTAGGCATAACATAAGGTGTTGTTACGAATCAAGTGTCAATGGCATTCTGTATCGAATAAAGTGAAATAACAACGTATTGTATTAAGTCATAACAAACGGTGACCCCAACATATGTACTTACCTCGTGTTTTGGGCATTGACACTTTATTGAAAGCCATGTGGTGTGGTACCGAATTTTTCTTTTGCGCAGTTGTAAACAAATGAATATTAATTGAAAGTATTTTAGAAACAACAGTTTTAGTTGAAATATTGAATAAAATCTTAATAGTAGATATAGATGAAAACGAAAGAAAGTCTAGCAATTATAAATGTTGATATACTTGACTTGATAAAGGGTTTGCGACTATTAATACAAATATTTTTGAAGCGGAATTAACCAATATGAAAATAATAAGTACAATAAAAACAACAATAAATACTACTAATAAAGCAATAAATTTGAAAGTTGAGCCAATGTAGTTAGTTGGTTCCATGTTAATTTTATACCGATTCTAAATAGCAATATATGGAAAATTCTCAATAACAAAATGTTGACTAGTCCTTCAAATGCATTATCCGTAGCATTTGTAAAGAAATAATCTAAATCCTAGGTAATCTCTTGGAAGTAATCGGACTTAATCTTCGGACAACAGGATTTCGTTATCATTATGAGTAACTCTGAGTCTGAACAGTTAGTCGTAATATCTCTATCATTATCTTACTAGATGATACAGGCAATAGTGTTTCTTTGGCAGTTCATAATTAACTTTTTGTATTGAAGCAGTACAGTAATGACTTTCTTTTCTTACTAGCATTGTAACGCTCGACTGCGTTGTTCGATAACTTTGTGGTTGTGGAGCATTATGAAAATGAAGGCTTTTCTAGTTTGATTCTTTCATCTTCATCTGCCTAGCCTTGAGCTACAAAGTGTTTGTCATGGTTTTGCACTATAAAGCCAACGAATCCGTCTATAGGTTTATTATGTTTATCCCAATTCTCAATTCTTAGTTTAACACCACCAAGAGCCTCGAACTAAACCTCCGCTTCTTTGTCTATAGGTGGGCAGCGCGGAATTCATGGCACCAGAAGTGGTGTCCCTATTTGCGGGCTCAGCAGCGAATCACTACGACAAGCGATGCGATCTGTGGTCGCTTGGAGTGATCGCGTACATACTGCTGTGCGGCTACCCGCCGTTTAGGGCGGATTGTGGCTCCGACTGCGGCTGGGAGCGCGGTGAGAACTGCCGCGCTTGCCAGGAGCTGCTGTTTAATACTATACAGGTATGTTCTTCTTCATCTTTCTCTTTTTTTGTTTCGCCGCTATGATCACTTCCTTAGCATATCTTACATCATTTTGGATAGTTGCAACAATAGTTTGGAATATTGTGAAGTAGTTAATCTTCATAGCTTTTGGGAGAAGGCCTTATGTACGTATGATATGATATTTTGGACTCCTTTAATTAAGACGAAGGTCCTAAGTAGCAATGAGATGAGTGTAAGGGCAGAAGACAGGCATCTGTCGTGTATTGAGACATTATAAAAGGGCATTATAAGTACAGAATTTTGTTCTGTCAGAAGTAGAGGAAAAATTTTCGACTCAAAATTGACTTTCAACGTTATTCAACTGATTTGGAACAATCTTCGTGCTAACAAAGTCTTTGCTTTGCCTACAGGAGGGACTTTACACGTTCCCCGAAGAGGAGTGGGCGGATATATCCAGTGACGCGAAGGATCTGATCCGTCAGCTGCTGGTGCGCGAGGCGTCGCACCGCCTCAGTGCGGAGCGCGTGCTGACACATCCCTGGCTGCGGCGCGCCGACCCGCTGGCGCACCACCCGCAGCTGCAGACTTCTATCAATATCAAACGGTGAGTACATCATGAACAACGCTAGGAGCTGCTCCGTCAGCTGCTGGTGCGCGAGGCGTCGCACCGCCTCAGTGCGGAGCGCGTGCTGACACATCCCTGGCTGCGGCGCGCCGACCCGCTGGCGCACCACCCGCAGCTGCAGACTTCTATCAATATCAAACGGTGAGTACATCATGAACAACGCTAGGAGCTGCTCCGTCAGCTGCTGGTGCGCGAGGCGTCGCACCGCCTCAGTGCGGAGCGCGTGCTGACACATCCCTGGCTGCGGCGCGCCGACCCGCTGGCGCACCACCCGCAGCTGCAGACTTCTATCAATATCAAACGGTGAGTACACCATGTACAACGTTAGGAGCTGCTCCGTCAGCTGCTGGTGCGCGAGGCGTCGCACCGCCTCAGTGCGGAGCGCGTGCTGACACATCCCTGGCTGCGGCGCGCCGACCCGCTGGCGCACCACCCGCAGCTGCAGACTTCTATCAATATCAAACGGTGAGTACACCATGTACAACGTTAGGAGCTGCTCCGTCAGCTGCTGGTGCGCGAGGCGTCGCACCGCCTCAGTGCGGAGCGCGTGCTGACACATCCCTGGCTGCGGCGCGCCGACCCGCTGGCGCACCACCCGCAGCTGCAGACTTCTATCAATATCAAACGGTGAGTACACCATGTACAACGTTAGGAGCTGCTCCGTCAGCTGCTGGTGCGCGAGGCGTCGCACCGCCTCAGTGCGGAGCGCGTGCTGACACATCCCTGGCTGCGGCGCGCCGACCCGCTGGCGCACCACCCGCAGCTGCAGACTTCTATCAATATCAAACGGTGAGTACACCATGTACAACGTTAGGAGCTGCTCCGTCAGCTGCTGGTGCGCGAGGCGTCGCACCGCCTCAGTGCGGAGCGCGTGCTGACACATCCCTGGCTGCGGCGCGCCGACCCGCTGGCGCACCACCCGCAGCTGCAGACTTCTATCAATATCAAACGGTGAGTACACCATGTACAACGCTAGGAGCTGCTGGTGCAGCTCCTGAGTTGCTCTTTGACAGCCGGTACGGGAAATAAAAGCAAGAAAGTCTGGCAACCAACCTAAATTATCTGACGTAAAAGGCCACGACGCCCATATTGTTGCTATAGAAAACGGCCTTTTAGCGAAAGGAGGACTTTTGAACCGAGGAGTTCCACTAGAGGATTATAATAACGTTATCATTTGTTTTGCCCCACAGCAACATGTCAGCGCGCAATCTGTCGAACTTCGCGGAGTCGGCGATGGCGGTGAACCGGGTAATCCAGCAGCACTTCTCCATGAACTACTCGTACATGGATGAACCAGTGGGTGACGGCGGCCGCACGCTGCGCTCCAGCAAGTCGCAGCAGCCCGGCGCGCGCGTGCTGCTGGCGTGTGACGTCATGCCGGCGCGCGACTGTGACGTCATGCCGCCGCGCGACTGCTGCGCGCCGCTGGGCCTGTCGCCGCCCGCCGACTCCGAGCTGCTGCGCCGGCGCATGCATGCCGCCGACGTCACCGTGCACTAGTGACGTCACCGCCGCACGCACGACGTCTGCCACCGCCCCTCCAGTGATAGCTGTTACTGATAGCCCCGCCTCCCGCCGGCGGATTTATTTGAGCCTTTTAAATATATATTTTTATGAGTAAACAAACGACTGAGTAGATTTATCGATATGTAGAGAGTATTCGTGAGTTTATGTTGAGGCGCCGCTGCCGCTGCGCCGGAGGACCGGCGACGGTCGATAAAAATCGTATTATACCGAGATAGTTCGCATCTACGTACTTTACGTCCAGTGTCGATTACGGGATGATATTTTTTTTTATGTTTTGGATTTATAAAATCCATTTTTTCGAAATTGAGCTTGTATTCGTGTAATCGCCTTTAGTTTGTGGCCTATCCTTTGCAATAATAGAAATTATGTAATTTTTCGATGGCGTTTTTGGAGACTAGTCTGTTTATGTGATTGTTTTTTGCATTTTTACCAACGATGGAAAACCAACATCTCATTAATTAAGATTGAATCAACCTAATATTTATATAAGAGAGTTAAGGGCAATATGTGACATTATTCCGAGAGGTGCAAGTGTAATATAGTAGCTGTTATTACTTTTGATCGTACATAATAGTTTATGATAACTAAGAGTAACATTTGCTTGAGACGTCCGCTAAGACGAAGTGGAGCTATGAGGGCACTAGCAGTGGGCACTTGTGAACTGAACTGAATGCAATGTCATGTATGACTCTACTATGAACGTGTTGGTAATGTTAAGTGTTGCATGGGGTTCCATGGAGCTGCCATACTTTTGTGATCAGTTTGAATACTTTTATATTGCGGAAAGAATGAAGTGTTGAGATAATGTTAAGAGTAGACCTGCTAGAGTAACCCTGCGTACGACGTTGATTGGAGAAAGATTCACTAAGCACACTTGTTTCGGCTGTTATTTTTTACGATAATACACAAATTTTATTATATTTTTAAATTTTTAAATCTATTATTGTGATCCGGTGGCTTTATCCAATCAATTCTAAAAGTTTAACTTACGCAAAAATACTTTGTTAAAATTTTGTTTTCGACTAAATCATTGATAAATTTATCATTGAAATACAGATGTTTGATTTTTATATGGTCTATTTATTTATTGTTGCTTTGTTTTAAAAGCTTTATTCAAAGATTTAAAGCCTTTTAAGCAGTAAGTACATGGAGAATATCAATCTGAATATGTCTGAACAATAATAAAGTACTTAATTGATTATATCTATTTCTTTTACCTAATATCTACATTGTTGCTTTGGAATACAGTACGAAAGCACACTGCCTTTTATCCCCAAGGGCTTAAAAGCACACTACTAAAGGTGCAATGCCTATGCCCTCGACAAGGCTTTCCGTATAGCAAAGCCTTGTCTGCCTGAACGACAGAGATAGGATTTAAGTACTTTGCCATACCTACTCCAAAATTCTACTAATATTAGAAATATTAATACCGTGATGTTTGGAGCAGCTGGATTTGGCAAAACGCCATACATAAATTTTTCGAACAACCGGCAAATTCTGAAAGTAGTGACTAATTACTTATCTATTTATTTATCTAATACCTTTAAACGGGCAATTCTTGTATATATATATTTATATATAATCTGAATCTCGGAAACGGCTCCAACGATTTTCATGAAATTTTGTATGCAGGGGATTTCAGGGGCGATAAATTGGTCTAGCTAGGTTTCATTTTTAGAAAACGTCGTTTTCTCTATTTTCTTCCGAAAATATAGGAAACGACCCCTTAAAAAGCGCTATGAAACCTTAACGAACAAATTTACCACTATCTCATAGATTGGACATTTTGGGAATTGGACATTTTGGAAATTGGATATTTTGGCAATTAGACATTTCGGGAATTGGACATTTTGGGAATTGGATATTTCGGGACTTGGACATTTTGGGAATTGGACATTTTGGAAATTGGATATTTTGGCAATTGGACATTTCGGGAATTGGATATTTCAGGAATTGGACATTTTGGGAATTTGACATACTGAACCTGAACGGTACAAATAGGTACATATAGGCGATATCTAACAAAATGTTAAAATATTATTTTTACTAAGGTACCATTGAGTTTATTGTTTTATCTAATGTTAATCAATCAATCTGAAAGTAGTGACAATTGGTGAGCAAAAATGAGTTATATACCACGCAGTACTTATAAGTATCACTGACCAAATCTGTGGGGTAGGTACCTATAGGAGATATCTCTAACAAAATGTTGAACTGTTAATTTTTGCTAATAAGTTCCTAATCAGTTAATTGATTTAATCAATCTGAAATTGATGCCAATATGTGAGTTATAATTATAATTGCAGTATAGGTATCACTGGACCAATCCATGGGGTTTAAGATAATTTAGGAAATATATAATAAAATGTTGAAATGTTATTTTTGTTAACATAATGAGTTTATTATATTTTTTAATGACCTGCAGAACACAAGATACCGATATAAAATCGTTCTTAAAATAGGCGCCTACCTGCCACAAGTACCTTTATTACATTATACCTAAACTCTCGCATTTTCCCTAAGTGGGTTGGCAGCAAAGGCGGATCCAGGGAGGGGGGTTGGGGGAAGGGGGCCACGGGGATACAGGTATATATATTGAGGTAATAATGTAGGTACTACGCACAGAAAAGTGGAAAGGAAACCGTATGGTTTGGTATGGTCATGAGATGAGGAGGGATGGAACTCATGTGTGAACCAGTGGTCAGGATAGGCTGGTCACATAACATAAACGGCACTCGTATAATTCACAACATGTTTATTCTCAGTTATTAAAAAAAAACAATCTGACTAGCGTTCGTCTTATTCGTAGCGTCAACAATGGCGGTCACCGCCATCCTTAGATAAAAGATAAAAGGCCGCTAACAATTCAGACTGCCTAACACATCCGCTTTCTATGTAAAGTACTAGCTGTTCCTCGCGGCTTCGCTCCCGTGGACCATTCCATAGGACCCGTTTTTGGGATTAAAAATAGCCTATGTCACTCAGGAATAATGTAGCTTTCTATTGGTGAAAGAATTTTTTAAATCGGTCCACTAGTTTCGGAGTCTATTTGGTACAAACAAACAAAAAACAATCCTCTTTATAATAGTAGTTCTTATTATAATATAGTATAGATTCCAATAAACTTCTATTAATGTAATAATCTAATTGAATTACTTAATAAAATAAGTAATATTAAATAACAATAATTATTGCAATTAATATTTATCAAAGAAACATGCGTGATAATTAACTTTATTATTTATTTGATGCACATAAGAGGTTTTAATCATTCGGAATAATTATGAAAATGTTAGAAGATTAACATTCAAAATAAAAGATTAACTATATTGTAGTATATTAAGTCAAGCTTTACTAAAAGAGTTATGAATATAGATGTGGATGGATAGAGAGATACGGGACGGTCAAAGAAAATATGGATGGTCTGTGTGATGCGGAGTGACCTGAAAGAAAATGGAGTCAGTGATAGCGCGTCGAGGGATAGCACAGTATGGATGAAGAAAACGTGTTGTGCCGACCCCAAGTAACATGGGACAAGGGCAGGAAGATGATGATGACTTTAGACGAGACATTACAATGGGGTCTTCACATAACATCTGTTGCGGGTCGGCTTACGGCTAATCTCAGCCACTTAAGCTTAGCACGCATTGCGGTTTTTATTTGCGCGATTTTTTATCCGCGTACTGAATCATAAATAACACGCACTGCGGATAAAATACCGCGCGATTTTTTCTCTTTCTACTTGTTCATAGAGCTTAAAATGTTCGCGCAGATCCACTCCGCGGTGCGGTGGATTCTGTGGCATAACACAGATTTGTAGCGGATTTTTTACAGCGAGTGCGTGCTATGTGTATATTTATGCTAAGTCACCGAGAATCTCATAAGTATATAATAATAGTCTATAGGTATGCTCTTATATGATGTATATTATATGTAAGGAAAAATATAGGTACATCTCTTTAGTAAAGTTAGTGATAGACACAATTGTAATACTTACTAGAAATAAAGATAGGTAAGTTAGATCATCCATCTTAAATATTAACTAAAGTCCGCACATGTTTAATTCTATAACAAAATACTACCTTGAGATATATTAAAACTATATGAAAGAAAATTTCAAACCTTTGTTATAATTTGTAAACAAGGATTACAATTTAGATGATTTTATTGAAGAATTTAAGATAAGAATGCTTGGAAATATGCTGGTCCTGCTCCATAGGGCAATCTTTAGTAAACTGTTTGATTTATATTTATCATCATAATAATATTGTATCGCTTTTTTGTTTTAAGAAATTAACTCACACACGCTCGGTAATTTCTTTCTATGCACACACGGTTCCGTTGTTGTTGAATTAGGTAATTTGCCTATATGCTTGCAATATTTCTAAGTATGTGAGAACCATGTTCCTATTTTCAAATGAATGAATTAACCTGTTAGTGCTTGTAATACTTTATACCTATACGTAGACGTAGTATAGTTGTGTTATACTGGGTGCATCGTCTTCAGCCTCACGCATATGAATTAATGTAGGTATGTATGTAAATATTGTAAAACACATTTTTTTTATTGTGGAGTTTCTTGTCCGTTCTTCTCCACAAGAATCTACCTTTGCGAATAGACGTAGAATCAATTATTATTATGTTTTAATTTGAATTTTGACATTAAAAAGTACCGCTTAATGCCATTATTAAATAAAATAAAGAATTCGACTTTGACTTTGAGTTTTTTTTTGGAAAAATCCTAAGATTTTTGTCGGATCGCGTAATGTTGGGGACCATAAGTGTCCAACTGTCCAGTGACCAATTCGGCCATTATCAGGATGTTTGCAAAAAAAACTACTCAGCATCTCTCAGGAAATCCAAATGCTGATTTTAGTTGGTCAGAAGCTTGTCAGAAGGCTTGAATGTCGACCAACCAGCAAGTCCGTCAGTTCTAAACGTTCAGAGCAGCCAATCAGTATATACACCTACTCATCGTTCCTTTTTTTTTGCAAAAACCCTTCGCTTTATGAAAGCAAATTGCCCCGTCCATTGTTATGTGATTAATGTATTGTGAGTAATGTATTAGATTTTTTTGCTGGTAAGTATTCTATCTATTGTCGTGGTGGCTAGGACCACGCCTCTCGTACTTGAGATCGTGGGTTCCAATCCGGGCTAGTAGGTACTTACCAATGTGGCTTTCAATAATTTACATATTCGCTATCAACTGTAAACGAAAAATATCCTGAGGAAACCTGGGGGGTGACCATAAGCTCTTAGAGTAAGGTTATTTTGAGTTTGTGTAAAGGACAGATGTATGTGACTTGTATACATCTGTCACTTACGCGATCTCAAATTACCTTACTCTAAGAGCTTATGGTCACCCCCTGGACTTATAAAGGGTCTTTCAACAAGGACGGGTCGATGTTAAAATTGAATAAAACAAGATGTGTGTGAAATATTAACGAAATTTATTTTTTATTTAAAAGGCCCATTTATGCCATTATGGATGGAATATGACATCGTTCAAATGTCCGCCGCGGCTTCGTATGGTGGCACGAATCCGAGAGGTCCAATTTTTAATGACTCTGCTGCATAGATCCGGCTGAATCCGAGCGATGGCCTGCGTTATGTTGGCTTTCAGGGCAACGCTCGAATGTGGTTTATTGGCATAGACCTGCGACCAGACCGACCAGACCGCTCGGGACGGTCAGGTCGGTGCCAAGCGAGCACTCAACGAGACTTTGTCACCTCGTGGAGAGCACAAGCGGCAGCGGCTTGGTCGGTCCGGGAGAGTTGGTGAGATGAGCTTCGCCCAGGCTGCCAGTGCCCACCTGTGTGTCGCGGTGACATGCGAGCGCACGGGTGCCATCAGCAAGGAGTTGTCGGCTTTGGTGACCCAGCTGATCCAAAAACGGATCATCGAAGAAGCTCTCTCTCCCACGATGGAGACACCAGAGCGGAAGATACCGTCCTTCACCGCTAAACCGCAATTTGGCAGCGGTGCACTCAAGCTGTGGTGTTGCGACGACTTCACCCTGGCTTGGCTGAAGAGGACGGTCCCCGGTTTGCCCCTCCCGGATAGCACCTCGCTAGTCGTGAAGGGCCAATCGGAGCTAACAAAAATGGTACGCCGTGGTATAGTCATACCGGACGATAGCGCAGTGTACCAAGACCTGAATATCGCAGCGAGAACGCTGTGGTATCAGAACCCATGGGTGGACATCAAAAAATGGGTGGTGATCCACTCAGACAGGCAGAAGACGTGCTGGTTCGTGGTGCTGGGTGTCCCCGAGGACCACATACCGGTCTTGATGGGCGCCGAGCGCAGGCTGTCTTTCGGCCTGGGCTCGGTGTACATTAAGTTCCAGGGTGCGAATGGGAAGTTTGCGTGCGTCCCTCGAGGTTGGGACCCGATCACGAAGCAGCTCGTCAAGAACAGCAGCACAGGGGAGAGCAACCCCCTGCCTAGCAACCCGGAAGCTTCTGTGGCCGACTCTGCAGCAACTGCAGAAGAGGGCACCACTGAGGAGGACTCGTCTGGGGTCCCTCTGGCGAGCGGGGAGCTGGACGACATTATACTGTCGCCAGCCTCTGGCCCGTTGGAGGAGGACCTCATCGTGGGACATGCTTTCGCGGGACTGCAACTGGAGGAGGAGGAGGGACCCACCCATGATGGCGACCCCTTCGTCCGCCTGTAAAGTTGTGCAGGCAAACCTCCACCACAGCCAGACAGCGACGGCTCAACTACGCAAGTGGCTGGAGGTTCAACAGACTGCCATCGCCTTAATCCAGGAGCCGTGGATTAGGGGTGGCCAAATCAGAGGACTATCCAACCTTGGTGGTAAGCTCCTTGTTACTTCTAATCATGATCACCCTAGAGCGTGTATCTTTGTTACAGGTAACCTCAAAGCACAGCTTCTAAATGATTTCTGTTGCAGAGATACCTCTGCAGCTAGGCTGTATATGCAGCGCGGTGGCATTGATATGCCGATTGTCTTCGCCTCGGTCTACATGCCTGAGGCGGAGGCACCACCCCCACATGACCTTGTCCGCCTCGTAACCTACTGCGAGACCAGCGGGGAAGAGGTCATCATTGGGACCGACGCGAACGCACATCACCCCCTGTGGGGAATGGAAGCGCCTAATGAAAGAGGTAAGGCATTAGTGGACTACTTGTTTACTACTAACTTGTCTCTGCTAAATATAGGTGCAGAACCAACGTTCGTAACTAGACGCAGTCGCACAATTATTGATCTAACTTTGGCGACGGAAGGCGCAGCGGAGATCACAACTGGATGGCAGGTCTCCAACGAGGCCTCTTGCTCAGACCACAGATGGATCCGCTTTGACATTCAGCTCTGGGTAGCACCTACGCCCCCCTGGCGTAATCCGCGCAACACGGACAGAGCTGTATACACACGCACCCTAGAGTCGAAACTGCCGCCCTTATGTGAGGCGCGGACTATGGGGAACGAAACGAGGTTAGACATGCAGGTCAATCAACTTACCGAGTGTCTGATAAGCAGCTACCACACCGCTTGCCCTCTGACTACCCCACGCGATACACCGGGCAAACAACCATGGTGGGGAGCGGAGTTAAATCGTAAACGCGGGAAGGTAAGGAAGGCCCTAAACAGGGCCATGAATACAAGCAAGGATGAGGACTGGGACGCTTACTACGAGGCCAAATCCAGCTATAAAAAATGCATCAGATTCAGGCGTACCGCAGGATAGCGCAAATTCTGTGGTAACATCGAATCTTGCCAAGAGGCAAACAGGGTAAGGAAAATAATGGCACAGGCGCAAACACCTGAGCCTGCCACACTCCGTAAACCTGACAACTCACTCACCACATCACCTGAAGAGGCTAGACGCGTCCTGATAGATACTCATTTCCCAGGCAGCGTTATTGCCCAGGTAACTGACTGGGTAGATACTACCCAGGTACCAACAGATGATGATTGGCTCTACGCATACAGGATGATCACGACGGAGAAACTACAGTGGGCCATCCTAAGCTTTCATCCTTTCAAGGCGCCCGGTCCAGATGCGCTGCTGCAGTGGGGAGGTACGTCTGTTGTAGAGAGACTGGTGCCAATAATGAGGGCGTGCCTGGCGTTTAGATACGTTCCGAAAGGATGGAGGGAAGTGAAGGCGATATTCATCCCCAAGCCAGTCAAAGGGGACTATACTAACGCCAAATCCTTCAGACCCCTAAGCCTGACCTCGTTTCTACTCAAATCGATGGAAAGGCTGTGCGACAGGAAGTTACGAGATGGCGTTCTTAAATCATTACCTCTCCACGGTAGCCAACATGCCTACAGCTCGGGTAAGTCAACGGAATCTGCTCTCCATCTGGTGGTAGGCCAGATAGAGGAAGCAATCCATCAAAAGGGTACATGCCTGGGCACTTTCATAGACATCGAAGGGGCCTTCGACAAAACCAACTTCTCCAGCATAGGTGCTGCCCTCTCCAGACACGGAGCTGAACAGGTACTAATTGACTGGATAACTAATATGCTAAGCAAACGTGCGGTTCGGCTGGATGGCGAACAGCAACTGGCCTTTTTAGCCAGGGGCTGCCCTCAGGGAGGGGTGCTCTCCCCTCTCCTGTGGAATATGGTAATCAACGACCTTATCACCAGACTTAACGAACACCGTTATTACACAATAGGGTATGCAGACGACCTCGCAATTCTAGTACCCGGGAAGGTGACTGGTACCATCTGTAACCTTACTCAGCAAGCGCTACGTATAGTGGAACGATGGTGCAGGGAGTATGTGTTGGAGATATTTTATCTATGACCTTGTCTTTGCTCTATCTGTAAAGTTATAAGAATGTCTATGGTGTAATAAATAATGATGAATAAAGTTCAAGTGAAAAGAGTTGTTTTAATCTAATGCAATCCATTATAAATACAAAATATAAGTTCGTGTATGATCTTTCAGTTAACCCATCTAAGACTGTACTGGTCATGTTTACTCAGAAAAGAGCACTGGGCCCTTTCCGTCTACCGAAGCTGTTCGACACTGAACTCCAGCTGTCCAATGAAGTCAAGTATCTTGGGGTCACTCTCGACAGCAAGCTAAACTGGAGCAGTCACTTGGACAACAAACTTAATCAGGCGTGCATTACCTTTTGGCAATGCAAGAAAATGATAGGCAAAAAATGGGGCCTGTCCCCCAAAATCATTCTCTGGCTGTACTGCGCGGTGATTCGACCCATGATCTCTTATGGAGCCGTGGTTTGGTGGCCCCGCACAAAGGTAAGTACAGCCGTGAACAAACTGCAACGCACGCAAAGACTGGCCTGCATGGTTACGACAGGCTGCATGAGAACTACCCCGACCGCTGCGCTCGAGGCCATGCTGGAACTGCCACCGCTCCAACTTTTCATTCAGCAGGAGGCTACGACGGCGGCAGGGCGGCTTAAGGCACTAAATCTCTGGGGTAGGAGAAAGTCACAACACACGGCTCTGCTCGAGGACCTTAATAAAGAGTTCCCTCTTACAACAGCAATTATGGACCGGATACGGATAGTCAATTTGGCACCGTTGGAGAGACTGCAGTACAGCCCAAGTCTCGATCGAATCGAAGGCTTTCTCGTAGTCCACAAACGCTAGACAGAGAGGCAGGTTGTACTCTTCGGTCTTCTGTATAATCTGCCGCAGCGTATGTATGTGGTCTACGGTGCTGAAGCCTTTACGGAATCCGGCTTGTTCGGGAGGCTGGAAATCGTCAAACCTACGCGCGAGACGATTCGTGATGACTCTTGAAAACAGCTTGTAGACATGGCTAAGAAGTCTGATGGGCCTATAGTTCTTCAGTAGGGCATTGTCACCCTTCTTGAAGAAGAGTACCACCACACCCCTGCACCATGCCTGTGGCGTTTTCCCTTCGAGTATGACGGAATCAAACAGCTTCTGAAGGGTCTTAAGTATTGGTTTTCCACCCGCCTTCAGGAGTTCGGCCGTAATTCCGTCGTCACCCGGTGCCTTGTTGTTCTTAAGCTGTTTCAGAGCCATCCTAATCTCATACAGGCTGAAGTCCTGAATGTCTTCGGTATAGTGTCGGGTTAATCTAGCTCTACGGGTATAGTGACGGGTTTACTGGTTGACGTGTACAGCTGCCCATATAATCTCTCGATCTCCCTCAGAAGCTCTGGTTTGGCGGAAACGATCCTGCCATCATCGGTCTTCAGTTTCGTGAGCTGGATCTGCTCAATAGACAGGTCTCTTACAAAGACCTTGGAGCCCTTATGCCGCTCAATCGCGTTTTTAATACACTTAGTATTAAAGCGGCGGAGGTCGCTTTTCAAGGACTTAGAGATCCGTCTATTTAGCTGCCGGTATTTCAACGCATCGTCTGAAGACTGCAGGATCATCTCACGCCTCTCCTTCATTAGCTTGAGAGTAGGATCAGAGAGCTTTTTGTTCCTATCTGTACGGCGGGTCTTGAAAAACTTAGACCCGACCGTATGGACAGCTTCCACGAACCCATCGTTGTAATCGTCCACGGAGCTTCCTAGGCACTCGAAACGATTCTGGAGTTCGAGCTGAAAGTTCTCGGAGTTTTGGACCTGGATCTGTGCTGGGCGGAGAGTGGAATTCACCAGTCGAGACCTTTCAAGCTTAACATTAATGTTCAATGTGCCTCTTACCATGCGGTGATCGCTCCCAGTTTTCACCGAATTGATCACAGAGACATCATTGAACATTTTCTTCTTGGTTGACATGATGAAGTCGATCTCGTTTTTAGTTGCACCATCGGGGCTTTGCCAGGTCCACTTCCTGTGCTCACGCTTTCTGAAGAAGGAGTTCATCATGTAGAGGCCCTCCTTCTCCTTCTCCATGGCCAGTAGGTGACCCCGGTGGTTCCGGCGTCCAACTCTAAATTGCCCCACTTGCAGCTTATCCACGTCTCGTTTGCGCAGTTTTGCGTTGAAGTCCCCCTTGACAACGGTGAAGTGAGTTTTGAAACCATGCATAGCTCTAGAGATATCCTCATACATGGTCTTTACCTCGTCGTCGGGGTGTGCCGAGGTCGGGGCGTAGACCTGTATGACCTTCAGTGAATATCTTGCGGATATTCTGAGTATAAGGTACGCCACCCTGGTCGACACACTCTCGATCTTCACCACGTTGTTCACAAGGGACTTGTGGACGATAAACCCGACACCACCCTGGGACTATCGGTCATCCTCTCGGAAATAGAGCAGGTTACCGGATTTGAGGATTATCGAGTCCTCCCCCTCTCTTCGGACTTCAGATAACCCTATAATACTCCATCGCAACCTGCTCAATTCTTCCTCGAGTTCGGCTATCTTCTCGTCGATCCGGAGTGTTCGCGTGTTGTATGTTCCCAGGTCCAGTCGTCGGTGTTTATTGGGGTAGCCGGGTCCACTCCGGGGATTGTTAGCACCCCTTGCCACGCCATCGCCTCTACCGCTACCGTAGTCGAGGGTAGACGTGCTGCCGGGCACTCGGGGCCGTTTTTTCTGTGTGCTGATCATTAGGATTGGGGGGTTTGCCATAATCGCCACGCTTGGCAGGCGGGTTGGCGATCGCAGTTTGTTGATAAAGTGCATCTTGCTGGAACCACATGTCGTTCACGTCCATATTGTTCAATTCAAGCCAAAAGAAATTGTTTATCATTGATTTGTAGCGCTCGCTCGATCTATGCAGCAGAGTCATTAAAAATTGGACCTCGCGGAATCGTGCCACCATACGAAGCCGCGGCGGACATTTGAACGATGTCATATTCCATCCATAATGGCATACATGGGCCTTTTAAATAAAAAATAAATTTCGTTAATATCTCACACACATCTTGTTTTATTCAATTTTAACATCGACCCGTCCTTGTTGAAAGACCCTTTATTTATTTCTCCATAAAATTGTATAGTTTAAAAATTATAATAAAATTATTAAAGCCATTACAATTTTTTTTTTTTCTCGATAAGCTCGCATTTGATCACTATCTCGCCTGTATGGTAAGCGATGATGTGGTCGACTGTGAAGCACGCTTGCCTAGAAGTAACCTATTCGCTCTTGACTTAAAGACCCCAAGGTTGCTATCAGGAAACAAAGACTCCGGCAGGGATTTCCGTTTGTCAATCGAGTCAAGTGCATCAAGTTGATATTTGGCAGATCCATCCCAGAGGTGAGAGCAGTACTCCATGCATGACCGAACTTGCGCTTTATACAATTTGAGCAGCTGTTCAGGCTTGAAGTACCGTCTCACCTTTGCAAGGATCCCCAACTTTTTTGCAGCCAACTGAGCCTTTGCCTCAATGAATGGACCAAAATTCGATTGTAGCGTAACACCAAGAATGTCGAGATGGTCCGTTATCGGCACGGTTACACCACGGAAAGATGGAGCCGGGTGGAATGGGCTCTTTTTTGCGGAAAGAAGGCACGCCTGGGTCTTAGCAGCATTAAAACTGACTAGATTGGCATCGCCCCATTCGGAGACTGCCTCCAAAGACAGGTTCAAGCACTCAACCATGGCCTCCCGGAGACACGTATTTCTCAGTAGCCGTGCTGTCGTATGCATACCCAAAGGTTCCGGGTTTTAGCAGGTCATTAATGTGCATCAAAAACAGTGTAGACAAAAGCACCGACCCATGAGGGACTCCGGCGTTAATACTTAACTGACAAGACGAGCAGCCATCGATAACCACTCGGATGGACCGATCCCTCAGGCAGTCAGCAATCCAGTCACACAGACCACTAGGCAGACCGAAGGGAGGAAGCTTACCAATAAGGCTCTCATGCCAGACCCTGTCGAAAGCCTTCGAGATGACAAGAGAGAGCAAGCGCCTCCCCGTGCCTCTCGATGGCCTCACTCCAGTCGTGAATGGCATACGCTAGAAGATCCCCAGTAGACCGATTTCGGCGAAAGCCGTATTGGCGGTCAATGAGGATGTCGTTGTCTTCTAGGTATGCCAGGAGCTTATTGTTAAGCACACGTTCCTCTTACAGAGGATGGACGTTACCGAGATGGTTCTGTAGTTGCCCGGGTCAGCCCGACTATCCTTTTTGGGCAAGGGCTGAACGTTAGCTTGCTTCCAAGCCTTCGGCACCTTTCCAGTCACTATCGAAAGGCGATATAGGCGTGTCAGGATCGGAGACAATTCAGGTGCACAAGTTTTCACAATTGCCGGTATGCCGTCGGGGCCACTGGCTTTGTTCACGTCGAGGTTACGCAACACCCTACAAACCTCCCTCTGATGGATGCGAATATCCGACATACTCATCCCACATCCAACAGAAGACGGCGGGGGCCGCGCGCCATCAGAGTTCAGACGCGAAGATTTCGCAAAAAGAAAGGCAAACAAGTTTGCCTTGTTCTCGGCGGAGTGGGCCAGTGACCCGTCGGGTCTCAGCAGTGGTGGTTAGCGCGACTTAGCCAGGGACCAAAACGCTTTGCTACCAGCAGGGTATGAAGCTAGTTTGTTCCCGATTCTGCTAATATGGTCGAAACGTGCCCTTCGCATCGCCTTTTTGCAGGACTTGGCAGCCCTGTTGAAGGCTCTCTTCTTCTGAGTTACGTCATTTGCTTTATGCACTCGAGCGTCGACCCATGCCAACTCATTGCACTCAGCACCAAACCATGGACGGTCAGCGCTGGACAGCGCTACGTCAGAGAATGGAATGTAGTACTCCATCCCCTGGCGCAGCACATCAGTCACGGCGTCAGCGCATGACGATGGATCATCCGAAGGGAAGCAAGTGGGCCTGTACCGCCAAACCCGCCGGGTGCCTCTCGGGCTGGGATCGGGCGGGGAGTAGATGGATACAGACTTCACCAGAAAGTGGTCGGAACTACCCAAAGGTGATGATATCGACACTGAGTATCGGTCTGGATCTGTTGTCAGCAGAAGGTCCAAGCAATTGGCCGTGTGCGAATCAACATCCGGCACCCTCGTAGCCCCCTACACCAGCTGGGTAAGATTAAGCGCTAGCGAAAGATTTCGCATCTCTCGTCCAGCATGGTCAATGCACTGATATGGGAAGAGCCACTCCTGATGGTGGGCATTAAAGACCCCCATTAACACTAATTGGGCGGAAGGGTACCGTTGCTGGGCCACATCAGCCGCCTCACTCAGGTACTGTGTGATCCTGATTGTCTCCAGATCACCGCTATGCGGATGCCAGTGCATCAGCGATGAGGCACTGGTTAAGTCAAAACTCCAGAGCCTTGAACATCGTCGCCGAGTTGTCAGCTTGTCGGTTTTTTATCGGTTACATTTCGGGGAGTGTGCGATGGAATTGCAGGATCTAATTCCGCCCAGCCCGTTTCATCATCGGACTACCAGACGTTCGGCGATGCGCCATCGGTACATGGTGGACATCCCACCCATACGCACTAAACGTTTTGAGAATACTTTTATTATGCGTACAGCTAAGGAGTGGAATTCCCTGCCGGAGTCTGTGTTTCCCGATAGCTACAATCTAGGGGTCTTTAAGTCAAGAGTGAATAGGTTACTACTAGGCAAGCGTGCTCCATCGTGGACCACATCTTCGCTTACCATCAGGTGAGATAGTGGTCAAGCGCGAGCCTATAATAGATAAAAAAAAATGCGGTCGGTAGACACAGGCATAGATAATCTTTTCCAGACCTGTGTCCACCAGGGCCCATAGCACTGAGTAGTTAGAGTCTTCAAGGTCACGGAGACGCCGATAGCAGATGTCGTCACGGGCGTACATGCATACACCCGCACGTGGCTTGAATTTGTGCTCCAGGGTAAATCCTGGGTAAGATAGGTACGCCACGTCCGACGGACATCCGATCTGCGTCTCCGTAAGGTACAAAAGTGCTGGTTTCTCAGTCTCGAGGTGGTGATGGACTGCGACAAGGTTCGAGTGCAGACCCGGATGTTGCTGAGGTGCACCTTATGTGAGAGTGAGTGCTGCCGCTGTTCAGCTTTTTTCTTTTTGTTCCTTGGCATTATATGTGAGTGAAAGGAAGGGGAGGAGAAGGAAGTGAGACGAGGTTCCACGCTGGCAACCTTCAGACACGCGTAGACAGGACGCCATCATTGGGGGACTAGTCTGGAGACTGCGGGGACGCCCGAGCCTCCCCAGGAATGCCAGGCAGCCTTTCGTGTGTAGCTGGCACACAACTTAGGCCCCCAACCACCTGCGGTCGACCAGCGGCGCACCGTGCCTCGGATCCCGCTACCCTCCGCGACTAGTCTCCCGATAGGCCTATAACAACGCGGGTCAGGCTGGTCTGCCTGCAGTGGAACAACTATCTCGACCCAACTTCTCTTGTGGCTACACCGAGCATCGTACCGGAATACGGCTAGGCCGCTTGGTGGTACGTCTTTGCTCGGTGGGTGGTCGCAAGCCTTCGGCCGAATCCTACCACCAGTGAAAACGTGTGACAAATGCACAAAAATAAAATAAGCAATTGCGCCTGAGCCGGCCGAGCCTGTATTTCAGGACGCAGTACACTTTCCAGACATTATGAACAATACAAAAGTGGTTACGTTACTAAGGTATAACTTTAAAGCAAAATAACATTTTAAAACAGACAGAGTGTGTGTCGTGTTGTGTGCTGGTGTGGAGAGTGTTAAGTGAGTGTTTGGGGTGTTTAATAGTTTAGCTTTTTACTAATCTTAATGTTTTAAGAAGTTCTTCTGTAGTTTCGTAATCGCAAATAATTAGGAAGTTAAACAGTTTGATCTTGCATTCACGTTTACTTAGTGCATAGATATGAAGATAAGTATTTAATTTATTATATAGATAAAAACTTTTTTACACTTTTTTTACGCTGAATCCGAGCGATGGCCTGCGTTATGTTGGCTTTCAGGGCAACGGTCGAATGTGGTTTATTGGCATAGACCTGCGACTTCAGAAAACCCCACAAGAAAAAGTCTAGCGGAACTCTTAACTCTACCCTCAAACCGTTCATGCAGAATGTCGATTGTGTCGTTCGCTGTGTGGCAAGTAGCGCCACATCTTGCTGGAACCACATGTCGTTCACGTCCATATTGTTCAATTCAAGCCAAAAGAAATTGTTTACACCCAATTCTGTACCATCTCAAACTTGTACCTACATTGCTGGCAAATAAATATTTCTGATTCTGATTCTGATTTATCATTGATCTGTAGCGCTCGCTCGATCTATGCAGCAGAGTCATTAAAAATTGGACCTCTCGGAATCGTGCCACCATACGAAGCCGCGGCGGACATTTGTACGATGTCATATTCCACCCATAATGGCATAAATGGATCTTTTAAATAAAAAATAAATTTCGTTAATATCTCACACACATCTTGTTTTATTCAATTTTAACATCGACCCGTCCTTGTTGAAAGACCCTTTACATAGTTTTGTCTGAGTTAAGGGTGAGAAAATTTTGTCTCAACCAGTCAGACACCTTGTTGAAACCATTCTGTGCCAACGTGAAGGTGTCCTCCCAATTATCAGCAGAAAATAACAATGCAGTGTCGTCAGCATAGGAAATAATGACACCATGCTTCATTTTCAGCTCACAAAGGTCATTGAGGTACACTAAGAATAGTGTATAGAATAGTAGTAGTGTGTAGTAGAATAGTGTGTGTGTGAATAGTGTGTGTGAGTATGTGTGTGTAGGTCCTAGCACAGAGCCCTGTCAGATCAGTGATAGATCAGTGCTAACGTGGGAATCCACTCTCAGACACTGTTTACGACCACTTCATCTTCAGAATCTCCACACTGAATCTTGAAACAATTTTAAGCTGCAACTCTCTTATACCCAGGCGCTCCAATTTAGCTAGAAGACGCGGGACAGACACCGCGTCAAATGCTTTGGCAAGGTCAAGGAAGATGGCAAGTGCTTTGTTACCATAATCAAGTCTCCTAATAATATGGTCAGTAAGCTTATGCACCGCATCCTCTGTTGACCTCCCAGATCGAAAACCAAATTGACAAGAGGAAAGTAAATTATTGCTTTCGAGATACTTTACAAGTCTACTATTAATTATTCTTTGCAGAATCTTTGAAATAGCAGGTAGAATAGCAATTGGCCTATAATTACATGCACGGCGTCTGTCACCCGCCTTGTGGATAGGGATAATGATAGCTTTTTAAGTATGTCTGGGAAGACACCGTGACAAAGGCAAATATTGAATAAATGGGTTATGGGTGGAACAATGAGATCCTTTATATCTTTAAGTAGGCTATTAGATATTTTATCATTTCCGGCTGCACTAGAAGATTTTAAGCCATTTATAAGTGACAGGATCGTCAGTGTCGTCGAACTTTTCGTCAGTGTCTAGGAATACAAACGAGTTATTAGTTGTGTGCTTTGAGGCGGGAGCGTCAAAAGGATATTGAGCCATTGATGGACAGTTTAGAAGCTTATTTGCCAGTGAACTTCCAATATTAGCAAAATAATCATTGGCCTGGTTCACAGATGTTTGAGGGGAATCACCAAGAAGGGCAGATGATTTGGTTTTGTTTGTGTTTGTTATGTTTTTGATAACTTCCCAATTTTTTTTATTGATATTAAATTTTTTGTCTAATTCACCACTATCGTGTTGTCTTTTAAGTCTTTTCAATAGGTCATTACAAAGGTTTGAATACCGGGTGTAATTTGTGAGTTTGTGTGGAGGCGATTTCTATTTTGTATGCATCTAAGCAATCCTGCAACCAAATTGCGTAAGTGAATTCTGCAAAGGAAACAAGTCGATTCTTTCAAAGAATCAGAATCATTTCTTTCAACTTTTTCGGTATTGCGAAACTAATTTGGAAAACCGAGACCTGTATCTGCCAGTATTAGTGAGGAATATGCTGGCGGAGACAGAAAAGTATAGTGAAATAGCCACCGAGTGGAATCGTGAGAAAGCCAATCCCACTCTTAAAGAAACGTAAGGAGGCAACCACCTCGATGTAGACACGCCGAAACTCCGCCTGTATCATTTAAGGCAGGTGGAGCGCCGGGATTTCAGGCACTCAGAGTGGGGACTCTGTCCGTCCACCGAGTGACCTCAAGAAAGACAGTGGCACAGTGATCACTTGCTGCCGTGCACAGCGAGGCTCAAGGGAGTTCTTTGGTCTCCCCAAGGATGTGGTATTTTATGTTGTGCTGATAGTGATCACCGGTTTTAATGAGGTAAAAATACGAAATTGCCTGGTTTTTTTTTTTCCCAAAAGTTCAGGCGTGAGTTTAGGCGAAGGTTGCCCCTCGATAGCAAAAAAATATGAGTATTCCCAGCAAACGATTTTAGACCTTGCCAAAGTATTCCCCTCACTGGCCACCATTATAATAAAGTTTAGATATTTTAAATGGCCGAGCTTCTTTAACTCTTCTTTGTTTATTTAACACCATGGTTAGCCTTTGTTTTATTGTAATGTTAGCACACATGGTCACAAAATGGTCCAACGCAACGGTCTAATTGGCTTTAGATTAGTATTCAGACTCATTTTCAGATGATCCTCTTTTGGTTTCAATAATAAATTTTATAATTGTATAAAAAATAGCATAATATTTAAATTAAACCCAGTTTCGAAATTTATAATTTATTTTATTATTCTAGATGCAACGGAGGTACTCCTTAATTAACTCGAGCGACTGCAGAACTTGTGCATCCGCTTTATTTTTTAACTCCGCAAATACGACCATGTGTCGGAGCCACTTTCATCATTTCAGCCGAAAGACGTCCACTGCTGGACATAGGCCTCCCCCAGGCGTCGCCATATTGACCGATCCCTTGCGTCTCGCATCCAGCACCTTCCCGCAACCTTAACCAGGTCATCGGTCTACCTAGTGGGAGGCCTTCCAACGTATCGTCTTCCGGTTCGCGGTCGCCATTCTAACTTTTCGGCCCCATCGGCCATCCGTTCTGCGAGCAATGTGCCCTGCCCACTGCCACTTAAGTTTGGCAATTCTTCGGGCTATTTCGGTAACTTTGGTTCTCCTGCGGATATCTTTATTTCTGACATGATCACGCAAGGAAACGCCGAGTATAGCCCTCTTCATTGCCCTTTGGGTGACTTTAAGCTTTTCTGATAAGGCCCATTGTGAGCGACCACGTCTCGGTCCCATAGGTGATCACTGGCAACACACACTGGTCATAGACTTTTGTCTTGAGACACTGCGGTAAATTAAACGAGAAGATATAACTTCCCGAACGCCGCCCAGCCCAGCCTTTCTCGAAGTTAGACCTACCCAACTGGACCGTTTGTCCCAGGTAGACATATTCGTCTATAACTTCGAGTGTTGAGTCAACAACCTTGATAGGACTGGGTGTTACATGGGCATTCACCATGACCTTGGTTTTGTCCATGTTCATTTTAAGACCCACTCTTTCGGAAGCTCTACTGAGGTCATCGAGCATTCCCATTCAAGTGTCAATTAGCAGACACAATGGAATTTCCATTGTTTTATGGCCAATTGGCGCGATGTACACTCAAGGGGGTACTGAGGCTCTCCATGGTCTCAGCCATGACCACTTTGTCGTCGGCAAACCGAAGGTGAGTGATGTACTCGCCATTAACGTTGATGCCAAGCCCCCTCCAGTCCAGAACCTTGAACACATCCTCCAGCGCAGCAGTGAATAGTTTCGGAGAAATGACGTCTCCCTGTCTCACGCCACGCCGGAGAAGGATTGGTTTCGAGGTCTGATCCTGAAGACGGACTGATATGGTGGCGTTTTTGTACAAACACTTCAACATCTCAATGTACCGGTAGTCGATCTGGCACCGTTGGAGAGACTGCAGTACAGCCCAAGTCTCGATCGAATGAAAGGATTTCTCGTAGTTCACAAACGCTAAATAGATAGGCAGGTTATTCTCTTCGGTCTTCTGTATAACCTGCCGCAGCGCATGTATTTGGTTTACGGTGCTAAAGCCTTTTCGGAAGTCGGCTTGTTCGGGAGGCTGGAAATCGTCAAACCTGCGTGCGAGACGATTCGTGATGACTCTTGAAAACAACTTATAGACATGGCTAAGAAGTGAGATGGGCCTATAGTTCTTCAGCCGGGCATTGTCGCCCGGCTTTTGACTATAATCATGTTGAATAGTTTTCACAGTTTATTTTAAGAGATTATGGTAGCTTTATTTAAACATACTAACCAAAAATCAAGAATAATAAGTCCAAATTGAATTGTTTTTGTGATTGTTTTGTTTAGTAATGTGATTCGATTCACCTACAATCGACTAAAACATTCGCGGATTCGTGCGTCACTTGTTGACGTGATATGTCAAAAAATCAATCCAGAGGGCGCTTTAAATTGCTCGGCCACGTAAGTCAGGGTCGTATTTTTATTCCTTGGATATTTTAATTACATTATTTTACATGCTGTGATATTATGTGAGAATGGTATAACAATACACAAGTGTTTGTGAAAATATTTTTGTCTGTACCACGTCCTGACTGCGGTAAGTGATGGCTTTCAATTTTGTCCTTCCATCGCCCATCCGTCATTGTACCAGTGAATTAGCATGTTTTAATTAAATCCTTGTCGATATCAGCCTTTTTATCACAATATAAACATTACACTGTTTCCGGGAAACGAATCTCAAAGTCTTTGTTATTATTCTTTTGAAGATTGTCACTTGAACGCAGTTATATCTTTCCAGATTGACAAGCCATGTCCAATTTACCACCAAATCCGTATAATAACTTCCCGGGACCGCCTCAAGTGAACGCTAATGCGGCACCGCCAACGTTTAACCATAACCAACAGTTTGGTCAAGTGCCTATGAGCCAATTGCCGCCAGGATATGGAGGACTAAAGCAGGACCCGAACTCGAATAGTCCCCTTCACGCGCCGTCGTCATCAGCACCTCCAAACCATGTCTTACAAAATGTCAACAACTATAGTCAGAGCGCTAGCAGTTCACCTGCTTTCAATCAACCTGGGATGATGCCACCTGTGCAACCTGTGCAGCATAGTCTGCAGTCGTCACCCATGAGGCCACCAATGTCAGCAGGTCCCAACTCCTTACCAAACCCTCTGCCTACCCAGAATGTCCCACTGTCATCAGGTAGCCCTAGAAGTGTACCCAATTCCAACTCTTCACCAACACCTTATCCCCCTAACTATCATCCTCCACAGCGTCAGATTAATGACAATACTCCACCTCTTATTCCTTCTAGTCAACCTAGCCAATCTCTTGTGAATGGCCCACTTTCTGCACAGCGTCCAGTTGGACCACCGAGTCAATACCCTGTTTCATCAAGTGCTTTTAGCTCTCTTCCAGGAGGCAAGCCATCAATTTCAGGGTATGGTCCAGGATTAATGAATACACCCTATGCTCCTCCACCTGGGCCGAATCCAAAGCCCCCTGGCCCTACAATGACAAGTCAACCTAATATTCCATACTCAAGTGCTCCTATCTCTGGTCCTCCAAGGAATAGTCCTTTAGTGCCCCCACCAGTCAGTGGTCCTCCTGTTGGAATGCAAGGCTATAGTGGGCCACCAACTGGAACACCCATAGGGCCCCCTAGGCAAGTGGGGATCAATGGTCCCAGTGTGAGCGGACCATCATCAATGCCTCCTGGTCCTCCAAAGCCTATGAGCCAACCACCAGCACCTATGAATCAGCCGTCTGCACTAATGGGCCTTGCAAGTGGTCCTCCAGTGGGAGCAGGACCAGCCCAAGCACAGCAATATCCAGGACAATACAAAAATGGTCCATCTGGGCAGCCAATGAGTCCACCAGGCCCATCTACAGGACATATGGGGCCGCCAGGCACATACAGTGGTTCACAAAATCCCCCAGCTGGACCTCCAATGCCACCAATGGGTCATCAAATGGGGCCACCTCCAGGACCTATTGTGCAAGCAGGTGGCGCTCCTAAGAGCAACATGCAGAATAGGTATCCCCAAATGACTCCAGCTCCAGGGAATTATCCTAATCAACAAGCACCACCAGTTCCTAATTTGACCCAACAACAAGCAAATATTATGAAGCAGTTTCCACAGCAGTATTTGAACCAACAAATGCAGCAGCTGAGTGTGACGAAGCAAGGGTTTGACCAGCTGTGGGGTCACCATATGGTAGACCTGTTGCAGTGTAAGCATATACTGCCAGAATACCCTGAGGATCCCCCGGAGGTTAAACTGGCTCATCAGTTTGCTGATTCATCTAACTGCAGCCCTGAGTAAGTGTTGATTTCATTTATTAAAGCATGGATAGTGAAAGTATTTAGAGTTTGGCAAACTTTTTAACTCACAATATTTTGTTCAGTCACCTTGCTGATTTTTTTGTATTAACTAGTGTAGTTGTATGTTTGTTGATAAAAAGTCTACAATAAAGAATGACCTTGGAATTTTTTAAAGTTGTCTTGTAATCTTTAAAATCATTTGAGTATCAAAGTTTAATTAAAATTAAACCTTGTAGATAGGCTTCCTTTCTATTAATAAGTGATGTATTCTTTCCTATTGGTTTTGTTACAAAAATAGTTTTCCTCAAAATATTGTGGTAACTGTAATTTGTTTGAGTATTATTTACCTCAAATGAATCCAACATACCTAATTAGTTTCTTTGAGAAGTATTTATTTATTTTCTAATTCAATGTGTATTTAACTTTTACTTATTTCAAATAAGGAAGTGTGATCTTATCAACATTTCAAATGACTTCCTGGAAGTCTTACATTTTTCTTTAATTACCAATTTTAAATGGTATTTTGGTTTTAAGAATATTATTTAAGTGTTGGGTAGTTCTCACGATCTTAACCTTCGAGCTTCCAAAAACTTACTTCTCCATATTCCTTCTCACCGCACTGGGTTTCTATCTAAATCTTACATTGTCTCTACTATAAAACTCTGGAATGTCCTTCCCCTTTTCATAAAAAAAGCTGAGTAAATTTTCATTTAAGTGTAGAATATGGAACTATTACCTGTCCTCTCTTACATAGCTTGGTCATTTAGAATATGATATTTATTATAATATTTATAAGTCTTTTTTTTTACAAATTATTTATATATTTTATTAGTTAGATAGTTTATTAATATCCGTCTTTAATTATTGTTCATTTTTTATTATTTTTTGTACTCCTACCACTGTTGTGTCCATTTTAACCCAAAGGTTGACTAGTAGAGAATGCCTTGCTGCATTAAGTCCGCCTATGTATCACCATTGTACATGAAGTTTAAATAAATAAATGGGCTAGTAAAAGTTGCCATATTTTTCAACTTTTATCATTATAAATTACAAGCTGTGCCCTACTGCATTATGCTAAATAGCCATAATTAAACGTACCTCAAGAAATAGGCTATCAAAAACAAAACACTTTTTTTTTAATCTGACGGGTAGTTCCAGAGATTAGTATTTAAACAAAAAACAAACTCTTCAGCTTTACATTAGTATATAGATTTTACTAACAAATAACTGGGCAATAACAGCTGAATATAATAATAGATCATTAATTATGTTATTTCAATGCAATAAACAGGCATTGTTTTGTGTTGCACAATCATTCTTTTATTATTTTTATTATAAATAACTTCACCTTATTGTGTGCTCAGCATTGTAAATCACTTTATTTTTTCTTTTCTTGAATATTTATTGGCTTAGCTTTTGACAGGTGCTTCACCCATGTAATCGTCTAAAGTCATTCCATATAAACATTACCAGGATGAAAACTAGCCTACAATCTAATCCAGGCCATATTCTCCCTATGATTCAAATCCATGCAGTAATTGAGACACGATTGATTAATAAACATTCTCTCCATACAGACTTTCACATGTATAATGAAATAGAATTGCTCTTAATTCAAGCTTTAAGTGACATACAAAGGTGTATTATCAGTAGGGAAGATAAAGTAATGTCTACCGTGGAGTGTTGCATAATCTTGAATCTGTGATATGATTAGACGCACGTATTTGTTAGAAGGTCGCCTGTCACGCATTTTAGCTATAGTATGTTGAGTTATGAATGGCAGTAAAAGTTATTTACATAAAAACCACAGCATCGCTTATCACAAGCAAATAGTTGTCAATTGCAATACTCAATAAAAAACTTCTGATAATATCTCCATTATAATTATAACAATAAATTAATACTAATTAAGAGTAATTAAGCCTGACATAGTTCAATGACCTATTTAGACACAATAATTAATTAATTAATAATCTAACTTAATTTGCTATACTTTGTTATGATTCCATATTTAGGTACACCAAACTGTTAATTGATACATTTCTTAAAACTTGAGAACATGAATATAAAATAATCTTCGTATTTCATAACAATATTGTGGTATGAAAACTATTATCAAGTTCATCATGCACTAAAGAAATACTTTGAAAGATAACATTAAATATTTTTATACTCTCGATTACACTGTGTACACATCAGAGATACTCAGAGATAGTATAAATATTATTAGTTTATTCATTTACAGTCAAACTGAAAAATATGATTAAGTACAGTCAAGGCTCGATAATTTTCAAACATTTCTTGCCCACAAAGCTGGCATATCTAAGGTTTATTTACTGTCATTTTCATTCGAAATGTTGTCAATACATAGAAAAGGTATATGGTGTAAGTAAGAATTGCTAGTCGCCTACTAATAGACTGGCTTGCACTACTAGAATTTAGAATAGTAGTCACAGTGGATCTTTGTGTCTCTGAAGTTGGCTGCAAGACCCTGCACAGTTTCTGAAGTAGAAGATAGTATTGTATAACTGTCTCTTTCACTCGCTTACATTTGTCAAATCATCCTATCTCACTTACTCTATGCAGCATACTCGATGACAAACTGTTTCTTGCGCAAAGGTTTGCAGAGCCAACTTCAGAGATACAAAAATCTACTGTGATTACTGTACACTTGTGAGGATAAGGGAGAGAGATGTCTTTGGGACAACATAGACTAGATAGATTAGAATTATAAATTAGGTTTAAGTGGCTTCCAGTTGGGATTGCATGCGAATTTACTTGTATCGCGTTCCGCTGGTAGATGGCAGCCATATGAACTGTGGGGTTTTAGTCGTTTGGATTCCGACATAATCCTCTGTTCCCCAAACGGAAGGTATCCATGAGGATTTATAACACAATATATTTTTGAAATATTTTAATCCATTGTAAAACATTTGCAGGGTCTTCAGATGCACTGTCAACCGTATTCCAGAGACGAACAACCTCCTGCAGAAGTCCCGGCTGCCTCTCGGTATTTTAATACATCCATTCAAAGATCTCAATGTGAGTGTAAGTTTTAAACATTTGAACTCTTCAGTAGTCCCAATAATGCATAGCTTCATGTCATGATGGTTTGTTTAACTATTTCATTTGATTAATTTTATGACTTGCTCTATATTCTGTCTAGTCATAAATGTTTGCTTTAGTTCCTCAACTAATCTCCAAATTGTAATGAGAATGTGTACTGTTGTAATATCTATACCTTGCTGCTTTATTTTTAATTTTTTTCATATATTTATTCACTCACGTCTTTTCCATGGGGGTAGGCAGAAACTACTGACTACTACGATTACTGCTACGATTATTTTTTGAAAGCATGAATGAATAAAAAAAACTTGTAAGTTGTGCGGGTAATGATGACTAGATTAAATTTCATCTAATCACACTGGTTATGAGTACTGCGCACCTGGCCTTTACATTCTCCATTTTTATTAGCTTTTAACAACTTCATTCATTCATGACAGTTGTGCCGTAATCATGCTTAAGTTTTTGGTTTTTAGTCACCAATTTTGTTCAAACTACCTAAATTTGGCTGTTGAGACCTGTACCCGCATTTATTAAGAAAACCTTGGCTTAGAGGTCGGTCCATCCTTGACCAATTTGAAGACAGCATTGAGACATTTTATCGATCGCGTACGGAATTTTAAATGACGTGAGTTTGGCGGTAAAACACTCACTATAGCTCTCGCCAAACTTCTAGGCCGCCCTGAAGCTGGCTTTCCGCATGCGCGAGGCACGAAACGGTGCTGTTTTTGTATGAGATTTACTACTGCGCAGCCATTGTAGCCAACTTCAGGGTGGCCAAGAAGTTTGGCGAGAACTATACATAATTGTGTGCTATAGTTGTGTCTTGACGATAACTGTCAATGTCATTCTCTTTTTCTAGCATCTTTCTGCACACTGACACAGGCAGGGATAGTTGTCATCGAATAAGTTACCAAAGATGAAAAATTAACAATGTATCGTTTTTCATTAAGTAATTTTTTTTAATGATTTAAGATAGAATATATCTATCGTAGAATCTATCATAGATATCGACCAGACCGGTAATGGGCTTTGGTTCCGTTTTTGGAATTAAGAACGTCAATAGATGTAGGCGGGTCAATGACCGCTATTACCATGCTAAAACGTAACAGCTATAGTTGTCCTTTAGCTATAGTTAGCTTTTCCTTTTGTAAAATCTGTCAATGAATTAGTATGTAGTGTATTTGTGGTTATCCTTTTGTTGTTGCGTGAATGGACATTGGACATGTCCAAACACAATTAAGATCATAAAGGATCGTTGTTTATTGTTTGTCCCGCCTTGCAAGTGAATTTTAAATTGATGACTCATATTGTGCTCTAGCAGTATGAAGTAGACGCATTTGATTTTGTACAAAACCCCAATTTTCAGTAAAAAAAATACTACTGGCATAAAACCAACTTTTATAAAATAACTAAACTGTAATAGTTTTTGGTCATCTCGCTACTTCGTATGTTTGGCTCAATATTCGTCGACACGGTTTGATGACACGGTTGGCGTAATGGTTGAGCTATCGGCTGCTGCGCTGCGTGTCGCGGGTTCGATTCCCGCACGGAACAAATATTTGTATGGCCTACAGATAGTTGTTCCGGATCTATGTGTCTTGTATTTGTGAGTTTAAATATTTGTAAACGCACCCATGATACAGGAAGAAATTCCTAGTGTGGGGCAACGTTTGTCATTAAAACAAAAAATATCATATTATGAATCTCTGTTTCCTAATATTAAAGAGGTACACAATGACTCACAAGAAATCCCATTATAAAAAATATTGTTTTTTGTCAACGGAACTTTGAATCGTGTATTTTTTGCAATATATAATGACTAACACTATTTACATAATCTCATTCAAACTGGCCGCATACTAATATTCTAGAAGGACTGTATTATACTCTTATATATTCGTTGTTATATAACGGTTTATAAATAAAACTATACTAGGTTAGTATGTAAGTGTGTGTGTAAATGATAATAAGGTTTATTGCCATGATTCGTGTTTTGAATGAATTTCCATCCAAATTGTTGGCATTTTAACTACTACGTTAGAACAGCACTTTCTAGTTGATATGATCTGAATGATGAATGCATAACATTATCTTCGAAAAAGAAACAAAATATGGCTGGTACAAATCCTAACTAAAAGATCCGATTCTCTTTGAAGAAAATCACTTCAATAATAATTTGTAAAGGATACGTAGCTAGCTAATAGTTACGAGACTGCCTCAGTTTCTAACTTCCAGTAGTGCTGTCTTACTTTTATTATGGTGGTAGTATGTGATTGGCACTCTAATAGTTAAGTACTTTCCCATTCTTAAATCTCTTCTCAAACTTTCTGTCGTAAGTAACTACTGTCTTATTTTTTTACTAACTATTAACTATAGTAGCGAAAATACAATGCCAGTAACTTGCCATAAAAGTGTGGAAGTTGCATGCCATTGTGACATTCACCAGTCAGAAGTTATTATGGCCAAATGGAATGCTAGTTACTTGCACACTTTTATGCAAGTTACAGACGTGTATTGTCGCCCTAAGGTGCCTTCCTCACCGAATCTGTAAAGTATCACGCGCTAGTTCTTTACCGGGCGCATACGCATACAGCACATTTGTACAGATTCGCTACATGCCGACACAGTGACCTACGAAGGCGCCTGAGCTTGGTGGTAGTTGGTATCGGTAGTAATATAACTAAACGTAAGATTATAATCCTCTCCATCTGTTCGCAGCATCTGCCGGTGATCCAGTGCGCGACGATAGTGCGGTGTCGCGCGTGCCGGACGTATATCAACCCGTTCGTGTACTTCGTGGATGCTAAGCGGTGGAAGTGCAATCTGTGCTTCAGGGTCAATGACTGTGAGTACCACATTTTATTATGATCCAAGACCCCAAAGCGTCTGGGGGCTTGCTCAATTGTTTTTTACTGTTCTGTTCTGTCTCACTCCTGAGCGAAGGCCTTTCTCCACTCCTTCCAATTTTCATGAGTCGGCGCTTTCTTGTTCCGGTATTGTGAGATAGATATGAAGAGAGGCACACGTATCAATCATAAGCTAACCTATGTTTGGTAACCTCGGTAAACACAGTAGAGGCAGTGGCGTATTTAAAGATTTGGCGCCCCAGGCCATATGGGATTTGCCGCCCCATAATCTTTTTCTTCCTCCTGTCCTTATCCCATATTACTTGGGATCGGCGCCTAATAAACAAGAAAATTAAAACTCTTCGCTATGGTAATGGTAATCCAAAAAAAGTTTTAGCACCTCAGGTAGGTTACATTGCCTACTTATACAGAAAAACTTGAGAATTTAGAGTTCAAACAAGAGTGAAACAAGTTCGAAAATTTGAGCACCCCGCCTCGAATACGAGACAAATACAGAAGTTTCTTTGTAGACTTAAGAATGAAAGACGTTAAAAAAGTAAAGAGCGAGGTCGCGATTTTTTTAACAGCCTGCCCTAATATAGGTTAGATTTTCTTTTAACAGACCAGACATTACGGGACGGTAAGGTAGAAGAGCTCATCATACAGTATTTGTCACTACGAGAGGCTAGTAAAGTGGCATTTGCCGCCCCTCGTAGCCTGCCGCCCCGAGCCTTGGCCCTCTTGGCCCAAGGGTAAATACACCAATGAGTAGAGGTCCCGGCGTGCCTGTCATTAGTAGACCTTTGAAAGTCAGACACAGACATTATGGATAGTCAGATGCCCTATATTCCATAATCTTGCCAAGGGTTACCGTATTAACCAGGCACTGGGTTGTGGACGTTAGATAGGCTGTCGCTCCTACTGGTATTCAGCTGCATTCCTTTAGACTGGAAGCACACCCCATGTAGTTGGAAAAGGCTAAGGATAATGTTGGTGGTACATGGTTTTCATTTTCATATTTATGTTTACAACGTGTAATTATTTTGTATTTTTATAGCACACTTCATAAAGCAAACGCAGCTGGCCTTACGAAAGGCCATCAGCAATAATAATTGTTTAATGCAAAATTAAAATGCAGCCTTTATAATTTCTTATCTTTATTGCAACGTAACTTAAAATAGCACTATAAAATGAACGATTTTCCCAGTTGACTATAAATACGTAGATAGATTTTATCGAGTGACTTTTGATTTATTTTGGTCTTATAAAGTCTTTGTGTGTTTAGGCGGATAATACACACTCCAAAAAAACTTGATGCATCAGAACTATAATCAATAATCCCCCTGCTTTGCTCGTTTAGTCGCTAACTTCAAAATAAAAGGGACCATATCACCATGACTAGGATAGGATAGATGGACCCCTTATCCGCAATTAGACTCGCATTTGGTCCGTTGTGCATGCAGGCCTCCTCCCTCTATCCACCACGCAGGCCCAGTGCATGTTGGTGGATGTCACATGTCTTCGAATTTTTGGTTCAAAGACATTCCGTTTTCTTTACGATGTTTTCCTTCACCGTTTTGAGAGCAGTGATGATGAAATAATTTATACAAAGTGAAGCGCCTGCCTGGGTTCGAACCCACGACCTACAACTTTTAAGTCGCGGCCGTTACCACTGGGCCACCACTGCTCATCACCATGACTAATTTTAATTTGTTACAAATATGCAGGATGACTAAGCAAAAATGAGGGTTCATAGATTATATCAGTGAGTGAATAATCTTTAAACCGGACACGTCATCAATATCTCATTAGCAGAATTTTAACATGAAACTTGTTTATATATCAAAATGAATACGATATCTTGTGTTATTGAATAACAAACATACCTGCGCTTGCTTTGGAAGAGGGATTACCCAACCGATTAGGGCGATCCTCCGTTCTCTACCATATCATTTAGTACTATTTAGTTCATCCTGAATTGAATAAAGGGAGTAACGTGGTTACCTAACTACTGGCACAGTAAAAATATACAAACAGTATGGAAACTACCTACAAACGCTCGAAATGACACACTCACACAAACATACGCACCGACGAGACCACTCGGGCACTTCTGCGGTGCTGTCAGTACTGAGCACCGCGACACTACGAGTCACGTATTTGTAGGTAGTTTCCATACTGTTTGTATATTTTTACTGTGCTACTGGTTATCGTTGCGAATGATCTTATCCTACTAATATTATAAAGTTTGTATGTATGTTAATCAGTTATGCCTTAACGGTTGAACGGATTTGGATCACATATAGATAGACCAAAGTTTGGGTTAGGACATAGGGAACTTTACTACTTTCTACTCCCGTTCCCGTGGGAATATTTTAGACTTTCACATGGGCGAAACCACTGCCACAAGCTAGTTTCAAAAAAATACAAAGCTATTAGCTATAGCTTCAGCTATTTTGCAATCGCATGTCGGCGGAGTTAATCAAATTGCGCAGAAGTCTTCTATGAATAGGTACAGTTAAACTTTATCATACAATAATCTTCCTGATCTAAATTGGTAACTTCAAATGTTTGCTAAATACCAGTTTCTTTTTATATTGATATCAGATATTTAGGCATTATCAATGAGTTAAATCTCTTGAAATATATGGCGTAAAGTCGTAATCAAATAAATCATTATTTTACTGCATGATTAATGCTTGTATTATTAAAATAATGTCGGCCAGTTAAACAGGTCTTTGCGAGTTCGTTTCGTACGACTTTCGGACCCGAACCCCTCGGGGTCCCGAGATATGTTATAGCATTGACATTTCCCATAATTGTTTCTGTTATTAATATTTGCTATCTGTATGTACATTGATTTTGATGTTGTCTCGCAATGAATAAATATTAAAACCTTGTATTTACGATGGAAAGCTGACCGATCCTGTACGATATTGAAAAGAAAACAAGTTGCTGCCAGCACCTTAGCCCGCGTGAAAGTAGAAAATTATTCCAAGGAAACGTATTCTGGGATATAAAAGTGTTCTATGTCCTTGTCCAGGATCCAATCTATCGCTTTATCAAAATTGGTTCAGCGTGGAAAGCAGACAGATAGACAGACAGAGTTAGAGTTATTTTTGCATTTATAATATTACTTAATATGGATTCGGGGTCCCAGCGCTAAGACAGAAAATTTGGTTCAATTAAATATCACTAGATCGCGTGATATGCAACGATTAGTTAATGAATTGTGTGTAAATTTTTTTTTTAGAATTTATCATAAAAATTGTATGTTCTTGTTTGATCAACTCTCCTAAGCACAACATTATGGAATATTGGCCTCTTAATTCTAATTTCTAAGATTAACTGAACGGATCATTTAAAATTGATTCCAATAGATAGCGCAGTTTTAAATGGCAAGCCACCCGATTTTTTTAATTTGTGTTGTAATACATTTTGGTACAATGAAACTGTAAAAAATACTATAAAACAAATTGTCACTGTATTTAAAGATAAATATAGTCACGAACCGAGTAAACCTTTTTACTTACAAGTCCGAACGCGATCGATGTACTTCTAAAAATAATCAGTTTAATCAGACGAAAAACGCAAGTTACGTCGGCACGGTTTCTTTGTTTGGGATGAGGCACCTGTATATTAGTGTTACATCTGTGGAATGGATATACTAAGCAAAACTGCTGTCTATAAACACACTTATCTTCCATCTCTTCTCAGTGCCAGAAGAGTTCCAGTACGACCCGGTGAGCAAGTCATACGGCGACCCGACGCGCCGGCCGGAGATCAAGTCGGCCACCATCGAGTTCATTGCCCCCGGAGAGTACATGCTGAGGCCGCCGCAGCCTGCCGTGTATCTGTTCCTGTTCGATGTCTCGCAGATTGCGAGGGAGTCGGGATACTTGCAGGTACTGACTTTAAGGTTCTACTTACATAATTACTATTAGGAGTGTATATTATAGCGTTCAGAAGTACGTTGGGTTCGCAGTATCAGAGTTGCGGCCAAAACCTATGTTAGAAGAAATAAGAGGCTTATTAAACCCTGCAGTGGGTTATTCTGGTTGATATTGTGGTAATCATGAGGAGTATACTACTACTAGCTTACAGTCACTCAAAGGGCAATGGAGAGTGTAGTGCTCGGAGTTCGAATCAGAAATGTAGAAATCCGCAAGAGAACCAGGGTTACATAGCCCGAAGAATTGCCATACTTATGTGGCAGTGGGCAGGGCACATAGCTCGCAGAACGGATGGCCGATGGGGCAGAAAGGTTCTGGAGTGGCGACAAGTACCGGAACACGTTGCGTTGGAAGGTGAGGCCTCCCACCTGGTGGGGCGTGCGTCTGGTGAAGGTTGCGGGGATCCGCTGGTTGCGAGACGCACGGGACCGGTCAATGTCCAGCAGTGAACGTCTTTCGGCTGATATGATGATGATGAGGAGTATTAGGTTAGGTGTTAGAAATTTAGAATATTTTCCTCGCTCGCTTTGAACACACGGTGATATAAGTTTCCGCAGGATTTGTTAACAATTGTTTTATTTGTGATAGAGAACTACTGATTACTGAGCGATATATACGATTTTATATCGCGTGGCAAGAGCAGTATCCTATCATGTTCAATAATAATAAAATATCGTACTAAAATGTATAGATTATACCGGAACTGTAGGATAACAACAGGTTGCGTGTGCCATATCGTGAGTTTCGTGTTGGGTACTGTAATGCTTTATACTTTTGACGAGTTAGCTACTCTGCTATGTAGTAATATTTTTATTTATTCATCGTGACAAATAAAGCCGTGTAGGTACTTAAACGACTTCGTATTTAAGGTTAAGTCTTTAAAGTTATCCTCATCTTTAATATCAAGCTGAGTATCCTGATGCATTGGTATTAGCTGATAAGACTGATACTAATATTTTGACTTTACGAAGGACTTATCGAGTAATTAACGTCTAGATATCACAAATTACCGCACAAAAATCTGGTCACAGACAAAAATATTATTGACAATCGATTTGATTGATCGATATTTTTGTTTTAGTCGAGTGAGTCTTTTATTTTGATGGCGATTTTTATATATTTAATAATAAATAATATCATTTGTAATTAAAGTAAAGTTTATGTTTTCTGAGCAATGAAATAAAGCACTTATGCGAGGCTATCGTGTCTCATAAAAATAGAAACATCGAATTACGTAGATGTTGAACGCAACAAATGGATATTGAAGAAATCATCATGCCATTCTTTCAACATATTTCTATTTAATTTACGAACTAACGGACTTTCCTGTCGCAGGTCTGCTGGAAGAAGTTTCTATTGACCTTTGTGCTCTTCTATCTGTATTCTTTATTTTCTCTGTTGGGTGTTTTGTGTTTCTCGTACGCCGGTGACGGACGGCCGCGGCGGGTTCGCGGATGTATGCTTCCGCGTTCCCGTGTTCCCGCCATAAGCGGCAAAGTAGGACACCGTGGAGTTTTAGTGGGTTAGAGTCCCACATAACTGCGCTATCTCCCCGTGGTAGCGCAGTATGCATGAGCACTTGTCCAGAAAAAAAAAAAAAAATGTGTTTTGTGTATACATAAATAAATAACGGACTAACGAGCGTGTACCACTAGACGAAAACGCAGCTTTAGGAGGTCTCCCACTAGGTGGACCGGTGACCTGGTTAAAGTTACTGGCAGCAGTGGACGTTTTTCGACTGATACGACGATGATGAATTTTCTTTTTACAGGTTGCCTGTGATACATTAAAAGCACACTTAGAAGCGCTTCCAGGCGATACTCGGACGCAGATCGGGTTCATCTGCTATGACGCGCACGTGCACTACTATCTGATGAGCGAAGGACTCACGCGGCCTAAGGAGATGACAGTCCTCGATATTGATGGTAAGTTATTGGTCTACAGTCTATAACTGGCCTTACGTCAACACTTCGAAAGAGGGAAGTTGGTTGAGGAGACAAGCTAGGTCGATTTTTCATACTCCTTGCCCCTTGTTTTGCCGAATTCAACGAACCGAACGCAAGTTACTGTACCCAATTACACACATTTTCCCAGATAAATTGAGTTGAAAATTATCTCTAAATCGGTCGTCATGTGCTGATATGCAAATAAATTGGCGTCGACTTGCTTTTGATCGCGCGACAGTAACGATGATCGATCGATGAATATAAATATAATTCGTTTACCATGCACCACACTAGATCGATCATAATCTTAAGCATTCTTTATTTGCTCAAACATGAGTACAGTACACAAAACAAATTGTCAACATGTAAGAGACGTTAAAAAAAAATGCAGTGCGTCATGTTTGCCTTAAGGAGCGTCCTCACTGAGAGCATTCACTTGTAATCAGCATTCGATGTCGAATATTCGAGTGGTGTGGACGTTGAGCCGAGCGTTACAAAGCTTACACGCAAGCGTGAACTTCGGCCGGTGTGGACAACGATTTTCGCGGAAACGGCTCGCATTCGAATGTTCACGCAAATAAAATGCTCAAGAGCGAGTACTCAGATGATGAAATGAATGAGTATGTATGTAGGAATATTACTGGCCACTTGTAAAGCAAGGAACAGTTTCTTGATCTTAAGTGTTTGTGGCCTTCAAGGTCAATAAAATAAACAATAATGCTGCAGCCACAACCGCTCTATCCGACATTTTGAAATTAATGACATTTAACGAGATCGTATTCGAATGCTCCAAGCTCGCAAAGGCATGTTCGTCTCGAACGTTCATAGTTTTGCTCGAACGCGAATGCTGGGCTCGCTGGGAAGCACTTGTTGCTCGCCTACGATTGCTTGTTTACAAATGCTCACGAACGAATGCTCCCAGTAAGGACGCTCCTTTAGATAATGGTATGCAAATATTAATAATAGAATACAAATCAAAATAATACAATTCAAGACAAAATAATACAATTCAAAACATAATAAAATGCAAAACAAAATAATACAATTCAAAACATAATAATAAAATGCAAAACAAAATAATAAAATCAAAATAATATTTTCAAAATGTCAATGATTTAAAAAAATGTGCATATGTTAATATTATCATTCTAGTATGTCAGTAAAATTATTAAAAATATTAAATCAAATTACTGTAATGATTCTAGCTTGTCATCTAAATGGTTGATGTCATCCGATCGCAATCTAGTTGCAACTTACCACTCAATCGTCCAGGCCACTAGAGGTCTAATTAACGTTATCATATCTTAGATTCTGTAAAAACGACGACCTCTGCCCATCGATTACTACCTTTCTAGACTTTTACAATAGTTACAAAACCTCCGATCATATACATAACCTTTTTTCCCTTTGCAGATGTATTCCTGCCATCCCCGGAGTCTCTACTAGTGAACCTGGGCGAACGTCGCGAGTTAGTCAAAGAACTGCTGACAGTACTCCCACAGAGGTACTCCACGCCCGCCACGCCGGCCTCTGCGCTCGGCGCCGCGCTGCAAGCCGCGTATAAACTTATGGTAACTATAATATTATAGTCGAACGTCGCGAGTTAGTCAAAGAACTGCTGACAGTACTCCCACAGAGGTACTCCACGCCCGCCACGCCGGCCTCTGCGCTCGGCGCCGCGCTGCAAGCCGCGTATAAACTTATGGTAACTATAATATTATAGTCGAACGTCGCGAGTTAGTCAAAGAACTGCTGACAGTACTCCCACAGAGGTACTCCACGCCCGCCACGCCGGCCTCTGCGCTCGGCGCCGCGCTGCAAGCCGCGTATAAACTTATGGTAACTATAATATTATAGTCGAACGTCGCGAGTTAGTCAAAGAACTGCTGACAGTACTCCCACAGAGGTACTCCACGCCCGCCACGCCGGCCTCTGCGCTCGGCGCCGCGCTGCAAGCCGCGTATAAACTTATGGTAACTATAATATTATAGTCGAACGTCGCGAGTTAGTCAAAGAACTGCTGACAGTACTCCCACAGAGGTACTCCACGCCCGCCACGCCGGCCTCTGCGCTCGGCGCCGCGCTGCAAGCCGCGTATAAACTTATGGTAACTATAATATTATAGTCGAACGTCGCGAGTTAGTCAAAGAACTGCTGACAGTACTCCCACAGAGGTACTCCACGCCCGCCACGCCGGCCTCTGCGCTCGGCGCCGCGCTGCAAGCCGCGTATAAACTTATGGTAACTATAATATTATAGTCGAACGTCGCGAGTTAGTCAAAGAACTGCTGACAGTACTCCCACAGAGGTACTCCACGCCCGCCACGCCGGCCTCTGCGCTCGGCGCCGCGCTGCAAGCCGCGTATAAACTTATGGTAACTATAATATTATAGTCGAACGTCGCGAGTTAGTCAAAGAACTGCTGACAGTACTCCCACAGAGGTACTCCACGCCCGCCACGCCGGCCTCTGCGCTCGGCGCCGCGCTGCAAGCCGCGTATAAACTTATGGTAACTATAATATTATAGTCGAACGTCGCGAGTTAGTCAAAGAACTGCTGACAGTACTCCCACAGAGGTACTCCACGCCCGCCACGCCGGCCTCTGCGCTCGGCGCCGCGCTGCAAGCCGCGTATAAACTTATGGTAACTATAATATTATAGTCGAACGTCGCGAGTTAGTCAAAGAACTGCTGACAGTACTCCCACAGAGGTACTCCACGCCCGCCACGCCGGCCTCTGCGCTCGGCGCCGCGCTGCAAGCCGCGTATAAACTTATGGTAACTATAATATTATAGTCGAACGTCGCGAGTTAGTCAAAGAACTGCTGACAGTACTCCCACAGAGGTACTCCACGCCGCCACGCCGGCCTCTGCGCTCGGCGCCGCGCTGCAAGCCGCGTATAAACTTATGGTAACTATAATATTATAGTCGAACGTCGCGAGTTAGTCAAAGAACTGCTGACAGTACTCCCACAGAGGTACTCCACGCCCGCCACGCCGGCCTCTGCGCTCGGCGCCGCGCTGCAAGCCGCGTATAAACTTATGGTAACTATAATATTATAGTCGAACGTCGCGAGTTAGTCAAAGAACTGCTGACAGTACTCCCACAGAGGTACTCCACGCCCGCCACGCCGGCCTCTGCGCTCGGCGCCGCGCTGCAAGCCGCGTATAAACTTATGGTAACTATAATATTATAGTCGAACGTCGCGAGTTAGTCAAAGAACTGCTGACAGTACTCCCACAGAGGTACTCCACGCCCGCCACGCCGGCCTCTGCGCTCGGCGCCGCGCTGCAAGCCGCGTATAAACTTATGGTAACTATAATATTATAGTCGAACGTCGCGAGTTAGTCAAAGAACTGCTGACAGTACTCCCACAGAGGTACTCCACGCCCGCCACGCCGGCCTCTGCGCTCGGCGCCGCGCTGCAAGCCGCGTATAAACTTATGGTAACTATAATATTATAGTCGAACGTCGCGAGTTAGTCAAAGAACTGCTGACAGTACTCCCACAGAGGTACTCCACGCCCGCCACGCCGGCCTCTGCGCTCGGCGCCGCGCTGCAAGCCGCGTATAAACTTATGGTAACTATAATATTATAGTCGAACGTCGCGAGTTAGTCAAAGAACTGCTGACAGTACTCCCACAGAGGTACTCCACGCCCGCCACGCCGGCCTCTGCGCTCGGCGCCGCGCTGCAAGCCGCGTATAAACTTATGGTAACTATAATATTATAGTCGAACGTCGCGAGTTAGTCAAAGAACTGCTGACAGTACTCCCACAGAGGTACTCCACGCCCGCCACGCCGGCCTCTGCGCTCGGCGCCGCGCTGCAAGCCGCGTATAAACTTATGGTAACTATAATATTATAGTCGAACGTCGCGAGTTAGTCAAAGAACTGCTGACAGTACTCCCACAGAGGTACTCCACGCCCGCCACGCCGGCCTCTGCGCTTGGCGCCGCGCTGCAAGCCGCGTATAAACTTATGGTAACTATAATATTATAGTCGAACGTCGCGAGTTAGTCAAAGAACTGCTGACAGTACTCCCACAGAGGTACTCCACGCCCGCCACGCCGGCCTCTGCGCTCGGCGCCGCGCTGCAAGCCGCGTATAAACTTATGATAACTATAATATTATAGTCGAACGTCGCGAGTTAGTCAAAGAACTGCTGACAGTACTCCCACAGAGGTACTCCACGCCCGCCACGCCGGCCTCTGCGCTCGGCGCCGCGCTGCAAGCCGCGTATAAACTTATGGTAACTATAATATTATAGTCGAACGTCGCGAGTTAGTCAAAGAACTGCTGACAGTACTCCCACAGAGGTACTCCACGCCCGCCACGCCGGCCTCTGCGCTCGGCGCCGCGCTGCAAGCCGCGTATAAACTTATGGTAACTATAATATTATAGTCGAACGTCGCGAGTTAGTCAAAGAACTGCTGATAGTACTCCCACAGAGGTACTCCACGCCCGCCACGCCGGCCTCTGCGCTCGGCGCCGCGCTGCAAGCCGCGTATAAACTTATGGTAACTATAATATTATAGTCGAACGTCGCGAGTTAGTCAAAGAACTGCTGACAGTACTCCCACAGAGGTACTCCACGCCCGCCACGCCGGCCTCTGCGCTCGGCGCCGCGCTGCAAGCCGCGTATAAACTTATGGTAACTATAATATTATAGTCGAACGTCGCGAGTTAGTCAAAGAACTGCTGACAGTACTCCCACAGAGGTACTCCACGCCCGCCACGCCGGCCTCTGCGCTCGGCGCCGCGCTGCAAGCCGCGTATAAACTTATGGTAACTATAATATTATAGTCGAACGTCGCGAGTTAGTCAAAGAACTGCTGACAGTACTCCCACAGAGGTACTCCACGCCCGCCACGCCGGCCTCTGCGCTCGGCGCCGCGCTGCAAGCCGCGTATAAACTTATGGTAACTATAATATTATAGTCGAACGTCGCGAGTTAGTCAAAGAACTGCTGACAGTACTCCCACAGAGGTACTCCACGCCCGCCACGCCGGCCTCTGCGCTCGGCGCCGCGCTGCAAGCCGCGTATAAACTTATGGTAACTATAATATTATAGTCGAACGTCGCGAGTTAGTCAAAGAACTGCTGACAGTACTCCCACAGAGGTACTCCACGCCCGCCACGCCGGCCTCTGCGCTCGGCGCCGCGCTGCAAGCCGCGTATAAACTTATGGTAACTATAATATTACAGTCGAACGTCGCGAGTTAGTCAAAGAACTGCTGACAGTACTCCCACAGAGGTACTCCACGCCCGCCACGCCGGCCTCTGCGCTCGGCGCCGCGCTGCAAGCCGCGTATAAACTTATGGTAACTATAATATTATAGTCGAACGTCGCGAGTTAGTCAAAGAACTGCTGACAGTACTCCCACAGAGGTACTCCACGCCCGCCACGCCGGCCTCTGCGCTCGGCGCCGCGCTGCAAGCCGCGTATAAACTTATGGTAACTATAATATTATAGTCGAACGTCGCGAGTTAGTCAAAGAACTGCTGACAGTACTCCCACAGAGGTACTCCACGCCCGCCACGCCGGCCTCTGCGCTCGGCGCCGCGCTGCAAGCTCGTATAAACTTATGGTAACTATAATATTATAGTCGAACGTCGCGAGTTAGTCAAAGAACTGCTGACAGTACTCCCACAGAGGTACTCCACGCCCGCCACGCCGGCCTCTGCGCTCGGCGCCGCGCTGCAAGCCGCGTATAAACTTATGGTAACTATAATATTATAGTCGAACGTCGCGAGTTAGTCAAAGAACTGCTGACAGTACTCCCACAGAGGTACTCCACGCCCGCCACGCCGGCCTCTGCGCTCGGCGCCGCGCTGCAAGCCGCGTATAAACTTATGGTAACTATAATATTATAGTCGAACGTCGCGAGTTAGTCAAAGAACTGCTGACAGTACTCCCACAGAGGTACTCCACGCCCGCCACGCCGGCCTCTGCGCTCGGCGCCGCGCTGCAAGCCGCGTATAAACTTATGGTAACTATAATATTATAGTCGAACGTCGCGAGTTAGTCAAAGAACTGCTGACAGTACTCCCACAGAGGTACTCCACGCCCGCCACGCCGGCCTCTGCGCTCGGCGCCGCGCTGCAAGCCGCGTATAAACTTATGGTAACTATAATATTATAGTCGAACGTCGCGAGTTAGTCAAAGAACTGCTGACAGTACTCCCACAGAGGTACTCCACGCCCGCCACGCCGGCCTCTGCGCTCGGCGCCGCGCTGCAAGCCGCGTATAAACTTATGGTAACTATAATATTATAGTCGAACGTCGCGAGTTAGTCAAAGAACTGCTGACAGTACTCCCACAGAGGTACTCCACGCCCGCCACGCCGGCCTCTGCGCTCGGCGCCGCGCTGCAAGCCGCGTATAAACTTATGGTAACTATAATATTATAGTCGAACGTCGCGAGTTAGTCAAAGAACTGCTGACAGTACTCCCACAGAGGTACTCCACGCCCGCCACGCCGGCCTCTGCGCTCGGCGCCGCGCTGCAAGCCGCGTATAAACTTATGGTAACTATAATATTATAGTCGAACGTCGCGAGTTAGTCAAAGAACTGCTGACAGTACTCCCACAGAGGTACTCCACGCCCGCCACGCCGGCCTCTGCGCTCGGCGCCGCGCTGCAAGCCGCGTATAAACTTATGGTAACTATAATATTATAGTCGAACGTCGCGAGTTAGTCAAAGAACTGCTGACAGTACTCCCACAGAGGTACTCCACGCCCGCCACGCCGGCCTCTGCGCTCGGCGCCGCGCTGCAAGCCGCGTATAAACTTATGGTAACTATAATATTATAGTCGAACGTCGCGAGTTAGTCAAAGAACTGCTGACAGTACTCCCACAGAGGTACTCCACGCCCGCCACGCCGGCCTCTGCGCTCGGCGCCGCGCTGCAAGCCGCGTATAAACTTATGGTAACTATAATATTATAGTCGAACGTCGCGAGTTAGTCAAAGAACTGCTGACAGTACTCCCACAGAGGTACTCCACGCCCGCCACGCCGGCCTCTGCGCTCGGCGCCGCGCTGCAAGCCGCGTATAAACTTATGGTAACTATAATATTATAGTCGAACGTCGCGAGTTAGTCAAAGAACTGCTGACAGTACTCCCACAGAGGTACTCCACGCCCGCCACGCCGGCCTCTGCGCTCGGCGCCGCGCTGCAAGCCGCGTATAAACTTATGGTAACTATAATATTATAGTCGAACGTCGCGAGTTAGTCAAAGAACTGCTGACAGTACTCCCACAGAGGTACTCCACGCCCGCCACGCCGGCCTCTGCGCTCGGCGCCGCGCTGCAAGCCGCGTATAAACTTATGGTAACTATAATATTATAGTCGAACGTCGCGAGTTAGTCAAAGAACTGCTGACAGTACTCCCACAGAGGTACTCCACGCCCGCCACGCCGGCCTCTGCGCTCGGCGCCGCGCTGCAAGCCGCGTATAAACTTATGGTAACTATAATATTATAGTCGAACGTCGCGAGTTAGTCAAAGAACTGCTGACAGTACTCCCACAGAGGTACTCCACGCCCGCCACGCCGGCCTCTGCGCTCGGCGCCGCGCTGCAAGCCGCGTATAAACTTATGGTAACTATAATATTATAGTCGAACGTCGCGAGTTAGTCAAAGAACTGCTGACAGTACTCCCACAGAGGTACTCCACGCCCGCCACGCCGGCCTCTGCGCTCGGCGCCGCGCTGCAAGCCGCGTATAAACTTATGGTAACTATAATATTATAGTCGAACGTCGCGAGTTAGTCAAAGAACTGCTGACAGTACTCCCACAGAGGTACTCCACGCCCGCCACGCCGGCCTCTGCGCTCGGCGCCGCGCTGCAAGCCGCGTATAAACTTATGGTAACTATAATATTATAGTCGAACGTCGCGAGTTAGTCAAAGAACTGCTGACAGTACTCCCACAGAGGTACTCCACGCCCGCCACGCCGGCCTCTGCGCTCGGCGCCGCGCTGCAAGCCGCGTATAAACTTATGGTAACTATAATATTATAGTCGAACGTCGCGAGTTAGTCAAAGAACTGCTGACAGTACTCCCACAGAGGTACTCCACGCCCGCCACGCCGGCCTCTGCGCTCGGCGCCGCGCTGCAAGCCGCGTATAAACTTATGGTAACTATAATATTATAGTCGAACGTCGCGAGTTAGTCAAAGAACTGCTGACAGTACTCCCACAGAGGTACTCCACGCCCGCCACGCCGGCCTCTGCGCTCGGCGCCGCGCTGCAAGCCGCGTATAAACTTATGGTAACTATAATATTATAGTCGAACGTCGCGAGTTAGTCAAAGAACTGCTGACAGTACTCCCACAGAGGTACTCCACGCCCGCCACGCCGGCCTCTGCGCTCGGCGCCGCGCTGCAAGCCGCGTATAAACTTATGGTAACTATAATATTATAGTCGAACGTCGCGAGTTAGTCAAAGAACTGCTGACAGTACTCCCACAGAGGTACTCCACGCCCGCCACGCCGGCCTCTGCGCTCGGCGCCGCGCTGCAAGCCGCGTATAAACTTATGGTAACTATAATATTATAGTCGAACGTCGCGAGTTAGTCAAAGAACTGCTGACAGTACTCCCACAGAGGTACTCCACGCCCGCCACGCCGGCCTCTGCGCTCGGCGCCGCGCTGCAAGCCGCGTATAAACTTATGGTAACTATAATATTATAGTCGAACGTCGCGAGTTAGTCAAAGAACTGCTGACAGTACTCCCACAGAGGTACTCCACGCCCGCCACGCCGGCCTCTGCGCTCGGCGCCGCGCTGCAAGCCGCGTATAAACTTATGGTAACTATAATATTATAGTCGAACGTCGCGAGTTAGTCAAAGAACTGCTGACAGTACTCCCACAGAGGTACTCCACGCCCGCCACGCCGGCCTCTGCGCTCGGCGCCGCGCTGCAAGCCGCGTATAAACTTATGGTAACTATAATATTATAGTCGAACGTCGCGAGTTAGTCAAAGAACTGCTGACAGTACTCCCACAGAGGTACTCCACGCCCGCCACGCCGGCCTCTGCGCTCGGCGCCGCGCTGCAAGCCGCGTATAAACTTATGGTAACTATAATATTATAGTCGAACGTCGCGAGTTAGTCAAAGAACTGCTGACAGTACTCCCACAGAGGTACTCCACGCCCGCCACGCCGGCCTCTGCGCTCGGCGCCGCGCTGCAAGCCGCGTATAAACTTATGGTAACTATAATATTATAGTCGAACGTCGCGAGTTAGTCAAAGAACTGCTGACAGTACTCCCACAGAGGTACTCCACGCCCGCCACGCCGGCCTCTGCGCTCGGCGCCGCGCTGCAAGCCGCGTATAAACTTATGGTAACTATAATATTATAGTCGAACGTCGCGAGTTAGTCAAAGAACTGCTGACAGTACTCCCACAGAGGTACTCCACGCCCGCCACGCCGGCCTCTGCGCTCGGCGCCGCGCTGCAAGCCGCGTATAAACTTATGGTAACTATAATATTATAGTGCCACTTATGGGGATGTAATTGCCAGGCGAACGCTTCTTCTCATACAAAGAAGGCTCTGGCATTAATCACAGCGCTTACTCAAGGTGCATAGAATAGTTACTAAATTCCGTGGCTGGAATGAAAACACGATCCTTCTTTTCTTTATTTTTTTCTGTTCTCCTGAGCTATCACAACAACATTCGCTTTAGCAGAGTTACTTCGTGATTCTGTTCTCCTGGTAGCTTGTGGTGACTCTCAAACTATCAGGAGAGCAGAACCGCTAATAGGTTGGACTCCCTTTTCCGCACTCAGACTCCCATCTGATCCGTTGTGCGTGCAGGCCTCCTCTCTGTGAGAGGGAATGGACCGTAATCCACCACGCGAGCCTAGTGCGGGTTGGTGGATGTCACATGTCTTCAAATTTTTGGTTCTAAGACATGCCGGTTTCCTCACGATGTTCTCCTTCACCGTTTTGAGAGCAGTGGTGTTGCCTGGGTTCGAACTCACGACCTATAACTTGTAAGTCGTGGCCCTTACCCCTGGGCCACCAGTGCTCCTACTCAAGTTGGATTGGCGATTTCAGAGAAGGATATTACTAACAAAACAAGGCATACGCATATTAGTTCAATAAACCAAATAAAAACAGAAAGATAGATAATTGAAATATTAATAAGGCACATATTTAAGTGCTATTCTTCTCCCCTAGAAACTGTCTGTATCTAGAATGTTGCTGTGCCCGACAGAGTCCATAATTGTTTCTGTAACTTATATTTACCACCTGTATGTACAATATGGATGCAACAAATATAATTTGAATTAGAACACAACAATAATATCCCGGTGCATCTAGTTGGTGATATTATGACACAAACTTCCGTTTTACTTAGTCATACCACAGATAGTATAATACTAGCATACAGATGTCTCGTCCCATACAAAGAAACCGTGCCGAAGTAACTAGCGTTTTTCGCCTGATTAAGATAATTATATTTATAAGTACTTCGATCGCGTTCGGTTCCGTTAAACGGCTATAGATGGTGTTAGCAGCGACTTGTAAGTAAAAAGGTTTTATCGGGTCGTGACTATTTTTTCTTCTAATACAGTGACGATTTGTTTTATAGTATTTTTTTGCACGTTTTTACAGTTTCATACTACCAAAATGTGTTACAAACAAATTAAAAAATTGAGTGGCATACCTCAGAAATTTAAAACCGCGCCATCTATTGGAATTATTTTAAAAGAACCGTTCAAATAATCTTAAATGTGAATTAAGAGCCCAATACCATTATTTATTGCTTAGGAGAGTTGTACATATAATTTGTATGATCAATTCTAGTAAATTTTAATTGTACACACAATTCACTGACCAATCGACGCATATCTCGCCATCTAGTGACATTTATGTGAACCAAATTTTCCTTGTTAGCGCTGGAACCTCGTGGTCATACCTACCCACGTTATACAGTATTATAATTATGCAATATTTGGAAACCAATAAAGTATTAACTCGAAGTTTGATTCTTAATCTAAAGTAATTTTGTTCTTATTTTCAGGCTGCCACAGGAGGCCGCATCACAGTTTTCCAGACATGTTTACCGAATGTTGGGCCTGGAGCGTTACAACCAAGGTTTGTAAGCTTTTAACATACATTTTCTCAAACATGCTTAGAAATGTGAGTATTATTTTGACAACCTTCTTCGAGATAAATCGACATTGCTGTACTGGCCATATACATGCGAGCAGCGGCCGGCAAAAGTTCATATCTGTCGTGTTTAGCAGCCAAATAAATTACAAAGTAAACTTATATCTGTCGTGTAATTTAAAAATGGAACGATCTTTTACTCCGAAACATGGCAACCAAGGAGGTAACTTATCAAAGGTTTTATTTAAATTTCGAACTGGCTTGCAAATAGAAAGCCGTTTATTGAAAAAAAAAAAACAAATGAACATTTTAACGCGGGCAAAATTATTGTTACTCGTTGTTAGTCATTGATTTTGAAAAGTAATAATTGTATTTGACAAAATCAGATCTAGGTAATACTTCGTTTTAATTTCCGCGCATTATTTGAGAAAAGTACTATACAAGCCTTGGCCACAACTAGGCATTGATGGACTTACGTATGTGTGCCTCGGCCCACATTTATACGTTCGTCCATCAAAGCCTCTTTTGCTGGCCACTGCAGTAATGTACTATTATTATCGCAATAAAAGTTACTATGAAATACATACGCTGACAGTCGTGGTAGCTATGGTCATAAATTATAGGCGTGAGATTACTCCACCCTTAGTTAGATTTAGTACCTGACTAACTTAGTCAGGTACTAAATATTCAGTTCTTAGCATGTTGATGACATACACAATCTCTTCCTTGTTAAATACCTTGCCGGGCTACTATTTATTTGATATTATTGTCAATTATACTCTGATTTTTAATATCGTAGACTAAACTGACATTTGGGGGGTTGTCACTTTATCGTTACATAAAAATAGTGTCGTATCCTGACTATCCTGAGTAATCGAAAGTTGATCGAAAATAGAACTATTTCACGGCAAAATAAAATACATTTTGTAGGGGATCCCTGCACTTAGTGATGATACCGGGGCGATTCTATGGGGATGATGATGAAATAAAACCGACCACCGCGAATGTCCGTTGAACACTGATTTATTGATTTAATGTACTTACACAAATTAACTTAGTGATAGGTACGAAATGCTGAGTGCACAGAATGCACGGCGCGTGAGTATGAAAAATAATGTGCGGTTCCGTACATCCTGCCCGCAATCAGACAACTGATATGATTGATTAACAGAAAATTAAATTAAGAGACAAGTAAAATAGTAAAATAAAATGATATAGATTGCTAATGATACAAATGTGAAAATACTAACTAAACGACTATTCTACGGTACACATGGGCGAGGTAGCCCTGTCTACACCACTGATTGTGAACACTTCACTACACTTTTGCACTGATGATCCACGCGATGCCGGTGCGACCGCCACAGGCCCCACCCCGAGAGCCTCTTGGCCCTGGGGGGCCGGCGACGCTGATGCCCTGCCCGTACTTCGTTGGCTTTTGATGAGGTACACGACGACGCCACCCAAGATGATGACCGAAGCTACACTGATGTACAACACAGTGTAGTGATGAATGTCGTGAATGCTCAGATCTGTAGATGACTGTTCCTTAACCTCGTCAATCTGAGCCCTTAATTTATTCCAAATGAGATGATGATCTTCAGCTTCACTGAATTTCTCTGGCGCAGACGTTTTCATGATTTTGTTTAGTACGGACACCTCTGGGACTTCGATGTGATGATGAATATTCACGTGATTGATGAAATTGTTATGGGCATAGATACTGAAGGTCTCTCCTTTCAATGTGCAACCTTGACCTAGGGTAATAATCCCGTTGCCGACAAGGTTCACCATTGTGATTCCGTTGGCGCAAATAATGCGAGTTTGGCATTCCGAGCAACATGTGTACAACCAGCTGTTCGGCCTATGTAATTTGATCCATTGCTCGTCACATGATGATTTTACGGAGTGGCATAGTTGCTTTTTATTGAATAATTTGATTTCGCAAATTGATTGTTTCATGTTTAGATTGTAGATGGGCATGTTTAATGAACATAACAAGATATCGTTAGGGACATGAGTACATGATTGAAGGTCTGCTTCTGATAGGAGAAATGCTGTATCCTTGCGCAAATTGTAGGCTATGAGCGGTACTGATGGAATGAGATGATAATATTGTTGTCCTCTCTTTTGCGAAATTTAAGTTTACCATTCAGTCGACTGGAGATAGTGCTCAGCTGATACGATAACTGCTCCGGTGACAGCAAATGGCTGTCAATGCGCCCGTGTGAAATATCTGTTACGGTTCCGATTAGCGTTTGCTGAATCCAACGAATATTTGTGAGAATTATTGATGCTGCTAGTGCCGATGAGGTAATGTAAAGACTATCTTCGTTTGCGAGACGTACCTTATTCACCTCAGATGATATATGTTGTAGATGTTGCTTGATAAATGAAAATTGTTTATTCATGATATCCTCGTTACGGCGTACGATGTTGAACTCAGATTCTAAGATGCTTGTTTGATTTTTTATAAGTTTCTGTAGATGTGCTTCGTTATGACTGATCTGTTCGATGTCACCCTTATATTTTTCAGCAAACCTTTCGTCTAGTACACCGAATAACGAGTTGGCAATATAACCCACGCCGTCCACTAGGCCTCTCTTTAGCCTCTTTGGACTTTGATATTTAAGTAACATATCATAATGTTCAATGTCACTTATTTCGTGCTCTAATTGATGAATGATACTCTGATATTGTTTATTTGCCTGAGTTATGCATAATGACTTGATATGATTGACGTAACTCTTGATCTCGGCTAACCCTTTCCAGTATGTCGTCATATTGTAGTAGACAACTAGACGCCATTCGTCCTGGATGTACTGAAGATTGGATATTCTATCGAAGTAAATAGCTTGATTCTGATCTAATGACGTCAGATTATACGATTCTTGATTGGGTATATTTTCCGCTGAAGTCGATGATAATAACATGAAAAATAGTAATATGAAGCTAGTGAATAGATTCTTCAATGAAACGTTGTTGCGAGGAAGTCGCTTTCTCTTGCTTCGCTCATCTGATTTGTTTTGATGGTTGACTTTTTCATCCTGACTTGTATCCTCGTTTACTGGTAACAACACAAGTCTGGTGACTGGACGTTGAATGATATTATTTTTGGTTTTTAAGCTGACTACCCTTACATAGCCATCTCTCCCAGGATGAACTGCTTGAATACGTCCTAGCGCCCACTTGCCGGGTGGCAAGTTTTCGTCCTTGATAAGAACGACATCGTCCACTTCGAAGTTCCTACTTGGCTTACGCCATTTTGATCTAGCCTGCAGTTGCTGTAAATATTCGCTTGACCACCTTTTCCAAAGGTGTTTGTTCATTGATTGAATGAGTTGCCACCTAGTTGACTGGTTTATGTGATCTGGATCAGTCTGTGGTCTAGATAGAAGCGGGCCGCCGATCAAGAAATGACCTGGCGTAAGAACGTCGTCTTCAGGGCTCTCTGTCAACTGACAGAGGGGCCTTGAGTTCAGACATGCCTCGATTTGAAATAGAAGTGTAGTAAATTCCTCGTAAGTGAGTTTCTGATCTCCGATGATGCGTTTCAGATGATATTTGAGGCTTTTCACCGCAGCCTCCCAAAGACCGCCTGCACTTGGCCATGCAGGAGCGTTGAAGTGCCACTTTATGTTCATGTCATTGATGTTATTGAAGAAATCGGTGTTGATTGTGGCTATGATGTCTTGATATTCCTTCTTTATGATACGGTTGGCACCTACGAAATTTGTGCCATTATCACTGTAAACGTGACTTGGTGTTCCACGACGGGCCGAAAACCTACGAAAGGCTGCTAGAAATGATGGAGTACTGAGATCAGAAACTAGCTCCAGATGAACAGCCTTGGTAGACAAACAAACAAACACAGCAATATAGCCCTTAACGGTTTTGATTCCACGTCCCTTATTAGCCTTCAGCTCGACGTGTCCGGTAAAATCGACACCGGTGTGAGAGAAAGGTCGTGACGGGGTGACTCGTGGTTGTGGAAGATCGGCCATGATTTGATGATATTGCGTTTGAGCAAAGCGCTGACACTTAACGCATGATCTCAACTTCCTTTTGACGGTACGGATTCCACGGATGATCCAATACCTGTCTCTGATGTATGAAAGTGTCAGTCGCGGGCCTCCGTGCAATGTGGTAATATGAGCCTGATCAATGATTAAATCTGTGAGACGACTGTGGCTTGATAATATGATAGGGTGCTTTGATGAGTCGTTGATGCGTGCGTTTTTCAGTCGTCCACCTACTCTAAGGAGACCGTGTTCATCTATGAATGGATTAAGACATGATATTTTGCTTCTTGGATGCACATGCCCCTTTTGATTGATAAACAATATATCTTCATGAAATTGTTTTAGTTGGTCATCCTTGATAATGATATTCAATGCATTGTTCATTTCTGATGACGTTAAAACATCTGATTTTGATGTGCGTTTACCTCGTGATTGCGTTATGAAACGCGAGACCCAAGCGACGATTCTCAGAATGCGAGTTAAGGAACTGTAGTTCTGTAGTAACTCGTGTATCAATGAAATATGATTTTGATATAAAGCCGTGTTTACACTAGGCTTCTTGGTTTCCAAATCTGGTGATTGATATGAGGTGGTAGGGAGGGTGCTTTGTTCGAAATTGGTTATCCATTTCGGACCCTGCCACCACAGCGGATGGCTTGAAAGCTTCCGTGACGTCAGACCCCGAGTAGCGCAATCTGCTGCATTCTCTTCGGACCTCACATGATGCCAACTTGAGGGTGGAATGATAATAGTGATTTTGTTGATTCTGTTAGCTACGAATTGTTTCCATTTCTTCACGTCGCCTTGGATCCACCCTAGAACTATCATCGAGTCTGTCCAGGCGTAAATCTCCACATCTTGATTTGATAATGATTCCATGACTTTCTTGATAAGTTGAGATAGTAGTAGCGCACCACATAACTCTAGTCGTGGTAATGATACCTTTTTTGCTAGTGGTGCTAACTTTGTTTTTGCTACAGCGAGCGTTGATGTGCGATCACCCTTATTGTCCTTAGCTACTACATACACAACACATGCGTATGCTTTGTCGGATGCGTCACAAAATCCATGGATTTGATATGATTGGTTTGTGTTGCCGAGATAACGTGGAATGATAAATTGATCTATGGTGTTGAAATCATTCTTGATCTGAATCCAGTCATCTTGAATCGGTTGCGGAACTTCTTCGTCCCATGATAAATGTGATGACCATGCATTTTGAAAAAGCAGTTTTGCTCTGATTGATAATGGGGACAGCCAGCCTATGGGGTCAAATATCTTTGAAATTTCCGAAAGTAGCTGTCTCTTTGTGACGCGTTTATCGTGATAATCCAATTGATTTTGAAAGGTGAAGCTATCCGTTGATGAGTTCCATCTTAATCCAAGTGTTTTTCTTGTTTCCGAGCACTTGAAGTTTAATGGGTTGTTGAGTTGATCTGGTGATAGATCTACCAGGAGGTCCGGTACGTTACTGGACCATTTCCGGAGGTTCATACCAGCTCCCTTCAGCGTCTCAATGAGTTGATGCTGAAGCTCCTTCGCTTGTTGAATGGTATTTGCTCCACTAAATAGATCGTCCATATAAAATGATTGACTCAGGGCTGACGAAGCTAGAGGATACTTGTCGGCATCGTCTATTGCCAGCTGTTTTAACGTTCGCATCGCTAAGTATGGAGCGGCCTTAGTACCGTATGTTACGGTAGTAAGATGATATTCGTTAAGTATTTCTTGAGATGATTGCCGCCAAATGATTGATTGAAGATGACGATCGGATTGCCTGATAATGATTTGGCGAAACATTTTCTCTATGTCTGCCGTGATAACGTAACTGTACGTTCTCCAGGTTGAGATGAGTGTCATGAGGTCTTTTTGTAGATTTGGTCCGCAGCACATGAGGTCATTTAGGCTTTTTCCTGATGTTGATTTTGCTGACGCATTGAAAACGACTCTAAGTTTTGTTGTTGTTGAGTCTAATTTCATTACGCCATGATGTGGTAAGAAGTAGGCACGTTTTGATTCATCGACATTATTAGCCGTACACATGTGACCCAGTTGTTGATATTCCGACATAAACGTTTTATAATTTTCTGCAAATGATTCGTTATTGCACATTTTTCTTTCCAACTGTTTGAATTGTGCGATAGCCTTAGATTTTGATGATCCAAGCTGATTTTCATATTCGGGTTTCATGGGTATGCCAACCTCGTATCTACCAGTATCCAAACGACGAGTAGCTTGCTGATAAAACTCTTCACAGTACTGCTCCTCACGGGTAAGGGGTGATGATGATGTTTCTACGTCCTCTATCTCCCAATATTTTGATAGTTCTGATAAGTCATTCGTTGCGATATGACAGTTAAATGTGCGAACATTGCCAGACAGGATCCAACCGAGTGCGGTCTGTTGCGCAATCGGAGCCTGCGCTGGTCCTTTGATGAGACCGTCCATGATGATTTGAGAATAGATACTCACATCCAAGAGAATATCTATTGGCTTAGACACGTTGTATTCTGGATCTGCTAATTGAAGATGCTGAATGTGAGGCCATGATTGTTTTTTGAATGGTGCACCAGGCAAGCAGTTAGCGACTTTAGGCAGAACCAGTGCTTCTGTAGTAAAATGATAGTCGCCGTAGATAGATTGACAGTCGATTGATACCCGTCCTTTGCTTTGTCTAGTACCAGCACCTATCCCTGATACTGATGCGTTGTATCGTTGACGCTGCAACCCTAATCGCTGAACAGCGTTTTCCGATATTAATGATATTTGTGATCCCTGGTCTAGAAGTGCCCTAAGGAACACGTAGCTGCCGTCGGAACACTTGACTTTGATTGACAGCGTGGTCAACAATAACTCTTCGTCCTCCCCTGCGACATGATTAACGTTAGGGTGGTTATTTGACGATTTTGATGATGAGACACAACACGCTTCATGGAGTATTGTGTGATGATCTCCTTGACAGGTTTTGCAACGTTTCGTTGAAGTGCATTGATTTCCGTCGTGACTGAATAAACAATTTCGACATATATTTGATTTCGTCACCAATTTCAATTGTACATCTGATGTCATTTTCATAAATTTTTGGCACGATAGCAAATTGCGAGCATGATTTGAATTGCATACAGTGCATTTCGATGTTTGCGTAATGATGGCCTGATAATTTTTGTTAGCGAAACCTTTATTATAGTTTTGCTTATTATGCGATTGATTTGGGTTCCTTTTGCTTGATGATGAGGGTTCCTTAGTAGTTTTAATGGGTTCAAGAGCAGTAAATTTACTCTCGAGATAAGACATTAATTCCTCCAGCTTTGGTAGTTCACGAGGATTCCTGCGTGCTTCTTTGTACCCAGCATATGTTTCTGGGTCCAGTTTTTTGCAGAGCAAGTGAACCAACAACGGATCCCATGTATTCGTATCAGCACCGAGATTGTGTATCGCGTGAATACATTCGGTTGAGGTATCGTATAAACCTTTGATGTCTAATGATGTTTGCCTTTGGATGTTGGGTTGATTAAGGAAGATTTCGATGTGATTGGTAAAAAGGAGTTGAGTATTATTGTACCGATGTAGTAAGATATCCCACGCTGCATCGTAGTTATCTGATGATATATGGAGATGATGAATAATACGCTCTGCCTCCCCCTTAAGTTTTCCCTTAAGATGCTGCATCTTCTGAGCTTTCGTGATCGAATTGTTGTTATGAATTGTCTCGGTGAACAAGTCATAAAATGTTGGCCATTGTGTGTAGTTCCCGCTAAATGACGGTATATCAATGTGCGGGGTTGATCTCTCTAAATGAGATGTTGAGGAGATTTTCTTATTCAGCTCTCTTTTGATGTTTTTGTAGACCAATTCATGATTGTTAAACTCCTCGTCGTATGATAAGTCACCTCCAGCTAGGATATGATCGATTTGCAAATGTTGCGTATCTATCATTGTCCACTTTACTTGGATGTTTTTGAGCTCATCCTCAAGTTCCCATTTGTCCGATATCTGATCAATCTTGATACCTTTGACCAGCCGAGTAAATGCCCTAAAGTTCGTGCGTTGCAGCGATATTAGTTCGTCTAACTTGCCATCAGGTTGAGTTGATTTGTTTGATTTGCCGTAAGACGAAATGAGATTCCGTACAAATTGATAATGATCTTTGCCCTTTTGATACGTGTTGTCGAGGAAATAGTCGACCGCCGCATCTTTATGCTCCGATATTTGCTTATGATTTTGTTCGAACTCTCCCCAGAGGTCGTCTATCGCGTCTAAACGTTTCCTGAGGTATTCCGTAGTTTTGCGAGAATCCGAGTCCTTGCTAAAGTTGACCTTGATGGTAGTAAAATTGGCGATGATTCCCGATTGACGGGCAATAAGATCTTCCATGATGTAGGTAGGTAAAAGGAACAGTCTTACTTGGAAATATGATGATCCACGTGATGACGATGCTGATTGCGGACGCTGAACCCTTGCGCCACCCGATGATGTGCTCCAGGGAGCCTGATGATGATGATGGTGATATCACGCCGTGATTTCCTTACCACGACCGTGCTGTTAACCTAAGCTCAAGTCAAGTGTAACTCAAGTATAGGATGAGAGAGTGAAAAAAAGAGTTTCTCACTGGTTTGATCACAGAACCACGTTCGCGAGAGATTGCCACTGAGCTGTGCGCGCGCTAGCTCAATGTACCGCGACAAGGTCCTGATGCTAATCTCGAAGGACCAAAATAAATGTAGGGGATCCCTGCACTTAGTGATGATACCGGGGCGATTCTATGGGGATGATGATGAAATAAAACCGACCACCGCGAATGTCCGTTGAACACTGATTTATTGATTTAATGTACTTACACAAATTAACTTAGTGATAGGTACGAAATGCTGAGTGCACAGAATGCACGGCGCGTGAGTATGAAAAATAATGTGCGGTTCCGTACACATTTGTTAACAAACCAGCGGCCCTATTTAGTTTAATTCATATTTCATTTTATCGATTGCATTTATTTTATTGTTGATATTATATTTAACACAATAAAAGTTTATGTACTATGTGTATGAATACTTATATATGAATATAATAGATATATTTAAATAGATTACGTTTATATTCAAAAAAACATTTATTTACACCATTTAGTAAAATTAAATTGAGGAATTGTGTCACATCAATTCGATGAATCACTTATGATCGAGTCTTACCTACAACACTACGCTCCGCGCTTGCAACAATTTAAAAAAAATAAGTTCATTGGCAGCTGTCAGTTTAGTCTACGAAATTAAAAATCATAAATATATATAATATACGTATATAAATATACGTACTAATAGGACAGTAAATACTATCTGATCTAAAATAAAACCTGATACAAGTCTAATTCCTTTTATATCCTCTCAGAGAGGACCCCAACGCGCGCTCGTCCAAGGAGGTGGCGCACCTGAACCCCGCCACCGACTTCTACAAGCGCCTGGCGCTGGACTGCAGCGGCGCACAGGTCGCGGTGGATCTGTTCCTGCTCAACTCGCAGTACGCTGACCTCGCGTCCTTGAGTAAGTTGTCTTTATGTTCTATGTTATGGATTTGGTTTCCGCACTAAGTCCTTCTAATGGACCATGGCGGCCGTTTGGTCGTTATTCCAACCAGCCCACCTCCCTCAAGAAGTTAATCAAAGCTCCTGGTTTGCTTAGAACATCTGTGTAAGATTGAGTGACCCGAGGGTTTGTGTTCTAATCGGGGTTACGCCAGTGCATTCAAAGAGTATGTGTGCAACAGATTCCTCAGTCTCCATGGACGCCCTGCACAAAGGGCTGTCCGTTATGCCTATTGTGTGGCAGTGTTTGTTTAGCAAGCAGTGTCCCATGATGGTCCCTGTCACCAGGCACAGGCCATTCCTGTTCAGGCGTTATAAACGTCTGGTTAGCCTACTATCCAAGGATGACATTGTCTCTATGTTATTAAAAGCCTAATAGTGCTAGGTTCCAATCAAAATTTTAAATTTCCTCTGTGACAATAAGGGACAAAGCACATTGAAACAAGCGAAGTGACGCGTCGGTCAAAAAAAGGGGTCATTCTGCTATAAACATTTTATCCACAACGTAAAGTTGAACCAAAGCAAGGCCTCAAATTCTAAAGGATATGCGCGCTTCTATTGTTGATCTTGATGAGAATATCCGGCGTTTATAGTGAAAATAGGAGTCAAAATGCTATGTACATTTTTATACTGACGCGTCGCTTCGCTTCGACGTTGTTTGAATATGGGTTGACTCTTAGGCCGGTATTCTAGATGCTCATGTACAGCTCAACTCAAACTGGCACCGGACAGTTATGATTGGTTGTCTTGTTTTTTTGACATTAACATGCTCGGAATACGGGCCTTAGTATCAAATTAACATACTTAAAAATACGGCAATTGCTCCTCTGATATTGCAGCATTATAGCTTACTAAAAAATTAAGTGAATCTTAAGTCGCGTATGACGCACCTCCAATCCACCTATCTTACTCATATTTTTTTTCTAAACTTGTAATAATAATAAAGCATTGCATCATCCTATTTATATTGTATTTGCATTGTACATATTTTTATTATTTTCCATCAAAAATGACGCTATGTCTTGGGAATGTAAATAGTACTTTTATTTATACAGTTGTATAAACTGTTCATTCAGGGATAATCATCTATTCAATTTAACACTTTATAATATTTTGTAAAATGAAAAAAAAAAAATGATTTTTAATTAAATGCAAAAGGAATTCATACATTTAAGATTTTTAAAAATTTTGTCCCCTAGTAGAAATTTATTCTTGTATCGTGGGTACGTTTACAAACATATAAACTCACAAACACAACGCACAGAGCCGGAACAACTATCTGTAGGTCATACAAATATTTGTTCCGTGCGGGAAAAAAAAAAAAGAACAAATTATATGGTTCGTAGATAGACAATTTTTTTTTTGTCTTTAGGCTCGCGTTTGACCACTATCTCACCTGATGGTAAGCGATGATGTGGTCGACGGTGAAGCATGCTTGCCTAGAAAAACCCATTCACTCATGACTTAAATGTTTTGAAAAAGGGTTTTTTTTTGCGATGTCAATGGCTAACTTTATGCTTTGGTTTTTTGCTCTAATCACTATCACTACATATTATAAAACAAAGTCCCCGTCCCGTGTTGTACGTGATGAACTCTAAAACTACTAAACGGATTCTCATGCGGTTTTCACCAATAGAAGGAGTGAGAAACGAGGTAGGTTTTTGTGTATAATTTGTCACGGGCGAAGCCGGGGCGGGTCGCTAGTATAAAATATAAGCTTATTCTCATATTCAGTTAGAACTGGTATATATATCTAATCCACAAGCACGCGTTGTATGTAGCGCGCTTATGTCAGTGAAACAATGTTTAAATTGGAATGATTGCCGCGATTTTCTGATTGTGTGCTGACATTATGATTTCTTCACTAAGTTCAGCACAGGCTTTCTCCAGTTTCATGTTATGATGAAACCTATAGTGGTTGTGCTTAAAAAAAAAAAGATATTTCATTTAATTTAATTTGCAGTTCAATTTTCCAATATTAATTTCCCTTATATTTGTGTTACAGGCGGCATGAGCAAGTTCAGCGCAGGCACCGTGTACCACATCCCGCTGTACCGCTCGACGCGCGCGTGGCACGCCGAGCAGCTCACGCGCATGCTCACGCGCTACCTCACGCGCAAGATCGGCTTCGAAGCTGTCATGAGAGTGCGCTGCACTAGGTAAATAGGCTCTTAGTTTTATTTAAACCAATCCTAACGACATGAAAATAATATTCTGAATCTGCGCTTGCGCATACCACACAAATAAAGTCACTGATAAAGATTCTAACACTGACGGGCAACCTGTTCAGCACACAGTTTGGCGCGTAAACAATTTGCACTGACGGGCAACCTATTTAGGACACGGTTTGGCACGTACACAATTTGCACTGACGGGCAACCTATTTAGGACACGGTTTGGCACGTACACAGTTTGGTATGATACAGAGTCCTTTGTGTCGCGCTGGCCTCGTCCTAGTTTGAATTTCAATTATACTCCATTTGCGATAACATTAGACATGTAAATAAACCCATTTTACAGCCCGTTCGACCGATTTTGACTTCTATTGCGTTGGTGATACGACAAACGGTAACTGTAGTAAACAGTTGGTTTTGGTAACAGGTTTATACTTTTTATGTCATCTTTATGCTTACGGGATAAACCTCAAAATCGGTTGAACGGACTGTAAAAAGAGATGTAAAAATTTCTAATGTTATTTCAAATGAAGTATAAGACTTATACTTAGTTGTTATAACTAATATAATGATTATCACTTTGATCTGCATTGTATTGTATATATAATCAAACGACCTGCATTTTAGCGACATAAAAACTTAAGACTGTTTTCAAGCTTTAAATAATTTTGAATTCCACCGTAAAACAGACATCGTAAACGAACAGTGGGCGAAGTCGGGTTGCCGACTTCGCCCACTGCTGAGCTTGGGCCATTCTTTTCTTGTGCCAATCCCCCCAAAGCAGACATATATACTCCTCCTCCTGCTCGCGTCGTGTTTCTCATTAGTGAGGGTCGTGATTCCTGTCGTCGTGGCAACAACTTTTCCTTCACTAATTTGCGCCATCTATGCCTGTCTTTTGCGTCGTAGAGAGCATCGTGCAGTTTGGTGTTCTGTCTGTCCATCTTATTGGACTGCGACCTCTAGGACGTTTCCCTTTAATCTTGCCAGTAACCATCAGTGTTCTAGGTTGTGTCCATCCTTTCTTTTCTGGCGATGTGACCAAAGAACTCTAATATCCCACGAAGGCATATATACTAATAAAACGTTATTGTTATTTACAGAGGCATAGCAATCCATACGTTCCACGGCAACTTCTTCGTGCGCTCCACCGACTTACTCTCCCTACCCAACGTGTCGCCGGACGCAGGCTTCGGCATGCAGCTCACCATCGAGGAGTCTCTGTCAGACCTGCAGCAAGTGTGCTTCCAAGCGGCGCTGCTTTATACTAGCAGTAAAGGTGAGCATTAAACTAGCCCAACATGATCTGTCCAACATGATCTACCCAACGTGTCGCCGGACGCAGGCTTCGGCATGCAGCTCACCATCGAGGAGTCTCTGTCAGACCTGCAGCAAGTGTGCTTCCAAGCGGCGCTGCTTTATACTAGCAGTAAAGGTGAGCATTAAACTAGCCCAACATGATCTGTCCAACATGATCTACCCAACGTGTCGCCGGACGCAGGCTTCGGCATGCAGCTCACCATCGAGGAGTCTCTGTCAGACCTGCAGCAAGTGTGCTTCCAAGCGGCGCTGCTTTATACTAGCAGTAAAGGTGAGCATTAAACTAGCCCAACATGATCTGTCCAACATGATCTACCCAACGTGTCGCCGGACGCAGGCTTCGGCATGCAGCTCACCATCGAGGAGTCTCTGTCAGACCTGCAGCAAGTGTGCTTCCAAGCGGCGCTGCTTTATACTAGCAGTAAAGGTGAGCATTAAACTAGCCCAACATGATCTGTCCAACATGATCTACCCAACGTGTCGCCGGACGCAGGCTTCGGCATGCAGCTCACCATCGAGGAGTCTCTGTCAGACCTGCAGCAAGTGTGCTTCCAAGCGGCGCTGCTTTATACTAGCAGTAAAGGTGAGCATTAAACTAGCCCAACATGATCTGTCCAACATGATCTACCCAACGTGTCGCCGGACGCAGGCTTCGGCATGCAGCTCACCATCGAGGAGTCTCTGTCAGACCTGCAGCAAGTGTGCTTCCAAGCGGCGCTGCTTTATACTAGCAGTAAAGGTGAGCATTAAACTAGCCCAACATGATCTGTCCAACATGATCTACCCAACGTGTCGCCGGACGCAGGCTTCGGCATGCAGCTCACCATCGAGGAGTCTCTGTCAGACCTGCAGCAAGTGTGCTTCCAAGCGGCGCTGCTTTATACTAGCAGTAAAGGTGAGCATTAAACTAGCCCAACATGATCTGTCCAACATGATCTACCCAACGTGTCGCCGGACGCAGGCTTCGGCATGCAGCTCACCATCGAGGAGTCTCTGTCAGACCTGCAGCAAGTGTGCTTCCAAGCGGCGCTGCTTTATACTAGCAGTAAAGGTGAGCATTAAACTAGCCCAACATGATCTGTCCAACATGATCTACCCAACGTGTCGCCGGACGCAGGCTTCGGCATGCAGCTCACCATCGAGGAGTCTCTGTCAGACCTGCAGCAAGTGTGCTTCCAAGCGGCGCTGCTTTATACTAGCAGTAAAGGTGAGCATTAAACTAGCCCAACATGATCTGTCCAACATGATCTACCCAACGTGTCGCCGGACGCAGGCTTCGGCATGCAGCTCACCATCGAGGAGTCTCTGTCAGACCTGCAGCAAGTGTGCTTCCAAGCGGCGCTGCTTTATACTAGCAGTAAAGGTGAGCATTAAACTAGCCCAACATGATCTGTCCAACATGATCTACCCAACGTGTCGCCGGACGCAGGCTTCGGCATGCAGCTCACCATCGAGGAGTCTCTGTCAGACCTGCAGCAAGTGTGCTTCCAAGCGGCGCTGCTTTATACTAGCAGTAAAGGTGAGCATTAAACTAGCCCAACATGATCTGTCCAACATGATCTACCCAACGTGTCGCCGGACGCAGGCTTCGGCATGCAGCTCACCATCGAGGAGTCTCTGTCAGACCTGCAGCAAGTGTGCTTCCAAGCGGCGCTGCTTTATACTAGCAGTAAAGGTGAGCATTAAACTAGCCCAACATGATCTGTCCAACATGATCTACCCAACGTGTCGCCGGACGCAGGCTTCGGCATGCAGCTCACCATCGAGGAGTCTCTGTCAGACCTGCAGCAAGTGTGCTTCCAAGCGGCGCTGCTTTATACTAGCAGTAAAGGTGAGCATTAAACTAGCCTAACATGATCGGTCCAACATGATCTACCCAACGTGTCGCCGGACGCAGGCTTCGGCATGCAGCTCACCATCGAGGAGTCTCTGTCAGACCTGCAGCAAGTGTGCTTCCAAGCGGCGCTGCTTTATACTAGCAGTAAAGGTGAGCATTAAACTAGCCCAACATGATCTGTCCAACATGATCTACCCAACGTGTCGCCGGACGCAGGCTTCGGCATGCAGCTCACCATCGAGGAGTCTCTGTCAGACCTGCAGCAAGTGTGCTTCCAAGCGGCGCTGCTTTATACTAGCAGTAAAGGTGAGCATTAAACAATGCCCAACATGATCTGACGCTCAGTATCGCCTGAGCACACTTAAAGAATAAAACTAGTCCAACATGATCTGGCGCTCAGTATCGCCTGAGCACACTTAAAGAATAAAACTAGCCCAACATGATCTGGCGCTCAGTATCGCCTGAGCACACTTAAAGAATAAAACTAGTCCAACATGATCTGGCGCTCAGTATCGCCTGAGCACACTTAAAGAATAAAACTAGTCCAACATGATCTGGCGCTCAGTATCGCCTGAGCACACTTAAAGAATAAAACTAGTCCAACATGATCTGGCGCTCAGTATCGCCTGAGCACACTTAAAGAATAAAACTATCCCAACATGATCTGGCGCTCAGTATCGCCTGAGCACACTTAAATAATAAAACTAGTCCAACATGATCTGGCGCTCAGTATCGCCTGAGCACACTTAAAGAATAAAACTAGTCCAACATGATCTGGCACTCAGTATCGCCTGAGCACACTTAAAGAATAAAACTAGTCCAACATGATCTGGCGCTCAGTATCGCCTGAGCACTTAAAGAATAAAACTAGTCCAACATGATCTGGCGCTCAGTATCGCCTGAGCACACTTAAAGAATAAAACTAGTCCAACATGATCTGGCACTCAGTATCGCCTGAGCACACTTAAAGAATAAAACTAGTCCAACATGATCTGGCACTCAGTATCGCCTGAGCACACTTAAAGAATAAAACTAGTCCAACATGATCTGGCGCTCAGTATCGCCTGAGCACACTTAAAGAATAAAACTAGTCCAACATGATCTGGCGCTCAGTATCGCCTGAGCACACTTAAAGAATAAAACTAGTCCAACATGATCTGGCGCTCAGTATCGCCTGAGCACACTTAAAGAATAAAACTAGTCCAACATGATCTGGCGCTCAGTATCGCCTGAGCACACTTAAAGAATAAAACTAGTCCAACATGATCTGGCGCTCAGTATCGCCTGAGCACACTTAAAGAATAAAACTAGTCCAACATGATCTGGCGCTCAGTATCGCCTGAGCACACTTAAAGAATAAAACTAGTCCAACATGATCTGGCGCTCAGTATCGCCTGAGCACACTTAAAGAATAAAACTAGTCCAACATGATCTGGCGCTCAGTATCGCCTGAGCACACTTAAAGAATAAAACTAGTCCAACATGATCTGGCGCTCAGTATCGCCTGAGCACACTTAAAGAATAAAACTAGTCCAACATGATCTGGCGCTCAGTATCGCCTGAGCACACTTAAAGAATAAAACTAGTCCAACATGATCTGGCGCTCAGTATCGCCTGAGCACACTTAAAGGCTAACCCGCCGCCGTCGTTCCGATAGAACAACTGTAGGTACCAGTAATTTACATTGGGCGAATTCCTATCTGACTTTCACAATTTAGTTACTGGATAACACGATACCCATTGCTAAAACTGGTAGTCAGACTTCTGGGATTCTGACTAGCAGTCCGTCACGACTGTTAGGTCGTTTGTTCACGAGGCACCGCACGACACGATTTGCGGTCACTATATTTAACACACGATACACCTCAGACGGTCTGTCGTCCGTACGTTTGTTCACTAGACACGATTCTGCAACGACAATGCAGGGCACTTGTATTGTTTTATAAGCGCGTGAACCGTGCGATGCGGTGTGTCGTGTCGTCAACAAGCTCATACTTGTTTTGCAAAAAAGTCGCGACGACATAGCGGCATCGAAGACATAGCCGGAAAACAGTTTGTAAATCGGATCGCGTGCAATGAACAAACGGTCCATACAAATATATGGAGCTTAGAATCGTGACCATATTTTGTCGTGTCGCGTCGTGAACAAACGGTCCAGTGTCGGCTGCCAAGCTGGGGCCAACGATATTAGCACTGAGTTTTTGAAATTGTCTAGCTAGAAGTCAATGTTTATAGAATGTATCTATATAAATGTATATAACTATCATTTATCATCACATATTCAATGTTTTAGGTGAAAGAAGAATACGTGTCCACACGCTGGCGTTGCCGACAGCTAGTAATTTAACAGACGTGCTGCACTCCGCCGACACACAATGTATTATAGGACTACTAAGTAAAATGGGTGAGTACTATTATACTTTTTATGCAGTAAAAGGGGTTACCAGATACATAAAGAAAGTTATATATGTACATGATGCAAGTTCTTGAATGCAAGCAAGTTTTTTTGCAAGTTTATTTTGCAAATGGAATGTCAATGACTGATGTTGATGTGTATTCAATGTTGTTTTTAGACAACTTTCTTTACTTGTGTTGAGGGTTCCATATCCAAAGGTTAAAACAACACATACACAACAGAATAAAATAAATATTTTAGTGGGGCTCCCATGAAACAAACGTGATTTCTTTGCCGTTTTTTGCGATAATGGAACCCTTCATGCGCGAGTCTGACTCGCACTTGGCTGGTTTTTTTTATTTTATTTTATGTATTGGCCAGCGTTTCACCATCATGTCAACTGGTGATGATGATGACGAAACGATGATGTGGTTGCACGCTTGACTGTTAATAACATACTCACTTGTCTTAAAGACACCCAGGTTGTAGCCATAATAAAACACACATCGCTCACAACAGTGAAGAAAAAACATCGTGAGGAAACCTGGACTTATAGTGAGTTTATTATAATATTGTGCTTCATTGGTGTAACTGCTGCAAGGCGTTCCAGTGCGAGGAAAAACTAATAAATCAACACTGACTCCGGCACGGAATTTCTCTCTTCAGTTTTACACAAAACGAAAGTATTTTCAAAATTTGGCAGCATTCCCTGTTACATAAAGTGCACGTTAGCAGCATCAGAGGGCTGCACTCTAATCTCGTAACAATCCATCATCATCTGGAGTCTGATTGACCTTTATTCCTCCTTTCGGAGACGCAAATCGGAGGTCCGTCAGACGTTTCGTACCCAGGGTTTACCCTGGAGCACAACTTCAAACCACGCGCGGGTGTATGCATGTACGCCCGGGATGACCTTGGCTATTGGCGTCTCCGTAACCTTGAGGACTCCAGGTTTTCAGTGCTATTGGCTATGGTGGACACAGGTCTGGACAAGATTATCTATGTGTCTACTGGTCACAGCGGTGATCAGGAGACAACCAGGCTCAAATAGTACTTTCGTGAGGCAGCTGACACGGCACAGCAACGGTACCCTTCCGCTCAATGAGTGTTTATGGGGGGTCTTTAATGCCCACCACCAGGAGTGGTGGAGTGGCTTCCCAAACCAGTTCACTGATCATGCTGGACGAGAGACGTGAAAGCTCATCGCTGGCCCACTCCGCTGAGGAAAAGACAAACTTGTTCGCCTCTCATTTTGCCGAATCGTAGCGTCTGAATCCTGGTGAAGCGCCATTCGCATCCATCCATGTGCGCCTGCCCTGTCTCCGAGCATGACACGCCTATTTCGCAATTCGTGCGAGACTGGTAAAGTGCCGAAAGCTTGAAAGCAAGCTAACGTACAGCCCATACCCTAGAAGAGCAGTCGAGCTGACCCAGCCAACTACAGACCCATCTCCAATGTGTACTTAATATTAATCGCCCAGTATCGTAAGCTTCTAGGTATGCCAATACCTAGAAGCTAACGATATCCTTAGTGACCGCCGAAATCGGCTTGTGATAGGCACAAAAGCCTTATTGGTAAGCTTCCTTCATGCGGTCGTCCCTGTGGTCTGTGTGATTGGATTGCAGACTTTCCGAGATATCGGTCCATTCGAGTGGTTATCAACGGCTGCTCGTTCCACCAATTGGATATTAATGCCGGAGTCCCTCAGAGGTCGGTACTCTCAGCAACATTATTCTAGTTGCACATAAACTATCTGCTAAAACCCGGCCTTTGGGTAGGCAGACGACAGCACTGTTGTTGAGAGTTACTTGTCCAATGTATGGGCTATAGGCCATGCATTGCATTGCATGCTATGGATCTCTCCGTAAGCCATGGTGGAGCGTTTGAACCTGTTCTTGAAGGCAGTCTCCGAATGGGGTGATGCCAACCTGGTCAGGATTGCTAAAACCCAAGCGTTTCTTTTTTCCGCTAAAAAGAGCCAATTTCACCCGGTTCTATTTTTGACCATCTTGAGCTTTTTGGCGTTACTTTGACATCTACTCTCAATTTTGGCCCATACATTGAGGCAAAGACTCAGTTGGCTGCCAAAAAGTTAGGGATCCTTGCGGAGGTCAGACGATACTTCACGCCAGAACAGCTGCTCATCTTATATCAAGCGATTGTTCGATCATGCCTGGAGTACTGTTCTCATCTCTGGGAGGGATCTGCCAAATACCAGCTTGATGCACTAGAGTCGATCGAAAAGCGGGCCAAGAAGCACATTGGCAATGGCCAAAGTCCAGAGCCTTAAACATCGACGCCGAATTGCCAGTTTGTCGGTTTTTTATCGGTTACATTTTGGGGAGTGTGCGATGGAATTGCTTGATCTAATTCTGCCTAGCACGTTTCATCATCGGACTACAAGACGTACGGCGATGCGCCATCGGTACATAGTGGACATCCCATACGCACTAAATGATTTGGGAATATTTTTATTATGCGTACAGCTAAAGAGTGGAATTCCCTGCCGGCATCTGTGTTTGCCAATAGCTACAACTTGGGGTATTTAAGTCAAGAGTGAATAGTTTACTTCTAGGCAAGCATGCTTTACCGTCGACCACATCATCACCGACAGGTGAGATAGTGGTCAAGCGCAAGCCTATCAATAATAAATATAAAATGTAACGATGGCGCTTACTATAAAATTGTGTTAATTTTACTTAAACCATTTTATCTTTACCCCACAGCGGTTGACCGTTGCATGTCAGCTTCAATGTCGGAAGCTCGCGAGGCAGTTATGAACGTGGCAGTAGACGCGCTGTCAGCCTTCCGCCTGTCACAGAACCTACCGGCCGGCTCTATGAGCTCGTCACTACACGCGCCCATGTCGCTCAGGCTACTGCCCATGTATCTACTCGCTCTACTCAAGAGGGTAAGTACATAGTTGTGTAAGATGTTAGTCGCTGTCAGCCTTCCGCCTGTCACAGAACCTACCGGCCGGCTCTATGAGCTCGTCACTACACGCGCCCATGTCGCTCAGGCTACTGCCCATGTATCTACTCGCTCTACTCAAGAGGGTAAGTACATAGTTGTGTAAGATGTTAGTCGCTGTCAGCCTTCCGCCTGTCACAGAACCTACCGGCCGGCTCTATGAGCTCGTCACTACACGCGCCCATGTCGCTCAGGCTACTGCCCATGTATCTACTCGCTCTACTCAAGAGGGTAAGTACATAGTTGTGTAAGATGTTAGTCGCTGTCAGCCTTCCGCCTGTCACAGAACCTACCGGCCGGCTCTATGAGCTCGTCACTACACGCGCCCATGTCGCTCAGGCTACTGCCCATGTATCTACTCGCTCTACTCAAGAGGGTAAGTACATAGTTGTGTAAGATGTTAGTCGCTGTCAGCCTTCCGCCTGTCACAGAACCTACCGGCCGGCTCTATGAGCTCGTCACTACACGCGCCCATGTCGCTCAGGCTACTGCCCATGTATCTACTCGCTCTACTCAAGAGGGTAAGTACATAGTTGTGTAAGATGTTAGTCGCTGTCAGCCTTCCGCCTGTCACAGAACCTACCGGCCGGCTCTATGAGCTCGTCACTACACGCGCCCATGTCGCTCAGGCTACTGCCCATGTATCTACTCGCTCTACTCAAGAGGGTAAGTACATAGTTGTGTAAGATGTTAGTCGCTGTCAGCCTTCCGCCTGTCACAGAACCTACCGGCCGGCTCTATGAGCTCGTCACTACACGCGCCCATGTCGCTCAGGCTACTGCCCATGTATCTACTCGCTCTACTCAAGAGGGTAAGTACATAGTTGTGTAAGATGTTAGTCGCTGTCAGCCTTCCGCCTGTCACAGAACCTACCGGCCGGCTCTATGAGCTCGTCACTACACGCGCCCATGTCGCTCAGGCTACTGCCCATGTATCTACTCGCTCTACTCAAGAGGGTAAGTACATAGTTGTGTAAGATGTTATAGCTGTCAGCCTTCCGCCTGTCACAGAACCTACCGGCCGGCTCTATGAGCTCGTCACTACACGCGCCCATGGCGCTCAGGCTACTGCCCATGTATCTACTCGCTCTACTCAAGAGGGTAAGTACATAGTTGTGTAAGATGTTAGTCGCTGTCAGCCTTCCGCCTGTCACAGAACCTACCGGCCGGCTCTATGAGCTCGTCACTACACGCGCCCATGTCGCTCAGGCTACTGCCCATGTATCTACTCGCTCTACTCAAGAGGGTAAGTACATAGTTGTGTAAGATGTTAGTCGCTGTCAGCCTTCCGCCTGTCACAGAACCTACCGGCCGGCTCTATGAGCTCGTCACTACACGCGCCCGTGTCGCTCAGGCTACTGCCCATGTATCTACTCGCTCTACTCAAGAGGGTAAGTACATAGTTGTGTAAGATGTTAGTCGCTGTCAGCCTTCCGCCTGTCACAGAACCTACCGGCCGGCTCTATGAGCTCGTCACTACACGCGCCCATGTCGCTCAGGCTACTGCCCATGTATCTACTCGCTCTACTCAAGAGGGTAAGTACATAGTTGTGTAAGATGTTAGTCGCTGTCAGCCTTCCGCCTGTCACAGAACCTACCGGCCGGCTCTATGAGCTCGTCACTACACGCGCCCATGTCGCTCAGGCTACTGCCCATGTATCTACTCGCTCTACTCAAGAGGGTAAGTACATAGTTGTGTAAGATGTTAGTCGCTGTCAGCCTTCCGCCTGTCACAGAACCTACCGGCCGGCTCTATGAGCTCGTCACTACACGCGCCCATGTCGCTCAGGCTACTGCCCATGTATCTACTCGCTCTACTCAAGAGGGTAAGTACATAGTTGTGTAAGATGTTAGTCGCTGTCAGCCTTCCGCCTGTCACAGAACCTACCGGCCGGCTCTATGAGCTCGTCACTACACGCGCCCATGTCGCTCAGGCTACTGCCCATGTATCTACTCGCTCTACTCAAGAGGGTAAGTACATAGTTGTGTAAGATGTTAGTCGCTGTCAGCCTTCCGCCTGTCACAGAACCTACCGGCCGGCTCTATGAGCTCGTCACTACACGCGCCCATGTCGCTCAGGCTACTGCCCATGTATCTACTCGCTCTACTCAAGAGGGTAAGTACATAGTTGTGTAAGATGTTAGTCGCTGTCAGCCTTCCGCCTGTCACAGAACCTACCGGCCGGCTCTATGAGCTCGTCACTACACGCGCCCATGTCGCTCAGGCTACTGCCCATGTATCTACTCGCTCTACTCAAGAGGGTAAGTACATAGTTGTGTAAGATGTTAGTCGCTGTCAGCCTTCCGCCTGTCACAGAACCTACCGGCCGGCTCTATGAGCTCGTCACTACACGCGCCCATGGCGCTCAGGCTACTGCCCATGTATCTACTCGCTCTACTCAAGAGGGTAAGTACATAGTTGTGTAAGATGTTAGTCGCTGTCAGCCTTCCGCCTGTCACAGAACCTACCGGCCGGCTCTATGAGCTCGTCACTACACGCGCCCATGTCGCTCAGGCTACTGCCCATGTATCTACTCGCTCTACTCAAGAGGGTAAGTACATAGTTGTGTAAGATGTTAGTCGCTGTCAGCCTTCCGCCTGTCACAGAACCTACCGGCCGGCTCTATGAGCTCGTCACTACACGCGCCCGTGTCGCTCAGGCTACTGCCCATGTATCTACTCGCTCTACTCAAGAGGGTAAGTACATAGTTGTGTAAGATGTTAGTCGCTGTCAGCCTTCCGCCTGTCACAGAACCTACCGGCCGGCTCTATGAGCTCGTCACTACACGCGCCCATGTCGCTCAGGCTACTGCCCATGTATCTACTCGCTCTACTCAAGAGGGTAAGTACATAGTTGTGTAAGATGTTAGTCGCTGTCAGCCTTCCGCCTGTCACAGAACCTACCGGCCGGCTCTATGAGCTCGTCACTACACGCGCCCATGTCGCTCAGGCTACTGCCCATGTATCTACTCGCTCTACTCAAGAGGGTAAGTACATAGTTGTGTAAGATGTTAGTCGCTGTCAGCCTTCCGCCTGTCACAGAACCTACCGGCCGGCTCTATGAGCTCGTCACTACACGCGCCCATGTCGCTCAGGCTACTGCCCATGTATCTACTCGCTCTACTCAAGAGGGTAAGTACATAGTTGTGTAAGATGTTAGTCGCTGTCAGCCTTCCGCCTGTCACAGAACCTACCGGCCGGCTCTATGAGCTCGTCACTACACGCGCCCATGTCGCTCAGGCTACTGCCCATGTATCTACTCGCTCTACTCAAGAGGGTAAGTACATAGTTGTGTAAGATGTTAGTCGCTGTCAGCCTTCCGCCTGTCACAGAACCTACCGGCCGGCTCTATGAGCTCGTCACTACACGCGCCCGTGTCGCTCAGGCTACTGCCCATGTATCTACTCGCTCTACTCAAGAGGGTAAGTACATAGTTGTGTAAGATGTTAGTCGCTGTCAGCCTTCCGCCTGTCACAGAACCTACCGGCCGGCTCTATGAGCTCGTCACTACACGCGCCCATGTCGCTCAGGCTACTGCCCATGTATCTACTCGCTCTACTCAAGAGGGTAAGTACATAGTTGTGTAAGATGTTAGTCGCTGTCAGCCTTCCGCCTGTCACAGAACCTACCGGTCGGCTCTATGAGCTCGTCACTACACGCGCCCATGTCGCTCAGGCTACTGCCCATGTATCTACTCGCTCTACTCAAGAGGGTAAGTACATAGTTGTGTAAGATGTTAGTCGCTGTCAGCCTTCCGCCTGTCACAGAACCTACCGGCCGGCTCTATGAGCTCGTCACTACACGCGCCCGTGTCGCTCAGGCTACTGCCCATGTATCTACTCGCTCTACTCAAGAGGGTAAGTACATAGTTGTGTAAGATGTTAGTCGCTGTCAGCCTTCCGCCTGTCACAGAACCTACCGGCCGGCTCTATGAGCTCGTCACTACACGCGCCCATGTCGCTCAGGCTACTGCCCATGTATCTACTCGCTTTACTCAAGAGGGTAAGTACATAGTTGTGTAAGATGTTAGTCGCTGTCAGCCTTCCGCCTGTCACAGAACCTACCGGCCGGCTCTATGAGCTCGTCACTACACGCGCCCATGTCGCTCAGGCTACTGCCCATGTATCTACTCGCTCTACTCAAGAGGGTAAGTACATAGTTGTGTAAGATGTTAGTCGCTGTCAGCCTTCCGCCTGTCACAGAACCTACCGGCCGGCTCTATGAGCTCGTCACTACACGCGCCCATGTCGCTCAGGCTACTGCCCATGTATCTACTCGCTCTACTCAAGAGGGTAAGTACATAGTTGTGTAAGATGTTAGTCGCTGTCAGCCTTCCGCCTGTCACAGAACCTACCGGCCGGCTCTATGAGCTCGTCACTACACGCGCCCGTGTCGCTCAGGCTACTGCCCATGTATCTACTCGCTCTACTCAAGAGGGTAAGTACATAGTTGTGTAAGATGTTAGTCGCTGTCAGCCTTCCGCCTGTCACAGAACCTACCGGCCGGCTCTATGAGCTCGTCACTACACGCGCCCATGTCGCTCAGGCTACTGCCCATGTATCTACTCGCTCTACTCAAGAGGGTAAGTACATAGTTGTGTAAGATGTTAGTCGCTGTCAGCCTTCCGCCTGTCACAGAACCTACCGGTCGGCTCTATGAGCTCGTCACTACACGCGCCCATGTCGCTCAGGCTACTGCCCATGTATCTACTCGCTCTACTCAAGAGGGTAAGTACATAGTTGTGTAAGATGTTAGTCGCTGTCAGCCTTCCGCCTGTCACAGAACCTACCGGCCGGCTCTATGAGCTCGTCACTACACGCGCCCGTGTCGCTCAGGCTACTGCCCATGTATCTACTCGCTCTACTCAAGAGGGTAAGTACATAGTTGTGTAAGATGTTAGTCGCTGTCAGCCTTCCGCCTGTCACAGAACCTACCGGCCGGCTCTATGAGCTCGTCACTACACGCGCCCATGTCGCTCAGGCTACTGCCCATGTATCTACTCGCTTTACTCAAGAGGGTAAGTACATAGTTGTGTAAGATGTTAGTCGCTGTCAGCCTTCCGCCTGTCACAGAACCTACCGGCCGGCTCTATGAGCTCGTCACTACACGCGCCCATGTCGCTCAGGCTACTGCCCATGTATCTACTCGCTCTACTCAAGAGGGTAAGTACATAGTTGTGTAAGATGTTAGTCGCTGTCAGCCTTCCGCCTGTCACAGAACCTACCGGCCGGCTCTATGAGCTCGTCACTACACGCGCCCATGTCGCTCAGGCTACTGCCCATGTATCTACTCGCTCTACTCAAGAGGGTAAGTACATAGTTGTGTAAGATGTTAGTCGCTGTCAGCCTTCCGCCTGTCACAGAACCTACCGGCCGGCTCTATGAGCTCGTCACTACACGCGCCCGTGTCGCTCAGGCTACTGCCCATGTATCTACTCGCTCTACTCAAGAGGGTAAGTACATAGTTGTGTAAGATGTTAGTCGCTGTCAGCCTTCCGCCTGTCACAGAACCTACCGGCCGGCTCTATGAGCTCGTCACTACACGCGCCCATGTCGCTCAGGCTACTGCCCATGTATCTACTCGCTCTACTCAAGAGGGTAAGTACATAGTTGTGTAAGATGTTAGTCGCTGTCAGCCTTCCGCCTGTCACAGAACCTACCGGTCGGCTCTATGAGCTCGTCACTACACGCGCCCATGTCGCTCAGGCTACTGCCCATGTATCTACTCGCTCTACTCAAGAGGGTAAGTACATAGTTGTGTAAGATGTTAGTCGCTGTCAGCCTTCCGCCTGTCACAGAACCTACCGGCCGGCTCTATGAGCTCGTCACTACACGCGCCCATGTCGCTCAGGCTACTGCCCATGTATCTACTCGCTCTACTCAAGAGGGTAAGTACATAGTTGTGTAAGATGTTAGTCGCTGTCAGCCTTCCGCCTGTCACAGAACCTACCGGCCGGCTCTATGAGCTCGTCACTACACGCGCCCATGTCGCTCAGGCTACTGCCCATGTATCTACTCGCTCTACTCAAGAGGGTAAGTACACAGTTGTGTAAGATGTTAGTCGCTGTCAGCCTTCCGCCTGTCACAGAACCTACCGGCCGGCTCTATGAGCTCGTCACTACACGCGCCCATGTCGCTCAGGCTACTGCCCATGTATCTACTCGCTCTACTCAAGAGGGTAAGTACACAGTTGTGTAAGATGTTAGTCGCTGTCAGCCTTCCGCCTGTCACAGAACCTACCGGCCGGCTCTATGAGCTCGTCACTACACGCGCCCATGTCGCTCAGGCTACTGCCCATGTATCTACTCGCTCTACTCAAGAGGGTAAGTACATAGTTGTGTAAGATGTTAGTCGCTGTCAGCCTTCCGCCTGTCACAGAACCTACCGGCCGGCTCTATGAGCTCGTCACTACACGCGCCCATGTCGCTCAGGCTACTGCCCATGTATCTACTCGCTCTACTCAAGAGGGTAAGTACATAGTTGTGTAAGATGTTAGTCGCTGTCAGCCTTCCGCCTGTCACAGAACCTACCGGCCGGCTCTATGAGCTCGTCACTACACGCGCCCATGTCGCTCAGGCTACTGCCCATGTATCTACTCGCTCTACTCAAGAGGGTAAGTACATAGTTGTGTAAGATGTTAGTCGCTGTCAGCCTTCCGCCTGTCACAGAACCTACCGGCCGGCTCTATGAGCTCGTCACTACACGCGCCCATGTCGCTCAGGCTACTGCCCATGTATCTACTCGCTCTACTCAAGAGGGTAAGTACATAGTTGTGTAAGATGTTAGTCGCTGTCAGCCTTCCGCCTGTCACAGAACCTACCGGCCGGCTCTATGAGCTCGTCACTACACGCGCCCATGTCGCTCAGGCTACTGCCCATGTATCTACTCGCTCTACTCAAGAGGGTAAGTACATAGTTGTGTAAGATGTTAGTCGCTGTCAGCCTTCCGCCTGTCACAGAACCTACCGGCCGGCTCTATGAGCTCGTCACTACACGCGCCCGTGTCGCTCAGGCTACTGCCCATGTATCTACTCGCTCTACTCAAGAGGGTAAGTACATAGTTGTGTAAGATGTTAGTCGCTGTCAGCCTTCCGCCTGTCACAGAACCTACCGGCCGGCTCTATGAGCTCGTCACTACACGCGCCCATGTCGCTCAGGCTAGTGCCCATGTATCTACTCGCTCTACTCAAGAGGGTAAGTACATAGTTGTGTAAGATGTTAGTCGCTGTCAGCCTTCCGCCTGTCACAGAACCTACCGGCCGGAAATGATCTGACGTCACACAAATTCTACATCGCGCAATCGAAGTTCTCCGTGCGATTAAAACATAACAACCAGCACCCGATAACAACCATTGGGCTGTTGCAGTGTTGCCCGGTCCAGACACAGCACCTGTCTAGTTGCTGGATCTTCCCTTTTCAGTGGAGGTTGCGAGACTTTAAACACTGTTTCGCATAGCCTTATATAAGAATATCAGGTTTTTGCACATATGTCAATAGTATCCATTAAAGCATTTTTTTTTTGTGATTAAATAATATTAATTTATTTTTCTATAAAAGCTTCTTTTAGCCTGATTTACATACATACATAAACTCTCGACTTTTCCCAATGGAGTAGGCACTAGGCAGAAACTACAGAACGCCACCTGCTAGATCCTTACATACTCCTTTTGCATCGTTTACGTTAATACATCTGGTACAGTAGTCGCAGTGGATCTCTGTGACGTCTCTGATGTTGGCTGCGAGACCCTGCGCAGTAGCTATTTTTGTGTCAATGTTTAAGTAGAAGATAGCATTGTATATCTGCCTCTTTCACTCGCTTACGTTTGTCGCATCGTCCTATCTCGCTTACTGTGTGCAGTATACTCGATGGCGAACTGTTTCTTGTGCAATGGTTCGCAGAGCCTACTTCAGAGATACAAAGATCCGCTGTAATACACGAATGCCAGCTATGAGTACTACATACCTGAATTAAACTTAATTCTTAATCCTCCCTTCACAGAAAGCCTTCCGCACGGGCACATCGACGCGCCTGGACGACCGCGTGGCAGACATGTGTACGCTGAAGACGGCGCCGCTCTCGCAGCTGCTGCGCGCCGTGTACCCCGACCTGTTCCCCGTGCACGCGCTGCGGGACTACCTGCCGCGGCACGACGAGGAGGACGAGCACGTGCCTGACCCGCCGCGGCTGCAGCTTACTGCCGAGAGGTATGGTAGCCTAGTCACGAGTTTCTGAAAGCATGACTAATAATAGTACATTGTTACCCTAGGGGTGAAAGTAACTTCTTACTCTTATACCTAGAACTAATGCCGTTGTTGAGACTAAAATTGGTTAGGTTAGACAAATGATATCAAGACAAATGATATCTGTAAGAGATTTGTTAACGTTTGTTTCATAATCATCTTGTTGGTCCTTCGTAAAAATTGCTGTGCTATCAACTGCAAACAGTATTAATTCCTGTTTTATGGATTTGGGTAAATCGTTTATGTAAATTACGAACAAAAGTGGCCCCAGTATGCTTCCCTGGGGCACTCCATAATGAATAACTCTGGGATTTGATTTATATGTTTGTTCATAATTTGTGCCATTTGTTATTCTAGTTATTTTTCTCACATGTAATCCGTTTGCTAAATGTGATCCAATTCCTCTTACCCCATATTTTTTCTAAACTTTTTTTTTAAATAATTTTATAGCTGTCAGTTGAAAACAATTCTCCCTAGGGCCACAAAATAGAAAGTATACAGAAGGACCACGCCCGCCATCCTCGAAACTTGACAGCTAAACTTGCCGAACTCACTAGGGTTGCTACAACAATATTTTCTTTTTCCACTACCTTGTCTATTATGTAACACATTGCCTAAGAATTTCGTTTCGAAATATGAACATTTAGACACAAGATTATAAAATAAAAATAAAAAAAATCAAAATTACATAACTGTTAAGTTACGAAATGACTTTTGTATGGCGTTTTGATATCTTTAAGTAACTGGCAGAATGATACTGAACCCTCTCAAAAAAGGCCGCGTTGTTTGTGTGTATATAGTCTGTGGTCTGAACGTTTCTAATAAATTGTTGTTGGAACTTATTTGTATAAGAAAGCTCATCAGGTAGTGGAAAAAGAATCGTTCGTGTCTCGCTTAAAAAGGCTTTATTTTAACACTCGCATTTAGCTTTCGAAATTGGCTACATCGCTCGTGTTAAAATCTCGACTTTTTATGCTCGACACGAAATGTACTATCTCGCTTCTTAAGCAGTCGGCTTTTTTGATTTTATTAACTTTTTTTATTTTGCTACAACTTTTATGTTATCTATTTTTTTTCGAATACTATTATATGTGGTATATATTTTTATGTTATTACTACTAAAAGTTTTTCTTTTTGATATCTCACCCGATGGGTATGGAAGAAATAAAAATTGGGAGCCCCACAATACGGCGTTCAAAATCCACCATGTTTGTTTTTTTAACTTCACTTATCCGAAAACACTTGGGCGGTCAAGACCTATCTAGAGTCTGTGCGGAAACAGAACAAGATTTGAGGGAGCAGCTGTGTTTAATTACCGTGTTTGTTAAGTTGACAACACTGTTACGTCATTATAGTTTGACTGTAACATCTTGATATTTTAAAACTATATTAGCAGATATTGTAGTTATAATTGGATAAAATAGTGATGCATCAAGATGTGGCATGATGGCCTGTCCTGGCAAGTACTCATTGACTAAAACATGGTTGGGCATATTACCATCCATGACCTTCAGACTATGTATTTTCTCCAGGTATTTATCCAGCCATTGTGGTATCGCCTCGGCTATCATGCCCTTATTGTGAAATATTCCGCCCCAGTTCTGCAATCTTCTGTTTGAGAGTTGAATCCATTTTGGTTTTGGTGCTGCGTAAATACTTGACAACCTTTTTTACTTGACCCTTTTCTTCAATTGGCGTAATAAACTCTGATAAGTAGTAGGCAGTCGCCGGAGTCGTAACGACTATGATCTTATAGTGTGTTTTTTGTAATATTATTAAAGTGTTTTAAAAAATCATAGACATAACTACGACATACTTTATAAACACAATACCGAAATTTAAAAATAGAATCTTATTATAACACTACTTTTTCTCTAACAAAATAATGTTTATACAATATTTTTTGAATTCATATTTGGAACATTACGTTGTAAGCGTATATAATAGTAGTTTATCTACACTCACAACGTAATGTTCCAAATATGAACTCAAAAACTATTATATAAACACGTACTTTATATTCGTGGATAGGTAAAATAAAATCATTACAGTGCACAATTTTCCTTCGATTTTCAAACAACTGCATCATAAAAAACTTTTTAATTGTTATAACACACTTTTACTTTTTAATTTATTGGAGCATATGGGCTCATTGACTTGATGTAGAAAAGTAGTATCATTGTCTATGGATGTGCACGCTAAAGTAAAGTAAAGTAAGTAAAGTAGTGTATGCAACGGCATATAATTAGGTATTAAAACACTCGCGTGATATTATTATCACATGAGGGAACCCACGCTCGTGTTTTAATAACCCCTATTATATGACCATTGCATAAACTACTATTATAACACAAGCAATTATCCGACTTCCAAAACAAAACACTACGAAGTGAAAAATAACTTTCTTTTCAGCAGTCGGTGTCTTTGGTACCTTTTTTTATTAGTTTTTGACACCGACTTCCGAAAACAATATAATTTTTCGCTTTGTATTGTTTTGTTTTGGAAGTCAGTTTTATTTTTCAGTATTTAAAAAAAAAACTCTTTTTAATTTTGGTACATTATATTACCATGAACATCACTTAGAGCCAGAGGGCTTCTCATTACAGGTCCTATAATAATTACAAGGTGTTAAAAATGAACTCTTAAGAAATTTGAGGAGTTCTTTAATATAATATAAAAAAATAACACGAAGAAAAATCACAAAAACAATACAACCCTTCTAGAGATATGCAATTATTTGCATTACGCGTAAATGATTGAATTTGCGTGTTGACACTTTACTCAGGTGGTCAACGACCCGCTTGTCGCTCACAGAGCGCATACGTGGGTACTGTTCGTAGGTTACATTTAAAATTTTCGATCTTTTTTACAATGATTAATAACACAAGTATTTCCAAAAAGTCTTTACCTTATTTACAAAAGGTGTTGAAAAGGTCAACCATCTTGTTCAATGCACACATTGTTTTACACTCTTCTTAATGTCTGTCATTTTTAATCATTTTGAATGCACTTATGTAATACATTCCCTGATGTAACACACTATCATGTCTATGTACTCGCAATCAGTGTAGGAAAACGGCATTCGGTTCGGTTTCGGTTCTTCTCCACAGGAAACGACCAACCCGAACCGTGCACCTTTTGTCGACGTTGACGTGCCCATGTAGGCCTAAGTGAAATATTTTTTTTTTGTACATCTGTCCAAAAAAAGCCAAAGGGTATAGGCGAATTAGCACCAAACACTGTATGGCGAAGAGGTGGAGCTAAGGGAGTTATGGGTTTGCGAGGTGGTCTACGGGGTACTCTAAAATTGAACTTACATACCAATTGTGGGCAGTCAATGGTGTTATTGAGCAGTTTATATGCGAATCTCAAATCCAAGAGCTGCCTTCGAGCTTCCAGGGTACTCATTTTGTAGCCTAGTTTATCAAGGTAGAGGAGATATTTAAATTGCCTTCCCTTTGAGTACCCTAGGTATCGGATAAACCTTTTTTGGACTCGTTCCATCCGCAACGAGTGGGTTGCTTAGTGAGGCCTCCATATTACACTGCAGTATTCCAGGATGCTTCTTATAAGGCTAAAGAACTAATTTAGTATGTGGGCGTTGAAATACCTTTCCATTACGAATGACAAATCCAAGCATACGTTGGGATCGACTGATTATGTTCTCAATATCTGGTACACATGTGAGTTTAGAGTCCAAGATAACTCCTAGATCTTGTACAATATCCACCTCGCATAAGTTCACTCCATTTATTTGGTACGCCGAATTCAGTATATTTACTTTCCTGGTGAATTTTATGTGGCTACATTTCGAACTATTCAACGAGATTTTATTATTATAACACCATGCAGACAATCGGTCGATATCTTCTTGCATTAGGTTTACATCCTGTTGAGACCTAATGGCTCTTGAAATTTGCAAGTCGTCTGCAAAAAGGAATATGCTAGTATTGTGAAAGCAAGATATCACGTCATTTATGTATATGATGAATAATACTGGGCCCAAATGAGAACCTTGAGGGACACCCGAGGCAATTGCATACCCGCCTGACCGGAACCCATTGACAACCACATAAAACTCCCGACCAGCCAGATAAGAACCAAACCACTTTAGAAGACTACCGGTGACGCCATACGTAGCTAGTTTTTTTAACAAGGAGTTCATGTGAAACCTTATCAAACGCCTTGCTAAAATCCGTATGAACAGCGTCAACCTGTACCCCCCCATCCATGGCTTCGCATGTTGCTTCAACAAAGGACACTAGATTTGTACTCGTGGATCTGTTCTTTACAAAGCCGTGCTGATGGTGGCTTAAGAACTTGGAAAAATAGCGCTGAATATGTGGACAAATCAACGACTCCAATATTTTACCAAAAATCGAAAGGATGGATATTAGTCGATAGTTCTTTACGTCATAAGGGTCTCCACTTTTGTAGACCGGTACTACCTTCGCCTGTTTCCACTCTTTAGGGAATTGACCAGATCGGATTGAGGCGTTATATATCTTCGCCAAAGGAACAGCCAGGTTAGGTGCACATTTGGCAATAAATAGTGGCGGTATATCATCTGGCCCTGCCCCCCCTTAGATGAAACATGAAACGGTAATTCCCCTTCATACATAGAAAACCAAGTACTTTCTTTATTTTTGTATAACGGTTTATTTAGGGATGTTGAGAGCCACAAAAAATAAGGATATATCGACGTTTTGGTGAATGCATTTGAAAAAGAGTACGTATTATAACGCATTAGTGAAAACCCGAACACATATCCGTACGCAAGTTCTATACGTAGTCTTTGATTGAGACTAACTGCATTTTGAGGATTAATCAAGGCGAGTTTACTCTCGTGCGAGTGGCTTTTCTTCGACTTTCTTTGGAGACTGAAAAAAAAAAAACCTTTTTTCATCAAGCCAGTATTAGATGGCACCGGATCCATTATTATTATTCCCTCTCACAGAGAGGAGGCCTGTGTCCCAGCAGTGGGAACATTAATAGGCTGATGATGTGTGTGATGTGATGTGGATCCATTAGAGGGATTTAGCATACAATACATTAGTAAACCTTTGTCTCATTCTCAGGATAAACTCAAACGGCGCATACCTCCTGGACGACGGCGAAAACATGATACTGTATGTGTGTCAAGGAGTCAGCCCCGCCTTCCTGTCGGAGATGTTCGGCCTCACCGCGTTCTCGCAGCTGCCGGACGAGCTGCGCGCGGTGCCGCGCCTGGACAGCGAGGGCAGCGCGCTGCTGCACGCCTTCATCGAGAAGCTCAACGATGATAGGCCGTATGCGTCCGACATACTTATATTGAGGTGAGTGTAGCTTGATTACTTCCTGTCGGAGATGTTCGGCCTGCAGTCTCGCAGCTGCCGGACGAGCTGCGCGCGGTGCCGCGCCTGGACAGCGAGGGCAGCGCGCTGCTGCACGCCTTCATCGAGAAGCTCAACGATGATAGGCCGTATGCGTCCGACATACTTATATTGAGGTGAGTGTAGCTTGATTACTTCCTGTCGGAGATGTTCGGCCTGCAGTCTCGCAGCTGCCGGACGAGCTGCGCGCTTGACCCTTACAATACAATGGTCTACTGAAAAGAAAATCAAATACTAGCCAGTTCCTATTTTTTCAAATATCTCGATGCTTCAATTATATTGTAGAAATAATGATATTTACTGTCGAATATTTTTAATTATTGTTGTACTAATTGCTGATCTTTTTAAATTATTGTATTCAACTGAACAATTTTGCATGCCGTAAGGTAAAAGTACCGGGACTGTCTACAGAAGTTACCATCTTATATGTATACCTACATTATTAGCAATAAATGATGATTCTGATTCTGATTCAGCGTCTTCAGAATATCATACTGAGAACAACAAGCAATGCTCATTGGTTCATCACAAATAATGAAATACATTAACAATAATTACAAATGACCACAGTGAAAGAAGAAATTCGATCGACTGCGGAGAACTACAAACAGCGACTGTCTCATTATCCAAATAAACTAGCGATCCAATTGATGAGCCAAAATTACTCCAACCGTCTCAAAAGGCATGATATAATGAAGCTGCACAAGAGATGGTAGCTATGTTGTAATGAAGAGTAGCTGTCTTCGTTGGAGGAAGCACTCTACAAGAACGTGAGAACACATCTGATTATAGTCTAGTCTGAAGACTGATGGCAGATATAAAACAAACAAAAAAAAAAGTTTCTGATCCCCAGCCAGTTGGTGTCCACAAACTAATTCTTTTAACCCTGCTGCATTAGTGCTATGTCAGATATACATACCTGCCTATTAGGTACGAACTACCTAAAATTTGGCCCTAAAACATTTTCTTTTATTTCACAGAGACAATTCCCCATCACGGACCATATTCACGGAGCGACTAGTGGAAGACCGCGTGGAGTCTGCCTTCTCCTACTACGAGTTCTTACAACATGTGAAAAACCAAGTGAAATGAGTGCCGTCTGACCGACAAGTGACTCTTACATGGGACCGCAGAGCCCGAGTGATCCGACGGACTACACACGTTAGCTAGCGCCGGCACCATGGCTAGCTGCCGGCCACGGCTAGCTGCCGGGCGCCGGACCACGGATGATACGACACTGCCCTACTAACGATAAGAATTCTTAGCACTTCTGGTTTTCGAGTTTTATGAAAACTGGTGTTAGTGGTAATGTAAAACAATTCGCACATAACCCAAAAAGATAATAATATATTTATTTCAAAATTAACGTGTGCGGCCCTTAAACGTGTATATTGGTTAGGTTTAGTTAGTTACCGATTGTATCCGCTCTCTCGATCAATGTCGAACAATAACTTAGAAGAGTATTAGTACGAGGCTATAAATTATATTTTTGTTGTAAAAACTGATAAATTATTTACATTTTTATGTAATAACAAATATCGAAAGAAATGCTTCCATGCTTCTAAATTGTAAAGAGGTTAAGGATTACTTGTAAGTTGTTTAGGTAGCAGACAGCATTTGAATTGTGAAGACGGGTTCAAGAGTCGTTCGTGTGTACGAAGACTTATGTTGATCGAGTAATCTTGTTTCGATTATTGACGTGCCGTTCCCTGGCCATTGGGAACTTTGTTAGTAAATCAATTTAATTCCCCAATGATCCCAATATTTCTAGTTACTTTTACCAAGCAAAAATCCTAATAAAATTCTCCCCGGGAACGGCCCAACAGTAGTTTTGATTGGTGTATCGGTGGCCCAATTCTCATAGGTTAACTCCACTTTAGTTAGAGTCTCGTAACATCACAAAGGGGGAATAGGAAAGAAGGGACAATATAGATATTTTTATGTAAACTCGAGCCAGAAGCGCTATTCAATGTAAATGTCAAAAAATTTGTAGTGTCGTTGATTTGTGAAATAATATAACGTTAATAGTAAAGCTGTGCGTTTCGGAGGTTGCTTACTTTATCATTGTAATGTGTTTTTATTGCTCGTCTTATTTGGTAAACAAATAATGGCGGACTGAGATTTCGTTAACAAGAAAATAAATGTGTTTATAATGATTATTTCGAAGTAATCTTTGTTGTTTATATATACGATACAAAGATTAAAAGTCTTTTACGAAAATTATGTTCGTTCCGTGTTTTTTTTACGAAATAAGACGTGTAAGAAAAAATATACTGTATGTTATCGCATTGTTATGTTAAATAAACTCACAAAATGTGACGACAATGAAGTATTTTACTGAACGTATTGTAGTTGAAGGATCCATGATTATCAAGTTACGCCAGTTCCAAGATTTTTAAAAAATATATCTTTATTTCTTGGAAGCCTAGATTTTTATTTCATCTGTTTTCGCCTCAATGGTGGTTCGTTTTTATCGGATTGTTGAATTGTATTATTGAGCAGAAACAGTGTTTATGGCGGGGAAATGACACGATACTAAAGCAATAATTTTCAGACATTTCATGTAAGTTTCGAAGTATTGAAGATCGGTAAAATGATGGAATTGTCATTCAGCAACTTTGTGAAAGAATATTTCTAAGGCTTTGTTTGCATGGTGTTGTTTGAGCGTGTGATCGTTAGCGGAGCAAAACGTACGACGTCTAAACGAAGGTTTAAAAGGGTTTGTAATGTTATAATAAAATGAATCGATTCCAAAGGTTGCCGTACATTCTGTTCCGCGTCTTTGACTGACTGTTCGTATGTCCCCATGTATTGTGTACAAAATATTTGGTATGTTTATTTTTTTACATATTCCTAGGGCGTGGCGTTTCGTAGCACCGACGGCGAATGTAAAGCCCGTTGATGCAATAAAATATTTTTTATTTTTATTGTTAATTCCATGTTAGGTGTATGTAGTTAACTCTAAACTTGTATCTATTAATCATAATTCGATATTATTTCACCATTGTAAATTAAATAAAATTATTTATGAAATTGTAGGTAGTGTGTTTTTTATACTGAAATGAGATTGGTTCAGGATACGGTAGAATTATTGTATTGTGCAACATGCAATTCATAACATAGTATATTTTCGGGTATCTTGACAGAAACAAGAAAAAATATGTCAAAATATGTAATTATCTTTCTGTCTTAGGATCAAAGCACACTCAGATAGAGTCGAAACGAGACGGCGCGACGGTTTAAAAATTTACATAGCATAGTGACCTCTATCTCCACCAGGTAATGCACATATTCCTATCAATATAAACAAAAGACGTATTCGCGTATATCCTAAAGAATTTCACGCGTTGCATCGAGTCGCCTTTACGTTGTGGAGATAAGGGTCGATATGCTCTGTACATTTTTAAACCGACACGCCGCTTCGCTGCGATTCTGTTTCAATGTGCTTTGACCCTTAGGCTCACACCGAGGCCGCGAGGCGCGACGATGCGTGAAGAGTCCATTTGCTTTGCGCTACGTCGCCGTCGCTCCTGTGGTATGACCTGATATTGAAGCTTTTTAAGTTTGTATTTCAATTAAAGTAATTCAGTTCAAATTATACTGTTATTTGATGAAGGTTTTATAGACTCCAATCAATTTCTAACCTTTGTTTTAGGTGGTTTTAAATCTATGTACCTATCTTCTACTATTCGTAACATATACGCACAATCGAGCCTTATTATCTCAATTGCACGTTGCACCGTAAGGTTTCCTGACGATGTTCTACGATTATTCGAAACGCTTATATGCTACCTTTGTTGTCTAATATATTACATCTGATTGTATATAAATTATGGTTCCTCTGAAACTGGTGCAGTTACAGTATGTCCACAGCTAAATGATAGTAGAAACACACGTATAGTTATCGGCACGTAACTTGGCAAGGTTTTGGCGTAATGGGGGTAAGTTCGCGCATAGCGCGTACACTGACCAACCACCCACCATATTGAGCGAACGGAACGTGGATGCGATGCAATGCGATTAGTCAGTCGATCTTTGTGTCAACTGACCAACCAACGGTGGCATCCCGCTTGGTAACCAAAGAGACCTAAAAATTACTTGTGCGCATCTAACGACTCTTGCCAAGTTACGTGCCGACTATATATTGAGAATTTTGATTTAGGAACGTGTCAACTCCTACTTTGATGCCAAAGAGTTTGACAGGTATCGGGCTAAAGTAGTTGGACTACTTGAAATTCTTAATTCATGAACCGGAGGCATGTGTTGTATTCGTCACATTTTAAAAAGTAGTAGCCCATTTAAAGAAGAACATTTTTGCCATAACCCAGTACCGCTGATATGAAAAGTAGTAGGATATTATTGAAATTATGTAATGGAAAACTGACGGTTGTAAATGACCTTAAACTACCAATGAATTGTAGCAGTAGTTCATTGCACCGAATAGTCTGTAAAAAACTCACCGTGAAAACTTGGGTGAAGTCTTACAATTGATGCTGATGATGATGATGAGGGATTGTAGCTCACTTCACTTAAGTTATCACGCTGAGATGTTTGCAGAATAGCCACCGCTCCTGCACCTTGTACCGGCCCTTGTTTGGTAAGAAAAGGACGATGCATAATGGCGTCGATAAACAGATAATAAAACGCTTCAGTTTGTTGAAATCTTAAAAGCTGGCCTAGCTTGTTTTGTAAGTATGATTTGCGATAATTTAATTTAACAAGTATTCGTTTTTCGCGCTTCAGGCTCCAGTTTTTGTTACGCAGTTTTACAAAAGCTTGTTGGCGCAATGATTATAATCGTAAACAACCGATGAAAATCGTTGCGTCAATAGCAAATGGTTTATTTAACGTCCAATTAACATGATGCAAGTTTCTTGGGGACATAATAAACATTTCGGAGTAATAGATAAGCAGGTTCGAAGAGCCAGGTTAATTTAAATTTAACATCTGCTAATCAGTAGCGACTGTAACTGTGTTTAGCGAAACAGCGTCGAGGTTTTTTAAAATAAAGGTATTCCCTGTGGCATACACTAAAACCGAAGCATCAAATTGTATTGACTTGTATGTTTAAACGAAGTAATTTTTGTTGTTCCTTCAAGCTCTGGTAACTATGTCACAGGCAATTAAATCGCGCTATGTAAATCAGGCTTAACAAAGGCGCTTGCCATGCATCTCATTCTAAGCAACACCGGTCAATTATCAAAAAATATCACTGAAAACATTCGTGAAGTAAACTTCAAATGAGCTGGAATCGACATTTCACTTTACATAAGTTTTTATGGTGATATGTTTACAGAATAACACTGCAGGTAACGTGACGCGCTTTTATGAGCAATGTTACCATTCCTGTCGAGCTGATGGTAACATGTGATTTAATTGGCGATACTGCTACATCGATGGATAACTCACGACGTTCATTAAAATTGTCGTCGAATATCACATCGGGTCCTTGATCCCGCTCTTCATGACTAAATACAATAACTACTAGGAGTATTAGGTATAATGAAATTGTTTAATCTAATGCCAGTGTGACTGAACACGAGAGGAACATTGTAATTTTGTTTCAATACAAACAATCTGAAATCATTCGTGTTTTATTTTAACAATCCCCGACGCCGACGTACAAAGGCATCGTCATGTCAGCGGAACTAGCGGATAGGAACAGGAGGGGTAGCCCCCTTATACCTTGATTGATAAAGCGAGATGGCTAATTGGCAGCTCCATGTAAATAATAAGGACAAAAGATTATTTTTTGTCTTTGTCACCGTGGCCGGTTTCTGTTGTTTGTCAAACTCTAATACAATGGCAGGTTTGACAAACAAACTCGGTTTTGTTTGATTTTCTATGATTTCGTGGTATTATGTGTTAATTGAGACAAGGAATTTGGGTTATTTATAGATAATAAGTGTCAGTGCGATGGTGGGTTGTAGTGTTCTTGTTCTTGTTGTAACACCAGAACTAACTATTGCTGTCTCATGTGCGGCCACGCCAGTGCTTAATCTATAGGTACTTTATTTAAGCGTGTTATAGAACAACTGTACCACAGACTATACTAAAGGTCTGTCTGCAACGGTCACACATTATACAGCCAGGACATAATGGTAAGTAATAAGTTTGGCACATTAAATTGGTTTCAATTAATTATATTTTATTTTTCATTAGCCTATGGCCTATGTCAAGCAGTGGACGTCTTTCGGCTGAAATGATGATGATGTACATAATATTAAGTGTTTTATTGCGAAACACTTTCTATCTTAGTCTATGCGCGACCGAACTTTGCATATTTATATCGTAGCCAAACCGATGAAGAAAAAAAAAAGTTATTATTTTATAAGATCAACCTATACATAAGTAGATAGTTGATAAGTATCAATACACAATCTATTGACAGCGTTTGGGTAACGGCAACTTCGCGTTCTCAAGTTCCAATGCCCGTTAGATGTTTGTCCTGCTGATTAATTACAAAATCACAACATTTATCTACGCAGCTTTATGCAGGAGCATAGAAGATATGAAGGGGCAATAAATTACCTACAGTTTAAAGTATGTTTCAGGTTTCGGCTCCTCTTGTTTTTTTTCTTCTTCTTTCGTCACAAGTATGTCACAGCATTTAAGACACTCTGTACAGGTGGAGAGAGCAGGAAGATCCACTTCCATCGGCCAGTAGTCATCCGGTTGGTACTTGTTTCTCCTGAACATCTGGTGGTTGAGAAGCGTCCAGAACCAGAGGCAGGCTCTTCCTCGGCGCAACTTGACAGCCGACTTTACGACATCATCAACAGCGCGCCGACAAACCGGGTCTCGCTCAGAACATGTGTTGAATTTCAAGTGTTTTAAGTTGCAGCGGAATACCTAGAACGAAAGGCATTTTGGTAGAATAAGTAATAGGTACGTTATGTACCTAGTTAAATTGATGCCTCTTTGATATTGGGATACCACTGCGTCACGAGAATACGTTTTAGGTGGACATTTTTAAAGGTAGCTAGGTTTTATGTAGGCAGTTGTCCTCGTCAAAATTGTGACATGTTTGGATGAGGCTCCAGAAGAAGTCTCATTGTAAGTGAGCTAAAGATCTGGATACAGCCATTTTTTGGTGTCATGCTCTGCCGCAGAGCCACCATGTTAGAAACCGGTAAATTATATCTTAGAATAAAAAAAAATAAAAAAAAAATGATGTACGCTAAACGTACATAATGTACGTACACCGTTATCGCTGTACGTGCTTTAGGTAATGATAAAATAGACATTGATTGTGGCTCTGTTGCAGAGCATACTCTCTAGCCGAGCCACCCAGAATATGTACTCAGGAAAGATAAATGCGACTGTTTTTGGATGAAGACTGTTGTACGAATAGTGTTTATTGCGTACGTGTTAAAAAATATCATTATAAGACAGTGGTTCTATTTATTTCAACTTTGCTAAAAAATCATAGAAAGCGCCTGATTATTTTGTGACAGCAAAATGTTTTGTTTTATTTGTGATTGCACAACTATAAATATAAGGGATGTTATTAATTGTTGTGCATCAGAATGGCGGGTGAATGACTACAAATGGTCATGCTATATGCGTAAGAGCAATGTACGAGCAATGTACCAAACGTACGTAAAATTTGAATTTCTTCGCACAATTATAAAACCACAGGTTTTAGAAAAAGTATTTGAGCCGCCAACCTGATATCAGAATGGCGGGTGTATTAAAAATCTGAACAAATTACCTACTATCTGTCTGTGAAATGCCTATCGTAGCAATGTACGAGCAATGTACGTTATCATATTAAAAGCATAACCAGATGCTATCAACGGTTAAAGAGTAATTATAAAAATAAAATATCTCCACATTAAGAGCCTGTTCAATTTTATTAGCAACTAGTTGTGCCTACGTTATACGTTGTTATGTCTAAACTAAAGGGATTTCTTGTGTGAACTAATGGTCATATTGGTCATGCGATATGCGTGAGAGCAATGTACGAGCAATGTACCGAATGTACGTAAAATTTGAAGCAATGTACTATTTTAAAACCACAATTTTTAGAAAAGGTTTTTGAGCCGCCAACCTGATATCAGAATGGCGGGTGTATTAAATATCTGTCCTTCTACTGCAGAGGGATCTGAACACTGTCTGACTGGGAAATGCCTACCATAGCAATGTACGACCAATGTACGTTAACATATTAAAAGCATAACCAGATGCTATTAGCTGTTAAAGAGTAATTATAAAAACTATCTACAATAAGAGCCTGTCCAATTTTATTAGCAACTAGTTGCGCGACGTTTATACACGATTCTGCAAAACGTTACTCCAGCAGGAAATGCAATATCTCTAAAACCTGATGACGCACTAATTATATTTTCAGCGCACATTCTTGCACAACTATAAGCTCTCTGCCCATGCACAATATTTCTCACTCCGATCATTCGTTTAGAATTTTCCTGCTGGAACAGCGTTACTCCAGCAGGAACCGTTTTATCCGGTTTTTACAAAAACGACGACACGCACTATTTTTTATGTCGCGCACATTCACAGCAGATTACGCAATAATTATACGTTCCACTCATATCACTCTAAAAGCCACTTTCCTGTTGGGGTAACGTTCACAAATAAATTGATATTATGCAACTTCATTTAGATTCATCTTAGAACTACGTTATTAATAAATATATGTCGGGTTTAGTCAATAGTACGGACGTCACAACAAATCACAAGCACGCCCCTGGCGGCAATCAAGAGCAACTACGCATTGGCACGCTTTTTATAAGCACTTGCGTGGTGGGTAATAAGGCAGTTAAGTACTGACAGCCTTAGAGCTAACACGTCGTAAAATCAGTGTCGATCCGTAATATTAGTAAGCAAGATTGTAACGGTGACTTGTGTCTATTTCAATAAACTCAGTGTATCGAATAACTTGTGTGATTTCATTTTCACGATAGTACCCACTGACCTGCCCACACACGATGTCTTAACCTAAGGAAATACATCCTGATTTCCCGATGGTTTGCATCTATTGGCCAGCCTTGATGCGACATATACATATCATAAAAAAAACATAACAAATATACAAAAATAATAACAAATATCTTGCTGTGCAGTCGGAGGATACACATTCGCGAGCTGGCTGACCAGAAACAGATGTATCCTCCGACTGATCAGCATGATTTTCTTCTTATTTACGTCTTTTTAGTTAGCTTCTTAAGCAGTCGGGTTTTTGAATTTTTTAATTAACTTTTTTTATTTAAAACTATTTAGTTAACATTTTTTTTTCGAATTAAGTACATTTGAACATATAAGTGATATATATTATTGATACCCCACACGAAGGGCTTGGAAAAATAAATAAATTGGGACTCTACAATATGGCGCCAAATATCCGCCATTTTTCTATTTTCCAATTTTAATGTAGCCAGTGACACTCGCGAGGTTAAGACGAATCGATTGACGTAAGAATCATCAGAATCGGCCAACGCGTTTGGTCTTTAGAACGCCACTAAAAAACATACATACATACATAGACTGATAAACAGATTACCCTCCATCGGCAGTGGGGTAAAAATTAAAATAAAAGCAAAAATATAATAATAATAATAATAATCGTTTATTGCAGGCAAAATACCCATATACAAAAATAGCATTACAAGATAAGACAAAAATAAATGAATTAAAACCAGATTAAAATTTACACATATGAAGGTATGTATACCCATAGTCTTATAAAACTATATAGTCTCACGTCATTTTTTGTTCTCGTTCAGGTGTACAGAAATCCAGCTTTTAAATATGGGACTAGCTAGGTTGCACGAGACAGCCCTCAAAATACTATTACTGGAACATCTCAAACTTTGCCAAAAAGAGGCAATTCTCGACCTCATAATCACTGTGTTCAGTCGATAAAATTTTTTTCATTGTTAAATTCAATTGTTATATGAAATCTAATCGGTTACCACATTAGTTCATCACTAAATGATTAGTTTTTGAGCTGTCAAAGTGTGGACGGAGATTAATTTAGACATAGCATCGAATTGCGTAGGCGCAACTAGTTGCTAATAAAATTGGACAGGCTCTTAATGTAGATAGTTTTTATAATTACTCTTTAACAGCTAATAGCATCTGGTTATGCTTTTAATATGATAACGTACATTGGTCGTACATTGCTATGGTAGGCATTTCCCAGTCAGACAGTGTTCAGATCCCTCTGCAGTAGAAGGACAGATATTTAATACACCCGCCATTCTGATATCAGGTTGGCGGCTCAAAAACCTTTTCTAAAAATTGTGGTTTTAAAATAGTACATTGCTTCAAATTTTACGTACATTCGGTACATTGCTCGTACATTGCTCTCACGCATATCGCATGACCAATATGGCCAAGGGCGGATTTAGGGGGGGGGGGGGGGGCACGGGGGCACGTGCCCCCCCCAGACGGTATTTTGTGTAGGTACTGTGGAGATTCCATCGCAGTACATACTTAGAAGCAAATCAAATTATCAGAGTTGTTAAAATATATATGAATAAAATAACAGAAAGAAACTATTCACCGCTGCACTGGCGGATGTCTTCAAGGTTCTGGACAGGCAAGGGCTAGGCATCAACGTCAACGGCGAACACATCATTCAACTTCGGTTCGCCGATGATAAAGCTGTCATGGAGACCATGGAAGACCCCAGTACAACGGTCTATGACCTGAGTTCCGAAAGAATGGGTCCAAAAATGAACATGGACAAACCAAGGTGATGTTGAAGCCGAAGCCGTGGACAACCAGGTCAAAGAAAAAGAGAGTCAACCGTCGAATCCTACTCGGCTGGGCAGCGTTCGGGAAGTTGCGCGGTATCTTCTCATCCAACATACCAAAGTATCTCAAGACGAAAGTCTATGACCAGTGTGTGTTGCCAGTGATGATATATGGCTCTGAGACGTGGTCGCTGCAAATGGACCTCATCAGAAATCTTACAGTCACCCAAAGGGCAATGGAGAGGGCCAGGCTCGTAGTGTCTTTGCGTGATTGAATCAGAAATGTAGAGATCCGAAAGAGAACCAGGGTTACCGACATAGCCCGAAGAATTTCCAAACTTAAGTGGCAATGGGCAGGGCACATTGCTCGCAGAACAGATGGCCGATGGGGCAGAAAAGTTTTGGAGTGGCGACCGCAAACCGGAAGACGTTGTGTTGTAAGGCCTCCCACCAGGTGGACTAATGACCTGGAGAAGGTTGCGGGGATCCGCTGAATGCGAGACGCACGGTACCGATAAATGTGGCGACGCTTGGGGTAGGCCTATGTCCAGCAGTGGACGTCTTTCGGCTGATATGATGATGATGATGAACAGAAAGAACATGAGTGAATCTCATGTCTTTCGTCAGAAATAAACATGAAGTATAATACTTCAAGTTTATTTCTGACAGTAATTGTTGATTTTTTTGCCGTCCGCCCCTTGTGCCCCTCCCAGAAAAAAATCCTGGATCCGCCCTTGAATATGGCCATTAGTTCACACAAGAAATCCCTTTAGTTTAGACATAACAATGTATAACGTAGGCACAACTAGTTGCTAATAAAATTGAAAAGGCTTTAAATGTGGAGATATTTTATTTTTATAATTACTCTTTTGATAGCATCTGGTTATGCTTTTAATATGATAACGTACATTGCTCGTACATTGCTACGATAGGCATTTCACAGTCAGATAGTAGGTAATTTGTTCAGATTTTTAATACACCCGCCATTCTGATATCAGGTTGGCGGGCGGCTCAAATACTTTTTCTAAAACCTGTGGTTTTATAATTGTGCGAAGAAATTCAAATTTTACGTACGTTTGGTACATTGCTCGTACATTGCTCTTACGCATATAGCATGACCATTTGTAGTCATTCACCCGCCATTCTGATGCACAACAATTAATAACATCCCTTATATTTATAGTTGTGCAATCACAAATAAAACAAAACATTTTGCTGTCACAAAATAATCAGGCGCTTTCTATGATTTTTTAGCAAAGTTGAAATAAATAGAACCACTGTCTTATAATGATATTTTTTAACACGTACGCAATAAACACTATTCGTACCACAGAACAGAAAAAACGCCTTCTACAATAGAAGTCGCAAGTAGGCGGGGCCCACGTACCCCGGGATTTGCACTATTCCGCATATGTCTGCTGCCCCGCCCACACAAAAGTAAAAGTTGATTTTATGTTGTTAAATTTAAGGTCTACTTTCTTTTAAATTCAAACATATTGTTCTCGAAGATTCCAACTATGCACATGTCACAGTCAGCTACTCAATTAGAGATTGCCGTTATCGATAATGAGTTGTCGATATTTTAAACTTACAATGTTCTCTGTGTTCTATGATATACCTTTCTGAAAAAATTTAAACCAGTGTGCGGTTTTTTTTGTTGATTCAGTATTAGTAATCAAATACATGTCATTTCCATGTTCAAACCCTTTTTTTTCGAATTCTGCCTTAACCAAGTTTAAAATGAATAAAGCATGGATATGAGTAATCTATTGGTAGTATTCTAATCGAAAAAAGGTTAATCGAATAATTAATATTTTAATTAATTATTGTTTAATTAATATTTTAATGTAACGATAAAGTGGCAACCTCGAAATGTCAGTTTAGTGTACGAAATTAAAAATCAGACTATAGTTTAATATCTATCGCGTAAACGCCACAGGGTGTATTTTTCTATCAATATAATGATTTTCAAAAACGGATTAGTAGTCTAACATGACAATTCTTAATTATATTTTCTATAAATCGTAAGTATTAGAATAAATTTATATAAACACTATTTTGAATTCTTTATTTTTAAATATGACTTACAAGTACAGTGGTTGCTACTTTAGAAAACGGAACCGCTCTTGAGTTTCGGGTAAGGAAAGGCTCGCGCTTCTTAAACTGGGCGGCGCGCGAGGTGGGCTGCAGACGTCGCCGCAGACGGCGCAGCTGCGGGCGCCGGTGCCGTCATTAATGACATCATACGTCGAGCTCTTGTCACCGCCGGGGTGTCAGCTGTTTTAGAACCCAATGGCTTGGCACGTGACGGTGGGAAGAGACCGGATGGGATGGCCATAATGCCTTGGAAGTTGGGTCGGCCTTTGGTGTGGGATGCAAAATGTGTCGATACCCTTGCGCCATCCCTTAGCACGGCGGGCTGTGCTGGAGCAGCTGCTGCTGGTGCAGAAAACCTCAAACGGCGCAAATATAACAGCCTTATTGGCAGTTATATGTATGACCCGTTTGGGGTTGAGACATTAGGTCCATGGGGTCCGAGTGCTCATCGAGTGCTTCGAGACATAAGTAAACGGTTAGTTGACTGTTCGCGTGATTGGCTTTTTCTTCAGCCAGAGAATCAGCATTGCCATTCAACGTAGCAATGCTGCCAGCGTTCTTGGCACGTTGCCCATTGACATCGATGTGGGCGAATTTTTTGATGCACTATGAGCCCTTTTCCCTCTCCCCTTTGTATGTAAGTTTGTTTTGTTATTAGTCATAAGATTAGAAATATTCAGTTGTATATAAACACTGGATTTCAAGCATAATAATATTTATCGAATCTAGCTGTTGATTTTGTTTTGTTTCAAAATAAAACGGATTTTCGATAAATAAGTCAACGACGGTGGTACATCTCTAGAGGAAAACGAATTGTAATGACCTCATTACGCAAATATAAATCTTATTAATAACGAAATACAGCTTTAAATTGAATCCATTTAGTATAGTGACATCTAGCGGCGCGTAGCGTAACTTGGTTATTAAATTATTCCATGTGCGATTTTAACGGAAAATGTAATAAATACTTAAAAAGAGTAGTCAATTAACAACTCTATAATCATTAAAATGTGGTTTATTTTCAAATAAGTGACGACTGACATATTTCCTACTTTCAAACTACCAATCACATCAAAGATTTCTTAGTGTTACGAAATACAATTAACCTGTATATGTGTGAGTTTGGGTACGCTGCTTCCGATACTAATGAAGCGATATACGATTTCTACTGTCTTCTCTGTTCTGTGATTCGTACAACAGTCTTCATCCAAAAACAGTCGCATTTATCTTTCCTGAGTACATATTCTGGGTGGCTCTGCTAGAGAGTATGCTCTGCAGCAGAGCCACAATCAATGTCTATTTTATCATTACCTAAAGCACGTACAGCGATAACGGTGTACGTACATTATGTACGTTTAGCGTACATCATTCTAAGATATAATTTAGCAGTTTCTAACACGGTGGCTCTGCGGCAGTGCATGACACATTTTTTGTCATCGGTCTGCAAATCTGCATTACAAGCGAAACACCTCCACTCGTCTTAGCTGGATATAGGTCTTCTGCATGTGTGACCTCAACGGCCAGCCAACCTACACTATCCGTATCAAGCGGACGCGGACTTCTTCACTTTTGCATGCAAAATTCTGAATTTTATTAATTGGGACGATACTTCTAACCCCGCTCATCGGTCTTCGGCGCTCTGGCTTTAAGGACAGAGGGCCCTATGTAGTATGACTACTACTGACTATGATGCTTTAAAACTTCATGAATCCGATGTGAGAGAGTGACGGAGCCGTACAGGACGAACCCTTTTTACAATGGAATCTTAATGACATTCACACTTCGTAGTACGCCCCAGGGCTGTCCTGGCGGTGGAACAGGAAATTGTTTAAAAGCAAGTTAAATTTAAAATCACAATTTTTTTGTGTCTTACTTCATGTCCACACATTTCGATCATGCAGTAGTTAGTGAAACGAACAGGCACGAGGACCACTCGGAAGCCCATTTTTTGGAGGCGATCTGTTGAGATAATACCAGCTTTTTATTTATGGTTCCGACGAGGATGTCAACAATAGCTGTGTGACTAATAGCCGGTAGTCTCGACTTTCATTAGCTGAAGAAGCTTTCATGCAGTAAAATAAACTAAAGTTTGGCTTAAAGGACAAGTAAGTAGAAAGAGTAAGTTTTACATAGAGCATGAGTAGGTAGGTCAAGGTTAGGCTATGCTCGGCGTTTCCTTGCGTGATAGAATCAGAAATGAAGAGAAGCTAAACCAAGGTAACCGACATAGCACGTTACTATCAGAACGGATGGCCAATGGGGCGGAAAGGTTCAAGAGTTGTGACCGCGTACCGAAAGACGCTGCGGTCGAAGGTTTCCCCCAAGCTAGATAGTAAGGGCCGCGAGAGTCTATATATAATGACCCTTGGGGAAATTGGTACCGCTGTAGACGTGTTTCGGATGAAATGACAAAGCAGTATAGTAGTCGCAATGGATCTTTGTGTCTCTGAAGTTGGCTGCAAGACCCTGCGCAGTTGTTATTTTTTCTTGTGTCAAAGTTGAAGTAGAAGATAGCATTGTTAACTGCCTCTTTCACTCGCTTACGTTTGTCGCATCGTCCAATTTTGCTTAGGTAGGTACTCTATGCAGTATACTCGATAACAATCTGTTTCGTACGCAATGGGGAACCATTGCGCACGAAATAGTTTTCCAGAGCCAACTTCAGAGACACAAGGATCCGCTGTGACTAACTATACTTTTGATAACCAGCCGATGGAAAGGACGTGGGCATCTCGGCTATGCGGGCAACAAGGGAATGAACTTTTGGCGATCCTTTGGTGAGGCCTATCTCCGCAAGTGTTCGTACTTCATCAGAATGACGATGATGATTTATTTTATTTATTTACTTTAACATAGTTAACACGGCCAATAGCCAATAACATTAGTTAAAGACATGATTTTAAAAAAGCATTAAAACAAATATAATAAAAACATAAACAAACAACAACGATAATATCTATAATTACACGGCACAGATGATGATGTATATGTTATAGACCAAGTGATTATGACAGCATTATTAATAATACCCGGCCAATATGAAAATTGCCCAATATTACGAGTAGGCAATATGATAACAACTTCTGAAATAATTAAATTGACCGGGCTTTCTGAATAATGCCCATCAATTATTGGGCCGGGTGATAATTCATTATTTTTATGTTTACATTGGTTTTAATATAGAAACTAGTATTATTTAACAGCAACAAAGTCGACGGAGCCTCACTGGGCCTGGCTGCTATTTCTGTCTGCAGGCTCTAAAGTAACCTATCCGTGTCGGGGTGCCGTAAGCACCATTCTAATTCTTTGACCGTAATTATCGAATTGTCCAAACGTGACGTAGCAATATTCATAATGACCCAGACAATGTGATAAATATAGAAGTTTAAATCAGTATTCATTACATTGCCCGATTTGACTTGACTAGATTCATAATGCCCGGGTATTATACATAGCTCTGATTAATTACTTGTTCCATGACATATATATAAGTGAGAAGCCATTGAAGATGGATAGCTAGGTCTAGAATAATAAACATTTACCTTTTATACCAGTCAATAAATGCGGTTTGTGGATGTATGAGTCAAAGGTATGGCAAGGTCCATAGTATATTTTTATAAACAGGAAAGACATTCTACAAAGTACAAATTCTACAAAATAATATTTTGACAAAATCTAAAAAGATAAAAAAATATGTATTTACTCATATGGATGACAGTTTTTTTACCATGATGTTTTGACTTTTAATACGAAATCAATGTACCCTATATATTATTTTTCTCTGTGGTACTCTGTGTACGAAATCATAGATAAAAAATCCGTATGGTAATTGCGTTTAATTTGCACTTTTATTGAGATCTCTTTGTATTTCGCTTTCGCTTTGTTTATCATTTTGTCAAATATAAATGATGAAATCTATATACTATCTTCAGATTTGGACATGATTTCACATGATGCAACAAGGGCAAGCTTATCATTAGATAAAATAATATTATCAATGCAGTCTGTTAGGAACTACAATAAAAAGGATTTGAAAGTTTCATTATTTATCAGGCACTAAATCTGTAGGTAGTAGTATTTTTGCTAACCAAGTTTTCTTATAAATATCGTCAGGTCGTCCTACATATCTTAATTTTATACAGAGCGAATGTTTGGTATATATATTATGTCCTACAGAACAGAGACTGTAGAAGGCGTTCTTTCTATTCTGTGTTATGTCCTTACCTATGAAATTGGCGTTTTGTCGTACTGGCCACTTTGATCTCAAATATCTCCTCTTTGGTTTGGAATTCCAATTTTAAATTTATCCAGCTATTTACTCATGCTTTTGTGTTTGGAAAACCGTAATTCATTTGTTTTTTCCTCTTTTGTTTTTTTTTTGCGCCAGTCAGTTTACAAAACGGAAAACTTGAAATAACGCGTTTTTACGAGTACGAGTTCCATCGTGGCACCAGTGCTGCAGAAACGGCTCGAAGGATTGATGATGTCTATGGCGACGGTGTCGCAAAAGAAAACACAGTGCGTTTTTGGTTCCAACGTTTTCGTTCTGGAAATTTCGACCAGCAGAACAAGCCCCGTGGACGGCCGGAGACCAAAGTTGATAATGAAGAATTGAAGGTTATTGTGAAGGCGGAGCCATCGTAAACCACGTCCGAGTTAGCGACAAACGCGCGTCAACTGCTGCGTTACATTACTCAACCGGCACTATAATGAAGGGATTTTAAATCGAATCATTACCTGTGATGAAAAGTGGATCCTGTACAATAATCGGCAACGCTCATTGCAATGGCTGAACCCTGGCGAAGCAGCCAAATCCTGCCCTAGTATATCTAGTGCCGGTGTCGTTCACTACAGCTTTCTTAAACCTGGCCAGACGATTACGGCGGATGTCTATTGTCAACAACTGCAAACCATGATGGAAAAGCTAGCTGCTAAACAACCGAGGCTGGTCAATCGCTCTAGGCCACTGCTGCTTCAGGACAACGCTAGACCACACACTGCACAACAGACGGCTACCAAATTAGAAGAGCTTCAATTGGAATGTCTAAGAAAAGCATTTTACAGGTTGACTTTTAAGTAATTGCCAACTTATAACTAACTTAACTAGATGACGCGATTGTATGTACTTCGCGTGTCAAAAAACGGAGTAAAATTACGATCAATGATCGTAATTTGAGTTTTTCCTTTAGCATTATCGGCACCGGAAACTCACCGAAATCTAGAAAAAGCCCTTTTTCCACTACCTATTATGTAACACATTGCCTAAGAAATTCGTTTCGAAATATGAACATTTAGACTAAAGATATATAAAAAAAAAAATATTACACAATTACGTTAAGTTACGAAATGACTTTTGTATGGAGTTTTGATATCATTATGTAATTGGTAGAATGATACTGAACCTGTTACCTCTCGAAAAAGGGTGAGTTGATTGTGTGTATATAGTCTGCGGTTTTTAGTCTGAACATTTCTAATAAATTGCTAAAATTTCGGCATCGCTCGTGTTAAAATCTCGACTTTTTATGCATGACACGAAATTTACTATTTTATGTCATATTGAGCTGTAAAGACTATATAGAAAAAGTTGGCCGAGGCCTTAGAAATGTTTTCTTTCATTGGTAAGTAAATTTATTTTTTAATTGTGTGTGAAAAAATGGCACGCTTGGTTTTCATACAGATGGAAGGGCTTGCGTTATCTAGCTAGATTTATATCTGTGCATTCGAATGTATTTAACTAGTATAAGTCCAGTCGAGGGGTAAACAAAGATAAGTATTTGCAAAACAATCGATAAATAAGAAATCGGATTTGGCTGGCCACGAACAAATTAATACATGTGTATTGAACACGAAAGATTAGTAGTAAAGCATTTTTTCTAGACATCTTGATAATTCTAGATCAATAGTTAAGTTTCCTTATATGATTTAAAATCTCGCTTCCGATTGATACGCGTAACATTTGTACCGTCGATATCAAACAATCGACTAGCCTTGTTACTATATCCATATAATTGTCGTCTTTGTTTTCAAATAATATCTACTTGATCTGACCTCCAATAATAATAACAAGACTAGATGACACGATCCCGTTGTTTAAAGAGGCTAAAATGACTATTAAGTGTGACCCACAGGTGTGACTACTGCATTAGTACAGTGTAGTTAGCTGTTACCTGACCCACCCTAAAAACGAACGAATTTGAAGCCTGTAAACATTAGGAGTTATTCAATTTGTATGAGTTATTTTTATATATAAGAGAGCAGTGGTGGCCCAGTGGTATCGGCCGCAACTTACAAGTTGTAGGTTGTGGGTTCGAGCCCAGGCAGACGCTTTACTTTGTGTAAATTATTTAATCACCATTGCTCTCAAAACAGTAAAGGAAAACATCGTGAGGAAACCGGCATGTCCTAGAACAAAAAATTCGAAGACATGTGACATCCACCAACCCGCACTGGGCCTCGCTGGATTATGGCCCACCCCCTCTCACAGAGAGGAGGCCTGTGTCCCAGCAGTGGGAGCATTAAAAAAATACTGATGATGAGTTTATCAGACTAGCGCTACTCGATGAACACGTACAATAATAATACAGATAAGCGAATTTATCTTTTTGATCTCTTGTATCTGCAATCTCATATGTTTAGCATGTATGAAATGCTACTCAAGAGGGTACAGACAGAATGTCTTTTCTTTTGAGACGTTTCTGGTACGTTCGTGTTGTCAAACCAATGGTCAGTTCATTGGGATGCCTCTCCAGCCTTTCCAAGTATGAACTCGGTGAAAGATTGATAGAACTTGGCCATAAGTAAAAACTTATGGCCAAGATTTCCTCTTTCACCGAGTTCATTTGACCTTGGTTGTGTTGTTGTTGTTGTTTCACAATTTGTAATGAACGAAGGCCCATTGTATATAGATCTCAGAATCACATTTTGCATGTGCTGGATGATGGATATATTAGAATTGCTACAACTCCCCCATAGCTGGATGCCGTACATCCACACAGGCTTTAGAACGGTTTTATATATAAGGAATTTGTTGTCAGTTGATAATTTGGTGTTCCGCCCTAATAACCAGTGTTGGTTTTTGTAGCGCAAGTTGAGCTCATCTCGCTTAGTCTTTATGTGCTGCCTCCACGTTAGGCGGCGATCAAGATGTAGTTGGGTGGTTTGCCTGGTTTATGCACCATGAGTATCTGTGAGACCTTCCACTCCTGTGGAAAGTACTACTGCACTCTTAGGACTCCATTGTAGAGTGTCGTTAGAAACACGATAGCCTTTTTTTGGTAGTTGCAATAAGTCCGTGATTAGGGCAAATCCAGGTGCTTTTCCGAAGCAGTTATTTAAGCTTGCTAGCGGCCTTACGGAAATTGTACTTGTCTTCGTTCAAACCACTTTGGTGCCATATCCTATGAAGTCTTTTTTTTCAAGCATTGATTCCTTTATTTCCAGGGGGTAATCGGAAGATATAATTTTACTTGGACATTCGGGAGAACTGATCCAACATGCTTCCTGGGTCATATTTGTTATATACTGAGTAGCAGTGTCTATATCATGGAGTTTTTAATGCTATTTACTCCCTAAAACTCTCCCAGTCTGTGTACTTATTGGTTAATTTTGATTGTCTCGCAATTTCAATCAGTCTTGAACTTAATGTTAGTAATACCGGTGTATGATCAGATGATGTATCATAACAGGGTTCTGGCCACCTTTACTGATGAAAAAATCTAGCAGATCTGGGGTTTTTCGTGATTCACAAGGCCAGTATGTAGGTTCAGCAGTGGAAATTGCAGATAAGTTGTTCCCTTGCATGCTCAGTTTTAAGTGTCTAGCCTCGAACCCCAAGATGTATGCTTCGCATTCCAATCGCCTCCTGCCACAAAACGGTTACCAAGTGACATAAAGAAGTGCGAAAACATGGTGTCACAAAGAACAATGGCGAAATTTTAGCTGACTTAAATTTGAGCGTCTGAAAGTGAGTTATATACGAAAGACATTCTATTAATTGTCTATGTTTTTTAAAGTATAATTAGGCCTGGTCCAAAATAGATTAAAAAAAAACATAATAAATAAAAAGTTATTTGATTTTATAGTTCATTTCTTTAGCTTAGTGTTGCCATTATATATTTTATCTGCTAAGTGACAAGTAGTAACTATATTAAGTAATAATATCATTATTGTATTTATTGCAGTAAATGAGTTAACAATACAGTTTATGTCTAAGTGTAGATGTTCCTTGCAGGTAGGTAATAATATTGTAGTGTAGTAGAAATAAATGAATTACTTTCAATTAATGATTGGCAAAAAGACTAGTACCCAAGTCTAAAAAAAATATAGCTTGGTTGTTGACGACAACCTTTTGATACGAGTCAAAGTCACTTAGTTTAAATAAATATAGTCTTTCCAAAGAGTATACTTACTACACATTTCATGGTAAAATAACTAGGTAAGGGAAATACTAATGCGATATCCCCCTTTTACTTCCACGAAATTGAATAATATTACCTATTAAACACATTATTAAAAGTTACCCAGACAAAACCTACAAAAGTTTATGACTGAATATATATTATTCCCTACATTCTCGAACAAAAATTCTTGCACAAACTAATTCAGAACATCACCCTGAGTTAAACCAGATATTTTTCATTTAAAGACTTTCGAATTTAATCTCAGCTAAAACAATGTATGGGCACCTGCCATTGTTCTTTTATGTTTTGGTGGGTAGTAGACAGCCGACACGTTCAAACACCCATTTACGTCTTCCACGCTTATTGTTGTAGCTTGGATGTGGTCGGTTTTACATTGTGGCATTAGGTGATGTTTGATCGTCTTTTTTACTATCACTGCCATCCCAGCATGGGCCGTCCCATCAGGATGATTTGTCAAATAGCATTGGTGGTCTGGAAATTTAACATTAGTAGTTGAGGTACAATGTGCTTCAGAAATCAGTAGAATATCTAGCTTTTGCTCCGTCATTAAGAGCTCAATCACATTTTTATTTGGGGTTAGCCCATTTATGTTGAAATTTCCAATCCTTAAGGCAGTCATTTTGCTAGCCTGTCGACGAGTTTAGTTATGAGGCTTATTAAAGTACTTATTAGGTGTAAGATAGAGTCAAACTACTCAGATTGGTTTAATAGTAATTGTTCGATTTTCATACTTGTGTGCGTAGGGTTAGGAGTATTATGTCGTAGTGACTCAGCATAAGTTGCGAACTTGGTACCAGGAATGATTTTGTCAGCTTCACCAGCTTTTTCAGTGGAATCATTGGCAACATACTTAGTTGGTGCTTGTTGGCGAGACTCAACCGATGTAAAAGCGGTCTTTCTTGTTCTTCGGGCTACAATTTCTTTATATACTGCACAACCCCTATAATTAGCATGGTGCGGGCCACTGGGTAGTGCACACAGAGCAGGTGTTTGGTGATCAAGCTTCTGGCATTCTGAAGTCTTGTGGGACTGCCCCCATTTAACGCAACGGTAAGGGCGCATACAGTAGTTCTTCGAGTAGCCATATTGTTGGCACCTCTGACATTGTACGATCGATTTGGTTTTTCTTGGCTCTTCTATAACGATAGACTGGTGGTATATATACTTCAAGTTCTTTACCGCTTTATTGTTTGACCCAGGAGCCAGATTTACAAAGAATGTAGAGGTTGGTTTTTTCTCGGTGCCGTACTTAGCATTGATAATTTCTCCAGTAACTGTATTTCCTGTGGCCTCAATTTCTTCCCTAATGATACTAGTGGGCGTAGATGGATTTAAGTTGCGAATAACTACTCTAAAGCATCTCATATCCTTTCTGTTAAAAGTATGCCCAATGAGTCCATTCTCCCTCACAAGCACAATTAGCTTTTTGTAGGTGTCAATGTCCACACTATTAATTCTTAGCTGATTTCGATTCACAATCTTGTAACTGAATTGTCTTCTTTCAGCAACATCTTCTATCCCGTAAAGGATGATCGGTGAAGATTTGCTAGGTTTTTTGACTGGTTCTTCGGGATTATTTTGGGTAAGGTCAATTGACAGGCCGCTGAATGTATTGGCTGTTTTCAAAGCTTCAGGAGGTACTCTTTGCCAGGATGGGGGCTATGGTACATTGCCTTCCGCCATAGTATTAGGGGATTCCACATCAATGTTTTCTTTGGATGGTTTGACTTTTGGGTTATTTCCAACCGAGGAAGCTTGGATGGAAGGCTTGTTGCACAAATTTTTTGTTGCTGCTGTTGCCAGTAGTATTCACCAACACAGGAGACTGGTCACCTACTCCTGTGCGGCCTTCGATAACATGATCCATAATATCTGAGGTAATTAAAGTTTTTATGTGGCAACACTGGATTGAAGATGGCAACCCTTTTGACAATGAAATTATAATTAATGTTTGAAAAAATTATCAATGCAAATGAGGGTATAAGTTTTTCACTGATAGATTCTACAAATTTTTGAATAAGGTTTTTGTCGTTTTTAGGGTTCCGTACCCAAAGGGTAAAATCGGGACCCTATTACTGAGACTTCGCGGTCCGTCTGTCTGTCTGTCTGTCTGTCTGTCACCAGGCTGTATCTCATGAACCGTGATAGCTACACAGTTGAAATTTTCACAGATGATGTATTTCTGTTGCCGCTATAACAACAAATACTAAAAACAGAATAAAATAAATATTTAAGTAGGGCTCCCATACAACAAACGTAATTCTTTGCCGTTTTTTGCGATAATGGTACGGAACCCTTCGTGCGCGAGTCCGACTTGCACTTGGCCGGTTTATGGGATAGGAAATCACTAGATAAGATGTTAAATTACGACGAGCTACTTGACAGTTTGCCAACTTTAATGATTGACATATTTATATGATACACAGTTGTCACTGTGAGCTATATTTGAAATTTATTGTGTTTTTATATAGATTTAGTATATTTTCGCTATGATTTTTACTCGCATTACATATCAAAGATCAGCACGTCTCCGGAGTTTTGTTAATTAATTTAATTTGGTTTTTGATCTGATTTCTTAGACCGTTGCAGACTGATGGTGAAAAATTTAAGCGATTGCTTTTTGGAACGAAGTACTGTTTGCTAGAAATCGTCACGTAAAGAGACGTCCGGTTCCGTCCGGCGCAGTTCGGATATTATCGTGAAGCGCTGGCCGCCATGATTATTTACAGTATACGCTAATAACTAACAATTTTATTAAAATTATTTAAAAAATTTAGTTAAATTGTTAGTTATTAACAAAGCAAATTAAATTTGTTGTTGAAGAAAAGGCGGTAGGAACTTCATTCCTAAGAGGGTCCCTCGACCGCACGCTTTTTTTACCCGACTGCCGACGGAGGGTAATGTGTTTATCAGTCTATTTATGTATGTATGTATGTTTGTTCCTATGTCGCGTTCTAGAGCCCCAACGCTTTGGCCGATTTTGATGATTCTTACGTCAATCGATTCGTCTTAACCTTGCTAAAGTCTACATAATAAAATATTAACATACACAATAAAACTAGAAAATGTTCAAGGGCGGAGTGTTCTTAGCTATGTTCAAGGGCGTCGCCAAGGGGGGGCAGGGAGGGGCAGCTGCCCCCCCCCCCCCCCTCCTAGAGATTCAAAAAAGTTGTCAAATGTAAAGCAACCAAAGTCATAAGTCTTTGACTTACGGTAGTGCGATCATTTAGCAGCCTCAGGAGACTAAAAACCTGGCTAAGAAGCAGTATGGGTGAAAATCGCCGCAATGGTCTGGCCATGATGATTGTGCACAGAAAACTTATTCATGGAAACTTACAAGATTTTCATAACAAAGTGGTCGAAAAGTTTAAAAAAAAGCCCCGAAGATTATGTTTTAATTAACCTAATCAAAAAAAATCTTTGTCGACCACTATAATATTAAAATCTGGTACCAAATTACAAAAAACAAGGTACGAAAATACACTGTATATTCAAATTCAAACTCCCAAATTATTTTTATTCTATTTTTCTAACAGTACCTACTAACTTATTTATAAGTTTTTTTTTTTTGTTTTAAGGCAGTCAGTAATAACATGACGGGGGACAGGACGGTATGGAAGAGGAAAACGTGTTGCGCCGTCCACAAGTAACATGGGACAAGGGCAGGAAGATGATGATGATGATGATTTATTGTATAGTCAAGAACTCGTGAAGCATTACACGTTGGACTCAGTACCGTCATTATTACAATCCCTGTAGATGTAAGGCTCGTACTACAATTTCAATTGTAGTACGAGCCTTACATCTACGTAAGGCTATCTATGTAAGGCTCGTACTACAATTTCAATTGTAGTACGAGCCTTACATCTACAGCGAAGCTTCATGTGCTCTCGGCTTTATCTACAATTCATACTTTTCACATTCTCCATATCAACTTGGCCCCACCTTGGCCATCGGCTGGCGACACCCTTGGCTATGTTTGAATAAAATCGGTTCAGCCGTTCAAAAGTTATGAGTTTTCACTGTTTGAATCGGGGTGTTTCCGCAAGATATCGTGCGATAATTACGTGTTCAATAGTTTGTCGAAGCGTATCTACTATGTACTAGATAAATTATGTAGCATGAAATAAAAATATATCGGGGGTTTTATAAATTTTGAAATTTTTTTCCTTAGTATCTTGCTACCTACTACAAATAATGATCACACAAATTGTAATTACCTTTAGCTTCAAGATTGTTTAAGGTAAGGTAAGTAAGTTATAATTTTCCCCTTAGTTTCAGGATCGTGCAAGATAAGGAAAGTCATAATCATAAGTGTACCACGCATTTAAATTTTTATGTGGGTCGATAAGATAACTAAGATATAAAATTTTATTTGTAATATATATTTATATTATAAAATAACTTATCATATTTACCTATAATATCGTATACATAATCCTTAGTACATAATCCTACTTAATATGATAAAATTTGAAACTTTGTGCGTTTGGATGTCGCCTCTATGGCTGAACGAATTTGAAACTTAGAACACGGATAGACCATGGGTTGGATACGGTTCTGCTTTATCCCGGATACACGTTCCATTGGGATAATTGCCGACATTCACGTATTATAATCCGCTGGTAAATACTAGAATATTTATAAGATCATGTAGCCTAAGCAGCGATATGGTTCTCTTTGCTTCTCAGTCTTAGCTTCAATGGGAGGCCTCCTTGAATCGACTGGATTGTGTTGCTTCCGTGGTTGATTTCTGGATGCCTCTTGGTGGAAGCCGCTGGTTCCACGCTGAACTTGTGCAGTATTGCTGCTAGACCTGCTAGGGACTGCATCTCGCCCAGACGAGCACCTGGTGGTAAAGAAAACGATAACATTAACATGTTTGTTCGAGTATTTACTTAATATGTTAGTTTGGAGATGAAGTGACAAAAATTAAAAGACTATGCTTTGATGCTTTGTTCTTGTTGATAGTATGAATGAAAGGCAACTTACAAAAGTTATTTTACAAGGCAGACATGAGTGGAAACGTTGGGAGGGGCGCCATAAAAGATGATACACGGATCTTATTAGTGATGTTCTTCAAAAAGGTTAGGTACGCAGTACAATGGCCTTTCTCTAATATCTCTTCATATCAGAACAATCAAATTATGTACCGTTTTTTATTGCAAAAAATCTAAAGATTCGCGACACAAGAAATCTTATCTTCCATTTTTATAAATAAAAAATGTCCATAAATATAGGTAGGTCAATGACCGCTACTGGCAATTTATCTGGTGCCTACCATAACGGGAAAAATATATAATTTCTTCTTAAGGGAAGTAGGTGGAATATCTTTTAAAAATAACTGCCTCGTTACCGCCGCTGGTGTATTTGTTCTGGCCTTCTGGGATAGTAATAGGCATTTCCTGTTTGTCCCAAATGATAGGTAAGTAAGTACTAGGTTTGGTAATACCGAATTGCTATTGAATTAAACTTAAAACAGTACCTACTTTTAATCATTGTCTAATATTTGAGGAAAAACCGGCGCCTTGATTAAATATATACGTAGCCATTTTTAGGTGACTAGAGCAATATATAATATATATGAATGGATTATCCGTGAAAAAATAAAAATAAAATATTAATGTATTATTCATTTAATTTTCAATGTATTATTCAATTTAATGTTCAATGTAGTATTCTATTTAATTTCAATAAAATAAAATTGTATTATTAAATTTATTGTTCTAATTAATATTCAATGTATTACTAATTGTATTGTTAATCGTTTATAATGTTTTGTGTAGGTACTTGCATGTTTGTATAAGTTGTATGATTACTTCTGGAGGAACATTGGCTCCTAAAACACAGGCCCCTGGTCTAGTTTAGGAGGCAGCAGTTCGCCTTTGTTTATGTCTCTCTGTACAACATTTATTATTTTAAAATCTGTGTATTGAATCATTTTAATGTAAATGTACAAATAAACAATTTATTTATTTATTATTATTAATAATCAAGTTTATTTCTTCGTTTAGGTGTTTCTTTTCATTTAAATATATCTACATATTTTATTATACATTATTTTTTAAAATATTTGAATACGTCAGTTATTTTTTCTTGACTAGAAGTTTTTCATTTTCACCAAGCTTAGATTATAACGAATGATTGATAAAAGTAGTAGTAGATAGTATTATAAAATACTAGCTTGTGCCTTCGTGGCACAGTGGCTTCGCCCGCATAAATAGTGTTTTATCATACCAAGGGAAGAGTAACAAACTATACGATGCCCTTCCCAGGGTTTCAAACTATCTCCATGCCAAATATCATCTAAATCAGTTCAGTAGATTCAGAGATTACCCCCGACAACCTCACAAAATCTACCTCTTTTTAATACTAGTATAGTAGATTGATATAGATAGTAGCTATATCTGTCACTATTTTACAGCCCTATATAAAATTATATACCAAGCTGTAATTAAACTTCTAACAACGTCTATGTAAGGTTGAATAAGATAGTAGATACGCAAATACAAAATAATATGATATTACTAACACCGTACAGAATGATAAATTAGTTCTAAAAATAACTCAACAAGTCAAGGAAGTTTCTACTTACCAATGCATTGCCGAGGTCCTTCACCGAACGGCAGGTACGCGAACTTATGCTTCTCCACATCGGGATCGTTGAATCTATCCGGCATGAACTCAGTAGGATTATCGAAATACTTCTCATCGTTTTGTATGGCCTGCACTGGAACGATGATCTTCACACCAGGGTCGAGTGTGATGCCCAACTCTGGGATCGTGTACTTCCTCGCGCACACTCTGTGTAAGGTTCCTAGAGAGGGGAATATCCTCATGGCCTCCTTGAACCCGTTACTCAATGGAGTCATCTCAGCTATCGAGTCGAAACACAATTTATTGTTGTATTTTGCAAGCACTCGATCGATGTCTTCTTGAATTTTCCTCTGTTCTTCTGGATGGTATGCCAACTGATGTAGCATGAAGCTTGTCGCTGAAGAAGAGGTCTCGAACCCAGCCGCGAAGAACACGAACACCTGAGCCACCATGCAAGTCAGGTCCATCTCCATCTCCACAGTCTCTGGTTTGCCATCTGCAGTTCTCTTCTCCACTGACTCTCCCGTTATCTTTCCTTTTCCTTCCAGCTCCAAAAGTAAATCAATAAAATCATTACGACCAATAGGCTTGCTGTTCCTCTGTTTGCGAATGTTTTGGACGATTTCTGTTATGGCATCCATTAACACAGTCTCGTGTAAAACTTTTTGTGATATTCTTCTGAAGTCTGGGAAGAGGTCGTATAATGCTACAATGACGTAATTCCTCCAGGATCTCCTGAACATCTTCCGGCCGAGGTCTCTGAAGAGGGAGTGCTCGTCGTTGATGGTGTCCATCTGGATGCCGAAGCCGCAGGCGCCAATGAATTCGGTGGTGAAGCGCGCCATCAGCTCGCGCACGTCGCAGTCTCCTCCCTTGTTCACGTAGTCCTCACCGACATGCTGCAGCTTCTCCGCACACTGCACCACCAGGGGAAACATGTTCTTCAGCTTGGCTGTCGTGAACGTTGATGTTAGACGCTGCCGCAATAACTTCCATGTGTCACCATCAACATGGAAAAGATTTAGAAACACCGGCTCGATTTTAGGATCCCTACCCAGCCCTCTGGGGTAAAAATATGCAAAATCCACATTCAGGATATTTCTAACTATATCCAGGTCTCGGATGACGAGCTCGGGTGTGGTTCCTCTGAACAATCCCACTACTGACTCGTTGGGATACTTGTTGTATATTTCGACAGCTATTTCTGTGATGCTTTTCTTAGCCATAACATTGTTGTATAGCGTCCCGAAGACTGGTACTGGTTTTTCGTGTTTCACATTGCGTTTCTCCCAATAGTCGTGATTTTTGGTGGTGTAGTAGTAAAGGAGCACGAGCACAAGTGGCAGCAGTAGGAGGATCATGTTGGCTGGTTGACACTAGCGGCCGGACTGAGCGACGGGCTGTGAGCTCGAACTTGTTATCAATGAATATTTATATGTAGGTATGTATGTGTATTAGCCACTACGAGTGCGTTTCCATTGGACAGCGTAGGGCCGTTTCGTGTGCGAATACCTTTGGACTCGAATTTTATTGTTCTCAACGTTTATAACCAGTTTTAATAAACCTTGGTCTTGAAAAGAACCGCTTTTTTAATTCGAGTTACTTTTTATATGTTTTATTTTTAGGTGTGTTGGGCAATTTATTGTCTGCGGACTTGCTTTATGTATCTCCTCCTGTAATTAAATAATAATTTGTTAGTATGAAGTTGCATTATAAACTGAAATATCAGTGGGAATTTCCATCGTATCGATGAATCCAAATTAAATATGTTACGACCAGAATTCCTACATTATTTAGTTAGCATTTGGATCGTAAAACTTTCAAGGTGCAGGTGTTGTTGCTCAGAGAGTATGACAAAAGAAGGGGTATAGTTAGGGACCTACTCGGTGCTCCGCAACCACACTATGAGTCTTTGGAGTATCCTATCTGACTAAGTTATGGTTGCCGTGGCTCACCTGCCTTCGTGAATCAGTGGGTACTGTGAGGACCCTGCCTAAGAGGCAAACTCCTTACATATAATAAGTCTGGCTAAAGATAATTGTTTTGCAAGGTAATTGAAATAGGAACACTTGTCATAGATAGAAGATGTTTTTCTTGAACTTTGATTGTCAATTCGGCTGAAGCTGTCCATAAGGCAGGCACATTGTTGAAAATAATATAAATATATCAGATAAAAGTAATTGATTTGCCTTTCATTACGTAGCGCCCTGGCTACGTCCCCTACAGTATCTATGCAAGCCCTATTATGACTAACTGCAGTAGTCGTTCCAATTCCTAATGGGTGTAAGCTTAATTAACTGCTTCATTTAATATTGATATATTCCTGATATAGGTAGATACCATAATAGGATCCAAAACGAGGTTCCTTTATTGAAAGATAATTATATTCAAACAATAAAAATACCAAATATCTATCTAGATATCTATATATATATTAAGTTAAGTTCTAGTCCTATATGTTAAGTTTTCTAAGTAAATTAATGTAATGATATATGTAATAATAATAAAGTTTGGCAATTTTTTTATCCACACAACGTAATGTTCCAAATATTAAATCAAAAAATATTCTATACACGTACTATTTTTTTGTATACAGGTAATTAAAAAAAAGCATTACAGTGCAATATTTTCCTTCGATATTCAAACAACTGCATCATAAAATAACTCTTGAATTTTTATGGCACACTTTTACTTTTTAATTTATTGGCGCGTATGGGTTCTTTTGTAAAATCTATTATATTAAATCTATTCGAAACACGCATAAATTCGCAAATGTCGAGAGTGCTGTCAACAAAGGCGCCTGGTTAACCGACTAAATGTAATACCTGCCACTTCAGTTGCCAAATTACGTCACAGTTGCACTCTTCAATTTAGTAACGTTATCTTATTCGTTGTATTTTCTAAAAGGTTTGGGGAACCTAGCTTATTATATTATTTTAATAAATCTAACAAAAAAATTGTGCTGTAGCAGTTACATCTACGAACAGTAGTTTAAGAATAAATGATAAAGTTGGACATACTTTAATAAAAGAGGAAACTATCGTGTGATCGAAAATAAATATAATTTTGATATAACGTATTTTTAAACAAGAACGTGTCAACTATAAAAAAATCCCTTTTTACGATTTGTTTACACTTTTTTAACTACCTAAACCTACGAAAGAAAAAAACTGCCGATTCCGAGGGTATAAAAAACTAAATTTTGACCAAAATGGTCCTTCATACAACATGCCTTTCTAGCGTCGATATAATAACCAAGTTTATTTCTTCGTTTAGGTTTCTTTTCATTTAAATATATCTACATATTTTATTATAAATATATTTTTTTAATATTTGAATATAAAAAGATTTAAATATAATTTTTTTATTATTATAGATTTATGTACTTAATACAAGTTTTAATGGGTAAGTACCTAATAGTTACTTACTATTATTCTGTTAATTAGATCCATGAAATAGTTGTCTCACTCTTACTCTATGCTATATCTCCGACAATTTTTGTTAAAGTCTATCGAGGATTTTTTCTAACCTGATTACGTCAGTTGTTTTTTATTGTCTAGAAATTTTTCATTTTCACCAAGGTTAGATTATAACGAATGACTGATAAAAGTAGTAGTACATAGTATTATAAAATACTAGCTTCTGCCAGTGGCTTCGCCCGCATACATAGTGTTTTATCATACCAAGGGAGTAGGTACAAACTATCCGATTCAGAGATTACCCCCAACAACCTCACAAACTCACAAACTTTACCTCTTTTTTAATATTAGTATAGATTGATATAGATTGTAGCTATATCTATCAATATTTTACAGCCCTATATAAAATTATATACTAAGCTGTAATTAAACTTCTCGTCTATGTAAGATTGGATTAGACACCATACAGAATGATAAATTAGTTATAAAAATAACTCAACAAGTCAAGGAAGTTTCTACTTACCTATGCATTGCCGAGGTCCTTCACCGAACGGCAGGTACGCGAACTAATGCTTCTCCTCATCGGGATCGTTGAATCTATCCGGCATGAACTCAGTAGGATTATCGAAATACTTCTCATCGTTTTGTATGGCCTGCACTGGAACGATGATCTTCACACCAGGGGTCGAGAATGATGCCCAACTCTGGGATCGTGTACATCCTCGCGCACACTCTCTGTAAGGTTCCTAGAGAGGGGAATATCCTCATGGCCTCCTTGAACCCGTTATTCAATGGAGTCATCTCAGTTATAGAATCGAAACACAATTTATTGTTGTATTTTGCAAGCACTCGATCGATGTCTTCTTGAATTTTCCTCTTGATGTAACATGAGGCTTGTCGCTGAAGAAGAGGTCTCGAACCCAGCCGCGAAGAACACGAACACCTGAGCCACCATGCAAGTTAGGTCCATCTCCATCTCCACAGTCTCTGGTTTTCCATCTGCAGTTCTCTTCTCCACCGACTCTCCCGTTATCTTTCCTTTTCCTTCCAGTTCCAAAAGTAAATCAATAAAATCATTACTACCAATAGGCTTGTTGTTGCTCTGTTTGCGAATGTTTTGGACGATTTCCGATATCATCATCATCATCATCATCATATCAGCCGAAAGACGTCCACTGCTGGACATAGGCCTCCCCCAAGCGTCGCCACATTGACCGGTCCCGTGCGTCTCGCAACCAGCGGATTCCCGCAACCTTCACCAGGTCATCGGTCCACCTGGTGGGAGGCCTTCCAACGCAACGTCTTCCGGTTCGCGGTCGCCACTCCAGAACCTTTCTGCCCCATCGGCCATCCGTTCTGCGAGCAATGTGCCCTGCCCACTGCCACTTAAGTTTGGCAATTCTTCGGGCTATGTCGGTAACCTTGGTTCTCTTGCGGATCTCTACATTTCTGATTCGATCACGCAAGGAAATTCCGAGCATAGCCCTCTCCATTGCCCTTTGAGTGACTGTAAGTTTTCTGATGAGGCCCATTGTAAGCGACCACGTCTCAGATCCATATGTCATCACTGGCAACACACACTGGTCATAGACTTTCGTCTTGAGACACTGTGGTAAGTTGGACGAGAAGATACCGCGCAACTTCCCGAACGCTGCCCAGCCGAGTCGGATTCGACGGTTGACCTCTTTCTCGAAGTTGGCCCTACCCAACTGGATCGTTTGTCCCAGGTAGACATAGTCGCCCACAACTTCGATTGTAGAGTCTCCTACCTTGATAGGAGTAGGTGTAACATGGGCATTCAACATCACCTTGGTTTTGTCCATGTTCATTCTAAGACCCACTCTTTCGGAAGCACTACTGAGGTCATCGAGCATTTTACTGAGGTCCTCCATGGTCTCAGCCATAACCACTATATCGTCAGCAAACCGAAGGTGAGTGATGTACTCGCCATTGACGTTGATGCCTAGCCCTCTCCAGTCCAGAACCTTGAAGACATCCTCCAGTGCAGCGGTAAACAGCTTCGGAGATATGACGTCTCCCTGTCTCACACCTCGCTGCAGAAGGACTGGTTCCGAGGTCTGATCCTGAAGTCGAACTGACATGGTGGCGTTTTTGTATAAACACTTCAACACTTCGATGTACCGGTAGTCAATTTGGCACCGTTGGAGAGACTGCAGTACAGCCCAAGTCTCGATCGAATCGAAGGCTTTCTCGTAGTCCACAAACGCTAAACAGAGAGGCAGGTTGTACTCTTCGGTCTTCTGTATAACCTGCCGCAGCGTATGTATGTGGTCTACGGTGCTGAAGCCTTTACGGAATCCGGCTTGTTCGGGAGGCTGGAAATCGTCAAACCTGCGCGCGAGACGATTCGTGATGACTCTTGAAAACAGCTTGTAGACATGGCTAAGAAGTGTGATGGGCCTATAGTTCTTCAGTAAGGCATTGTCACCCTTCTTGAAGAAGAGTACCACCACACCCCTGCACCATGCCTGTGGCGTTTTCCCTTCGTGTATGACGGAATCAAACAGCTTCTGAAGGGCCTTAAGGATTGGTTTTCCACCCGCCTTCAGGAGTTCGGCCGTAATTCCGTCATCACCCGGTGCCTTGTTGTTCTTAAGCTGTTTCAGAGCCATCCTAATCTCATACAGGCTGACGTCCGGAATGTCTTCGGTATAGTGTCGGGTCAATCTAGCTCTAGGGTCTTTCGCTAGATTCGCAACGGGTTTACTGGTTGACGTGTACAGCTGCCCATAGAATCTCTCGATCTCCCTCAGAAGCTCTGGTTTGGCGGAAACGATCCTGCCATCATCGGTCTTCAGTTTCGTGAGCTGGCTCTGCCCTATAGACAGATCTCTTGCAAAGACCTTGGAGCCCTTATTCCGTTCAATTGCGTCTTTTATACGCTCAGTATTAAAGCGGCGGAGGTCGCTTTTCAAGGACTTTGAGATCCGTCTATTTAGCTGCCGGTATTTCACCGCATCGTCTGAAGACTGCAGGATCATCTCACGCCTCTCCTTCATTAGCTTGAGAGTAGGATCAGAGAGCTTTTTGTTCCTATCTGTACGGCGGGTCTTGAAAAACTTAGACCCGACCGTATGGACAGCTTCCACGAACCCATCGCTGTAATCGTCCACGGAGCTTCCTAGGCACTCGAAACGATTCTGGAGTTCGAGCTGAAAGTTCTCGGGGTTTTGGACCTGGATCTGTGCTAGGCGGAGCGTGGACTTCACCAGTCGAGACCTTTCAAGTTTAACATTAATGTTCAATGTGCCTCTTACCATGCGGTGATCGCTCCCGGTTTTAACCGAATTGATCACAGAGACATCATTGAACACTTGCTTCTTGGTTGACATGATGAAGTCGATCTCGTTTTTAGTTGAACCATCGGGGCTTTGCCAGGTCCACTTCCTGTGCTCACGTTTTCTGAAGAAGGAGTTCATCATGTAGAGGCCCTCCTTCTCCATAAAACTGGCCAGTAGGTGACCCCGGTGGTTCCGGCGTCCAACTCCAAATTGCCCCACTTGCAGCTCATCCACGTCTCGTTTGCCCAGTTTTGCGTTGAAGTCCCCCATGACAACGGTGAAGTGAGTTTTGAAACCATGCATGGCTCTAGAGATATCCTCATACATGGTCTCTACCTCGTCGTCGGGGTGTGCTGAGGTCGGGGCGTAGACCTGTATGACCTTCAGCGAATATCTTGCGGATATTCTGAGTATAAGGTACGCCACCCTGGTCGACACACTCTCGATCTTCACCACGTTGTTCACAAGGGACTTGTGGACGATAAACCCGACACCACCCTGGGACTGCCGGTCACCCTGTCGGAAATAGAGCAGGTTACCGGATTTGAGGATTATCGAGTCCTCCCCCTCTCTTCGGACTTCCGATAACCCTATAATACTCCATCGCAACCTACTCAATTCTTCCTCCAGTTCGGCTATCTTCTCGTCGGTCCGGAGTGTTCGCGTGTTATATGTTCCCAGGTCCAGTCGTCGGTGTTTATTGGGGTAGCCGGGTCCACTCCGGGGATTCTTAGCACCCCTTGCCACGCCATCGCCTCGACCGCTACCGTAGCCGAGGGTAGACGGGCTGCCGGGCACTCGGGGCCGTTTTTTCTGTGTGCTGATCATTAGGATTGGGGGGTTTTGCCATAATCGCCACGCTTGGCAGGCGGGTTGGCGATCGCAGTTTGTTGATAAAGTGCACAGAGAACGCTGCTGCCCATTCTCTGGTGTGTCCCTTAGTCGCCTCTTACGACACCCACGGGAAGATATGGGATGGTGAAATTCTTTACGTCCGTCACCATACGGAACTTCAATCGTCAATTTCCGATATGGAATCCATTAACACAGTCTCGTGTAAGACTTTTTGTGATATTCTTCTGGGAAGAGGTCGTATAATGCTACAATGACGTAATTCCTCCAGGATCTACTGAATATCTTCCGGCCAAGGTCTCTGAAGAGGGAGTGCTCGTCGTTGTTGGTGTCCATCTGGATGCCGAAGCCACAGGCGCCGATGAACTCGTTGGTGAAGCGCACCAGGGGGAACATGTTCTTCAGCTTGGCTGTCGTGAACGTTGATGTTAGACGCTGCCGCAATAACTTCCACCATAAACTGTCACCATCAACATGGAAAATGGAATTTAGAAGCACCGGCTTGATTTTAGGATCCCTACCCAACCCTCTGGGGTAGAAATAAGCAAAATCCGCATTCAGGATATTTCTTACTATTTCCAAGTCTCGGATGACGAGCTCGGGCGTGGTTCTTCTGAACAATCACACTACTGGCTCGTTGGGATTCTTGTTGTATAGTTCAACAGCTATTTCTTTGATGCTTTTCTTAGCATCATATTAGGAGTATCATGTTGGCGGGGTGAGACTAGCGGCCGGATTGAGCGACGGGCTGTGCGCTCGAACTTGTTATCAATAAATATTTATATGCGTGTATGTGCATTAGAGTGCGGTTCCATTGGACAGCGTGGGGTCGTTTTATGTGCGAATACCTTTGGATTCGAATGTTATCTTGATCTTGAAAATTAGCGCTGATTTAATTAGAGTTACTTTTCATGTGTTTTATTTTTAGGTGTGTTGGGCTGTGTGACTTGCTTGATGTATTTCCTGTAACTAAAGAATAATTTGTTAATATGGAGTTGCATTGAAAACGATATGAGTGGGCATTTTCATCGTATCGACGATTCCCAATTAAATATGTTTTGACCAGAATTCCCACATTATTTATCATTTGTCTCGTAAAACGTGCTGTTGCACAGAGAGTATGACAAAAGGTGGGGTATTGTTAGGGACCTATTCGTAGCTCCGCAATCACACTACGGGTCTTTGGAGTATCCTATTTGACTAAGTTATGGTTGCCGTGGCTCATCTGCCTTCGTGAATCATTGGGTACCTACGCAAGCCCTATTATGACTAACTGCAGTAGACGTTCCAATTCCTAATGGGTGTAATAATATACGGCTGGTTAGCTTAATTAACTGCTTCATTTAATATTGATTTATTCCTGACATAGGTAGATACCATAATTAGGATCCAAAACGAGGCTACGCATACAGCAGTCTAACATTTTAGTCTGTATTATGCAAGTCGATACTTGATTGAAAGATTTACAATCAATAAAAATACTAAATATCTACCTAGATATCTATATATATTTAGTTAAGTTCTAGTCCTATATGTTAAGTTTCCTAAGTAAATTAATGTAATGATATATGTAATAATAATAAAGTTTGGTATTTTTTTTATATACACACAACGTAATGTTCCAAATATTAATTCAAAAAATATTCTATACACGTACAATTTTTTCGTAGAAAGGTAATTAAAAAAAAAGCATTACAGTGCAATATTTTCCTTCGATTTTCAAACAATTTTTATAGCACACTTTTACTTTTTAATTTATTGGCGTGTATGGGGTCTTTGACTTAATGAAGAAAAATAGTGTCATTTTCAATGGATGCGTGCGCTGCACAGTCGTGTGCAATGAGCATCTAAATTTCCCGCCACGCTACAATTTTTTTCCCGTTTCCACTTTTGTTTCATTTCAACTGTATGAGTGAAGATAGTAGTAGTTTATGAAACTATTGCATAATAAAGGGTATTAAAACATGAGTGTGTGTTTAAAAACCGAGCTGTAGGCGAGGTTTTTAATATTATCACACGAATGTTTTAATCCTAATTATGTGCAGTTTCATACACTACTTTATCTTCACTCATACATTGGGATCGAACCTACTAAATACCGTTCTTTCGCATTTTCCATGCCATAAAGTTGTCATAGCATACAAATAATTTTCTTGACTTTGCTGGTAATATATTATGAGTAATTTCCGTCGCCGCATTTAAAATATCGGGTGGAGTAAAATTTTCTTCACATTCACTGTTATCAGACATTTTTAAGCAAGAATTAAAAGAATCATGAAATTCAGTACAGCAAAACGTATGAATCGTGCCAAAACCCAGCACAACACCGCATTAACTGCCAGAGACAAATAAAAATTGGCATCAAAACTTTATAAAATATGTAATATAAAATAGCGCGCCTCGCAGCTTTCCATTACAAAAAAAATAATTGATGGAAACTCCTTGGTGATATTAACTTATTGGATTTGCCCTGTATCGTAATAGAAAAGAAATTGTTTTATAGCATTATTTTGTTAGAGAAAAAGTGTTAAAATAAGATTTTTTTTTTAAATTTCGGGTTTTAATACCTAATTATATGCCGTTGCATACACTATTTTATCTTCACTCATACATTTGAAATAAAACAAAAGTGGAAACGGATAAATATGTGCTATACTGGTATGACGGGCAATTTACATTCTCATTGCGCATGACTGCGCTGCGCGCGCCTCCATAGACATTGACACTATATTCCACATTAAGTCAATGAGCCCATAAGCGCCAATACATTAAAAAGTAAAAGTGTGCAGTTAAAATTAAAAAGTTGTTGTACAATGCATGTCCTCGAAAAGAGCGTTTTCCAGGCAGCCAAACTGTGCGGAAAGTGTCACTTTTTTCCCTAGTGCTTTTTACTTTTCTGTATTTTTTAAATTTTTAACGCCAACGCCAGCCCGACGCATAGAGCTTTTATTATCAGAGAAAAGTTTTACAAATTAGTTAAGTACATATTATCATTCATATATAAGGTAAAATAAAACTAATACTTCATTAAAGGTGTTTTTAATTACTCTAGATGTAGATATTGATCAATAAATTGATTTTAAATATTCATTAAATATATTTGGCAGGACGTATATCTTGCTCGTGCCTTTTTGCGTTACGACGTGGCAGCTATTTGCACATGCGCAGTAGCCCGAGGAACTATTAGTTAATCTGTGGATATGCTGAACGCGCTTGAGTAAGACCGCCATTTTATTAATTTCTTGCTTGGTTCTGAACGAAGCAAGAAATTAATAAAATGGCGGATTGATTTTCAGTGGCATTAAAAAAAAACTGTATTGCCCGGTTAAATAGAAAATGCTCTGTTTACTCGAATATAACTTGCAGAAAGGTACTAATTAAGCTTTGTAGGGATAATTATATTACGCACGTGTGTGTTATAGCTCGGTTTATGGCCCTAAAAGCGGAACTTTGCAGTCGTTTGTATTCGGAAATGTGATGATTGTCGAGGGACGTAAGAAAATAGTTGTACTGTAATACGTCTGGCAAAGTAAATTCGTTTCATTCCATTTGGAAAACTAGGCAAATATTTGTATTTTATTTTTCATTAGGTATGTACATTATGGCTTATGTCCAGCAGTGGACGTCTTTCGGCTGAAATGATGATGATGATGTACATAATATTATGTTTGTTTTTGCGGAAACCTTTCTATCTTAGTCTATGGGCGAGTCAAACCCATTGTTAATATTTTATAAGATCAACCTATACATAAGTAGTTAGTTGATAAGTATCAATAAACTATTATTTGACAGCGTTTGTGCAACGACACCTTTGCGTTCTGAAGTTCCAATGCCCGTTAGATGATTCTCCTGCTGATTACAAGATCACAACATTTATCTACGCAGCTTTTTTCAAAAGTGCCGATCTTTGGAAGACAGAAGTCCTTGGGTGCATAGAAGATATGAAGGGGCAATATATTACCTACAGCTTAAAGTATGTTTCGGATTTCGGCTCTTCTTGTTTTTGTCTTCTTCTTTAGAAAGAAGCTTGTCACAGCATTTAAGACACTCTGTACAGGTGGGGAGAGAAGAAAGATCCACTTCAATCGGCCAGTAGTCTTCCGGTTGGTACTTGTTTCTCCTGAACATCTGGTGGTTGAGAAGCGTCCAGAACCAGAGACAGGCTCTTCCTCGGCGGAACTTGACAGCCGACTTTATGACATCATCAACAGTGCGCCGACAAACCGGGTCTCGCTCAGAACATGTGTTGAATTTCAAGTGTTTTAAGTTGCAGCGGAATACCTAGAACGGAAGGCATTTTGGTAGAAAAAGTAATAGGTACGTTATGTACCTAGTTAAATTGAAGCCACTTTGATATTGGGATACCACTGCGTCACGAGAATACGTTTTATGTGGAAATTTCCAAAGGTAGCTAGGTTTTATGTAGGCAGTTGTCCTCGTCAATATTGTTACACGTTTGATGAGGCTCCAGAAAAAGCCACATTGTAAGCGAGCTAAAGGTCTGGATACAGCCATTTTTTGTCATCGGTCTGCAAATCTGCATTACAAGCAAAACCCCTCCACTCGTCTTAGCTGGATATAGGTCTTCTGCATGCATGACCTCAACGGCCAGCCAACCCACACTATCCGTATCAAGCGGACTCGGACTTCTTCACTCTTGCAAGCAAAATTCTGAATTTTATTAATTGGGACGATACTTCTAACCCCGCTCATCGGTCTTCGGCGCTCTGGCGTTAAGGACAGAGGGCCCTATGTAGTATGACTACTACTGACTATGACGCTTTAAAACCATCATGAATCCGGTGTGAGAGAGTGACGGAGCCGTACAGGACGAACCTTTTTTTGCATTGACACTTCGTAGTACGCCCCAGGGCTGTCCTGGCGGTGGAACAGGAACTTGTTTAAAAGCAAGTTAAATATTTTTTTGTGTCTTACTTCATGTCCACACATTTCAATCATGCAGTAGTTAGTGAAACGAACAGGCACGAGGTCCACTCGGAAGCCCATTTTTTGGAGGCGATCTGTTGAGATAATACCAGCTTTTTATTTATGGTTCTGAATAGGATGTCAACAATAGCTGTGTGACTAATAGCCAGGAGTCTCGACTTTCATTAGCTGAAGAAGCTTTCATGCAGTAAAATAAACTAAAGTTTGGCTTTAAGGACATAAAGTTTTAAATAGAGCATGAGTAGGTAGGTCAAGGTTAGGCTATGCTCGGCGTTTCCTTGCGTGATAGAATCAGAAATGAAGAGAAGCTAAACCAAGGTAACCGACATAGCACGTTACTATCAGAACGGATGGCCAATGGGGCGGAAAGGTTCAAGAGTTGTGACCGCGTACCGAAAGTCGCTGCGGTCGAAGGTTTCCCCCAAGGTAAATAGTAAGGGTCGCGAGAGTCTACTGGATGTGAGGATCATAGGATCGATCAATATAATGACGCTTGGGGAAATTGGTCCAGCTGTGGACGTGTTTCGGATAAAATGACAAAGCAGTATAGTAGTCGCAATGGATCTTTATGTCTCTGAAGCTGGCTGCAAGACCTTGCGCAGTTGTTATTTTTTTTGTGTCAAAGTTGAAGTAGAAGATAGCATTGTTAACTGCCTCTTTCGCTCGCTTACGATTGTCGCATCATCCTATCTCGCTTACTCTATGCAGTATACTCGATAACAACTGTTTCGTGCGCAAAAGTTTTCCAGAGCCAACTTTTAACAAAGATCCGCTGTGACTAACTATACTTTTGATAAACAGCCGATGGAAACGTGGGAATCTCGGCTATGCGGGCAACAAGGGAATGGTCGTTTTGGCGATTCTTTGGTGATGCCTATCTCCGCAAGTGTTCGTACTTCATCAGAATGACGATGATGATTTATTTAATTTATTTACTTTAACATAATACGGCCAAAGGCCAATAACATTAGTTAAATACATGTTTTTAAAAATACATTAAAATTAAAATTAATAAAAACAAAAACAAACAACAATGATAATACATATCTAAAGGTTCTTTCAACAAGGACGGGTCGATGTTAAAATTGAATAAAACAAGATGTGTGTGAGATATTAACGAAATTTATTTTTTATTTCAAAGGCCCATTTATGCCAATTATGGATGGAATATGACATCGTTCAAATGTCCGCCGCGGCTTCGTATGGTGGCACGAATCCGAGAGGTCCAATTTTTTATGACTCTGCTGCATAGATCGAGCGAGCGCTACAGATCAATGATAAACAATTTCTTCGTGCGTCCTTGTTGAAAGACCCTTTATAATTGCACGGCACAGATGATGATGTATATGTTATAGACCAAGTGATTATTACGCAGTATTACGAGTAGGCAATATGATAACAACTTGTGAAATAATTAAATTGACTGGGCTTTCTGAATAATGCCCATCAATTATTGGGCCGGGTTCTAAAAAGATGTTTTTTTTGTTAATAATTTTTATGTTTACATTGGTTTTAATATAGAAACTAGTATTATTTAACAGCAACAAAGTCGACGGAGACTCACTGGGTGTGGCTGCTATTTCTGTCTGCAGGCTCTAAAGTAACCTATCCGTGTCGGGGTGCCCTAAGCTCCAAAGCTCGCTTCGCTCGCTCTTGGACTAATTCATTGACCGTAATTTGTGTGTGTTTGGTGTCCAAACGTGACGTAGCAATATTCATAATGACCCAGGCAATGTGATAAATATAGAAGTTTAAATCAGTATTCATTACATTGCCCGATTTGACTTGACTAGATTCATAATGCCCGGGTATTATACATAGCTCTGATTAATTACTTGTTCCATGACATATATATAAGTGAGAGGCCATTGAAGATGGATACCTAGGTCTAGAATAATAAACATTTACCTTTTATACCAGTCAATAAATGCGGTTTGTGGATGTATGAGTCAAAGGTATGGCAAGGCCCATAGTATATTTTTATAAACAGGAAAGACATTCTACAACGTACAAATTCTACAAAATACAATACATATTTTGAAAAAATCTAAAAAGATATAAAAATATGTATTTACTCATATGGATGACAGTTTTTTTACCATGATGTTTTGACTTTTAATACGAAATCAATGTACTCTGTGTACGAAATCATAGATAAAAAAATCCGTATGGTAATTGGGTTTAGTTTGCACTTTTATTGAGATCTCTTTGTATTTCGCTTTCGCTTTTAAGTTTATCTTTTGTTCCTATAATCAGTTTATTTTTTTGTTCCGGTTGGAATTCTGATTTCTTTGCATGCTGTACATAGACATGACGTAGTCACGTTAATGATATCTAACAGTTTTCTATCTTCGTACAAACGGTTGGAACGCGATTCATAGGTACCTACGCGCCTTGAGTTCAACCAACACTCTATATACAAAAGGCGCAAACAGTCACGAACAGTGCGATGGTTTTGTAAGCAGTAAGCGTGCGATTTGTGAATATTTGATTGAAATAAGTACTAGTACTTACTTACTTAATATGGCAGAGAGCAATTATAGACTATATTGTGCTGTTGCTTGAATTCTTCTATAACGCACCCAGAGAAAAAAAAATGTAATTACCTGGAACCTCCAAAAGGCGACACTATAAAAAATGTATATACCTTACCTACTAGTACGTAATTTGTTTCTTTTTTTAATAAGTAGGTATTTCGCTTCATCCACAGACGTACAGACAGACAGACAGACGGATCGCGGAGTCTTAGTGATAGGGTCCCGTTTTTACTCTTTTGGTACGGAACCCTATTACTAAGACTCCGCGATCCGTCTGTCCGTCTGTCTGCCTGTCTGTCTGCCTGTCTGTCTGTCTGTCTGTCCGTCTGTCACCAGGCTGTATCTCATGAACCGTGATAGCTAGACAGTTGAATTTTCACAGATGATGTATTTCTGTTGCCGCTATAATAACAAATACTAAAAACAGAATAAAATAAATATTTAAGTGGGGCTCCCATACAACAAACGTGTTTTTTTGTCGTTATTTGCCATACTTGGCTTTGATTTTCAATTTGTGTGTGGATCAAGGAGTCTTTCCGGATCTAATGAAATATAGTAAAGTTATACCACTTTTAAAATCTGGGGACTTTCAGCAAGGTATTTGAGAAGATAATGCTAAATCAAATGCTCATTCATTTTAATACGAATAACATCTTGCATGATAAACAGTATGGTTTCACCAGAGGACGTTGTACAACTGACGCTGGTTTCACCCTATTAAAACACATCTTTAATGCGTGGGAAGCGTCGCAAGATGCCATAGGTATCTTCTGCGACCTGTCGAAAGCGTTTGATTGCGTTAATCATGAAACATTACTTCTGAAACTTGAACATTACGGGCTAGGTCAATCAGCGTTAGGTTTAGTTAAATCTTATTTGAATGATAGACAGCAATTAGTTCAAATAAACGGTGTGAATTCGTCGGGGTTAAACGTAAAAATGGGAGTACCCCAGGGCTCAATTTTAGGTCGTTTCTTATTTTTAATATACATAAACGATTTACCCCGTTTATTGGAAAACAAACTAAACATGGTGTTATTTGCTGATGACACATCTTTAATTTTTAAAATAAATAGACGTACTTGTCGGCTTGACGACGTAAATAACGCGTTACGGCAGGTTCAGGATTGGTTCACTGCCAATAATTTAGTTTTAAATGGTAAAAAAACCAAGTGCGTACAATTTTCTGAAAAAGCGAAAAGTACTGATTGTGACATTATATTAAACAAGGAGAAGTTAGAATTCGTCGATAAAACGGTTTTCCTGGGGATCACGCTAGACTCAAGGTTGCAATGGGGTCCTCATTAGGTATTCCTTTGCGGGGCAGCTAAGTTCGGCAGCTTATGCTGTTAGAAAGATTCGTCGGTTGACCGATGTGGATACCGCGAGACTAGTCTATTTTAGTTATTTTTGTAGTATAATGTCTTACGGTATCCTACTATGGGGAAGGGCTGCAGACATTGAGTCAATTTTTATTCTGCAAAAACGAGCCATCAGAGCGATATATAATTTTCGCCGGCGCGATTCTCTAAGGGAACTGTTTAAGGACATTAACATCATGACGGTTCCTTGTCAATATATTTATGAAAACATCATGTACGTGAGAAAGAATTTACATCTTTTTAGTAAAAACGGCGACAGACATAATTACATTACTAGAAATAGGGACCAATTAGTTCAACCAGGTTTCAGACTGGCTAAAGTAGCCTCATCTTTCATGGGGTACTGTACACAATGTTACAATAAAATTCCTCCCCACATTCTTGAACTGAATGAGACGATGTTTAAAACCTGTATAAAACGCACACTATGTAGGCTGGCATATTATAAGTTGGGGGATTACATCATTGATAAAAATGCTTGGCTCAATGCTAGTCCTGCTCCACAAACCACAACCATTAGGGCGCAATAACAAGTGATATTGTTATTATTGTTGCATTATAGTTTTGAGGTATTGTTGGACCTGCTGAAGACTGTATGAATATATTTGTATTGTATAAACTCAATTTTCTTAGTATTATATAACTGCACAGCACGTGTGTGAGTACAATGTACCCAACTATAAATCAGCCATTTACTGTACCTATGTGTCGTTCGTTAACTTGTGGGTGCCCTGGATGTTGAGTGTGTCATGCTCTCTCAAATGTCTTTCTTATGGTGCCGCGTGTGTTGGATCATCCGGTTCCCTTCATGATGGTTGAGATAGGTGGTGCCAATTCATGCGTCATGTTCGTGAACGGACGCCGTCAGTTGGGATTGGTCATAACTTAACTGCTTCGGATGTTAATATTTTTCTAGTATCTATTATATAACTGCACAGTACATGTGTGAGTAATTTTAATACTTTATGCCTGTAGGTGGTATAGTGTGTAGTGCTATTCTGGGTGCATTGTCCTCACATTTATGAATTTAATAATGTACCTATGTTCCTAAGGATTGTATTTTTTTTAAAAAGATTAAGTATGGAGTTTCTTGTGCTTTCTTCTCCATAACAAGCTACTTTCCGAATGCACGGTAGAATATTTTTTTATGTAACGTTCAAAGGTGCCGCTTGGTGGCCTAGTTGAAATAAAATATCTTTGTCTTTGTCTTTGTAATGGTACGGAACCCTTCGTGCGCGAGTCCGACTCGCACTTGGCCGGTTTTTTAAAAACATGTCTTTAACTAATGTTATTGGCGTTTGGCCGAGTTATGTTAAAGTAAATAAATAACTGGTCCCGCGTGGTGGATTATGGCCCATTCCCTCTAACAGAGAGGAGGCCTGTGTCCCAGCAGTGGGAACATTAATAGGCTGATGATGTGATGTGTGTGAAATAAATAAAATAAATCATCATCGTCATTCTGATGAAGTACGGTAACACTTGCGGAGATAGGCATCACCAAAGGATCCCCAAAACGACCATATCCTTGTTGCCCGCATAGCCGAGATTCCCACGTCCTTTCCATCGGCTGGTTTTCAAAAGTATAGTTAGTCACAGCAGATCTTTGTGTCTCTGAAGTTGGCTCTGGAAAACTCTTTCGTGCAGTTTGTTATAGAGTATACTGCATAGAGTAAGCGAGATAGGACGATGCGATAAACGTTAGCGAGGGAAAGAGGCAGTTAACACTGCTATCTTCTTCTTCAACATTGATACAAAAAAATAACAACTGCGCAGGGTCTTGCAGCCAACTTCAGAGACCCAAAGATCCATTGCGACTACTATACCGCTTTGCTTTGCATTTCATCCGATACATGTCTACAGCTGGACCAATTTCCCCAAGCGTCATTATATTGATCGATCCTATGATCCTCACATCCAGTAGACTCTCGCGGCTCTCTCTCTACCTTGGGGGAAACCTTCGACCGCAGTGTCTTTCGGTACGCGGTCACAACTCTTGAACCTATCCGCCCCATTGGCCATCCGTTCTGATAGTAACGTGCTATGTCGGTTACCTTGGTTTTGCTTCTCTTCATTTCTGATTCTATCACGCAAGGAACGCCGAGCATAGCCTAACCTTGACCTACCTACTCATGCTCTATGTAAAACTTTATGTCCTTAAAGCCAAACTTTAGTTTATTTTACTGAATGAAAGCTTCTTCAGCTAATGAAAGTCGAGACTCCTGGCTATTAGTCACACAACTATTGTTGACATCCTCGTCGAAGCCATAATTAAACAGCTGGTATTATCTCAACAGATTGCCTCCAAAAAATGGGCTTCCGAGTGGTCCTCGTGCCTGTTCGTTTCACTAACTACTGCATGATTGAAATGTGTGGACATGAAGTAAGACACAAAAGATAGTGCTTTTATATTTAACTTGCTTTTAAACAAGTCCCTGTGTTCCTTGCTTTAAAACAAGGGCTGAGGACATCCATTGAGGATTTCCACATGATTCGATACACTGTTAAAACCTAACAATGAGGAACAGACGACGACGCCTGTCTTGCAGGATGGCCGAGTCGGGTTTAGTCAATAGTACGGACGTCGAAACAAATCACAAGCACGCCCCTGGCGGCAATCAAGAGCAAGAAGTTGCCGATGCGTAGGCATTGGCACGCTTTTTATAAGCACTTGCGTGATGGGAAATAGGGTTTACCTGGCCGGAGGCTATTTAGCTTAGTCTCCACAGGGAAGCCCGGTTAAGCAATAAACAGTCACTCTGACTGAACTGCGAGACGCCACGTATTAAAAAAAAAATGGGGAATAGGGCCTTAGAGCCTTAGAGCTAACACGTCGTAGAATCAGTGTCGATCCGTAATATTAGTAAACAAGATTGTAACTGTGAGTTGTGACTATTTGAATAAACCCAGTGTATCCAATAACATGTGTGATTACATTTTTACGATTGTACCCACCGACCTGCCCAAAAACGACGACGACTTAACCTAAAGGAATACATCCTGACTTTCCGATGGTTTGCATCTATCGGCCAGCCTTGATGCGACATATATAAGTATTAATTTACATGTTAAAATGTACCTACCCATAATAATATTGGTAGCAAGTTAGACCTTTATTCTCAAAATTAAAAGCATTTTACAGGTTGACTTTTAAGTCATTGCCAACTCATTCAAGGGATAAAGGACTTATGAATAAGACAGTCGACCAAAGAACCAAATCTAACTTGATGACGCGATTTTATGTACTTCGCGTCGCAAAAAACGGAGTAAAATTACGATCAATGATCGATTATGTAACACATTGCCTAAGAAATTCGTTTCGAAATATGAACATTTAGACACAATTATTTCATCACCACTGCTCTCAAAACGGTAAAGGAAAACATCGTGAGGAAACCGGCATGTCGTAGAACCAAAAATTCGAAGACATTTGACATCCGCCAACCCGCACTGGGCCCGCGTGGTGGATTACGTTCCCCCCACCCCGGAGAGGAGGCCTGTGTCCCAGCAGTAGGAACATTAAAAAAGGCTGATGATGATGATGAGTGTATCAGACTAGCGCTACTCGATGAACACGTACAATAATAATACTGATAATCGAATTTATCTTTCTTTTTTTTTTGATCCCTTGTATCTGCAATCTCATATGTTTAGCATATATTAAATGCTACTCAAGAGGGTACAGACAGAATGTCTTTTCTTTTGAGACGTTTCTGGTACGTGCGTATGGCCAGTTTATTTGGATGCCTCTCCAGCCTTTCCAAGTATGTTTTACTTATGGCTAAGATTTCCTCTTTCACCGAGTTCATTTGAAATCGGTTGTGTATTTCACAATTTGTAATGAACCAAGGCCCATTGTATATGGATCTCAGAATCACATTTTGCATGTGCTGGATGATGGATATATTAGAATTGCTACAACTCCCCCATAGCTGGATGCCGTACATCAACACAGGCTTTAGAACGGTTTTATATATAAGGAGTTTGTTGTCAGTTGATAATTTGCTGTTCCGCCCTAATGTGTAGGTTTTTGTAGCGCAAGTTGATCTCATCTGCTTGGTCTTTATGTGCTGCCTCCACGATAGGTGGCGATCAAGATGTAGTTGGTTGGTTTGCTTGGTTTGCCTGGTTTATGCACCATGAGTATCTGTGAGACCTTCCACTCCTGTGGAAAGTACTGCACACTTAGGACCCCATTGTGTGCGTACTATTGATTGTGTGTCGTTAGAAACACGATGGCCTTTTTGGTAGTTTAATAAGACTTCCTTCGTGATTAGGTCAAATCCAGGTGCTTTTCCGAAGCAGTTCTTTAAGCTTGCTAGCGGCCTTACGGAAATTGTACTTGTCTCCGTTCAAACCACTTTGGTGCCATATCATACGAAGTCTTCTTTTTTCAAGCAATGATTCCTTCATTTCCAGGGGGTAATCAGAAGATCTAATTTTACTTAGACATTCGGGAGTACTGATCCAACATGCTTCTTGGATCATATTTGTTATATACTGAGTAGCAGTGTCTATATCATCTGGAGTTTTTAATGCTATTTTTAGCTCAATATTATCTACAATGTACTCCCTAAAACACTTCCAGTCTGTTTACTTATTGGTTAATGCTGATGGTCTCGCAATTGCAATCAGTCTTGAACTTGTTGTTAGTAATACCGGTGTATGATCAGATGATGTATCATAACACGATTCTGGCTTTAGATAGTCTTTAGACAAACCTTTACGGATGAAATAATCCAGCAGATCTAGGGTTTTTCATGATTTTAGTTGTGTTTTAATTGTCTACTTCGAGTGGTAATTAGCCTCGAACCCCAAGATGTATGCTCCGCATTCCAATCGCCTCCTACCACAAAACGGTTACCAAGTGACATAAAGAAGTGCGAAAACATGGTGTTACTAATTTTATGTTTTGGTGGGCAGGGCAGGACAGCCGACACGTTCAAACACCCATTTACGTCTTCAACACTTATTGTTGTAGCTTGGATGTAGTCGGTTTTACATTGTGGCATTAGGTGATGTTTGATCGTCTTTTTAGGGTTCCGTACCCAAAGGGTAAAAACGGGACCCTATTACTGAGACTTCGCTGTCCGTCTGTCCGTCTGTCTGTCTGTCTGTCTGTCTGTCACCAGGCTGTATCTCATGAACCGTAATAGTTCCGTATAGACGGGTGCGTCGACCACTGGGGGCATAAGCCACGGACCCGAAATTTTCACAGATGATGTATTCCTGTTGCCGCTATAACAACACATACTAAAAACAGTATAAAATTAATATTTAAGGGGGGCTCCCATACAACAAACGTGATATTTTTGCCGTTTTTTGCTCGATATTAATAACGGCAACAGGTAGACGCTTGAAATATTCACAGAATATTTAGTTGTATATTCTGTTCAAAAAATAATAATAATTAAATTTAAATTAAGGGTTTTGCGATAATGGTACGGAACCCTTCGTGTGCGAGTCCGACTCGCACTTGGCCGGTTTTTTTACTATAACTGCCGTCCCAGCATGGGCCGTCCCATCAGGATGATTTGTCAGGTAGCATTGGTGGTCCGGAAATTTAAAATTAGTACTTGAGTTACAATGTGCTTCAGAAATCAGTAGAATATCTAGCTTTTGCTCCGTCATTAAGACCAACCTCATTTTTATTTGGGGTTAGCCCATTTATGTTGAAAGTGCCAATCCTTAAGGCAGTCATTTTGTTAGCCTGTCGACGAGTTTAGTTATGAGGCTCATTAAAGTACTTATTAGGTGTAAGATAGAGTCAAACTACTCAGATTGGTTTAATAGTAATTGTTCGATTGTCATACTTGTGTGCGTAGGGTTAGAAGTATTATGTCGTAGTGACTCAGCATAAGTTGCGAACTTGGTACCAGGAATGATTTTGTCAGCTTCACCAGCTTTTTCAGTGGAATCATTGGCAACATACTTAGTTGGTGCTTGTTGGCGACACTCAACCGATGTAAAAGCAGTCTTTTTTGTTCTTCGGGCTACAATTTATTTTTATACTGCACAACCCCTATAATTAGCATGGTGCGGGCCACTGGGTAGTGCACACAGAGCAAATGTTTGGTGATCAAGCTTCTGGCATTCTGAAGTCTTGTGGGACTGCCCCCATTTAACGCAACGGAAAGGTCGCATACAGTAGTTCTTCGAGTAGCCATATTGTTGGCACCTCTGACATTGTACGATCGATTTGGTTTTTCTTGGCTCTTCTATAACGATAGATTGGTGGTATATATACTTCAAGTCCTTTACCGCTTTATTGTTTGACCCAGGAGCCAGATTTACAAAGAATGTAGAGGTTGGTTTTTTCTCGGGGCCGTACTTAGCTTTGATAATTTCTCCAGTAACTGTATTTCCTGTGGCCTCAATTTCTTTCCTAATGATACTAGTGGGTGTAGATCTCTAAAGAATCTCATATCCTTTCTGTTAAAAGTATGCCCAAAGAGTCCATTCTCCCTCACAAGCATAATTAGCTTTTTGTTGGTGATTTTGTCCACACTACTAATTCTTAGCTGATTTTGATTCACAATCTTGTAAGTGAATTGTCTTCTTTCAGCAACAGTTTCTAGAAGTTCAGTCAATTTGCTAACATCTTTACTAATAATTATAATACAAATAATCCATTGCAAACATATTTTATGTATACTTAATCATAAAGTGACACCTGTTTCATTTCTTTGTTTCAGAGAAATACAGTCAGATTGTTAACTGTCGTGTAGAACCAGCGGTTGAATAACTCTGGGTTACTGAGTCTGGATGTCTTCAATGGGACCTGGTGAACCTATAGAAGTTTTTGGCCGATTGAATAGTCACCAATATTTGGAAATATTATATGCCGCTTGCGACAAATTACAGAAAGAGATGGTGCTCCACTTCGCTGTTAAGACAGCACCACCGCTCGCAGTCAACAATACTTAAGTGTCAGTGTGTGTATTAAATAAACTGTTGTTATCATAATTTCTAAGGAAGTGTTTCATACAATGAATAAGCAGGCTTTTTACGGGTCCGTGGCTTATGCCCCCAGTGGTCGACGCACCCGTGGCCTATGCCCCCGATTCGATAAATTTAATATAAATATTTTTTTGTGCTTTTTCACTTAGTACAGTAAATGAGAAAAGTGTTTCACCATAATAAAGTATTTTTCCTTGCTAACCAAAATGTATCTATCTTATAGCAGAGAAAATAGATCGTCACTTAACCTTATCCTTACACACCTTTTTCTTCGTTAAAAGCATTATATATTATGTACAAACATCCAAAAAATCAAAAAGACTTCATTTAAAATGTTAGTGAAAGTTGTTAATATACATTCCTGTGAGCAGACGAAAGAACAACACAAGAAATAATGACAAAATGATTGCCCATTTGACTGAACAGTACGAAAACAAAAAAAATACCATAATCATGTTTTTAGAACAAATCCGCCCATATGTGGCAATCAGTCCAAAAAGTCATTATTTAACTTACTTATAACTCACTTAACTAACTTATATATATATAATTATAGTGAAAAGAGATGATTTTGCTAGTATACTATTTTGAAGTTTTAATTTTTGAAATTATAATTTTTATATTTGTTTAAGTTTTTACACTTGATTATTTTTTTGCTTAGAAAATTTTAAAACATTTGACTTGTAAAAAAATTGTTTATTATTTGATTCAAGCCTGATTATTTTGTTTTGTTATTGCTATTGGAACTGACTGTTATAATTAGTTAAAATAATTCTCATTTGTTTATAGTTTCATAGTTGATTACGTTTAATTATTATTGTTACAAACATAAAAAGAACATATCATTATGTTAGAAGTTAGTTGCTCTGCAGTATTTTTTAAGACTGACTATTTAAAATCACAATCTTATTTTATTACATTTAAGACTGATTATTATAATTAAGTTGAATGACTATCTTGATTATAGGTGATGAAAACTGTGATTTATATACATTTTTTTTACTAGATTTCTTATTGAGATAAATAAATCAATATTGAAAAATAACTAAGACTTTCAGTTTTCAAAAAATACAACCAATATTTTCTTTTTACCAATATTTAGCATTTCTTTGTTTTAAATATAATCATGATTTAATATTATAAATATAACAATCAATATACATTTATTATTTTTGTACAACATTTTTGTGCCTGACAGTACATTTGATCAAAAACTGCTTAGAAATAATTTAATCGAATCGGGGGCATAGGCCACGGGTGCGTCGACCACTGGGGGCATAAGCCACGGACCCCTTTTTACGATCATAACCATATTTAAAACTAAAAATACTCAAGAAGGTAATATATCAAAGTAATTAGTGTTATTTACAATTTTATTGGTAGGTATGACAGTTAATGTGGTGAGGTTATTGTTTATAATTTCTAAATATATAACATGTTGATTCACTACATTAAACATTTTGTAAAGTAGGTTTGTAACAAATTACTTTACAAATAATAATGGGTATTTTATAGGCACTATTGAAACGAAGAAACTGTTATATTTCGCGTCAACAAATTAAAAGAAAACCATACTAAAATCCGTCTTGAAGAGATCTTCTCTGATTGGTGTGATCTCACTGCTGGTGTTCCTCAGGGTGACGTTCTCTTTCCTCTTCTTTTCTCTATCTTCATAAAAACTATTACCAAGGTTATCAGCAGCGGCAGCTTTATGGACACTTCCTACTTGCAGACGCAGACTCAGCGATTAATGACATGAATCGTGACCTGTAGAGAATCAGTGAATAGGCTAAGTCTTATTATGGCTTACAGATTAACCCTTCCAAGTCCCAGGCCATGATCATAGGCAGTTGATGTTATCGCACTGCGCTTGACACTTCTACCTTGACGCCATTAACCCTTAACGGCTCGACCATTGCTTACACCGGTACGGCAAAGAATCTCGGTGTCTTAATTGACAGCAATTTTACTTGGCGAGCGCAAATAAATCAAGTGAGTTGTAAGGTGCATTTTTAGGTTTCCGTAACCAAAGGGTAAAAACGGGACCCTATTACTAAGACTTCGCGGTCTGTCTGTCTGTCCGTCTGTCACCAGGCTGTATCTCATGAACCGTGATAGCTAGACAGTTTTCACAGATGATGTATTTCTGTTGCCGCTATAATAACAAATACTAAAAACAGTATAAAATAAATATTTAAGGGGGGCTCCCATACAACAAACGTGATATTTTTGCCGTTTTTTGCTCGATATTAATAACGGCAACAGGTAGACGCTTGAAATATTCACAGAATGTTTAGTTGTATATTCACTTAAAAAAATAATAATTATTATTTCAAATAAAATAAATTAATGCCCCCCTTAATTTATTATGAAAATAATAATTGTTAAATTAAAATAAATTAAGGGGGTTCCCATACAACAAACGTGATTTTTTTGCAGTGTTTTGCGATAATGGTACGGAACCCTTCGTTTGCGAGTCCGACTCGCACTTGGCCGGTTTTTCTTTCCACTCTTTAAAAACTCTTAAGTTTCCTGCCTTTTAAAACTAAAATTTATTTAACATAAACCTTAATTCAGCCGATGATATACTACGCCGATGCCTGCCATCTGTGTATTCGTTTTGTTTTTGGTCTTAGGAAATACGATCATAACTCTTAGTTCCGCAAGGATCTCAAGTGTCTCCCTATCCGTTTTCGCAGGAAAATTCGCATATTATGTCTCCTGTTGAACATCTTTTTTAACTCTGCATACCCTGGCTACCTCCACGACCGTTTCTCGTTTACTCGCCCTGCCGACGTCCTCTGTTGATCCCACCTTAAACTCCATCTCAATTTCTCGTCCCATAAAACTCGTTTTTATTCCCACTCCTTCTCTGTTCGTGCAGTACGACTGTGGAACTCACCTAAAATCCGTGACGCAAAAAGTCTCTATTTTTAATAAAAAAAGTTAATTAAAAATATCAAAAAACCCGACTGCTTGAAAAGCGAACTAAAAAGACGTAAACAAGAAGAAAATCATGCTGTGCAGTCGGAGGATACATATTCGCGAGCTGGCTGACCATAACCAGATATATCCTCCGACTGCACAGCATGATTTTCTTTTTGTTTACGTCTTTTTAGTTCGCTTTTCAAGCAGTCGGGTTTTTTGATATTTTTAATTAACTTTTTTTATTTTTAACTTTTAAGTTATTTTTTTTCCAATTAGGTACATTTAAACATATAAGTTTTATACATTATTGAAATCACCTCTCAAAACCCTTTATTTTGATACCCCACACGATAGGTTTGGAAGAAAAAAAATATTTGGGCCCCCACAATATGGCGCCCAAGAACCGCCATTTTCCTATTTTACAATTTTAATGTAGCCAGTGACACTCGCGGGGTTAAGACGAATCGATTGACGTAAGAACCATCAAAATCGGCCCACGCGTTTGGTCTCTAGAACGCCACATAGGAACAAACATACATACATACATACATACATACATACTTACATACATACATACATACATACATACATACATACATACATACATACATACATACATACATAGACTGATAAACACATTACCCTCCTTCGGCAGTCGGGTAAAAAGCAAGTCAAAGAACAATATTTTTCTTCTATCCCGTGATCTTATATAGTATTGGTATTTATATTATAGTAGTTATGTATCCTTTCCTTGTACTTATACACACTGTGTATTTGTTTCTTACCTAATTCTCCTGTCGCAGGTCTGCTGGAAGGAATTGCTCTAGAAATAAGCAGCATCTTATTTCTGTGCTATTCTATCTTTATATGTACTTTCTCTTTGGTTAAACATATTTATTAGGATTTTTAATATGTACAACTGACTATTTCTAATCTTATGACTAATAACAAAACAAACTTACATACAAAAGGGAGAGGGAATAGGACTCATAGCGCATCAAAAAATTCTTCCACATCGATGTCAATGGGAAACGTGCCCAGAACGCTGGCAGCATTGCCACGTTGAATAGCAATGCTGATTCTCTGGCTGAAGAAAAGGCCAGCCCTCTGGTCACGCGAACAGTCGACTAACCGTTTACTTATGTCTCGAAAAACTCGATGAGCACTCGGACCCCATGGACCTAATGTCTCAACCCCAAACGGCTCAAACATATAACTGCCAATAAGGTTGTTATATTTGCGCCGTTTGAGGTTTTCTGCACCAGCAGCAGCTGCCCCAGCACAGCCCGCCGTGCTAAGAAGATGGGATGGCGCAAGGGTATCGACACATGTTGCATCCCACACCAAAGGCCTACCCAACTTCCAAGGCATTATGGTCATCCCATCCGGTCTCTTCCCATCGTCGCGTGCCAAGCCATTGGGTTCTAAAACAGCTGGCACCCCGGCGGTGACAAGAGCTCGACGTATGATGTCATTAATGCTGGCGTGCCGTGCTATCCGACCAGCGCTCCTACTGCAGGATAGGCCATGGTGTCCGAGGCGGTCGACTGCTTCACCACATTGACAGCGATGTGGAGCTCCGCTGGGAGTACCTAGTCGCAGACATGTAGCGATCCGGAAGGTAGTGTCACTCAACATTGTGCCTATGTTGGGTGACGGTAAAGCCTGTAGCCAGAGGCCCGACTCCCACTCACCCACAGCCAGTAGGCGAGCACGCTCAGCAGTATTGGTGGACGTATTTATGAGTTTATTCCGTACCAATCTGCAGAGCGGCTCATCCCACTGTCTTTGGGAAGATGGGTTTTCGGGCAACGCCGTATTCGGGCAAGCCACTTTCCAGGCGCACACTGCGTCGGTCGAGCACGGCACTTCACAGTTAACCAGCGACAGGGATAAAATTTTAGTGGTTAACGTTTTAGTGCTGTGGACCGAAGACAGGAACGCCGGTAGGCTTATACTAGAAATTTTGCGGATGCCGAGCCCGCCAAAGCGAATGGGTAGCGTGGCTTGCGTCCAGGCTCGGTCATCCAAGGCCACATTTAAGATAGATGTCAGAGTGCGTTGAATAATTTCGTCAATTTTTTCCAGGAGAAGTGGCTGCTTCCATAAAGGGGAAGAGCGGAGAAAATATATAAAATTTGGTCCAAAACAGCAATACCTAATGAGAGTAAAAGCCGAATGAAGGTTAATTTGGGAGAGTCTATCCGAAATATCATTAAAATGGTTAATTTTGCCATCGATGAATGAAGAAAAACTGTCTTCCAAAATTGGGGAACCTAGGAGGTGCAGTGAACTTTTATCTAAAATTTTGATCTCTGGGGCTATTGCATAAAATTTCTGTAGGGTCGGTTGTCTGTCGGTACTGTCACAAAGAAAAATTTCACATTTGGAGTGGTTAAGTTCTAGGCCGATGGATTGGAACTGCTCTTTCAGAAATTGAAAATCTGCTAAAACGGTGTCTACGTCACCTCCTAGTGTTCCATCATCCAAATACCATACGTTAAATTTCGAATTTAGTTTTTGAATGATCGGATGAATAGCCAGACTGAAAATGACTGGCCCGAGAGGGTCACCTTGTTGGCAACCAACTGAAGATTCCAAAACATTGTCTTTGTATAATAATTTTGATGGGTACCTATAGCATTGCCACAAAAAGCCGAAAATTTCTGGAAGCTCTTTTTTTGCTTCAGACAACAAAGTGTCCCTGTTGACGGAATTAAAGGCGTTTTTAACGTCAACCTTGAGGATGACCTCACCCTTACCGGAATTCAAAAAAGTGGAAAGGGCATGTACGGCAGCCTCACAACCCCCTCTGGAGCCAAATCCAAGTTGTAGGGGCTGCAATTTAGAAGTAAGAGTTTTACTATATAGTTTACAGCAAATTTTGGCTGCCATACGCCTGTAGGTGCACCCGACGGCAATTGGACGAATACCGCCGTCCTTCTTGCGCAGGGTACATAAGTTGGCCCCGTACAAGACATCGACGACGGCATCGTTCACACCGCCGGAGAGCATTAGGTTGACTAGAGCCGCAAGCTCCTTCAAAAGAGACTCACCAGCGTCCCCGGCGCCTGAACTTAAAAGATCTTTTAAGTGTTGAGGAGACAGGCCGTCGAGGCCGCCAGCGGAACCGCTTCGGAAGGAGCTCACGGCTGCGATCAACTGGGGGGCTGAAATCTGTAGAAAGGATGAATTGAGATCGGGGGTGTCAGGTGGGTCGGGAAAGGTAAGATCGTCCCCAGGCGCTGGATGTTTACTCTCCAAGGCTGAAATAGTTTCTGGAGAGTAAGGCGCCACCACATCACTGCTGAACAACAGCCTGGCCGCTCCCCTAATGTCACCTTCACTTAATTTGGATTCCACATGCGAACACACACCTTTTTGGGAAGGGTGATTGAATGCTGGTAATTTTGAATTTAAAATAAGGTTCGAATCGTTACAATTGTCTTTAATTTGGGTTGTTAGTGTTTTTTTTATAGCCAAATTTTTCTGGACATGTAGAATCCTATAAGGGAAGGTGAGCAATTCCTCCCAGGCACTTTGTGAGTTCTCCTGGGTTGCAAGACGGACGCATCGCGCCAGACTTAGCGCGACAGACCGTCTTGCGCCCCGGGGAATTCTCTTTAAAATCGGTGTAGAATTTTTTAATTTTGTAAGGGTTTTCCAGAGTGTTTCATTTTGTATTTGTGGTGTAGCTGGGGGGCACGAGGGTACACTATGGGGTTTGTGTACTTTACCATAGTGGATCCGTAGCCCCCGTTCGCCCTTAAAAAAACGTGCCTGAGAGCAATGGGGACATCTCACTTGCTGAATATCAAGCGATGTAGCAGGTTGACTGCTACAGTTTCCGGTATCGCTACAGCCGGCGCTTAACATAAAATTGAAATTTCACTTACCAATACTATTAAAACACTATTTACACAATATCACTAATAAAATAATAACAAAGATAAATAACACAAATAAATAAACAATGTCAAAATTGAGTGACGGCTCTTGGCACTGACGGCAGCGGCGCGGCGCAGTCGCGGGACGGGTTTAGGGCACCCACCGTGAAGGGAGGGTGCAGGGGGCGCATCCTTCGCTACCATTGCCTAGGTTGCGTCGTCCTTATTGCCAGGGTCCAATCTCCCTAACGACACGTAAGTAGGTAGATATGCCCATCTTTCTCTTTACTTTCTCTTTTAAGTGTTTTGTGTGTACATAAATAAAAAAAAATCGAGCTTGTCATAAGTAGTTTAGTATTCTAACTTCTTTTATATGTTTTAGCTTTATTTAAATGACAAGTAATTATTTTTGTTAGCAATTATTTAATATTTATCTATACATCTATACAAATAAATAAAATTTAAGTGTCTGTATGTATATCAAAATAACAACGTTTTATTGAATGCATGTGAAAGTATATACGGTACTAACAACAAATAAGCAATTTTTAAGATTTTTGTCTGTCTGTCTGTCTGGTTGTTCCGGGTAATCTCCGAAACGGCTGGACCGATTTTGACGGGACTTTCACTGGTAGATAGCTGATGTAATAACGAGTAACATTTGATCGTTGATACGTTGATACGTTTGATCACGAGAAAATTCATAGTTCCGGCGGGAAACTAAAAAAAAAAATATATTTTTTACGAGTTTGACTCGGACGAAGTCGCAGGCAACAGCTAGTATTGAATAAAATCTGTCATCATAATAATTCTTGCTTTTCATTTCTATAGTTAATTGTATTTAGATAGTTATTTTTACTTACTTAGATGTTTAAATGTATCTAATTCTAAAAATATATTAAACTAAAAAGATATAAATTAACAAAAATAATTCAGCAGTCGGGTTTTTTGATTTTTTTAATTAACTCTTTTTCTCCTTTGGCAACTCATTCAATGTCGGCTGTTCCTCCAGTATCCACTTGTTGTAGAAGTTAGCCAGATTTATGCACAGAGTAGTAACCAATTACCAATAGTTATGTTTTTAGCCTTAGTATCTAAACACAAGTAGTACTCCAAATAATGATCACGCAAATTGTTCTTACCTTTAGTTTCAAGATTGTGTTAGGTAAGGTAAGTAAGTTATAATTTTCCCCTTAGTTTCAAGATTTTGCTGGATAAGGGAACTCATAATCTTAAGTGTATCAAAGCAATTACATTTTTATGTGGGCTGATAAGAAAACTAAGATAATAAAATATAATTTCTAATATTTATTTATATTATAAAAATTACTTAACATATTTACCTATGTTAGTACCTTAGAACATAATCCTACTTAATATTATAAAATTTGAAAGTTTGTACGTTTGGATGTCGCCTCTATGGCTGAACGATTTTGAAACATAGAACACGGATAGACTATGGGTTGGCTACGGTACTTTTTTTATCCCGGATACACGTTCCATCGGGATAATTGCCGACATTCACGTTTTTTTTCCACTGGTAAATACTAGAATACTTATAAGGACATGCAGCCTAAGCAGCGATATGGTTCCCTTTGCTTCTCAGTCTTAGCTTCAATGGGAGGCCTCCTTGAATTGACTGGACTGTATTGCTTCCGTGGTTGACTTCCGGATGCCTCTTGGTGGTAGCCGCTGGTTCCACGCTGAACTTGTGCAGTATTGCTGCTAGACCTGCTAGGGACTGCATCTCGCCTAGACGGGCACCTGGGCGTAAAGAAAACGATAACATTAACATGTTTGTACGATTATTTACTTAATATGTTAGTTAGGAGATGTAGTGATAAAAATTAAAATACTATGCTTTGATGCTTTGTTCATGTTGAGAGTATGAATGAAAGGCGACTTACAAAAGGTATTTTACTAGGCAAACGTGAGTGGAAACGCTGGGAGGGGCGCCCTAAAAGATGATACACGGATCTTATTAGTGATGTTCTTCAGAAAGGCTAGGTGCGCAGTACTCACAACCGTCAATAAAGTACAATGACCTTTCTCCAATATCTCTTCATATCCGAACAATAAAATTATGTACCGTTTTTCATTGCTAAAAATCAGAAGGATCGCGATTGATGTCGATTCACGACAATCTCTTCTCTCTCTTCTCTTTCTCTTAATATCCATTTTTTTAAATTAGGAATGCACTTAAATGTAGGTGGGTCAATGACCGCTACTGGCAATTTATCTGGTGCCTACCATAATGGAAAAAGAAAATATAATCTCTCTAAGGAAGTACGTAGAATTTATTTTAAAAATAACTGCCTCGTCACCGTCATTGGTGTATTTGTTCTGGCCTTCTAAAATAATAATAGGCATTTCCTGTTTGTCCCAAATTATAGGTAAAGAGGTACTAGGTTTGGTAATGCCGAGTCGTTATTGAATTAAACTTAAAACAGTACCTAGTTTCAATCATTGTCTAATAGTTAAGGAAAAATCGAGTATTTTTATCCCGAGTCTTTTTAGATTACGTCAATTATTTTTACTGTCTAGAAGTTTTTCATTTTCACCAAGGTTAGATTGTAACGAATGACTGATATACAATTATATTTTGCTGTAATTTAACTTCTCGTCTATGTAAGGTTGGATTAGATACGCAAATACAAAATAATATGATGTTACCACCGTGTTACCATGTTAACACCGTACAGATTGATAAACTATTTCTAAAAAATAGTTCAACAAGTCAAACAAGTTTCTACTTACCAATGCATTGCCGAGGTCCTTCACCGAACGGCAGGTACGCGAACTTATGCTTCTCCACATCGGGATCGTTGAATCTATCCGGCATGAACTCGGTAGGATTATCGAAATACTTCTCATCGTTTTGTATGGCCTGCACTGGAACGATGATCTTCACACCAGGGTCGAGAGTGATGCCCAACTCTGGGATCGTGTACTTCTTCGCGCACACTCTGTGTAATGTTCCTAGAGAGGGGAATATCCTCATGGCCTCCTTGAACCCGTTACTCAATGGAGTCATCTCAGCTATCGAGTCGTAACACAATTTATTGTTGTATTTTGCAAGCACTCGATCGATGTCTTCTTGAATTTTCCTCTGTTCTTCTGGATGGTGTGCCAACTGATGTAACATGAAGCTTGTCGCTGAAGAAGAGGTCTCGAACCCAGCCGCGAAGAACACGAACACCTGAGCCACCATGCAAGTCAGATCCATCTCCATCTCCACAGTCTCTGGTTTTCCATCTGCAGTTCTCTTCTCCACTGACTCTCCCGTTATCTTTCCTTTTCCTTCCAGCTCCAAAAGTAAATCAATAAAATCATTACGACCAATAGGCTTGTTGTTCCTCTGTTTGCGAATGTTTTGGACGATTTCTGATATGGACTCCATTACAACAGTCTCGTGTAAAACTTTTTGTGATATTCTTCTGAAGTCTGGGAAGAGGTCGTATAATGCTACAATGACGTAATTCCTCCAGGATCTACTGAATATCTTTCGGCCGAGGTCTCTGAAGAGAGAGTGCTCGTCGTTGATGGTGTCCATCTGGATGCCGAAGCCGCAGGCACCGATGAACTCGGTGGTGAAGCGCGCCATCAGCTCGCGCACGTCGCAGTCTCCTCCCTTGTTCACGTAGCCCTCACCGACATGCTGCAGCTTCTCCGCACACTGCACCACAAGGGGAAACATGTTCTTCAGCTTGGCTGTCGTGAACGTTGATGTTAGACGCTGCCGTAATAACTTCCATGTGTCACCATCAACATGGAAAAGATTTAGAAACACCGGCTCGATTTTAGGATCCCTACCCAGCCCTCTGGGGTAGAAATATGCAAAATCCACATTCAGGATATTTCTTACTATATCCAGGTCTCGGATGACGAGCTCGGGTGTGGTCCCTCTGAACAATCCCACTACTGGCTCGTTGGGATACTTGTTGTATAGTTCGACAGCTATTTCTGTGATGCTTTTCTTAGCCATAACATTGTTGTATAGCGTCCCGAAGACTGGTACTGGTTTTTCGTGTTTCACATTTCGTTTCTCCCAATAGTCGTGATTTCTGGTGGTGTAGTAGTAAAGGAGCACGAGCACAAGTGGCAGCAGTAGGAGGATCATGTTGGCGGGTTGACACTAGCGGCCGGACTGAGCGACGGGCTGTGCGCTCGAACTTGTTATCAATGAATATTTATATGTAGGTATGTATGTATATTAGCCACTACGATTGCGTTTCCATTGGACAGCGTAGGGCCGTTTTATGTGCGAATACCTTTGGACTCGAATTTTATTGTCAAGGTTTATTATAACCAGTTTTAATAAACCTTGGTCTTGAAAAGTAGCGCTGTTTTAATTCGAGTTACTTTTTATATGTTTTATTTTTAGGCGTGTTGGGCTATTTGGTTTTCTGCGGACTTGCTTAATGTATCTCCTGTAAATAAAGAATAATTTGTTAGTATGAAGTTGCATTGAAAACTGGAATATCAGTGGGCATTTTCATCGTATCGATGAATCCAAATTAAATATGTTACTACCAGAATTCCTACATTATTTAGTTAGCATTTGGCTCGTAAAACTCTTTCAAGGCGCAGGTCTTGTTGCTCAGAGAGTATGACGAAAGGTGGGGTATTGTTAGGGACCTACTTGTTGCTCCGCAACCACATCATGGGTCTTTGGAGTATCCTATCTGACTAAGGTATAGTTGCCGTGGCTCACCTGCCTTCGTGAATCAGTGGGTATTGCAAACCCTATTATGACTAACTGCAGTAGACGTTCCAATTCCAAATGGGTGTAATAATATACGGCTGGTTAGCTTAATTAACTGCGTCATTTGATATTGATATATCCCTGACATAGGTAGATACTATAATAGGATCCTTAACGAGGCCATTTTAGTCTGTATTATACAAGTTGATCAAACAATAGTATAGTGTGTAGTGCTATTCTGGGTGCATCGTGCTCACATATATGAATTTATTAATGTATGTACTTATGTAAATATTGTATAACACCTATTTTTTTTAAAAAGAGTAAGTATAGAGTTTCTTGTGCATTCTTCTTCATAACAAGCTACTTTTCCGAATGCACGGTAGAATAAATTTTTATAACTTGTATATTTTCATTTTAGTTTGATGTTCAAAAGTGCCGCTTATTGGCCTAGTTGAAATAAATATATTTGGCTTTTAGTTTGAATAAAAATACCAAATATCTAGGTAAATTACCGTATTATTAATTAAGTTTTACAAGTAAATTAATCTATATATATAAAATGCTTTGTCCTGAATGACTGACTGACGGATCAACGCACAGCCCAAACCGCTGATCTTAGAGACCTGAAACTTGAAAGATGCATTCTTTGTATGACGTAGGCATCCGATAAGAAAGGATTTTCCGAAATTCTACCCCTAAGGGGATTAAAAAGGGGGGCAAAGTTTGTATGTAAAATCTAATTCCTTCGGCTAATATTTTTAAAACTTGGCACAAATAGTAACCTAAGTAAATGATAAAGATTGACATTATTAGTTTTTGAAACTACCCCCTCAAGTCGATTTAGGGAGTGTTGAAATTTGTATGGCAGAATCTTATATCATGGGTATTTAAACTTGAAACATTGCACAAATACTATAATAAATAAATAATAAAGGTTGTTATTATTAGTTTTTCGAAACTCTTTACTAAAAAACGAAAAAAAAATTTACTCCCCCCAAATCGTCTTTTGGGGGTCCAAAAGACGATTTGGGGGGAGTAAATTTTTTTTTCAATAATCTTATTAATTGGTTAATAAACTTGAAACTTGGCATAAATACCCAAATAAGTAAGCAACAAAAGGTTCCAATTATTATTTTTCTAAAATACCCCCAAAAGTCGATTATTTTTTTTGAAGAATAGGTTAATAAACTTGAAACTTGACACAAATATCAACCTAAGTAAACAATAAAGGTTGTCATAATAAGTTTTTCGAACCTACCCCCAAAATTCGATTTAGGGGGTGTTAAAGTTTTTTTGAAGAATCTTATATCTATATAAAAGAGAAAGGTTACTCATTCACCTATAACGAAATATCGAAATCTGCTTGACGTATAAAGATGAAATTTGGCAGGGAGGTAGTTTATAGTTAGTAGACGTCCGCTAAGAACGGATTTTGCCGGCTTTAGGGGGTCTAAAGGCTCTCGCAAGTTTATATGAAAATCCTTAATTTTTTGAACTACAAACTTAAAAGGCAGGGAGGTAGTTTATAGTTAGTAGACGACGCTCAGAACGGATTTTGCAACAGGGCCGGATTTATGGGGTCTCTCGCAAGTTTATATGAAAGTCCTTCATTTTTTGAGTTATTAACTTAAAATTTGGCAGGGAGGTAGATTATAGTTAGTAGACGTCTGGTAAGAAGGGATTTTTCGACAGGGCCGGACTTCGGGGGTCTAAGGGCTTGCGCAAGTTTAATGAAAGTGCTTCATTTTTTTAACTACAATCTTAAAATTTGGCATGGAGGTAGTTCATAGTTAGTAAACGTCCGCTAAGAACGAATTTTGCGACAGTGCCGGATTTAGGGGTCTAAGGGCTCTCGCAAGTTTGCATGAAAGTCCTTCATTTTTTGTGCTACAAACTTGAAATTTGTCACGAAAGTAGTTACAAACAGTAAACATGGTAAATATCCCGTTTCTAATGTTAATGTTAGTGTTAGTGACCATGACAGTTTAAAAACTTATAACGAAAGTAGTTTATAGTTAATTAGTTAGTAGATGTCAGCTAAGAACGGATTTAGCGACATGGCCGGATAAAAGAGGAGTAAGAACTCTCGCAAGTTTATATGAAAGTGCTTAATTTTTTTAACTGCTATCTTGAAATTTGGCATGGAGGTAGTTCATAGTTAGTAAACGTCCACTAAGAGCGGATTTTGCGATAGGGCCAGATTAAGGCGGTTTAAGGGTTCTCGCATGTTTGTATGAAAGTCCGGATATCTTTTTGTTCTACTGTTCTGAAATTTAGCAAGTCTAGAGTTTATGAGTAGGAGACACAAGCTAAGAAAGAATTTTATTATATTCTATATTTTTTTTCTAATTCGTGCTTTATAAAATGATGCTCGGTGTGATAGGCATTTTCTGTAGACTGAAATATAAAAATAGTTTGCGTTAAACATCATTAAACTTTATATCTTCCTAACCACGCGGACGAAGTCGCGGGCAACAGCTAGTGCAATGATATAATAATAATTAAGTTTGGTAATAAGCTACAAAAACCAGCTGGGATCCCTTAAGTAAGAAGCTTACTGAGTAGACTTGCATGTCAGACCCTGTCAAAGGCCTTCAAGATATCAAGCGATACAGCAAGTGCTTCATTGTGTTTTTCAATGGCTTCGCCCCAGCAGTGCGTGATATTCACAAAAAGATCGCCAGTTGATCTGGTCCAGGATGAAATTTGTCATAACGATAGATTATATTCTGGAATAGCACATATACTACTTTAACACACGTATAATGCTTCCTCGGGATAACAAAACACTTCAAACGCAGGCGAAGCTTTGCGTATAACACAGGAATAATGTTTTAGTGAGAGCTTTAATCTACATAACAGTGAAAAAAGTGTTTTGGTATACAGATAAGTTATAAGCAATTTGTCATAAGTTTTACGAACATACACAAAGAAAAAATTACCTCTTTAAAAGTATAACTATTGTGTTTCAGATCATAATGAGTTTTAAAATGAATTTCAAATAGAATTTAATTATGAAAATTAAAATGCACCCAGAGCTGTGAGCGAAGTCACAGGGCCTATCTAGTTAAATGTTTAAATTATCGTTAACTTTGATAGCACAGTATTGATGTAATATACAAACTCTTAACAAGATAATATCAGTAGGTACTTAAGTACTTATAGATACCGTAATCAAGTTGTGTCGAGAAACTGATACGAAACTTTAAGAAAATGATTAAACTTACGAAATGTTTAGAACTGTTGAAATGCCGATAAATATAATTAATGATCTATGTATTGTGCAAGTCTAAAATAGTTAAAGATGTCTGCAAGTCTAAAATCCTTGGAGTGGATAGATAAGAAAATACTTATGCTAAGGAAAACTATGTAAATATTTACAGATCTTGCGATATATGAACGCGATAACGTGATTGGTAAACAAAGGTTTAGATCTAATCAAACATGAGATTGTTTTATTCATGAAATTAACCGGTTGAATGCCGTAATTACCGAAACAATTAAATAGCCATTGTGTCTCGTGTCCACGTTTCGGGCACTCAAGGGGTTAATAAGTACTATATTTATATTTACTATAAATATCAATTTGGAAGTCACTGCACTTGTTATTATTGACCTCTTGAGAGAGCCACTTTGACCAAGTGAAATGGGAAATCAACCTTTGGACTTGAGCAAAACCACGCGACTATAGGCTATTTTTAACACTATCTCGCCAAACACGTTTGATAACACTTCAAAAACACTTGGTTAGGTAAACATACTTGATGTGATAAATCTTGACAAAAATGGTATAGATAATGTTCAAGTACAAACTAATCAATTATAGGAACTTTCTTTACTTCTGGTACCTAGAACTTTGAAAAGAGATTAACAATTATAGTTTCAACAAACTTTAGATTTGTTTTGCTCACAGCTCAATGAATCTGACAATGACCGCTCAGTATAACGCGTTTATCATTTTTACACAATCAATAGATGACTAGTTATGTTGTCATCTTTGTTTAGTTTGAATATAGGAATTAATTCTAGGCCTTCAATCAATCTGCCGAGTAATTTCCCAATTATTTTGCGGTCGCCTTCCAATATAACTAGGTCCAGCTGAGTATCAGTATTGAACATAGCGCGACTGTCTACCTCCACAACCCATAAACTGGGTAAACCGGTACACCTTGCCAAGACTTGTTCCATATTTTCTGGCTGCCGACGAACTCTTAGCACATTTTATCACAATATTAGCAAATTAATTTCTGTCACTCATTTCCACTTAATGAAAAATTTATTTGTCGTCAACTTACCTATCGAAGTTTGAATAATCTTTGAACTTAACACAATTTTTTACAAAATAATTGCAATACACATGTCTGCCGTAGTCTTAGGTTGACTGTTCATTCGACTTTGACACTCCAAAACCTTTGTGATCTGTTATATAGCGCGTACCGGTCCAAGTCAATATGATGTTTGGACTTTAGACTTTGAACATTCGGTAATAGATTGTAATTTTTAGTAAAATTAGATGATGATAACAATGTTTTTTAAAATTGCTACTACGGTCTGGGTATCCGGTTTGTCTTTATTTTCTTATTTCAACGATATCATTATATTTACGGTTAACGAAACGTGCCTACGACTCGGTGCCTGACTGTAACTAACTGCTATGATATACTGTTTATTTCCGTTCGTTCTACCTATATGCATAGTTCAAGAAAACCAGTTTGCCGATTCATACTTTGGTACCTTTTTTGTGGGTGTATATGAGTAGGTGTACGTATCTACTGATGTTCCCTGGCTAGGTCGTTGGATATTATTATGTACTTTTCGCTACAGATACACATATACCGAGCGTATATATTTCAATATGGTTATCTATATAATTCAATGAAGTAATACACACAGCGCAGATAATAATTATTATTATATAGCTGCGCCACAGTTTGTACTTCTGTAGCTATCATCGTTTCATTGTACTTTGTGTAATTCCCAAATGGTTCCAAAAAAACGTTTATTTATTATTATTTATAATTAATATTTTAACGTAAAGTATCTGTGGGCACCGACGTATATCAAAAGATGGTTAGAATATTATCTGCGTATACAAATATAATTATCTGCAGATAACATCTGCCGATACAAATTAGGTATAATATTTTATCTGCAGGTTGAAAAATGAAAAACAATAGGTAAGTACACCAACTTCGGAAAAAATAGTTATTTTTCGCTTTCTAGTGTTTTGCTTTGAAAACGGCTATAATGCGCTTACTGCTGGGGCCTCCTCTTTACCTCACACAGGTTAACGGGCTTGCGTTTGACCACTGTCAGGTTACTGTTTGATTATCGAAATAAAAAAAAGAAATGTACCAATTAAAATGTAGATATTTATTGGTATAATCAACACTATTGAGTCAGCAATTAAGTTGATTGTTTGTGTGTTTATTAAACAATTAAGTCATTAGTGAATACTAAAACGTCTGATAACAAAGGTTATTGACTCGAGTATGTCTAACTGGAAAATGAAAGGACAACACTCATTCTTCAAATTAATTAACCCCTTTAGTGCCTGAAACGTGGATCCACGCGAGACATGGTTTTTTAATTGTTACGCTAATTATGGCATACAACCGGTTAATCTTTTGTATATATTTACCGCAGCGTGGCATTGTGTTAAAAAGAAAGAAAAATATAAAGGACAATGGCAGATACCCATACATTGTTTTAGGTGAGATTAAATTTTATTAAATTCCTACGACTCTAAATGAAAAATATCTGGTTTAATTCAGGGTCATCTTCTGAATTAGTTTGTGCAAGAATTTTTGTTCAAGAATGCCGAAAATAATAGATTTTCTATCATGAACTCTTGTAGGTTATGTCTGGGTAACATTTAATAATGTGTTTAATATGTAATATATTACAATTTCGTGGCAGTAAAAGGGCTATATCGCATTAGTATTTCCCTTTCCTAGTTATTTCAGCATGAAATGAGAAATATACTCTTTGGAAAGAGTACGGTATATTTATTTATTAAGCGGCTTTGACGTGTATCAAAAGGTCGTCGTCAACAACCAAGCCATATTTTTTTTTTGCCTTTCATTAATAGAAAGTAAGTAATTCGTTTATTTCTACTACACTACAGTATTCTTACCTACCTGCGAGGACTCCTACACTAGACATATTCTATATTGTTAATTTATTTACTCTGTTTTATTATAATAACTATTAATAACAAAGCCAATAATGATATACTTACTACAGTTACTACTTGTCACTTGGCAGAATAAGTGTAAAATGGCAACACTAAGCTAATGAGAGACATCGAAAAAGTCAAATAACTTTCATTTAGGATGTTTTTTTTTTATCCGTGATGAATTTTTTAATGTAATACTTTGAAAAAACGTAGTCAATTAATGGAATTTATTTCGTATACTCACTTTCAGACGCTCAAATTTAATTCAGCTAAGATTTCGCCATTGTTCTTTGTGACTCGCACAGGAGACACGACATCATCATCATCAGCCTATTAATGTTCCCACTGCTGGGATACAGGCCTCCTCTCCGGGGTGGGGGGAACGTAATCCACCACGCGGGCCCAGTACGGGTTGGTGGATGTCACATGTCTTCGAATTTTTGGTTCTAGGACATGCCGGTTTCCTCACGATGTTTTCCTTCACCGTTTTGAGAGCAGTGGTGATGAAATAATTTACACAAATTAAAGCACCTACCTGGGCTTGAACCTACAACCTACGACTTGTAAGTCGTGGCCGATACCACTGGGCCACCACTGCCAGGAGACACGAGATAAGCAAAAACCAAAAAAAAACAATAATAACAAAATAAAAATCCTTTCGAAACCAAAAAGGCTCCTAAATCAGGCTCCTATCTCAGGCTCTCATCTAGTTGAAAATTGAACTGAGTCCTGGGTAAACCTGGGTCAGGTAAACTTTGTTTTTCCATCTGGCATTTGGCCCGGATTCTGGACGTGTTCCAATTGATGACAATAGGTTCGTCTTCTGTTACATGCAGCTAAAAAAGAACTGGTGAAGTGTGCTGTAGATAGATGCAACTATTGATGTTATGTTTTTTTTCCACATCCATTTTTTTCCGGGCAATCGGTATCAATCAAAGACATGGTTTATGCATTCACAACTTATGCCTGAAAAATATTTGGATGGTGATAAAAAATCAGTCAGAGGGGTATTACACCCATTTTTAAAAAGTGTTTCAAGTAAATTCTATAGTGCTAATACGCCATAAAAATGCATTTAAATTTTACATTTCCAAATTTCGCGCATATTTTGACGAAAACGCTGGACCTTAGATAAAGTAAGTACCTATAGATCGAGCCATGGCGTGGCCGCACATGAAACAACAATAGTTATTTGTGGTGTTGCCGTGAAGACAAATTTCCCCAAATTCAGAGTTAAAAATATATAGTAAGTAATATTTAACTTGAAAAATATATTCTTTACAAAGAAATATTGTATAATATAACTTAATAATAAAAACAAAAAAAAATTGTTAATTTCAAGTTACCCTGCCAATTGAATCACGAATAATCAATTATTTATTCAAACATATATTGAATAAATGTATGATTAAGATTTATGAATAAGCCCTCTTGTTAAACCTATTTTTGTTAAAATATGTTTAGTGTCTTTCTTTCTCGATGGCATTTTTATAGTGACACATTATAATAATGCAGTTTATTAGCATATTACACTAGCTATTTGTGTAATGTGTAATAATCAAAATAAGCTACAGCGTGGTAAAGAAAGGTACCTAATGAAGTTAAAAGTCCTATGTATAGGTATGTGACGAAAAATAAATATGTTTAGTTGGGAAAAATTAATATTTTAAGTTATTGAAAACGTATTTAATCTAAATTTTCTAAGCTAAAATCATTGAATCTCACTGTAAAACATCATAAATACATAATAGTGTTTTGTAACGAAAGGAAAGTATAATTTCGTCTACTTACGAGTGAAATGTTATTTATTTCAAGTTTTTGCTCACTTCGGCTTTTACAGCCTAGAACACTACAACCCACCATCGCACTGACACTAATTATCTATAAACTAGCTTCTGCCAGCGGCTTCGCCCGCGTGGATGTCGAAAATTACCCCGAGGGAACATATTCCCGGGATAAAAAGTATGCTATGTGCTATTCCTGAGTATAATCTATCTCTGTGCCAAATTTCAACGAGATCCGTCCAGCCGTTTGAGCATGAAGAAGTAACAAACATACACACTCACAGACTTTCACCTTTATAATATTAATATATATATAGTGTGATAACCCAATTCATTGTCTCAATTGTTAGAGTTTAATGATAAATGATAAATGACCTCTGAGTCTGCCAATTGAACTGTACTTCGTATTGGTAGCTGTTGCCCCAGAAGTTTATGCTATATCTAAGTCTAGATTCTATTAGTGCAAAATATACCATTCTGAGCTGAGCGAGATTAATACATCTCTAAGACTCCTGAGAGTAAGCACTACTCATAGTGTTAGCGACCACTTCGAATTCCTTCTTCCAATTTAAAACTGCATCTATTTGTACCCCTAAAAATTTAACATTGTCTACAATATCTACTTTATTCACTAATAAATGTACTTTGACAGTATCGTAGTTCTTCATGGTTGATTTAAATAAAAACATTGCGTCTTTTTTAAATTTAGTTTGAGATCATTCATAGTGAACCACTTCTCAAGAGCACATAGGATAAAATTAATCTTCTTTTCTAAATTTTCTGTATTGTCGCTAGCTATAATAGCGCTCGTGTCATCGGCAAAAATTCCCTGGATCTGTTTTAGCGCCTTTCTTGTGTATAGGTAGTACTCTAGTTAATATGAATTGCGCAGGAAAAACACCTTTATTTACATATTCGTTTATTGTATCGGCCAAAGGGCTAGCCAACACATCAATGTTTTTTTTATGATAGTCATAGGAATTTCATCATGGCCGAAAGACTTTTTACTACTAGTTTGAAAACTTCGATAGGTGTAACAGGTTCAAAGACCATATCCTCTTCTACTCTCATCCCATGATTTTGTAGATACTCTTTTGCTGTATTAACGTCTACCTCGGAGTACCGCGTAAAAAACTTTCGAGCTCGCTTCGCTCGCTCTTACATCGTCGTTAGTCCATATTTTTTGCATAAGTTGGCACAATAACTCTTACGAATACAAATATTAGCCCCAGGAAACAATAAATTTAGAATAATAATAAAAAAAAAATTAACCAAAGAAATAAACCAACTTCCAAATAAAAACACTATATAGCACTACATATTATTTTTGTTAAAAGTTTTTAAAGAACAATGGCGAAATCTTAGCTGAATTAAATTTGAGCGTCTGAAAGTGAGTTATATACGAAATAAATTACATTAATTGACTACGTTTTTTCAAAGTATAACATTAACTGATTCATCACAGATAAAAAAAAACATTCAAAATGAAAGTTATTTGACTTTTTCGTTAACTCTTATTAGCTTAGTGTTGCCATTTTACACTTGTTCTGCCAAGTGACAAGTAGTGAATGTAGTAAGTATATCATTCTTGTCTATTATCATAAAACAGTGTAAATAAATTAACAATATAATCTATGTCTAAGTGTAGTCCTTGCAGGTAGGTAAGAATACAGTAGTGTAGTAGAAATAAATGAATTTGCCGCGACCGGCAAAGGTCTAAATTCTCGGAATACTTTCCAAGTAAAACTACAAAATGACTGTACTATAAGTAAATATTTTATGCGTGAATTTGTAAATTACTAGATAATTTCATTTTGTAAGTGATGCTTGCAAAGGCAAGCTTGGCGCCCTCTAGATCCTTCTTGTACCCCAGGCTCAAACCTGGTTAGCCTGTGAGATAATCAGGCCCTTCTTATGGATAATTATGGAAGCGAAAAAACAAACGGACTTCTACTGTGTGTCGACTGACCAGAGCGCCCGCTTGTCACTCAGCGTTGGGGCACGAAATTCAAATGTACTCTAGCTTAGTGCTTTGTATATTTGCGAATTATTTTTGTGGGTTCAGAAGTCCTTTTATGGAATTTATTATGTAGGTGATAATAAATATGTAATTTCTCGGTGGTAGATTTAATTAAAATTGTTTTTCAGTGTATTTATTTAATTGAAATTGTTTTGGAGTGGTTATTTAAGATCGATTTATTTCAAATCGGTAACCCAACATCCTGGTCGTGGTAGACCCGGCCCACCCGCAAAAGCGTATGGTTATTCCGGGTGTAGGTACCCCCGGTGTTGAAGTCCGTTCCACGGTACTCCCGGAATAACTTTTCATTCTGTATAAGTACCTAGTCTATTTAATTTGGTCGCCATCCAATGATGCTATGCCTACGCGGGATTCTGACCTACAACTAGCATGGAATAGTACATTGTTCACCGAGAGGAGAAAGTGACCGATTACCGTCGATGGTGTCGTTTGAAGCCCGAGCCGTAGGCGAGGGCTTTAAAGCACCCGAGATCGGGAATCGCACTTTCTCTCGAGTGATACATAGTGCTTTATACTACACCTACGAGGAAAATAAAAAACTAAATCTTTACTAATTGAAATTTATATTGAAATTGTTGGCGTCTGCAATTTTCACATGTTCTTTTTTCAAATTGTTTGACACCATCCAACACACAGCTAGTGGCCAGTGTCATTTTGCGAACTTGGAGATAAAAACTCACTGTAAAAACTTTTTGGCTTTTGATATTTAGGTTACCAGCGCATAGTCTTACCCAAAATTAAAAAAGAAAACCACGTAAGAAATGGATTTTCATACATTTTTCTCTCCCGCTCAGATGCGTTTTCTCGCCGCATATTTGTTCGATCTGCAATGACGTACTTTCTACCGTAAATTTGATAAAGGATCAAGGTACTTTCCGAGCAGGTGTAGTATAAATAATGTTTGTGTCACAAATACCTTCAGAATAATTTGAGTTGTTTACTTTTGTGAAACTGTCAAACCATCCTGAATCTTCAGTCCGTCCGAAACTTCACTTAAACTTGTGAGATTATCAGTACAGTAATTACATTCCAGAATCTGGAGATTCTGTAAAGGAATGATCAACGCATCACAAATTATGCAGAAGACAAATTATGCGATTAACACAATCAATCTAAATTCATGCACTCATATTCAGCAGGTAATGCGTCTCTGATAAGTATCACATAAGTTTGGCGATAATATTAGTTGCAGAAACTGGGGCATTGTTTTACAATTAGAAAGGAATGCGATTAAGTTATCAAAAACGTTTTCACATGCGGGCTAGAATGCGGTTCTTTCCTGAGGGACCTGAAGCTCACAAAGAGACGATCGACATAAGTAAGGTCTAAAGACGATCGACATAGATAACTGATGACAGTTGTCTGACAGTGCCTCTGGTCTACCTGAGAGACAAGAGCTTGGCATCGCAGAGACGAAGCTAAAATGACCCATGCATGAGCCTGTAATATTTTACTACAAATGTGTAGGTAGGTACTGTACTTCAAACTGGACCACATCAACGATGCTTTAAGGAAATTGGTCAGTACAACAGTAATGTTTACTCAGGCTAAAACTGTTATCACGTAGTTTTCTGTACCTACGTATTTATCCGACAATCGCACATTGTGTGACACGCGTTGACAAAATGTCCGCGAGTCTATTGCAATAAATAACAGCTAAATGGTACAAATGGTTTTTATTACTTGTTGGCAAAGCGCAGGTTTTTCAATCTTATTTATGTCCTTTTATTTATAATTTAAATTGCATTTTTTCAGTTTTTTAGCTCTTTTTTTTTGGGAAAGTTGTGAGTCATCTCTTTTGCAGACGAGACGCTTAAATTGTCACATGACTGAAGCGTGGCAAAAAAGCAAAAAAAAAAACAAGGCTGTCTGTGATCCTGATCACGTCAGCAATCAGCATCCAGAAACTAGAGGTAGGAGGTAGGGTAGGAGGGGTAATTGCTTGATCTTAGAAAATCGGTAGGTATTGTGGAGTTCAAGCTCCACAAATAATATAGGTAGGTATGTATTGGAAATAAAACACAAGGTTTGTATTTGGGTACATCAAAAGCTCAGTGATCACAACGACCGCTTTTTCTCGTGGATGACAGCGAATGTGACAACCACCTTGTCGGGGATGCCCTCACTACCAGTTTTATGCATATTTATTTTAAATCGTTAGTAGTTAGCAGTTTTGAGTCGTAACGTAAAATTAGGTATGACAGATTTTGGTTAGCCTATAAACTAGGCTTCTCAACATTTCTGAACAGTTTTGGCATAATAATGGCAAGTGAGTAGTTACATATATTATATCCGCTAGGTATAGCTGAAGTTGGCTTTCCGATGCGCAAAGCACGGATCGGTGCTGTTTTTGTATGAGATTTATTACTGCGCAGCCATTGTAGCCAACTTCAGAACGGCCAAGAAGTTTTGAGAGAACTAATACAGTCTGGGACTTAATCGGTTTCAACATAATTAAGTCGCAAATGTCAGCAAAGTTAATACAAGCCTGTTAATGTCGCTCACCCACCTTTTTCAGGAACTGTATCTATCCGTAAGAGTTTTAAAGAGAAAAATTATTTATTTGGACGTGAATAAGCGACCAAGTAAATCTTCACTTTATCGTCTGAATGACGTTTATCTAGTGACCGTATCTCCTCGTAAGAATACCTACCTACTGTGATTTTATAGAGTTCATACAACTCTGTAATACATTAATTAGATCTCTAGCGACATTCACAAACTGCGGATTTATCGTTTTCATCATTAAGAATGATTCAAGATTGTATAAAAAAACGTTTTAAATTGCGTGGATTATCTAGAATTTATGCTGGGAATGGTGGGATCGATGTTCATAATTTGCGAGAGAACTATGTAACTAACTGGTTTTTTTTTATCTGTAATTCTTGCATATACTAAAATATGTTTTGATCTACCTGCATTACAATTAACATTAATAACTGAATCACATTGTAACTCGCAAATAAGAATGAATAATGTTATTTTGTGAAGTAAGTGATTATTATGTACCTAAGCGGAAATGTAAACAAGTGTTGTGATTGTGAGAGTGGAGGAAGACTGTCCTACCGTGAAACAGTTTAAACTAGTACGGAGGGCAGTGCGAATCATACTCGGGCAACCAAACATACCCGCCTTTGTTATTGTAATGTGCACCAACAATGTAACTATTGTAAGTTTGGTTGTATTAATGATATTTTTATACAATACATTTAATTTGATTTGATTATTTATATTTTAAGAAAAAAAGAGCCATTTATTATCGATAAATACATTGTATCATAAGCAATGACTGGTATATTTTTATGGCAATTCCGTCCATCGTCGCGTCGCTATATTTACATAAAATTTAGCATCAAACCGACGACGGTGACGGCGTCGTCGTCGTCTGTCGGCGCGTGGATATCGCCGTTAAGGTCGGTGTTGTACGGGAGCGGTGTTAGAGCGTGGTCATGTAAGTGAGCTACGACCTTGGCGCCGATACCCCTTAGTAGCTTAAAATGAGAATCATGGCTAAACGGCTAGTCGTATTTTTTTGGAAATATATATGTTATATCAGACCATTTTTAAAATAATTTGATCAATTAAAATTTTGAGTTTTATTCGTATAATATAGTGTAATTAATTCGTAAGGGTCTAAAGGTCCGACCGCACTGCGCGTCAGCGGAGCGACGCGACACGACCACGACTTTGTATGAAATTGTATGAGATAAACCGCACAGCGCGGCAGCGGAACTACGCGACGCGACACTTTATGACATACAATTTCATATAAAATATATTTGGTCGCGTAAAAGACAATTTGCTGGGCGTATTTTAATGAAATTTTCATCTTCTCAAAGACAATTTAATTATCTACATTTTGATTTAAGGCTTTTTTTATAAAGCATAGACAATGAGGAAAATATAAAAAAACTACTGCATTTCACGTCGCGCGGATGTGAATTGAGTGCGCGTTTTGTTCCTTGGAGGTCGTTGGTGACTGTCGTAGTCTTAATTTTTTTTTTGTATTTTTTATATTTCAATGTGTATGTGACATAAAAAATAGCCACTATTTTTGGAACGGAGTTGCTTATCGCACGTTATAGTTCTGATTTATTTACGGGCCGAGGGACTAGACCGAAAAAAGAGTAACAATGAAAAAAATGACACTAAAAACCGACACCTTTTTCACTTCCGATCACCTAGGAAATTAAAACTTTTCCAATCGATTCAGTTTGCCGTCAATTTAGAGAATATGGAAAGATATTAATAATTTGAACGTTTAAATACCCTTTTTAGGGTTCCGAAGTCAACAAGGAACCCTTATAGTTTCGCTCTGTCCGTCTGTCCGTCCGCAGCTTAGCTCAGAGAATCTAAGTACTAGAAAGCTATAATTTGGCATGTATACATATTAATATTTCCGACAAAGTGGTACAATAAAATCATGAAAAATATTTTTATTTGGGGTTCCTCCTATAGACGTAAAGTGGGGATGGTATTTTTTTCTCTTCTGTCCCATGGTGTTGGGTATCGTTGGATAGGCAATTTAAAAATATTATGGGTTTGCTAAAACCATTTTTCGATACAGAGATCCGTTTGCGAAAAATTAAGCTTTATATTGCAAATTTATGTTAGAGTCAAGTGTCCCCTCCCCCTGCCAGCGAAATGGTTGCTCTTGGCTATGTGAAAAAATTCACGGCAGTAGTAAATATAACGAAATTAAAAGGAAAATTATCACAGATAAGTAGGCTTTACAAGTTTACGAGTAATAGTCGACCAACTTATAAAATGTACTTGGAACAGTAAAAATTTTGTACAAATGCCATTGAAAAATTACTTATATAACGTTGTTAGCTGTGTAAAAAGGAGTAAATATTTGCTTATGAACCATGTAAAAATATAAAAAAATAAAATCGTAACAGGCTTTAAAAGTTTACGAGTTATAGTCGACCAACTTATATAATGTACTTGGCACAGTAAATTTTTTGTACAAATGCCATTGAAAAAAATACTTAAATAACGTTGTTAGATATGTTAAACAGATAGTAAATATATGCTTATGAACCATGTAAAAATATACAAAAATAAAACCATAACATCCTTAATTATAATGATTTCTAAATTAATAATGTTTAAGCTCGAATAACGCATTGGAGTGGCCGGAGTCGTTGGCAATACCAGTCCTTAGTCCATACGGCGCATGCACGCGGGGAGTCTATTTTGTGTTAGTGCAGAAGTATTGTCGACGTTTAGTAATCTAAAGTCAAATTAGATTCGATTGCCAAGCAAATTACTTATTAACTTCAGTTGCGAAGTTGGATTTTATAACTCCTTCTTCAGTTACCAGATAGTCCTTCTTTAGTTTAATTCAAGAGTGAATAGGTTACTTTTAGGCAAGCGTGCTTCACCGTAGACCACATCATCGCTTACCATCAGGCGAGATAGTGATCAAACGCGAGCATTTAGATTTTAAAAAAACATCATCCTAAGTGGGCCCGTTTTTAGACGTTGTGTGCCGCGCAAATCTTTTTAAATGTTCATGTAACAGCAACAAAACCCTCTTCTTAGTCCGCATTATATGCAACTTCGGAACCCTATTACTGCGCGTGACCCGACCCGCACTTGGCCGGTTTTTTTTTAAATATCAAATGAAGATACGCACAAAAGGGAGACGCCGAGGAGAGAGCCGTAGGCGCACGAAGAAAACCGAAGACGTACGAGAGCACGCGCTGACTAGACACAAATGTAATATAACTCTGTTGTCTTTCTTACATTCAAATTGTATTTCTTCGGTTACATTTTATACACAAAATAATTTGTTCAGTGTTGTCTGAAGAGCATAATCTAATTTATTTTACATTGGATCTACAAAACAATGTTTTGATCCGATTAACCTTTTCCTAACCATTTCATAACACTTTATTGCGTTTTATCATTGCAGTTGCCAAGACGAATTATTTTAGCTGAAAAATAGAGTGCTCCAAACTTTCATGTAACCGAACCAAATGGAGAGAGATCGTGCGGCGGGTTACCACACCAGCGATTGGACAAAACTCATCGTGACCACGACCACTCTGCCAAGAGTGAAACGAAGAAGAAGAAAAAGAACATGTTGGGGTTGGTTTGCTAACCGGATGCAGCCGGATGCCAGTATTTTACGTGGAGCGACTTAAGACGACGACTGACGCCAACGACCTTGAGGGAACAAAACGCGCTCTCGTTTCACACCCGCGCGACCCAAAATTTTGTAGTTTTTTGTACTTTCCTTATTATTCTATGACATTAAAAAAAAAGCCTCAGATCAAAATGTAGATAATTCAATTGTCTTTGAGATGGTGTTGATTTCATTCAAATACGTCCAGCGGTTTTGGTGCGATTGTCGTGTTTTTGTCCGTTTTAGACATAACTTTACAAATTAATTACACTATGTCATACGAATAAAACTCAAAATTTGCTTAGATCAAATTATTAAGAAAATGGTCTAATAAAACATATATTTTTTCCAAAAAATTACGACTAGCCATTTAGACGTGACGTGAGAGCAGTGGTAGCTCAGTGGTATCAGCCGCGACTTACAAGTTGTAGGTGGTGGGTTCGAGCCCAGGCAGGCGCTTTACTTTGTCTAAATTATTTCATCACCACTGCTCTCAAAACGTTGAAGGAAAACATCGTCGAACACCGGCGTGTCCTAGAACCAAAAATTCGAAGACATGTGACATCCACCAACCCGCACTGGGCCCGCGTGGTGGATTACGGCCCATTCCCTCTCACAGAGACCTGTGTCCCAGCAGTGGGAACATTAATAGGCTGATAATGTGTGTGTGTGATTTAGACGTGATTCTTTCTTTCTTTCTTTCTTTTCTTTTTAAAAAACGTTGCCCCACACTAGGAATTTCTTCCTGTATCGTGGGTGCGTTTACAAACATATAAACTCACATACACAAACACCCAGAGCCGGAACAATTATCTGTAGGTCATACAAATATTTGTTTCGTGCGGGAATCGAACCCGCGACACGCACCGCAGCAGTCAATCGCTCAACCACTGCGCCAACCGTGCGCCCAAAATTTAAATTCATTCATTCATTCATTTAATTTTTTTTTAAATTCTCATATTAAAATCAGTTACTCAAGGGAATCGGCGCCTTAAGGAATCTGACACCCAGTGTGTAATACCCAACCTAATGGGTAAAACAATAGCCCTTGAGAAGACTGTCACAAAACAATGATTGACTAGCTTTTTGTTTAGCGCCCATGGGCACCGTGCATTCAGGATTTCGATCAGGGGTGGAATGTTTCTCGGGAGGCGGGGTAGGTTGTTTTTGGAAAATAACGCAGTTTGCGTTTCAGATCAGAAACCTTGATTTGTGTTCCGGTAGTTTTCTTGATGAAACTGAAAGCAAGATTTTTTTTTAATTATAAAATATGGCTTATGTTTAACTGACCACCAGATATAGTAACATATAACAGACAAAAATAGTAAATGATCACCAAAATTAAACCCGCATCTTATTGTAAAATTATAACCAAAGTTTTAACATCTCGCTATCCTGTTTAGGCAAAATGACTCCAAATAAATCATTGTTAACCCAAAAGTAGTAAATGATCACCAAAAGTAGTAAATGATCACCAAAATTAAACCAATGACCAAAAAGATTATAAAATTTCTGGGAGCAACTTGGAAGTAGCGCTCGCCGGCCGCTGCCGCGGCACCGCTCGCTTTGCTCGCTCGGCTCGCGCGCGGTTGGTCACAGTTCTAACCTAACCTAACCTATTTTACAACATTAAATAGCGCAATAATTTGCTATTAAAATTTGGTGATCAATTTACTAAATTTGGTGATCAATTTACTAAATTTGGGTTTCATAGTACAATTTTAGGTAATAGAGGTTATGGTCACAAAGTAATTTTAGGTGGTCATTATATTTATCCCCATAAAATATTGCCCCCGTTGATTAATTGTGTATGATTAGTGAATCAAGCAAAGCAAGTCACGGAGGATGAAATTAACACTGAAAATCAGTGGATTTTCAGTTTTCATTTCATCCTCCGTGACTAGTAAGTTTTTGTTTTTCTGTTTGACCTGCATTGGAATTTCACCAAGGTGATATTATGATGCCAAGAGTGAAACGGTCCTGAAATATCAAAAGGTTCCGTAGTTATTGAAAAACTAAGTAGGTACAGACAGGTACTGAAAACCTTTTGCACGTAGGCAACTTTTCCTTTTATATATTTTTTTACTTAACATATCACAACAACACGCCAGCGCAATTTCATCTCTGCCCATCCCGTCTCGGTGTTTTTTTTTAATGAACTATACGTACGTACCTATAAAATAATAATGCGGCACAATATTGAAAGTAAAATATTAGTGCATTTTCGTATCCAAGTTATAATTGCAGCAAATATGAACTTTTGTTTCTGAAATTAGGAACTTAGGTACGGTAGGTACTTACCTAAACTGTTTATTATGTAGGTACGTACGGTACGTACCTACCAATTATTTCAGTATAAGTAAAAAGTTCGCAGATAAAAACACTGCAGACAGATATTTATGGTTCGGTGATTCAATGAAAATTGCAGCTCGTTAATCATGGACTTTGAATTGCATTATGAAGTTTTTATAATTATCTATCAACATTAGGATATTCAATTGGCTGGTGACCCGTAACACAGGTATTCAATACCTTCTTCGGGCACCAGTCTCTCACAAATGTTTTAATTTTTTGTATTAGTTTAAGCATTTATTGTACCTTCCTGCAACATATGTGACGAGAAAAAAAAAAAATTCAAAGGTTTGGTACCTACCTAAGTACCACAATATACACAAAGCTGTAATGACTGATTTTTTTAATAATTTAAGCATATTGTTTGCCCCTATAGAGCAGTGGTGGCCCAGTGGTATCGGCCGCGACTTACAAGTTGTAGGTCGTAGGTTCGAGCCCAGGCGCTTTACTTTGTGTAAATTATTTCATCACCACTGCTCTCAAAACGGTGAAGGAAAACATCGTGAGGAAACCGGCATGTCCTAGAACCAAAAATTTTAAGACATGTGACATCCACCAACCCGCACTGGGCCCGCGTGGTGGATTACGGCCCATTCCCTCTCACTGAGAGGAGGCCTGTGTCCCAGCAGTGGGAACATTAATAGGCTGATGATGTGATGTGATGTTATTGGTACTTTGTTACATAAAGGATACTAGCTTCTGCCAGGCAGCTGCACCGCAACCTACATGTTTGTCGAGGCGGGGGTGCTCAGTAGCCGTGGCTTGGTCACCCACGGTGAAGCGAAGAGGAACACGAGGAGGGGCCGCTCGTCAGGGCTTATGCCGATAAGCCGACCCAACCTACCTACCTACCTACCCACCTACCAATTTGTTAAACTATTTATTTGAATAAGTATTAATACTACAATACGAATGTAACCAACTTTTGATTCTAACGGCGATCAAATAAAATTTTAGAACATAAAAGCTGTCGGTGACTAACGATGATAGTTAGATATATTCTTCTGCAGACTTTTCTGTAGGTAATAATAAGTACTTTAATCATGTAGTACCTACATATTTTTTTTTGTATATCATCAATAGTTTTCTCAGCACACGCCAAATAATGAATGCTATAGGCAAAATTTTGCTACTTTGGGTTACATTATTGCAATTATCATAAGGATCTCTATTTTTTTTTAAATATATGAATCTTACTATTAATATGAATGTTAGTTACTTCGGAATAGTTTTGCTTTCCATAGGTGAACGATTTTTTGTTTTAATTTTTTGAAAATTGCTCCAGTAGTTTCGGAACCTATTCGGTACAAACAAAAAAAAATCCTTTTTATAATATTGGTATAGATTCTATAGATTAGTGTGATATTTATCATTGATAGAATCCAATTTATAGCGATCCAAGTATTTTTTAATACACATATGCTATGTGTTTTATGGAAAAATATTTTGAGCTTGATTCTGATTTTAATTCTTTTACAACATGTAACCCGAGTTTTGTTAAAAAATCGGTGGCTTTTTATTTTCAGTATCATAAGAGATCTAGTAATATTTCTAAAGTAATTATTACATACTTACCTACGCAGTTTATGATGACAGTTGGATTTGCTTGTGTATTCCAATAATAAGAATACCTAAGCGCATAAGTAACTAAATACATTATCCGCCGGTATATAATTTATCGTTATTATAGCCGTAAATAGGTGCGACTGCTATAGATCATCGCGGTGAAAATCGGAAACTCGTTGCTCTTCTATTGTCGCGTATCGTCCGTAGTTTAGGGTACTTGAGGTAGATGGCGCTAAACACAGTTAAAACACAGATAATATAATACTAGCATGTTAAAATATTTTATCTACACTCACAACGTAATGTTCCAAATACGAATTCAAAAAATATTGTATAAACACGTACTTTATATTCGTGGATAGGTAAAATTAAAAAAAATACCATTACAGTTCAACATTTTCCTTCGATTTTCAAACAACTGCATCATAAAATAACTTTTTAATTTTTATAGCACACTTTTACTTTTTAATTTTCTGGCGCGTATGGGCTGTAGTAAAGAAGTTTCATTGTCTGTGGATGCGCGCGCTGCGCAATGAGAATCTAAATTGCCCGCCATGCCAAATATTTTTCCCTTTCCACTTTTGTTTTATTTCAACTGTATGAGTGAAGATAAAGTAGTGTATGCAACGGCATATAATTAGGTATTAAAACACTCGCGTAATATTATTATCAAATTCGGCTTCGCCTCATTTGATAAACCTACGCTCGTGTTTTAATAACCCCTTTTATATGGCCATTGCATAAACTACTATTATCTACTCTCATATCGTAATATTCGAATTATAAACTTCAAAACGAGTTTATATTGACATACTTTATAAACACAATACCGAAATTTAAAAATAGAATTTTATTATAACACTTTTTCTCTAACAAAATAATGCTATAATACAATTTTTTTTCTATTACGATACAGGACAAATCCAAGAAGTTAATCACAAGGAGTTTTCATCAATTATTTTTTGTAATGCCATTTTTATAGTACCTATTTAAAAAGATTTGATTCCAATTTTTACTTGTCTATGACAATGCCCGCTTCAGGCTTAGCACGCACTGCGATTTTTATTCGCGCGAATTTTGTCTCTTTCTACATGTTCATAGAGCTCAAAATATTCGCGCGAATTTCTTGCGGTATTATTTCTGCACGATTTTTTACCGCAATGCGAGCAACTTCATACAATTCCATAGGTCGCAAAATAGGCGAAAAAAATTCGCACGAATAAAAATCGCAGTGCGTGCTAAACCTTAGCGCATGCGCTATGCGGTGATGTGCTGGGTTTTGGCGCCATTAATATTTTGTTGGTTTAGTTATATTGAATTTCATGAGTTTTTTTGAATTCTTGCTTAAAAATGTCTGATATCAGTGAATGTGAAGAAAATTTTACTTCGCCCGATATTTTAGATGCGGCGAAGGAAATTACTCATAATTTATTACCAGTCGAGAAAATTATATGATAAATGCTATCACGACTGGAAAATGCAAAAAAAGGTATTTAGTAGGTTCAATCGCAATGTATGAGTGTAGATAAAGTAGTGTATGAAACTGCACATAACTAGGTATTAAAACATTCGTGTGAATACTATTAAAAACCTCGCCTACGGCTCGTTTTTTAAACACACACTCATGTTTTAATACCCCTTATTATGCAACAGTTTCATAAACTACTATTCTCAAACATGCTTGGAAATGTGAGCATTATTTTGACAACCTTCTTCGAGATAAATCGACATTGCTGTACTGGCCAAATACATGCACGCAGTGGCCGGCAAAAGTTGTATGAAAATCCATATCTGTCGTGTTTAGCGGCCAGATAAATTACATAGTAAACTCATATCTGTTGTGTAATTTAAAAATGGAAAGATCTTTTACTCCGAGACATGGCAAGGGCAACCAAGGAGGTAACTTATCAAAGTTTTTATTTAAATTTCGAACTGGCTTGCAAATAGAAGGCTGTTTATTGAAAAAAAGAAGCTATGAACATTTTAACGCAGGCATAATTATTGTTACTCGTTATTCGTCATAGATTTTGAAAAGTAATAATTGTATTTGACAAAATCAGTTCTAGGTAATACTTAGTTTTAAATTTCCGCGCATTATTTGAGAAAAGTACTATACAATCCTTGGCCACAAATAGGCATTGATGGACTTACGTATTTTGCTGGCCGCTGCAGTAATGTACTATAACGGCTTTAACCCTCAGTTTCCCACCTAAAAATTATCGGAGAAGTAATGTGACAAATTGTCAAGCACGCGTTATCTACTGTGATTAGTTGAATGAATTTTCGTATTATGGGATAAAAGAGTACTTATCTAAACAAAACTTCAAGACGAAAGTGTGAAAGTAAGATTTTGCTGGAGTTAAAATTACAAAATGTGATGCTCCAGATGCATCTAACTTAGATGTGATTCATTTTATTGATAGGTATATCCCGAATCTATGATACATTTCAATTGCTCCAGATATCAAAAAATAAAAAATGAAAGGAACAGTAATAAAAAATGTTGAATCATCCATAAAATATCGTTTCGTGAATCCCGTGTGGACTCCCAAAGACGTAATGTGTGCAAATTGGCACGGCCCAGTGCTATTTGTAACAACATTATCTAGATTTTATTTTGAGATATTTAAATGCATTTTTATATTCCAAAAATATTCTGCGGCGGATTAAAGACAACAAGTGTTTTTTGAGAGACGATTATGTTTTTTATTAATGTTGTCAGCTATTAGGCTTGTTGTAGACTGGACTTTGAAAATTGCGCAATCGTTGTTGAAATATCATCTTGACTTAGAACCATAGTTCTTTAGAAATTTCATATAATTGTGTGGTATGACTAACGTGACCAGACGTCCCTTTTTGAACGGGACTGTCTCTTTTTATAATTACGAGTTTCGGTGTCCCCGAAATGAACTCTGAGACGCAAAATTGTCTCGTTTCTGATACAGCACGAAAATTTGAGTTGTCGAGTCGGCCGGAAGGCTACCCTTAGATTATGAAAGCATTTTTGTGAAGATATATATTTTTTTGACGTGACAACGTCTTATAAATTGGTTTGCCGGGTGACACTTCAAGAAACTGCGTTACGCTCCGCTCACGTTATGCGCTCACAATGAGAGCGAGTGAGAGGCACGCGTCCCTTCCACTCGGGCATGGTTAGCCCGCCTAAGAGCGAGAGAGACAGACATAATCCTTCTTCCTACTATACGAATGAATATTCACATTAAAATTATTTTACCACTCAAAGTCGTTGTCACGTAAAACTTTCGCCCGTATACCGACTTTACAGGCAACCATTTTTTTATATTTACACGATTCGAGTTGAAGCTCTTAAGGAGTTTTGCGCCGAAACTGAAACGGAATATCAACAAATGTCCGGCTATAGCAAAATCAGATGGCTTGCCTTAGAAAGGGTTTTAAAAATGTATCATCCCTTAAAAAAACTACTTTTTGAGTACTGAAAAATGTCCCCTGTTACTAAAAAACTTTTTCGAAGATCCCACATCCGAATTGTGGCCAATGTCCCGTTTTAAGTCAAAGAATAAATGGTCACCTTAGGTATGAATGTACCATTCCCATTAGTTTGTTCATTGGACGTTTTATTACTAGGACATTTAGAGAATAGGACGATCTGCTCATATTATGTCGTTTTGGGAATAGGACATTTACGGAGTCGTTGCTTTTTAGGGTTCCATACCCAAAGGGTAAAAACGGGACCCTATTACTGAGACTCCGCGGTCCGTCTGTCTGTCTGTCTGTCTGTCACCAGGCTGTATCTCATGAACCGTGATATAGACAGTTGATATTTTCACAGATGATGTATTTCTGTTGCCGCTATAACAACAAATACTAAAAACAGAATAATATAAACATTAAAGTGGGGCTCCCATACAACAAACGTGTTTTTTTCGATAATGGTACGGAACCCTTCGTGCGCGAGTCCGACTCGCACTTGGCCGGTTTTGTATTTTTTTGTTTTCCGCCAATCAGTGTTCATTTTTGTGTTGTCTTTGACTTGTGAAATAAGTCACATAGGACTGGCTGGATAACATTCGTTCAGTAAATGTCGTCTAATCGCTTTATTGCTGATTACGAATGATGGTACTACTACATAATTTAACAGACAGAAAGGCAAGTAATTCGAGGATAAAAGGGGAGGGGCGAGAATACCAAAGGCGTGAGCATCGAGTATGATCCGTTTCAGGAAGCTACCTAACGTAAGGAATCCGCGGCACCATTGTAAGATTACACAATTTGCATTTAGAGCCTATAGCTAAATAATGAAAAAAAGAACTGGGCTTCCTAGACCCACGTGACAGGTCGTAGGTTAATAAAAAAACTATTTTACAAAAAGATACTACCGACTTCCAAATAAGAAAACTACAAAGTGAAAAAAAAATAAAAAATCTTTTGAGAGTGTCTTTAGTAGGTACCAATTTTTTGCGTTATGGACACCGACTTCCAAAAATAAATTTATTTTTCACTATGTAGTTTTCTCACTTTTTTCACTCGGTAGTATTTATTTGTAAAAAAGTTTTTAATATTTATGACTTTTTAGTTGTACCTACCTAATAGGCAAGTAGTTTAGTAAGGTACCTATAATGCCAGAATAGATTACTCGAAAATCATGAAACTGAACATAACCGGTGAAATGAGAGTGTACCAAGGTGACACTTTAGAGCGTAATGATGTGATTTTATGTTATGAAATAGTATAAACAATAAACAGAAATGCGATTGCAGCAATCCCGAGAGATTTGCCTTTTTTTATAAGAGTTCTGTTGTATATCTCCGAAGTTCTTCATCAGATCTTCACCAAGTTAAAATGGGACCAATTTCGGACCATACTCTTTCAAACAAAAATTTAAATTTTTAAAATCGGTCTACAATTGACGGACAAATCGGTGAACATACACAAAAAAAACCGGCCAAGTGCGAGTCGGACTCGCGCACGAAGGGTTCTTTACTTGGTAAATTGCGGTTTACTATTTATGACGTATTAAAAAAAAAGTTAATTTAAAAAATCAAAATACCCGACTGCTTAAAAAGCGAACTAAAAAGACGTAAACAAGAAGAAAATCATGCTGTGCAGTCGGAGGATACATATTCGCGAGCTGGCTGACCAAAACCAGATGTATCCTCCGACTGCACAGCATGATTTTCTTCTTGTTTACGTCTTTTTAGTTCGCTTTTTAAGCAGTCGGGTATTTTGATTTTTTAAATTAACTTTTTTATTTATAACTTTTTAGTTAACATTTTTTTCGAATTAGGTACATTTAAATATATAAGTGTTATATATTTTTGAAATCGCCTCTAAAAACCCTTTATTTTGATACCCCACACGATGGGTTTGGAAGAAAAAATAAAATTGGCCCCCCACAATATGGCGCCCAAAAGCCGCCATTTTTCTATTTTCCAATTTTAATGTAGCCTATGACACTCGCAAGGTTAAGACGAATCGATTGACGTATGAATCATCAAAATCGGTCAACGCGTTTGGTCTCTGGAACGCCATATAGGAACAAACATACATACATACATACATACATACATACATACATACATACATACATACATACATACATACATACATACATACATACATAGACTGATAAACACATTACCCTCCTTCGGCAGTCGGGTAAAAAAACTACTTACCTACTATATCTCGTTCAAACCAATTTTCGGTGGCAGTTTACATGGTAATGTACATCATATATTTTTTTTGGTTTTATCATTCTCTTATTTTAGAAGTTATAGGGGGGAGGGGCGGACACATTTTAACACTTTGGAAGTGTCTCTTGCGCAAACTATTCAATTTATAAAAAAAATATGTTAGAAAACTCAATATAATTTTTGAAGACCTATCCATAGATTCCCCAGACGTATGGGCTTGATGAAAAAAAAAATGTAAAATTCAATAAATTTTGGGAATCCCAAAAATTTATTGTATTTTTCTATTTTTGTGTGAAAATCTTAATGCGGTTCACAGAATACATCTACTTACCAAGTTTCAACAGCATAGTTCTAATATTTTCTGAAAAAAGTGGCTGTTGACATACGGACTGACAGACAGACATTACGAATCCATAAGTGTTCCGTTTTTTGCCATTTGGCTACGGAACCCTAAAAAACAAAGTCGAACATAGAACCACCTCCTTTTCGGTTAAAAAACCAACATTCTTCAACGCTGCAACCAGCCTAATCTCGCACTGCATGGAGTAGTATTTAGCGAATTATTTAATTTTATCGGGCTGCATTTCACTCGGCACTTTTTGTTTATTGCCAGCAAACGTTCCAACTGCGAATATATTTACTCGTTCTCTTAGTACAACATATGTTGCATATATACTTACTTGAGTACATATGCATATTATCCATGATGTTAAAATAAGTGCATCACTTTAGAACTGCTGCACCTATGTATTTGGAATTTTAGATGTTTGTAATTGTTAGGCAAAAAAAATGCACATCCGTGTGAAGCCGGGGCTGGCAGCAAGTCTTGTATAATATGCATTACCTTGTGTATATGGAAATAGATACAGGATTGTTTTCGAGACAGGTATTTCTGGTTGACACTTGAGATATGGCTCTGTAAAGGTGTTTTATGCTCTTTGTTTGACTTCTGAATAGAATTTACGATGAGGTTTGGATTTCAAGGCTTGTACCTTAATTTTAGGCAAGTTTTCGTTTCACTTTTAGTATTATTTAGATCCAGAAGGGAATGGCGAGGAGTTGGAACATTGTGTTTTGACGTTAGCTCGGTGAAATAAAGATGAAAAGGCAAGTTTTAAACAATTTTTTGAAACATTTATCGCTTTATTTTTAAGTATCTATCTGCTTAGTAGTGAATAAATAACCTAATAAGAGTAATTCAGTAATTTTTATCCAAGTTTTCTATCGAATTGAAACGTCTCATTATTAAAATTAAGTGCCTACCACATCAATCACAATACATAACGTCTTCAAACATAAAACCGTCAAATAATCGTTTAAATGACAAATCATGTTTAAATTGTCTCCTCGGCGACTGAAATTTTGTCGGCGAATAGATAGAAGTGAAATTATTATGATCCCAAGGCGAGCGAGCGCGGAAGTCCCACCTGAGTTATGCGGGCGATCCGCTTATAGCACTCCAACATCTCATACTGTGGTTATATTGTGAGAGAAATAAGACGTTTATTTATTCACAGGTAGCTAGTTAGTAAATCATTTGTGTTTAAATGATACTGCCAATCTACTCTGTAAACATCTTCTGGTGACCTTTAATACAGGTTTTCATTACCTACCACGGGCACCAGAGTTTCATGACCATTTGTTTTTGTGTAATTTGTTTTTTGTGCCAAAATAAATTATTATTATTATTAATATAATTCAGAGCGAAATAATATACAATAATTATTAGATACAAATAAAATATACTGTCATATATATACATACATCTCACCGTGGAAACTTTTGAAGTCAAGTGTCATTACACCTTGATTGGATGGTATAACAGCTCACTTCACTTTAGTAATTGAGAGCTTATTCTAGACTTTTGATCACCATTGAATTGATTGCCCGAAAATGCCTATTAAATATGAAAAGCATAATGCTAATTATGGCGATTATTATTTGAAAGGTTGATTGTTATAATCATGACAATCTAAGTCCAATGACGTTTCTCATTTTACGTGCCGTGATAACTTTGTGTGAACGTCTACGAAAAATCAAATTCATAATCCTAATTAATTACTATGTAAGCCATAATAATAACGAGTATAATTCTCGCCAAACTTCTTGGCCGCCCTGAAGTATCTCATACAAAAACAGCACCGTTTCGTGCCTCGCGCATGCGGTAAACCAACTTCAGGGTGGCCAAGAAGTTTGGCGAGGACTATATCATTCGTAAGTATCAAGATTAACTTATATAGCGTATTTTTATAGCTGTCAAATCAGATTTCTTAGATTGTTGTTGACTTTAATAATGACAGTAGTTTGTTATTTAGCTCTAAGATGTCTAATAAATAACTTATCTCTGAAGGGTTCTTCTGGCGTTTGGAGACCTCTCCTCTCAACAATTGGTCCTATGGGTTGGGCGACACGAATCGAGAGCCTATCAACAATCATTAAAAAGACGTAATATATTTCCATGGCTAACTTTTAACTCTTCTACCTTTCAGACACTAGGAATAGACACAGTTTTCAGAAATGATTTTCAGGAACAAGCGGAAGTAGCGAAGGTAACGCTAATGTTCTAAGGGCAAGTTATATTAATTTTGTTTTTCAGAAATAGTAATCATTCACCAAATAATGTTAATAATATGACCAAGCATGCTTGCCTTAAAATCATATCAAACATCAAAAACACACCAATATTTCTAAACGAAAGCTCAACCTGTTAATCTAACTGGATTAAATGATCAAAACATTGGTTTCTCATACATAAATAAACTCTCGGGCGAAAAAAACACAAAGCCCTTCATTCAAACCAAAAACAGCATCGCGAGCATTGTAAACAAAATAAGCGTCACCGTCGCGCTAAAATAAACTGTGGAATGCCGGATATTGCAATCCCGGTCCGTCATGGGCTAAGGATCACGACTCACGTACAGGTGCCCACGTCCACTCCACTCAGTGCGCCGGAGCAGTCACACAGCTCGCACGCACGCTAGCTCGCCGAAAATTCTCACATCGATATTAAACACGATAATTTTAAAGCCGACGATTCAGTATCAAGTGAAGACACAGAGATTTAATCAAAGATTTTTGAAAAATCTAAAGCTGAAACGGACAAATAATAAAACAGTGAACATTTAATTGTTCATAATTAAAAAAATAACAGACTTTTTGGAGTAGTTGAACCTGTGGAAGATACAAAATTGAGTGCGAAGAAGAGTTCACAAATAATTGTGAAAACTTTTCAGTGGTACGAAGAAGATTGTGAATTTAATACTGAAGTGAATAGTGAGCGTGGACAGTGAAGTGTTAGACAGTTGATAGAAGTTAAAGTTGTTAAAGTTTGGTGAAACATTATGAAAGTCCTGACCGTATCAGACAAGGTCGCGAGTGTAGGAGATGAGAACGAACCGACAGTGGTCGACACGCAGATCCTGACCAAGGAGGAACTAAACAAGTAATTATATTGTTTTATATGACTTGAGTCCAACAATATTTGGAAAGGGACGGTTGAAAAAAAATTGCAGTGGATAAAAAATCACACAAACTGAAAACTTGGATGATATTGCATTTTATATTCATAAAAGTTTGGGTTCCATAAAGACAAAAATAATTAAAAATTATATAATATTTTCATAAATTTTGATACATTTTTAAATCATGCATCGTGTTTTAATAAAAAGTATAAATTTTTATAGCTTTTATAGGTTTGAAGTCACTTTTAAACAATCTGGAATAAATAACAGGCCTCAATGACGACGAACTTAAAAATATATTTTTGAATTTTGAAAGACAGAATTGTATATTATCAAAAAATCTTAGCAAATGAAAAAAAAAAATCTTAGAAGCAATAAAATTTGCTCCAACATTAGACTAAACAATCATACATAGAAACATCTCCAAACCCAAAAGAACTTGAAAGTTCATCGAATAGTAACATAGCATTAGCAAGTTCGCTAGGTCAGATCAGTTGGCAGCCTGCCAGAATGACACAACCGTGTGGTATGTGATGTTTACGTGCCACAGTCTGCGTGTTGTCGTGATTCGGGTCAGGACTTCTGTAATTATGTTTTGATCGTAGTGATGTTTATCTGATATCAAGGTGATTTGATTTTTGATGTATAGATTCGTCTTAGGCATGGCTAACAAAAACTCAAGGGCTTCGCTACATTTGTGGAACGTTTACGATTACTGTTGTAATCTGTGGTTACCTATAATTGAGTGTGCATAACATGATAATGTTTATCAATGTACATATTTTCTGTAAGTTTTTGTTATGTTACTCGTTGGTGATCCTAATTCAATAAATAAATAAATACTCCAAGTCTGCAAGTATGCTGTAGAAATTCGTCAATGTTTTGTGGTTTAGAATCAATCTTTCATCGAGATAAGATTTCTGGTGTACTGTTTTCTAAAAAAATATTAATGTTCATCTTTTATTGTTACAGAGGTTGTCCTCTCGGTGTCTCCCGTATCACCCCATACCTCTATGTGTGCGGGGCCCATGCCTTGCCCGGAGCAGTCAGGGCCTTGCACCCTGGCCTCATCGTCAGTGCGGCCCCAGAATTGCCTCCACCACCAGAAGACTATGTCCCCAGGCAGTTCGTGCCACTCCTGGACACACCGAACTCCGATATGCACCCATACATGGAGAGTGTTGCTGACCTGATTAACGAGGTAAGATGCATCGATTTTTACTGGATTTTTCTCGTCAATCGATTCTTGATTTGAAGCTGACAAGCTTGGCATTCCTTCAATTCCAGATTGGCCTAGATTATCTCTGTTTACGCTAAACATTTCAGGCCCAGTAATGTTAAATAGTATAAATATTTTTATTTCCGATAGAATCATTTTGTTTCATTGTAATGGATCTGAATCTAAAATAGTTGTTTAATGAAATTTGTTTACATCAGGTCATCTGCAATGGTGATGTGGTGTTGGTGCACTGCGTGGCTGGCATATCCAGGTCTGTCACTCTCTGCTTGGCGTACCTCGTCAAATGGCAGAAGATGACCTTGAGGGACGCCTATTATCATATGAAGCATAGACGGTGAGTAACTCAACGAATATTTCCCAACCGTAGACTTTTTCTTGATGTCTATATTTATGAATGGTCGCTTGAAATACTCGGTCTATCGTTACAAAAGACGTGATTACGCGGGTAATTTGAAACACTTTATTGTTTCCGTTGATCGTAAATTTGAAGCGTATGGAGTCATAAATCGATTTCTTCCTTGATTTTTTTCTGTTCTATTTCAATAACTTTTATGATATTTGTTGTAGACCACAAATCCGACCGAACACCGGATTCTTCAAGCAGCTTATCAAGTATGAAGAGAGGCTCTTTGGAGAGCCTTCGGTCAAGATGGTCTACTGCGAAGCCATCGATAAGGAGATACCCGACGTATACGAGGCTGACTACATTGGCATGACTTGGTTCAGGCAGAGATATGGACCCATCGAGAAGAGCTGAAGAGTGACAGAGATAACGGTGTAGGTTAGAAAAGGATAGCTGTGATTACTTTTGTGCGGTGATGAATGAAAGTATGAGGTAAAAGGTGAAAAGAATGATAATAAATATAAGACTGAGTGGATGAATGACTTGTATATGAATGATAGTAAATCAGCTGGGATATTGTAGATGGGTGTGTTATAAATAAATATGGCTGAGGAAGTAAATATAAATGTGTAAAGAAATAGGTAGATGAACATTAAGATATAATCATTTCTTAAAGAGAAATACTATGGAGTATTTTGTTCTTATGTACTTTCTCATAACTAATTGGCTGATAAAATGTAAGAGTATACTATACGTATTATATACTTTATTTAAGCAATGTGATAATTAACTTATTGTTATAAATTAACCATAAGGTATTCGCTTACCATTAAATTGTATAATGTTGATGGGACCAAAATAAATAAGTGGATAATTTTTATTTCTTGACTTTTACTTCAACAAATCCCTTTGAGTTAGTGAAGAAGAAAATGATGACATAATAATTGTAAATTTTGCACGACAAATTCTCTTACATGACACTTACGTCAAAAGTGATGAAGAAAATGTCCTAATTGCAGTAGTAGAGTAATGAGTAATTCATTGAGTGGATGTTATTGGCCTCGTGGCATTGAGCTGGGAATACGGAAATATCCCGACGGTTGCGCGGGCGTCGATCCCAGAAGTTAACTGCAGAAGGTTAGCTTTCAACAATGGGAACTATACAATTAGCTATAGATATCATTTAACTCAAAAATATCCTTGCCACCTTCCAAGAAATTTACTATTGCTATCTCTTGATTATGTTTCCCGTGTTAACTTTACGTCTCTTTACATGTGAAATTCTTATCTGACATTGTAGTTCAGTCTTTTTTACCTTCTCCATTATGTCTGTGCCATGAAAAATGGTCTGCCAGCTTCCGCATACTGATGTAATACTCTGTAACCGTTATCTCCTCCACATTATTCGCTCCTGGTATGTGCTCGGGTGCTGCAAAGTTTTTTAAAGAAACTTTATTGCTGATTTAATGTTGGCAACTCGAGCACCAGCTATTAATATGGCAGTGAAACCGGCATCTGGTGTAATATGATCATCAGTGTTATTGTTTTAAGATTGTTCTTTGGGATTCAGGGAATCATTAGTATTGGGTGAAATATCCAAATTAATCATGCCTGGAGATATTTAATAAGCATATGTCTTAACCGACATTTTAGTTGGAGCTACAGATGAAAAATACATCCGAGTCAGTCAGTCCCCCAGATATCACGGACATTCTCAGACGATTATACAATAATGTCTGAAAAATATTTCGCAAAACTAATCTAATAACTTTTTATTTTCTCTAAACATAAGTCGTCTTCTATATCTATTTAAACATCTTTAAAACTATTAAAAATATTTTTCACGTAACATTCCACCGTGTCAATTGCCTTTCCAAAATCTCTTTTGGTAGTACTTGCGTTTGGAAGGAAGCCAGAATACATTACGCTGTCAAGTTTTTGACGAATGTCTGCTTGCTGTATAATGACAAGACAATTGTACTAAAAACTAAGGTGCTAAGGTAGGAATTCGTGTAAACAGTCGTTTGGCAAGTGATGGTGTCCATGACTGGGTGTAGGTGTTCAGGATCCAAGTTCAATGTTACCAGTAATTACCTCACGTGAATGTAATTAGAATATTTTTTGGATGGGCTTCGAAGTTTTTTTCGTAGGGTTAATGAATAGTAGTTACAAAAATAAAACTTCTGCTGTTATGTTGGCTGAAAGTTCCCGTGACTGTATTTGGTAAGAACCATATTTTTTGTTATTTCTGTAACTTAATGGTTGGAAACAATATATGGCGATTTGGGCAAATCAGACATTGTCAATGCAAGTCACCAATTCTTTGGGAGAAGCTGAACTGTAAATCAACAGATATGATAGATGAACAATATCAGAATTATAATAATGATGAAAAATGAGACCATATAATAATAATACACATAATTTTGCACTAGTTCATTATATACGTTCCAAAAGATACGATTTTTTATATACAGAAATTATAAACTGGTAAATGTGAATTCTTCTGGACTTAGTTTTTTAATGGAATAGTCTTTGATCATCATAATAATCAGTGCCACCAAAATTCGACTATTGCCACAGTATAAATATGGACAAACAGTACGGAAACTACTTACAAACTACTCACTACTGACAGCATCGCGACAACCGCGTAGGGCTCTCGTCGATGCGCATGTTTGTGTGAGTGTGCCGTTTCGAGCGTTTGTAGGTAGTTTCCGTACTGTTTGTCCATATTTATACTGTGCTATTGCAGAGCATAGCGCTTCCACATTGACTGTCCTGTGCTGTTCGCATCCATCTGATACAGCATGTTAATTGCCTTTCTGCGATGACTTCAGCGGGCTATTAATTTTAATGTATAGAAAATACAGAATAATTTATCGTGTAAAATACAACTCTGGCACTTTGCCTTCGCTATTGTTTGCCTTGACCGTTCTTTGGCATGTCAGAATTGATACAATCATCTGAACTGCCAAACAAATCGAGCTAAAAAGATATCTGCTACGGAATGAGCTCAAAATGAGACGCAATTTTTTTACGTTTCCCTCTTTATTTCAGTTTTTTTTTTCTTAAGAATTGGAACAAATTAAATTTAGCTATCGTTGGGTCATAAATGTCACATTTACTAGGTTTACCCTGTGGTTAACTACCCTAATAAATGCGTGCATTATGTTTGGTACGAATGCAAATTGAAATTCATAATAGACTATTTCCCTAAAATTGTTGTCAACCACGTTCATACGATTTACGGTTTTATGATATTTTTGGAATTTAGTAACAAAGGGTTCTTAGTAGATATGTTTGCCCTTGCATGTTGACTGTGTACATTAAAATGACATTTGGATTGTACCCAAATCGTTATTTTGGCGTTACCGTGGGTGTTCCCTATTTATGTTTTGGTCACAATTGCCAAAATATTATTTGCCATAAAATTATGCATGACTTTGTGCAAGGTTACAGGTGCTGCTAATTGATTTGTTCTTCTTTAAGACCATTGTTGTGCATTCTATGATTTGTTATTTGTTGATTCTATTTCTATTCTTGAAGCTTTCAAGACGCTGTAAAATATAATCGTCAATCATGACTCAATTTTGATTCTGTGTGGGTTTAGTTTTTTTGTATTGTTTTTCTATTTATATATTCGCTAAGAATATCGTTTTGAAGGCTATTTTCTAAAAAGTTTATCATGATGTTTGTCTGATTCAGATAAAAATTCATAGATAGCAATATGTATTTTGTTCTTTCACTTACTATTGTTAAATTCCATTACAATGTTTTATGACCGAGCATGAAACTAATTGTAAATCGATTATTGTCCATGAATAATATTTAGAAATTGCGATAATACCTACATATCCACTGGTTGCGAGTCGCACAGGACAGTTTAGTGTGGCGACATTTGGAGGAGACCTATGTTCAAAAGAGGACGTTTTTAGTGGACGTCTTTCGACTGAAATGATAATGGTGATGACATAAACCAGGATATTTTAAACCAGACTGTATTATCTATTTTCAACCATCCTACAAAATATAAATGCTATAAATTATCGTTTCTATGGGACAAGTAGTTATGACCTTCTTTCCGTTTGACCTTAGCAGTACCTTCCGCAACATTCCAGATTATTTTCATCGCTCTTAGATTATAAATATTTAGTTGACCTTTACTTCGCCACAAAACGAAACAGCTAAAATAATATATTTACGATTCGCAGACGGTTTTTACAGAAATTCTTTGGGACAGATTTTTTTTGTCTCCAGGGAAAGAAGATGATACTTATAAGTATATTTTTTATTATCTTAGGTTAGTCGTTATCATTCTTCTCTTCATTTTCTCACACACTATTTGTCTACATTTCTGTTTCATTTTTCCTTTTTAGCGGGTCTGCTGTTAGAAATTTCTTAAGAAATAAGCAGTTTCTTTGTACTCTTTTGTCTTGATGTGTTTTTCTGTATGTATTATACTGTGTGTACATTAATTATAAAATAAATAAATACTAGTTTTTATTAAGCCATTGTGCGAATTTATAAGCTTATCTTCTACTTCTTCTTCTTTATTTCTTTTGTTACTTTAACGAGTTTCTATATAATAATGAATGCCAGCCTGTTACTGTCTTACTGCAGGGCATATACCTCTTCGTATATTGAGTAGTTGTTGGCGATTTCAAATAAGTTGTGTTAACTACATTATAAGTCCGTTTTCTCACGATGTTTTCCTTTACCGATGTCACCTATCTTAGATAAACTTAGAAAGTACGGTTTACATTATAAATACCGATGTTGAGTGATACGCGATGGTAGCATTGTGCCAGGTACATAGATATTTTGTTTTTGTCTCCTTTATTTAAGGGTGTTTTGTACACAAATGTGACGCTGTCAATCCCATCGTGCTTTTACAGTTGTAAACTTACTTCCTTAGTTTGATACATGATTGCATTTTTTTATTTTTTTGGTATAATAGGTAGGTACTTACATTCATATAGAAATAGGTTTCAATTGAAGAAATATTTAGCAAAAGGAAAAGTTTATAAATCGTTGCAACAAGCACTTCGAAATGTTAAACAAAGAGTTTACATTACAAAAGTTTCCCCGATAGTCTATTTAGACGATAACCACTAATTACGAAATCTAAACGTGAAATTCAGTTCACGAGCTATTTGCAGCACAATTAGAATTATTTGAGCTAATTAACGCATCCGCTAATGCGCTTACGCATTCAAAGTAACCTGGCGTTTAAATTACCAACGGAAATAACAACGGTTTTAGGAATTCTTGAATGTTAGGTTTTAAATTATTTTTTAGGATATTTTTTTTAATTTTATGCTTCGTTGATCTTAAGTGATACTGATGAGCATGAAGTCCAGAGCCCATTTGCCGGGTTAGGCAAACAGAAATTTCTGACATCAGATCGGACATTCAATAAAAATATTAATGGGTTTCTTGTCAAGAATTTTACCGTTTTTCTGCCGGAGACCGACTTATTGCCTGGTTGGTGGCTTGCCGATCCCATTACGTGACAGAGCTGTTGAAACAGGTTGCATCAACTGTATAACTGCCACCACCACACACCACCTTTATTTCCCGACAGCTTGGCCCAAGCCTTTGGGAAATTAAGAGGAAATGCGCTCGCAGACATCCGACTCAAATTCCTAAGTAAAAAGTCATAATGCGAGGTTTGGCTCTCACCTTTTTGCTCCTCGAATATTGAACCAATTTAAAAATATTCCATAAACTGAAAAACAAAGATATATACAGGGCCCCTATGTTTCCTTTTTTCGTTTATAGTTGTCAAATTGCAGTCGCAATTAGGTGCATAATATGTATATATTCATAGAAATAGGCGAGAGCCAAACCTCGAATTATGACTTTTTACTCAGGAAATTCAGTCGGATGTCTGAAAACGCATTTTCTCTTAAGAGGTGGTGTATTCTTTAAAATTATTTTTATTCTTCACTTGTTTGATGTAATGATTGATTTAAGAACAATGTTTGACAATGGTGAAATGCCTAATTTTCTTGTTGAGAGATCTTTTTTTTTAAGAAGACATGAAACAAACACTGGCACCTCTATTTATCTTCCACTAAGAATACAAATCGAATGTATTAAATAAACTATTTTTCACTATAGAAGTTGATAAAACAGTCGGTCGTTGAACTCGCCGCCGTTTCTATTATAACACCTCGGCTATACAATAAAAATCGAACTGATAACATACAATGGCTAAAAGTAGCTACATCATGACGTCATCGGCTATATTGTCATTAATAATACGTCAATGGGTGCCAAAACAATGTTCAATAGCTGACAACTCTGTGGACTAAGTACCTACCTAGGTGTAAACAAAGTTATTTTTTCACTATTAATTTTAAGAAGCATTCACACGCAAGACTAATGAAAATATTGTTATTTGCAGAGGCAAATTTTTAATAACCCTTCAACCTTCAAAGCAAGAGTGAAAAGTAATCTGCAGGGTTCGCTTGATCCATCGTAGACATTGCATTTTCATTGAGTTTAAGAGCTGGTTTATCAAGAAAATTAAAGTAAGATGTTGTTTCTTTATCTAGAATCCAATTCGCAATAAACACTCAGAAACCCAAACGCCGCACTACTGTACCAGCCGCACAAAAATACAAACAACAAATAACTGTGCCAATTTGTAAACTGCGCAGTTACAGAATGGAAGAACTCAATGGAATCGAAAAGAAAAATCTCGAGAGTTAACTTTCCGGTGGTCGCCGCATTCCGGTGCGAATTCTTGGGCTATTTATAACGAAGTTCCTAGCGGGATAGTTCTGGCTGTCGCACGCATACCTCTCTTATAAAATTCATGTATAGAAGATACGGCATTTATTTAGACTAAAAAAATAACATAGCGTGGTATCACAGCTGTATTCGATAGAGGGGTTCGAGGTTGAGGGGTTTCGATAGAGGTGACTACGTTCCTACAGCCTCATATATCCAGATTGTTAAAGTCCATGTAATATCTCTGTAATTTCATGCATCTATTGCCATAATTATGATCAAATCAATCGAGTTAATTAGAATTAACACAACAACATATGACCTAAATGTTTAGCAGCTTCAGTTAGTCTAAATCAGTCACCAAATGGCGGACCGTGGTCAGGATCCGGACCACCCATCTATATTTATTATATATTGTTTGGACCTTAAGTAAATAGTACAATATAACTTGTGTTACTTGTGTATTGTGTAGGTAATTTTATAATTTATGCCACGCTTTGTCTTACTGCCATCGATTCTACAATGGACGAATCATCTCATCAAAATCTTCATTGATATTATTAATTAATCCGAAGTTCTAAAAATAGTACACTTACATGAAAATATATGGCGTAGTTGCCTTAATAAGTTGTACAAATGCTATATACGAACAACAAAAAAAGTATGCTATACAAAAACTGCCGTTCACCTTACATGTTTCAGTTTATATTTCGATTTAAACAAAGTGGTTTTAAACTAAACCTTAAGGACCGCGAAGGTCATATTATTTTTAAAAACGGAACCCAAATGTGAGTATTGTAGTTTAGGTAGTTGGTCCCCTGGTCTAAATGATGACCAGTTATAGCTGGGAATGACTGAATTGAAAGTGATGACGAAAGTGATTTGCCCCGAAAAGGTAGGTCAGCCATAGAGTGAGGCAACTGATCAAACAATTTAAACCTAAGCTAGGAGTAAGATAGTTATGCAATATCTAGACTATAAAGTCAAAAAGCGAATCTAGATCGACATTGACGAATTAGACTCGATGTCGTGTTAATAGGACACAAACTATTTTTGCAAGTAACACTCACTGAATTGTTATGACACATGTAAGTCAAGATTAATAGCTTTGTTCATAAAATTATTACCCAGCAATGTAGTTCGGAATGCTCCGAGATGTACTAATAATGCCAATACGCAGGCAATTAATTTTAAAGAAAAAAAATGGATTTTAAATTTAGAATGTTAGTTTAGGCGTAATGTATTTTTTTTTACCGGAGTTCAGGGACCGCGTTGGCACTCCGTTCTGCCTAATCTGTTTGTTGTTTTTGGTAATTGACTATATAAAAAATGTGTATTATGTTTTTGCAAATTCAAAGAAGGAAAGAAAAATATAGAATGTAGAAAAGAGTTTTTTCCACATCCTGTTATATTCTTACTCTGCGTAGAAATTAAATGTTTCTATCATATTACCAAAATATTATAAAAAGACGTCTTTCAAAGCGATGGAACACACTTTTTCTTGAAATTCTTTTGATCTAAAAACTGACCTAAGTCACGTAATGAAATCTGTACCGTTTGACATCCTTTTTTCATAGCGATGTGATCTTTTTCGGGGACTAATAAACCATTCTCTTGGCGCAGCCATTTCAACAAATTTTATTTTGCACGCTGTCAACACAGATGCATTATCGTTACAATTAAACATGCATTTGGCGGATGATGTGCTCTTCTTTAATTAATGTATTCTTTTGAAGATGACGCACTTAATAAGAATTCCATCCAAAGGTTTTTAGTTGCATTGTAGGTGCTTTGATTGTGATTTATTAGGAGATGATCACCTAAACAAATACAGATGCATCCGGTAAGATTGGAAGCCGGTGCCACATGTGGTAACCATCAACAACATAATTATGCCTACCCTTTTTGCCCGACTACGGCGAAGCCAAAAGGAAGGGTTATGATTTTAGCAGTCTATGTATATTTGTATTGACGTATGTTCCTCCGTAGCGCCTAAACTATTCATCAGATTTTGGTGAATAAGGTGTCAATCGATTCGTTATTATGGGTCGGGTAACAAAGACAAAAAAAACAGTAGTCGGGTTACAGCTTTTAATTAAACTTTTTGCTTGTTCCCAACCATGGTTGGGTTAGGTAGGCAGAATCCAGATTTTGATGTTGATCCATCATAGATTCATAATGTACCTATTAGGATAAAAGTATAAACGTACACACACACGGACAGTAGTGTAGATAAGTAAGTATCTTTTTCACTGAATTATATTTTCAGACTTGTATTACTTGTATACTTTAATTACTTTTTTTGTACTATTGTTAAGGGTTTAGCTTAAGCATGTTTATGTGATATGTGTATGTCGTTTTGTGACAGTTAAACACTTCTTCTGTCTTTGATTTTTCTTTCTTTTACTTTCAGAACTAATTTATTTAGTGGGTGTGTTTCCACGGGTCGCAGATAAATTTGAAAGAAAGTTACCGCGGCCCTAGCACAAGCAACTGAAGGAACACGGGTGGGTTTTAGTCAGTAAAAGTCTGACACGCCCTCCCGCTTCACCCAGATTGGGAAAAGTCATTGAATGATTTCAAGCCACAAAAAAATAAACTGTGTTTCCATGATGTCATGTCTTTTTAAATGTTCTGTTTCTTACAGCCTATTAGAATGTCACTTTGTCTAAATCTGTAGCCCATGAATTGGATCGCAGCAGCCCTAATCTCGACAGTGTGGCGTTGTCTCAGATTCCTCAGACCGTCTGTTGCCAAAACCGAGCAAGTGGTATTTCACATACCTCGAATGATGGTTCATTATTAACTGTTTGGTCATACTCATGACAATACCTAGCCGATTCGCCAATTACTAATTGTAGATAGCTGGTGTTCCAAATAGCTTTGTCAGGTTAGAATTAGATTATTGAGAAGTAGACGTTAATTGGAGACTCGGTACAAGCAAAGAGCACAGCTAGATATATCACATTGCTTGTACCATTGGCGAAGTTAGTTGATAGACCTAGAGCGGGCTCAATGTGCTGTGATAAAAATAATGTATTTCAAAAACCTTTGATTTCCTACTCAAAGCCTTTACCACTTTAGCTCTCAGTAATTATACAATATTAAAAATACACTAAATAAACGCAAAACTTTCCCTTAAGATCCTTAAAAATACCCTCTTAAAAATAAGAAAAGATTTTATAGCAGAAGTTCCTCGTACTAAAACTAAGTTTGCCCAAATACAGTACAAAAAAAGTTCAGCTCAACTATACAGAAGACTGAACAAAGAGATTTACGTGTATAATAAGAAACTTCATCATCATCATCATTTCAGCCGAAAGACGTCCACTGCTGGACATAGACCTCCTCCAAACGTCGCCACACTGATCGCTCCTGTGCGTTTTGCAATAAGGAACTTAAATAGTGTAAAATAACCTAAACAAACTGGATAAAACCACTAACACCGAAGCCCTTTTGCATACATCGTAATTCTGGAACCCACACTTCACACGCACTCGCACACATACACGTCATACGCACTCGCAAGCATACACACTCCACACGTACAAACACTCATACTCAAAACACAATCTAAAACACTTACCATTAAGTTAGTTTTAACATTGATGTTTTGTTTATATGTCTGTATCTTTAAATTGTTTTCAATTGTTATTCTTGAATCCCTGAGTGCTACCTACTTGATTGTAATAACAAATTTAACGCAGACAATCCTTTGCCTAAAAGAAAGGATACTTCAAACACTAGACTATGTACCTATATCAGCTGTTAAAGCAAAATAAATTATTATTAAAAAATCTGGTCCTTAGCAGCCATGGTAGAAAGATAAAGAGCCAGGCTAGTTTCCGCTAAGATTGGCCACCATGACCGGAATTCCGTCAAGATGACTATTATTAAGAGATTAAGAGACGTACAAAGAGACAAGAGAGTAAGATGGTCTTTGACCTGCATGGAAACAATACAGGCTGTAAATAAACCCATCAATAAGACGATCTGGATGTGGCTAACCTTAAATATGAAGGTATTCAGGTGTGAAAAATTACCGTTAAAACATTGTCAGCATGGCCTGTAGACATTAAATTAGATTACAACACATGTTCGTACTGCATGGACATCAAACAGCAAAGATAATGCGTTCTTGGTAAAGCGCCGGACCTGCCAAGTGTTCGTGAAATCGTTATGCAACTGAAATTGTACAAGCGCCAGGTTATAAAGTGATACATAGTGACAAATGGTTGCATTTTAATTTAGTTTTTTTTTCTTAATCCGTATGGTGCTGGACGTAAAGAATTTCACCATCCCAGGTCTGCCCGTGGGTCCCGAGTCGACGGCGCGTAGTGTTCCACGCGCGCCTCAAAGAGATGTCAGCAAAAGTTGACGGGGTCCGCTAGGGCCGATGCCTGTCAGGGTCGCGGATAAATTTGAAAGAGAGTTACCGCGGCCCTGGCACAAGCAACTGAAGGAACACGGGTGGGTTTTAGTCAGTAAAAGTCTGACACGCCCTCCCGCTTCACCCAGAGCGGGAGAAGTCATTGGATGATTTCCCACCCAAAAAAAAAAAAAAAAAAAAAAAAAAAAAAAGGTCTGCCCGTGGGTGTCGTAAGACTAAGGGACAAACCAAAGAATGGGCAGCACCCTTCTCTGTATAACAACCAAACTGCGATCGCCAACCCACCTGCCAAGCGTGGCGATTATGGCAAAACCCTCCCCATGAATAGCACAAATAAAAAATGGCCCCTAATACCGGGCAGCCTGCCTACCCTCGACTACAGTAGCGGTCGAGGTTACGGCATGGCAAGGGGTACCAAGAATCTCCGGACGAGATCCGGCTACCCCAACAAACACCGACGACTGGACCTAGTAACGTCCAGTCGTCGATGTTTTCGTCGGTCCGAAGTGTGCGCGTGTTGTAACACGAAGAGATCACCGAAATCGAAGAGGAATTTAGCAGGTTGCGATGGAGTATTATAGGGTTATCTGAAGTCCGAAGAGAGGGGGAGGACTCGATAATCCTCAAATCCGGTAACCTGCTCTATTTCCTTTTATTTTTATTTCTGAGGGAGGCCTATGTCCAGCAGTGGACGTCTTTCGGCTGAAATGATGATGATGATTTTTTGCTTTCAATCAATGAGCGGATTACCTAACTGTAAACTACTACTACTGTGTTACTTTACTATAAATTAATTTAGCTTCAGAACGAAGAATCTGATTGGCAAAATTTTTATTTGTAATGGTCCAAATCCGCACATTGGAAAATCCGGAAAAAGTGGGTAGTACTTTTTCTATAGGATTTTCTCATTCTAGTCAGCCAGCACTACGTAAATTAATTCTAAGCCTGGGGCAACAAAGTGCTGTGAGAGATTTCATCGCAAGCTTTCACTGCATAGGAACGGGAAAGTCAATTCTGTTTTCTAGTAAGTATTTCTTCTTGATTCGTGAGGATTGCATAATAGTGATGTGTTCATCCACATTCCTGCTATATTTAAATAACACACGAAAGGTATTCGTCATAATTTTGATGCCAGACTCCAAAGTAAATACAAGAGAAGACTGACAGATGAACAATTTTCGCATTCCACTTTAAATTCTGTTTGTAATATGCATGGAAGTCACATCAAGGTTAGAAAAACTGGCCAAGTGCGAGTCTTGTGCACTGAGGGTTCTGTACAAACAGCTACATTCACCAAAACAATTAAATAAAATTGCTGAAGTTCATAAACTATGAGGACAACAAACATTGCTCCAACGATAAGAAAAACACAATTGAGGGACAAAAATTTACTTTTTCTATGGAAAGCTGTAGTCCTCATAAATCGACATAAGTCGCGGTCAGTTTACCAACTGCAAATACGTTAATAATATTTGTTTTTCTTATGTCGATACAAATTTACGGTGTTCGTTTTTTTTCTTTACTTGTGCATCGATACATTGATTCTTGCCAAATTTCATGATTCTAGGTCAACGGATTTTGATTTCCTTGCAAGTGTAAATTATGGCTGCATTATCATTAAAGGCTGTATCTCTTGATTGCGTTGATCTAGAAGTTAGATTTTTTCACAGCCGCAAAGGGTTGCAAACTTGAGTTTAAGTACGATATATTTCAACTCAATACCTCCACGCGTTCTCGAGATAAAGGGTATTGACAGACCGGATAGGTAGACAGACGGACAACAAAGTTATCCTACAAGGTTCTGTTTTTTTCCTTTTGAAGTACGGAATCCTACAAATTAATAGGTACTCAAATTAAATTATGTAATTACCTACATAATGTAATGCCTGTATTTCACAAAAGGGACTATTTACATAATTTAATTTATTACGATTATAACGGTTACTTACTTGGGGGTGACCATAACCTCTTAGAGCAAGGCTTTTTCCATTTTCCAGTGTGTGTAAGGGACTATATGACTTGTATACATACGTCCCTTTTTCACAGTCGGACCATTTGCAGTTATGACACGTCATGGTACAGGGGCAGGAGCCATGAGAAACCTTACAGTTACTTTCCATCCTTCTATACTTGAATATTTAGTTTTGATTTTGGAAGGCAGTATGATCATCATTCCAGCCTGAAGACGTCCACTGCTGGTATCCATAGCCTCCCTTTCCCATAGCGTCGTCACATAGACCTGTCCAGTGCCTCTCACATCTTGTGGATTCCCGCGACCCTCACTTGATCATCGGTCCTTGAAAGGAAGGTATCGTTTCGGTTTAACTTATGATAATTTCTAAATGGATATGTTTTCTAGCCAAGCGTAATAAATGGGACTATTTCCCTCAGATTAATCGTTAACTTCCTCTAAGAATCTAATGGTCCATGTACCTAACTAGAATTATGTAGTAACGTAACAGGGAAGTTATCCAACAATGTCAGACTTGAAGCGCAAAAAATAAATTATGACTGACAACCAACAAATATTCTTTATATCTTTTGCTTGCCGTAATTTGTGTAAGTGTGGAATCTTAGCCTGTGTTTGAGTTATTTGGCAAAAGCCCGGTGTCAGCATAAGGTCGAGATCAAAGCGGTCGGAAGCAGACGCACAGACAAACATTGTTGCGTGTGATTAATTGTGGATTACACAGAGTAAAGAGGCCCAGAAGGCACACTGGCGAACAGTTTGAAAGTTCTTTAACTTTTCTTGCTTCTCCAATATCCTTTTCTAAATAATTTTGTTGTGAGATCTATGACAGTTGAATCCTGTCTTCGCTAGCCTTATTGGGTAATAAATTCGGCAAGGCTCTTTGGGCAGTCAATTAATCACGTGATGTTTTTTTAGCATTTTTTAACCTCCCCCTCCCCTTGGTGATACATGGTGAGGTTTAAGACGGGTCTAATGTGATTGGTCGATTTTTTATACTCTTTGCCCTTTGTCTTGCCGAATTCATTACGCAATAAGGCTGCAGGACTCGTCGAAATTCATTGCCACTGCGTTTTTCTGGTAGTCGCCTCTGGCTTTCAGGAGTTGGAGTAGCTGGGTAGATTTTTAACTTTTTAATAGACTCACCCTCTTACAAATAAACGCGGAATAAAGTTATACCAAGTATAAACCTATGAAAATGTATGGGTATACCTTTGTTATACCTGGTATAACTTTATTCCGCGTTTATTTGTAAGAGGGAAAAGCTTCGTCTTGATAAAGTGGTCAAAGAGAGTACCTTTGTTCATCCAAAAAGTTCCCAGAAATAAGCTGGATAACTAGATCTTTGCAGATTAGAGTTTTGAAAGATGACGAACTTCAATGAAACTTCTTGGCTTCTGTGTTTTGTATAATAGATTCGATTGCCATACGAAGAGAAGAAGAGAACTAGAGTACTAATTTTAGAAGGGTAGATAATTAGTTTGACTTAGTTTGTTATTGATCCGCGTCTGGAAGTTTGTAGGCACATGTGAGAGGCGCATATGAGTTCTGTTAGTTGATAGGTAGGTACATAAAGGATTGCAGCCACGATAAAGAAATTATTAAAAGCTACTCTTCGAATTTCTTAGTTATTTAAAAAAAATGTTTCCTTAATTTGAAAATTAACTCAATCACCTTCTGCTATAATAACTACCAGACGGTTACAGACATTTCTCTCTTAGCACACGTAACACGTGTAGATTGTAGGTATGAATCATCTCTGAACACAAGTCTAGGGTTCATATTTAGATAGCTAGCTTTATTTTAGTGCGTGTTATACATTGGCATTCTTTCGTAATAGCTTTTTTTTTTGTTAATGTGAGTAGTTCAGTTAGAAATGTATTTTTGGACTGTGATATTTTAAAAGCGATTTATTTTGTGATTCACATACATCGTGAGGAAACCTGGACTTACAGTTAGTAGAAGTTTGTGCTCCATTGGTGTGATTGCTGCAAGGCGTCCCAGTGCGAGGATGAACGAATGAATCAATAAATAGATTTTGTTGAAAGGAAATGTTTCAAGTATTTGCAGTAACAGTTTCAAAGTATATTGTTCATATGAAGATAAACAGTGTGCATTGATCAACAATATTTTTAAGGTGCTTCCTTACCTTGAGCATTCGCCTGTAATGTAACATTTATAATTCAATTTTAGCATTACATTACAATACTGCCTCCTTGACTAGACGAGCATTCGCCTATAATGTAATATTAGATTCGATTTTGAGCATTTAGTTGATTTCACAATGTTTACAAGTGGTGCGCATTGATGTTACAAGTTGTATCATAATATTATCTACACACTGTGTCATCAATTTGCGCATTGTAATGCTTGGTTCTCTTCCCTCACCAATGTAATGCTAAAACCTGTAACATTTCAGGTTGCGCACTGTAATGCTCGGTTCTTCTTCCTCACTGAAGCAATGCTCGACTCTGTAACGTTACATTACAGGGGAATGCTCCAAGTGAACCAGCACCTTTACAAATATCATTTCTGTTCACTCATACAATCGCATTCTTTCACTATTTGTATGATGTTCCTGAACTGCAAAATATTTCTCATGATGATAACATGAATTCGTTAATTTTCAACTGAATAAAAATACTCTGACATGACACTAATGATATCTAAGTACTCATTTTGGAAGGGTAAAACAATAGGGACAAATCTTAGGTTAGAGCCTAAGACGACTTGTCTAGAGACAAGTAACATTCTGACGACGAAGCGTCACGATAGCTAGTGGAAAATGTCATAAACGTATAGGAATGCCAAAAAGCTATGGATTTGTCAAGTTATCAAACCTTTAACTTTTGGCATTTGGACCATTAAGCTATCGCTGACATCGAACATAATTTGTTTAGAGCCTCTTTACTTATTTCTTTTTACAAGCCTTTATTTAACTTGCAATGTATGTATGTATGTGTGTTCGGGTCAAACGTGTATGCAAAATTTCATCTTAGTCGGTGGAGGATAATTGCTTTAAAATTCAGTTGCAAGAAACTGAAATTTTAGCAGTTATCCTCCACCGACTAAAATGAAATTTTGCATACACGTTTAGTTTGGATGACAATGCATGGTTAGCTAAGTGACGTCATTCTAAATCCAATATAGCGGACGGCCCAAGATGGCGGACTAGTTATTTTTTGTGCACTGGCATGATATGGGTATCAAATGAAAGGGTTTGCTGAGAAGAATACGAAAAAAGCTAGTTTAAAAAAAAGTTTTTTTTTAGTAAATAATACTTTCAAATGAAGGTTAATCTGTGGCTGTCCAGAGCCATTGGCATTCGTTGTCAGCGAAGACGATAGTCGAAATGTCAAAAAGTAAGGGAATGTCAGAAAGTAACCCATACAATTTTGCCTTTTTAACAATCCCTATCGGCACGCTTTCGATGATAGAGTCGTCTGTTCGTCATAGCAATGACATCAATTGTTCTGACTGTCCATCCAACAAATATTGGCAAAGAAACTGTTATTCTCATTATGCATTAGAACATTACATAAAGTTTTATATCAACAACATTCTTTAGATCACCGCCCAAGTAGTGTGACGTACATACGTACGTTGTCATACCAAGCGTTCACACTTTGGCTCCAAGCTCAAACATTAGCCCAACTTTTGCGACTTCCATTTTGCCAAAATACATAGATAAAGTTATAAAATAGATTAGTAGTCAAGTGCATACCTTATGAGTTAGTGATAATATAATCACTAACTCATAAGGTATATTATACTTTGGCAGGCTTTTGTAAACAGAGGCTTTAGAGTCTTTACTGTATGTCTACACTTTAGACACTGTCTAAAGTGTAGACAGTGTCATGCTATCAGCGACGGTGATAGTCAAAATGCCAAAATGTAATGGATTGATCTCGTGACATTTAGTTATTTATATATACTTTATTGTACACCAAAATAAAAACAATTCAAAAAGATATCTTAAATACCAAAGGCGGCCTTATCGCGTTCCGCGATCTCTTCCTGCAACATAGAATGGAAAGAGACAGCCTGGACACAATATGGGGTTGCACTTGGTGCAAATTTTTCAACAATCAATTAGTTTATAGAATAAGTAGGTACTAAATATACATATACATAAAAATATACATAAATACATATATACAACTAAATATACAGACAAAAATGTAATTCTTTTTATACAAGATTATGATCACAGTGACAAGTAGTGCTCCTTTACAAGTCGCTTAAAAATCGGTAATGATTGCGGGCGTTTTATAATCACAAGCAATGCATTCCATAGATGACTGGCCTGAACAGTAAAAGATTTGTCTAGGAAGGTAGTGGAATGCATTGGCATTTTAAGTTTCATATTATCCGATGACATAAGAACTTTCAGGTGCGATATTTCAATAGCGATAACGCTTGGAAATCCCATAGGTAATAGTTCTCGCCAAACTACTTGGCCGCCCTGAAGTTGGCTACAAGATAATAATAATAATAAATATAAAACAACCTGACCGCGTACCGTGTCCAGAAACTCTCTTTGTGTCAGGTGCTTGAGCCAGCCGTCAACGCTTCGGCCCAACGACTTTCGGATCAGGTGCGGATCATCCAGCGTAATCATATGTTGGATAATACTGTACTTGATCGCCTCCGGACGGAAATGGGTAACCGTGTCACGGCCCCATCGTCGCAGGCTGTGGTGCCACTACAGTCCAACCACGCTGACCAGGAGAGTATTGACAGGGTTACAAACGTAAGTACCCAGTGCAATGAGGAATTGAGGAGTGCTTTGGAGTGTGCTATTCGGGAATATCGTTACATGTCACCCGAACTTAGGCGACGATTACCACGTTTGCCCATGCACAACAAAAATAGGGCGCTGGTGGCTGTTCTGGATTCGCAGTTGTCAAACTATTTTGATGACTGCGAAGACCTCACTGATGCACATTCGATCATGTACTGCGCGGCTGTAGCGGCATGTCGTGTGGCCCACGTCAAATTTGCAGATGACAGAGCTACACGACCGAAACCTGCCGTACCGGCTTGGCAGTGCAGGATCGAACGTTGTATTGGTGGGGCCAGAGCACTCATCGGCAAACTAATTTGTTTCATGGAGGGCAATAATCGCCCAAGAGTGATGCGCTTTGTGAGACGGGCGTTTACGGGGACTGATGTCAGCCCCCGAGACTATATCACATGTCACAGAGCGCATCGACTTCCTGAAACAAAAAGTGTTTGCATGGGCAAACCGTATTCGTAGGTACAGGCGGAGAGTGGAGCGATACACCCAGAATCGTACATTCCAAATTAATGAAAGGTGGGTTTAACGGGCTTGGGAGCGACCCGTTCAAGTTGTGACTGATACGCGCCTGCCTGATGATGACGCTATGTGTTCATTCTGGCGCAGCATCTGGTCGGTGCCTGTCAGTCACACCGAAGGTGAATGGACTCGGGAGGTCGAACGAGCGTGCGATCCAATACAAGAAATGGGGGCTATCACAATCAGCCCCCAAGATGTAGCCCGTGCAGTCCGTCCGTTGCCAAACTGGAAATCTCCAGGGCCAGACGGGCTGCAAAACTTCTGGATCAAGTGGCTACAAAGATCGCACGCTCGTTTGGCATCTCAGTACCAGGCAGCGTTGGAGTCTGGTTCGCTACCCAAGTTCCTTACAACAGGAATAACCCACCTGCTCCACAAGTCTGGTAGCACCGTGGAACCCAAAAATTATAGACCTATTACACGTTTACCAACGGTCTATAAGGTTCTTACATCCATTTTGAGAGTTAAAATTAATTAACAAGTCGACAATAACACGACCATGTTGGTCTCTCAGAATGGATATAGGAACGGGTCCCGCGGTACTAAGGAACTACACCTTATAGATATGGCCACTGGCCAACAGGTTCGGCATTCCCGAAAAGATCTGTCAACATGTTGGATAGATAATAAGAAGGCCTATGACTCGGTGCCTCATACATGGCTCATGAGGGTACTAGAATTGTATAAAATAGATACAACTCTACGCACCTTCCTGATGTCGTGTTAGGGGCAATGGAGTACGTAGTACTTTGCTATCCAGGATGTCGAAATATCCAGAGGAATAGCGAACCTGTAAGGACCGAGCGAGGTATATATTCCAGGGCGATAGTTTGAGTCCACTTTGGTTTTGTCTAGTCCTGAATCCTCTAAGCATGCTGCTGGAGAATTCAGGACTAGGCTATCGGTTGAAGAGAGGTGGTCAGGTTATATCTCACCTCCTTTACATGGATGACCTGAAGCTCTTTGCCCCCAGCAATCTTCAGCTAATGGAGCTCTGAAAGTAACTGAAACTTTTAGTAGCGCCATCAGGATGGAGTTTGGTGTGGACAAATGTGCGGTCAGCGAGGGGAGATTGTGGAATCCGTAGGAGCTCAACTCGCGTATTCCATAAACCTGAGATCTCTCTCTTCAAAAAAAACATATAAATATTTGGGTATGTCGGAAGCGTTAGGTATCAGCACTACTGACATGAAGCAATCGTTGAAGGAATGCTTCTTTATCTTATTTATAAAAATCTCGGAATTGTTTAGTAAATTCTTTATTCAATTTTCTACAGTGAATTCGAATTTAGAATCTACTATTTAGTTGCTAAATAGTTCCGAAATTTTAGCTATATAAACAAGAGTGTCTCTGTCTACGCCAGATATCAATTCGAGCCACATTATCACATCAGGAACGACATTCGAGCCAACATTGGAGCCAGTGATGCGTAAACATCTATCGAGAGTCATTACAACTATGATTTACATTTGCGTCAGCGCCACGCCTGTTGGTTTGGCCAATCAAATGTTATTCGCGATAATTATTGGCTTACGATTAATATAGTCGATACTCTTAGTAGTAGGTAGCAACGAACGTATGTCTAATAAAAGGCGATTAAGAATGGCCATTAGTATATGTAGGCTTCACTGAGACAATGACAATGTTTGTAAAATAGAAATATCTACATTTTTTTTTAAATTAAACTATGTTGTTCCGCTACATGATAAATATCTCCCAAACATTTAAAAAAAAAACTCGAGTAACTAACTCTTCAGCTTTTGCCTTTTCTTGATCAGGAAAGAGTCCTTATCGTCTTAGGCCTGCCACGGACAAACTAAACATATTTACAAGTATTTTCTATAGTTGTGTCACAACACTAGTGCTCCATATTGCTCCAAGCTTTCTCCAGTAGCTGAAAAGTCTTTTTGAAGAACACTTATTTCAAAATTCAGAAAACCAAATCCAGACCTACAATACTAAAACCACGAATAAACCAATGTAACCTTTTAAGTCTATATAAAGCCACCTACACACCTGCGGTACGAAGTGTCGGCATTCGGTGTTTGGCAGTACGCCAGAATGACACAGACCGAAGGTATGCGGCGTATCGCCATCGCTCACAAATCTTCAAATGAAATGTTAATGGTCCTGTTGAAGTGAAGCTCGTATTTTGCGGTACGCAGGTGAAAATTTAATGCGATTGGTTATGGATAGCGGTTCAGGGTTTGCAGTGTGGACAGGGGCTAAGAATAGAGGTTAAAGGTGTTCAAAGTGACGAAGGTATTGTGTCAAATGCGGTGGTTGACTGAACAAGAATCACTTTGAAAGGTAATGAAGATTTCAGTATTAAGGTATTTAAAACAAGCCAGCTGTATGCAGTTACTGTACCGTGAATTTAAAAGAGAGAGAATTTATAATTATATAGAAAACTTTTTTACAAACAAATACAACCGACTTCCAAATATGTATTTTTATTATGTATTTTTTGTAAAAATCTTTTTTTTTTATCTTTTTATTAGTACATAATGAACAAATTCTATAATGCCCACAGTGATGCCGGAATAGATTACCCGACTAACATGTAACTTGAACATAACCGGTGGAATGAGAGTGTACCAGGGTGAACTGTACACATCTGCGTACCCGTTTAGAGCATACTGGCTGATGGTATGTTATGAAATTTTGTAAACAAAAAACAGACATGCAATTGCAGCAATCCCGAGAGATTTGCCGTCATTTATTGAAGAATTCTGATGCAAATTTAAACGGGATCATTTCGGAACTAACTTCTTTCGAACAAAAAAAGAATTTAGCAAATCTGTGTATATAATATGACGGAGTTAAACATACATTTAAAAAAAAATATACATTCAAATTAAGAACCTCCTCCTTTTTGAGAAGTCGGTTAAAATTAGAGCAGAACAAAAAAATTACCGTCTTAAAACATATTATGAGCAGCCAACTTCTGTGCTTTCAGGTGAAGCAAATTATATTATTCTTAGCGAATTCAATCGCAGAGTCTAGATACCAAAAAAATATAAAGTGTAGTATATTTTCTGAGCCACTAGTAAAGATTTATATCGTTAAAATAAACAGTATGTTATAATATATAAGCGGCAATGTTATTGACCTTACGTTTATTTTCAGAAGAATTCTCACCCGGCTCACAATTACAAAGAATTTCGAATTTATTCGCGTCGATTTAAATTTCTAGGGTTTATATTAGTTTATTTTATTAGATTACTGTTTTACAGATTTTTTTTTTCGTGTAAGCCCGTGTTACATTGAGTAGGTAGCCAACTTCCCAAATTAAATTATGTACTATTTTTTCCAAGCAATTTATTGTCTTTGCCAGAGGCCCCCGCATAAAAAGTTATCCTGCGGGCATGCCTTATCGGGATAAAGTCTCATATCCTAATTCAGGCTATGGTCCACCTATGTTCTAAATTTCACCTTTATCCGTTCAGCCGTTGATGTGTGACTGATTTAAACACCCAAAAATGTACAGACTCTCATATTTTTTAGTAGGATAGAATTGTAAACAAAATACGAAATCAAAAGAGATCTCTATACCTTTGTGCATGTGCATTGTTCGTGCACAAAGGTGCAATGCGCACTGGGGCTGGACAAGTAGGTACCAATGTGATGTTTCCAATAAATTCGTACTATTCGTAATATTCGTACTTCGTACGTGTACTATTTGTTTCTTGGACATCGCTGTTGAGCCCCTCTAGCCAAGTTACAAACGTTTTGTATCGAATCTCTTTTTACAATCGTTAATGCCTCTGACCACGAGACTTAACGTTCAGATGTGTCATTCCCATACATTGATTGGTTTTCTACTAGCGTTATCGATTGTAGATTGCCAACTTGGCTACAGGTGCTGAACTTATAGTTTATTTAAGGCCAACCCGCATTTAGCAAGCGTGGTGATTAATACTCGTGCCTTCTGTGTATGAGAAGAGGGGGAGGTGAGGCAGTAATAAGCTCTTCATGATGGCTGGTTACGTGACTTTTATGACGTCGAAATAAAGAGTCAATTTTGTTACGATTCAACCGCTTTCCTTAGATAGAACAACTATATTTGTATAATTATTATTGTTCGACATGCTACGTCACGCGTAGCAAACGTAGCACTTGCTACTAAAATTTAAGTACCGCATTAAAATGTTCAGATTTCAATAACATCATAATCCAATAACTCGATAACGTCATCAAATTAGTTGTACAACCAAACAATCTCGCAAATAGTACAGTGTCAGACTAAATATTTATATCGAAATAAATGTATTTTAAACAAGATAATAGTGCGTCATGCGTTGAGACGTCACGGGACGAAATAATTCGCGGTTATCTGACGCTATCGAGCGTCACAGTGTGAAGGCGTCTTTAGGTCTCTCCACATTGGTATTTTGCGTGTCTACGTTTTGCGAACGTAGGTGCCGTGTGACATAGCTTCGCTGCCGTCGGTGACTTGACGTACGTCCAAAAGACGTGCCAGTTCGCACTTCGCAAGACTCCTAGCGAGCCTATTGCCACCACCGGTCACAAATCCAGACTTCGAACAGCTGCCATTGCTGAGAAATTGTTGATGGATAAGTATAATGCTACTATACCGCTTTGCCCGACTGGGCATCGAATGCAGGGTGATTATTGATCTAATTCCAGGACTTCAGCGGTAAAGCTTGCAACCATTAGATCCACACGGCAGTCTACTTACTTTTTAGGGTTCCGTACCCAAAGGGTAAAAACGGGACCCTATTACTACGACTCCGCGGTCCGTCTGTCTGCCACCAGGCTGTATCTCATGAACCGTGTTAGCTATACAGCTGAAATTTTCACAGATGATCTATTTCTGTTGCCGCTATAACAACAAATACTAAAAACAGAATAAAATAAATATTGAAGTGGGGCTCCCATACAACAATTGTGATTTTTTTGCCGTTTTTTGCGATAATGGTACGGAACCCTTCGTGCGCGAGTCCGACTCGCACTTGGCCGGTTTTTTTAACCAATTTATTTTCAACAGACTTTATAAAAGGAGGAGGTTCTCAATTCGAATGTGTTTATTGTATGTTTGTTACGCGAATACTCCGGCAATTATGAACAGATTTTGAAAATTCTTTTTTTTGATGAAAGGGTATACTCTTGAGGTAGTCCCATTGTCACCAAGTCAGGATCTGATGAGGGTATCCCATAGAAGTCGAGGGAACTCCTCAAATTTTATAGGTACGCATAAAGTGATTTTGGTATTTTCGTCAACATGGTAAACAATTGCATTGAGAAAGTATATTTGGTGAAGTGAAACTGATGTAGAAGATCACAGATGGCTACTCGAAGTACTGGAACTTCACAATGATAAGTTTTGTTTTGGGAATAAGATATCTCGAATAGTTAAATTTAATATGGCAATGATACTATCAAACTGATCTGGTGATGAAGACGGAAGGTAAGCACCGGACATCGTAATAAAACAATGTGCCCTAGTGTTGTTTAGGCTTATTGGAATAATATTGTGATGAGAAGCCCTCTGGCTATAAATGATTTTCATGGTAATATAAGCTACCAAAACTAATAAGAAAAAAATAAAAACCTTTTCAATAAAAAAAAATAATCATACTTCAAATTACTTTCTTTTCGGAAGTCGGTGTTTTGTTTTGGAAGTCGGTCAAATTTTTTTGTTAAAATGATTTTTATGTTTTATTATTTCCTTGGTTTGTGCTATACAGTATGATGGATATGCCTTCAACAGCGACTGTTTCTCATCAGTTAGCAGTTACTTTTGAGCGATTACATGTTTATTATTACGCATAAACAATATGAGTGTGAAATAATTGTATTTATTGGCTCTGAGTGAAAAGGTTAATGTTGCTACTGATATATACATCTTAGTTTTTTGTTAAATTCCAGCTATTAGTAACTAGCTTTTTTGGAACCGAGAATTTTTACAGGATCAATGTAGGCTATGACAACACATATATGTAGTCACTAACTTACGCCAGCGGCTTCACCCGCGTGAAAAGTGTTTTATCATCCCTACCAAGCCAAGTAGCCTGTGTGTTATTCCATATTATAATCTATAACTGTGCTAAACTTCATCCTGATTCGTTCAGCCGTTCTGGCGTGATTGAGTAACAAACATTCATCCACACTTCCATACATACATCCATCCAAACTTTCGCATTTATAATATTAGTAAGATAGTGCAGTTTTCTATCCGTACAAGATTTATCGAAGAGATTACTTTCTATAAATTACTTGTTTAAACATATAAACAAACAACAGCCACTCGATCTGTCAGGTTCTTTCCTCAAAAGACACCATTCTACATGGTCTTCACACTATCTGAGCAAGATTTTGTCTGGACTTTAAAAGAGACTGTGACCTCTGAGTTTATTTCGGCTTCCTTCTCAGAGTAGTCAGATAGGAAACGCCGACATCAACTAATTAAAAAAAAATATGATTAACGTGTGTTTGTACAAACCAACTTTAAACAAATAAATCTTTTTCTCAAACATGCTTGGAAATTTGAGCATTATTTTGACAACCTTCTTCGAGATAAATAGAAATTGCTGAACAGGCCAAATACATGCGAGCAGAGCGGCCGGCAATAGTACATTACTGCAGCGGCCAGCAAAAGAGGCATTGATGGACGAACGTGTAAATGTGGGCCGAGGCGAAGCCGAGGCACACATACGTAAGTCCATCAATGCCTAGTTGCGGCCAAGGCTTGTATAGTGCTTTTCTCAAATAATGCGCGGAAATTAAAACTAAGTAGTACCTTGAACACATTTTGTCAAAATCAATGACGAACAACAATAATTGTTACCGCGTTAGTGTTCTTTTGTTTTTTTTTTCCAATAAACAGCGTTCTATTTGCAAGCCAGTTCGAAATTCAAATAAAACCTTTGATAAGTTACCTCCTTGGTTGCCATATTTTGGAGTGAAAGATCGTTCCATTTTTAAATAACACGACAGATATGAGTTTACTATGTAATTTATCTGGCCGCTAGACACGACAGATATGGATTTTCATACAACTTTTGCCGGCCGCTGCTCGCATGTATTTGGCCAGTACAGCAATTTTGATTTATCTCGAAGAAGGTTGTCAAAATAATGTTCACATTTCCAAGCATGTTTGAGAAAAAGTATTGTATGCAAATCCATATCTGTTGTGGTTAAGCCGCCAAATAAATAACATAGTATACTCATATCGGTCAAAAATGGAACGATCTTTTACTCCGAAGCATGGCAACCAAGGAGGTAAAATATAAAAGTTTTTATTTCAATTTCGAAGTGGCTTGCAAATAGAAAGCTGTTTATTGAAAAAAAAAAAACCTTGGCCACAACTAGGCATTGATGGACTTGCGTACTATGTGTGCCTCGGCTTCGCCTCTGCCCACATTAACACTATCGTCCCTCAATGCCTCTTTTGCTGACCGCTGCAGTAATGTATTATATCATTATCAATTAACACTTCTAGCTTTTCATTTTACCTATAAAATATATTTTACTATTCTTATCACAAGCTGTTGTGTATATATTTTCTTCATCTTCTCTTTGTTTTAACTAATTTTTACTCGACTACGGCGAAGCAAAAGGCAGGGTTATGTTTTTACTAACATCTTTTACAACAAAGTGAATCAGCAATACCAATAATTAAAGTGAAAGTCTTTTTATAACAAGCTTTTAATGTACTACAAAATATGAAATGGGATATCGCTTGGCAATACCAGTAAGCCACAACACGATGGTGCTATCTTGTCTGGTTGAGGAGTTGCTATAGCCACTTTTCATCGTGAGAGAAATTGAAAAATTCCATCATGAGAACAGTTCCATAATTATTATTTCAATGTTTCCTATGTTATGTAAGTCAAGTTTAAGCTCTATCGGATGGTAGGAATTGGTTGAAAAATGGAAATACACAACACACACACATCGGGCATCGTGAGGAAACCTGAACTTATAGTGAGTTTATTATAAGACTAGTTGGACCCGCAGTTTCGCTCCCGTAAACTGTCTATCCTACCCTATTTACCTACTTACCTAGACCTACCTACCTTACTTAACTTACTACCTTCCTAGATCGAGCGTTCAGTGCACAGAATACTCTAGGGAGAAGAATATCGACATTATACAAAAAAGTAAGAAGAGTAGTAGCACTCCAAAATACTACACCAAAACAAAAACATAAAAAAAAACTTTATTTCAAAAAAATACTACCGACTTCCAAATAAATCAATGCAAAATGAAAAATAACTGTCTTTTTGGAATTCGGTTTCTTTGGTAGGTACAATTTTTTTCGTTATGGATACCGACTTCCAAAAAGAATGTTATTTTCCACTTTGTAGTGTTATTATTTGGAAGCCAGTAGTACTTTTGAAAAAATGTTTTTTTTTTTTTTGCTTTTTGTTGTACCTAATAGGCAAGTTCTTTAGTAAGGTACCTATAATGCCAGAATAGATTACCTGTATATCATGAAACTTGAACATAACCGGTGAAGTGAGGGTGTATCAAGGTGAACTGAACACATCTGCGTACCCCTGGCGTGACGTTATGTTATGAAGTGGTATAAACAATAAACAGACATGCGATTGCAGCAACCCCGACAGATTTGCCGTCATTTATTGAAGAGTTCTGTTGTATATCTCCGAAGTTCTAAATCAGATCTTCACCAAATTAAAATGGGATTAATTTGGGAAAGTATCTTTCAAACAAAAACGATAATTAAAAAAAGAATTTTCAATATCGATCCATAATTGACGGAGATATCGGTGAACATAAAAAAACAATGTCGAACATAGAACCGGAGGAGGTTTTGGAAAGTCGGTTAAAAATACCTATCCATAGGTGGGACTCGAACTTGAAACCTTAAGTGTAATAGGCCACCACGTTATTCATCATTCATCAGGTTATTCAGACGGGCAATAGCGGCAGCGAAATTACGAAACACATTGCACGCACGTCAACGTCATTATTGACATTAGTAGTATGATTAGAGACCTAAAATCTCATAAAACGTATTTTTTTTAGTCTCGTGCTTTCGTGTTTCGCTTTCGTGGTCCCAAATTATTATTTTACTCTAGCCACACTTAAAATAGCCCTTGAAGGTATATCGTTGATTCTACATAGAGAGTTGGTCCCCCTGGTTCGCTGCATCCCGCATGGGGACGCGGCCGGCGGGGTTAACGACCCCAACTACCTACCATTTTTTTATCTATGGTCATCCTTCCGCGGAAAATCTTAACACCGCCATTCAACAAATGACGTGAAATGCACAACACCATCTATCGAATATGGAGTTCAACAGTCCGAGTATCTCATCGACCATATCTGAATATCATATTATTTCTTTTTTGGAAATATTTTCGAGCACAAAAACGACTTTTCTACAGATGTATTATATGTTTTGATTGAGATAAATTGGTGTAATTGCTGCAAGGCGTTCCAGTGTGAGAAAGAACGAATAAATAAAAAAGCTACATAGTTGCTGGACACATGTTAAATTTAGTCTTGTTATATATTTTTATTTATTTTTTCCTTTGTATAGATTCTTTTACTGATTGTTTTGTGAATGTGTGAACATTGTAGGCCTTCTAGATTTCTAGACGCTTGTTAACATTTGTTAACTCTCTCGTTTATACAATTTTTTTTTAGTTTCTTACGACTTATTGTCGGGCCTACGTTGTCCCCCCATATCTAAGCACTAATACGTGGAAATATTGTAAAAACAAACCAATTTTTTTAAAAGAGTAACCGTGGAGTTTCTTGCCGGTTCTTCTCCACAGGAAACGACTAACCCGAACCGTGCACCTTTTGTCGACGTTTTATAAGTGCCCATGTAGGCCTATGTGAAATAAAAAACATTTGATTTGATTTGATTTGACACACATACGAAAGCACGTAATAAAACAGGATTTAAAGCCTTTTCATAACATGTATATTTTTGGAAACATATATAAATGTCCTATAAATAACATCAATATACTTGGTGACCCTATTTACCTAGACGACAAACATATGTGGTCCTCTTCGAATCGGATCTCGGTTGCCATTTCTGCAAAATTTATTGCGTTCGCCATTATTATAACCTCGAAACTGTCCTTGGACTCAATGTTAGATACATTTAAGCGACGAGTTTAGTGATACAAGATTCATTTTATTTAAAATACAATGTTTTAAATAAAACATCAAGTTTTGTCACGATTCCAGAATAAGATTTAAATGTTCTTTGTCTTACCAATGTCGCCCATTTTTACGTCAACAAATTTTTGAATGTGTTTCGGACTGTTTTCGAGAATAATGTTAATAAATAACGGTTGTTAGTTGTTACACGTGTATTTAATACAATTTAAACACATGATAAGTTCTAGAGTTTGTGCAGACAGAATAAACGCAATGACGCAAGTATTAACTGATTGCGCCTTTAGAGAAAAACAGAGAGATGATCAAAACATTTTTTACTTTTTTGATCACACACGTCGATCGAATGTTTTTTACCCGACTGCCGAAGAAGGGTAATGTGTTTATCAGTCTATGTATGTATGTATGTATGTTTGTTCCTATGTGGCGTTCTAGAGACCAAACGCGTTGGCCGATTTTGATGGTTCTTACGTCAATCAATTCGTCTTAACCCTGCGAGTGTCACTGGCTACATTAAAATTGGAAAAAAATAGAAAAATGGCGGATTTTGGGCGCCATATTGTGGGGGCCCAAATTTTTTTTTTTCTTCCAAACCTTTCTTATGGGGTAACACAATAAAGGGCTTTAAGTGGTGATTTCAAAAATATATTATTATTACACTTATATGTTTAAATGTACCTAATTCTAAAAAAAGATAACTAAAAAGTTATAAATAAAAAAAGTTAATTACGCACATATTATTAGCATATTTAATACAAAATTAAAACATACAATGAAGCTAATATTTAAAATTGTTACGTCTTTAAAGTGTTTGATTGCAATTAAATTTATTTTTTATAGTACTCGTATTTTATCGTTATCGTCGACTTTTGAAATTATGTTCAAGATTACGAAAGACTCATCCAAAATCTAATTTCTACGGAACCCTCGGTGCGTGAGGGTTTCGAGGGTAGAAACAGCTACATTCATCAAAATAATTAGCTAAAATTACCGCAGTTTATAAACAATGAAAGCACCGGACCTTGCTCGAACGAAAAGAGAAACTGGGTTGAGGGAAAACATTAACTTTGCAGTTGAGATACTGTTGCCCCCATACATCGACATAAGTCGCGGTCAGTTTACCAACAGCAAATAAGTTAGTTTTTTGTCTTTATGATGTACGTACAAACTTACATGCTTCTTATAATTTAGTGTTATGAACTAGCCAGAGCGAAAGATCTCACGGATGATAGTACTAGGAACTAAAAATTGGAATTACACAATATCAAGTTAAAGAACCTTTTTTTATTAATATTGATAGGCTCACATTTGAACGCTAAAGCGATGAGGTGATAAATCACCTAAAGGTAAGCGATGATGTGGTCGACGGTGAAGCAAACAATAGGTTGTAGCTATTAGAAAACACAGGCTCCAGGAGGAACCTAACAGAAAACCTGAAAACTATCATTGCACTGGTCATTATAAAACCCACTGGTCCTCAGAGCGAGATCCTTACGTTGTCATTTATAACGAACTAAAACTATGGAGCCAACCCAGAATCTAAAAAAGAAACAGCTGTTTCCAACATTTTGATTTGTATATTAAAGACTGTTGGAAGAGTTGTGTTTTTTTTCGCAGTTTCTGGGTTGGTCCTTTAGTAAAACTTCGTTATCGACAAGAACAGGGTTAATTTTAGATAATTACTGTAATGGGCAACTGTCTGCACATTACCGCAGTCCCGTAGTGACGGTAATCCTTTTTTTTTTTTTTTTTTTTTTTTTAATACGTGGCGTCTCGCAACTCAGTCAAAGTGACTGGTTAGCTGCTTACTAAACTATATAAATTTACTAAACCTAAGCGACAACGCTGAGGGCTACCAACGCTAGACCCCAGTTGGGGTCGAACCTCGGCTCAGGGCGTCGCTGGGGGGACAACTAAGGCTGGATCTAATAAAGTGATTCTACCATCCGTTCGGAATAAGCCTACGTGGAGAAGAACGGACAAGAGACGGTAATCCGCGCGGCGGTGGCTTATATAGCCACGCTTAGCGTCTGCGCGGTGAAGCTGGAAAATAAAACGATTGCATTCAACATAGCGTTATGTCTTGAGTCTAAACACTCATTCATCACATATCCAATTATATATTTTACTGATATCAGTATAAATCCAAAATGACCTTTTATTTGCATTACAACAATTAAAATGCAGGGAATAGTTGTATCGTGTAGCCATGCTTGGCGCCTGCGCGGTAAAGATATAAAAGAAAACGATTGCATTCAAGAGGAGCGCACCGTCACTCAGTAGCCCAGCTCAACGCCCAGATCAGAGCCGGCCAGAGTTGACCTCTGCAGTTGGGTTGCAGAGGTCAAATCAGAATCTATGTAAAATACTGGCATTCAGCTGCTTGCAAATGTTGGGGCCGGTTTCCAGTCTAAGGAAGTCGGCCCCAAGACTACTTTCAAACTGACTGTAATGAAGAGTAATATTTTAACTAATATTATATTATATAGAGAGAGTCTGAATTTTCTAACACCATTTGAAGGGTACTGCATTATTGCTGTTTTGTGCCAATAAAGAATTTCAATACTATTATTATATGGTCACAAGATCCAAGAGACCGGTGTGTTGTCGTAGTGTAAATATAAACAGTTTATTGGGCTGCATACCTCAGTGGAGCCGGATGCCGCCGACCCACTTACTGTGTCGTGATGCCCCACTCCGCAATGCGGATGCCTTGCATACCAGCGCTGGCTGGATACTTCGATGTGACTCTGGAAGACTATTTCATATCTTGATATACTTTTTGCTGATGCTTTTAGAAATGATGACGTTTTTACCAAGAGTTGGCGCCAGTATTAGTCTGATTGAGATACCTTGGACATGCCTAGATTTTCAAATCTTACTAGAATAAACGCAAACAAACAGTAAAAATATTGCGAATTCACTAGCTCAGAAGAAACAATTTCGTATGGCGTCGGGCAGGGGAGTGTCCTTGGTCCAACATTGTTCCTTATTTATATTAATTACCTATGTAATAAGAGTATTGTTGGGAATCGCATTTTCTCTTACAGGGATGATCGGATAGTCTTTGCTGATAAGACTTCGGCAAAAGTTAGAAGGTTAGCCGAATCCGGCCAAAGATTGCAGATTGGCTCAATCGTAACCTCCTCACACTAAAAGCCAGGCATACTCTGTATAATGTTAAGTGCAAGAGCGGAGTCACCTAACAGAAGTATATTCTTGCTTAAAAGGTGATCGTATGTTAAAGCTTTATGTACCGTACTGTTTTGTTTTTCCTTTTAAAATTGACCTGGAGAAAAACTAGGGAAATATTGGTTTCAGCAGTGGTTTCCAACAATAGATCAAAGATGAAGTTTTCTGCAGCTATTCCTGCATCACCAACCCACAATGGGCCCACGTGGTGGATTACGGCCTATTCCCTCCAATAGAGGGAAGGAGGCTTGTCCCAGCAGTGGGATCATTAAAAGGCTGATGATGATGATGGTGATCATTCCTGCATAGGTATGGGTTCAGAAGACTTGTATTTCTCAGTTATTTATGAAAGTGGGAATGTGTAAGGGTTTCATGTTTATTTTATACCTTTAATAACTTCAATGATTCTTGTAATATTTAAAAAACTTGTTTTGCTACCGCTGCTATCTCTCTACATTTATGAAATTTGTATATTCATAGTTAATTACAACTAAAAAACTATTTAAGACAGCAAATGAAGAGTGCCGTCGGAACAGACGAGATCCCTTCAAATTGGTTCTAAATGATATGCCTAGACTTACCAAATACAATAAAAGCTGACTAGCAATGTGTGTGCATATCTATAACATGATACCAAACCACTTCAAGACAACGAGTACCAGTTTGTTAAAAATTAAATTGTACAAGTGGTTAGGTGAATGTAATTATTATAATATAAAATAATTTATGGCTATGAAACCTTCTGAAAGACTCTCAGAGCTCATGATTTAATTATTCTTGTTTGATTGAATTTAATTTATATTATTTTAATTATTAATTTTAATCATTTTTTTTTGCTTGTTACTAGTATGTGTGTTACCCAAAAATTGCATGAATATGCTTGTAACTTTTACATTATATTTAACATCATTTGATACCATGTTTTATGCAATTAAATTATTTGAATTTGAATAAATCTACCTAGCCGTTGCCAAACTATATTGGGTCCGGCTCCCAGTCTATCCCGATGCAGCGGAGTACTGGAATTTTATATTTTATTATTTTTTTATTGTACACAAAAATGACAAGAAGAGTTTTCTACCAGAAAACCTTAGAGAGATAGAAAGAGTTTACAAAAGTAAGAAGAGAAGTAGTCCAGTGTACAATATTAGAATAATATAAAATAAATCATAAATATGTGGGCCCGCAGCCCATTGTGCCTTTACATTTCGGGTACCTACGCGGTCTGGTAAGGAAACGCACCAGGGACCAACACAGCAGGCTATGGATTGACCATAGCGACTGTAGGCAGGCCAAAAAGGCACTGCCCTCCATAGACGGCCGCTTTACGAAAAAGGCCCTACGACTGACTAAGACACAGTTGCATGCAGTCACAGGCGTAACGACTGAACACGGGACCTTTAATAAGCACCTTTTCGTCATAGGAATCACTAACAGCCCACTATGCAGAGCATGCATGATGGAAGATGAGACAGCAGCACATCTGCTCCTAAGCTGCCCTGTTATCGCAAGCTACAGGGCCAAATTCGGTGACCCAGGTACCCTGTATGAGATAGTTGCCAGCACTAAGGCGCTGCTGGCCTTTCTCGAGGTGCTGGGGTGGATTGAATAAAGAAATTGAATCCCACCCGTACGCAAAATACGCGCTGGTCGTGGAGTTGCGGCAGCAGTCCGTCGAAACAAATCATAAATAAACATACAAAATCATCACCCTATTAATGTCCCCACTGCTGGGACACAGGTCTGGAATGGGCCGTAATTTACCACGCGGGCCCAGTGCGGGTACCAACCCGTCTGTCACATGCCTTCGAATTTTTTGGTTCTAGGACATGCCGGTTTCCTCAAGATGTTTTCCTTTACCGTTTTGAGAGAAGTGATGAAATAATTTACACAAAGTATAGCGCCTGCTTGGTTTCGAACTCACGACCCACAACTTGTAAGTCGCGACCGATACCACTGGGCCACCACTGCTTTACAAAACATACATAAGTGCAATATATATATACCTATATACATATACTAATATTATGTCATTCCGAAAGAAAATGATCCTTGATTTTCCTCTTGAAGACATTCAACGAAGGGCTGTCGCGTAGGGAATGTGGTAGAGAGTTCCAGAGACGAGCTGCAGTAACAGAGAAGGAGTCATCATAGCGGCTGGAAGTGTGACGTGGGGTACGAAGGAGAAGAGAAGTGGAAGTGCGATAGGGAAAAAGTACTCAAAGCGTTCACGAAGGTATTGAGGAGAATCAGTATCTAACTTCCATAATCCAGTAACTGGCTTTGATAACTTGAAGTTATATAAAACAACCAGGTATTGGGTGTGTCTCAACGATGTTTACTTAGTTTTTACATTTGAGTGGGTATCTAACAAACAAGAGTGGCTTTGCTGTTTGGAGCTGCTATTTATAAACATCTTACTAAGACATTGACGTAATCAATACTACAATACATAACTTTCCTAATTTTATTCCATTGAAGCAAACGTTTACATTACAACTCCATTTTGTTTATTATTCACTTCTAACTCAAACAACATGCTTTTATTGAACAGACTATTATTCTTGAATATAACATTTTGTAGTTTATTAAGAAATCACATCGTCGTTTCTCTATTAATTATTATCATATACTAGCTTCTGCCAGCGGCTTCACCCGCGTGATTGTTGAAAAATATTCTCAGGGCACATATTCCCGGAATAATATCCTATGTGCCATTCCAGACTATAACCTACTTCTGTGCCAAATTTCATCCAGATCCGTCCAGCCGTTTAAGCGTGAAGAAGAAAAAACATACAAACACACACAGCCACAAACTTTCGCTTTTATAATATTAGTGTGACTAGCCTCTGCCAGCGGCATCGCCCGCGTGATTCTTGAAAATGATCCCAAGGGAACATATTTCCGGGATAAAAAAGATCCTGTAGGAGACTGTATTGGTTGTTGGGGATTTCTTATTGAAGTAGAATGAAATTTTGTTTGTGAAAGAGATCTATGTGTAAGTTTAAAACATGTTTGTCACTTCTTCATGCATAAATATCGAATTGACAAAAAACTAATTGTAACACAATTAGGCGCGTATTAAAATATAGTCTTAAAATACACCTTCTTTTTAAGGAACATATTCCGCAAGATTTTGGCCCTCCCCTCGTGTTATCATCATCATCATTCAACCGACATATTGCTGAACATTGGCCTCTGTATGTTTGAGATTAATACAACATTTTTATTAGGGTAAGTACAGTCAACCACTCGTCAGTGTTAACTTTGCACTCCAAAAACTGCCCACAGTTTTACGACAAAAAAGCTCAATCAATATAAATTTTAAACCGCCTTCAAAAAAAGGAGGAGGTTCTCAATTCGTCGGAATCTTCTTTTTTGTTTTTTCCCCGATTACTCAAAGACACCTGGAGCGATTTGGAAAATTTGGTCATCATGACCATGGGACCACCTGGGATTGATAGAAGAAAGAAAGAGAAGACCCTTTCAAATGAAATAAGAATTTTCCAAATCGCTGACCTGATGGTCAGGATCTGATGATGGGATCCTGGGGAAATCGATGGAACTCCTCAAATTGTATTGGTATACACATAGCGATTTTACATAGGTATAGGTACATAGGTATTTTTATCAACGAAAAATAGGCAACAAAGATACCGACTTCCGAAAAGAAAGTTATTTTTCGCTTTGAAGTGTTTTGTTTTGGAAGTCGGTTATTTTGTTTTGTTAAATAGTTTTTTTACCACTGATATGCTACAAATATAAATTTCTCAAAGAAGTCAAAACCTTCAGCAAGTCTAAAATAAGAATTTCTTGTGTTCCAGTGATACATTCCTCGCCACATCTTCTAAATTCTTCCAAAGGCCCTGACTGTGTTTATTTGTTGTTGCATTCCTGGCATGCCGGAGATGCCAGAGATATTCGGAGACGCATTTAGACACCGATGAGTGGCCCAGGTTGCCCTATCCGCTTTAACGTCCAAGGAATTTGCGACTACTGTGTCGAATGGAGAATGTAGACGTAATTCGTTTTGGTAAAATATTCATTGCGCAAGTACAATTTTGATTTCGTAACTACGAATGGTACAAATTGTTTTGTACCATTGTTACAGTTTTCTATTATTTTAAGTACGTATATTCTTGCAGAATTTAGAGTGTAAATTAATATTCTTATTAATTTCATATTATTATTGAGGGACTCCGGGTCAAGGTAGACTGACTCCTTTTTGCTGTTTTTGCGATAATGGTATGGAACCCTTCGAGCGCGAGTCCGACTCGCACTTGGCCGGTATTTTTTGTTGTTATGGTGACCGATTCGAGTGTTAGTGGAGGAAGTTTCTTGCAAAACCAGGGTCAACCAAACCCAGAGTCTCACACATTGTTCATCATAAGGTTTTGGAGACTTAAACTTCAGTAGGTGGATCACAGTTAGCGATCATCTCATACAACTCTCTAGCTAATTTTGATCATGGCCTTGTCAAGATCTATTGATCAAAATTATTTCACCCTTGAAATGTACTCTTAAAATAATTTTATTTGCATCTGTCGATTGTAAAGTCACGGAAGGTCGATCTAAACGACTAGTGGGATAGATTTATGAGCACACCAGAACTATTTGGTGGATTCGACTGTTTTTATATTATTATTTGTTTTACAGATTGCATGGTATTATGATCTTAGACTAAAGAACCATTGTACCTTTGATGAGATAGATCCTGGTTCTGGTGAATCACAAATAATAAGGATTAAGTACTTATTTTATTTGAAGTTTACCACGAAGAAGATGGCTGGTCAAGCTACCAGATTTGCAATAGTCTGCATTCAGGATTGAAGTAACTGCAATTTTGTAATTGACAATAATATTATCTGGTTGAGCAGATAATTATTGAGCAAATATGTTCGTCTGACATTTTTGTATCCACCTATCAAATTAGGCTGATTTTGGTTCCCATCCAAGCACTTAACACATCATTCAGAAATATAACGGTGTAGGCCTAAGGAAGGTCAATGTGCCGTATTGAATGTTTAGCACAAACAGCTGATGACTAACGCACACGTCTAAAAAAAGCAATGTTTACTAAATAACATGTGATACGGGAAATTGCTTCACAGATTATTATTACGGTATTTTTAATGTTCCATGGTAGTTTTCCGAGCTTTCAGCTAAAAAACAGCTGCACGTGTCGACCTTCGAGGTTAAGGATCGCTTGTCAAGGATGGGTGACCAACTATTACATTTCGAAACCCCTCTTGTGTCTCTGGAAGCATGTTAAGCCGTTGGTTTCGGCTGAATTTGATAGATCTTTGACAGTATTTACGATAAGTAAGAAACCAATTGACATTCAATGGAAATCGTGTTACCCAATACAGATTCTGGATAAATCGATACCCATTGGCTGTGAAACTTGTTTTCTGGTTGTCATATTAGAATAAAATAGAATTGAATAGAATATACTTTATTGTACACCAAAAATAATTCTTCTACTTACAGTACTTTCAGAGTAATAGGTTGGATGGTTGGTCTCCCCCCGGTTGTTTCCCGTATTGTCGAAGCGGGGGGATCAGTAGCCATGGCTTGGTCACCCACGGTGAAGCGAAGAGCAGCTGCTCGTCAGGGCTTTTACCGAATAAGCCAACAAGTAGGTTGGGGTGCCGCTTGGTAACAGAGGCGACATCGCAACAGAGGCGGGCCGCGATGTCGTATGGGGCGTCCCAGATCCCATACGATATATCGCGGCTGAGGGTAGGAGGCCGCGGCGGGTGAGGAGTGCCGGTATTACGGTACGCCGCTCTCCCTACCTTCAGCGGCCTGGACGGGGTCGCCACTGTCTGATGGCGGACGCGGTGAGGCCGTAGGGGAGGTCCCCTATCCCCTGAGGCTGAAAAGTGGCCACTGACCTGTTCAGTCAGAGGGGGACCAAGGGTGCCATACACACGGTCGTCTGGCACCCATGTGCTGGTTTGTTCCCTGGGGCGGTCACGGCGTACAATGTGTTCTGGTGCGCCTGTGATGTACCCCCCAGAGGAGGGTCCGGTGACGGACAACCGCGGCGGGTTCACGGTGAGTGCTAACGCGTGCCCGTGTTCCCGCCATGAGCGGCCCAGGAAGACACCGTGGTGTTTTAGTGGGTTCGAGTCCCACGTAACTGCGCTATCTCCCCGTGGTAGCGCGGCATGCATGATCATCAAAAATCAAATCAAAAATGCTTGGAATTGAGCTGCTCCAATTAATTTCGTTTTTATTTTAATTTTTTTTATTCCGTGAATTTTGTTTTTTTTTTTTTTTTTTTTTTCTTGCCATGACAAGAATATTTACTTTTTAAAGTATTATATTATTTTATTTTAATTATTGGGAATGTGAAGACTATGTGGATCATTCTTTTTTTTAATTTTAATTTATCTTAGTTAGTTTTTAATCATGGTCTGGCAGTTTGAGTATTTATGCGGCCTACCCGAATGTCCTTTCTTTGGTATTGTTCGTCAATTTGTTGAGCTCCTTGAATTCTAAGTTGAGCTGCACGGTTATTGACAAATGCGTGCACTGACTGGACAGGTCCACTCAATCTGGCTGGTTCTTTCCTCATAAGACCATTTCAGACATCAGTCTACATGGTCTTCACATGATCTAACCAAGATTTTGTCTGGACTTTAAAAGAGACTGTGACCTCTGAGTTTGTTTCGGCCTTTCTTCTCAGAGTAGTCAGACAGGAAACGCCGACGTCATCTAGTTTAAAAAAATATGATCAACATGTAAAAGTGTTTGTACAAACCAACTTACAGAAATAAAAATCATTTATCATTTATCAATCCAGGAGAAAAAAAAATAAAAACTGGATGGTTGATAGTGGTTATCAAACAGGTAGCCACTCCTTGTAATTTAGAAGTATACTGCTATATGTATTGCAGAAAAGGCTTCGTATATTGATAGATAATGTTTGACAGTATTTGTAATGTTCCATGGTAGTTTTCCGTTCTTCCTCTGTCGAGTGAGGAAAGCTACAATTTTCACTAAAAGGTAATTAAAGATGGTTTAATGGTGGCTATAAAAAACTGTTGTTCTTTGAGTTTGAACGTTTCTAATTTTATTATGTTATTGTATTTTAGTCTAGGTATTTTTCCAGCACGTGTAGCCCTTGAGAATGTTATAAAAAGATCTGGCAGCTAATGGCACGAAGAAGACCGTTGTGATGACGGCTGATTCCCGTTTAAGGTAATGCGACTCTGAATGAAGACTCCGGCTTTCCGGCACGGCTTTTTATTCATATTCTTCATTGCTGAAGGTCGTGCCCGTCCTGAAAAACTTTGACGAATTCACTGGTGAGTTGCTTCCAGACCACTCTGTCTTCGAAGCTTCTCAGGGTAGTGGTGACAGTAAGTGCGGTTACACCATTGATTTGATCAGACTTCTAGGTGAATGAAGACCACAAACGTGTAAACGCAACTCGGCCTTCCAATAAGATGGATCAAAAACCAAAAACAGGCAGTTTAAACAGACTGGAAGGGAAAAAACTGGTGGAAGCTTCCCAAATAGGCTTTTTCTTATTCCTAATCAACTACCTAAATGCAAAACTACTTGCGAAATGTGGGTTTACTACAGGTATACCTCTGCGTAACCCTTCGGGTATAACAGGCGTGATGTTATGTTATGCTACCGCACAAGCAAAATATAAATGTGCCTCACTTTTGTTGCTTGTGACTTGATTAAGAAAAAGCTTCTCGTACGTTACTGCTTTTTAAACCCCGACGGAAAAAGATGGGTGTATAAGTATGACGTGTGTGCCTTTGTGTTTGTGTATCTGTATGTGGCATCATAGCACCATATTTGTTTAAAAGGTGACTTTATCGAGAGGGTTCTTAGCTAAGTTTTATAAAAATCGGTTCACCCGTTCAAAAGTAATGGGCGTTTTACTGTTTGAATCGGGGTTTTCGCAAGATATCGTTTCATAATTACGTGTTCAATTGATAGTCGATCGAAGTGTGTCTACTATTAGAGAAATTGTGTAGCATGAAATAAAAATGTGACGTAAGCTTTTTAATTTTTAAATTTTACTTGTCATAAGATGGCTAAGTAGGTAATATTAAATGGCTAAGTGTGGAAGAAGATCGAACCTTGGCACAGAACAGAACATGCTAGCAATCCAATCCATTAAAATGTTGCAGGCTGAATATAATGTCAGCTCCTAAATTGATTTAAATTGCATCATATAACTCAGTCAGCAATGGCTCCCCAAAAACGCAGATACAAATAAACAACGTGTCTAGTATGACAAACATGCGTTTGTAAACACACCGTGGTCCGGAATGCGTCTGTCTCGATATAGCGACTCTGTTGGCGCCACTCGTAAACTAACGTTTGGAGATTCGTCTCGTGAAGTCATGATTTGTTTACTGTGATGAGAAAATAATGCGCAATATAATGTGGCGATGTTTCAGGCAAAGCGGACAGGTCTGGTTAATTATCAGATTAGAATGTCATAAAATAGGTTGAGAGAAAATTATGAAATCAATTCAACGTGCCTACTTTTGAAAGAATAAAGCCCTTGCGATGAAGGCGTCATTATTTAGGAAGCATCATCATCATCATTTCAGCCGAACGACATCCACGCTGGACATAGGCCTCCCCAAGCGTCGCCATACTGATCGGTCCTGTGCGTATCGCACCCACCGGGCTCCCGCAGCCTTGACCAGGTCGTCGCTCCACCTAAAGGGAGGCCTTCCAACGCTGTGTCTTCCGGTACGCGGTCGCCACTCCAGAACTTTTTGGCCCCAACGGCCATCCGTTATGCGAGCAATGTGCCCTGTCCACTGCCACTTAAGTTTAGCAATTCTTCGGGCTATGTCGGTAACTTTGGTTCTCCTGCGGATTTGTTTATTGATACATTTAAAATAAGTGCCTGAGAAACTGGTTTAGGTCATAATAACTTACTGCTATCATTTTTCTCATAGCTCTTGCATTCTGATACGATCACGCAAGGAAACTTCGAGCATAGCTCTCTAAATTGCCCTTTGGTTGACTTTAAGACTTCTAATGAGGCCCATTGTGAGCGACTACGTCTCTGTCCCGTAAGTAATCACGGGCAACACACATTGGTCATAAACTTTCGTCTTGAAACACTGTGGTAAGTTAGACGAGAAGATACAGCGCAATTGCCCGAACGCCCAGTTGGGTCGGATTTGACGTTTGACCTCTTTCTCGAAGTTGGACCTAGCTAGCTGGACCATTTGTGCCAGGTAGACATAATCATCCACAACTTCGAGTGTAGAGTCTCTGACCTTGAAAGGAGTGAGAGTTAGGAAGCATGTATGAGTAGTATGTACATACAGTTGATTGCCTGTTGATATCTTTGAGCTAAGAAAACCCGTTGCACTTACGGCAAATCCTTTTCTTCTTCTTAGCGCTACGATGGCAACGAAAACGGTAAAATCTTCAAAAATTAAGTATGCTTGTCCAAAATTCAGCTTACGCGAACTCTGTTCGCTGGCGCAATCAACCGTTGCTAAACTTAAAAGCAGCAAGCGACAATTTAAAGGGCTTTGCCAATCATGCAAGAAAGATTAACGATAACCATATATCAAATAAAACTAACCCATGGTGAAGTCTTAAATAAAAAATCACTTAAAACCAAGATTTATTAGACGATGGCGAAGTCGCATGCGCAGGCGCCACGAGCGCCGCGTTGCAAACAAAAATGTTTGTGTAATAAATCTTTTGATTTGAGGACACTACCGACTACCGACGGTGACGCCGGCGCTGGAGATGCCGATGACGTGTTTCTTTTGGAATTGTCAACGGCTGATGCAATGAAGGGTTTATGAGGAGTATTTATTTGCTTTGCTTGCTTGCTTTTGTTTGTTTTATGTTGTAGGGGATTTTTGTCTAAAGTATCCATGAAGTTCATCACTGACAACATTGAAAGAAAACATCGTGAGAGATCCTGAATTTATAGCTAGTAACACGATGGATAAAAGAGCTTGTTTTATAAGATAATTAATAAATAATTTGACACAACTGTAGTAACTGTAGTGTGTGTCTGTAGTGTGTGTAATATTATTTTGTATTGTCATTTCTTGGTATTTTAAAATAAAGATAGCTAGTAAAAATCATAAGTTACCAGCCCCTCTAAAGAAAGCATGCTGTTCAATGCTCGTGCCATCTTTATTGGAAGTGTCCTATGCCCCTGCAGTAAGATAGTTACAGGCTCGTATTGTTATAGCTGCGAATGTTTTACTGGACGGGTACTTTTTAACACATCCCAGGTTTAAAGAGCTCATTATGTTTCCTTGTATTATATTAATATTCCCTGAAACATTTGGCGAGAATAGCCTTCTAGAATCACATAAGCACACACGCCCTAATAACCCACATAATTATTTATCATCCAGAAAAATCATAAGCTCCTTGATGATATTATTGCTGTCATTAAAACCTCCGTACAACTGCGCCGGCGCCACGGCATAAACAAAATGTGTTTGTAAGATAAATCTTTTGATTTGTAAACTGCGATGTGTATGTGACGGAGTGTTTGATTCTGACGGTAATAAATTTTAGGTAATTGGCGCTGACTGACTCAGACTGATGTGACGCGACAACGATGTGCCGCGACGACGATATGAAGCGATAACGATGCGTCGTGACAACGATGCGACGCGACCACGGTGCGATGCAACAACGATGTGTCGTGGCAACGATGCGACGTGACAACGATGTGACGCGAAAACGGTGCGATGCAACAACGATGTGTCGCGACAACGATGCGACGCGACACTGATGCGACGCAACAAGGATGTGTCGCGACAACGGTGCGACGCGAAAAGACAACGGTGTGACGCGAAAAGACAACGATGCGAAGCGACATGGATGTAACGCCAAAACGTTGCGATTGCGACGACTTTTTTTCATAGTAATTGTTCTATCTATAGAGGAAAGTTTCGTGGGGAATGTTTGGAGTTTGAAATGTGAATGGATATAGGAATTTAGGGAAGACCGAAGATAGAAGGAAACGATGGATAGACTGTGTAAAAGATGTTATGTCTAGAAAGGGGATGACCACTGAAATTACACATAGAGAAATATGGAAGAAGCAGCCATGTTGCACCGACCCCAAATAAATTGGGATAAGGTCAAGAGAATGATGTCTTATCGGAGAACAATTTTAGAAATATTCCTATGAAAATACGACGTCGCATTGGATCTGTTTGTGGCAGCCTTTACTGCTGGAATTTGGCCGAGATACGGCACTTATTAGGACCGCACGTGCAAAATTTGGCTGTTTGTCACAGGTACCCCTAAATAGATGACTTTTCGGTCGGACTTTCCTCGTGTAAGACGCAAAAGGTGAGAAGGGAGAAATGCGCAGTACCAACTTTCCAACTAGGTAGATTATAAGAAATGATATCATCATCATCATATCAGCCGAAAGACGTCCACTGCTGGACATAGGGCTCCCCCAAGCGTCGCCACTGAAATTAAAGAAAGATATGATATAATTAAATGTAATGATTGAAGTAATCTATTTAGTGAGTTTGAATAGTAATAACCTAATTTTATCTTTTCTAGCGGTATCGAATTCACAAGAGCAGGAAAATGGCTACAAGCCTATCTAACGTTAGCAGATTCACAGGCAAGAACAGGCCTAATATTTCAGCAACTCTGTACTTGTTAACACAATCGTTCACTATAGTAGTAATTATTACAACTATTCACTGATGCAAGCAGCAAAATTATGTGTTCTAAATAATTTGTAAAACTGTTAATAAGTTACAATAATAATGTTAAAAGTTTATATTATAATCAGCTCTTGTTAAAATATGTGTTAAACTTTGTGTCTTAGGGTAATTGCATTTTTGTAAAATTTTATTTAAAATAATGATCTTTGAAAATGAAATGACTACTATTCACGAATAAAAATTGTATACATACAGCTACTTCAAAGATGTAATGTAATTGTACAAGTTTCATAACAATGCACATATTAAAGACAAATTGTGGGACAGTTTCGTGAAATTTCTACAAATAGGTACATCATTTGTGCATAATAGCTATTACGAACCAGTCCTTGACATGAAATGCTGAACATTATGAACACTGTGAACATTGTACTACAAAGAGAACGTAACAATGAACAATTAACCCAATATTTTACGACGCAGAGTTAACTAGGTTTTGGCGACGTCCATAAACACAGATTTTATAGACTTTACGTTTTAATCGATTAGCGAGGTTCTGGATCGTGCTGGCTAGAAACACTTCAAGACAATATTAACTTTAAAACTTTCGCGTTTCATAATGGAACACAATATATCAGGGGAATTTAACGCGATGATTTAGATTATTTATTTACCTATTTAACCCGACGTTTCGACCGTGTTGCAACGACCGTGGACCCTGGTAGACCGGGGATTCTATATCATCGCGTTAAATTCACGTGATCTTCTGTTTTACACTTCAAAACTGATGACTCACGGAAGCTAATTCAGCGACGATCGGTTATTTTATTGGGAACACTTTGTTTGATTAAAGTTTTACTTGAATTTAAATATGTTGATACTTTTAGACAAACACCTGAAAGTTCGTAAATAAAACCTACGCCGTATCTACCTACTTATAGATCCCATCAACCTGATGTCTGCATAAGATTTCATGATTGCTTGGTATCTGATGTAGGTAAAAAATATGACTTCAAGATAATTAAAAACCTTATCACATAGAGTAATTTAGAAAACTATATATTTTTTTTAAATTTAGAAAAGTAATTTAGGTGAAAGAAAACATTTTCAGGAAAGCAGCATATCCTAAAACTTGAAAGCTACCAACCTGAACCGGACCCGGGTGGATTATGGCCTACTCCTAACGGAGAGGAGACCTAGTGGAAGTGGGCACATTATAGGCTGAATACTCGTATACCATGTTCCCCACAGTTTTAGAATCATGATCAATATATTATGTAGGTAAACTTATTCTTCTCAGAACCCATTATCTCAATAATTTCAGAATCAGTACACAGATAGTGATGTGTTCTCTAATAATAACATAATAGTGTCGTGCACGAGTTACGGGCTAATTTATTAAACCTCAGTATGACCTAGAATGCGAAACTTTCTTATAGCTTCGCTGTAATATTTATTGTAGTAAAAAACAAAAAAAAGTCTGTGCGTTTCTGAATTTTTGACAGACTCTGAAGTTGATTAAATGCAACATTTTTCGAATATTTCTTTCATTTTTTTAAATATTTTGTTGTTGAAAAACAGAATATTGTATTAACACTTATGAAAGACCTTCGCATGTCATGTATTTTGTTTCATATTTTGACATTCCAAACTCATAGAGACAAAGATTTATTCTCCATTGCATCACTGAGCGTATATTTTCAAGTACGATAAGTACACAAAAATATCAAGACCAAAACCGCAGCAAAATCTTGTGTAAAAACTGAATTCAGTCCAAGATGAATAAAGGCCGTTATAAATATTATTACTCATATACAAATGACCTAATTTCGTTTCGCTTCAGTGACAAACATACAATAATATTCGCATGCCAAATACATATACTAGAAAATACAAAGAGAATCGGGACAATGAGATAATATCATTATGAAAAGTGTTATTTATATTGTCATTCTAGTTTTTATTTATAATGATATCGTCATAAATTGTGCTCTTTGAGATTAAAAGACTTGTATCTTGACAGATCATCATACTTAGTGCTTCTTTATCTTATTTATCTGGATTTGATTAATGGAAGAAACGCGTACGAGATGGCGCCTGCAGTTTTTTTTTTGTAGAAGATTCTAAATATGTTTTAGTGCCTGATGTATTTTTAGTGGATTTTCATGTTTGTAATCATCCAAACTTTTTAACTTTAGAATACTCTGCATCAACATCATCATTTCAGCCTAAAGACGTCTACTTCTGGACATAGATCTCCCAAAGCGTCGACAGACTGATCGGTCCTGTGCGTTCCGCATCTATTTTACTCTGCATAGCTGCATTAAAACAGCACCTACAATTTCATGGCGATGTTTGTGAGTGATCATCCAGCTCAGCGCATCTATAGTAGTCGTTAACCTTAGTACTATCTTGCAGGCTGCCATGATGTAATCTTATTTAACTCCCGACGAAAAAACAGGCGTTTTAGAAGTTTGTTATAAAAACTTTTTCAACTGCATTGTTATTGTATTTTACAGAGTTCCTCTCACAAACGGATTGGCGTCAATTGATCGATTTGATTAGTTGGTGTAGTACCTATTTATTGATCCATAAAATGATGTCCACTGCACCAACTTGCTGGTGCTGTAATCAGACTGATTAATTAATTAATTGATATTTACACGTCGTAAATATTAATCTATTTTAAATGTAAGTAACCATTAGAAACAACACAATACCATACAAAGACTCCATAGCACCAGTATTAGTCATCAAACAAGTACTCCTGATTTTCACTATTGGCAACTTCAGTCTGGCGTGTTGCCAGCGCGTTAGGGCCGATCAGGTGTTTAAGTGTTATTTGGCATTTGGCTTCGAACATCTGCGAGATAAAGACGTCCAAGTGGTATGCGCTTAGATAAATTGTTGATTTTGAAACGGGGAAGACTTTGGGCTTGTTGGTAAGATGTAGTTAGGATTTTGTAAGATGCCAGTTTGATTGTTACAATTTGAAAGCACGTACTCCTTGTTTATAATGAAACTGGATTGTAGCTATCTTTGTTTTTTCTTCCGCAGACATGTGCAACGCGATAATGCGACAACGCTCTTTCATAGAAATTGTGATATCTAGAAACATTTTAAAACAATTTGCATCGGTGTAGCCTTGTATGTCATTATTGCAATACCTGCCCCCGTGCCCTGACGTGTCGAAACTATCATAGTTCGACTGTAAAAAAGGGACAGATGTATACAAGTCATATACATCTGTCACTTGTTGTCACTGTCAAAATAACCTTGTTCTAAGAGCGCCCTGGCGTACCAACCATAATTTATCGAATATTGTAGTCCTCTACAATATCCACGCAAAACATGTCTTTCCTTTGTTTAACTTTGACAGGTATTCCAGAAGCGATTTCTCTTGACTGCAGTTCTCTTTAACACTGAAACAAGCAAAGATAAAATTATTTATACGAAAGATTATAATAATCTCTTTACAACGCCTCAAGTATTTAGAGAAATATTACCTAAAATGTTATACCTAATAGATATTGGATGGTGTTCTGTTTTTCACTTAATTTTTCTCTGTCTGCCTTAGACGTTAATAAAAACATAAGCGTCCGTTTATAATTAATGATAGGCTAAGAATTTTGATATTCGTAGTTAAAGAATTTAGATCTTGACGTGGCTTCAGGAATGCCCTGAAACTAGGACAGCACAGCTTATAAATTTAATAAGAACGTGTATAAATAACTTATACACTTTGAATTATTTATTTTTTCATCGTTTTCTGAGAAGCGTATGAGATATTTTTGCAGATTATGCTTTTTTAGTCCTGTTTGTTCTAAATTTATTTATTTTTGAAAAATTTCAAATCCTTTGTGCGATATCTTTATCCTTCATTCAGAACGATAAATGCAACGGTTTCTTTTTCTTTCCAAAATCGCTTACTTTTTGATATAGACCTTGCCTTCCTTCTGTTATAATTCCCGGTCCCGTGCGTCCCTCATCAGATGTTTCCGGTGACAATATAGCTCTTATAAAAGAAATACTGAATTAGCTGGATTTGAGACAAGGTTTAACCGAGCAAACAATTTAACAAATCCTCAGTTCCCCACTTAAAGTTAAACGTTAGCGGAATATCGGGCACATTAGTAGTTTAAATAAACCGTGTTAACTTCCAGTAAATCTCGTTCATTTGTCATGTGTCGTATTAAATCTTTCCGAATCTCCCATTTAATGTGAGATCAGTCAGACTAGGGATATAACTCATTCTCACTTAATGTATTGCTTTAATTAATTATATTGTTCTTTGAGAATTGTAATAAAGTTTTTCTTCTATAAAACTAATTGGTACAAGTTTTTTTTTGCAAATAATCAACTGGTTGATGTTATGCTTGTGAGTTGTCGTTTATCTATAAGTGCCAAATAGGACAGATCTGTACAATTAATCTGGCTTAACCTGGCCCCATTTCCTACTGATCTAGGTATCGTAAAAACGAAAATGTGTGTAGAGGTGACAGATTGCGACTCAGATGCGTACGCGAAGTGTTCTTTAAAATACGAGAATTGTCGTTTATTTTACATTTCACCTAGATCATGACAAAGACAAAGATATTAGTTAGAAGACAAAGTTAAGCCAGATTGTTTTATAAGTCGGTCCTAGTTAGCACATACTACTGACTTATTCTTCTTCGTCGGTACACTCTTGGCAGAGCGGTCGGGGTCATAATGTTGCAGTTGCTTCGGGCTGCTAAAATAAGTCTCACAATGCGACGGGTTGTTCTTAGAATAATCTTACTAGATGCTCGAGGAAACGCAAAGAAGGAAGGATATTCTTAAAAAAAAAACATCATTATCATCATATCAGCCGAAAGACGTCCACTGCTGGACATAGGCCTCCCCCAAGCGTCTCCACATTGACCGGTCTCGTGCGTCCGGTATCCATAGGATCCCCGCTACCTTCACCAGGTCATCGATCCACCTGGTGGGAGGCCTTCCAGCGCAACGTCTTCTGGTTCGCGGTCGCCACTCCAGAACTTTTCTGCCCCATTGACCATCCGTTCTGCGAGCAATGTGACCTGTCCACTGCCACTTAAGTTTCGCAATTCTGCGGGCTATGTCGGTAACCATGGTTCTCTTGCGGATCTCTACATTTCTGATTCGATCCCGTAAGGAAACTCCAAGCATAGCCCTCTCCATTGCCATTTGGGTGACTGTTAGCTTTCTGATGAGGCCCATTGTGAACGACCACGTCTCAGAGCCATAGGTTATCACTGGCAACACACATTGGTCAACGAGTTTCGTCTTGAGATACTGTGGTGAGTTGGACGAGAACATCCCGGACGCTGCCCAGCCGAGTCGGATTCAACGCTTGATCTCTTTCTAGAAGTTGGCCCTACCCAACTGGATTGACTATGAAAATTCTCTTTACTACAAACATCTAGAGTCAGAAATATAAGTTTTATATCTTTCTACAGGTGCCGTTTTCGTGCGCAGTACTGCGCAGTCCGCGTGATGGTGGCATGGAGTTGGCGAGCACTTCAAATGGCAGCCGTTCGATACAGTCAATCAATATTGCACACAAATTGCATCCAAACCGTAACTTTGTAGCTGGCATGCAGTTCATGTACAGTCCATCTGTTGATAATCACTACATCAGTAGTTATTATTTACTATACGAATCATGAGGATTACATCATTCATTCCAGGCAATGAGATACAATGACCGCAGTAAATTGATCGGTCTAATTGATGAGATCATTTTAGTAGGTACACTTTATTTTTCATTGCCAGGATGAGCGATTATTCATGTTTGAGTAAAGTAATACTTGCCCGAACTACATGAAATAACTACATATTTTTATGTGGCTTTTTAATATCGACAGGTCCTATTTAGTCTTTTGGTCTCAAGAGTAACTGCTAAACTTGATGTGAGGGCAAAGGGTTACAGGGTTTTCCCGTCTGGTTTTACTTAACAGACGCACGGAGTTAGGATTTGTTATATGTTTTATATGATAGGATAGATGGACTCCCTTTTCTGCACTTAGACTCCCATTTGGTCCGTTGTGCATGCAGGCCTCTTCTTAAAATAATAATCCACCACGTGATCTCAGTCCAGGTCACATGTCTTCGAATTTTTGGTTCTAGGACCGGTTGTTGCCTCACGATGTGTTCCTTCACCGTTTTGAGAGCAGTGGTGATGAAATAATTTACACAAAGTAAAGCGCCTGCCTGGGTTAGAACCCATGACTTGTAAGTCATGGCCGTTACCACTGGGCCAGCACTGCTCTTTTCCCGTTTTATTAAATGGCACTTAAACATAATTGGCTAAATTTGGCTTTATTAAAAGCACACTTTTGGCTATCCATTTGGGGAATGCAGACTTGTTGATATATTATGGCAAAACTCAATCCGAAATTGTGCAACATCAGGGAACTGGCTTCTTCTTATACTGCTAGAAGAAACGACCATATTTCACACAATACAGTATTCCTATTGCTTTCTCTTACCGTTTTAGCAAACTAATAAAATTACATACTGACAATAACTTATTATTATATTACCCAGAGTCCCATTTAATACGTCCAAACGCACATAAACTGCCAACAACAACAGTCTGTTTGGCAATATCATTAAAATAAGACGCTTATAAATTACTAGACCATTTGGAATTATATTAATGACACATATATTAAACATTGAAAGTAATTAATTAACGTTTGAAATTAATATTAACGTTAATTTATGTCTTAATACATGAAGCGTAGTTTACTTTCATAGCTGACCGATATTTGCTTTGACGGTCTAAAGTGCTTCGGAAAACTATTTAAATAGTACTTTAATAATCTAAATAAATTACAGAGAAATGTTCTTTGAGACAGGTCATAAAAAGGTCTTAAAATTATAATTTATAATATTGAACTGTTGTCAGAAACTGTTTCCGTGTTGACCGCTTAATTTTCCATTTGTCACGTTTCCATGATTATAAAGAGCTATTTCTGAAATTGTTTGTTACTTTTTGCGAGCAATAAAACGTATTTTGTGTGATTTCCAAGGACTGGCTTAGCAGGTGTAAAATAAAAGTATAAACTGTCTTGATATATGAATAAAGCAGGCACCTTCGAAGCAGATTATTAAATTATATTAAAACATGTTCAGATATAAGGAAAACATTAAAAGCAGCACTTGAGGTTTTTCAATTTCTTCTCTAGGATGACAAAGTACCTACGAAGCTTCTGGTATCGCTATATCTACATAACGGCTTACCGACATAGTTCGAAGACTGACAGCGGGCAGAGCAAATTGCAACCTAATTGGCTATCCGTCCAAGGATAGCCAATGAGGTTAAAAGATTCTAGGTGGCGGCACCGTACCGGAAAGCATAACGATAATCTGATGAAGGCCGCGGGAATCCACTGCATGGTAGAAATACAGGACCGGTCGATATGAAGACTCTTAGGCAGGCCTATGCCCAGCACCGGACGTCTTTCGGCTGAAATAATGGTAAACAGAAGTATCCATTTAAGAATAGCTACAAAAATCATTTTCAATATTGCTCTGATTACTCCACCCCATACCTATCCTAACACACTCTTTATCCGTCACTCAACTGTCCCATTTCGCAACAATAACTCAATCACACGCGGACAAAAATACCCAAGAATGCATCTCTTAAACCGTCTGAACTTCAAAGCGATCTATTCTGACCGACTGACTCATGTTGCATCGATGTTGAGTGGTGATGCGTTTCTCAAAATAACAGGGCATTACATCCGAATATATTTAGCTTACACCTTTTTGTTGCGATATTGTTAGATGCAGAATATTAGCAGTGTTGCCAGGAATATGTATTGACATTTTGGGAACAAAGGAAGTGGTTGTTGCTTGATGCAGTCTTATTTTGGGCGGTTCCAGTTTGTGGGTCATGTTGTGTGAGTATCAATAATGCAAAATTTCATCTGGAGGTAAATTTTATTGTGGCTTTGCATCTACCCATGATCCTTACGGTGCAAGGGCAGCCCATAACACTAATTTAGAAAACAACTCCCATCAAAAAAGTGGTGTTGTTTAGAAGTTAAAGTGGGGTGGTGTGTACCGACTACGGTACAGACTCTCTTGTTAAGTACTCGTATCATAGCGTTCACAAACACCGTAAACATTTTTGAACGGCCTGTGTTGGCATCATCATCATATCAGTCGAAAGACGTCCACTGCTGAACATAGGCCTCCCCCAAGCGTTGTCACACTGTCCGCATCCAGCGGATCCCCGCAACCTTCACCAGGTCATCGGTCCACCTGGTGAGAGGCCTTTCAACGCAACGTCTTTCGGTTAGCGGTCGCTACTCCAGAACTTTTTTGCCCCATCGGCCATCCGTTCCGTGAGCAATGTGCCCTGCCCACTGCCACTTAAATTTGGCAATTCTTCGGGCTAAAGGACATCATCATATACATATAATATCGATATTTGTCACAATTTGATGAAAAATTGTCTAGAAACTTGAATTGTAAAACTGCCTCAAATCTACACCTTAGCTGAGCTGATCGACGTCTGTAACGCTGCAATAAACATTGCCACCTAGGCTCTAACGTTTTTGGGCACGCCACAATTGCGGCGATAAGGCCCCTCTTAGAGGAGTGGCTAGAGAGGCGCCACGGCGTCCTCACCTTCCGCCTGACGCAGGTCCTCACCGGACACGGCTGCTTCGGGCGGTTCCTGTTCCGGATAAGGCGGGAGGAAACGCCCGGGTGTCACCATTGTGTGGATCGCCCGGAGGACACGGTGGAGCATACGGTGGAGATCTGCCCCGCTTGGGCGGAGCACCGCCGTGTCCTCGTGGAGGCGATCAGCGGTGGCGACCTCTCGCGTCCGGCCCTGGTTCGGGCCATGGTACGGAGCGAGAGGGCATGGGAAGCCGTCACCTCCTTCAGCGAAGCAGTAATGCTCGCAAAGGAAGAGGCGGAACGCGTGAGGGAGACACAACGTAGACGCCCTCACGCCCCTGGCCACCGCAGGAGACGCCCCAGGCGTCGGGAGTCGCAAGCCGATTCCCGGCCACCGTAGGCACGGGCTTGCGGACGGCGAGTAATGGGTAGCTCGCCGTCCGATAAGGACCAGGCCCGAGTCGACGGCGCGTAGTGTTCCACGCGCGCCTCAAAGAGATGTCAGCAAAAGTTGACGGGGTCCGCTAGGGCCGATGCCTGTTTGGGTCGCGGATAAATTTGAAAGAGAGTTACCGCGGCCCTGCCACAAGCAACTGAAGGAACACGGGTGGGTTTTAGTCAGTAAAAGTCTGACACGCCCGAGAGCGGGAGAAGTCATTGGATGACTTCACAAAGAAAAAAAAAAAAAAAGGCTCAAACGTTTTATACTTTATAAGAAAGAAGAAGGATGGGCATTCTACTGTATTTTACAAACAAGTTGAGATGTTGTTGAAATACATTACAATGGGTTTTGACAGACACATAGCGTACAAAACCTTTCCCATCAATTAGGGACTGCTCTGAATAGTTCGCGACCTTTGAATAATTTCTTAGAACAAAGGAAATCGAGTTCCGGCCATCTTGTTCTATGTAAAGGCTTCTTCACACGATTGATAAAAAAAAGAATTGTTTGATACAAAACATAACATTACGCATGTATGTATTTTCTCAAGTGTTAAGTAGAGTCATAGAGAGTACAGTGTTTGGTGTTATATTTGCGTCTCACGTGGGTACTAATGGGCGTGCTTGCCACCAACCGGGCAAAAATGGCTACGGACGGACTACGCGCTGCTGGACTGAGATATTTTGATGACACGGTTGGCGTAGTGGTTGAGCGAGCGGCTGCAGCGCTGCATGTCGCGGGTTCGTTTCTCGCACAGATTAAAAATTTGTATGGCCTACAGATAGTTGTTCCGGATCTGGGTGTCTTATGTCATCATCATCATCATCATTTCAGCTCAAAGACGTCTACTGCTGGACATAGGCCTTATGTATGTGAGTTTAAATGATTGTAAACGCACCCACGATACAGGAAGAACAAGCCAAATGTGAAACAATATTTTACTTAAAAAAAAAACCGTATGAAAACACCTTGTTCAATCCAGGAAATCCAGGAGATTGTTACTTTGTCTAACAACTTTAACGATTGTCTAAAAGTCAAAAAAACGTACGAGTATTTATGACATGGTGTATGTCAATGACCGTGACCGAAATGTCACAGTTTCAATTCCAAACATTTTGGCATTTCGACAACGCTTATCGTCGATATAATGTCACATTGTCTTGTAGCTCAAGGACCCCGTGCTCAGCAGTACCGTTGGCAGCCACTAGCTAAACCAACGAGTCAGTAACAAGGCCATTCATAAATACATCCATGTAATAAATACCTTTAAACGAACAATGATTGTATACTAGCTGACCCGGCAAACTTTGTTTTGCCATAAAAACACCAAACACTACTCTACCCTACCTACCCTACCCTACCTACCCTACCTACCCTACCCTACCCTACCCTACCCTACCCTACCTACCCTACTCTACCTATTACTATTATTACCTATTTTCACCCGAGCAGAGCTCGGTCGCCCAGGTACTGCTATTACTACATTATACTGCGTATTATATTCTACTACGAATTGCCTAATTTCAATGTTTGAACCTGTGCTGTAGTTTTCCATTTTCTATCTGTTACGGCAGTACCATATTGTTGTCATGGAAACTTTTTACCCGACTACGGCGAAGCTAAAAGGACGGGTTATGATTTTAGCAGTCTATGTATGTTTGTATTTACGTAAGTTCCTCCGTAGCGCCTAAACACTTCAACCGATTTTGATGGCCCGGGCAAAAAAGCATTTTTTTTTTACTGTCTTTCTTTAGCATTAGCACAGTAGGTAGGTAGAAAAACAATTTATGGAAGATCGCTCACGACCTGTCAGTTAGTCTGTCACCACGATTTCTGAAATTAACATGTTGACGTGATTCAAACCCATCTTGGCGTCAGCATTATTTTTTAACTGAAAATATAATTAGAGTCTTTGTTTTAAAAAAAGTTTTTGCAAGTCAATAACCTAACTGATGGACGAAAGCACAAGAGGTAAAGAGATACGTTATGAAAAAGACTTCACAGTTATTTAAGGAACATGAAACAAAAGTCATCATGAATGTGATTTTAAGAAAAAGAAATGATTTTTTTTATGATAATCCTAGGCTGAATGATAGAGATGGAATGTTGCTTTAAACCTATCAATTTTTAAAGATTAGCGTATTTATTTTTTCTTCGCTACGCTGGTAACCTAGTTGCTAATAAAACACAGTAATACTATATAATAAAACTGGCCAAGTGCGTGACGGACTCGCGCACGAAGGGTTCCATACAATTATCGCAAAAAACGGCAAAATAATCACGTTTGTTGTATGGGAGCCCCACTTAAATATTTATTTAATTCTTTTTTTAGTATTTATTTATTTAATACTTCATGCACAACAACGTACAGAGGCGGACTTAATGCCTTAGGCATTTTCTACCAGTCGACCTTAGGGTGATGCAGAGACAAATAGTGGTAGGTGCAATATTGAGAATGAATTAGGTAGTTAATGCCCTTTGCTCTCTGCGCTGGCGTATGGGCAACCACTTTAAAATTGAGCGATGCGCAGAGACATGGTCATATACTTAAATATTTATTTAATTCTTTTTTTAGTATGTTGTTATAGCGGCAACAAAATACATCATCTATGATAAATTCAACTGTCTAGCTATCACGGTTCCTGAGATACAGCCTGGTGACAGATAGACAGATGGACAGTGGAGTCTTAGTAATAGTGTACCCCTTAGTTAACCCTAAAAATGCCAAATATCAAGATAAGAAGCTCTAGTAACTATTAACCGCTTTGGAGGACCATAATGTTGCCTTAGATCATTCATTTATTTTTAAAATCATGGTCATTAAGAGAACAAATTAGTCTGCATATTAATTAATGTCAATCACATCTACTTCTGTAGTTCTGTCTTCCTAGATTTTCTGTTCTGACATTCATACGCCTAACTCTACCAATCTGAACGTGCCCTTTGCCTTCAGTAATCCAATCTACTTCAATCCGAATACATTAACATTAAGAAACAAGACGTCATGGTTGTATCTGTTTCTAAAACAATGCGACGAGAATAAACATTCGTTACACGAAGCGTATGTTCCTGATTTTGGCCTTAACTGACTACACTAGACCGTATCATATTATTTAGCGGATAACTAGATACACTATTGTATCCAGTTCGGTTAAAACTACGCCGGTATAAACTACGGTTCCTTCGGTATTAGGAACTGTAGTTTATTGCATGAACTGATTCCTCCTAGCCCGTTCCATCATCGCACTACAAGAAGTACGGCGATGCGACATCGGTACATGGTGGACTTATCCCACCCATACGCACTAAACGTTTTGGAAATTTTTTTTTTATGCGCACAGCAAAAGAGTGGAATTCCCGGCAGGGGTCTGTATTTCCTGATAGCTACATCCTGGGAGTCTTTAAGTCAAGAGTGAATAGGTTTCTTTTAGGCAAGCGTGCGTGCTTCATCGTCGACCATATCATCATTATTAATAATAAAAAATAAAAAAATAGTTTTACTAAGCTTAGGGTCCTTCATCAACATCGATGTTGACTGCCGAAAATATAGGCACTAAATAGGTTTCCACAAGTATACGTTCTAGGTTGCTATCATGAAAAAAATCTTTTTGGGGTCCTACCTCTAGAGGTATATTCTAGAATATTCTTAAATTTCATTTTCCTGAAAATGTGTGTCAGAGCACGTCACCTATTAAATGTAATTATGAATTTCTCATACTCATTCAGAGCAAACATCTAAATATCGAGGCAGAATAACTCTATTTAACGTCGGCCTTGGAACATTACTATACCTACTTTCCTATTAAATTTTATGCCGACATGAAAAATATGAAAAACAAGTTCTTCAGGGTAAGATGTAAGATAAGGACGGAAAGGAAATGGGCTTCCGACGTTTGCAAACTAAGCTATGGTAGAAAAGACATATGTTACTTACTGATAAAAAGATTTTTTTGAAACCTGACACTAGCAAAGAACATCTGCACACAAGCTGCATTCTGCCTGTATTTCACTAATGATGTTGATAAAAGAAAAAAAATGTTGTACGCTTTAATATGCAGATTCTTTTAAATCCACGGCGAAAAATACGAAATAAAGAAGGCTACTGGCACTTACAGAGCTCAGTGGCGAGATATTAGGACACCATAAATACAGAAGACCTTGGCAATGATAAAATATCTATGAAAACACCAAAATATGTCGCATTTGGCATCAACACAGGTTGCAAACATCCACTGTTTATTAAGCATTTCAATTGCAATTAAAGTAAATACTTCTCTTGCGTTACAATTTATGATATCCGCTAGGAGAATGATAAACATATTGTGTAATAGCTTGTAGTCTTGTAGACATGCACAATTAACTTTAGATTAGTAATTTTAAAACGTTTAATTGTCCGTAAACTTTTTGCCTGGTGATCATAAATTGTTATGACATAAGAGAATGCGGAAGATCTTGGCAATAGGCAGTATGAATGATACACGATATTATTAGAAGTAGTTGACAAGACAAAGCGATATAAATATCACCGGATTTACCTAATCGTGTGAGATTGTAAACCTTCTTCTCATAAAACCTATATTCAACTCTTCTGTACCTGCTCTAAAAAAAGATATAAGATACAGTAACAGTGTTCTCATTTTTGAAAAGCCTAATAATACATAAATAATTCTCTTTATTGTAAATCAAAACAAAATCACTGGTAAAAACAACTATTCAAATGCATCCGGATAGACTGCAAACCCCAACATAGACAGGAAAAGGTCCGGTTAATAACTATGTACAGTCAAGGGTCAAAAGTGCACAATTTTGACCCTTATAGTACGTATAAACAAATAACAATTTGGCAAATCCATAACACGCTCCAAGACAGGCATTGCCTATGTTGGCGATAAGTATGCGAAGCTAAAGAGGTATTGGTCGGGTCACACTTGTAGGATGCATCGGGACCGATGGGCCAGGATCGTCACACGGTGGGTTCCTGATACATATTCTGTGGTGCCTGAGGACGGGCGTCGTACCCGAGGTAGGCCTAAAACGTTGGCGTGACGATCTGGACTTGTTTTTGACGGATTGGTGAGAGAAGCCAATATTCAAAGAGCGTTGGAAGGCTATGAGAGAGGCCTTTGCCCCACAGTGGACAAATATAGGTTAATTAAAAAAAAACAAATAACAATAGAACGTTATTGAGTTAAAAGTCTTGTGCAATGTTCAATAGATCACTGTTACTATAAATATTTCTGCCAAGACATGTTTAGCCATATTTGGAAATCGACTCTGATAAACGATTGTTTAGCACGTTATACGGTGTGTGATACTACGCTAACAAAAAAAGAAATATATTTTGTTTATTTATTGCAAAAAAAGGTTTTTTTTTTTGGTTTTTTTTGTGGTCTAAAACCTTCTTCGCTCTTTGGGGCACATCGGTTGGATGGTTTTAAAGTCTGTAACGGACATAGGTAGAAACATTGTTTTGTGTTTTGAATCTAGAATCTGCTAATAAGTTGCTAATCAGCTAGTTTTTACTCGAATAAATATAAGGACATCCCACCCATACGCACAAAGTGTTTTGCTAATAATTTCATTGTGCGCACAGCTAAGGAGTAGAATTCCCTTCCGGAGCCTTTGTTTCCTGATAGCTGCAACCTTGGGGTCTTTAAGTCAAGAGTGGATAGGTTACTTCTAGGCAAGCGTGTTACATCGTCGACCACATCATCGCTTATCATCAGCCATAGCCTAGGTTTCATTGTGTGTACCTGCCGTATATGTAGTAATAGTCGTAGGAAACTAAACGTGATGAAAGATTAAAAAATCTTGAAATTCTACCCTGATTTTTTTTCTGCAAGACGTATAGCTTAAAATAACGAAGAAATCTTTCGAATGTGCAAAAAACCAACACTCTTTGACATTGACTAAAGTCACATTGAAAATAAAGTGCAGGAATGCACTCGGCTTGTTGAAAAGCGCCATCTCCTACTAAAGCAATTACAACCTTTTTGTATAATACACTAGCGTTTAGATTGCAATGATGAAACCGTGCATAGAAAAATGTAAACAATGCAAGATTGGTTGATTTGAAGGTTAAAAGAAAATTTATTTTCTATCGAGCTTTGAAAATAAACTGTGCAATTTATTATGCACTACAGTGCATTAGTCACGTAATTTAGATTGTACCAGTTGCTTACCTCTCTTCTGGTTTAATATAATATTGTGATAGTTGCCAGCCAGTGAAAGCCAAACAGGATGAATGAATCATGTTAGTTTACTGATTACAATCCGGTAAAAGATACACAGCTACAACTACAAGAGAATAGAATAGAATAGAAGAGAATAGAATAGAAAGGAATATAATAGAATAGAATGGAATAGAATAGAATAGAATAGAATAGAATAGAATGGAATAGAATAGAATAGAATAGAATAGAATAGAATAGAATAGAATAGAATAGAATAGAATAGAATAGAATAGAATAGAATAGAATAGAATATAATAGAATCGAATAGAATAGAATAGAATAGAACAGAATAGAATAGAATAGAACAGAATAGAATAGAATAGAATAGAATAGAATAGAATAGAATAGAATAGAATAGAATAGAATAGAATAGAATAGAATAGAATAGCATAGAATAGAATAGAATAGAAGAGAAGAGAATAGAATTGAATTGAATAGAATAGAATAGAAGAGAATTGAATAGAATGGAATGGAATAGAATAGAATAGAATAGAATAGAATAGAATAGAATAGAATAGAATAGAATAGAATAGAATAGAATAGAATAGAATAGAATAGAATAGAATAGAATAGAATAGAATAGAATAGAATAGAATAGATTAGAATAGAATAGAATAGAATGGAATGGAATGGAATGGAATGGAATAGAATGGAATGGAATAGAATAGAATAGAATAGAATAGAATGGAATAGAATAGAATAGAATAGAATAGAATATAATAGAATACTCTTTATTATGTACACCATATAAGTTACAGAAAGTAAAGACGAAGAAAACATTATCATTACCATTACATTTTATTTATTTTCCTTACTACTTCATAACAGATAGCTTAATCTCTGCGACAGCTGTCAGTATCAATACAGTAACAATAGCGCTTGACAGGCTAATAATAACGTAAACGTATACGTCAGTTTGACATATGTCGCAGAGATCAAACTATCTTATAAGAAGTATAGAGTAATACCACAATGAAAAGTATACAAAAATATGGGTTAGCTTATGGCCGTAGCTAGATTAGTCTAGATACATAGCAGAGGCTCTCGCTTATGTGATTATCTTCCGACATCCACACTGACAAAATATTTAGGTATCTATCTCTCGCATTGCTCAAGGACCTAAATTACCTAAAGAACAAGTGTGGTGGTGTACGAACACACACACAATACATCGTGTTCTCTGCGCCCTGAAGCCTGATGGAAGCTACTGGAGACAAGTTCTGGAAATACTACAACTTATATAGCTTGTTTGACGGTAGAAAATGCTGTTCTTAAGATGCCTTTGTACCTTTTGTGCATAAAGTCTGAATAAATAAATATAGATTTTATTCCGACTCGCACTTGGCCAAGTTTTTTTGTTTTGGCCATGCTACTATCACCCCTGTCCTGAGATCCGAAATATCTTAATACTCTTTTATATATGGAATTTGGACACCTAAAGAAAAGTCTGGAGTTTAAATTTTACACTAATCCCGACTCTTCCCTCAGGAAGTCAAATGTTTTCCGTTTTAAAAATAAATCATCAATGAACATTGTTTACGAGATCCTCAAAATACACGTCATATGACTAGCATGACTATTATAGCTAACGTGCCAAAATGATCAGCTGACACATGCCCGACACCTACCTAACATTTCATTCTGTATTCTAAAAGTTATAAAACGCACATAACGGGGCGCCAGACTGATAAATTGCTCTCCGATTATAAATATTATGAAAAATAACAAAATATTTTAGTCACAGGTCACATTGAAAAGCCTTTTCATTTTAATTTCGACCTGTATAAATGTTTGGAAGCATGTTTAGGGACATAAATGTCACCGATAAGTTACAAACACAAAGGACACATTCAAAATATTTATTTCGTCGTGAAATGAGATGAGGTGAGTTTAAATATTAACTTTCATTAAAGGAATAAAGCTATAGATAAAAAGATATTAAAAAAAACCGGCCAAGTGCGAGTCGGACTCGCGCACGAAGGGTTCCGTACCATTATCGCAAAAAAACGGCAAAAAAACACGTTTGTTGTATGGGAGCCCTACTTAAATATTTATTTTATTCTGTTTTTAGTATTTGTTGTTATAGCGACAACAGAAATACATCATCTGTGAAAATTTCAACTGTGTAGCTATCACGGTTCATGAGATACAGCCTGGTGACAGACAGACAGAAAGACAGACAGACGGACCGCGAAGTCTCAGTAATAGGTTCCCGTGTTTACCCTTTGGGTACGGAACCCTAAAAATGATTATTTATCTTCACAAATTACATTCTTAACTCTATTTAATGATGATTGCTTTATAAAAGCTTTATAGGCGGTTTAGTAACAATAGCTTCTTCTTCGTTGATATACTCTTGGCAGAACTGTCATGGTCACCATGCTGCAGTAAGACAACGAACTGCCATGATTCGACTCACGATACGACGCCACGACGCCGATCTCTCGCTGTCGGCTTTGACTCGTGTGAACTGATGCAATGGACCGCCTACTGCAGTCTTGATCTCGTCGGTCCATGGTATAGGTGAACCCATGGTGAACCAAACCATACCAATCTAATGTAGTAAATAGCCTACAACCTTTCTTCTTAAAGCGAGCCAAGACGTAAACATGGTAAAAATGGAACTGCAGTAGTAACTTGTCATGCTCAGCAATAGAGGATTTGAGTTGATGAGAAGTGACGACCTTTACCTTCCATTGTTAGTTCTAACTTCTAGTTCTAGTTGAATCCGATCGAAGCGTCTCTTGTAAGGCATTCCCAGTGATATTATTTATATCGCCAGTGATTTCACTCTCATCTGAGTATCTAAACACACTGTTCTGTTTATTTTAAAGGCTTGTTTATGTGCAAACGTTCGCGAGATGCCAAATTACTTGTGAAGTTAGGACTCAGACAGACTATAGACTTTTAGTGAAAGTAATATATTGTGTGAATTAAAAACGTCGATATAACATTTTTCCACTACTTTTTCTATTATATAACACATTGCCGAAGAAATTCGTTTCGAAATATGAACATTTAGACTTAAGATTATAAAATAAAAATTCAAAAAATCAACAAAATTACATAATAACAATTACGAAATGACTTTTTCAATACAGTTGTTAAACATGGCGTACTTTCAGAGGCTATAATTATGATTCGAAAATTAAATCTTACGCATAGGCATCTTTCTGTTACGCGGTCGTGACTTTTGTTTACGAGCTCGATCATTAGTTTTGCAGTTTAGTTTTAAATTTATAAGTCAATTTAAAAAGTTTAGTAGCAAAGAGTTTTCATACATAGAATAAAATGGGATAGATTTTATACGAGGAAAAATGAATGATTCCTTACGTTTTAGCATTGAACTCTCAAAAGTCTTTTAAATGGTTGTTTAATATATTTAATTACCAGTTTTAATTTAATTATTTTCACATCAACATTTGTCTAAAATCAAATAGGCTGTATAGACTGTTTTTGTTGTAAAAAATGTCCAGTTGCAAAAACGCGCCTTTAGTTATAAGTCAATTTAAAAAGTTAAGTAGCAAGGAGTTTTCATACATAGAATAAAATGGAATAGATTTTATACGAGGAAAAATGAATGATTCCGTACGTTTTAGCATTTAATTCTCAAAAGTCTTTTAAATGGTTGTTTAGTATATTTAATTACCAATTACCAGTTACCATATTATTATTTAATTATTTTCACATCAACATTTGTAAAAAATCGAATAGGCTGTGTAGGCTGTTTTCGTTGTAAAAAAAAATATGTCCAGTTGCAAAAACGCGGGAAATTTTTATTTTTCTTTGATTTGTTTTTACTATTTCCCACAACTGTATTGAAAAATATCGTGTGATACACGGGCGTGTAGGTTATTGCAAACTCGTGTCATTAAAAACCCTCGCCTTCGGCTCGGGCCTGTTAATGACAGCTCGTTTGCAATAACCTACTTTCCACCCTTGTATCACAATGTACTATTTCAATACAGTTGTCAAATATGGCCTACTTTCAGAGGCCATAATTACGATACGAAAATTAAATCTTAAGCATAGGCATCTTTCTGTTACACGGTCGTGACTTTTGTTTACGAGCTCGATCATTAGTTTTGCAGTTTAGTTTTAAAGGACATGGCTAAATAAAGTATGGACGACTGCCCTAGCAATGAATAGACATTTTAACTAGTAATATGTAATTCTGAATAGCTGAATATGAGTATTTCGTATGAAAAAAGTTACAGACACTTTTTATATCGTCATAATCATGAAAATAAAATCGTAGAAACGCCTACATTAATAGGTATACAAACTTGTAAAAGAATAAGATTTTGCTATGATACTTTATTAAGGCGTTCAGAGGAGCTCGTGGCTTAATAATAACAGACGCACAGGTCGATCTTCAAGGTTAAGCAACGATAGCTGAGATCATTCCGTGGTTCCATCTTTACATAGCGAGTTTCCTTCGTGTCTTGGAAAGCTAGTTAAGCCGTTGGTCCCGGCTGTCATTTGAAGATCTTTCATTTGTTGCTACACCACAGTTTATGCATCTCATGATGAATCAATATGCAATTGAAACTTAAGACCATACTAGTTGGCTCTGTATACATAATACCCGGCGAAAGGTACTTCGTTCAAAGTGAGTTCCCATGACACCCCCAACATGTTTATTTTTATTTGGTTCTAATCGAATCGAACTTTTTAGTGTCAGCACCATTTAAGCGCCGTTGCTTTCCAGATTTTGCCAATAATTTCTAGAAATCAGATAATCTCTAAGGTTTTAAGATGTATTGCGACACAAATAAATAATAATGAATACTGTTCGTTTCGATTTACGCAAATGTCTTTAAAAGTAGGTTTATTGACTACAATTTTTCGTAGAACGGAATCTTATGTTCTTCTTGTCAAACAAAAACATGAAAAATCTTTTAATTATTTGATTAAATCACGAAAGTTCTAAAAGAATAATAAAACTGTTATAATTCATTAATGAATATTTGAGATGTATTGCGATAGGTACAATATTAAATAATAATGAATACTGTTCGTTTCGACTTACGCAAATGTATTTAAAAGTAGGTTTATTGTCTACAATTTTTCGTAGAACGGTATCTTATGTTCTTCTTGTCAAACAAAAACATGAAAAATCTTTTAATTATTTGATTAATTCTCGAAAGTTCTAGAAGAATAATAAAACTGTAATAATTCATTAATGAATATTTGAATGTTACGAGCTAGTGAGAAATTTCTAGACGTGCTAAGGGCAGTTGTTTAGCCATGTCCTTTATAAGTCAATTTAAAAAGTTTAGTAGCAAAGAGTTTTCATACATAGAATAAAATGGGATAGATTTTATACGAGGAAAGATGAATGATTCCGTACGTTTTAGCATTTAATTCTCAAAAGTCTTTTAAATGGTTGTTTAATATATTTAATTACCAGTTTCAATTTAATTATTTTCACATCAACATTTGTCAAAAATCGAATAGGCTGTGTAGGCTGTTTTCCTTGTAATAAAATATGTCCAGTTGCAAAAACGCGCAAAAAAATTTTTTTTTTGTGAATTAACAAATCTAATTCTTTGATTTGTTTTTACTATTTCCCACAACTGTATTGAAAATCGTGTGGTACACGGGCGTGTACTTTCCATCCTTGTATCACAATGTACTATTTCAATACAGTTGTTAAACATGGCGTACTTTCAGAGGCTATAATTATGATTCGAAAATTAAATCTTATGCATGAGTCCGTACGTCTTAGTATTGAATTCTCAAAAGTCTTTTAAATGGTTTTATAATATAATTAATTACCAGTTTTAATTTAATTATTTTCACATAAAAAATTGTTAAAAGTCGAATAGGCTGTATAGGCTGCTTTCATTGTAAAAAAAAGTCCAGTTGCAAAAACGCGGCATTTTCTGAAAATTTTAATATTTGTGTGATAAATTGTTTTTTCTTGTTAATATGAGTTCAAGTACAAGTGATGAAATGGAAATAACGCTACCCGATATTTCATCTGAGGCGAAAACTCCGCAAGAAGAAATTTTGCCCCCTAAATCTCGAGAAAGATATATGGCGACTTACGATAATTTTATTTAATGGAAAAAACAAATGTAATTGTTTGATTTGTTTACAACTGTATTGAAAAACATCGTGTGATACACGGGTGTGTAGGTTATTGCAAACTCATGACAGCTCGTTTCAACTTACCACCCTTGTATCACAATGTACTATTGTATGGAGTTTTGATATAATTATGTAACTGGCAGAATGATACTGAACTTGTTACCTCTCGAAAAGGTGCGCGATTGTGTGTATATAGTCTGTGGTTTTTAGTCTGAACGTTTCTAATAACATTTTTTTTTTATTATTGTTGTTGGAACATATTTGCATTTAATTAAGTAAGCTCATCAGGTAGTGGAAAAATAATCGTTCGTGTGTTATATAATTAATGTACTATTTGTCCAAAACTTTTAGTAAGAGGCCCTAGACAAGCAACATTCTTTCATCGAAACCTTGGCCATAGCTATTGGGAAAATTACAAAAATGTATGGAAATGTGAAACGCTATCGAAATGTCACGTGACTAATTCCTTACATTTTGGAATTTCGTTCAGCATCGCTGACATCAAATCGGTCCTAACTAAAATAATTGCGATAATAAGCGCTGTCGTCTAATGTTTTGTTGTACTAGAACGCGTCGAACGTCCCAGCAACAATTGTTTTTTTTGCGGCGTCTCTCATGTCAATCCGAATGATTGGCTACTGCTTAACCGGGAGATCCTGTGGAGACTAAGCTATAGCCTCCAGCCAGGCACAAAAAGCTAACCTAAGCGACCTCGCTGAGGGATACCCCCTATGGGGTCGAACCTCGGCTCAGGGCGGATAACTAGGGCTGGATCTTTATAAAGTGATTCTACCATCCGATAGGAAAAAGCATAAGTGGAGAAGAACAGATAAGAAACTCCAATTTATTAATTAACTAGAATTTAACTACGGCACAGCACCACAAAAAAATTGACGACTGCGCTTTATATCGCTAAAATAAAACCCGGCCAAGTGAAATTGCTCGTTAGTATCGTATTGCACGTAAGTTCTTCGTCGCTTTTCGTGACGGGGATTTTATATTACTCCAAAAAGAAAAAATATGCAAGTATAATAAAAAACTTGCATCGTTGGTCTAGTTGTTGCAAGTGTTACTGGTAAGCATACGGGTGTGGCCCCGTAGGCTTATTACGTACCAGCGAGCCGCCCCGGCTTCACCCGTGACAAATTATACACAAAAATCTTCTTCGTTTCTCACACTTTTTATTTGTGAAAACCGCATGTAAATACGTTCAGTAGTTTTTGAATTTATCGCATACAGACGCGGCGGGAAACTTTATAATATGTAGTGATGGTGAAACAGCAATCAGCAATAATTGCGCAGTGATCGTGCACTGTGCAGTCATCGCGCGATATGTCGTAAACGTCGGGATTACGTAACCAAATATTTGCTAATTGCTCGCTGTTTGTCAAATTTCTTGCCATAATTGCGATAAACCTGCGTTCAAATGACCATTTTAATTAGTAATTGTTCCATAGAGGCAACACTGTTGATTTGCTATGGTGTGGCTATCGCTGATACATAATTCGGATTTGCGATTGAAGAGCAATTATTGCGCAATAATTGCTATCGTTTTGTTCTTGCAAGATACGTATTAAGCCTGCCGTAAGCCTGCCATGGGCAGCGAATAACTCAACAATAGCTCGCATTTTGAATGTTTAGAATCGTTCATAATAATTAATTTAGAAATGTCGTCTGGTGATCATATGCCTAAGCCCTTACAAAAGGATATAATAAGTTCAGCATTGACGGCTTGTCAGAACGTTTGATGATTAATACTGAAGATTGCGAAGGTTTCAGTAAATTATGGTTATTGATGTTTACGTCTTGATATAACTAGGTCACTTCAAGTGTTCTCTTTTATTAGAAGACAGTGACATTTATGTGTTTGTAGACAAACAAATGATTGTGTCCTAGAAATATAATGGTAGAGAATAAAATCGATGGGTAACGTGATTTAGTGGGACATTTGAGGCACGTCTTTAATATTTTTATTAATTACATTGTTTTGATGGTAAATCCTAATAGTACACTCGAAAAAAATAATTTATAAAATTTTGTGCGTAGCGCTCGCAATTTCTTCAAATATTACCTCAGCACTTGGTGGAGATGGGTATAAACCCAACAATCGGGTACACACCATTGTTTGTTTACCCATATAAAATAAATAAAACAAATATAAAATAAGCCTTTATTGCTGTTACAATATTATTAATACAACTTAGATTAATCAATGACGATCGGTGTTACTTTCCACAGCTTGTCCTTCGACCAAGACCTCCTCTTAGAGCCTCCACTTTTCTCCATCTTTAGGTATTCTCATCCATTCTGGACCGGCCACACGCTTAAGTTCATCTTCCCAACGCTTTGTTTGTCGGACTAGGACTCTAAAATGGAGATGGACAGGACACATGTTAAGAGAAAAATCTAATAATTGGACAAAAAGAGTAACTGAATGGTACCCTCGGCACGGAAAGAGAAACAAAGGCCGACAAACAAAGCGTTTACCCATATAGTGATAGAGATAAGTTTAAACCGAGTAATCGGGGTGGAACTCGGGTGAATGGCAAATTTTAGTTGTCGCCTTTTATAACCAAACAAAAGTTTACAGGATGGCTGGCACTCCAAAACGAAAATTATGAGTCACGAGTCATAAAACAATCTACAGTTTATTTTCAGTCACAGGAAAACATGCTCAAAAAACATAAATAATCATGAAAATGAAAGATGCGATACAACACAAATCCTCATTATTTGGCTCTTCACCCTGCGTTTATAAATCTTTAGTTAGCAGATGCTGCAAACAGGACATCTCTCTCACATTCCTGTAGTCAACATGCATGATCTCACACGCCATTTGCATTTTAAAGATGCTTTTTAATCCCCGACGGAAAAACAGGGGTGTTATAAGTTTGACGTGTATTGCATCACGTGTGCTTTTGTGTCTTTCAGTGGCATCGTAACTTCTAAACGGATGAATCAATTTTGATGTAGTTTGTTTTGTTTGAAAGATTTGATCGAAAGTGTTCTTAGCTATGTTTGATGTAAATCGGTTCAGCCGTTCAAAAGTTATGAGCATTTTACTCTTTGAAGCGGAGTATTTTCGCAAGATATCACACTAATATAATAACGGCGAAAGTCTGTGAGTGTGTTTGTATGTTTGTTACTTCTTCACGCTCTAACGGCTGGACGGATCTGGATAAAATTTTGCACGGAGATAGTTTATAGTCTGGAATAGCACATAGGATACTTTAATCCCGGAAATATGTTCCTTTGGGATAATTTTCGACATTCATGCGGGCGAAGCCGCTGGCGGAAGCTAGACGTGTGATAAATTACATGTTTCGATGGATTGGGCATAATTTGACTAGATAATTTATATTCTCGGGGGCTTTTAAATTTATCTTTTTTCACCAGAGATGTGAAAGGCAGCTAGGCGGTGCGATGGTGTGTTAGTGGCGCTGTGAATATGTGTGATTGTTTCCACCTTAGCTGTACAAATTTCTTTCTTCTTTCTTTCTTCTACTTTATAAAAACGTTGTCCCACACTAGGAATTTCTTCCTGAATCGTGGGTGCGTTTACAAACATATAAAGTCACATACAGAAACACCCAGAGCCAGAACAACTATCTTTAGGTCATACAAATTTTTGTTCCGTGCGGGAATCGAACCCGCGACACGCAGGGCAGCAGTCAATTGCTCAACCACTGCGCCTACCGTGCGCCCTTAATAAAATACAAATGGTTTATTTTCTTTTACTTAAGTGTACATCTAGTATTTGAATTGCGCTTTTAAGCAAGAATTGTCTGTATTACAAAACTTCGCTCTTCCGAAGCATAATTGTTAAATCAATTACCGACTAACAAAAGACCGAAAAAAAAATAAAGCTGTGCACACCGCTTGTGTAGCTGAATGGTGCGAGGTTGCATAGCGGACTCTTTTCAGCTGTGCGCGCATTCATCCTTCACTCACTTATCCTTCCAATATGATCTTGTGTTACTAACATAGCATTAAGCTAGTCACTAACATTGTTTTTTTGCTGTATTTTGTACATAATAATTGATAACGGACTGTTTCCGTTACTGGATTTTTTTTTAAATTGTAATTCGTGTTTCTTATTGTAAGTGAATGTATATTCTGTTTTTAACCCCTGACGGAAAGAGAGGGGTGTTATAAGTTTGACGTGTGTTGCTGCGTGTCTGTTTGTGGCATCATAGCACCTAAACGGATGAACCGATTTTGATTTAGTTTTTTTTGTTTGAAAGGAGTCTTTGTCGATAGTGTTCTTAGCTATGTTTGAATAAAATAGGTTCAGCCGTTGAAAAGTTATTCGCATTTTACTCTTTGAATCTGCATTTTTCGCAAGATATCGCGTCATTATTACGTGTTTCGATAGATTGTCGATTTTTCCTACTCCTCCATTTTTCTTTTCTGATTAATTTCGTTGCGGGATCCAAGACAGTTAAATTCATTCTCAGGGACGTCGTCGAGCTTCATTGCCTCGGCGCTTTTCTGGTGGTTGCCACTGTTGATTCTGGCTTTCAGGAGTTGCAGTGGTTTGAGAATAGTGCGGTGGGTTTGTCCCAAAAAAAAAAAGATTGTCGGTTGAAGCATGTCTGCTACTATATATTATATGTAGTTTAAAAAGCATGACATAAAATTTAAAATCAGGGTGTTTTTAAATTAGTTATTTTATCTGGTGAGAAAAAAATGTCTTAAACCATAACGATACCGGAAATTTCAATTGTCGTAAAGGACATTTTGCCGAAAATGAGTTATATACATATTTGGAATCAGCGTTGCGAGCTCTATCGATTGGTAGATTTAAAAAAATTATATCTTTAAAAAAAAGCCCCTTACGACCTGGCTTTCCAACAGCTCTAGCGCGATTTTTTTTACTATTTGGGATTTATCGTAAAACTAATTTTCATGAGGGAGCGTAAAGTCATGTTTTAATTATTTGTGAGGTCGTAATCCTCATTTTTGCATTGAACTTTGTATACGACATTATAAACATTAACGATTATTGCCAATCAAAAGGTCGTAAACCTGTTATTTGGTAATCGAAACCCTTACGACCAAATCTATGCTTTGCTTTAACTTACGTAATTAGGGCGTAAAGGACGCTTACTTTTTTATTGTCCTTTACGACCCTAAATTTAACAAAAACACAATTATTATAGTTTTTGTCTCGTTCTTAATGCCGACGGCGCAAAGAAGTGTGCGACGGGTTACGACAAGTTGCGCGGAGGCACGATGCTAGGGCAACGGGGGTGTAAGTAACGGGTGCGGGAGGACCGCGACTCATACGATCCATTTCGCTACGCCATTTTGTACGGATGCGATATCGTTAGTGAACGGACGTGTTTGTTTTTTGTAAAACATTGGAAAACAATGACGGAAAAACAACCAAAGAAGCTATGGAATTCTTTAGAATCCAGAAAAAGGAAAGTAGACTCAATATCGCGGTACCAAAGCAAAATGTTACGGTAAGTGATTTAATAATAATTAAATGTTAGTAGGTAGATAATGTAATTTAACTAAAGTGAACGTAGGTAGGTTCGATATTGTTCGATGATTTAAGATGTTTTCGGCCGTATTATTATTCTTATTAAGTTATATATTGAGAATAACATTTCAAAAATCCTAGGATGTTTACGAGATCTGAGATTATGATACCTAATGATTTATAATTATTTAAAAAACATGTCTGTGGGCTGGAATAAAATTAAATCTGGAATTATGATCTTATTCTCTGAATTTTTTCACGTTGCCTAGCTGCTTTAATTCAATAATAAATTATTGTATCAAGCCGTAGCTTAAGAAACTTTTTATCTAGATTTTGTTAGGCATGGGAAATTATTATGACGATTAAAAGGTGATTAAGTTATGTATCTAACGCTAACGTTTGATTCTGTCTTTCAACTTTTTAATTTCATGTCACGGTAAAAACAATAGACAAAAGTTTATGAGTAAGCTTCTAGTCGTTTATAAGTAAGGGGGTTAAAGTATTGGTTGTAAAGGACATCATAACAAGATTTTGTGGTTAAAGTATTGGTCGTAAAGGACATCTTAACAAGATTTTGTTTGCTATGATATCCTTTACGACGTCCGTTTGGTAGGTACACATAATAAACTACTAGCGGTTAGCGCGCGAATCGCGTTTTCGGACCTCGTAACTTGCGATCCTCATATCTTCGGAACCCTGAAACCGATTTGGCTCATCTTCGAAGTTACAAACTTATTACATCCAAATCGGTTAAAGGGTTCGCGAGTTATCGTCGGACTTAAATACATACAAACATCAAGCGCCGATTTGTCCCAATAGACTTATACATAAAACTTCGCTTTACTACCTATTGATTTGATATGATTTATTTTTATTTGATATGATCTATTGGTATACTATTTTAGAGTCGACGCTGAACATTATTGTGATGCTGACCAAAGCAGTTCAGGTATTGAAAATGAACGTTCAATTCCTGAAGAAACAATGGTTGAAGACAAATATTTTGAAATCTATAATAATTATGTCACGTAAGTTAAATGAATTATAATTAATATCACACTAATATAAAAGCGACTCCCGCGTGGTGGAATACGTAACAGCTCATTCCCTCTCACAGAGAGGCCTGTGTCTCAGCAGTTGGGAACATTGAAAGTCTGGTGATGATGATGAAAGCGAAAGTGTGTATATGTGTGTAAGTGTTATTCGTACTAATTAAACTTGGTATGTAGACATCTGACTGGACGTCTGGTTTAACACAAGCTGCTTTTTACCCAGATACTTATGCGATTTCTGCAGGCTTACTGAGTTTGTTTTTTCAGGAAAACACAGCGTCCCAGTGGGAACTCTCTTGAATCTTCTGCTAATAGTAGTGAAATAATAGATGATACAGATGAAGAAAGTTATTGTGAAAAAGCGAACACATTTTCTAATATAATTCGACATCAAAGCAAAGTAAATATTAAACAAAATGAAAAACTTTCCAAAAAGCAGCTGACAAGATTATTAAGATCCGCTAAGTTTGGTGAAAATTCTGTAATTCCCACTAATAATAGTGTAATATTATTACCACCACCGCTTGCAATATGTCAAAACCGAAAATCACAACAATTTAACACTCAGGCTACTCATATAGTCGAGGTATTTACCGCTGACGGTATCCAGGACATGCTTCCGGGTGATGTTGTACTTGCGCCTGAAGCTGCAATAAAGAAGATCACTCAGACTACTCCCATTGACGAGGAACTTACTGCTGACGTTATCCAGGACATGCCTCCGAGTGATGTTGTATTTGCGCCTGAACCTAAAATAAAGAAGATCACTCAGACTACTCCCATTGACGAGGAACTTACCGCTGATGTTATCCAGGACATGCCTCCGGGTGATGTTGTATTGGCGCCTGAACCTGAAATAAAGAAGATCACTCAGACTACTCCTATTGACGAGGAACTTACCGCTGACGTTATCCAGGAAATGCCTCCGGGTGATGTTGTTTTTGCGCCTGAACCTGAAATAAAGAAGATCACTCACACTACTCCTTCTGACGTTATAAATGAGCTACTGGCACATCATTTCCGTGACATTACTTGTACTGAAATAGTAACAGACAACGATGACCAATCTACATCATTTCAACAACCTCAGGTGTACACTTCTTTGAAAACAGTGGTCTTTGAGCACGAATCTGAGGATATAGAAGAGAATAAGGGTTCTCCTTCGCTTATCAATATGTTTGATACATCTTTTTTTGATCCAATTACTGACACCAATGATCATGATATGAATTCTGAACACCCTAAACTTAGTAAGAAAATACCTAATAAGATATTAAAATCCTACGTTGATTATCTTTCCGATAATGAAGACTTTTCAGCAGGTAGTTCCGATCTTTGGAGCATGAATGAGTCCGAGAGTTCAATTAATAGTGAGAATAAAAAGAAAAAGTGTACGAAAAAGAAACAAAAAACAATTAATAAGACTGAAAAGACAATTAAAGAAAACTTAATAAAAATCAAAACCAAAAAGGAAAACAAAAGTAAGCTTAGGAAACAACAAAAAAATTCTGGTCAGTCATATGAAACAAGATCAGGAAATATAATAGAAGAGAAGTCAATGAAAAGAAACCCATGCTTACCTGATGTATGTGCTAGAAAATGTTACGAAGTATCAGAGGATAGAAGAATGAACCTATTTAATTATTTCTGGACTCTAGATGTTCAGCGTAGAAAAGACTGGATAGTAAGATGTGCACAACCGATTCCAATCAAAAGAAAAAAAACTAAATGTGTAGAAAGCAGAAGAGGCCAATCATTTGATTACGTTATAAACGAAGGTGAAGGATCTAGACCAGTTTGTCAAAAGTTTTTGATTAACACGTTAGATATTACCCAAAAGTTTATTTTATATACAGTAAAAAATGCACACGAAAATATGGCAAGCGTAGAAAAGAGAACATGTCATGCAGGGAAATATAGTGATGAAGATAAAGCATTGGCAAAAGCTTTTATCGAAAGCCTTCCAGCCGTTCCTTCGCATTATTGTCGTAAAAAGAGTTCATGTCTATATTTACCTCAGGAATTTAAAAGTGCTACAAATTTATTTAGGATTTATCTCAAACACTGCCAAAATAATTCTAAATTACACCTAAGTGAAAAAGTTTTTACCAAAATATTTAATGATGATTACAATATTCGATTCCATACTCCCAAAAAAGACAAATGTGTCACGTGTGTAAAAGCTGAAAATACTGAATTATTATCAGAAAAAGAAATCAAGGACATGGCTGTTCATCTCGAAGAAAAAAAGGCTAGCTACCAAAGATTTAAAATCCATCAGAAATTAACTTCCAACGATACGCTCACCATTAGCTTCGACCTGCAAAAAGTGCTGAATACTCCTCATGGAGAGAGTATGTTGTTATATTACTCTAGAAAATACGCCGTTTATAACTGTACATTCTATGAAAGCCAAACCAACAAAGGACACTGTTATATATGGGGAGAAAGCGATGGAAAAAGGGGTGGCAATGAAATTGCTACTTGTATTTATAAATTCCTACTAGAAATTGATAAACGTCCTGTAAAAAATGTTTTACTTTATTGCGACTCTTGCCCTGGACAGAACAAAAATAAGATAGTTCTCACAGCCCTACACTACTTTTTACAGAATTCAAAAAACGTTGAAGTGGTCCAAATAAATTACTTATTACCTGGGCATACTTATATGCCCGTCGATTCAATGCATGCAGTCATTGAACGCGAGGTTAGACGAATTATTGTTTGGAGTCCGAGTCAATGGCCGACGTACATGGAATCTGCAAGAAAACGTCCTGAACCATATATAATTAATGTTTTGGAGTACTCCGATTTTCTCAACTGGGACAGCTTGGTGTCTGAAAAATTTACCAATATTTCTCAAAGGCAAGTACAGCTGAAAGCAATGCGCATTGTCACTTTCAAGAAAAAAAACGCTAAAAGTATGGAAGTTAAATATTCAATGAAAAAAAACGAAGACGCTCAAGTAGTAACATTACATGATGAATATAAAGGAAGAGGATCCAAAGGAAAAGGCAAAGGAAAAAAAACAAAACCAAGATCTAACAGGTGCCAACAAAGTAGAAGATGATACTTCTAGTACTGGTTTACCAAGGCTTTATGACAAACCTAATCCTATACCTGTCGCCAAGTATAACGATTTAAAGCGTTTATGTACTAACGGAACTATACCAAAGCGATTTCATAAAGAGTATATAGATCTACCGTCTTTAGGAACTGTTAAAGACAGTCTTCCTGAAACTGACGAGGAAGACGATATCAACACAATTGATCTCTAAGATTTTATTGTTTGTTGCCTACTTTTTTAATAACTTAACCAATGGTTAAATATGCTAACCAATGATTTCAAATTTCGGTAAAACGCGTTTATTCCTCAATTGTTAGTCTTACAAATGATCAAATAATTAACTCTCCAACTTATTTGAACATTTGTGAGGCTAACAAATGAAGAAAAATTGTGCCGAAACCATTGGTTGAGTTAACTACGGATAAAAAAACTGGGCCTAAGTTTTATTACTAATAATTTTAAAAGACTGAAGTTACTTGTCATTTAATTAATACTTTAGAATGTCAATTATTTGAGTTTTAACCTCTGGTGGGCAAAATTTGTTATTATTTTGGTTATTTTAACTTTATTATTATGTTTAAGACTATTCTGATGTTTGAGTTTCATTAATAATTGTTAAAAAACTAGTTATTAGATTAGTTTATTAGCCTGTAAAACGTAAAACCTTGATCTCTCTTCACTTTACTGTTTACGTTTAATTACTAATAATTTTAAAAGACTGAAGTTAATTTACATTTAATTATTTTTTTAGCAGTTTGGTGTTTTATTTTTATAATAATTTGCTTTATTTGAGACTTTTCAGTTTTATTAATGAACGAGTTCTACGAAATAAGCTTTTTATTTGGAAATTAAATTTTTAGTTCCTATTAGAATAACATTTTTGTTACTTTTCTTTACTAAATATTTTGAATAATAAATAAAAAATAGTAAGAAACCTTTTATTTAACTTAGTTTTACTACCTATTGTAGGTATTTCTATTTAGAACTTTAGGTGTTTTGTTCCTTTTACCCCCTTAGTCTCTGATTTAATTGACTTGTATTACCCATTAATGATCAAGATTAATCCTTTACGACACATCTGACTTTATCATAATCAATTTTTCGTGGCTGTAAAGTACTTCAGTTATTTTTTTTTGGGCTGTAAAGGACTCTCATTTTCGTCAATAATTAAGTTTGGTTTATTTAGTTAACTTATATGCATAGAACACGAAAAAATAGTTAGGGTTTCTTTTGACACCATGAATATAGTACTTTGTTTGAAAAAGATATTAGACAAAAACAATTTTTTTTTTGTTTTTTGGCTCTACTGAAAACTCGTGTTTTGTCCTTTACGACAATTGAAATTTCCGGTATCGATAAATACTAGAGCTGCGCCAAGCCAAGCTAGGAAAATTATGAGTACCATTGGTGGCTTTGTTACCTAGCACATTTCTGGTGAAAAAGCATCGTAAAAATAATATCTCAATAATGCGTAGGTACTAAATAATAAAATGCTTGTCTATTTGAGCCGGACAACGCATTGCTGAAGAACTTGGCAAGGTTGCAAGGACACAAATTATGTAATAATGTGGCAAACATACTGTTTTTCCAATTGTAAAGGTAAAAATTACATATTTGTTTTTTTTTTCTCAAGGTTATTTTTGACATCGAACTGCCGGATCGTTTACGTGCGGCGCAAAGTTGTGTAATGTTAATACCTACATAGTGACAAGACTAATCAGTCGACGTATGACATATACCAACTGCCGAAGGAGGGTAATGTGTTTATCAGTCTATGTATGTATGTAATTACGTATTTTTGTTCCTATGTGGCGTTCTAGAGACCAAACGTGATGGCCGATTTTGATGATTCTTACGTCAATCGATTCGACTTAACCCTGCAAATGTCACTGGCTACTTACTTTGGATACATCTGGTTTTGGTCGGCCAGCTTGCATATATGTATCCTCCGACTGCACAGCATGATTTTCTTCTTGTTTATGATTTTTTGCAATATGGAAATAGTTAATGGTTGAAAGCGTTAATAATATTTTTATTGCTATGTGAGAAGAATGAAAAAGAAGAGAAGTCAAACTGTAAGGGAAAATTGTTGTTTACAAGGTGTACAAACGATATCTTGCGGAAACAGCCCGATTCAAACAGTAAAACGACCATAACTTTTGAACGGCTTAACCGATTTTCATCATACGTAGCTAACATTACTCTCGCTTAAGCCATCTTTCAAATAAAAATTATATCAAAATCGGTTCACTCGTTAAGGAGATATGATGCCACAGACAGATACACAAATACACTATTACACAAACACATAGGTACACACATCAAACTTGTAACTTGTATTTTTCCGTGGAGGTAAAATAGGCACCTATTAAACTAAACATGTTTGTTCCACATAAACATAAAACTTGACACCAATGCACAATGAGGATTTGTCCACAAAATGAGGAACGGACGTTAGAAAAGTCATTGACACTTTGTTGACCTAAAGATACGAAAATAGCAAAATACTTAAAGAAAATAGGCACCTATTAAACAAAACATCTTGGTTCCGCATGATCATAAAACTTGACACTAACGCTCAATGAGAGTTCATCCACACAATGAGGTTTATAATCTTCAGCACAAAAAAAATACATTTGAAAATGGAAAAGACCTAAAATTCTGACCGCAAAAAAACAGGCTCTCATTCAACCTGTTCAAAACTCATTCACTCTCGCTGTTGGCGCCCTCTAGCACTACTAAAACAAACAAGACTCGGCCGTACCTCTCTATTATTTTTAGCTGGAGAAAATTCCTTGAAAACTTATTTTGATTCGCGTAACTATTTTTATTCTAAACCGCACTAACAATTTACAGACATTTGGATAACACAGAGTATCTGGCTTACGTAAAACGTGAAAGATTTATTTTGGCGAATATTTAATTGTTAGTGAATTCTTAAGTTTAGTGGCACTTAACGTCTGTTTTATTTAAACTTTGGACAAAACTACGGTTTAGTGATTGTTTGTTAATGTGTGAATTCGTTGTTTTTTATTGCCGTGTTAATCCTGGGAACCGCTGAATTGTGCTGGCGTAGACGGAGAAGCAATAAAGTTTCGGACAGTTTGGTGACACGTAGGTAGATCATGATTATTAGATACTTCTGAACATACGACCCTTAAAATTTATATCAACGGGGATTTACGCAGAATCGTAAAACACGTAGACATAGAGATTAGGCCCTGTTAGTTAATTTTTTATTATGTTTCGTTTAAAATTAGCCAAGAATGCTGGCAATGAATGGGTAGATTCATGATATGTTTAGTTACGGCGCAAAAGGTAGATGTTTATTTGAGCTGTAAAAATAATCATCCAGACTCAAGAGTGTTATTCGCAGGTGTTTCGTTTTCTATTCGTATTTAAACTCATTCAAAAGTCTTTTTGAAGGAAACTTCCCCACTTTTCTCGACTCGGTCGCCATGAGCGCCATGGTTGCGTTAAGTACCTGGGCGACCGAGCTCTGCTTGGGTGAAAATAGTGGCCTAGGCCTAAAAATGAAACCTAGCAAGATCGATTTATTGCCCCGAAACCCCCTGCATAGTAAATTTTATGAAAATCGTTGGAGCCGTTTCCGAGTTTCAGATTATATATACAAGAATTGCTCGTTTAAAAGGTATTAGATAGATAGATATATAGATAAATATCAATTTAAAACTGTAAATTTTATTGAGTAGAGGTTTAGTCGAGTGCTGGAAATTATTAAGAGTATTGAGGTTAGCAAATAATTTCGTCTCCAATTTGCTAAATATAAAATTAAGAATAAACAAGAATTTGCCAGCTCATAAAAATAACGTTCTAAAGACTGACAATGACTCAAGAAAATTCAAATTTAGAACGACTCAGATGAGTTGTCCCTCCTAAAAGAAAGGAACTCGCCCGGACATTGACTCACACACAAACTTATTAATAAAATACATTTATTACTTTGTACATCAACAAAAAGTTTAATAAGTCCCGTTCGGTAAACAATGACGTAAAAATATCGAATCGTGGGCTATCGTGTCCACTATACGACGGGACGTGACGTCAGATAAACGTCACGTCGTAAATAGTGGACCTCCCACTTCGTCACATGACGAGCGATGTAAAGAGGGTTACACATTCGTCTTCCACTGGCTGTAGGCGCGGCTTTGGCTACGATTCAATTTATAGTGAATAAGATGTCAAACAAATTTAGTCGGTTTGTTTATGTGTGTTAAGATTGTGAAGGTCTTTTTTGTTAGTGTTATTTCTGGTGATTTTCCTGAACCTAACGTGTTAAAATCGTTTGTAGAAAATTATGCTGTGACGGATCTTCGTGTTTAACGTTTACAATATACAGAACAACACTACCGAAACACATTTATCACGCGTTTTATATGAGTAATGAGAACTCTGTCGTTTTTAAAGCTTTGCAAAATAAAATTATCGGCCGTTGAAAAATTTGAAACATTGGGCAATACTCGTATGTTTGAATTTAAACGATTTCGCCAGAATGCAAACAAAGCCACACGTTTTCAAACAAAATTACTACGAACGTATCTATGTAAATACACATTCATGGAATAGTAGAAACTTTGAAAACACACAAACTGAAACACATAAATAATTTGAAGACCTTCAACCAAGAAATATTCACGTAAATAATCTCCATACAGGTGTTCCCTTCGTGTCATCGCTTCCAGCATTGTTTATCTGTAATTTCTGACTACCCACGCTGCAAATAATATTCAAATAATAAATAATGTTTCTCCATTGATACGAGTGTGTAGTCGCACTAACCTTGTCACGTGGCACGCACACAAATTGGCGGGAATATTCGCGCATGTGCTCCTCTAACCAAACATAATTCTATTTTTGAAACAACGTTTTGCTGCGAAAACAGGTGCTCGCTTGTGCTTGTTTTTGTATTTTATTATTTAAACTTCATGTACAATAGTGGTACACGTGGGCATGTCCATTGTCATACTTCTAGATATGAGAAGAAGCCCTTTATTTTTCACGGACCGTCAAATTTTTATGCTTTCGTTGATGAGACAAAACATGGAGTATTTTTTTTTAAATAAACTGTAGGGTCACGTTTGACCACTGCATGTTAAGCGATGATGTGGTAAGTGGAAGGCTAAGTTGAAGCACGCTTGCCTAGAAGAAGCCTATTCACTCAAAATTTATAAATATTATATGAAATGAATTGGGTATATTTCACTATAGCCTGATGAAGTTCACAGGAGTAGCACTGAAATGCATTGAAAATGTTAATACCCAAGTGATTTTAATTGGATTTATAAATTGGTTTTTAGTTGGACATTAATGGGATTTGAATGGTACCTGAATTTTATTTGAATGGTATTTGAATAGTATTTGACATGAATTGTATTTTAATTGTGTTTGAATTGCATATGAATTGAATTGTATTTTAATTGTATTTCAACTTTTGTTTAATTATTGTATGGTAATTGGATTTTAATTGTGTTTATTACTGTATTTTAATTGATTTTTTAATTGTATTCTGTTAGTCCTATCTTTGTAGTAACATTGCATTGGCGTTATAGCTGTTAAGGTGTTATTTACATAATTTCTAATAAATAAATAAATAAGAGACGAAGGAGTAGCTCTTTCGACTGTTATCTCAGTACTGTAACGGTTTACCAACAATCGATTGGTTCATGAACCGTTGGTCGACATTATCTTTAAACCAGTAACGTTTCATCCAAAAGACTTTTCACCCACGATCGTTTCGCCAACATAACTCTACGTCAGTGAATGCTTAATCAACAGAATGTTTTGAACAATAACATTTCGCCCAAACTGTATTGAGTTATAGTTTAATGTTGACATTGGTTTTAATATAGAATAGGTAAGTACGATTACTATTTAAGCAACAAAGTCGACGGAGCCCCGCTGTGGGGCTCCTAATTCTCTCTGCAGGGTCTAAAGTAACCTAACATGAGAGGAGTAGTTATCTCCTTCGAACATAACCTATCCGTGTCGGGGTGCCTAAGCTCCCGAGCTCTTGGACTAATTGACCATAATTATCAAATTGCCCAACAGTTACGTAGCAATATTCATAATGACATTTTGTTTTATTTTTTTTTCTTTCTCCCCCATTTTTCTTTTCTGATTAATTTCGTTGCGGGATCCAAGACAGTTAAATTCATTCGCCGGGACTTCGTCGAGCTTCATTGCCTCGGCGCTTTTCTGGTGGTTGCCACTGTTGATTCTGGCTTTCAGGAGTTGCAGTGGTTTGGGAATAGCACGGCGGGCTTGCCGCAAAAAAAAAAAAAATACAACAATTCATGAAACTATAACTTTATTTACTTTCACCTGACCCGGTGTCTGTTGACCAATTATTCGTTCGTGAACAGTAATTGGTCAAACATTTTGTTGGTTAAGCATTCACTGACGTAGAGTCATGTTGGAGAGACGTTCGTGGGTGAAAAGTCCTTTGGATGAAAAGTTAATGGTTTAAAGATAATATTGACCAACGGTTCTTGGACCGATCGACTGTTGGTAAAGCGTTTCAGTTCCTGTTATCTCTAAGTGATTTTTGCTTTATTAGAATAAAACTTCATTTGTGATAAATTGACAATGTTCTTATTTCAATGTGTCAAATTTGCTGCTACTTATTCAACTCAACGCAACCCTTAATAGGAATGTTGACGCAAAATAATTTTTTAGTCTGACAGGTAGATTAATACAAAATATTGGACACGTGTTTTTTAGGGTTCCGTACCCAAAGGGTAAAAACGGGACCCTATTACTAAGACTTCGCGATCCGTCTGTCTGTCTGTCTGTCTGTCTCCAGGCTGTATCTCATGAACCGTGATAGCTAGAAAGTTGAAATTTTCACAGATGATGTATTTCTGTTGCCGCTATAACAACAAATACTAAAAACAGTATAAAATAAATATTAAAGGGGGGCTCCCATACAACAAACGTGATATTTTTGCCATTTTTTGCTCGATATTAATAACGGCAACAGGTAGACGCTTGAAATATTCACAGAATGTTTAGTTGTATATTTACTTCAAAAAATAATAATTAATAAATTAAAATAAAATAAATTAAGGGGGGCTCCCATACAACAAACTGATTTTTATGCAGTGTTTTGCGATAATGGTACGGAACCCTTCGTGTGCGAGTCCGAATCGCACTTGGCCGGTTTTTTTTTCATTAGCCAAGCAAACAAAAAATTACGAAGATACAGTGCGTTGAAATATCGCGTGACATCACGGTGTGCTGCACTTTATACTGACAAAGTGACGCTCCACAAGCCCCCACTCCTGAACTTTGATGCGCTTTATCTTTGTCAATTTTTATTTATTTATTAAGGCAAAAAATACGGGTCCAATATTATTTGATAATCTCACTGACGGACTAAATATAATTATCATTTTCTACCAAGGCAACATCCCTATTCCATCTATCGCTAGTGACAGACACAACACGACTAACGACACGACAAAAGAGATAAAAATATCGTGTCGTATATAACAATGGAAACCGTAACTCCACCCATCCCATTGATCTCTGACGTTCGTATTTTATTTTCGAATTTTCGCAAACACGCTGTATAAACTTGAATGAAAACAACGTTTACATCATTACTGACTAATAGTTACGCTAAGCAGTACACAACAGCTTATAAATGGTAGTCTGAGTAACCATTTAAAGCTATTTAAAGCTATAGTTATTTGTTTATTTTTTTCTTTGCCACACCCCGACTGCTTACTGCAGAGAAATAACTCCAGAGGGTGACCATAAGGTCTTAGACTAAGATTATTTTGAGTATGCGTAAGGGTAATAATGTACAAAAGTCGTATACATATGTCCTGTTTTACTGGTTTTTAATACTTTCCCATTACAATGACTGAAGTCAGAAATAGACACCTCGGAATGGAAAAAGAAAACATTACCCAAACCTGAAAACCTGGGAGTCTTCAAGTCAAGAGTGAATAGGTTTCTTCTAGGCAAGCGTGCTTCATCGTCGACCACATCATCGCTTACCATCAGGTGAGATAGTGGTCAAGCGCAAGCCTATCAACAATAAAAAAAAAAATAAAAATAAAAATTAAACCGCTCTTGATTTTGAGATACATAATCAGAAACATTTCTGCGAAGAACATTGTCCCAATTTATTTAAATCAGACCATCACACTAAGTTTTTACGCGATTTCTAAGAAATTTCTTTATATTGCTTCTTAATGCAGAAGAGGAGGAAAATTATAGAGATCAACTGTGTAGTGAGTCAACTAATATTGTCATAGAAACATTGTTGGAATGCCAGAACATCTCACCACCCAAAGTGTGAAATTCAGGGAATTAAACAACAAAAGTGTCGTAAAAAAACTGTAAACTAGTATTTATTTCTTAAATTCGAGATAACTTTGTACTTTTCTTATTTTCAGAGTCAAGAAAAAAGTATTCATTAGTTACCATTTTAAACGTTTACACCGCCATCTATGCCTCACATTTGAAACGACTGAAATGGAGCGAAAGCTCGGGAATGATCACAAAGAAAATTAACACGCGATGTTTGTTTTAGTTTTTGGAAATGTCACTAGCTGGCGCTACATGCTAGATGTAACTTTAAACATTTTAATAATTTAAATAGCTTGTTTATTAATTGCGCAGTCCTGAAATGATAGTATGTACTTATTTATTCCATGTATCATCTCGTATGTATAATGGGTATATATTTCAACTGAAAATGTAGGTTATATTGGAAGACTATTAATTGAATATGTACCCGTTCCAAAAGATTCTCAACAAAAAATGATTGTCTACTTTTGTCATCAAACATACTGCAAAAATATTAAAAAAATACGTTACTGGTAAATCCTCATTAGTAAAATTTAAAACCGTTGTTCAAATCAACATAGAAACATAAGTCAAAACAAACACAAAAACTGAACTAAATGATTTATTCCCAGTTTACATTCAACTTTGTAACCAGTTTAAATCGACGCAAATCACTTGAAAACTGCTAATTTTATGTTTAATCTCTCATTGGAGCTCAATACAGGTCGCTCGACTAGATTTAACTGAATTATGAATGGTAGTGTTATTCTGAAATCGTTGCTCATTGTAAAAACAAAAAGACTGCTGACACTGTCTTTAGTATATTTTCGTATTAATTAATAACCGACACGAGACGTTTAAAAGCACAAATAACGTAATAGCACCTAAGTACCATAATTTGCGAGAAATTGTCCATTATTTTGGCTTTATATTTATAAAGCCAAAATAATGGACAATACAACGACTTCTAAAAAAGGAGGTTATCAATTTGACAAGTATGTATGTAATATTGTTGCAATTGCACAATATTCACATATGTTATTCTATATGGGCTTCTGAACACGTATGTCAAATTTTGATAAGTGTATGTATGTATGTTTGTATGTAGGTATGTATGAATGTTTGTTCACGCATATCTCCGAAACTAGTATCTCTCAACTTAGGGCACAATATAAGTTTCATTCAGCAGTTTTCAAGATATGGAACATACAACCGAACTCACGAATGTGTAAATTGAGTTATTATGGGTATTTTGTCAATCCTTTAGGTAGGTACCTTACTATAGAACTTGCTCACTTTTTAGTGATAGAGTGACAAAACTAAACAGAGATAAATAAAAAAAACACAAACAAATTACCGAATTCCAAAGCAAAACACTAAAAAAAACGTTTTCACAAAAAAATTACCGACTTCCAAAGCAAAACAGTATAAAGAGCAAAAATAACTTTCGTTTTGGAAGTCGGTGGCTTTGGTACCTAATTTTTTGTCGTTTTGCGACACTGTCTTCCAAAACGAAAGTTATTTTAGCTCTTATTACTGTTATGCTTTGGAAGTCTGTTAATTTTTAGTAAAAAAGTATTATTCATTCACAGACAAAAAAGTAGATACCCATGTAAATTAAATTTTCTAGAGGCTCGGCAATGTGACATCATAAGTGTTATAAAGAAAATGAAGTCATAAGTAAATAAAACATGTAAATACTGCTACAAAATTCTGTCAGAACACACTCAAAAACGCATGAGTTTAGCTCATACATCTCGTTACTCCCCAGGTCGACGATTATCCTTAACAATTCATAATACCCCCGCTTCAGAGGGCACCAGCTAAAAAAATCTGCATAATCGGGAATCCCTGGAGAATTCATTATGTTGTCTGCATAAATAAATATACATTTGTATAAAAAACCACACCTAACAATGGACAATTTATTATTTAGATTCCGCCTTTTGCACGCTGAGAATTTTTCATGTAAATTTTTTCTGGGCACCATTTTGTGGCTCCTGTGATTACGGCTCAGAACGTGATAATAAATAATTGCTGGGAAGTTAAACGAGCTTGGGGACGGATTTTCTTTTTAATTTTTTGGACCTTTGTCGTATTATGTGTTCTTTAATTCTTTGTTAAACTAAGTTCAAAGGAAGAACTGGGATATTCATCATCTTAACCGCTTTATATGTCGCTAACTGGCTTTCCCCGTGGCCTATTTTACAAGTAGGTAGCCTGTATTTTTTCGGGAAGAAAAGTAGTCTGTCAAACTTAGCGATACTGCCGATTTTTGTCAGTGATATAATATTCGAAGTTCGAATCAGTACTTCTAAAGATTAACTCTTTACATGTAACGAAGATGTTCGATTTTAGGCCATCACTATGTACACTACATAGATAAATAGGAAACTATAATATATAGCGATTTTTACATATTAGTGTACATAGAGAGAGAGGATTAATTTGTATGTTAGAAATTATTGAATAAAGTTTGTTGTTTGGCCAAGTCGCTTTATTTGAGTTCGAATATTAAAAACAGTAGTAATCTTATTAAAAAAACTTGGAATATTATTAAAAGTGAAACGGGAAGATCTGGTAACCGAAATATTGAATATAGCCTGTCTATTAATGACAACATCATAAAATCAGACTCACAAGTCGCAGTGGCTTTTGAAAATGTATTTTCAGATATTCCCTTTTCAACTATTAAATCCCTAAACTCATCACCTTCTGTTGCTGAGTCTATACTAAAAGAAAATGTTAATGTTTGCGATTTGGAATGTCTTATTGAACATATTACTTGTAGAGACATAATTAAAACCTTTCACACTTTAAACGTTAAAAAGACTGCAGATCTGTGGGGACCTTATTGAAGCAAATAAATGATTTTGATTTTGATTTGATTTTGACATTCTGTAGAAGTTGTTAAGTCCATTATTGATATTGTCGCACCTAGTTTAGCTATTATCTTTAATAATTGTATCGACAGTGGGGAGTTTCCTGACCTAATAAAAATAGTAAAATAATATCTTTATCAGGTAGTACTTCAGACCCTACAAATTATAGACCTATTTCAGTACTACCTACGTTTAGTAAAATATTTGATAAATTAATTTTAGAGCAATTGCAAAGATTTTTTAATAAACATAAATTATTACATAGCAAACAGTTCGGTTTTACAAGGGGTCGTTCAACTACTGATGCGTTGAGCTTTTAGGACATATTTATAATGCATGGAAAGATAAGTGAATAAAGTGATAAGTGCCTTGGGAATATTTTGTGATTTGTTCAAGGCATTTGATTGTGTTCTTCATGAAACGCTAATCAGGAAACTCCGCCACTACGAGACCCAGAACAGAAAAAAAAAAAACGGAAAAATCCGGAATTCCGGAAATCGGTATCCGGAATGGAAAAGGACCTCCCGGATCTATAGTAACAATAGGAGTCATAGACTCATAAAGGATAACCATGATATAGTGTTTTTTGCGGATGATAGTTCACTTTTGTTTAAACTTAAACGCAGCTGGTTACTGATGATGTAAATAGCGTGATCTCAAAAGTAGTTCACTGGTTCAATGTTAACAATTTACTTCAAAATGAATTAAAAACCAAATGATTAAGTTTACCCTACCTCACGTTAGGCAGGTGAAAACTGATGTGATGATAAAGGGCAAGGAAGAATTGAATCCTGAAAATAATACATTATTCTTAGGCCTAACTTTGGATGCTAAGCTTCAGTGGGGCCCACATATAGATAAATTGTCAAAGAAGCTAAGCTCCGCAGCATATGCTGTTAGAAAAATTCGTAATTTAACTGACATAGAGGGGCTGTCTGTCGTTTAGTATACTTTACCTATTTTCATAGTGTAATGTCGTATGGTATTCTGTTGTGGGGAAATGCCGCAGACATCCAGACTATCTTTGTTTTGCAGAAAAGAGCTGTTCGATCAATTTATATACTAAGCCCGAGACACTCTCTCAGAGAGAAATTTAAGGAGATTAATGTAATGACTGTGCCTTCTCAGTATATTTATGAAAATATTTTATATGCTCATAAAAATATAAAATTGTTTAAAAAATACAGTGATATCCATAACATAAATACTAGGAATAAACACAAATTTGTAGTACCTACAACAAGGTGCCAGAAAATAGGTGGCTCGTTTAGATGTCAATGTGTACGCTTTTATTAGCTTCCAAGCCACGTACAAGATCTAAGTGTTAATAAATTCAAATCATGCATTAAACGTAAGTTGTGCCAGAATGCGTTTTATACCATTAAAGATTACGTTGATGACAAAAAGGCTTGGGATTGAGCTGCTCCAACAATTTTTTTTTGGTTTTCTTGCAATGATAAGAATATCTACTTTAAAGTATTATATTATTTTATTTTAATTATTGTGAATGTGAAGACTATGTGGACCATTCATTTTTTTTGTTTTTTTTTTTAATTTATCTTAGTTTTTAATCATGGTCTGGCAGTTTGAGTAGTTTATGCGGCCTACCCGAATGTCCTTTCTTTGGTATTGTTCGTCAATTCGGTGAGCTCCTTAAATTCTGAGTTGAGCTGCACGGTTATTGACAAATGCGTGCACTGTCTGGACAAGTCCACTCAATCTGGCTGGTTCTTTCATCAAAAGACCATTTTAGATACCAACACACATGATCTAACCAAGATTTTGTCTGGACTTTAAAAGAGACTGTGACCTCTGAGTTTCTTTCGGCCTTTCTTCACAGAGTAGTCAGACAGCAAACGCCGACCTCATCTAGTTTTAAAAAATATGATCGACATGTAAAAGTTGTACAAACCAACTTACAGAAATAAATAATTTATCATAGAGCTGACCCAGTCTCCATACATTTCTGGAACGTCTCCTTTAAACAAGCAAATCATTTTACCTCTTTCTTACTGTATAATACTTATTATTACTTACTTAGATTTAATACGTAATTTTCTTGACAATGTTTCAAAAATTCTACCTACTCTTTAAAAGTGAAGCTCCTTTACGACTGTAATCACGAAAACATCCATTAAACATCGTCATAAAATAATATCATACAGTAACACTGTTAATAAAACATTATTATAAACGGTAAAAGGCGCGTTATTATTTGAATTACAAAAGCCTCTTCGTACAGTGGTCAAATTTGATGTACGAAAACTGCCCTTATAGCTAAGACATAAAGATGATCTCAAAGCAATATTGTTCCCAAGGACTAGTACAGTCAAACGCCTGTACAAGTCATAAATTTAATTAAATGCGTTACCCTGGATGGTATGGGGATCCCTGTCGCGTCTGCCATCTCTAGATTTGTCACACTATTTATTTTAATTATTGGCTACTTTGATTGTACAAAACAAATGGATTCTTTTTAGTTAATGTTTAATTCTTAGTCAACTAATCTATGAGAATTTAATGTGTTGTAGAACTTCTTTTTTCAGAAAACAAGTGAACATTACATAAAGAGCTTTTAATTAAGTAAGAAAATATTTGTCACCTGTTTAATAAAACAGTATCCTTGTAATTTTTTTATTTACGTAGATAATATGTATAAAATAATTAATTACTACTAAAAACATATGCACTTAAACCAAAAACTACTCACTAAACTAAACCTAAAAATATACTAAACTAAAATATGGCGTCGAAAAACTCCCACATACAACATGGCAGTTTCCACTGGTAATGTGCCCAAAAGACTGGCACACTACCACGGAGCACTACCAATGGACACTGCCATGTTGTATGGTAATGCTTATTCTCTGACCAAGGTAAAAGCCAGTCCTTGGGTCACGCGAAGTGAAAGATCTTGAAAAAAAAACTATTTAGATAACTAAAAAAAAACTGGCCAAGTGCGAGTCGGACTCGCGCACGAAGGGTTCCGTACCATTATCGCAAAAACCGGCAAAAAAATTACGTTTGTTGTATAGGAGCCCCACTTAAATATTTATTTTATTCTGTTTTTAGTATTTAAGTTATAGCAGCAACAGATATACATCATCTGTGAAAATTTCAACTGTCTAGCTATCGCGGTTCATAAGATACAGCCTGGTGACAGACAGACAAACAGACGGACCGCGTAGTCTCAGTAATAGGGTCCCGTTTTTGTCTTTTGTGTACAGAACCCTAAAAAAAGGTGTCCTAGAAAAATAAAACTTCTATTCTTTCTTTTAGAAATTTAGAACTTGAGGTTGTGTCGTCTTAAAAACTTATGAATGTGACACCGGCCAAGTCCGTGTCTGACTACGCACATTTAGGGTTCCGTACCAAATGTAGAATATATTATCATAGTTAATAAAATATAACGTAATAATAAACATTGTCACCAAATTTGAAGTTAATAGGTCAAAGAGAAGTTAAAAAAATCTTCGGATTAAAATTTTGTGACAGACTACGAAATCAAAATCAAAATATATTTTTTTCACATACGCCTACATGTGCGCTTATAAAACGTCGACAAAAGGTGCACGGTTCGGGTTGGTCGTTTCCTATGGAGAAGAATGGGCAAGAAACTCCACGGTTACTCTTTTAAAAAATGGTTTGGTTTTACAATATTTCCATATTACAGCATTAGTAACGGACGCATAAGTGGCAGCAATAGGGCTCCGTTTGGACCCTTCGGGTACGAAACCCTAAAAAGTACTTTTTTTTTTACTTACATAAAAAAAAAAGATTTTTAACTTATTTGCAGTTGGTAAACTAACCGCGACTTATGTCGATGTATGGGAACTACAGCTTTCCAACGGCATAGTTAATTTTGTCCCTTAATTCTATTTATCTTATCGTTAGAGCAATATTCGGTGCCCTCGTAGTTTATGAACTTTTACTGAAGTGTGTGTAATTTAATTATTTTGGTGAATGTAGCTGTTTGTACGGAACCCTCAGTGTGCTAGTCCGACTCGCACTTGGCCAGTTTTTATTCGTATTGTACAGCTATAGAGAAATCTAATATTGAGGATACAATGAAGTTCTACGACTTTTCTTTGGGTCACCCATTGCGTTATGAAGTAAAATGTTTTCGCTCTGGAATGTACTTTGTATGTTATTCGAAATAACTTCATTTGGGTACAAACTAAACCAGTGTTCTACACGAGTTTTTCTTGGTTTGACGTTATTTTTTTTTCATCCATAGGATTTCCCATCGACATAAATAACAATCTTTCTTACAAACATTCTCTATATTTTAACCTCTAAGTAAGGGGGTGATTTTTTAAAATTCCTCCCTTAGTGCCCACTTTCGTCGTATGCAAAAGGAGTTCTTGTTCAGAATCTCATGATTCTAGAGTCCCAGCGACGCTGACCGTGTCAAATATACAAATCTCCTTCTTTTCTGTTAAAATGTCACTGTCAAGAGTTTCTGGATTTCCCGGTATCTTCAGTTGTAATTGCAGGTAGAAATTACTTAAACGTTGGTTGGGTTAAGCTGGGATTACCTCGCGTATTACTGTAGGATTTTAGTGTACAAATGTAGGTCACATGGCTAACACATTGGGCGCTCAAAATATAACGAAAATAAGAACGAAAGAAATCGACATGCGAACTTGTATCTATTACCTCACAAATTGCTTTTATAATCCCCCATTATTTTAAGTCTTGCAGCATACTCCAAAATGCCATTACCATCATCAAAAATGCTATCATCGCGGCTTAGTAGGGCACTCCATTCACCGTGTTTTGCAAAAGCTTTAGAACTGATCCTTCTAAATAGCAATCTGTGAATTTTAATATCCATATTACAACCCCTCGTTCAGCCACCCAATATTAAAACTATTTCATAATAACCACAAAATGGAAACAAAATGGTATCCTTCTCTTCGTTATTTTGTCACCTATCCCAACATAGACCTGTATTAAAAACTGCTGATGTTGGCAGTACCTATGTGGCGATGGACCAACCTTCGGATCAGCATTAGGTATGGGGAGGGTTGTTTACTTGAAGCGAAGGCTCAGGTGGCCGCACACCGGCAACACTTATACTAATCTACGCTGAGACAAATAGGGCCCTACACGAGGACGACGTGACATAGAACTTGGAATGTTTAGATGTTTCAAGAGTTTTATTTTAGTTTTGTCAAAGAAAAGTTGAGAAGTTTTCAGCATTTCAGATGTTTTTGATCTCTGTGAGAACATTGGGTATTTATTAGGGTTTCGTAGCCGAAGGGACCAAATGGAGCCCTATTGTTGTCACTCACGTTTCTGTCTGTCTATCAGTCGTCTGCCACAAAATTTTGTTGCGAAGAATTTTTAACTTCCCATTAACCTATGAACTTGAATTTTTTCTAGCCAGTATGAGTAAGTTCGAAACGGTCATCGAGAATAACTCTGAAAAGAGCCCTACGTAGTTTCAATGCCAGAAAATTCCTTTCTCATTACGATTGATCCTACCTGCATAAAGTGGCTTTTCCAACCTTTGCAATCAAACTTACTTTTTTATATTTCACCTGATGATAAGAGATGATGGAGCTCGCAAAAGTAAACAACATATTCACTCTTGACGATGCTTGGTGGATTCTGATGATGCCGGTTGTAATGACTTCTAGTTTCTGACAAAGCTTTTGACTCATCATCATCATCATATCAGCCGAAAGACGTCCACTGCTGGACATAGGCCTCCGCCAAGCGTCGCCACATTGACCGATCCCATGCGTCCCGCATCCAGCGGATCCCCGCAACCTTCACAAGGTCATCGGTCTACCTGGTGGGAAGCCTTCCAACGCAACGTTTTCCGGTTCGCGGTCGCCACTCTTGAACTTTTCTGCCCCATCGGCCATCCGTTTTGCGAGCAATGTGCCCTGCCCACTGCCACTTAAGTTTGGCAATTCTTCGGGCTATGCTAAGCTTTTGACTATGTCCCTTGCAATTCCATGTTGTTGCGGGTTTTTGGGATTATCTGGTAAGGCACCCTCGGCTTCTGAGTGGTAGTTGCCTTCCAATTTTTTTTTGAAAAATCTTTCATATATAGTAACGTCAAGACGAAAAATATGTTAATTCCTGTCTATTTATTTCCCAGGTCTGCCCGTCATCCGTGGACGAACCCTTGAGTTAACGAGTTGCCGTCATCCCTGCAGGTGCGCGGCCTCTGCCCCGCCCTGTTTAATAGCCCGCTATTTTTACCACGACATGTGACACCAGTCCTGTACCTACTATAAGATTATTTAGTAGATGGTGGTATCAGTTGAGAGAGTGTATATGTTACGAGTATACTGCAATGACGCAATTGTAGGTATATATTACTTGTAGCCTAAAATACTTGCTACACACACATTTCTAGTCATGAACCATTGTTCATGTTGTCGTTGGACGTCATCTTATTTCAACTAAGTCTCGATAAGAAAAAGTTCTCGTATAACACTGCAAAGAGAATATTTTTTTTTTTTTTTTTTAATATGTATAGGCCTGTGTTTGACCACAATCTCACCGTGGTCAGTGATGATGTGGCCGATGGTGGTAAGCACACAAAGCCTAGAAGGGAACTGGCTCTCAAATGCTGCTGTCGGAACACACCGGAAGGTGCTTGGCGACAGATTTTCAACTTGAGGGTGGTTGCCAGCCAGGCGGGTACTACAAAGTACCCTACCACCGTGCAAAAATAATGTGAAAAAAATACTTCGCTAATGTCCAGAGCAAATGGTTTACTTCTAGACAAGAATGCTCCATCGTCGACCACATCATCGCTTAGAAAAAGGTGAGTTTTAGTTTAAGCAATATAAAAAACCTACCAAGTGCGAGTCGAACTCGCGCACGACGGGTTCCATACCATTATTGCAAAAATCGGCACAAAATCACGTTTGTTGAATGGGAGCCCCATTTAAATATTTATTTTATTCTGTTTTTAGTATTTGTTGTTATAGCGGCAACAGATATACATCATCTGTGAAAATTTCAACTGTCTAGCTATCACGGTTCATGAGATACAGCCTGGTGACAGAGAGACAGACAGACAGACAGACGGACCGCGGAGTCTCAGTACCCGTTTTTACCCTTTGGGTACGGAACCCTAAAAACTGAAGAAGAAAAATAGATAAAGGACGTCGCATATGAAATTACACTTCACACGCACGACCCAGGAATCGACCTCTTGACCCCATAGCACTAGCGACCTCTACACCGTTCGAAAATTCAATATTTGATAAAATAATTTAATAACGGCTCTCTTTGACCTTTTAAGAACAGTTTCTAACTACCCGACATTTCGAATATCGTTTGAAATGTTAAACAGGTTGGAAAGTGAAAACTTCGCGAGTCAATATTGAGCAAAGTTACAGAAGATCATAATTTTGTATACCTAGTAGAATGTAACTTGGGGATAATAACTCCATCATTTGATCTGTTCAAATTTCTTGAAACTTCCTTTAAATAGCGATAAGTACTTTGGAAGTGTTATTAAACATAAAGCAATTTAGAACAAGACCGAGTTGGAGACCTTTTAAACTTGGAGAATATTGTCTTACAATTAACTGCCTGGTGACCCAAGGTTAGCCAAAAACAAAACACCTCGTTTGTATTCTTCAATTTAATAAATAATCCTAAATTCTCTGACACTTCAATGATATTATTATTATTATTTTATTCACTGATATTTTGGTAGCTTATGTTAATCTATATATTTTATAATTTCTGGAAATATTTACAGCTTTTTATTGTTTTGTTTTTTTGTTGTTTAGTCTGTTTTCCTTTTAGGGTTCCGTACCCAAAAGGTAAAAACGGGACCCTATTACTAAGACTGCACGGTCCGTCTGTCTGTCTGTCACCAGGCTGTATCTCATGAACATAATTGCTGTGTCATAATTGACATTGTGTATTGTATTGCCTATTTCAAATTATTTACTGAATTTGATCTTGACATGGTAAATTTGTATTGATTTAATTGAATGTATTAATGATTTATATTAAATGGGTCTTTATTATTATAATTAAAACTGTTTGCATGCCTTAGTTAAGGTAGTTAGTATAAGGATCATTACATTAAAACTCAACATCTGTAACTTGTACCTACTTTCTGTGCAAATAAAGAACTATTCTATTCTATTCTTTCTATTCTGTGAAATCTAGACAGTTGAAATTTTCACAGATGCTGTATTTCTGTTGCCGCTATAACAACAAATACTAAAAACAGAATGAAATAAATATTTAAGTGGGCATCCCATACAACAAACGTGTATTTTTTGCCGCTTTTTGCGATAATGGTACGGAACACTACGTGCGCGAGTCCGACTCGTACTTGGCCGGTTTTTTATGTTTTTGTTGTGTGCTCTAGTGGCTTGTGTCAAATAAATGTGTTTTGTTTCATTCTTTCTTACATAGAACGTCACTTGTCGACAGCCTCAGGTGAATAATCATCACTCAAATGTCAAAACAATTACATCACTTTAAATGAAACTCGTCTTCGAAATTCAAACAACGCTTTCGAGAACATTCTCGTCCACATACATCACAGAGGACTTTTTTTATCATTCGCGACGTTTCAATCGCCCCGGTTCCCATTAGGCAAAGTTACGTCTCGCTTTCAATGAAAACTTGGTGCTGCTCAGATTTATCGCAATAACTTGTGTTCGCGCCTTACTTCTGAAGTGTTTGAGGGTATGGAAAGTGGAGATGGTACTTTTTTATGAGATTTTCTTGGCAGAAGATTATGAGTGATCTAGTGGCCGAGTTTTTTTAATAGTTCTGTTGCTTGCGTGTGCCTGCTGTGTAGTACCTGCGTCAAGCGGGTTTGTAAGCTACTGCGTATTGCTTATATCTAAACATTCTTTAATTCTCCTTCGGCGCTACAACTTTTTGCCCTTGGCTCTTTCTTCGCCGAGATGTTTTCCTTCCTATGCTCCCCAAATCTTCTTCAACACAATCCTTCCAGCGTTTCCTGGAGGCACTCTTTGGGTCTTTTCTGCGGAGTCCACGTGGACTCTGATTTTAACAACTCTAGTGTCACTCATTCTTTTCAGGTGACGTGTCCATCTAAGCCTTTGTAACTAGCAGAACCTATTATAATTATTATTATACTTACAACTCGTAAGTTTATTCATTTGGTTTGAAACAAAAATCGGGAGAACTTCACCACAAGATTTGTGATCGCAGTAAGTAAGTAAGTAAGGCCTCAACCCGTTTCTCAGGCATTTATTTAAATGAATCAATAAACAAATCCGCAGGAGAACCAAAGTTACCGACTTAGCCCGAAGAATTGCCAAACTTAAGTGGCAGTGGGCAGGGCTCATTGCTCGCAGAACGGATGGCCGATGGGGCCGAAAAGTTCTGGAATGGCGACTGCGAACCGGAAGACGATAAATTGGAAGGCCTCCCACTAGGTGGACCGATGACCTAGTTAAGGTTGCGGGAAGGCGCTGGATGCGAGACGCACGGGATCAGTCAATGTGGCGACGCCTGGGGGAGGCCTATGTCCAGCAGTGGACGTCTTTCGGCTGAAATGATGATGATGAATAAATAAATATAAGGCAAAGGGAGCCTAGTTCCCCAGCAAATGGCAATGGTCTTCAAAGTCGAGTAACACATGGACACAAATCTACCACATCCACTTTCCACATATCCTACCAAGGACACCGTGTCTATGTAAGTTGCTAATTACTTGATCAACATTCCAACTCCACAAAGACGCACGGTCCCTTTGTCGACGCGCCCGTTGTGCGGCGAGTGTAATGTGACGTAATTAGTGACTGTTAATTGTGTGTTCGTTATTAGTTGGTGCTGGTAAATAATTGTCACAATTTCATCCATTCAACCACATACACCCCGAATGTGATTGTGGGATTGCCGGGGTGTTTGCATCCACAACTGTGTACATAATTATAAAAACTCTTGTTAGTCCAAGAGCTCTTGAAACCTTTGGGTAGCGGTCATTCTGCTTTTACTCATCAGTAAAATGGTCAGAAAATATGCATTTAATCGGAAGTTGCGGCATTATTTTCTACACCAGTAGCAGAGTCGTCACTATCACCTTTCTATTACTTTATATATGTAATTATTATAGTAAATATATATTATGTATATTTATTTTAAATATTATGTCGGGTTTAGTCTTAGATAAAGTACATATAGATAAAGCCTTAAAATGAGCTTGATTGATAGAGCGAGATGGCTAATTGGCAGCTCCATGTAAATAATAAGGACAAAAGATTATTTTTTGTCCTTGTCACCATGGCCGGTTTCTGTTGTTTGTCAAACTCTAATATAATGGCAGGTTTGACAAACAAACTCGGTTTTGGTTGATTTTCTGTGATTCCGTGGTAATAAGTGTTAATTGACATAAGGAATTTGGGTTATTTATAGATAATAAGTGTCAGTGCGATGGTGGATGGTAGTGTTCTTGTTCTTGTTGTAACACCAGAACTAACTATTGTTGTCTCATGTGCGGCCACGCCAGGGCTTAATCAATAGGTACTTTATCTAGGGGTTTAGTCAATAGTACGGACGTCAAAACAAATCACAATCACGCCCCTGGCGGCAAATCAAGAACAACTACGCATTGGCGCACTTTTTCTAGCCATTTGCGGGGAGGGAACAGCAGAATATGGCAGTTGATGAGTTGACTAATGACCGCCTTAGAGCTAAGACGTCGTAGAATTACTGTCGAACCGTAATATTAGTAAGCAAGATTGTAACTGTGAGTTGTGACTATTTGAATAAACCTAGTGTATCTAATAACTTGTGTGATTTCATTTTCACGATTGTACCCACCGACCTGCCCACACACTGTGTCTTAACCTAAGGGTATACATCCTGACTTCCCAATGGTTTGCATCTCTCAGCCAACCTTTGATGCAACATATCCCTTCCTACTATATAATATATATCACACTTCACACTATCACACTTCACACTAATATTATAGAGGCGAAAGTCTGTGAGTGTGTTTATATGTTTGTTACTTCATCACGCTCAAACGGCTTGACAGATCTGGATGAAATTTGGCACAGAGATAGATTATAGTCTGGAACAGCACATAGGATACTTTTTATCCCGGGAATATGTTCCCTCGGGATAATTTTCAACTTTCACGCAGGCGAAGCCGCTGGCAGAAGCTAGTATTTTTCACACTAATATTATAAAGTAGAAAGTTTGTGTGTGGGTTTATTACTTCTTCACGCTCAAACAGCTGGACGGATCTGGATGAAATTTGGCACACAGAGAAAGGTTGTAGTCTGGAATAGCATATAGGATACTTTTTATCCTGGCAATATGTTCCCTTGGGATAATTCTCGACAATCACGCGGGTGGAGCCGCTGACAGAAGCTAGTTACATATATTTTTTAACAATTTTATCTCTTCACCATCCTTGGTTGAATGGTAGAGAATGCCTCCAACCTTTAGGTAGTATCTGAGGGTTCAGGGTATATTGTATGCCAATGATTAATCAAATCAGAAACTCAGTGTCTGTTATACACGATTATTCTAAGAATTAAGAAATGAATTGTGTACCTACGAAAAATCACCCAAAACTATTTCAGAATGGGTTTCATCTAAGAAATAGTAATTGATTATAATCCAGCACAAAAGCATATTGTTTTGAAGAACTCAAAATTGCCACCATCGCAAACGAAACTAAGCAATCAAGTTTTTGTTACTATTTTTGTTTGTTTTTTTTTTGTATAAGAAATTTGTTGTGTGCCACTGAGTTTGTGCTAAATAAATTTAATTTCTTTTTTAGGGTTCCGTACCTGAAGGGTCCAAACGGAGCCCTATTGCTGTCACTCACGTATCCGTCTGTCTGTCCGTCTGTCACACGGGTTTTACAGCCAAACCGTTCTTCAAATTTGCACTGTATAAGCATCTTGTTGACTCAAAGCCATACAAATTGTCAAAAAATATTTGATAATGTTTTCAAGGGGGGCTCCCATACAGCTAAAGGGGGAGCGTATAAAAAAAATTGTTCTGCCTCATCGGGTAGGGTAGCGTTGTTTATAGCTCGTTGAGTAGATAAATACAGTATTTTTTTGTTTTAAAATGTTGGCAAACAAAGGAATGAGAAGCCACCAAAGTCAGCTTTTTTTTACAAAATTTTCTTTGAAGACCTATGACCAATTGAGTTATGAACTTGAAATTTGGTGATAACGTTTATTATTTTTCTTTGAAATTCCCTAATTTTTTCTATTACAACCAACTTAATTTTGCGGTTTGGTACGGAACCCTAAATATGCGAAGTGCGACACGTACTTGGCCGGTTTTTCTCTTAAATAAAGAATTCAAGATATCATTCATACATCGACGTTGGTTCATACAAAACGGATTTATCAAATTATTTCAGACGTAGCAATACTTCCTGTCAATTTTCTGATCCTTTCACCACAACTATTCAAGTACCAACATCCCAACATTCTCCAATCTCTCTCACAATAGCCACATTATAGGAATACCGACCACTTAAGTGGATGGTGACCAACGCTGCCGTCTTATAGATAGAAGTGTCGCTATCTGACGAAATCATATTTTGAGTTATAAACAAAAAACTGCGAAATAATAAAAATCTATCTTTAAATCATATGCGAGAGCTTCTGGTGTCTAAAAATAAATATAATTGCATACTTTCGAACAGACACTTTATTAGTCAATCAATTAATCTTATCAAAAATAAGTTAGTTTGTTAGTTTTTAGGGTTCCGTACCCAAAGGGAAAAAAACGGGACCCTAATACTAAGATTTCACGATAAGTGGGGCTCCCATACAACAAACGTGTTTTTTGCCGTTTTTTGCGATAGTAGTATGGAACCCTCCATGCGCGAGTTCGACTTGCACTTGGCCAGTTTTTTAGTTAGTTGTGTTAGTCATAGCAATTTTGTGCGTTTTTATTTTTTATCCGGAATCTATTGACAGTAGAAAAATTTTGCTTACAAAGATCGATAGAGAATTTTGTGCTGATTACGATGCCATCAAAAACCTAAATTCGGTAAATTTTCAGCTAGCGGCACTCCAGCTAAAGGACTGTACACAACAGGGGTTTCGCTATAACTCTATAAAGCTACCTGCAGGCGACACTAAAAGCTATAAATCGCGAACACTCATAGCTGTCCTCGATGTCCAATATAGGGTAGATAGGTACAATAATAACGTCACCTCACGCCGCGGTGCTTTCAACGGGGTTGGCAAGGCCGTTGAGTTATAGTTACAGTAGTATTACAAGTATGTCGTTGCGAGGAATAAATATAAAAAAACAATTTAAAAATTAACAACAAATATAAATATAAACAACATCTACAATCTGGAAGTCTTTAAGTCAAGTGTGATTGGTTACACCAATGGTTTGGTTGTGTTGGTTGGTTGGTTGGAAAGGCAAGCGTGTCCCATCGTCAACCACAGCATCGTTTACCACCAGGTGATAAAGAATGATAGTGGTAAACGCGAGCCTATCAATAACAAAAAATTAAAAAACAGGGGCCTTCCTCTGACGTGTCAAAACAATAATGGTTCCACTGTGAGAGAGCCGCCTCTCTCCAGGCTATACAGGACGAAAAGCACTATCCTTGTTTCACAGCGGAATTATTATGGCGTCAAGTAATTATGCTACGGTCCGTGATCCCAACTCGACATATCAAAACGTCTATCATAGTAAGCTGAACATCTACACTAAGGTTGACTGGTAGAAAATGCCCAAGGCATTAACTCCACCTATGTACATTTTATGTGCTTAAATAAATAAATACACTACTAGAGTCTCTAATTAGTCAAAGTGACATTGTATAGCGATAATGGTTGACGAAAATTATGGATTTACTTTGTGTCATTTCGGTAGCGCATGCCGATCCCAAATGTTTTCGTCATCGTCTTCGTCATCCACCACTCATCAAAGACAAAGATATTTTATTTCAACTAGGCCACCAAGCGGCACTTTTGAACGTACATAAAAATGATTCTACCGTGCATTCGGCAAGTAGCTTGTTATATATATACCTAAGAATGCACAAGAAACTCCATACTTACTCTTTAAAAAATAAAATGTTTTTTTGCAATATTTAGGAACATAGGTACATATATAGTTATTAGTTCATATATGTGAGGACAATGCACCCAGAATAGCACTACACACCACCATACCACCTACAGACATAAAGTATTAGAAGTACTCACACATGTACTGTGCCGATCGTTACCGCTAACAGAACGTCACTTAGTGTAAAGTCTAAGGACTGAGTGTTTAAATCATGTCTACCTTCATTTGCGTCCCAAAACACAACCTATCTAGCCTATTAGCAACTGGGCCTTATCAGATTATCAGAACAGACTTCCAAATAAAACACTAAGTACAAAGTGAAAAATAACTTCAATTATGGAAGTCGGTGTCCTTGTTTTTGTTTCTTCGTTTTTTGACACCGACTGCCGAAAATAATTTTTCACTTTGTAGTGTTTATATTTGGAAATAGTTTGATTTTTTTTGTTAAGGAGTTTTTATTACCTATTCACTTTTTAGTTGTGGTACATATCTATTTATAATGCCCACAGTTATGCCAGAATAGATTACCTGAATAACATGAAAACACAACAACACACAACCGGTGAAATTACAGTATACTAGGGTGAACTGTACACATCTGCGTACCACTTTAGAGCGTACCGGCGTGATGTTACCATAAATATAAAAAAGAAACATTAAAATCGGTTCACCTAGTAAAAAGTTCTGAAGTAACACACATACAAAGAAATACTGTCGAATTGAGAACGTCCTTCTTTTTGAAGTAGGTTAATAAAGGCAATACAAGCAATATCTTTGACCATTCTTACATTCTCATTATCCATACAAAAATCGGACATCACAAAATCCCTCAACAAGAACAGAAATCAAAGAAACCCCAGCACAAACAAAAGCAATTTAGCAATAATTCTATAGAACTACCTGTGCGCGACATTATTATATATCGCGATCACTCGCAATTGTCGGCTATATCCAAAAGACGATAGTAATCATATTAGTTCGAAGGTTTTAATTAAGAATACTCCTCAATTATCCTATCTTTAATATTGCATAAGTGGAGTGGAGTAATTATAAATTATTTGGAAGATTTTAATTAAGTAACAAAATTAAGAAAACACCACTCTCTTGTCTAACATTTAAAACTTCTTTGGTGGATAGCACGATTAGTTAGATATCTATCTCTATCAGCAGAAATTCATAATTTTATCCGAAAGACCTCTAATTTTGCACTTCTAGACACAGACCTGCTCAAGCGTCGTTTAATCCAACAGTCTTGTTGTTCTATGGCTTCAGAAATTGAACTGTTTTAATTATTATATCGTATCGGCATTTACAACAGTTAATGGCAGTTGAGTTTGAATCTAGTCCTGTGCTTCTATGTCTTCATAAATTGCTTTAAAAAAAACACCTTAACGGCTAAGCTGTACAACAATGATTGCCGAATAAAGCATTTACATGCAGTAGTTGAAGCTTCTTTCGTGTTTAACATCCCAAGTCAAAACAAGGAACGTAAATCAAAGAAACACCACGACACCAGTCCTCTACAAAGACTTAGCAATAATTCTATAGCACTACCTGTGATCCAATTGGGTAGGGCCAACTTCGAGAAAGAGGTCAACCGTCGAATCCGACTCGGCTGGGCAGCGTTCGGGAAGTTGCGCGGTATTTTCTCGTCCAACTTACCACAGTGTCTCAAGACGAAAGTCTATGACCAGTGTGTGTTGCCAGTGATGACATATGGCTCTGAGACGTGGTCGCTTACAATGGGCCTCATCAGAAAGCTTACAGTCACTCAAAGGGCAATGGAGAGGGCTATGCACGGAGTTTCCTTGCGTGATCGAATCAGAAATGTAGAGATCCGCAAGAGAACCAGGGTTACCGACATAGCCCGAAGAATTGCCAAACTCAAGTGGCAGTGGGCAGGGCACATTGCTCGCAGAACGGATGGCCGATGGGGCAGAAAGGTTCTGGAGTGGCGACCGCGAACCGGAAGACGTTGCGTTGGAAGGCCTCCCACTAGGTGGACCGATGACCTGGTGAAGGTTGCGGGGATCCGCTGGTTGCGAGACGCTCGGGACCGGTCAATGTGGCGACGCTTGGGGGAGGCCTATGTCCAGCAGTGGACGTCTTTCGGCTGATATGATGATGATGATGATGATGACTACCTGTGCGCGACACTTACCTACATCGCGAATACTCGGAATGTCGCCCGTGTCCAATATACGAGAGAAATCATGAATTACCTACTTGGAAGATTTTAATTCTATGATAAGGTAGGAAACTTTAGTAATTGCCGTCTCAGTTACTTTTGGGTACACACAAGCCTCCCTAAGCGTCAGCTGTAGCTACATTGACCTGTTCTGTGCTTCAGATTCTTCAAAAATTTCACTGGTTTAATTATTACACCTATCTGAACTCCATAAGGGCTACACTTTTCAATAATGATTAGCTAATAAAGCATTTATAAGTAGTCATTTAATCTTCTCGTATATTTAACATCCCTATCACACATTCCAACCCTTAACAAACAACGAAAATCAAAGAAACACCAGCATAGACAAATGCTTAGCAATAATTCTATACCACTACCTGCGTGCGACACTAGCAACTGTCGGCCATGTCATATACGATATATATCATGAATTATTTCTTGAAAAAAAAGCATAATTAAGTTTGATTCGGAACATCTCTCTTGTCTGGTATTTGAAACTTCATTGGCGGATTGGACTACTAGGCAGACATGTTAAATTTCCAATTCAAAATTCCAATTCATAATTTCCACCGAAAGATTTCTAGATATAGGCCTCCACCAAGCGTCGTCACGTCGACTGTGCTTTTAGTGTGTCTTCAAAAATTGTAATGCTTTCATTATTACACCATATTGATCAATACAACAGTTACAGACAGCCCTTGATCCCTCTCGCATATTTAACATCCTTACCACACATTCAAGCCCTCAACAAGGACCGAAAATCAAAGAAAACAGCACCACACACAAATGCTTAGCAATAATTCTATAGCACTACCTGTGCGCGACACTACTATAAATCGCGAACACTCGCAACTGTCGGCCATGTCCAATATACGAGAGTTATAGGCCAGGAAATTAATTCTGTCGACGCAAGTAGGGTTACGCGTTGTGCGGTGGCTATGTGCGGTGGATGACTCGGATAGTTTGCTGGGATTTGTTACTGGGTGAATCGGTTAAAAGCCATGTCCTACAAATAGTTGATGGACAATTTTCCATTGGCCCTTAATAGGTCCCTTTATCCGGTATTTTCTGGCAAAATTTGTGCGTTTGTGTAATGGTGATGTGCGGATCGTTTGCTGAGGTTAGTACTGGGTAAATTGGATAAAAAACCATCCACTATATCCAGTTGGTGGATGGACGTTTTATTAATGGCCAGTTTGCTTTGAAATAGTTTTTAAACAAATCAAAGTGTAAATTTATGATTCTGGTGATTTATTGTAAATTATTTCAGGTGACACCGGCGCCGATACCAATATTAGCTAATGAGTCTGAGCGGTGCGCGGTGGCATAATTTTGTGGAGTTTGCTGTCCTGCAAAAGCTTTTAGAGACATTTTATTTAACTACTATTGGTCCTGCATTGCTGATTATGTAATTCCAGTTTCAGAAGGAGCCATGTTATGTACCTAAACTATTTTCTGGTCCACTGGTTATCTGGTGTATTTAATTTATTTGTGGAATGTAAGCAGATGAAAGTGTTGTAAATGTTGTTACTCACTGTTATAGAGAATAAACTATGGCTTATGTTTAACTTACCACCAGATATAGTAACATATAACAGACAAAAATAGTAAATGATCACCAAAATTAAACCCGCATCTTATTGTAAAATTATAACCAAAGTTTTAACATCTCGCTATCCTGTTTAGGCAAAATGACTCCAAATAAATCATTGTTAACCCAAAAGTAGTAAATGATCACCAAAAGTAGTAAATGATCACCAAAATTAAACCAATGACCAAAAAGATTATAAAATTTCTGGGAGCAACTTGGAAGTAGCGCTCGCCGGCCGCTGCCGCGGCACCGCTCGCTTTGCTCGCTCGGCTCGCGCGCGGTTGGTCACAGTTCTAACCTAACCTAACCTATTTTACAACATTAAATAGCGCAATAATTTGCTATTAAAATTTGGTGATCAATTTACTAAATTTGGTGATCATTTACTATTTTTGTCAGTATATTACTAGATTTGGTGGTTAGGGGTTATCGTCACAAAGTTTTTTTTGGTGGTCATTATATTTATTCCCATAAACTATTTTAAAGGCGAGAGTTTTTTTTTTAATCCAGAGCGGAAGGATTTTACACCATCCGTTACAGGTACAGTTGAAGATTTATTTTTTAACTTGGCTCGCACGCGATTTTCCAGCCAGTCACTTATTCAATACAATGTTCCCGTGTGGTCCGAAATAGAATTACAATCGCTCATTAGCCATTCACCTCATACATTAGTCGTAATCGATACATGGTTTCTTATTCATCTGTTTGCTGATTGGAACATTTACAAACAATATTAACATTCCAAATTCTAATCACTTTTAGTTCCTAGAGATTATTGAGCTATTTTAGTCCCTGTTTAAACTGTCCTGAATAAACTAGCTCTTTTTGAATAGATGTGATAAAAAAGATATTATTACATCATACAGGTAAACGGTTCTGGTATTTCGGTAAATAAGTTATATATATATATATATATACATATATATATAGTCTGCTATAAGTAAAGGACGTAATAAAAATATCAGACACACGTGTTTTATTTAGAAAATTGATGGTGTCCCTAGTGGCTACAACAAACGAAATTGATTTTTCCCATAAGCCGCTTAGATATCGGAGCCGCTCAAATAATAACTATGTTTTGATGGTTTCATGTAACATAATGTCTCTAAAGTTGGCCCTTTTGTGTGGCAGCTTATGAAGCCATTTTATGAGAACATACCTTGACATTATCGTTAGATTTTCTTTGTGGTATTATCGATTGGTTGTGTGTTACTAATTCTGATTAGTATTGTAGAATCATGACTGTTTGATTAAGAGTATCTTGAGATAGCTTATTAAAGAGGTATTTCAATTATGAGTGTGCAAGCCAATCAAAATTAAACTTGAGGACATGTAAATGAAGATAAATGTATGCATGTCCACCGTTTGTCCCGGGTAGACATAATCGTCCACAACTTTGAGTGTTTATAGAAGTGGGTGCAACATGGGCATTCAACAACACCTTGGATTTGTCCATGTTCATTTTTAGAGCCACTCTTTCGGCAGTTCTACTGAGGTCATTGAGCATTGTACTGAGGTCCTCCATGGTGTCAGCCATGACCACTATATCGTCGGCAAACCGAAGGTGAGTGATGTACTAGCCATTGACGTTGATGCCTAGCCCTCCCAGTCCAGAACCTTGAAGACGTCCTCCAGTGCAGCAGAGAACAGTTTCGGAGCTATGACGTCTCCTTGTCTCACACTTCGCTGCAGAAGGATAGGTTCTGAGGTGTGATCCTGAAGTCTAACTGTTATGGTGGCGTTTTTGCACATATACTTCAGCACCTCGATGTACCGGTAGTCGAGTTTGGGTCTTGACGAATTTAATTTGTCTGTAACATGCTACAGCGATCTTTATGTAATTACATATTTTATTGTTGAACTGACTTTACATCTGTGACCAATAAACAGGTTTCGCAAACATGATCAGGGTGTTAAAATAGTAAGCTATTGATAGAGAGTTACGAAGATTACTCTCTACCGAATTGTAATCTCCGTTCCCTATTACGAATCAGTCAACTTACTCAGGTCTACACCTATCAAGAGTTTCTTTTAAACATAAAAGTAACTAGTGTTTAAAGCAGTTGTTCTATTGAGCCATCATCCAACATCTGCCCGTCATTTCCAGTATTCAGTCCACATTAGGCACAAATGGAAACAATACAGTCCTTATACCGCCATTTCCTTCCAAGACATACAAAGTTCTATATCTACATGTACTAATACAAGTATACCATCCTTTCTCAAACACTTTAAAACGTCTTGCAAGTGTTCTTTACTTCCCCGTCTGGGTACAGGCGTAGCCTCGTATGGGGACGAAAAAAACACGACTTGCTGGTAAGAGGCGGTCATTAGACGCGGTTTAGCTGGAGGCAGTTGGGAGGTGTTTATGTGTGATGGGAACTGTATGTGCTGTCTTTTTGGTTGTAGGTTTTATGTCTGTTTGTGTACGGTTTCTAGACGCTTTTTATATTTTTTTAAGTCTTGTGTTCTTTTAAAAGTTAAAAGAGGCATATGTCTTGAGAAAAGTTTCAAGAATAAAAAATATGCAGGATTATTAAACAAGGTAAGAGGAATATTAAAGAAACTAATGTTGTAATGGAAGGTGGGTTGAATGCAATGGATTATGTTTGTGATATTTGCTAGAAAATTTTCTATTGACATGCTGCGGATTGGGCTAAATGCACGAGGACATTGTTGATTTTCTTTTGAAACTGCAACTTCCACAGAAGAGGGAGAAGTTCTCCCTAAATGAAACTTTTTCTGTCATTTAAAGTCAGTACATTTAGAAACGTTTGGTTTGGAAAATGGTTCCTTGGCTCATTTTTAATCAACAGTTGGTCATTACATCACCGCCCAAATCTCGCCAATCGGCAATCAAATTATATACCTAAAGGTGTTTTCAGGATCATATCACTACCGCTGTTAATAGAAAAACACACTACAAAAACAAATATTATGCGTATAACAATAATTACTCGTGTTATTTGGGTAACAAACACGACTTGATGACCCCAACTGAAAGGCAGTTCAACCATTACTTTTATGAGCCCCTCTAAAAGTATTTATAACAGTCAGAATAACAATTTGTACTTAGCATCTAACATCGCGAAGCATTGTACATCTTGAGAGAAAAATTATCTTTTCTGGCATGAATGCGATGAAATATTGAATTGCATCTGACGTTCAGATAAAAATGAATAGTTGGAACATTCGATAACCTGCTTATGACATGTCCTCATCTTAACAACAACGTAACTCCCACTCCAAATACATTCAAAAACCAATCTTGGATTGTAAGGATAGAGTTGAATTTTCTTTGGGCAGGAAAAATAATAGATAATGCTGTAGGTAAGAGCTCGGTGAATCTGAGTAATGCATCATTAGGCAAGCTGTGAGTTTGGCATTCAAGGTCCTCCCTCGGAGGGCACAATTTGAAGCGATTGATATTTCCCTCCGTCACTCTCGCCCCTCTGTTTGTCGGCAATGCCATTTGGAAGACGTAATGTCAGCTACAGGGCGTCTTGGGAATTCTTTAGAATAGCTCAAGTTTATAAGTAAACTAGGCCCCTGCCCCTGCTTTGAACGGTAAGACTTGTCAAAATACCGAAGTTTCTTAATTTTTTTTTCAGATATTTTGTCTGGAAAAAATTGAAGGTGAAAGACACGATTTAGGAAAAAATCTATTCCTAGAAAAGAAAACTAAATCAGTTGTTTCCTACATTTTGTAGAGTTATGGAAAAAAAAAATGTATTGAATCAAATCAAATCAAATCAAATCATATTTATTTGTTCACATAGGTAATAAAATACAGATGTTGCGTTTAAAATGAAAATAGAGCGCTATGTCATGCCAAGAGGCGTACAAATATTAGGTGTAGGTATCTACCTGGAGATTAACAAATCAAATGTCTAGAGAAAAAATAAGAAAAAAACATTGTCGTAAGATCATGCGTATTAAATTAGCAGAACCAATAATTAAATTAACAATAAAAAGTCAGAGAGTAAAAAGAAACAAAACCAAGTAAGTACGTAAATCAATATACTTAATTTAAAATGTCAAAAAATTACCATGTCAAAGATTATGAGATGTCAAAATTATTAAATGTCAACATTATTAATCCAAACAAAACTCAGTATTTTATTTCTGTTATAATATTATTAAGAACATTTATTTATACTGACGCATTACAATAACAAACATTTTATATGGTTTTCAATGATTCATCATTCAGAAATTCCTCCATTGTATAGTAACATTTATCAATAAGTAAGCTATTAAGTGCTTTTTTGAATTTTAATAATGGCATGTTTTTAATGGCATCGGGTATTATATTATATATTTTTGGGGCGTTGTTGAAAAAGCTTTTACTCATTAAGGCTGTTTTACATTTAACATTGCAAAGTTTGTTACGATATTGAGAACGCATTGGATTCCTTCTGACTGCAGACAGGCTTACAAATAAATGTGGGTTTTTTTTCACAAACAATGCAGTTTCCATTATGTACATTGCTGGCAGTGTCAATATTTTTAGTCTTTTGAAGTATGGAATACAGCTATCCGTCGTTTTTAGACCACACATAGACCTTACGCAGCGTTTCTGCATCTTAAATACAGACTCCCTATTAGCTGACTGCCCCCAGAAAATAACACCGTACCGTAAAACAGAAGCCACAAGTCCATGGTATGCTGTCAGTAATGTCTCAATATTAACCTTTTTTGAGAGTTGAAATAGCGCATAGGCAGATTTACTTAATCGTTTACATATTATGTCAGTATGATTGTTCCAAGTCAATTTATTATCAATAGTGATTCCCAAAAATTTAGCATTATCAACTTCCTGTATTTTAATGTCTTTACAAATTATATTAATGTCAGCATTCTCACGACGTTGATGGTATTGCATGATGTTGGTTTTACTTAAATTAATTTTCAAATTGTTATCATTGAGCCAGTTTATTATTTTAGTTAGAGATTCATTAATGTCATTTTCATAGTTATTTATGTCATTGCATTCAATTATGGCTGTGCTGTCGTCTGCGAAAAGAACCATCTTGTGCTGGATTGTTTTTGGGAGATCATTGATGTAAATCAAAAAAAGAGGTGATGCCAGCACACCGCCCTGGGGCACGCCATACTTTATGCATTTTTGTTTTGATAGGTGTACGGTTTCTAATTTGGTTTTAGGACATAATCTAGTGACTTCGGTGCATTGAACTCTATCAGATAAATATGATTTTATCAATTTTAGGATATTTCCCCTTACACCGTAGCCATGTAACTTTTGTAGCAGTATCTTATGGTCAACATAGTCAAAGGCTTTCGTCATATCAGTAAATATAGTACAGATTGGATTATTTTTGTCAACTGATGGCATAATGTTATTAATTAAATCAAAAAGTGCCATGTTAATATTTATATTTTTGCGAAAGCCTTTTTGTTCATTGCAAAATAGGTTATATTTTTCAAAATATGTGTATATGGATTTGTATATAACTTTCTCAAAAATTTTTGAAAAGACGGAGATTTTTGCAATAGGTCTGTAGTTTTTCATATCCGTTTTGTCCCCTTTTTTAAATAAAGGTTTGATAATAACTTTTTTTAATCTGTTGGGAAATATGCCATCTACAATACAAAGATTAATAATGTGAGCTAATGGCTGTGCTATATCTTCCTTTACATACTTTAGGACCTTAGTACAAACGCCATCATAACCAACAGTATTCGTATTTTTAAGATCAGATATAATTCTTATAATGTCATTATCTGAGACCGGTGTCATAAACAAAGATTGTGACGAATGATTTTCAAAAAAATTACCACTAGTCTTATCAGAATTTATATTATTTTCAATTGTGTCAATATAGTAATTATTAAATTCATTGGCGATGTCAATGGGGCGTGTAAAAGTCAAATTGTCTCTGTTTATAGTCATAATTTGTTCCTGTGGTAAGCATATTTTAGATTTATTAATAACCTGCCAAGCGGCTTTAGATTTATTTTTGGATGAGCTTATAAAATAATTGTTTTGGGCTTTCTGAGTCAACTTTATAATTTTTTTATAGACATTAGAATATTTCCTTAGATTATTTTTATTTTTAAGGCTAGGGTCAAATCGATATTTCCAAAGTAACTCCCTTTGTTTCTGGCTGCATATCTTTATCCCTCGAGATATCCACTTGGTTTTCCTGTTTAATTTAACAGTTATTATCTTTTCTGGAAAACATAATTTATATAATAATATAAAATCTTCCATGAAGGCTTCAAAAGATATGTTTGCGTCTTTAGCCGTAAAAACTTCTACGAAAGATAAACAACCTAGGAGATTTTTAAATTTAATAAGATTTTCTGCAGAATAATCTTTTCTTTTGCATTTCCAGAAATGTAATTTGCAAGACTTTTTTATGGGCACTTTCAAAGTTTGAGATGTATGATCCGAGAGAGCTAAATCTATGATTTCGGCCTTGCAGCCCCTTTGGTAACTATGTGCAAAATTATCGATGCAGGTATTACTACTGAGTCTTGTGGGCTTGTACAGCGCTAGTTTTAAATTATATTGTAAGAGAAAATACTCAAATTCCATTGTAATTTTATTTCTCTTTAAAACATCGATGTTAAAATCTCCTGCAAGAATAATGTTTTTTGCTCCGGAGCAAAGCTTTTTGAGTATGTTGTCTAATTTTTCATAAAATACTGTGTAGTTATGTTTAGGTACCCTGTATATACAAATAATAATAGTGTTAGAAGCTGTAAGTTCGACAGCGCAACATTCAAATTGTCCTGAAATCGATTGTTTAGCTACGTCAATTAGTACTCGATATTGCAGTCCTGCTCTGACAAAGATGCATGTACCTCCCCGTTTCGAATTTCTTGAGTAATAAGCAGCCAGATAGAAGTTGGGTAAATGCATTAAATCTTCATTACCTGATTCCATAAAATGTTCTGTAATGCAGATAACGTCAACAATAGTTCCCTTATTGTATAATTCTTCTAACTTAACTAAAAATGTGTCAGATTTGTTCACTAGACCGGCTATATTTTGATGGAGAATATTGAGACAGTTATAGAAAAAACTGAGAGCCATCTGGTGTTTGCGGGTCCCGCACAGCACTCATTTGATTCTCCTGAGGACAGTCAACCTCTAAGGGTGCAGAGTTCAGGGCACTTATGTCTAGGACGAGATCTTGGAGATCTAATATTATAGTATATAAGCCTTTATTGTTTAGAGTGCCATAACGAGGGCTGTATGTGTCGGAAGTATACGGCAGATTTAAATTCGAGTCCAAAATATATGCGTAATTATATGTTTCCACATCCATATAAAGTAAATTGTTGAAAGTATCAATTCGGCTATTATACATAATATTATTGTTAACCATATATTTAAATGTCGGTAGACATATTATAAAGTTTGTATGTTTTAAAGCAACTAGTTTTTCGCGTACAAACGACACAAGTTCAATATAATTATGCGTTTTTCTAAAATGTACTTCGCCTATATAAATAATACAGTAGTCGCAGTAGGTAAAGTTTCGTACTTTTTCGTCAATATTTTCAAGTAAATGATTTATACTACAGTTAGGCTTGCGATAATGGCATATTTCAAAATTACATAATTGAGTTCTCTGTGTGATTTTGTATATTCTGTTGGAAGTTTCATTACTAAGTAGACATATTTTGTGTTTCGAAGATAAGTCAGTTTGATCTGTATGCGATATTCTTTCTTGAGAAGTGCTTGAGAGACATAAGTTGACATCTTCTCTTTTGTTTTTCGACGTCCCTTGTGTAGAAGGTGTACAGTCTGTTTGCATGATTTCTTCAGTTTGTGTTTGTTTTGTTTTTGTGAAATTATTTGTATTTTTCTTTGGTGTTTGTTTTTTCTGTTTTGCTGGACTGTAATTAATCTTCTTATAAATATCATTTTTCTTCACTAAATCTTCGTTAGTCCGCTTCAAATTTTTATTTTCTAACGATAGTAGTTCAATTTCAGTGTGTGCACTATTTAATTGAGCCGTTAGTTTTTCGATCTCATCTTTTAAAATTGACATTTGATCGTCTTCGTTCTCGGACATGTCTGGCATACTATTTGAGGTAGTACAATCCATTGTTTGTGAAATCATATCACTGTCATCAATGTTTGGCTCTGATCTAGTGCGGTTACGACGGAAAGTTACGTTTTCCAAATACTCCATGGTATAAATATTTGGTATTCTAAATAGAGGTCACAAAAACAGATATCAGTTTGAGTCAGATTCGAACTTGGGCTGTACTGATTAAATGTTGAAGGTGAGTGTAGAACCGATGCGCCACACGTACAGTATTTGAGCAGTCGAAATTTACGACCGTGTTGGTGTTGTTACAAAAAAAGAAAACAAAAAGAAGAATTTTTTCTTAGCCGGTCTCGAACTCAGACCACTTGCCTCAGCAGTCCGGACAGCTCCGACAAACGCTATTATCGAATGTAATGGTGGAAGCGAAATTATTGTTCTGTTTATTGAACTCTGTAAATTTTGACGTTGCAGCTAGATATAATAGTTTATAGTTTGTGGGTACTGAACAGATTCACCAAAATGATAGACACTTTTTGCACTTTTTCTTGGTTCTTAAATTTGTGTTTCTAATCACTTTCACTGAATTGATCGATGAGACTTTGTGCACGAGCCTCTGTCATTCGGTATTCTTCAATCAAAAGCGTTTTGTTGAAGCGCAAGATTAATAACAACACTTTTTTAATTTATTTTTGCGGAGCTTACAAAAAACACGACCGTGCGCTACCAAGTCAGCGCGGGGCTCTCTTGATCACCTGATTTCTGTTTTTCTTTTATAGCAGTTGATATTTTCATAAAACGTGGCTTAAATTGATATCTAATGCCCGATAAATAAAGGATGGTAATATAAAAATGCACTTCGTAATAAAATAACTTCTGTTTATATCTGTAAATGATAATGAAAATCGAATAAAAATAATCTAAAACAACGTGGTTCCCCAAACGGACACGTAAATTGACTTTATTTTATAATATGTAGGCTTAGATACCTACAGCTACTAACCAAAATAACTGGAAGGGGTTATTGAGAAGTTTTCAGACGCGCTAACACTTATAGTCTCGTATTTTTATGAGCAAGACAGCGAATGGTTTTAATCGCACTTCCCCACAACTTGCGCGACACTATAACCGTTTCGTTGGGTCTCCAATAAAAGAGGAACAATACAATAATAAAAACAAAAGGCAAACAACGAATAGATGGCAAATGCGTTTTGGTTTTCGTCGCTTCGATATAAACATCACGAAAATAAAAGACTTGCTGAAAATAACAATAAATTTCTCAAACATGCTTGGAAATTTGAGCATTATTTTGACAACCTTCTTCGAGATAAATCGAAATTGCAGTACTGGCCAAATACATGCGAGCAGCGGCCGGCAAAAGTTGTATGAAAATCCATATCTGTCGTGTTTAGCGGCCAAATAAATGCCATAGTAAACTTATATCTGTCATGTTATTTAAAAATGGAATGATCTTTTACTCCGAAACATGGCGACCAAGGAGGTAACTTATCAAAGGTTTTATTTAAATTTCGAACTGGCTTGCAAATAGAACGCTGTTTATTGATGAAAAAAACAAAAGAACACTTTAACGCGGGGACGGGTTACGGGAACAATTACAGTTGTTCGTCATTGATTTTGACAAAATGAGTTCTAAATACTACATAGTTTTAATTTACTCGCATTATTTGAGAAAAGTACTATACAAGCCTTGGCCACAACTAGGCATTGATGGACTTACGTATGTGTGCCTCGGCTTCGCCTCGCCCCACATTTTCAATTTTAAATTTGAAAATCAACCAAAATTCACAGAAGCGCATATCTATATTCCCATATATTTATGGATGGTCGCATTCTAATCACAGTCACATCTTCAAAAGACACCTTTGATTTTCCTGCATTTAGTCAAGTTTTTAACATTGATTGTCGTAAAGATGATATTGTAAATACGAGTATTGACCGCCTGAGCATTACGTTTACAAAAGCTGACTTGTCAAAAAACTACACAGAGATCGTTCACATTTTTCGCTTCGAAGTTCAAAATTCGAGCGAATCACCCCAATAATTTGACATTCGAGCCAAATGTCGAGCTATTTGCGTTCAAACATTATTCGATAGTCGCGTTCGAAGTTTAAATCGCAATATGTCGCGATCAACCTGAGCGAGGGTTCCGCCCAAGTCATGTAGCTGAAGGTATGTAGGTAGGTATGTATAGTTGAATACCTAAGGTATCAATATAAAGTACCCTACGGTATATATAGAACATACGAAACACTGAGCGATCAGATTTATGATCATGATTTATAAGGACTCAGTCTATTTGGATGGTCTAACTAATGGAATATTAGATACCTACGAAAATTACGTAATTGAAGGTAAGAATTTTGAACCTTGAACGCATATTATGTAATTATGTGTGTATATATGTGATCAGATTTTGAGTGGCGCCACATGTGTGTGGCAATTTGAGGCTACCTGCTTTGTTTAATATATACATATTGCGAGAACTCAAAATCTCCTCGCGGCTGTCATCCGAGTGTCTGCGCAGAGTTCTAGAATACTTCGGCCACATTGCAAGGAAAGACGGTGGCAACCTCGAGAGGCTCATCGTGACCGGCAAAGTAGACGGGAAAAGGCCTCGTGGACGCAGCCCAATACGTTGGTCTGACCAGATCCGCACCACGCTTGGTACAGTTTACAACGCCCTCCACACCGCCAGAGACAGAAACAGATGGAGAAAGACCATTCTAGAGAAGGTGATGCAGAAGGGAGGTCACGACCCTCAATACTGAGGAATACGACACAAGGAGGAGCTTTGTTAATATGAGTTCCCACCTGTAAAAACAAAGGAATGAGCGAATTTATAAATAAACCTATGTGGCAATCCCTCAATAGGAATTTCTTCCTGTAACGTAGATCGTTAAAAACATTTAAACTCAGATACACAAAATACCCAGATCCGGGACAACTATCTGTAGGCCATACAAATATTTGTTCCGTGCGGGCATCGAACCCGCGTCACATAGCACAGCAGTCGATCGTTCAACCACTACGCCAACCGTGTCGTCAAACATTTATTTCATTTCATAAGAAGTTTTTAGGAAGCCAAAATAATTTTCTATAGTTTTGATATCAAATATCAACATTATTAATGTATTACGTTGTTTTACATTTTTATTTCTCTAGGAAAGAATTCAGTTGCCAAGATTTATATACAGAAAAGTGTATACTTATACCTGCTAGATTCGGATACTGTATCGGTTATTAAATAATACGCCATAAATTTTGTATGAGCTATCGAGGAAACCCAGTTTGCCCGCTTCTCTCCCGCGGGGAATCTAGGAAATCTCGTCTCAAATATGTGACGTCGTCTTTCAGATTTAAATAATTTTAGAAAATCTTTTTCTCTTTTTGTATAGACTTTAAAGCCATATTTTTTGGAAATAATTCACTTTTTTTAAATTTCATACGTGGTTTATTTTGGTTTGCTTTCCAATGTGCGAACAAATTGAATCGTGTAAACATTAAATTTGATCGTCTAAAGGCACGGGAGATCGTGCCTTTAATTTTGGCGACTTTTACGACGTGGATCAATTTGGTGAAACCGTGGATACCGTGTATTACCTTACTGATTACTTTTAGTGGCTTTAGCCCGGAATAACTTTTGGTACAATTTTAATTTTGGAAAGGGGTTTTTTACAAGAGGTGGTTTACTTAGGTACCTATTACTAGATTTGCAGCGACTAGCCGCCATCTTGTCTTGAAGCCAACTATCCAGCAACATTTATAATCGGTAACTCGTCGACAGATTAGCGTCGTCTACTCGGCTAATCAGCCAATCCCTTAGTCAGCCCATCTCTAATACCTACCTATCTATACCAATATTATAAAGAGGAAAGTGTTTTTTGTTTGTTTGTTTCGAATAGGGTCCGAAAATACTGGACCGATTTAAAAAATTCTTTCACCTATGGAAAGCTACATAATGCCCGAGTAACATAGGCTATAATTTTGACGGGTGCGAAGCCGCGGGGGTCAGCTAGTTAATTATATGGATGAAAGAAATGGTTGTATGGATAAGTTATTTTTTACACCCTTAGCGCGATCTAACATTGCTTTTAAATAAACACATGTGTATACAAGAGGCTTATTTAAACTAGTGTAACTCGTGTCAACATCTCTTGTATTAGTCCTAAATTGGTTTGAATCTTAATCAAAGGTTAGTTAATTGTCGAATCTAGTCCTTTGAACTAAAATTAATAGAACGTTATTACACGATCAATTACTGCTTTAATTTACATTGTGTTATATGAGTAATTAATTGTTATTATTATTATGTAACATTGTAAACGTATGGAATATACGCACAACACAATAATAATAATTATGCTTCATTTTGGTACGGGCGATATCATATCTCGGGAATGTTATCCTATATCTGTGGTCACCAATTATTTTCACTCGGGGTCTGTTTTAAAAAATAATATGACTGTCGCGGCCCGTAACCACCTACGTAACCCCGTCACCTTTACATCGTCACGTGTACTTACGTTTTTTAAATTGAAATGAAGATACAATTAATTATATATTCGACTAGCTTCTGCCAGCGCCTTCACCCGCGTGGATGTCGAAAATTATTCCAAGGGAACATAATCCCGGCATAAAAAGTATCCTATGTGCTATTCCAGACTATAATCTATCTTTGTGAAAAATTTCATCCAGATCCGTGCAGTAGTTTTTGAGTGAAAGAGGAACAGACATACATCCATCCTCACAAACTTTCGCATTTATAATATTTAATATTAGTAGGATAGGATTATTTTATTTGAGCTGATTTTTCATGTATTCATTAAAATTGTAATGATTTTAATACACACATAATTTAATTTTAATTTTACTATTTAAATGTATGGTCTCAACATTATATAATAAACACTATGGGAAGTAGCGAGATAGCCCCAACACAAGTATAATTTATAACTTACTGGGGCTACCTCCAACTATGTAATGGTGAATAATGTACGAGTTACAATAAAAACATTTTGATTTTGACCGACGGCAGTAAAGACATATCGCGGGATAAATTATTAAATTACGTACTCAATCAACACTAGTAAATTATGTTGTACTATTTTCTTAAGGTCCACACAAAATAGGTCGGCGGTCCGGATCTGGACCGCGGTCCGCCATTTGGTGACACCTGACCTATGTCTATTTGCATAGCCTTTTCCCAACTATCTGGGCAGGCTTCAAGTAACCAGGTGTTGCTGAATACCAGAATTATACATGGAGTGGCTGTCTATCTGACCTTCACAATCCAACTCCTGGGAAATACGATACTCCGTGGTAAGTTTAATGTTAGATTATCTGCCTTTTGACTACCCGTAAAAACAGACATGCAGATTCAGATTCAGATTACTTTATTTGCTCAAACATGTGTGTACATACAATTATAAGAAAAAAATAAGAAACAGAAAAGCATACAAGGTGATATAAAAACATGGGCTTGTGCTAACATGTTTACCATATTGTCATGGTGTGCAAATATTAATACAAACTTGCAATTCAATAATAACAACATTCAGTAACATTGACAATGCTGACATAAATTAAATTTGATTGATTGGTAATAATAATTAATTCATAATTAGTTCATATGGAAATAGATAGGAGTTACATACAAAATTGTCAAATATTTAATCATTTAAAAATTAAAAAAGGTACAATATAAATATAATGTCAACATTTAAAGTCCAAAATATTCAATAAAAAAATAAATAAAGAGTCATTATCAAAAACATTATTACATTACATACATTTAGATTAAATTAATTTGCAAAAAAGTATGTCAATTTAAAATGATTCCATTAAAAATTCGTTAACATCATAATATGCTTCACTAGCCAAAAAAGATATAATTTTCCTTTTAAATGCTTCTACGCGTAGCTCTTTCCAGCTCTTTCCAGCAGTCGATCCGTTGATCAAATATGTAGTTAAATATGAAGTTTGCACATATGCGGGTGTAGGGAATTACGAGCAAATCAAACACATTATTAGACACACTGGTTTAATAAAGATGGCCGTTCTACCATCGAAAACTGAAAGGGCATAGACAAATTATATTCAGCCTATTCTGCACACAAATATCTTCTAGAGTCTTCAAGCCGTCTCTTGCTATCATTTCGAAACATAACGTCTCAATCTAGAATAACATACCTGTATATAGGTCAGAATTGACCGTAAATGACCATTGGACCGTGCTACGATATTGCTATGTAGCTAATACCACGCTTAGGAGACTATCCTGTGATCGCAGTTTGATGTTCCTACATAGTGCATAGTACACAGTTAATTGCCGTAGTGTTTGCTGAACCAAATATTATCTAAATTAAAGTTTAGATCAACGTAAACTATAGCAATATTAAACAAAGACTCTGCTAGATGGCTTTATTGGTTGGTTATACCGAAGCCTTTTCAGTACTTAAACAAAATGTTAAGTCGACGGGTGCAAAGTACAAATATATACACAAAACAGCAACTTTTCAGGAAAGCGCATAATAGAAAAAAGTGCTCGCATTTTGTAAATTCTTCTTTTCGTGTGAGGTGTGGCCACCTCTAGTGTCAGTATTAATTAAGCCGCCTCTGGGAAACCCCACAGGCCTCTGACTTGGCTATCTCAGACTTACATTAACTATATAAGTCCAGGTTTCCTCACGATGTTTTCCTTCACCGTTGCCTGTGATGTCCAAGATAAACTTAGAAAGTACATGTGAATTTGTGAAAGCCGCATTGGTACTTGCCCGGATTTTGAACCCATGACAGGCGAGGTCTTAACCACTGGGCCACCACGACATATGTGTTTTGTAAATTGTAAACAAAATTTATTGATTTCTTCTAATTATGTTGAATTTAAGATATATTGCAGTTTTCTGCATCTACATTCTGCCTAAAAATATGACAACTATGTTAACTACCACTCTTGATCGTGTCTACATGTGAATTCAAAAATCTGGATTTAATAAGGTTTGTTTTTAATATTAAGTAAATAACAAAAGTGCAACATTTCCTATTATTATTACAATTAATATAGTTAACAATAAGAAGTAACATATATATACCCCTCAGACATAAATCTAACTAGATATAGTCATCGGCACGTAACTTGGCAAGAGTCGTTAGACAAGAGTCGTTGACAAGTCATTTTTTAGGTCTCTTTGGTTACCAAGCGGGACGCGGGGAGCGTTTAGCGCCGTTCCGAGCGCGCGATTGGTTGGTCAGTTGACACAAGGATCGACTGACCAATCAAGTCACGTCCACGTCCCGTTCGCTCTATATGGTGGTTGGTCAGTTCGCGCACTATGCGCAAGTTTACCCCCACTACGCCAAAACCTTGCCAAGTTACGTGACGATGACTATAACGCAAGTCCCTCCATCTGTATGATTACGATGTGTATAACTAATGATCAATAAATAAATAAATAAATCTTTATTCAGAAATTAGAAAGGTAAAAACACAGTTTCAATCTTAGATAACTAATGTAGGTATAATAATGTAAGATGCCTGTACTAGGTAATCCTGTATGGATCTGTAGGAGCTCTAAAAATATGCTTATCCTAAGACAACAGAATTAAAACAATATTTAACGTAAGAAGTCTAAAAATAGTGACATTGACATTGATGTAAGTTTTTTGTGTAAAGGCTTTCTATATCCTCAATATTCCTTACATGAAAACTAAAAGTAGAGGTAGAGGAGTAAAAACATACCTATTACCGGCGCGCCGCCGCTTACTTACTTTGTGTAGATAACTCTTGCATTTCAAAAACAAGCAACTTACAATTTTTCGTTACTTACTTACACGTAATATCCTCTCTTAACTAACTTGAGCGTATCAATAAGACAACCCATCACCGTTCTTAAGATAAACTCAATTTTACCATGAGTACTACAATCAGTGTGAAAAAAAATCCCTAATATCTAAAAGGCTAACTTCTCCATTTCAATAGATAACTCTATATAACGACATACAATATCTATTTTAAGGTTTCGTATTATGTTAATCAGGTATCTAGCCACACTAAATTATCTAAGTATCCTAACCTTCACCTGGTCACTGACCGAGTCAAAGAGGCGGGCGTAAAAAGAGCTGACAGGTTTAGAAAAGCCACGCTGCGCTCTAGTACGGGGATCAGATATGTAGGAATAAAGGCTGCCGGGCTAAAATTAAATTGGGCGAGTCACGCGTTAGCCGCATGAACCGACCTTTGGGCACTCTATCTCTTGGTCGCTCATGTCTGAGGATCGTGGTCAGCATCAGGGTTGCACCTGGAGCGAATGATCTGCCTCCACTGGTTTCTGTCAAGCGCGTCCCTTACGACCGTGTAGAATTTGGAGGGCGACGAGTCCATCACTTACATCGCTGGGCGCTAGACTTCACAAATTGGATAGACGGCGCCGCCGAGGCTGGCCCAGAAAGAGGTGGCGAGACGACCTAGACTGGTCCAAGGAGGCTCGGGAAAAGAATATTTGGAAGGATTTGGGGGAGGCCTATGCCCTTAGCAGTGGGACAGTATAGACTAATATAAAAAAAAAACCTGTTTACATGCAGTAAATAAGTATATACTGAATTAGAAGATGTCAAATTTAGGCCATTTTTTTTCTTCAATCGTGTTGTTGGTAAGCGATGATGTGGTCGACGATGTAGCACGTGTTAGAATTTGAAGTATGTGTGACGTCATTAAATCATGAATTTTCATTTTTCATGTCACAATGGTTTGCTACATAATACACACCTCTCATATTTAAGCACCTACTGCAAAATGTCTAAATACTTACCTAAATTATTATTGTGTTGTCACCAGGTAGGTGTAAAATACTAACCACCTAAGTAAATATTGTTGTGTGTACAGGAAATAACTCTAAACTTATATTAAGCCACATTGATGATATGCCTATAAATTATTACGTAATTTGTAATGATCATTGTGATGTATCCTGGATTTTATATTGCTATATTATTTTTATAAGTCCTTTGAAACAATTAGTAAAATACTGTCTGTTTGTTAATATCAATATTCTTTCGAATTGATTAAGAATCACTAAATAGGCGATATTAAATTCCTTAATTGTCTTAATAAGTTTTAAAACAGTTTCACTACTTAAGAATTAGTATTGTTCACTTAATTGTGAGATTATTTAAAGCAATATAGAAAATGGCGGGATTCCACGCTATTTTCTCATATTGGACGTATTGAGACACAGATAGACGATATTATAAAATATTGTGTAATTGATAAGCTTACTTACTTTTTTGTGAACTACAAGCCATTACTGGTCAAATATATATTATTATTATCAATACTTAGTGTAAGATCGACTACACAAGGGTAGCGTAAGTTATTTGATATTATAACTTTATTATTGATAATGGCACTACCATTGAAACTGTATCTATATCATATTATGGCCTTTATTCCTAATATGTTATATTGATTTATGGGCTATTCTATGTCCTTTACCTTATACTTGTTATTTTGATTCTATAATATTGTAAATACTTTATGTGGTTGTAAAAAATATCGATAATAAATACTATAAAAGAGCATCCGTGAAGTTTGTTGTCCTTCTTCTCCACGAGAACTAGTCTAGCGAAAATGACAGTAAGCTCACTGAGCCTTCTCAATATGAATTAATTGACAAGCCTTATTTAAATAAATACCAAGTCTTGTCTTTCTGTGCTTTTATTCATAAAACCCTTCCCTCACACACCAAATTCATTGGAGCTCTGATACACAGTAAATAACCAATAACCATCTTGACATTCAAAGCTTGCTATCTTGGTAGATATTAATATTTTTATATAGAGTTCCATTCATGATTCTAACACACGCTTGCCTAGAAGAAACCTATTCACTCTTGACTTAAAGACTCCCAGGTTGTAGCAATCAGGAAATACAGACTCCGACTCAGACAAAAAATTAATATAACTCAAATACTACTCAGACTTTTCTGTCTGACTAGTATTGTATTTCAACTAAGTACTTAGCTGCTAACTTAAATGCTCGATCAATATTTATCTGGGATACATAAAAGAACCCTCCCCGAGCGGTGTTAAAAATATCATATTGCGCTTCTGCCTGAATCGTTCAGTCTGAAAGTTTCTATGGCACATCGTTTTATTCACTCTTACAGACCTTTCCTAAAATTCTACACATGAATTAGGTCTCTCGCTGCCTTTAGCGATAAACCTCACTCTTTATAGCGTAGACTTAACCGTGATAGCCTTTAGACGACATGTATTGAAAATAATGGTCAGTAAAGTGCATAATGTGGTTTATTATGAAGGAGTGATGGTGGAGACCTTAATGGTTTTTTTTAATGCTGATTGTTGATTTATGGTCAAAAGTTATGATGGTGTATTGTGCGAATTTGAATGATAAGATTAAATACATTTTTATAAACGTGCACGTGAAGCTTCTTCTTCGTGCCAATGGTACTCTTTGGTGTTAATACTTTGGCAGTGCCATGGCGTCGTTATTGCCAGCACATAGGCCGCTTTGCAGGTTAATAGTTTACTATAAAAACATTAGGTAGAACAATTATTTTATCCTTCATTCATTGGTTACCTAAATTATTTTGTCCGTAAGGCTGAAGGGTGAATATTTGCAGGCATCTGTTTCACACCGTCAATGAATTACCTCATCACTATAATTCCTTATTCTTTCCCGCAGTAGTAGCACACAGACAACTTCAACATCACGTCCAAATCAATTTCAAATACTTAGTTCCGACTTCCAAAATAAGATAGTATCTTAGTATGAAAAAGGCTCTGCCACAAATTACATAACCACAAAAATGACAATGTTATTTACATCACAAGGACGAACCTTGTTTTCATTCGCATTCGTTTTCGGTCCCACAGGCGAAACCTTCCAAAAATTCGTCGCTCACTATGGCATTCCGATGTTGGGCCGAGACAAACATCATCAAAGGGCTGGTTGTAACAATTTGTCGGCGCTTGATTGGGCCGGGGACGCACCTGGTGCCCTGTGTTACTGCGGACCCCAAACAAAGGGTTTTTGTGGAGTAAGTTGTACGAGACAAGCGGGTAAAGTTTGGAAATGATTGTGACAATAACGTAGTGCCATCCTCAAATTGTAATTGGAATTATGATAAGTATAATAAATGTTTATAGGTATTCCTTCCTTCCAGTGACGTGCTGCAATGTACTATTCCGCACGAAAGACCATGAACGCGGACTTTTTAACTCGGAGTGACCGTAAGAAAATCTCTAGATTATTTAAATCACATATTGACGTCTGGGAGGAACTTTTATCCGAATGGCAATGTAAGTGGGCTTCTTTACCTGAATACAGCAAAGTCAAGCCCCCGGACGTTCTCAGCTCACCAAAACCGTTTCTCCTCACATCAACCAAATATAACAGCTCACAATGTTAGGATCCATTAATATTAATGATAATTTTTATCCGTGGTGCTAGGCAACTGGGCTTATCCCAGTTTTAAACGTCACTAAGTGCCTTGTTTGTTTTGTCTCCTGCTTGATATGGAGGGAAGTGGAAATTTGTATTTTTTTCTACTCCTTCGTTATTCTTTTCTGATATATTTCGTTGCGGGATTCAAGTTATATTGATTCTTCGGGACTTCGTCGAGCTTCATTGCCTCGGCGCTATTCTGGTGGTCACTACTGTTGATTCTAACTTCCAGGAGTTGCAGTGGTTTGGGGAGAGTGCGGTGGGATTGTCCCAATAAAAAGTTAAAAAAGGTATTCCTTAAACTTTGGCGCATTTTATCATATTGGGCTCAACTCAGTCTGCTTATGAGAACTGATTCACAAGCAAATCTATCTCCCACGACGGTTTTCTCATGATATTGCCATGTCATGTATTCTGAAAATATTGAGATATAGAAGACAAAGTCTGTAACTGTAACTCCCTAAATATATTCAACAATTAGATATTTTATTATTTACGTTCAGATCAAAACATAAACGCAAATCTCTTCTACCTTGCGACATCCCATCATCGGCAGGTGTGTGGCATTGTCGTCGCTGCCACTTGAATACTTGATGCAAAGGGCTGAGTTTTGAGCGTTGTGCTTCAAGTGCTGTCGCCCCCGCTATTCGCTAATACAGTGGATGTGTGCCTTTAATTTCACTGCACTATGTTACACTGTGGTGGAAGGGTTGCCTAGAAAGCTTTACTTTGTTTATAAGTAATAGAGCTGAAAGTAGACGACTAAAAGTAAATATAGAGAATATAACAATAACTAATGTACCTCTAAACTAAATCCTAGTAAAGTTTTATTAATTTTTCAATGAGATTATCTAAGTAAAATTAACCAAAGTGGTCGGTGGTTGGTGCTCTCGGTAACATTGGCGTTGCTGCACATTAATGACCTGCTAAAATCCGGAATCTTTGGTTATGCAGACGACAGCACTGTTACTAAGAGATACGTGTCCGGCGCACGGGCTACTGGGCCTCAGATCCGGTCTCTTCTGGAGGCCTGAGGTTGAGCGCTTGAACCTGTCTTTGGAGGCAGTCGCTGAATGGGGCAATGCTAATCTAGTCAGTTCCAATGCTGACCCAAGCGTGTTTTTTTCCGCAAAAAATGAGTAAATTCCACCGGGCTCCATCTATCCGTGGAATAACCGTGCCTATAACGGACCATCTCGACCTTCTTGGTGTTACTGTCATCGAGCCTTAATGTTGGTCTATTCATGAGGCAAAGGCTCAGTTGGCTACAAACAAATTAGGGATCCTTACAAATGTGAGACGGTACTTCACGCCTGACCAGCTGCTCAACTTGTATAAAGCGTCAGTTCGGTCATGCATGGAGTACGTACTGCTCTCATATCTGGGACGGATCTGCCAAATACCAACTTGACGCACTTGAGTCGATTGACAGACGGGCCGAGAGACTGATCGGCAAATATGCACTCGTCGACTCAAAGTTCGGCCTTGAACATTGATGCAGAGTTGCCAGCCTGTCGGTTTTTATATGTTACTCTTCGGGGAGTATGAGATGGAATTGCACAATTTGATTTCGCCTAGCCCTATCCATCATCGGACAACAAGAAGTACGGCAATGCGCCATCGGTGCATGGTGGACATCACACCCATACTCACAAACCGTTTTGCGAATACTTTCAATAAGCGTACAGCTATGGAGTGGAATTCCCTGCCGGAGTCATTGTTTCCTGATAGCTACAACGAAGGGGTCTTTAAGTCAAGAGTGAATATGTTACTTCTAGGCGAGCGTGCCGTCGATCACATCATCACTTAACATCAGGTGAGTGAGATAGTGGACAAACCAGAGCCAATCAAAAAAAAAACTCGTAGCTCGATTTTTCAATAGTTAGATAAATTTTATCCGAGAAATAAAAGTGGTAGTTTTACAACCTTATAAAATAAATAATTTTAAGCAATTTTTTTTCCTCATATTTAACTTTTCTGATTAAAAAATCATTGATTCTATATAAATCTAGAGCTTGAGATGATGTATCAACTGGGTTTAAGACCAATTGATAAATTTAAATAAATTTTATTGGTTTGTCGGCATTTCTAAGATATCGTTCTGAAGAGCGCTATGGTTTCAAATGACTTTGACAGATGGCAACTTGACGTTAACACTTGACATTAGTTTATGGCGCGAACAACAGGTGATGACACAAGGATCGAGAGAGATATGGCGGGTTGGATTGAGTTGTGAATTCGTGATAAAAACCTGAGGAGAAAAACAGTGAGAGTTACCGATTGTTCGTGTAGATCAAACTACGTGTCATAGTGGAATGTCGTTTAAGTTATTCGCCAATACATAACGTGATCAGTTACATTGTGAGCCTACATACAAGCAAAGAAGTTGGTTTGCTTAACATCTAGCCCGAAAGAACCCATGCAATAATGGCTTTTCCTGACAATTACACAGTCGTCTCTACATCAGATCGTGGGATATAAGGGCTTGATATTTAGGAAACTAGTGAAATAACAATCGAACAACTTGTGATCAGTGAAATTACCTACTGAAAGAAAGTTGGTACCTAGCGGGAAACTTCAAATACATGAAGACTTGTGAGACGGGTATTCGGTCAGAATATAATCTTATTTGCAGCACAAGGAGTGACTGAAAAACATTCCTCAACCATAAAGTTTGATCATGATGGTTTGAAAGCTTATTGAAAGGTCTACTTCTTGCTCAATTAAATTTGGAGAGTTTACAATAATAGTAACTAGTTTAAACAAATGAAGATAACTAAAGTCACGAGATAGTGACGAGATAGCTAGTGTGACAAGTTGTCATCACAACCACATAATTATTGTTAGGTTTTTCTTTGATAAATACATCTTTTATTTGTTAAGAATTAAATTATTTATAATTAACATCAAATAGTACTTAAAAGTTGTTAAATTGATTATCCTAGAAAATATTCGAATGTCAAATGTCGTCACATCTAATGACAGTTGTCGATTGGAGGGGGATTGTTCGGACACGAGGCGCGTTGAGTCAGTTCGTCAGTCTAGTCCAGGCGGGCTTGAAAGATTGTACTGTTGACCTAAGTGGATATATTGTATGGAGTTGATGGTAACTTAGTGTGAAATGGTAAATAAATAATAGTTCAAAGTCCAAACTGTGTGTTATTGCTGAATTACCAACTACACGTAAGTATTATCTATTCTTGAGTATTTTTCTATCCTACTGACCTACCGCGTTGTACTAGCTCTGTTGTCTATCTAGTTATCTATTACATTATCATTTGCACTAAGACCGGTAAATGTTAGTTAAGTTGAAAAGTGCCTGAAAATGGTTTGTTTTAAATTAATCCTTCAGGCTTTTGAGCTCAGCTGTTCAGTTTAATTGAAAGAATACTGGAAAGATTCCAATTAACTGGTAGAAAAACCAGGAACTAAAATCAAGACTTGATTTTGCAAATCATGGCCCGGAGAGAATCATGACTATTTTGGAAACATGGTTAACAAGTTTGAAAAGTACCTCAAGTGATGGGATTCTTAACGCTACCTGCCTGGTAGTATGTTGTGTTAAAGGTAATGGTAATTGAAGAATCTGCTGCGCATGAGAAAGTTCAGATTTAACAAACATCTGGTTATGGAAAGTATCTACAGTAGCTGGTAAGGTCACTTTATTTTTATGTTCATGGAAAAAAGAAACTTTACCACCCTTTTGTGGTTCCAATGCAGTTGGTTAAACAAAAATTACATTGTAAAGCCGTTGAACTTCTTGTACACTACAATATACAATGTTTTTGTCTGTTAAAAGAAAATAAGTGGAGAAAAAGAAAAAGCAATTGATTGCACATTACAGATTCAAGGTTGTTTCAAATTGTAGATTATTATGGTTTTCACAAAAGTCTAACTTTTGTGCCTTAGAAACATAGTATGATAATCTTTGCTGTTACTCATTGACGGTGTATTCATTTTACAATTTATGTGATGATTGATTTTTTTAATTGCTGTGTGATTGTTACCTAATTGTTTGACTGCCTTGTCCACAATTATTACTTGGGGTCTAGGGTTGAATCTCTGGACAACATGTAGTGGTATCCTATTGCTTGAAGCTTGAACTTGGTTGGTGAGTTAAGGGTGCGCTATACACCTTTGCTTGCAGACATCGATTGGTGAGTGCAGACATGTTATTTTGTGTTATAAAATTGCCTCTATGTAAAGATATTCGAATATGTCATAATATAGTGGTTAGTGCTTTAGTGACAGTACTTATCACAGAAATTTTGTAATTTCTTCATATTGGTAGTGTGTCTTCATGGGGTAATTTATGCCGTTCATTAATTTTTACTACCATTGTGATGGCGCTGTGGCTGGGCCACTGGATGCTGCTCTGTGTGTTGCGGGTTCCATTCTCATGTGCAGTAGATGTTTGCGTGGCCTGCAGGTGGTTGTTCTGGATCTGACTGTTTGTGAGTTTGGAGTGTTTGTGAACGCACCCATAATACCTGTTGATTTGATGTCTGATGGAAGGTGGGAGCCTGGTGCCTCCGGTGCTTTGGTGACCTGTTGTTTGGAGTATGTGACATAGTATGATGTGTTAAGCATCTGGAAGGTATGGCACCCTTGGTGCTTCGAGACCGACCTGACGTTTGTTGCAAGCCAGGTTCGTTAGGTAGGTTGGTGGGTGGTCGAAGGGGCCCAGCACGCCCGGTCCACGCCACGCGTTTTACAGGTGGATGGTCGAAGGGGCCCAGCACGCCCGGTCCATGCCACGCTGTTAGTAGGTGGGTGGTCGAAGGGGCCCAGCACGCCCGGTCCACGCCACGCGTTTTACAGGTGGATGGTCGAAGGGGCCCAGCACGCCCGGTCCATGCCACGCTGTTAGTAGGTGGGTGGTCGAAGGGGCCCAGCACGCCCGGTCCACGCCACGCGTTTTACAGGTGGATGGTCGAAGGGGCCCAGTACGCCCGGTCCATGCCGCGCTGTGAGTAAGTGGGTGGTCGAAGGGGCCCAGTACGCCCGGTCCACGCCACGCGTTGTACAGGTGGATGGTCGAAAGGGCCCAGCACGCCCGGTCCATGCCACGCTGTTAGTAGGTGGGTGGTCGAAGGGGCCCAGTACGCCCGGTCCACGCCACGCGTTGTACAGGTGGATGGTCGAAGGGGCCCAGCACGCCCGGTCCATGCCACGCTGTGTAGGTGGGTGGTCGAAGGGGCCTAGCACGCCCGGTCCACGCCACGCGTTGTCCAGGTGGATGGTTGAAGGGGCCCAGTACGCCCGGTCAATGCCGCGCTGTGAGTAGGTGGGTGGTCGAAGGGGCCCAGTACGCCCGGTCCACGCCACGCGTTGCGCAGGTGGATGGTCGAAGGGGCCCAGCACGCCCGGTCCATGCCACGCTGTGAATAGTTGGTTGGTCGAAAGGGCCCAGTGCGCCCGGTATACTTTGCGTGGTATGATGAGTCGTTGGATGATTGAAAAGGGCCTTGTGCGCCCGTTCCACACATGATATGATGAGTTGTTGGTTGATCTAAAGGATTTTGTGCGCCTGGTCTTCACCGTATGATATCGCAGAGTATGCATGTCAGGAATGGACGAGCGGATCCAAATGGAATGTTACTTTCTTTGGTGTGTGATATTTGACGAGCCATTATAAGAATTGTTAAATGCTCGAGGCCTCGCAAAATGTCAGGAGGCCGTGTCGGCATTTCTAAGATATCGTTCTGAAGAGCGCTATGGTTTCAAATGACTTTGACAGATGGCAACTTGACGTTAACACTTGACATTAGTTTATGGCGCGAACAACAGGTGATGACACAAGGATCGAGAGAGATATGGCGGGTTGGATTGAGTTGTGAATTCGTGATAAAAACCTGAGGAGAAAAACAGTGAGAGTTACCGATTGTTCGTGTAGATCAAACTACGTGTCATAGTGGAATGTCGTTTAAGTTATTCGCCAATACATAACGTGATCAGTTACATTGTGAGCCTACATACAAGCAAAGAAGTTGGTTTGCTTAACATCTAGCCCGAAAGAACCCATGCAATAATGGCTTTTCCTGACAATTACACAGTCGTCTCTACAGGTTTATTTTCATCTTTTACCCATTTCTATCTACATCACATAATTGGGTTGTTGAATTTAAAAAAAAATACGATTTTTAAAATTTATTTTGAAACTTTACATATCATAAATTATATTGTCGTTGCAAAAATCTCTTAAATATTTTTTTTCAATTTATTATAAGCAATTGAAAATCGATAAAATTTTAAAAAGAACCACCTGTCTACGAACGGGCCATGATTGGTCGCCATGTTGGTGACGTCATAACGTTCAAGGAATTTCACCATAGTACAGTGTCAAGTAAATTGACTAAAAATATCCGAAAATTAGTGCAAAAATATTATTTATAACAGTAAATTTTATTTAGACATGTGTGATAAAGGATTCATAAAGGCAAATTTCGAAAAGATATCCATCTGATGGACGATTTGGAAAAATTGAGCATAAGTAAAGTAGTCGTAATGAATATTACGTGATAGAGGACCGCGACCGGTGTTTGTCATTGTTGTTCATTGTACACATTACATTTAGAAACATAATTGTCATAATGTAATTGTTGTTACATATGGGTAGGTGATATTCGTGTAAAATAAAAAGCTAACAAACACGATTGGTGCGCAACTTCGACTTTAGATATCAAAAAACTTCATAGGTACCACTAAATATTATACAACCCGAAATCTGTGGAGCCTTTATTTTTATTTATTTTTTGCATAACATCCTTAAAATTTTCGGTATTTTTAATTATTTGCATATCCCACACAAATATCTATATAATATAATTACAAACACTAAAAATCTTTGTAGAACAAAAACGTGAAAATATTAATTCGGTACATTTTCAAATATCTCTTAAATGCGTCGACCGATTTTCACAATTCAAACAGAAATATTAGTTTTACGCCTATATCCGTCATTTAAAATTAAAATAATGAATATATCTCCATAAACAAAAAATCATGTTTTCAAGTTACGTAATTATACAAAAATGTCAACTTTGCTCGAAAGTTCCCTTAAAAATTTACTTTTCTCAATCTTTAATGATCAAATTAAGAAATTAATCAGAATCTAATACTAAATTAGAACAAGATAACAACATAATTAACATATTTTAATTGGAATCTAGTTAGACATAGAACATTTCTCAAAACTTTAGTACAGTTTGCTAGGTTGGGTATTGCCAGGGGGGTGTCACTCCGCAGTTTAGGTACGATCAGCCGGCGGTACCTTGCAGAGGGAATAACGCATTAGGTTGCCGCTTACCGCTCGGCTCGCACGTTAGCCACGTTATTTATATTATGCAGCAAATAACGATGACTTCTAAACGTACTTCTAAGGCCTTTAAAAGATATTGTTGTGTTTACGGGTGTTTAAATAAAGCAAAGAACAATGAATCGATATTAAGTTTTTTTAAACTACCGAAAGATTTTGAAAGGTAAGCTATTTTGTTGTACCTATTTAAATCATTACATAAATATTCTGTAACTATCGGTAGTAGGTGCATAATGAGTACGAGTTTTGTATAAAAATTTAAGCATTTTGGTGTTCCTAAAATAATGAATAGGTTTGTGAAATACTAATAATTAGGTACCTACCTACTTAGATATTTTAGATTTTTGTGTTGTTCACAAATATAATTCGATTTCTTTTTTTATTGAATGGTTACCGTTTTGTTAACATAAAAATAAACGCTTTAGATCCAGTTTAAAATAAATTATAATTGCCTAAGTAGTTACCTACTTAGCCTATGAATTTACCAATAGCCTGAGTAAGTGTACGCACTTGTTAAAGTTAACGTTTGTATATAAAACTAGGTACTTGCTTATACCTAACGAACAAACAAAAAATATTTCCTAAGAGTTCTTCAAGCCAACTTTAAATAAACTAATAAAAAATATCACTAAAGAGTAAACAAAGAGGTAGGTACCTATACTCAATTTGAAATAACATTAGACGTCATTACAACTCGTTTTACAGTCTGTTCAACCGATTTTGTGTTCTATCTCGTACACATAAGGATGATATAAAAAGCACAAATCTGTTACCAAAACCAACTGTTTACTACAGCTTCCATTTGTCGTATCACCAACGCAATAGAAGTCAAAATCGACCGGGCTGTAAAATGGGCTTATTTAAATGTCTAATGTCATAGTAAATGAAGTTTAGGTAACCTAGTTTTCATTTGTTAAGTACCAAACAAAATGACGGTCTATAATATTCATTGTCTATCTACCTACTTGACCGTGTAATCATAGGCATCAAACATAAGAAAGATTACGCGGTCAAGTAGGTAGATAGTGGATGTAAGCGAAAGCGGCAAGTCGACAACCCTTACGAGCCGAGTCAAACCGCGCCAGACAGTGACGGAGATACGCGTTAGAAGAGAACGGCAACGTTTAGGTGAATATCACGTTAGGCACTGAGCGCTTATACGAGCTGAATTGCACTTTGTTGCTAACTAGCAGGAGTCTCTATTTCAATGAATTGTTGCACGAAGTGAGTCTTCTGTACTTGTACTATTATTTATTCTGTGGTATTGCGCGAATCACACAGTATTGGGGAGATATTTGTAATATTCGTACATAATGATGCGAAGCAAGCACGATAACTTTTAAGGTTCGATATTTATGATCAATGTATTCGATATTCATCAATATATTGACGATAATAACAAGATGGAATTGGTTATAAGTAAAAACACAGTATAAGCTATGTGCCACAATGAGTAGAAATGAACGTTGTGACGTCACACGGGCTCGGCTTTGTTCGGAAAACTGTCGGGGTGTTTTCAGTACTGGATTCAAAAAAATATTTTCGATTGGATTTTACTTTGTAATTACAATGAAAAAAAAAAAACTAAAAATTGTTTTGTATGAAAACTTATATATGATCTTTCCATTTATTACAAAAAAAAAGTTGGTTCAACAAACCAATTATGTAACTAAACACTTGTTATTCTATTTTAGGCGACAAATGAAGAACCTTAGTTTGATTAGTAAGTAAACAAAACAAGTAGGTAAAGCTTATAAATAATACGTAATTCATTATTTCATTTGTGTTAAACAAAGCGTGTAAATTATTGTGCCAACTCTGAAGTATTCAGGACAAAACAAGACTAACATAATAAATATCGCAGACATGGTATGTGGTATTTATTAGACAAAAATAAATTCCATTTATAGTTACTGTTCTTCTTCTTCTGAGGACTGGTGGCCCAGTGGTAACGACTGACTAGACTGGAAAGCTCAAATCGATATTGTATGTAATAAAATCAATAAATTCGTATACGCTCTTAGACGGATTAAAAATGTCACAAACATTAAAACAGCTGTAATGTCCTATCGTGCATATGTAGAGTCCTTGCTGCGATATGGATTGTATGGGGAAATAGTACCGACCATAACAGAGCATTTAAACTCAAAAGAATTCGAGCTATTCAGGGCATTCCACCGGACGTATCTTGTCGACCAATATTTAAAAAACTCGGTTTGCTACCACTACCCTCACTATATCTATATGAAACATGTATGTTTGTACAGAAACACAAAGATCTTTTCAGAACAGCAGCAGATGAATGCTCTGGGAATAAATTTAGACTTGTTTTAGATGAAAGAAAGAGCTTTGGCTGTACACATATATAACAAACTAGCTGTTCCCCACGGCTTCGCTCCCGCGGACCACACCACAGGCTCCGTTTTCGGGATTAAAAAATAGCCTATGCCACTCAGGAATAATGTAGCTTTCTATTGGAAAAAGAATTTTTTAAATCGGTCCAGTAGTTTCGGAGCCTATTCGGTACAAACAAACAAACAAAAAAATCTTTCCTTTTTATAATATTAGTATAGATTAAGTACTAGCTGTTGCCCGCGACTTTGTCCGCGTCAAACTCGTAAAAAAAATATTTTTTTTTTTTCCCGCCGGAACTATGAATTTTCTCGTGATCAAACGTAGCCTTATTACATCAGCTATCTACCAGTGAAACTTCCGTCAAAAACGGTCCAGCCGTTTTGGATATTACCCGGAACAAACAGACAGACAGACAGATAGACAGACAGACAAAAATCTTAAAAATTGCTTATTTGTTGTTAGTACCGTATATACTTCCACGTGCATTCAATAAAACGTTGTTATTTTGATATTATATACAGACACTTCAATTTTATTTATTTGTATAGATAGATTACCATGTAAACTAAAATACTAAATAGCAGACTGTTTAAAATTCACTTGTTTAAATGGTTAAATGATAATAATTTTTATAGCATTAAGGAATTCTTTGAACATAAGTTATGTTAATCATTTTGCATACTTTAGTTTTAAGCAAAACGTGTATGATCTCACCCTTAACTCATATAACACCTTTGTATACCATGTTTTATGCAATAAAATAAATAAATAAGTAAACGGCCCCAACATACGTGTCGTAGGTCGTGGGTTCGAACCCAGCCAGGTGCTTTACTTTGTGTAAATTATTTCATCACCACTGCTTTCAAAACGGTGAAGGAAAACAGCGTGAGGCAACCGGCATGTCCTAGAACCAAAAATTCGAAGACGTGTGACATCCCCCAATCCGCACTGGGCGCGTTCGTGGATATGGGCCCATTCCCTTTCACGAGGGGACAGGGGAGGCCTGTGTCCCAGCAGTGGGAACATTAAAAGGCTGATGATGATGATAATGTTACTTGAAATTATTATGGTCGTATTTACTTTGTTGTTATTTAAGTAAAACGCAACTATTCGAGCTCAATAAATTTGAAAGTTTTTGTTGTTCGAATGTTAAAACAATTATTAAATTCATTAAGAGAAATCATTGCTTTTATTACCTTGCTTTTGTATATATGTGTCCGGCAATTAGTACTCGTTTTTAGGGTTCCGTACCCAAAGGGTAAAAACGGGATCCTATTACTGAGACTCCGCGGCCCGTCTGTCTGTCTGTCTGTCACCAGGCTGTATCTCATGAACCGTGATAGCTAGACAGTTGAAAATTTCACAGATGATGTATTTCTGTTGCCGCTATAACAACAAATATAAAAACTATTAAAATGCTCCCATACAATAGACGTGATTTTTGTGGCGATTTTCGCGATAATGGTACGGAACCCTTCGTGCGCGAGTTCGACTCGCACTTGGCCGGTTTTTTAAGTACTTCGAGACCTAGACAAGTGACATTCTATTATCAAAAGCATGGCGATAGCGATTGTCAACTACTTTTTAACAAAAAAAAAACCGACTTCTAAAGCAAAACACTTACTACATATTCAATGAGTCCTAACACGATGGTGCATCTTGTCTCGTTGAGGAGTTCCTATGGCCACCTTCCGGCTTCATCATGGGACTAATAGTTATATAGTACAATATTATTTCAATGTTCAGTCGAATAGTCAAGTCAGGGGGTGACCATAAGCTGTTAGAGTAAGGTTATTTTGAGTGTGTGTAAGGGACAGATGTATATGACGTGTATATATATCTATCTCAAAATAACCTTACTCTAAGAGCTTATGGTCACCCCCCAGTTTCAATAGTCGAAATTCAAACTGTAAGGGAATGATCACGTGATTCTTCGATATCGCTTGTCAATCCCATACAGTTTTGCGATTTTAACCGATCCCAAAAAGGAGGAGGAACTCAGAAAGTATCATTTGGTGAAGTAGAACTGATGAAGAAGACCACATATGACCAGGAACTGCCTTATAAGTCTTATGTCATGGGTATAAGATATCTCGAATAGTTAAGCGACTATGATGAAGCATTTGGCTCATTGAATATGTAGTAAGTAAATAAACGATATTACATTTCACCCATTAAGGTTACCCTAGTCGATCATTCTTCCATACAAATGTAGTCTGGCGATTACTCCACTGTTTGACGATGTACGTTCAAAATAAAAAAATGATATAAATTTTTCTCATCATTTTAACACTAATTTTAACGCTTCTTTGGGCGGAAATAAATACCATAAGAAGAAGGAAAATTTAAAAACGGCTTCCATACAGGGATAGATTAGTAGTTCAACAATGCAAACAATTTTATTTTGAAAATATACACTCAGTTGTTTTTTCATCATATCTAGACTCCCAAAGGTCTGTTTATAAAATTTCGCGCGCTCGTTTTCGACCTAAATCAAGCTTAACAGCTTGTTTTAGATATTTTTTTTTCATTTAATTATTATTTTAGGCCTAGTTATAGAAGCAAAACGTAAGCACTTGTGATAATATAAACTGATTTAATGTCCTTTTTCCCACTGCCTCGCTCCTGGCTTAGATAGGCCAAAGGCGTACATTCTTCCACGTTAAAAAGGAGGTATTAAGCGACAGTGTAACTTTATAATCATTGAAATAATTTTAGAAATCGCATCAGTACTTACAAACAAAGAAATAATTTACCTCTTTATAATACGCTCAACATCAAAAAAATGCAACACCTCTCCCAAAATAGCATTCAAGCCTGTCCTGACATAAACGCTAATATTGGTATCTGCTGGAAGTACGTTTAATGACCTTTAAATTAACATCAGTTAGATTTCATAAATAACACAATATTTCAGAGCATAAGCTGTTAAAAACTGTTGTTAAAATACACATTACAGGAACGGCTTAATTGTATGCACCACCCTTGAAAAGTATACAACGGCCGATCATGGTCAAATGAAAGTCTTTCACCATCCAGGCTTTGAATTGAACACAATTGGACAACTCTAGCAAAAAACAACGATACACTGACTTTTCTTCCGTTCAGGGGGGTGACCACAAGCTCTTAAAGCGGTATCAATTTGACCTTATGTCGCGTTTTCGTACCATGACGTCGTTTAAGAAAGCTCACTTTGATAACGCTACGAAGTTGTTTTTGTTTAGGCTTTGATAATGTTTGTATGCCGATTGTCTTATAGTTCATTCAAAAATCAAACCACAACGTGCTTTTTGACAACTAGCGATATCGTTTTTACTACAAATTTTGGTTTTGTTTGACAGTTAATAAAAGTTGCTTTGGCGGGCTCGAAATACTATCATTTTCCAAAATATATACAAAAAATATCACTTCCGTGATACAACCGGTAAGTAAATCGTATTTATTTACGCATTTATTCAATTCATAACCTCTGCCAAGCCCTACAGAGGTACAGGTATCATGATATGTTATTCCCTACCTACGTAGGTAAACTTGTCCATTGATTTGTGTATCTCATGCGATTTTAGTGCATGTGGACTGAATTTCTTGTTTGATTCTAGATGGCGAATGCATTATTAATGGAGAATAAACCCATGAAATCATGGAGGGCAGTACAGACGCTACGTGAGCCATCGCAACCTACTACCGCCGCGCCGGCAGCTTGTGTCTACCGACACTGTGATGTAATTAAAGGCACTGCATTAAAGACACGGCATTGTATAATACTGTTCCAGTTCGGGGATAAATAAGAAAGAAAAGAAAGCTGATAGAAGGCAACAAACCCATCGTGAAGCTTAGGGAGCTGAAATATAATAATGCGAATGATTGGTTATAACCTGTAAACTACGTACGAAGAAGAATGCATTTTATTAGCATTTGGTGTTTTGTGGTGCTTGTGCTAGTGTCTCACGTTATTTATTGGCTGCTTTGCTGTATTAATCCTTAATGTGCTTGTGATGACTGCCTAGTACCATTGTGTGTGATAAGTGTGGTATCCATGGACATAATCTCAATGGTAATAACTGATAACCATCTGCATCTTTTTACCCGACTGCGTTAACAATATTGTGTGTATGTGTACCTATCTATCTACTGTGTTGTAATAAATGATTTTGCAGCTGGAGAATCAATAGAATACATAGCCCATGTTTTGGACATTATTTATTATTATCATCAAACTCCATTCTACTAACCCTATAAATATTCAAACAAACTCACGCCTTTTTCCTATGTGGGCAAGCAGAAACTACAACGCCACCTGCTACGGTCCTTACATACTCCTTTTGCTTCATTTACATGCGTACATCTAGTCATAAGAGCACACCGGTAATGAGGACAGCGCTCCTGACCTTTCTGAAGAACATTACCAATTAGATCCGTGTATGACCTAGGACGTCCCCTCCCGGGTGGTGTTTTCACTCACATCTGCCTTGGTAAATACCTTTTCTTAGTCGCCTTTTATTCATCATATGTATATAGGTATTATAGGTGGTAGGTTTATTATAGGTATTTACTATAGATACTATATAATACGTATGCCTATTTAACTATATACTTATACTAGCTGTCCCACGCGGCTTCGATCACGTCAACCTACCCTATATACATGAATGTAGCGTAAAAACTTTAACTGCTTCCGCAGCGCACGCAACGGAAGCTCTCAAAAAGGAATAATTTTGCCCGTTTTTGCAACATTTTTCATAACATCACGCTCGAAGGAGTGGAGCATACCACTCCTTCGAGCGTGATGTTATATACCCTATAACCTTCCTCGATAAATGGACTATCCAACACAAAAATAATTTTCCAATTATTCCAACCAGTAGTTCCTGAGATTAGCGTGTTCAAACAAACAAACTCTTCAGCTTTATAATACAATATTATATAGTACTAGCTGTCACACGCGGCTTCGCTCCCGTCTACTGGCTACATATCTACATACATGAATGTTGCGTAACTTTAACCGCTTACGCAGCGCACGCAACAGAAGCTCTCAAAAAGGAAAAAAAAAACCGTTTTAGTTAACAACATTTTTCATTTATGCTCCGGCTATTGGTCATAGCGTGATGTTATGTAGCCTGTAACCTTCCCCGATAACTGGACTATCCAACACAAAAATAATTTTTCAATGCCAGTAGTTCCTGAGATTAGCGCGTTCAAACAAACAAACTCTTCAGCTTTTTATTATTAGTATAGATAGATATACTAGCTGACCCCCGCGGCTTCGCTCCCGCCAACTGGCTACCTACCCTACCCTACCTACCAATTTGTTAAACTATTTATTTGAATAAGAATTAATACTAAGTACCTATACGAAAGTACACAACTTGTTTCTACCGGTGATCTAATAACATTTAGAACATAAAAGCTGCTATTGTGACTTAGCTATGATAGTTAGATATATTATCTGGCAGCTTTTTTTGTAGGTAATAATAAGTACTTTAATCATGTAGTACATCATTTTTATGTATCATCAATAGTTTTCTCAGCACATGCCAAAGAATGAATTTTATTATGCAACATTTTGCTACTTTGGGTTACATTATTGAAATTTACATAAGGATTTCTAATTTTATTGAATATAAATTATAGCCTATGCCACTCAGAAATAAAGTAACTTTATACTGGTGAAATCATTTTCAAAATCGATTTAGTAGATCCAGAGATTACTCCCTACAACCTCACAAACTTTACCTCTTTATAATATTAGTATAGAAGTATAGATTTGTGTACACATTTTTAACCGACTTCAAAAAAGGAGGAGGTTCTCAATTCGTCGGAATCTTTTTTAGGGTTCCGTACCCAAAGGGTAAAAACGGGACCCTATTACTGAGACTCCACGGTCCGTCTGTCTGTCACCAGGCTGTATCTCATGAACCGCGATAGCTAGACAGTTGAAATTTTCACAGACGATGTATGTCTGTTGCCGCTATAAAAACAAATACTAAAAAACCGGCCAAGTGCGAGGAACCCTTAGTGCGCGAGTCCGACTCGCACTTGGCCAGTTTTTTAGTATTTGTGTTTATAGCGGCAACAGATATACATCATCTGTGACAATTTCAACTGTCTAGCTATCGCGGTTCATGAGATACAGCCTGGTGACAGACAGACGGACCGAAGTCAGTGTCGAAAAACGGAAAATAACAGGTACCAAAGACACCCCCACATCACAGTCTCCACCACCTTTGGTTGACTGGTAGAGAATGCCTTGGGCATTAAGGCCACCTATGGTCCTGTATGTCGCTGTATGTGGTCTGTTGTCGTTATATAAACAAATCTTGTAAACATGACCAAACCATCTAAGCACACCTTTTAAAACACAATGTTGTCTTATTACATCAAAAACTACAAATACTTCAATAAAATAAAACATAACACTGTTTTTAAACACAATTATTTATTAGGTAGGTCTACATTGAATAGAAAATGCATTACTGATTAAGGGACAAGTGGTCAGTGGGTTATCTTAGGGGCGGCGTTTTAGGAGTTGGAGTATACGCTTAGGGGCACTATGAGCAGCAAAGAAAACCAAAAAAAAATTTTTGGTTAAAAAAAGTTTTTTGGACTTGGTGAATTTTCATGAAATGTTTCTTTTTTCCGATAATTCCCAAATTTATTGCAGTACCGGGTTGAATTTGACCATAACACTCATTAAGGTTCTGAGAAGCATAGCCCTACGACGCACCGTTTTCGAATTATGGGCCTCTGAATTTTATTTTATTTTGCATAAAACGCATTATATTTCCAAAATGGTAGCTCGGATAAAAATCTTTTCAGGAAAGTAATTGTTGCTCTAGTCGATAACTATGAGATGATGTAAGAAAATCAGAGAAAATTTAAAAAATAAATATTTGGTAATTTTTTTTGTGTCGATCCTTCACCTTGCGTAGCTATAATAGGGGCAGTGGACTTAGTCAAATTTTCGAAGATTTTTATTTAACACAATTCAGCCATTTTTTTTTCGCCAGCTTATTAACCTTGTCCATAGAAGCCATTTAAGCTCTGAGACACATATGGTCCTATGACGCACCGTTACCGAATTATGGGCCGCCGAATTTTATTGTATTTTGTATAAAAAGGTCTATATTTCCAAAATGGTAATAATTATAGTGTTCATGTTGGGATGCTGCTAGCATGGGTGTACCACAGGGGGAGCTAAAATTTAGTTATTTTTTGCCTAGGATACACCATTTTCGAGATATTCGGATATATAAATAATAATATTCGGCGGCCCATAATTCGGCAACAATGCATCGTAGGGCTATGCTTCTCAGAACCTAAATGGTTTTTATGGTTAAGGTTAACCCGAAACTGCAATAAAATTAGAAAATTTATAAAAACGATAATTTTTTTAAGTCCTCGTGCCATAGTGCCCCTAAGGCTACACTCCAACCGAACAAGACATAGCTAAACTAACATATATCAACGAGCTCCATGCTGGACACGTATCATTGTTTTCTTACACTCGAAGGAAGATAGAACATGCAACAGATGGCAAAATTGTGGTGAACGGTGAACCATTTTTCATTTTTAAAGGATTCCATTTCTGATTTATAATCAATGGTGAATGGTGAAGAAGATGGCTTCTTTTCTTCAACTCACTGCCATTCAAAAAGCCAGTATCTGATCCTGTAGACAAATAATAAAATATGAGTTCTGAGTTTTGTAGAGTAGGCAGGTGCTAGCTGATAAACAAGAATATAATAGAAATACATTTACTTGACAGTCAAAATCCACAAATGAAATACAAAGACAAATTGCACTAAACAGGCCGTACTGAAAAGGTTACCAACTCAGCATTTGCTGTTCGTCAGACACCCAGCACTATTTTTCAGTTGGCACCCTGAAGAAGAAACCCCAGACCGATGGTACCTACAAGATGTAAACTATTACATCCAATATTATGGTGATTGTCTCGGGAACCAAAGTCCCTAAAAGGCACTTGTTTTTCTATTGTGTTTGCTAATTAGCACTCAAGGGGTTAAAGTTAGTTTTTGCATTTAGAATTGCATAATAATATTAATAAACACTTACCAATATGCAGTAATAGCAGATTTATTAATCCTGTGGATATGTCTTTACAATGGGGTGTTTAACAGAACATAATTATGGTTTGGTCCTTCCATACTTTGATAATAGTGTATCCTATAACAAAATTATAATATTTTGTTAGTTATTAACCAAAAACTGGTGTGCGGAAATAATGAGTAGGTAAGTATATTGTTATATTTTCTACAAAATAACCAAACTATTGAGAATAGGAATATAGATAACCTTCTTTAAGCCAAGTTTCATTTGTATACGTATAATAAATTTTCCTCAGTTCAGCCAAAATGAGAGCTGAAAGAAGCACAATGTTCTTAAATTATTCTTCACGCCAGAGGACTATATCATCTCTGTCAAGCTTTTCCGGTTGCGATTAACTTATTTCCAATTACAGGTACTTCATTATTTGTAGGTGCCGCTCTCTTGAAGTTGGGCAACAAATCATTAAGTATTTACAGGATCCAAATAAAATTGTAGGCAAATCATTATTTAAAAAACAAAGCATTGACTTTGCTCCAAAATCCATATCGTCCAATTCGTCTAGGCTACTCCTCTTTCTCACCACGGAGAGTTTTGAAGACAGTAATTCGTGATAACCTTGTGATAGCGGCAGTTTTGGATAACAATCTTTAGGTCACGATTACATATTTGTAGATATTTGTAAGCGTCTCTTTATTCATACAATACAAGGCAATCCTTTTGTCACACAACTCACAACAACCACACAACAACTTTATTGTAAATTACTTTAAAACAACGAAAATAACAAAGCACGCTAGTAAACAGAGCTCATATGACCAAGATGTCAGGTTATAAATAATCCGACATATTTAAAAATACAAGCTTACAACGTAAAAACGTTCAAATTTAGTTACGAGTGCAACCTCTTTAATTTGTTTACATAATAATGTGGAAAGTCAAGCCACAGGTAATAAATTATATCAGACTCAGGCTTTTGAGATGCTTTATAATGTCGGCTATTGGTTTTGATTTTAATATTACTTTTTTGTCTTTAATCTTATTATATTGTTGTAAAATACACTTAAGAAAATAATAGTTTAAATGTTTGACATGAATGTATAGTATAGTATATAATTCTATTTGGATTTTATAAGAAATAAACATCTCATGATAATTTTTATTTTAAATTTTAGTGATAGCAAAAACGACATCCTAAAAACCTTTTTTTTCTTCGAAAGCAATCCTATATCGGTTCATAGATAAATATTTAAAATCATTCGTTCTTTCCCAACACTACCCGGCATTAAATTGATATCGTTTAACTAAGGTGAGGGTACGATAATGAGAGTTCTCAATAAGAGCTCGAAAGAAAGTGCACTCAAATTGAGGTTGTTTTGTAAAAGATGGGGGTAGGCCACCAGATCCGTCCAGAGGTTTTAGCGTGACTGAGCAAACATACGCACATCCATCCAAACTTTCGCATTTATAATATTAGTAAGATAACATAACATCATGACATGTCACGCGCCATAAGATTTTTAAATATTATATCAAATGAATTGGATATATTCCACTGTAGCCTGATGAAGTTCACAGGAGTAGCACTGAAATGCATTGAAAATGTTAATACCTAAGTGATTTTAATTGGATTTATAAATTGGTTTTTAGTTGGACATTAATGGGATTTGAATGGTATCTGAATTGTATTTGATTAGTATTTCACATAAATTGTATTTTAATTGTGTTTGAATTGTATATGAATTGAATTGTATTTTAATTGTATTTTAACTTTTGTTCAATTTTATGTTAATTGGATTTTAATTGTATTTATTAATTGCATTTTTAATTGTATTCTGTTAGTCCTGATATCTTTGTAGTAACATAGCATTGGCGTTTTAGCTGTTAAGGTGTTATTTACATAATTTCGAATAAATAAATAAATTATGCCCGTTTTCACCGAAGGGTTAGTTATTGGTGAAAGCTTTAGGCCCAGTTTTTTTATCAGTAGTTAACTCAATCAATGGTTTAATATATTAACCAATGATTTCTAATGGTCGGTAAAACGCGTTTTTTCATCAATTGTTAGCCTCACAAATAACTTGGAAAATTTATTAACTGTTAGCCTCACAAATGGTCAAATAAGTCCGAAAATTTATTAACTGATCAGTCAAGTGAACATTTTACCGAAATTTCAAACCGCATTGGATAGTATTTTAACCATTGGTTGAGTTAACTACGGATTAAAAAACTGCTTAAAACTATGATTTTCTCGTTATGAAATAGGTTGCAAGTAAATATCGTAACGTAACCAAGACGCATATTTTCCTTTAGCGCAACCTACCAACATAATTAGTTTTCAGGGTAATCCATCCTACCTCCTTACAACTAGGTTTTTTGGCAAATATTCATAATTATTATTATATTCACCCGTGTTCCCTACCGAAAACTCATAGGCATTTAGTAAAAGCCAGAATATTCGGCAGAACTCTATAAATAACTCAACCAAACTCCAACTTTCGCCAAACTCTGAACTAGCATTCAAGGCAAAACATTCATAATTCAGGCTACATGGCCTATTTCCTCTCTCACAGTCCTAACACAGCATATTCATCATACCGCCTGTTGGACTAACTTCTTAACTAGCTATCAAACTAAAAAATTGTAACACCTACACTGGCTAATAATTATGTTTCTTTTTACCCGGCTGCAAGGAAAGGGTTATGTTTATGCGTATCTTGTATGTATGTTTGTATTTATGTAATATATTTTATTACCTCATATCTTTCAAACTACTTGACGGATTTTTTAAACTAAGACATCGTTAGATAGGTCTTGACCACCCAAGTGCTCTTAGATAAAATAAAAACCGGCCAAGTGCGTGTCACGCGCATTAATAGGGTTCCGAAGGTGCATATTAATGCGGACTAAAAAGAGGTTTTTGTTGTTGTTACATGAACATTAGAACGGTTTCAGCGGCTCACAAAGTCTTAAAACGGGCCCACATAGGATGATGTTTTTTTTTAATCTATATTCTCGCGTTTGACCACTATCTCGCCTGATGGTAAGCGATGATGTGGTCTACGGTGAAGCACGCTTGCCTAGATGTAATCTATTCACTCTTGACTTAAACTAAATAAGGACTAACTGGTAACTGAAGAAGGAGTTGTAAAATCCAACTTCGCAACTGAAGTTAGAAAATATTATCTATTTGAGTACCACCGCGGGTGCGAATTGCGAAAGGAGCCGATACGACCGCGCGTTATGGCCACGGGGAATGGTATAGTTCATTCCTGGATCCGTGCGTGCACGCTCCTTGTTTATTTCTCTTTCGGAATTAAAAAAAAATCGTATGAATTCACCTCTAATCTCCTCTAATACTGCAGATTAGAGGTGAATCCTCTAATCTGCGGTATTCACTATTTCGTTATGCAAAGTTTTACGCTACTCAATTAGTGATGAAGTCGGGTCGAATATTGATTTTATAGAAGGATATCGACAAAAGAAAATTAGTTATTTGCTTGGAAATCGAATCTAATTTGACTTTACTTTTACGTTTTAATTACAAAACGTTGAAAATACTTCTGCACTAACACAAAAAAGAGTCCACCGCGAGCATGCACCGTATAGACTACGGACTGCTTCTGCCAACGACTCCGGCCACTCCAATGCGTTATTCGAGCTTAAACATTATTAATTTAGAAATGATTATTATTAAGGATGTTATGATTTTATTTTTGTATATTTTTACATGGTTCTTAAGCATAAATTTACTTTCTGTTTTACACAACTAACAACGTTATTTAAGTAATTTTTCAATGGCATTTGTACAAAAAATTTACTGTGCCAAGTACATTTTATAAGTTGGTCGACTATTACTCGTAAACTTGAAAAGCCTGTTATGATTTCATTTTTGTATACTTTTACATGGTTTGTAAGCATTATATTTACTCTGTTTTACACAGCTATCAACTTTATTTAAGTAATTTTTCAATGGCATTTGTACAAAATTTTTACTGTTCCAAGTACATTTTATAAGTTGGTCGACTATTACTCGTAAACTTGTAAAGCCTTGTTATCCGTGATAATTTTCCTTTTAATTTCGTTATATTTACTACTGCCGTGAATTTTTTCACGTAGCCAAGAGCAACCATTTTGCTGGCAGGGGGGGGGACACTTGACTCTAACATAAATCTGCAACTTAAAGCTTAATTTTACGCAAACGAATCTCTGAATCGAAAAATGGTTTTAACAAACTCATAATATTTTTGAATGGCCTATCCAACGATACCCCACACCATGGGATAGATGAGGAAAAAAAATACACCCCCACTTTACGTCTATGGGAGGTACCCGAAAAAAAATTATTTTTCATGATTTTATGTTACCACTTTGTCGAAATTATTAATATGTATATACATGCCAAATTATAGCTTTCTAGTACTTAGATTCTCTGAGCTAAGCTGCGGACGGACAGACGGACAGAGCGAAAATATAAGAGTTCATTGTTGACTTCGGAACCCTAAAAAGGAACATGGCGGTTTTTGGGTGCCATATTGAGGAGGTTGCAATTATTTTTTCTTCCAAACCCTTCGAGTAGGGTATCAAAATGAAGAGTTTTTAGAGCTGATTACAAAAATATAAACCACTAACATAAATTTAAAAGTCATTCAAAAAAAAAGATAACTAAAAAGTTGTAAATAAAAAAAGTTAATTAAAAATCAAAAACCTGCCTGCTTAAAAAGCGAACTAAAAAGCTGTCATCAAGAAAAAATCATGCTGTGCAGTCGGAGGATACATATTCGCAAACTGGCTGACCCCATGATCCTCCGACTGCTCAGCATGATTTTTCTTGTTACTTGTCTTATTTGGTAAACAAACATGACGCAATGAGATTTCGATTTGTAGAATATTTTATTTATTATGTGTCAACTTATGAACTTCATTGTAAAGAGAACACTTTTCGCTTACGGCGCGTGGAAAACCGATGCATATTATCCAGCTGAAGGTCGGTGTCCCGATTATACTCCTTCGGAGTTGAACTCCACCAAACCTGTGTACCTGGACCCTAAACTGACGGCGACAATCCTAAAATCATGTATGTTGCAATATTTTATTTATTTATTTTATTAAAAATACAGAGTAGACTTATAAGCTACGCACACTCCCGCAAAACTGCACATACAGTTTATAATATATTTTGTATGTTTTCGACACTCGACCGGATCGGTGATAAATTTCTTCAAGCTCATGCAAGCTAAGCCAAACACCCCTGTTCACACGTTTGTGCTTGTGGACGTTTGTTGAGGCTCAACAAGCGTGTAAAACCGGCATGACGTTCGACTCTCACTATTGGCATACGAGGCGAATGCGGGGCGCCGCGTTAGATGGAAGCAGGGGCAAGGTGCACGGTCATCTTAACTTACAATGTGACATTTAATAAAGAAGAAAATATAGGTAAGTAACCATAGATATAGTCTGATGTGGGCGATACGATAAGTTGATCCTTCTTTAACAGTTTGTAATGAAAATATCGGTATAAGTGTCGCGACAAAAAAATGGCGGTGCGTTAGAAAGCTATCTTGAGTGAAGTGAAGACCGCCGTGAAGTTACAGCAAATCTCACCGACTACGTAGGGTGCGTTCATGAATAAAGTGAAAGAGCCGCTAGCCGGCGTAGACATCTGATGCATTCACAAGCATGTAAACGACTTCCAAATGTGAGCTTGCATTTGTATAGTCTTGGGACTTATGGACGTTGGCTGAGGCTTGTCAAGCATATAAAGCAGGCATCAGAGTGACTTGACAGCGCCAAGTTTACAGTTATTTAGACCGAGTAGTAAGTTAAATAATGACCTGGGAATCTTACGTCGCTTTGCATGTAAGTTTGGAGTTTATTACAACTTGATTACAATAGATCAAAAGGCTCATATCTCACCTAAAGTGTATGATCGACCATCGTGTTGTTTACCAAATAAGCCAGGCCAGAAAAAAACATACTATAGCTGGCCTATTTCCCTCTCCCCACACGAATCTAGCACATTCTATAGATCATGTCGTCGTGTAGGGTAGACACATAAATCAGCTATGTCGAACGTTAAATCTGGCCCCACTTGGTCGGTGCCAACAGCCGGGCTCGGGAAACATTGGAAGTCACTCGTAATCTGCTCGTATCCACTGTTGGTGTTAGTTGTAGGATTAGTGGGGAATTGATTAGGTTTAAAGATTTTAATAATCTGATGGTTTACTGAAAATTTGAAACAGAAAATGCAGGGTAAAGTAGATTTTTATTGTTAAATTTTTTGATGACCAAACGCGAGCTTTTGAATGTATATGAGTTTGATGATTTTTTCAAATCAGCAAGTCTTTTTTGCTTAACTTAAATACGGAGAACGTTAAAACAGTCTAAAGTTGAAGTGCAGGAGCCCTTCCATCTATATAAGTCCGTTCTCTCATAGTATAACTCTCTCTATATTTAATAATATGACGAAGCACTCAAAGTCAAAGTCAAATATATTTATTTCAACTAGGCCAATAAGCGGCACTTTTGAACGTCAAACATTAAATCTAAATTAAAAATGAACAAGTAATAAAAATTGACTCTACCGTGCATTCGGAAAGTAGCTTGTTATGGAGAAGAACGCACAAGAAACTCCATACTTACACTTAAAAAAAAACAAATGTTTTACAATGTTTACTTATGTACATACATTAATAAATTCATATATGTGAGGACGATGCACCCAAAAATAGCACTACACACTATATATACTACGTACAGGAATAAAGTAATAAAAGCACTAACAGGTAAATTCATTAATTTGATAAATAGGAACATGGTTCTCACATACTTACAAATATTGCAAACATGGGTAAAATACCTAATTCAACAACAACGGAACCGTGTGTGAGTCAAATTATGGAAAAATATAAAAAATAACCTAAGAATACAATAACTATGAATACAAATTAGCAAATTTGATTTTGTCCACACCAAAGATTGCCCTACGGAGCGGGACCAACATGTTGCCAAGCACTCAACACTCAAAATATAACTCAACCTTCAAGTTTATACTTATCTATTTTATTGCATTGTTCCAAATTCATGCCAAGAATTGATCAGTGTCTTGAACAAATGGTTTCATCAATGGAAACAGCTCCATAAACGCGTTAATATCTTTAGCAAATACTTTGACGTATACGAGACAAACCTCATACAAACTTGAGGGGAGTCCGTAGACTTGAGACTTGTTGCGACCAGCCTTTGTTACTAAGAGCTCCAAAACACAACCTTTTGTGCAGTTACTAAACAGTAAACAAAACCTTAAGACTATGGTGCTAAGGTTGTGATTAACCGCAAATAACTTTGCAGGTGCACTTGTAAAACCAAAATTGGTTGCAGTTGATGCAAACAAGATTGAACTTTGTTTTGGGAGAGATAAGGTTATAGTGTGAGGAATAAATGATTTGTATAATAAACGTGAAATATGATAATCGCCTGGTCTGATGATGGTATTCATAGTTGGGGTAAGGAAAGAAGGAAGCCTTAGGAGCTAGGGAGGGAAATTAGTGTGCATTTCATAAGAACGCTCGCTGTGCGAATATATGCACTTTGAGTAGAGGTAGTTTCTTTTGTATGGTTTAGAATGTGATGTACATTCTAAACGAGGTACTTCTACTTAAAATGTAATGTGGTTATATGTTAAGTTGTAAAAGGCAAAGTATTGCCACCAATTTAATTATTGGATTTAATAATGCCAGCAAAACCACAGGTATACACTAATCCGAGACTAACACTAACTTTACCCCGCGGCTTTGCATTTTCCGAGTTAAAAAGTAGCTTATGGCATTGAGCGACATTGTAGTTTTCTATCAGTGAACGAGTTGGGTTCCCAGAGGCGTCTCTGACACCAGAGGCCACATCCTCACACGAAAAAGAAGAAGAAGAAGAGTAAACGAGTTTTACAAAAAAACAATTTAACCGTTTTATTCCACCACCTACCCAACTACTATCCTCAAAACGCACTGGTCCTAAAAATACTAATACATTTTCATCGATTCGAAAAGAAAAACCGGCCAAGTGCGAGTCGGACTCGCGCACGAAGGGTTCCGTGCCATCATAGCAAAAACTACAAAAAATCATGTTTGTTGTATGGGAGACCCAGCTAAATATTTATTTTATTCTGTTTTTAGTATTTGTTGTTATAGCGGCAACAGAAATACATCAAATGTCTAGCTATCACGGTTCATGAGATACAGCTTGGTGACAGACAGACAGACGGACCGCGGAATCTCAGTAATAGGGTCCCGTTTTTACCCTTTGGGTACGGAACCCTAAAAGTAGAGACCTCTTTATAATAATATTTGTTTATATTTCTGCTTTGTCTTTCATATCATTAGCACATCGGCATCATAATTAGCTTACAGAGATAAAACATCAAACCAACATGGTACACTTACAACCCAAAACCACGTAGTAATGTTAACATTATACTAACCTAATTACCAACTCATTTATAAACAAAACATTAATACGTAAAACACAGCAATTCCAGTATAATACAGGATTACAGTCGGAAAATATTTCGTTAAGTCATTTTAATCCAAAAGTGTGCGTTTTCAATGTAATCGCGTAAAACATGCGAATAAGCTCATTGTGGAATGTACGCACTCGTAAATATGAGAACGCTGGCTTTGGTAATGTTTTTGTTAAGGTATTTTATTTATTTACAGCTGTTGCCCGCGACTTCGTCTACGTAGCATTACTTGGCATAGCCAATTTTTTTTTATCACGCAATAATATTGTAGGTTTGTGGACCGCCTTACTTGGGAAATTATTAGTTCACCATACAAAGTTTCACCCCCCCCTTCCACCCCGTTAAGGATGATTGCCGGGATATAAGCTACCCTATGTCCTTCTCAGGGTCACGAACTATGTCCTTACTAAATATCATCTTAATCAGTTTAGCGGTTTAAGCCGGAAAAGGTAACAGACAGACAGAGAAAGTTACTTTCGTTTATAATATTATACCAGCTTCTGTCAGCGACGTCGCCCGCGTAAATGTCAAAAATTATCCCAAGGATACATATTCTAAATTCTATGTGCTATTACAGACTATAATCTATTGTACACTGACTGCCCTTAATTCTTCTCCTATTGTTCAGTCCATCCAAAGGTTGTCTGTAAGAGATTGCCCTGTGCGATAAGACCGCCCATTGTACACTTTGTTTATAAATTTTGTTCTGTATGTAATTTTTTATGGTGTGCAATAAAGAATATAATAATAATAATAATAATAATAATCTATCTCTGTGCCAAATTTCATCCAGATGCGTTCAGTAGTTTTTGTGTAAAAGAGTAACAAACATACAAACACACTTACAGCCACACAAACTTTTGCCTATATAATATTAGTAGGATAGTAGGGATAAGTTATGTTGAGGTAAATATCGAACCAAGGTGAAAAAGATTTAGTAGTCAATAAGGGACAAGTTTGACAAACAATGATCCTCATTAGGCCTGGACCAAACGGCTAGCAGTAATTTGCTAAATAGTGTGATGATACAGTCTGACAGCAACTAGCATACATACAACAATAGGGATACCTTTTTTCGCATAATGTTCTTTGCCCTAATATAACTTTGGCATAACTGTTTTGGCGTAATTTGTTTTGCCATAATAATTCTTTGTCTTGCCTGCTGCATGCATGGTGAATGCTTGTTTACATCTTTGCATGCTACATGCATGGTGCATGCTTGTTTGCATGCTTCTTACAGGGAAAAATTCAAAAGCATTTTAATACGTATTTGTTATGCTTACAAAAATATGTTTTAATATCATTATGCGTAAACGAATTTATGCTTTAGAATTTTATGCTTAAACATTATTAAGATTAGAGTAATTATACTAAAAAATATATGCATAAGCTGTTATGCGAACATGATGTTATGCGTAAATATAATTAGGGTAAACAAAAGTATGCCATGTTAATTATGACTAGTTTTTATGCAAATAGATAGGGAACCGCAACATTATCATGGAAACAATGAATCTTATAGTAAAGCGACGTAGTAATGAAACAACTCGGCGTAGGCATTTGCTACGAGCATAATAATGAAACAACTCGGCATAGGCATTTGCTACGAGCGTAGTAATGAAACAACTTGGCATAGGCATTTGCTACGAGCGTAGTAATGAAACAACTCGGCATAGGCATTTGCTACGAGCGTAGTAATGAAACAACTCGGCTTAGGCATTTGCTACGAGCGTAGTAATGAAACAACTCGGCGTAGGCATTTGCTACGAGCGTAGTGGTTTCGTAGCACCGCGTAGAATTTATCTGAAACTCAAAACTAATGAGCTCAAGCACTTTGAATCGTTAATGAGTCGGTCAGTCAGAAATACGAAGTGGGGTGCAATTTACAAAGCGTAGATCTCTATGGAGAAACAACACAGTTTTGAAAACAAACATTCTGCACAGCATGATTTTCTTCTTGTTTAGGTCTATTTAGTTCGCTTCTTAAGCAGACGTGTTTTTTTTATTTTTAGTACTTACTTTTTTATTTATAATATTCTATTTAAGGTTTTATTTTATTTGGGTTCAATTCAATATATAAGTGTTGTATATTTTTTAAATCACCTCTTAAATCCCTTTATTTTGATACTCCACACGATGGGTTTTGCAGAAAAATAATAATTGGGCCGAAAAGCCGCCATTTTTCTTTTTAGATGTAGCCAGAGACACTTGCAAGGTTAAGACGTATCGATTTAAGTAAGAATCATCAAAATCGGCCAACGCGTTTGGTCTCTAGAACGCCACATAGGAGCAAACTTACATAGACTGATAAACACATTACTCTCCTTCGGCAGTCCAGTAATTATTCCATGTTGTGGAAATCATATCAAAATTAAGTTTATAATATTTATTATTTACTAGCTGTGCCCGCGACTTCGTTCGCGTGGTTGTCGAGAGCAAAACAACGTCGTTTAGATAAGAGTATATCACCTTTTTGATGATTTAGATAAGAGTCCTGACTTTGGTATAGTTGATTACGTTAATGCTTCTCTATATACTATGTTAGCGGTGGAATTACCCGGAGCATATACAAAAAGGTTGTTTGGGTTGCTAACACGTGATAGAGAAACATAGAGTTGGCCGTGTGAAAAACAATCAAAAGTAAGGTCTACACCCGCAACGGATAACGTCTGGCCTTGGGCTTTATTAATAGTCATAGCGTAACAGAGGCTTACAGGAAATTGCACACGTTTGAAAGTAAACGGAAAATTATTGGGGATAATGGGTATCCTGGGAATGAAAACAACATCACCGGAGCCGCAACCTGTTAAGATTTCGGCTTCGATGACATTTCGTTGGAGATTTGTTACTCTCAACCGAGTTCCATTGCATAGTTTTGGTGGGCTTAAATTTCTGAGTAGAATGATTGGTACTCCGACTTTTAAATAAATTTTGTGTGCTGGAAGACCTGGTGTATTTAGAGAGTCTAAAAACTCTACTGGATAGTGGGTGGCATCTCCTTCTTCTAAAACCGTGTTAATAGATAAATATTCCCTACTTTCTCCAGAAACATGTACCAATATTTGAGAATTTATTGCTGCTGCTTGGTCGTTGCGAGGTGCCAAAATAGCTCGTTGGCATAGCCAAGCAGCGTCATGGTTCGAGATCTCTGATGGATCTCCGTATACAGAGGAAATGAGTTCCTGCTGTGAGGCAACAGAAGAACACAGGCTTTCGACTAAAGTTACTTTACCTCCTTCTTGAGTCGGGTATGTGCCGTTACCAATTTGAAGTAGTAAATTTGAGAAAACCTGCGCGTTTGCGTCACCTCCCAAATATGCTCGCATATTAAAGCTCAAATTAGTTAATATGACACTACGCCATAAAATAGAGCTCTTTAAACAGGCACCTATTTCATCGGCCCTCGTTCCTCTGGGTATTATAGGGAGTGTCTGCCTGAAGTCTCCACAGAATAGCACCGTTAAGCCTCCCATCGGTCGGTCATTTTGTCTTATATCTCGCAACGTTCTATCTACAGCTTCCACAGCTTTACGATTTGCCATCGTACACTCGTCCCAAACGATAAGGGCGCAATCGCGTAAAACCCTTGCTTTATCACTATTGCGAGACACGTTGCAAACAGGGTTTTCTGTGCGGTCCAAGTCGATTGGTATTTTAAATGTTGTATGTGCAGTTTTTCCTCCTGGTAATAAAGTGGCAGCTATTCCTGAGGAAGCGACGGCAAGGGCAATTTTGTTTTGGCTCCTTATTTGAGCCAAGATAACTTTAGTGAGGAAAGTTTTACCTGTTCCACCAGGTGCATCTAAAAACAGCATTTCTCCTAATGAATGTTCTACACTACAGCATACTCTATCAAAGATTTGACGTTGTTCTGACGTCAAATTTGAACAGCCATTTCGCAATATTTCTGCTAACTCTTCGGGGTTGTAATTTATTTCAGATGTATACTCCCTATTAATTCGTTCCCCACCAACTGTCGGTGTCGGCAAGCCGTATTGACTGAGGGGGTTCCCTCCTATACTTGTAACTATATCTTGTATAGCCAGCAAAGCCCTATTATGGCAGCTTTCACGTACTTGGTCAGAAGTTTCACTATTTATATTTTGCTGTCTCAAAAAATCTTCGGCAAACGCGTCTTTATATTTTTGCCACAACTGCCCAGCGTCCGATAGGCCACAAAATGTCAACAAAATGGCAAATAAATGGCGCAAACGATGTGGACTATCACTGACGCATGCTTCGGCTAAAGCATCATCCCAATGCTGATCGCCATCTAATAAATGCCGTGCGCGGCAAGCAGCTTGAAATGTGGGATATTCTATATCGTCCACTTTGCGGAGCTCAGCAAAAGAAGTAGGTCCTCGCACTGTGTGAAGAAGAAGGCGTAAATAATAACACTCTGCATTATTTGGGTGCACCGTGTATACTCTTCCAATCACGTGTTCTTTAAAAATGCCGGACTCGCCTTCTACAGCAGTTCCACGTCTCCTGCGATTAAAAACACCTTGCTGCTTGTTATAAGTATAATAATGTGGCACTTCATTGTACAACAGAGACTTAGCGAAATTGTCTCTTTCGCAAAGGCGAAAGAATGCGAGCAAGGTGGTTTGTCTTGGGTTGTTCATTCTTTCTGCCACATTTTCTGGCTGAAAGTAAACTCGCTGCCCGCCTTCCAGGTGCACGTCAAGATGGATGACTGGCGGATACCTTTCATGAATAGGGAAACTCAAAATGCGCCAAACTGCCTCCGAAGAGCTTATGTATCGGCCAGATTGATACCTTGTCACTTCATCAAATTGGTTGTTATTTCTTAGTGCTATCATGGCTTGATCACTACCTTTATTAACATATTTACATATATATTTTATAGATTCGACGCTATTACAAATTTCAACATTAATGTGTGCTTGAAAAGCGTTTGACAAAACTGGAGAATACGGTACCACCCAACTATTATTTAGAATTATTTCTTGTCCACGGAATCTGACAGTAGCTGTGAAACCACCTTGTGACGGTGATCTTCGCCGGTATTGCGGATACCCATTTTCCCCAGCCATAGTTAGTTCTTTCAGTGCTCTGGGGTATTTTTTTGAGCATTGACCATCTTTCATGCACGGTGATTCCCTGTTTAAGAGGCCACATGGCCCGTGAACCATATGTGTTTTTACTATGTCATGCAAAATCGGATCTGCATTATAGTCCGGAAATTCTGCACTTATGACACTGTCTATAGCATCGGGACGAATTTTTTCTTCCAGCCACAGAAGAATGTGCGCGTGGGGTAAACCACGCTTTTGCCACTCGACGCTATACATAAAACAAAGAGTTGAACCGAAAACTTTCTCCTTTGTAAGTAGATTAATCAAGACTTTGAGTTTTAAATGAAAAATCCTAGCAATAATGTCATGTCTGTCGTATGACGCCTGTCCTGTGAGAAGTGCCTGGCAAATCTCCGTCCACTTTGGATTTGTTGTAAATGTTATAAAAAGGTCCGGCCGGCCGTATTTACGGACGTAACAAAAAGCATCTTGCGTTCGTTCGTGCATATACCGCGGACCGCCTGTGAAACTGGATGGCAAAATAACCAATCGACCCAAGTTTTCGACGTTATTATCTGATTGCATGGCGTCCCGCAAGTGCACGTATTCTTCAGCGCGTAACCGTCGCTGGTTAGTGCGAATATACACTAAACGTTCAGTTTCTATTTTTGCGTACATGTCCACAATAAATTGGCTGAACAAACCACGAAATCGTTGCAAATATACGAAACTGTTTTGCCTTATTTGTAAAAGGTAGGAATAGTATTGTTGAGCAGATATTTTTTTTTGATAATTAGTGACTCTCGTAGTAGGGTTCACTTGGTACAGCCCAAAATTGTACCCATCTTCACCATGACAATAGATTAGTGGATATTGCAGGGCGTCGTAAGCTCGGTGGGTTTCCAAAATGCGTTGAAGGCGATCGTCGCGTGTACGCAACACGATATCACGTCTCTCACACTCCTGGTCGACTAAAACAACTGCAACTTCATCTGCGACGGGTGCATTGTGTCTTCCACGGTGTTCACCCACAGGACGTCTATCGGCACTTATAACAATTTTGAAATCATTGCTGCCTTGTGGAATTGACTCCAATGCAGCTTTGAATTCACGAACGTACTGGTTAACGCGATGCAGCAATTCTTGAAGTTGACCCAAAAGCTCAGCATTGAGCTGGGGAAAATTGTGATTTCTAACATTGAGCTGTTGCGTGTAATCGGATACAAAATAAATTTGGAGAAATTTGGGTTCATTTTCTGGCAGCAAAGATCCAATAAGGTGATAAACTTGACCTTGTACTTTGAAGGTTGGCATGAACGGTCCTTCCGTTATTTGTTTTGCCCCAAAGGAAGTCATTTGGAAAGCACTGTTATATAAACGAATATTATCCAAAAAACGGTTCGACTGGGGATGATCGCCATTCAGGAGACTTATAAGTAAGTGTGGTGGATCTTGGAAATTTGGAAGAACAATTTTTCCATTTGAGCAGCACATTCCATCTGTCTCTTTCCTCCATTTCAAAGCATGACAAAAATTACAAATTTCTCTCATGTCACCCACGAAAGTAAAGCCAGCATAATTAATTCTAGACGAATATGTGAACCCTGATTTTTCCCTATTGTCCCAAGGTAATAAAATATTTGCATCGTCATTTTCCATGGACTCATCAGCTCCGCTATTTGTTTCTCTATTCATATGGTATCGAGCTCGTTCTATTTCTAGGCGAGATTGACGTTGTTCTGCTGTTTCTGCTCGTCTTAGTTCATCTATTCTTTCCCTTTCAGATGCAAGATAACTTTCATTGTTTCTTTGTACACCTACATAGTTATGTCTAGCTATTTCTAATCGTTCTTCTCTTTGGGAGAGAGATTCAGACTCGCGCGAGAGAGCGTGTCGCTCTCGGTCAGATGACAGACGTGCTTGGCGTTCCTCGATACTCTCTTGAGAACGCAAAGTCGCGGTCCGAGTTCTTTGCGAACTTAAGCGCGACTCCCTTTCTGTGAAAGTCTCTGACTCGCGTGAGAGAGACTGGCGCTCCCGATCAGCAGACAGCCGAACTTCGCGTTCCTGGATATTCTCTTGAGAACGCAAAGTCGCGGTCCGAGTTCTTTGCGAACTTAAGCGCGACTCCCTTTCTGTGAATGTCTCTGACTCACGTGAGAGAGAGTGGCGCTCCCGATCAGCAGACAGCCGAACTTCGCGTTCCTGGATATTCTCTTGAGAACGCAAAGTCGCGGTCCGAGTTCTTTGCGAACTTAAGCGCGACTCCCTTTCTGTGAATGTCTCTGACTCACGTGAGAGAGAGTGGCGCTCCCGATCAGCAGACAGCCGGTCTTCGCGTTCCTGGATACTCTCTTGAGACCGCAAAGTCGCGGTCCGTGTTCTTTGTGAACTTAAACGTGACTCCCTTTCGGTGAACGTTTCCGATTCACGTGAAAGAGCGATGTGCTCTCGGTTAGCAGATAACCGTGCTTCACGATCTTCTTCCGATTCCTGAGACCTACAAAGTCTCATCCTTTTCGCATTTCGGCTACGCAGCGAAAGGTTAGTTTTTTTTCTTTGAGGCATTTTCAAGGAAAATTAAAGCAATAAACAAAACTAACAACACTTATGACTGAATAGCCTACAAACTTAAAAGAACGGTGCGTCGAACAGTCTAGTGTGACAACGTATCGTCTGTTCGTGGTCGTGACTCAACGAATTGGCAACACTAACTTACTGTATAACGATTGGCACTATTGGATTCAAACTACGAAGTAAATCAAATACAATCTTAACTTCGTACTTCAAACCAATGACCAAAGTTGACCAAACGAAACCAATAAGATAAGCAAATACTTTTTTTTCGACCAATTTAGAAAATCGATAAACCAAGCAACCAAAGAACTTTTACGACACACGCAAGAACTTTTAAGACACCTAACGAAACCCAATTTGCCTAGTAAACACGGTGGACGTCATCCTCGCGCGGAAAATCTTAACACCGCGATTCAGAAAATGACGTCATTTGCACAACGCCATCTATCGGATTTAGATTTCAACTATCAACATTAGTTCTCGTAACGTAATATTTTACTTCTTGAACTCACTAAATTAATCATATCTTTTGATAGAGTGAACCGATTTCGATGAAACAAAAACTAAGTTAAACCTCAAGTTGCGTATAATTTTTGTATATAAACATTGTCAGCATTGAATTCGTAGATTTTACGTGATGTGCGCACAAACAAACAGACAAACAGACAAACAGACAAACAGACAAAAATTTCAAAAATGATGGAAATGGGTTCTGTTACTTATCTTTTCACACGCTGGCTATTTTTTGTTTCAATTTCTTCAATGTACAAAAATGACTTTTCTACAGATTTATTATATGTATAGATAATAAAAAAAAAAAAACTTTGCCCCACACTAGGAATTTCTTCCTGTATCGTGGGTCCGTTTACAAACATATAAACTCACATACACAAACACCCAGAGCCGAAACAACTATCTGTAGGTCATACAAATATTTGTTCCGTGCGGGAATCGAACCCGCGACACGCAGCGCAGCAGTCAATCGCTCAACCACTGCGCCAACCATGCGCCCAATCCAATCCAATAATACATATTATGTGTGACGACAATTTAAAAGCATAATTATATTAGAAACAGGGACAAAATAAGGAACACAGTCAAACAATACCTTAAGTATTTTCAATACCTTAAGAATTTGTAAATCAAACGGTTTTCCTGGGAATCACTCTAGACGACAAATTGCAATGGAGTTCTCACATAACATCTCTTGCGGGTCGGCTGAGCTCGGCCGCTTATGCTGTTAGAAAGATAAGACAGTTGACGGATGTGGAGACCGCGCGTTTGGTCTATTTTAGTTACTTTCACAGCATTATGTCATACGGTATTTTATTGTGGGGCCGAGCGGCTGACATTGAATCCATATTTATATTGCAAAAGAGAGCTATCAGAGCCATATATAATTTAAGTCACCGAGAATCTCTTAGGGAGCTATTTAAAAATATTAATATTATGACAGTTTCTTGCCAATTCATTTATGAAAATATTATGTATGTAAGGAAAAATATACATCTCTTTAGTAAGGTCAGTGATAGACACAATTGTAATACGAGAAATAAAGATAAGTTAGATCAACCATCTTATAGACTAGCAAAAGTACACTCATCTTTCATGGGGTACTGTGTTAAATTCTATAACAAAATACCTTGTGATATATTAAAACTAAATGAAAGTAAATTTAAAACTTTAGTTAAAAGCACACTTTGTAAACAAGCATATTACAAATTGGATGATTATATTCAAGATAAGAATGCTTGGCAACATGTTGGTCCCGCTCCGTAGGGCAATCTTTGGTGTACACATAATCAAATTTGCTAATTTGTATTCCTATTCGTAGTTATTGTATTCTTATGTTATTTTTTATATTTTTCCAGAATTTGACTCACACACGGTTCCGTTGTTGTTGAATTAGGTATTTTACCTATGTTTGGAATATTTGTAAGTATGTGAGAACCATGTTCCTATTTATCAAATTAATGAATTTACCTGTTAGTGCTTTTATTACTTTATACCTGTACGTAGTATAGTGTGTAGTGCTATTTTTGGGTGCATCGTCCTCACATATATGAATTTATTAATGTATGTACATAAGTAAACATTGTAAAACATTTTAAAAAGAGTAAGTATGGAGTTTCTTGTGCGTTCTTCTCCATAACAAGCTACTTTCCGAATGCACGGTAGAGTCAATTTTTATTATTTGTACATTTTTAATTTAGATTTAATGTTTGACGTTCAAAAGTGCCGCTTATTGGCCTAGTTGAAATAAATATATTTGACTTTGACTTTGAGTAAGCTTACAAAAATATAATAAAACGGAATATAACAGTAAAGCTTATAATATTAGTAACATGAGTTGTCGTTATGTAAGCACTCCTGCAGGAATCCGTAGGAATAGTCTTCGGAGGACTGCCCGCCTTGCCGATATAAGTTTGTATAGGAATAGAGGTCGTGGAGACGACAATGCATTTAATATTTTTTGATAAAATTGTATTTTTCTATTGTTTCTTAGGGTTCCGTACTCAAAGGGTAAAAACGGGGCCCTGTTACTAAGACTCCGCGGTCCGTCTGTCTGTCCGACTGTCACCAGGCTGTATCTCATGAACCTTGACAGCTAGACAGTTGAAATTTTCACAGATGATGTATTTCTGTTACCAAAAACAGAATAAAATAAATGTTTAAGTGGGGCTCCCATATAACAAACGTGATTTTTTGTCGTTTTTTTGTGATAATGGTACGGAACACTTCGTGCGCGAGTCCGACTCGCACTTGGCCGGTTTTTTAATATTTTTGATAGGCTTGTGTTTGACCATAATCTCAATTGATGGTAAGCGATGATGTGGTTGACGGGAAGCACGCTTCCCTAGGAGTAACCTAGTCACTCTTGACATATAGACTCAAAAATAATCTGATACCCTTTGCGATAAATTAACTCATTGTTACTACATTATTCTAATTAGAACATCGTATTTGATTATCTATAATTCTTAAGGATCGCCAATTTTTTTTTAAATTTTATCTAATAGCTTTAAACGAGCAATTCTTGTGTATATATAATCTGAATCTCGGAAACGGCTCCAACGATTTTCATGAAATTTAGTATGCAGGTGGTTTCGGGGCGATAAATCGATCTAGCTAGGTTTCATTTTTAGAAAACGTCGTTTTCGATTTCGAAATAAAGAACAACATAGTACGAATTTGAGTTAGTAATTAACACCAGAGAGTTAATAAAATCCTTCCAAACTGAAAAAAGAAAAGCAAACAAATAAAAATAACAAACTTACACAACTCCTTTCTCTGTCCCCTTGGCTCGGGTAAGCCGTGTAATTCAATTACAACTCCTTCGAGCCGCCGCGCGAAGGAAAATAATACAAAAACTGAATTAAAAGGCTTCATAACTTATTGAGCTGACTGTACTCCAAACGACTTCCACACGCTGCACGTATTGGCCATGAAAAACCTCTCAAAGTTCTTTCAAAGAGTTTGTTTTTGTGAATGTGTGAAAAATACTTCGGTTCTAGCGACAGTTTTTAATGGGATTTTGAAAGCTGATAAATGGAATTTACTGAGAGTTTGGTTCCTTTATTTTTCGTTTGTTTTCTGCGGTTTTAGCAGTGGATGGAAGTAGATTTTAGTACGAGATTATATTTCATAGCTTCATCAATTTCTAAGGAAATATTGGATGGGATAATAGGGATGTTGACTGAAAATTAGTTTTTGTCCGTCAGGTAGATTAATAAATAATATTAAGCACGTATTTTTCTTTTCAAACTGAAATATAAACTGACGACGATATAATGCGTTGAAATATCGTGTGACGTCACACTCACGATCATAGGTACGAATAAATCTTCATGGAGAAAAACACGCAAGAAGAACCACGGACACTCTTATAGATGCTAGTATTTATATTATCTGTGCTTTAAGTTACTCTGTTGGTAAATTCTGGCTATAGTGTCGCTTATTTGATTTTTTTAGGGCTCCGTACCCAAAAGGAAAAACAGGACCCCTTTTACTAAGACTCCACGGTCCGTCTATATGTCTGTCACCAGGCTGTATCTCATGAACCGTGATAGCGAGACAGTTGAAATTTTCCCAGATGATGTATTTCTGTTGCCGCTATAAATACTAAAAACAGTAAGTGCCTCCCATATAACAAACGTGATTATTTGTCGTTTTTTGCGACAATGGTACGGAACCCTTCGTGCGCGAGTCCGACTCACACTTGTTTAAAAATTTATGATGCTACCAATAGGCCAAAGTTTCAAATAAAGTACCGCCGCTTTTCTTTATCCTGAAAGCGAAAATGCGTGAACAACACGCGGCAAACTAGGAACAAACTGAAAATTTAGACATGTTTGCGAGTATCAACTATTTTGCGCTTTCCAAACAACAAACAATGTTGTCCGACTGAAAATCTGCCGCAAAACTCTTGCGAGTATGATATAACTTCCAAACTCGATAGTGTTCCGTATCAAAGGCGTCGCAATTTATATGTATTTATGCAAAATTCATAAAACGCTCCCGCGGGATCGGCTCCAGCAAAAATTATGCAAATCTAGCCCTTAAGCGCTTCACAATTAGAAGCGATTATCGAGTGAAATTCAATTCTGTAGTTGCAAATTTTATTTCGTTTCTCTCTAGAGTAATTGTTAACGATGCATTCAACCGTTTATTTAGAATTTAAAAATGTTTCATTTTGCGGCTTTTTTTGTGGATTCTAAACGAACCTTTGAAATATTTAAATGCAATTTAATTCTGAACTTTCGGTTTTCGCTAACACGGTTTACTTTTTTCGCAGTTTATGTGCGCAGGTGCTGTATTTTTATTTTCGTCTGAGTAATTTGTTGAATACGATAAGGGGTTTGACGTTGCGAACATTGTTTATTTATTGCTTTAAATTCATACTTGTACATTTTGTTTTATGTATGTAACAGAATATCTATGATATAGTATTATACAGCGACTTCGCTCCTGTGGCCGGAAGAAAATGTAGTATTCCGCAGACACCAAACATTTTCCAAAGATGAATTATAGTTTGGTTTAATAACAGTATTTTTGTAATTAGATCAGTGGGTCCAGAGAAAACCTTTTAAAATCATTCTCGTATGAACAAAAATAAATACCTTTTTAATATTACTTTTGAACAAATTCTGCCCCGCTATGAACATTTTAATATCCTAACCCAAAACATCGGATGCTAGCCAGCCTCGAAACCAAATATTAATACATATCACATGTTTGGTATCATTCAGTAGCGTGAAATTACTCGTCGGATTATGACGTCACGACCCCAAATGGGCTCTCGTAATTATATCCTTTGAGGGCTCCCCTCACCGCAGGCTGCCAAATTTGAATATCAGGGATGAATGAAATAGAAAATTTTGTTTGCAATTCTTTAACATCTGCGTCTGAATGGGTCGTCTTGAATTAGATGTTTGGTCTTTTTACAATTTTAAAAAGAAGAATATGAGGTTCAATTCAAGTTTTGATGAAATTATCGGTAATAAGGACGAAAAATTATGTTTAAAGAATCTTATGGGATGTTTCCCTGCTTTTTGTATTCAATAAAAAGACATACCCACATAATTAGATGTATTTTTATCTGTTTTGATTCTCATTAGCAATGTAAAAATAAATAGAAGACAAAAAACAACATGTAAAACATTGATTATTTCCATGCCACGTATACACGCAGAAAATTCCGCTTTGACCCAAATATTTACATTCAGCCTTGTATTAACAATACACGAAAAAAGCGCTGTAAATCGCGGAGCCCCGCTGAGTACAGCCCGCCGGCGAATAGCACAATAAAACTATAAAATCATAAATCCCTATGAGAAATGCTATGGCGTGACTTCCTAGGCACCATGCTTTGCTAGTCCCAAGGAAAAGCATAATTTCTTTACAAGTTACAATTTTTAATAGTATTAAAAGGAAATGAAAAGAGTTGTGTATTTCTAAGCAGGCAAAGTTCGCTGCTCAACTAATAATTATGTTTACTTATTCGTTGAGGAATGGTGGCGGTAGCAGCCCCGACTTACGAGTCGTAGGTCGTCGGTTCGAACCCAGGCAGGCGCTTTACTTTCTGTAAATTATTTCATCACTGCTGCTCATAAAACGGTGAAGGAAAACATTAGGAGGAAACCGGCATTTCCTAGAACCAACATTTCGAAGACATGTGACATTCAACAACCCGCACTGGGCCCGTGTGGTGTATTAAGGCCCATTACCCTCTCACAGAGACGGGTCGATCTTCAAGGTTAAGCTACGCTTGACGAGGTCGGTCCGTGGATGGGTGAACATTTCAACATACCGAGTTTCCTCCGTGTCTCGGAAAGCACGTTAAGCCGTTGGTCCCGGCTGTCATTTGAAGATCTTTGACAGTCGTTACGGGTAGTCAGAAGCCTGAGATCTGACACCAGTCTTGCTAAGGGGTATCGTGTTACCCAGTTACTGGGTTGTGGAGGTCTGATAGGCAGTCGCTCCATGTAAAACACTGATACTCAGCTGAATCCGGTAAGACTGGAAGCCGACCCCAACAATAATTGGGAAAAAGGCTAGGCAGATGATGACCCTCTCACAGAGAAGATGCCTGTGTCCCACCAGTGGGAACATTATAGAGCCGATGATGATGTGATGTGATATGTGGCGATAAACTATGACTGTCACAAGCCCCCAAATGGGCTTAAACTGGGCATTGATTGTTCCTTGGGTAGGACAAAGCATATTTTTTTTACTGAATTAAAAATCTTCGCTAATGGCACAGAATGTGGTTATGTGCCTCGTTAGTTAGTATATCATACACGCAGAGCGACACAGGCTTCATAGGCTTCTTCACAGAAAAATAATGTAACCCACCACGCGGGCCCAATGCGTACTGGTAGATGTCACTTGCCTTAGATCAAAATCAAAATCAAATTACTTTATTTCAACTAAACCATTTAAAAGTACTTTTGAATTGTCAATCAAAATATCCAGTTTGAGGTAAAAATAATATACCAGTTTGAGGTAGAATGTTTAATTTGATGTCATACTGATATGCTCTTGAAAGCATTGGTGATGAAATAAATCATACAAAGTAAAGCGCCTGCCTGGGTTCAAACCCATGACCTTTGGGTCGTAACTACTGGGCCACCACTGCACTGTTAATTACAATTTGAATGAAAAACATCGGAAAATGTTCATGAATTATAAAGGAATTAAAAACACACACATTCTGGTTCAAAATAGAACAAACCTCGGTATTGTCATACCATGCAAGCACACAACAGGTTGCCGTTATAAAATTAATGTGAATTAGATATTTATGACAGTAAATTACTTTGGATTTAATAGGGACGAGTTTATTTCCTTTACGAGGGAAATATTGAAAGAATGAAAGGAATAAAATAACAATGTACGACAACTCGCAAATAATACTTTGTGTTATTGCTCTTTTATTGGGCGGCTGAAGATAAGAATTAATTTTTCATTATCTGACAGCAGGCAGTAGGTACATAGACTAGCTATCGATAATAAAGAAATCGTGCAACAATGATTTGAATTAAGACGACGACTAACGCCAACGACCTTGAGGGAACAAAACGCGGACACGTTTCACACCCGCGCGACCCAAAATTTAGTAGATTTTTGTACTTTCCTTATTATTCTATGACTTTAAAAAAAAAAGCCTCAGGTCAAAATGTAGATAATTAAATTGTCTTTGAGATGGTGTTGATTTCATTAAAATACGCCCAGCGGTTTTGGTGCAATGGTCGTGTTTTTGTCCGTTTTAGACATAACTTTACAAATTAATTACACTATGTTATACGAATAAAACTCAAAAATTGGCTCAGATCAAATCATTAAGAAAATGGTCAAATATAATATATATTTTTTTCAAAAAATTACGACTAGCCATTTAGACGTGATTCTGATTTTAAAATCAGCTACTCAAGGGAATCCGCGCCTTAAGGCGTATATATTCCCCAATGTTAACGCAGTACTGGCCGTGCGCCCGCTCGGAGCCAGAATATCAATAATGAATCTCCTTTTGGACAGTTTGCAAAATATTCTTTGATTTACATATACTATTTCAGTTAGGAAGAAATTCTAGCCATAAATTTTTCTGTGTAAAAATATTTTTAAACATCCAAGTCGTTTTGGAGGAGTATCCAAAAGTAGCGAAAAAATATCGTGTTTTAAATTATTTTTGTAAAGCAAAACCATTAGTTAAATAAAAAAACCATGTTTAATAAATAATGTACATGCATCAATAATAATAGTACATTACTGCAGCGGCCAGCAAAAGAGGCATTGATGGACGAACGTGTAAATGTGGGCCGAGGCGAAGCCGAGGCACACATACGTAAGTCCATCAATGGCCAAGGCTTGTATAGTGCTTTTCTCAAATAATGCGCGGCAATTAAAACTAAGTAGAACCTAGAACTAATTTTGGCAAAATCAATGACGAACAACAATAATTGTTCCCGCTGTTCTTTTGTTTTTTTTTTTCAATAAACATCGTTCTATTTGCAAGCCAGTTCGAAATTTAAATAAAACCTTCGATAAGTTACCTCCTTGGTCGCCATGTTTCGAAGTAAAATATCGTACTTTTATTTTTAAATAACACGACAGATATGTGTTTACTATGTAATTTATTTGGCCGCTAGACACGACAGATATGGATTTTCATACAACTTTTGCCGGCCGCTGCTCGCATGTATTTGGCCAGTACAGCAATTTCGATTTATCTCGAAGAAGGTTGTCAAAATAATGCTCAAATTTCCAAGCATGTTTAAGAAATAGTACATTACTGCAGCGGCCAGCAAAATAGGCATTGATGGACGAACGTGTAAATGTGGGCCGAGGCGAAGCCGAGGCACACATACGTAAGTCCATCAATGCCTAGTTGTGGCCAAGGCTTGTATAGTACTTTTCTCAAATAATGCGCGGAAATTAAAACTAAGTAGTACCTAGAACTCATTTTGTCAAAATCAATGACGAACAACAATAATTGTTCCCGCGTTAAAGTGTTCCTTTGTTTTTTTTTCAATAAACAGCGTTCTATTTGCAAGCCAGTTCGAAATTTAAATAAAACCTTTGATAAGTTACCTCCTTGGTTGTCATGTTTCGGAGTAAAACATCGTTCCATTTTTAAACTACACGACAGATATGAGTTTACTATGAAATTTATTTGGCCGCTAGACACGACAGATATGGATTTTCATACAACTTTTGCCGGCCGCTGCGCGCATGTATTTGACCAGTACAGCAATTTCGATTTATCTCGAAGAAGGTTGTCAAAATAATGATCACATTTCCAAGCATGTTTGAGAAAATATATATTTTGTTCAAATCTTTTAAACTAGCCGTTTCTAAGGAGTATGCTTTAGAAAGTGACCGTTTTACGGCACTAAAGCGGTGGCAGGCCCTTAAGTCAGATATTGCACAAGTAAGGAAAACTTATGGTTATTATTAACAAATCTGTCAGTATTGTATAAAAGAACTCAAACCAAACCGACCAGGATCGACCTAGGTACTCTGAGGTCGGCTTGCCTTCAGCCTTATTGTGTAATGAATTCGGCGAGGCAAAGGGCAAAGAGTATGAACAATTGACCAATCACATAGACAGAAATCCACATCGAGTCTTTCATCTCGCCATGTAGTCACATCAGTCGATTGTTCATACTCTTTGACCATTGCCTTGCCGAATTCATTACGGAAGAAGATTGCTTGTCATGAGGCGCCACTTGTTCCGCTGATAAGCATCGTCAGTAGATAGGCAGCACTTCTTCATGCCATTCTGGACACTCGTCATCTAAGATGTCAACGGTCTACCACCCCCCTCTTTTGTATCGTCATGGAAATTATATCGTCATATTTTATAATGTTATCCTTTAAAATAATAAAAATTATTTTCACAAAAAAATAAACCAACTTCAAAAGCAAAATGCAAAAAAGTCCAAAACAAATTTTGCTACGGAAGCCGGTGTCTTTTAACGATTTTCGACACCGACTTCCGAAACGAGTATTTTGCACTTTTTTGTGTTTTACTTTTGAAGTCGGTTTTATATTTTTGTGAAAAAGCTTTTATTTCTCTCTTTTTAGTTTTATTACACTATTACTTAAAAGTGAGCAAGTTCTATAATAAGGTTCCTAAAAGATTGACAAAACACCCATAATAACTCAATTTACACATTCGTGCTGTTTGGTGCTAAGGAGTTCGGTTGTATGATCCATATTTTGAAAACTGCTGAACGAAATCGGATGAAACTTGCACTGTTCCCTTGGGATATACCTAATCCAATAAAAAAAGAAAGGTCACGATCTGATTAGGAGTTTCTGAGAAATGGATGGACAAACATACATACGTAGTTTCGGAGAAAAGCGTGGAAAACATTCAACACACATGAAATTTAGCACACATGTTTAGAAGCCCAATTAGAGTTACATTATGTAAATATTGGGCAATTCCAACAATATTACATACATACGTGTCGAATTAATTACCTCCTTTTTTTAAGTCGGTAACTAGAGCGATAGGTAGTAATTGTTACCAAGAGATCATTGTTTCCAATGTCGTTAATTACAGATTCAAGATGGTGCAAAATGGAAATAGTTTTGTTAGGGCTCTAAATTGGCCCTAAATTACACGGAGTATGTAAACTATGTACATAAGGGGTTTGACCTGATAAGAGGGTAATATTTCTTGTATACCTATTGTGATAAAGGTAGTTCAGAAATCGTTTTATGTTGGTGAACATACCTGATTGAACTTGTATTAAACTCTTACTAATATTATAAATGAAAAATAAAAACCGGCCAAGTGCGAGTCGGACTCGCACACGAAGGGTTCCGTACCATTATCGCAAAACACTGCAAAAAATCAGGTATGTTGTATGGGAGCCCCCCTTAATTAATTTTATTTTAATTTAATTATTATTATTTTTTGAAGTGAATATATAACTAAACATTCTGTGAATATTTCAAGCGTCTACCTGTTGCCGTTATTAATATCGAGCAAAAAACGGCAAATATATCACGTTTTTTGTATGGGAGCCCCCCTTTAATATTTATTTTATACTGATTTTAGTATTTGTTGTTATAGCGGCAACAGAAATACATCATCTGTGAAAATTTCAACTGTCTAGCTATCACGGTTCATGAGATACATCCTGGAGACAGACGGACAGACAGACAGACAGACAGACAGACGGATCGCGAAGTCTTAGTAATAGGGTCCCGTTTTTACCCTTTGGGTACGGAACCCTAGAAAGTACATCCATCCATCCAAACTTTCTCTCTTTCTTTTTCACAATCCGTTCAGCCATTCTGGCGTATGGCTGAACGGATCTGGATGAAAGTCTGGAATAGCACATAGGCTACTTTTCATCCCGGTATAATGTTCCCTTGGGATAAAAAATAGTATATTGTATGACAAGGGAGCAAAATGGTATTTTTACGACGAGCTCTCGCGACGAGCATTTAGGATTCTACGTTATAATCGTGAGTATTTTACATGAAGCGACTGCCTATCTCACCTCTACAATCTAGTAACTGGGTAACACGATACCCCTTTGCACGACTGGTGTCAGATTTTCAAATGACAGTCGGGCACGGCGATGTTTCGGTATTAATGGATTTTCACCCATCTAAGGCAAGCATTGCTTAACCTTCAGATTGACCCTTGCGGCTGTTATTACTTAGCCACGAGTTCCGAGAAATAAGACCGAGCGACTGTTATTACTTAGCCACGAGTTTCGAGAAATAAGACCGAGCGACTGTTATTACTTAGCCACGAGTTTCGAGAAATAAGACCGAGCGACTGTTATTACTTAGCCACGAGTTTCGAGAAATAAGACCGAGCGACTGTTATTACTTAGCCACGAGTTTCGACAAATAAGACCGAGCGACTGTTATTACTTAGCCACGAGTTTCGAGAAATAAGACCGAGCGACTGTTATTACTTAGCCACGAGTTTCGAGAAATAAGACCGAGCGACTGTTATTACTTAGCCACGAGTTTCGAGAAATAAGAACGAGCGACTGTTATTACTTAGCCACGAGTTTCGAGAAATAAGACCATTAGTTTGTCTTTAAATATTTGGAAAACAACGTTTAGTCTATCTGATCTTCAAACAATTTCAGCTTCGAAAATCTTGTGCGTGTTAAAGTTCCACTAACTTTTTAATTCAGTTTACTTTTCAAATAAAAACACTTTAAAGATACACAAAAGTATTTAGTCCATTATAAGTTAAAGGCTTACTAAATATCCTATCTATGTATTTCTAAAATCATCTGCAATGATTTGCACTTTTAAAACCTAGGGACAATTTTCCCTAGGTACAATTTCACTTTTTAATCACACCTCAAAGATCCCATTCAAAATATCAACTATACATACAACCATATCTACAACTGCCACTTTGATGTACACACTTCGCGTATTATCACGTACTGAGAGGAATTAAGAAGAAGCGTGAAACAAATGAAAAGTAAAAAAAGGCTGCGCCGCCGTTGGGGCTGTTGGCGGGAACAATGAGAGCCCCTTATTTGCGGTGTGCGCTATCGTTCCATCGAGAGGCTTTGTTCCCGGAAATGTGGGTGGGTTCGATACTGGAGAAACGAATTCCAATTTTAAAGTTTTGATTTAAGGGAGTCCTGCTCGGGGTTTTTAAGTCAAGAGTGAATAGGTTATTTCTAGGCAAGCTTGCTACTTCATTGACCACATCATCGCTTACCATCAGGTGAGATAGTGGACAAGCACGAGCCCATCTAAAATAAAATAAAAAAAGAGTGTACAAAATACTTATTAGTGTAAGTTATGTGTAACTTATTATAAATATTGTTTTAGGCAAGCTAATCCTAACGACAAATAGAAAAAAAATGTTAATTCAGAAAATCAAAAAACCCGACTGCTTGAAAGCGAACTAAAAAGACGTAAACAAGGAGAAATCATGCTGTGCTGTGGATGATACATCTGGTTCTGGTCAGCCAGCTCGCGAATATGTAGCAAATCGATTGACGTACGAATCATCAAAATCGGCCAACGCGTTTGGTCTCTGGAACGCCACTTAGGAACAAACATACATACATAGACTGATAAACACATGACCCTCCTTCGGCAGTCGGATAACAATTAAAAAAAAAAAAAAGTGTAGTGAAAAAATTGTTTTCAGCTCGCACATAAAAATAAGTGGGGTAACCTATAATCGACAGTAAGTCAGTCAGACGGTGGCGTTTTAATAGAAAAAAAATACAGAATTATTTGAACCAAAACCAGTCTAAGGGTTAGTTACGACGTACGTGCGTCTTATTATAACATATCTACATCTGTCAAGCAATCCAGCTGCATCTGAAGGTATATTTCACCAAATACACACCTACACCAATTCACAATCAAATACACCAACATCAACGAGAATGCCCCCTAAATCGTCGATTGTTTGACGTCGGCATTAAAACAGCGAAATGTCAATATTTGTCGGCAGTACTCTAGGGCGAGGGCAGGCGGTAATCCCCTGTTCGCAAATACTAGGAGATTTCGCCAATGTCGCCTGTTTCGGGGCCTCAAGGGAACCTCTTTTGTTTGCACTCTCATTAATATACATGGGAATTTGTGGTAAGACGCAATATTATGCTGAAGGATTTTTCGGGTCTTAAGTAAGTGTTAAGATGACAATTTGCATTTTGGACTTAATTAATATTCTTTTGTTTACGGGTGAAGAAAACTGAAAGTATGGAGTTTTTTCACAATAGATTCAAGACTCCAAAATTACAGAATGTTTAATCCATCAGCTTTCTGATTCTCCGAAGTTATAAATACATGGCTAGGAATATATTTTATGTGATAACGTGATTGTTTTCCAAAACTTCTTTTCATCTTCTTGCATGATATCATTATCGTCATCATTATTGATGACCATTAGCAGTCCATTGCTGGACATAGGTCTCTCCAATCACATGCCATTTGTCTTGATTTCCGGCAGCTCTCATCCAGGGACTGCTTGAATGATATCATCATCAACATCATTTTAATGTTGCCACTGCTGGGACACAGGTCACCTCTCATTGAGATAGTGGGCTATAATCCCCAGTGCGTATTGGTAGATGTATTTTTGATTCTAGGACATACCGGTTTCCTCAATCCTTCCCTGTTTTTCTTTCACCGTTTTGAGAGCAGTGGTGATGAAACAAACTACACAAAGTAAAGCGTCAGCTTGGTAAAAACCCGTAAGTACTACAACTCATACATCTCGTAAGTTGGGGCCAGTTATAACTGGGCCACCACTGCTGTCTCCCGTTGAATGATATAATCATATAGATTCTATATCTTATTATTATAACAAAGCTGCCAGATTACAACTAAAAAACCGGCCAAATGCGAGTCGGACTCGCACACGAATGGTTCCGTACGATTATCGCAAAACACTGCATAAAAATCACGTTTGTTGTATGGGAGCCCCCCTTAATTTATTTTAATTTATTAATTATTATTTTTTGAAGTAAATATATAACTAAACATTCTGTGTATATTTCAAGCGTCTACCTGTTGCCGTTATTAATATCGAGCAAAAAACGGCAAAAATATCACGTTTGTTGTATGGGAGCCCCCCTTAAATATTTATTTTATACTGTTTTTAGTATTTGTTGTTGTAGCGGCAACAGAAATACATCATCTGTGAAAATTTCAACTATCTAGCTATCACGGTTCATGAGACAGCCTGGAGACAGACGGACAGACAGACAGACAGACAGACAGACAGACGGTTCGCGAAGTCTTAGTAATAGGGTCCCGTTTTTACCCTTTGGGTACGGAACCCTAAAAACCAATAACCACACAAAACCCACACATATTTCAATCATCCACAAATAGCCCACATTACTCACCCACATTCAAACCAAAAAACAACCTACCCTCCGCACATATTTAAAAAAATATAACAAACGCGGTTCAAACATTTATCCCACGACAAAAGGTACACTTGTAAATAGAAAAAAAAATGCAAATAGGGTTGCGACCGCTATCAATTTCCCGCAAATTTCCCGGGACAACACGGGACTATTTATATCCCGTATGTGAGCCGCGGGTCACACTTCAGCACCAGTCTCCTTTGTTCGCTGATATATTGAGGACCCGTCGAAGGTGTGCCCGTGAATCATTTAGTTTTTGTAGATATAAATGATGATAGTATCGTTTGGTTTGGTGGTTTTTGTATATTGGGGTTTTTAAGATATTTGAAGTTGGATTAGGAACGATTTGTGGTAATACTTAGAAGGCAAAAACGACCTGCAATACGTAGTATCTATTGTCTATATCTATACAATATTATAAAGAGGATAGATATTTTTGTTTGTTTATTTGTTTGTACCAAATATGCTCCAAATCTACTGGACCGTTTTAAAAAATTCTTACACCTATGGAAAGCTACATTATTACCGAGTAACATAAGTCCCGGCTAAAACATATTTTCAAAATAAATTTGAGATCGTTATAAAAATTGCAACAATGTAACCCAAGTCGCAAAATTTTACCTATAAAATTCATTTGTTGGCGTGCGCTTAGAAAACTAAACTATTGATGATACATAAAAATTATGTTCTAGGTACATGATTAAAGTACTTATTATTACCTACAAAAAAGTTTACGAGAGAATATATCTCACTATCATAGTTAATTCACAATAGCAGCTTTTGTGTTCTAAAATTTAATTAAATCGCAGGTAGAAACAAAAGCTGGTTACATTCGTATTGCAGAATTAATTCTTATTCAAGTAAATAATTTAACAAATTGGTAGGTAGGTATGGTAGGTGGGTACGTAGCTAGGGCAGGGTAAGTAGGGTAGGGTATGTAGGATAGGGAATGTAGGATAGGGTAGGGTAGGTAGGTACCCAGTTGACGGGAGCGAAGCCGCGGGGTTCACCTAGTTGTCTATATACCGATAGATGATGTCTACAAGTATTTAATTCTAATTCAAAAGTAACTACATTTTTTTTCTGTTAATTTAAAACGCTGGGCTATCTCATGACTTTCAGATAGGTACCTCTTAAAAGTTAACGACTATCGCCTAGCTATATTTTCATATAAAATAACTTTATTACGACAAACGATACTTTAAATGTTTTACTTAGTTTTTGCTTAATGAAATCTACATTCTAGCTCCATTCTCATTCACAGAAAGATGCTTCAACATTACAAAATAGTCCCAGCACTATAAATCAAAGGTCCCGTGATAACTCATCTCCATACCTACAAGCTCGATGACCCGCCTACCAGCAACCAGCCAGAAACTCGCAAGCAACTCGCAAATATCTCGCAAGTACAGTCAGCGACAAAAATCTATTTATAATGCTACTTCTACCAATCCAATCTGCCTAGCCTTTTCCCAACTATATTGGGGTCGGCTTCCAGTCTTACCGGATTCAGCTGAGTACCAGTGTTTTACATGAAGCGACTGCCTATCTGACCACATCCCAGTAACTGGGTAACACGGTACCCCTTGGCAAGACTGGTGTCAGATATCTAGCTTCTGACTACCCGTAACGACTGTCAAAGATCTTCAAATGACAGTCGGGACCAACGGCTTAACGTGCTTTCCGAGGCACGGAGAAAACTCGGTATTTTAAAATGGTCACCCATCCACGGACCGACCATAATGCTACTTCTACATATCATCGAAATGGACAAATCATGATTAAATTATCTGCTTGAAACACTTTATATGATAGAGAAAACATATTATAAATTAAACTTGTGTTTCTATTTACCCGACTGCCGAAGGAGGGTAATGTGTTTATCAGTCTATGTATGTATGTAAGTATGTATGTATGTATGTAAGTATGTATGTATGTATGTTTGTATGTTTGATCCTATGTGGCGTTCCAGAGACCTAACGCGTTGGCCGATTTTGATGATTCATACGTCAATCGATTTGTCTTAACCTTGCGAGTGTCATAGGCTACATTAAAATTGGAAAATAGGAAAATGGCGGCTTTTGGGCGCCATATTGTGGGGGGGCAATTTTATTTTTTCTTCCAAACCCATCGTGTGGGGTATCAAAATAAAGGGTTTCAAGAGGTTATTTCAAAAATTTATATCACTTATATATTTAAATGTACCTAATTCGAAAAATTTTTAACTAAAAAGTTATAAATAAAAAAATTATTAAAAAAATCAAAATACCCGACTGCTTAAAAAGCGAACTAAAAAGACGTAAACAAGAAGAAAATCATGCTGTGCAGTCGGAGGATACATCTGGTTTTGGTCAGCCAGCTCGCGAATATGTATCCTCCGACTGCACAGCATGATTTTCTTCTTGTTTACGTCTTTTTAGTTCGCTTTTTAAGCAGTCGGGTATTTTGATTTTTTTAATTAATTTTTTTATTTATTACAATGTTTCGTTCAATAATTAATTTTAGGAAACATTGACACCTGTATTCATTTATTTAAACTTTATGTACGGTAGTGGTACAGAACCGGACTTAAGCAACAAGGCATGCTCTATTAACTTATTTCCCCCACTCAACTCAACCTCGACGCAGCTCATTCAAGACATTGACAATTATAGCTTGTTAATTGTTGTCGTATTTTTTTCTGTTGACATGGCGACTGAGTCAAGTAGAGTGGATTAACTTTCCTTCACAAGGACTTAGGATTTACGTGTTAACCAATTTTTGTTGCTTAGCGTACCTCGCAAGTACTGTAAGTCAAGTAACATCGCAGACAAGCCGGCGGCGACCGCTCGGGCGGAAGGAGTGAAATATGGCCGACACACTACATTTAACCAGATAACTGAGTGGTGAGAGCGATCTGACGGCCGCGGTAGGGGTAATGGCGTACGAGAGGAACTATCTGATGTAAGTTCAAAGATCGTTCTTACTTCGTTTGTTCCCTAGACTTAAATACATGCAGGAGAACGAAAGGATATTCGGTGTGACTGTGCGACCCGGGTTGGATATCTTGTGAACGTTATTGAAATGAAAATAAACCAAATAACTGTATATGATACTAGCTGACCCCCGGGGCTTCGCTCCCGTCTACTGGCTACCCTGCCTACCCTGCCAACCCTGTCTACCTTGCCAACCCTGCCCACCCTGCTTACCCTGCCTACCCTGCTTACCCTGCCTACCCTGCCTACCCTGCGAACCCTGCCTACTCTGCCTCCCTGCCAATCCTGCCTGCCCTGCCAACCCTGCCTAACCTGCCTACCCTGCCGCCTACCCTGCCTACCCAGCCTACCCTGCCTACTCTGCCTACCCTGCCTACCCTGCCTACCCAGCCTCCCTGCCAATCCTGCCTACTTATCTAATAATTTTTATGTATCGTCAATAGTTTTCTCAGTGCACGCCAAAGTATGAATTTTATAGGCAACATTTTGCTACTTTGGGTTACATTATTGCAATTTTCATAAGGATCCCTAATTTTTTTGGAAAATATGTTATAGCCTATAGTTTTTTTTAACACTCAGGAATAATGTAGCTTTCTACTGGTGAAAGAAGTTTTCAAAATCAGTTCAGTAGATCCAGAGATTACCCCCTACAACGTTACAAACTCACAAACTTTACGTCTAATATTAGTATAGATGAGACGCACCCACAAAATACAGCTCTATTCAAACAGGCAAGCAAACGATTAAGATCATTGCATTTGTAGCAGTTGCTACGGAAATGCTACGATGTTGTTTATTATTTGCTATTCGAAGCAAGAAGCAGGATTGTACCTACATCACTGCTTACTACTTTAGGTAGTTTGACTTATTTTGATATGAGTTTTCAACAGTTATTTTTCAAAACCAGTATTACTTGGTAGTTTGATATTACTTTGACTTGAATGTGCCCTGGCAGTTGAGAGTATGTCATGCTCACCCAAATATCTCTCTGATGGTGGCGCATGTGATCATTTGGATCCTTTCATGATGGTTGAGCTGAGTGATGCGGATGCGGATCCATGCGAAAATCTAAAAATTATACATTCACTAAAGAAATTACACGGCCTAAATCGCTTGGTGTATTGTACAAGAGATCATCTCCAATGTAATAAGTGGAGAATGAAAGTTTCATCATTTTTACCGATGGGAAACCTCATCAAGCACACGGCTTGCTAAATCATATTTCAGGCACAGGATTAAATCTATTTTAAACAACAAAAAGCAAACATAAAATCTATATTGGAATAGACAAAGAATTTTAAATCAGACAAAGGCAACATTTAATTGCGACAATTAGTCGTCGATAGCCGTCGGATATGCCGACAATTTGCCTTTTGCATCCGTAATTGCCGACAATCACCTACAGTCTACAGAAATAGCATTACAAAGAACGGTCGGACACCAGAAAGGTATACTTAGCGTCAAACGTTGCCGTCATACCGACTGTTTGTCTCTGAACTAGGGTTGGGGAATCTTGCCTCCGCAAATGTGGCAATTCTGTACCTCTGCATCTACATAACTAGCTGTACCCCGCGGCTTCACTCCCGTGAACCACCCCACAAGATCCGTTTTCGGGACTTAAAAGCCTATGTCACTCAGGAATAATGTAGCTTTCAAAATCTTATTTTCTTTACTTACCTCTGCCTTAGTGGAGGTCAAGTTCTTCTTCTTAGCGTGTCGATGACAAACAGACTCTTTTGAGTTAAATGCCTTGCCTGGCCCAGAATTCAGCCCTGGCAACGCCCTCCGCTGACGCAGTCGGAGCTCTGAACCTCCGCTTTATCCAATGATTTTGCTATAAATATGGCCTCCGCTACATCCCTAAGTCAAATGTCGCCATCGTACCGAGTGGCTGTCTCTACTGTCAGGTATTTACTAATACGTCTCGGAAATTATAGTGTTCCCATAGGATACGTATTTTCCTTTTGTTGGCTTATAAAGCATGTAATCATGTCTGATTGGTCGGAAGAAGGTAGGTTATTACGGAGAAATCGGGTTAGGAAATTTTGTTAGAGTGTATTTATAAAATTTGATTCTGATGGCAAAACCTAATACTGTCAATCGAACTATTTATAAAAAAAGTTAATTCAAAAAATCAAAAAAACCCGACTGCTTAAAAAGCGAACTAAAAAGCCGTAAACAAGAAGAAAATCATACTGTGCATTCGGAGGATACGTATTCGCGAGCTGGCTGACCAAAACCAGATGTATCCTCCGACTGCACAGCATGATTTTCTTCTTGTTTACGGCTTTTTAGTTCGCTTTTTAAGCAGTCGGGTTTTTTGATTTTTTGAATTACTTTTTTTATTTATAACTTTTTAGTTATTTTTTTAAGATTTCAGTACATTTAAACATATAAGTGTTATATATTTTTGAAATCACCTCTTAAAACCCTTTATTTTGATCCTTTTTTTGTCTCAGAAATCTTTTTCAAAGTCAAAGTCAAAACGTTTATTGCGAACTAAGAAAAAAAAGAAGAAAAAAAAATAAAAAACAACTTAAAAATCCTGGAAATAATTAAGTACCTACCTAACAAAATGATAAAAAACAAACTATGACAAAGAAATCAAAAACAAAAGTATTGCAATAGTTTAACAAAAAAACTTCACAAAAAACAAAAACTCGTATTGAACTTTCCAAACCGACCACTTACAGCCATTTACAACTATTTAAAAAGTCAACTACATAACAACACTTTTTAAAACAGCAATCGGATTAAAGCTATAATCAATAAGAACTACAAAGAAAGCCGCTGTGTCCGAGCGTTTATTAGGCGGTATTATTAAAAGAAAAGCGTCAAAGTGTCGTGACGTGCCGGCTGCCAGCGTTCCCTCATTATTTATTTAAAGCCCGATCCGATTGTCGTATGTACGTTCTCAGTATATGGTACAAGTTATAGCAGGATGGCATACCGTGTTCTTATGGGTAAATGCCGTATATTTTCTCTGCATCACCCTAAGGTTGACTAGTAGAAATGTCGAGGCATTTAAAAAAAAAAACCGGCCAAGTGCGTGTCGCGCCACGCGCAGTAATAGGGTTCCGAAGTTGCATAATAATGCGGACTAAAAAGAGGGTTTTCTTGTTGTTACATGAACTGACATTAGAACGGTTTCATCGGCTCACAAAGTCTAAAAACAGGCCCACATAGGATTTTTTAATCTATATACTCGCGTTTGGCCACTATCTCGCCTGATGGTAAGCGATGATGTGGTCTACGGTGAAGCACGCTTGCCTAGATGTAATCTATTCACTCTTGACTTAAACTAAATAAGGACTAAATGGTAACTGAAGAAGGAGTTCTAAAATCCAACTTCGCAACTGAAGTTAGAAAAATATTATCTATTTGAGTACCACCGCGGGTGCAAATTGCGAAAGGAGCGCGCGTTAGAGCCACGGGGAATAGTATAGTTCGTTCCTGGATCCTTGCGTGCACGCTCCTTGTTTATTTATCTTACGGAATTTGAAAAAAATCGTATGTATTCACCTCTAATCTCCTCTAATACCGCAGATTAGAGGTGAATCCTCTAATCTGCGGTATTCACTATTTCATTCTGGAAAGTTTTACGCTACTCAATTAGTGATGAAGTCGGGTCGAATATTGACTTTATAGAAGGATATCGACAAAAGAAAATAAGTAATTACGTTCTGGTACTGCCAACGACTCCGGCCACTCCAATGCGTTATTCGAGCTTAAACATTATTCATTTAGAAATCATTATTATTAAGGATTTTATGATTTTATTTTTGTATATTTTACATGGTTCATAAGCATATGTTTACTATCTGTTTTACACTGCTAACAACGTTATTTAAGTAATTTTTCAATGGCATTTGTACAAAAATTTTACTGTGCCAAATATATTTTATAAGTTGGTCGACCATTACTCGTAAACTTGTGAAGCCTGTTATGATTTCAGTTTTGTATATTTTTACATGGATCGTAAGCATTATATTTACTCTGTTTTACACAGCTATCAACTTTATTTTAGTAAAATTCCTAAGGCATTTGTAAAAAAAAATTACTGTTTCAAGTACATTTTATAAGTTGGTCGACTATTACTCGTAAACTTGTAAAGCCTTGTTATCCGTGATAATTTTCCTTTTAATTTCGTTATATTTACTACTGCCGTGAATTTTTTCACATAGCCAAGAGCAACCATTTCACTGGCAGGGGGGGGGGACACTTGACTCTAACATAAATTTGCAACATAAAGCTTAATTTTACGCAAACGAATCTCTGAATCGAAAAATGGTTTTAACAAACCCATAATATTTTTGAATGGCCTATCCAACGATACCCCACACCGTGGGATAGATGAGAAAAAAAAAAATACATCCCCACTTTACGTCTATGGGAGGTACCCGAAAAAAAAATATTTTTCGTAATTTTATGTTACCACTTTGTCGGAATTATTAATATGTATATACATGCCAAATTATAGCTTTCTACTACTTAGATTCTCTGAGCTACGCTGCGGACGGACAGACGGACAGAGCGAAACTATAAGGGTTCCTTGTTGACTTCGGAACCCTAAAAAATGCAGAGCGTGTAGATTGCCCTATGATCATTGAATGTGAACTGATATTGTAAAGACGCAGTAAAATTGTTTGTACTCTGAAGCTAAGCTTTTTAACCCGGAAAAATGCATGGTATGTGTAGAATAGGCCACCGAGACATAAAAGTGAGCAGATATTTTATATTTCGTTTTACGGTCTCTGTTGGAAGATAATTTTAAAAATATTGCATTGTGTAGTTACATCAAAATCCCTCCAACTCACCCACTTGCACCACATCCCCAGCCAGACAGAGTGCTTTTAAAACTTAACCCTTATTTTCTCACTTTGAGCACTTTAAGGGATTACAAGAGCTGCGTCGGCCCTGTCGGGCATAGCGTGAAGATGCGTCTAGCACTGCACCTGCCGACAACTTCCCTCTTAGAATTACCGTTGATTTTTAAGCAAAGATGTTAATCGGTTCCGAAGTTTTATTTGTTCAGATTTGATAGGGTTTGAAGTGAAAAGTTTTTAATGTGCAGCCACATATTAGCTTGTATAAATGGGGGTGAAGCAATAACTCATTGGGTATCAAAAAATTCATCTGTATCGCTAACAATGACAAGCGCCTAAGACAAAACAAGAGGTTTGGCAATGCTCAGCTTTTTTGGGAAAAAAGGTTTCAATCCCAAACGGCTCAAATATATAACTACTAATAATGTTCTTATATTTCCGTTTAAGGTTATCTGAACCTGCAGCAATCGCCCCAGCAGACTGTGGCTCTGCTGTGTGACTGTGAAAATAAATCTTACAACGTCATGTTCAAAATTCTGCTTCTAGAGTTTCATTGTATTCTACTTGCCTCGTTGAGAATGTCAGGCAGTTGATTCCGGCTGTATATAAATATTTTGTTATGGGGCAGACGAAAGCTGGAAATAATGACAATTGAATATTGGTATAGTTGATAGGCTCAGTTAGTCGTGTGAACTTGTTTTAATTTTCTAGGACTTGATATCTACTGTTGCCTATACCCATTGAACTAGAAATTATAAAAATGGGAAGGTACTATGTAAGTCGGCTGTCCTTACGAATGTTTTTTACTAACACAGTAAAGAAAATTGACTTCATTACCCTATTATGACCTTGATATGAATTGCCTCGTTAGTAAATGTTGCTTTTCCATTTCTTTTATTGTTCATCATTATTCCTCATTAGCCTGCTATAATTTTCCTTTTTAACAATTACTTTACGTTTGGGTCCAATTACATTGTGTATTTAATAATAATAAATTTAACCTCACCGCAGTATCTCTACATTGAGGTCGTGGTGGGGCTTGCGTGTTCCAATGAATCCTAGATAGATTCTACTTTGCCGCAACATGCCTAGGGTGAGGGGCCAGACCAAGAGATACAATCCGAAGAGCTGCTTTGTGGCGAGCTGGTGGGCAGTGGCGACCCCATGGACCTATTCTCCAGGGAGAAGTCTTGTCCCTCGTTTCCAGCTTGCCTTTTTGGCCGGTCTGGTCACTGACGGGGAACAGAGCTCCCACCTCTCTCTTGCCTTTATTTTCTGGCTTGAGTGGAGATTCGCAAGAGCTAACGTGCCCGGAGGAAAGAAGTTAACCCAGTAAGATGCTGTTAGTCAGTAAGATAACCAAGAAATATTGGACGTGTATTTTTTCTTTTGCCACGTAAACAAAAACATACAACAATTCAGTGCATTTAAATTTCGTGTGACGTTATGGTTCGCTACAATTTATACTGACAAAGGACATGGCTATAAAAAGTATGTACGACTGCCCTAGCAATGTATAAACATTTTAACAAGTAATATGTAATACTGAATAGCTGAATATTAGTATTTCATATGAAAAAAGTTACAGGAACTTTTTATATAGTCACAATCCTGAAAATAAAATCGTATAAACTCCTACAATAATAGGTATACAAACTTGTAAAAGAATGAGATTTTGCTATGATACTTTATTAAGGCGTTTAGAGGAGCTCGTGGCTTAATAATAACAGCCGCACAGGTTCAAGGTTAAGCAACGCTAGTTGAGGTCATTCCTTGGTTCCATCGTGTAGGTACCATCTTTACATAGCAAGTTTCCTTCGAGTCTTGAAAAGCTAGTTAAGCCGTTGGTCCCGGCTGTCATTTGAAGTCATTTGAAGATCTGTCATTTGTGGCTACACCACAGTTTATGCATCTCATGATAAATCAATACGCAATTGAAACTTAAGACCATACTAGTTGGCTCTGTATTATACCCGGCAAAAGGAACTTCGTTCAAATCGAGTTCCCACGACACCCCCAACATGTTACGGTTAATTAGGTTCTAATCGAATCAAGTGTAATCTAGAAGAATCGATTGTAACTTTTTAGTGTCAGCCAGATTTTGCCAATAATTTCTAGAAATCAGACAAATGCAATTAAAGAAATCAACATCTAAGTTTCTATCTCTAAGGTTTTGAGATACATTGCGATAGGTACAAAAATAAATAATAATGAATACTGTTCGTTTCGACTTACGCAAATGTCTTTAAAAGTAGGTATATTGACTACAATTTTTCGTAGAACGGAATCTTATGTTCTTCTTGTCAAACAAAAACATGACAAAACTTTTAATTATTTGATTAATTCACGAAAGTTCTAGAAGAATATTAAAACTGTAATAATTAATTAATGAATATTTGAATGTTACGAGCAAGTGAGAAATTTGTATACATGCTAAGAGCAGTTGTTAAGCCATGTCCTTGACGTCATAAGCCACCACTCCTGAACTTTGATGCGCTTTATCTTTGTCAATTTTTTTTTTTTTTTTTATTTTTTTTTTTTTTATTTTTTTTTTATTTTTTTTTATTTTTTACAAAACGTTGCCCCACACTAGGAATTTCTTCCTGTATCGTGGGTGCGCTTACAAACATATAAACTCACATACACAAACACCCAGAGCCGGAACAACTACCTGTAGGTCATACAAATATTTGTACCGTGCGGGAATCGAACCCGCGACACGCAGCGCAGCAGTCAGTTGCTCAACCACTGCGCCAACCGTGCGCCCCATTTTTATATTTATTTGATAAAGCAAAAAATACGAGTCCAATATTATTTGATAATCTCACTGACAAATAGAATAATCATTTGAACATCACGCTCGTATTTCACGATGGGTTATGCAGAGGTGCACCTGTAGAGCTCCCACATGTCGCAAGTTATTAAGCAAATAAAATATTCAAAATTCACTATTCAACTGTGTCTTCTGCATAACTTCAGCCCGCATTCAAAATAATAAAGCTGAAAATTCCAAACAATAGGCCTTCCGCACACATATAATCCGAATAGTCCATTTAATCGGGCGCACAATACTAAAATCTGAGAAATATTTAACCAGGCAAGCTTAAGTAAAGCCTGGCGACCACATACTGTGTACTTCTGAAAAAGCATTCCATATAAACCGCAAAGGGAAAGTTGTCCTGTAGCAAGCATTGTTTACGTGGACGACGGAACGTTGCTTACATGGATGTAGGGTGGCTAGAAGTGCAAGCTGATTTTATAGTGTTGCACCCGAAGCGAATCTTTGTTAAGCGTAGTTCAATTGCAGAACAATGATTCGGTGCCAGTGCCGTGTGCCATCAGCTTGATGATTCTGCTGATGTTTAGTATATAAATATAGATTTATAATTTTTGTCATTTTGTAACCTGACAAGCTGTAAATTAAAGAATCTCTTGAATATTTCATGATTCGCAAGGTTAAGGACAACGCCTTTGCCATGAAATGGGACAATAATATAGACCAGCTAAAACTGATTAAATATGTCAACGACTTAACACTAATGGCCAATGTTAATACGGATAAGTTACTAAAACTAAAGTTACCGCTGTCTGGCAGTTACTCTCAGCCATTTTGTTTGAGCTCGTACCAAAATACTTTATATTACTATTCTGAACATATAAACCCGCAGTGGATAAGACATGGATGCTCCTTTACCTGTGCAGTAGCTGGCACATCCAGTAATCAATCCTACATCGGTGTACGCGTGTTTTGGGCACGTGAGGTGGACGATAAATTCTATGCTTTGTGCTTCCAGTCTGCTCGGAGAGCGGCGTTTTTTACGCCGTCGTTTGTGTGCGCCAGAGACCGCGGCGGCTTCAATGAAAAATGCACCGCCATTTTTTTCGTGGGTAGGTAGGTGGCTGTTGAGCTTTGAGCCGATCACAAAAAACAGTTTAAGGAACACAACACTCATGGATAGCAACTATCATGAAAAAATAACAAAAAGTATATTAAAAAACAAGCTTTTATTAAAAAAATAAACATAAGCCGTTTATTTTTATACGGCCTACGTTTATTTCATACTTCGTGTGCGAGTCGGACTCGCGCACGAAGAGTTCCGTACCATTATCACAAAAAATACACGTTTGTTGTATGGGAGCCCAACTTAAATATTTATTTTATTCTGTTTTTTGTATTCATTGTTATAGTGGCAACAGAATACATCATCTGTAAAAATTTTAACTGTCTAGCTATCACGGTTTATGAGATACAGCCTGGTGACAGAGAGACAGATAGACGGACAGTGGAGTCTTATTAATAGGGTCCCATTTTTCCTTTGGATACGGAACCCTAAAAACTAGCCGTTGCCCACGATTTCGTTCGAGTTTAAATTTTTTAAAAACTAGCCTATGTGCTATTCCAGACTATAATCCAAATTTCATCCAGATTCGTTTAGCCGTTTTGGCGTAATTGAGTTACAAACACCCATCCATCCAAGCTTTCTTATTTATAATATTATTAGGCTTGGATTGTCACGAGACACAAACGTGTGTGCAAAATTTCAACTCGATCGAAAACCATGGAGTGGATAAAAATTAACTTGCAAGATTTTACTACACACACCGGGACAGGTGAAACTAAATAAAAGTGTGTAATAATCTCATCGGGTATGGTAAATTGACCATAAGGCTTAGTCAAAGCGTCAATCTATTTGACTGTAAACTAGTGTCCGACCGAAACTGGTTTTTACGACCGAAACCGAAACCTAAATTGAATTTCGGCAACAGTCTCAGTTCCGGCCGAAACCGAAACCGAAACTCCCTTACAAGGATCATGTTTTGAGAAAAAAGAAAACTTACCGAATTCAAAATAAATTACACGAAAACTCACAACAAACAAAACGAATTGCAAACACAAGCCAGTCTCGACATGATTAGGCACGTGGACGCGGCAAAATGTCTTCATCGCTTACTCGCGCCAAACATGACCGATCACAGTGTTCGAATACAGTCTCGGTTTCGGTCGTAGTTTCGGCAGGTTTTCCGCCGAAACCGAAACTAAACCGAAACTCGTTTTTTTGCCGAAACTCTACCGAAACCGAAAACAAAACCGAACTTTGGGTCGGACACTATTGTAAACCAGTGGTTTGCCACGAGGCAAGTCGTTTCCAATACATTAGGCCTTTTTGACAATCGTTCTCGTGGATAGAATAACGCGTTCTTTAGGCCCTCTTACAGGTATCTCTAATATACAGTGTTTTAATAAAATATGCAGCAAATCGTTAATCTTCAGACTAATACTCCTTCTAACGTCGATTCCCTAATGCTGGAGGTCGTGACTACATCATGGTTTCAGAACTTTCTCTTTGATGAATTTCCTCCATCTTTTCCCTCTACAAGAACAGTCCTGAGGGACAAAAAAATACTAAAAAAAAAGATAAAAAAAAAATTGCCAAAATTACGGTGAAACTTAGATGCGTTGACTAAGGAAAATCAATATCTTCTACTTAATATAATAAAAGCAATATATAGGTACTATCCTATGAAGTATGTATGAGTGAAGAATAAAGTATTTACCATTCTATAGCGATATAAAATCCTCGTCGGATTCCGTACAATGCAACGTCACATTGCACCCAGCATTACGCATTCACCCGTATCTTTTATATACTACAGGATATACACTCGACTTCACTTGCTCATAAAAGGTTCCTACAATAAAATGAAAGTAAGTAAGATTAAAGATTTTTTGATGAAAATAGTATTCTTTTTTAATAATTTTGGCTGTGGTTATTTTTTTTACAACGGTACTATTTTCATATAGTGCCTGAATACACTAACACTCGGTTTCTGGATCGATAATTGACATAAAAAATATATGTGACAAAATGTCAAGCGCGTGAAATCTTCTGTGATTGGTTAAAATTTTCGTTATCCCCAGTTCCTGAAATTATATTAAGCAATATTGAGCAAAATTATTCATATATGTAACTACCTAATGGTTACATTTTGTGCAGCTATAGCTGTTGAATATCACTGAATGGTTACAAAAACTATTAAAAATTCTACAAACATCCATACATAACCATTTTCACATCCGATCACAAATTCTGAAGTGAAAGAGCTAGGCATCAATCTTTTGCATCACAAAGCAGCTCCCGAGGCTTGCAATAAAACTGTGACGCGCCGATAGATGGCGCTTTATTCGCGCTGAACGAGAATCAATTTAGAATTGAAAAGTACCGATCATTGTACGTGAAATTGAAAGGATGTATGCCTATTGAAGTGTTATCTAATTTAACTAGTTTTTAATCATTGTTATTCTTAGTGCGTCGACTGCAATTAGTTTATAAACATTAACAGACTTTCAAATAAAAATGTGATTTACCGCAACTATACCATTCTTATACTAAGTATAGTAATACCAGTAATAAATTAAGAATATGTCGAGAATATTTTTATACAAAGAAACCAGGGGGGTGACCATAAGCTCTTAGAGTAAGGTTATTTTGAGTGTGTGTAAGGGACAGATGTATATGACTTGTATGCATCTGTCACTTACGCGATCTCAAAATAACCTTACTCTAAGAGCTTATGGTCACCCCCCTGGTATATCTTTGGTAAAACAACTCTTCCGTTATGTCAAAATGCACGATTTGGCAACAGCGTGACTAAAGAGAAACTAAAAAAAAAAATGCCTAGCAGTTTGCATAAGACATCTGTATCCCTTTGTCGACTTGACGTTTCTCGACCGTTTCGTTCTATTTTTAACCGACTTACCAAAAAGGAGGTTTTTGGTAAGTTGGTTAATTTGCTCTATATTAGACAATGCTGTAATAGACACAGGTCTATTACAGCCTATTACAGCATTGCAAACAAAGGGATACAGATGTCCTATGCAAACTGCGTTTTTTTTAAGTTTCTCTTTGGGCGCGTCTTTGGTTTGTCTTTGGCTACAGAGCCAGGGCACTTAAATTGATTTACTTTGATCTAAACAATTTATAATTATTTGTTTGTATTGTATTGTTTTTATATGAAATTGTTTTATTTTTAATTTAATTTAGAATTATGTAATCCTGACAATTTGTTCTTTTAATCTTCACTTTTATTAATTGGTATAAATATAATATATTTAAATTTATACTTGGTATAAATCAATGGGGTTATCGTCCACAAGTCCCTTGTAAATAACGTCGTGAAGATCGAGAGTGTGTCGACGAGGGTGGCGTACCTTATACTCAGAATATCCTCAAGATATTGGCTGAAGGTCATACAGGTCTATGCCCCAACCTCGGCACATCCCGATGACGAGGTAGATACCATGTATGAGGATATCTCCAGAGCCATGCATGGTTTCAAAACTCACTTCACCGTTGTCATGGGGAACTTCAACGCGAAACTAGGCAAACGAGACGAGGATGAGCTGCAAGTGGGGCAATTTGGAGTTGGCCGTCGGATCCACCGCGGTCACTTACTGGCCAGTTTTATGGAGAAGGAGGGCCTCTATATGATGAACTCCTTCTTCAAAAAGCGTGAACACAGGAAGTGGACCTGGCAGAGCCCCGATGGTGCAACAAAAAATTAGATCGACTTCATCATGTCAACTAAGAAGCAAATGTTCAATGATGTCTCTGTGATCAATTGGGTAAAAACCGGGAGCGATCACCGCATGATAAGAGGCACATTGAACGTTGGTATTAAGCTTGAAAGGTCTCGACTGATGAAGTCCACGCTCCGTCCAGCACAGAACCAGGTCCAAAATCAATACTTCTCCAGCGCGGCTTGAGACAGGGATACGTCATTTCTCCGAAACTGTTCACTGCTGCGCTGGAGGATGTCTTCAAGGTTCTGGACTGGAGGGGGCTTGGCATCAACGTTAATGGCAAGTACATCACTCACCTTCGGTTTGCCGACGACATAGTGGTCATGGCTGAGTCCATGGAGAGCCTCAGTAAAATGCTCGAAGACCTCAGTAGAGCTTCCTGCTGAAATAAATGGTCCAGTTGGGTAGGTCCAACTTCGAGAAAGAGGTCAATCGTCGAATCCGACTCGGTTGGGCGGCGTTTGGGAAGTTGCGTGGTATCTTCTTGTCCAATTTACCGCAGTGTCTCAAGACATGGTCTGTGGAGAGACGCCCAATAAACACTGAAGGTCAGAAGCATTGGAATAATGAATTTAGAAAGGAGTACATATAAATTACCTTATTCAGTAGTCCATTCTGAAAAATTTATTTGGTAAAGTTTTCTAGGGTTGAGAAATAAAACTCAATCAGATCAATTTAGACCAATAAATTAAAATGGGACTGTGCAAGCGGGCAATATAAAATAAAAACCAAAAAATTCTCAAACCTATTTCAAAATTTTATTTATATGGATAAGTTACGTATATTTACGTAAAACAAGCCTATAAATCAGGTCGTATAGGTAGTGCGATTTGTACCGCGTGTCAATAAAACGTGCGTCGGCTCGCAGTCGCAGGGACACAGCCTCACGGGCGACAACAAGCTTTAATGGAAACAAATGGAAAAGCGAACTCCCGGACAGAGAGTTGGGAAGTGTGCATACTGGTTCACACACATTCATCTTTTATATTTAGACTTGACCAAGTGATTGAATAGGACGATATTTCGTCATTCTTTACATCACTGTATTGTATCTCGGACTGATGTCTACAACTCCACGTTCAAGCGCATATTTTGCGTACGGTTGGACAAATTCGGTTATTTGATCCACTCCAACTCCTCATGAAATGCCCGTAACTGCTTGACTATAGGTAGGTGCATGAAGTTAAAATAAAAAGGCAGAGCACCCATAACTTTTAAAATACAATACATAAAATTTTGATGCGTTTACTTGCAACCTCCTCCTTTTTTACGCTAGTAAAACTATCGTAACCTTATTTCACCATTATATAAGTTTTTTTTTTGCGGTGGGGAGTCATCCAATGACATGTCTCGATCTGGACGAATTGGGAGGGCGTGTCAAACTTTTACTGTCTAAAACCCACCCATGTTCCTTCAGTTGCTTGAGCCAGGGACGGTAAGTCTCTTTCAAATTTATCCGCGACCCAGACAGGCATCGGCCCTAGTGAACCCCGTCAGTTTTTGAGGCGCGCGTGGAATACTACGCGCCTTCGACTTGGGCCTAGTCCATGCGACGGATGGCGAGCCTCCCATAACTTGCCGTACGCAAGCCCGCGCCTAAGGTGGCCGGGAGTCGGCTTGCGACTCCCGACACCCAGGGCGTCTCCAGCGGTGGCTAGGGGCGTGAGGGTATTCGTTTCGTCTCCCTCACGCGTTCCGCCTCCTCCTTCGCGAGCATTTCTGCTTCGAAGAAGGAGGTGACAGCTTCACCATTATAAGACTGACATGGATAATACCGAGTTAGCAATCACCCTATTACGGAAAATTATCTGCATAATACAACACTCATTACATCTTCTCTCATTCTAAATGACTTCAATTCCATTGTAAAGTAACCTTTATTTCCACACGACAAGGCAACACCTCCCCACCGCGCGGCGCACAGTTTTGACTCCGAACAAATTAAATCAATTAAAGACCAGCCCGCGTTTTTTGTCAAACGTCCACCATTTGTTCGTATTACGGCATTTTTTGTTTCCTCTCCGTTTGTCGTTTGTTTCCGACTGTACTTGAGCTAGAGAATGGCGTGATTAAAAGGTGGCAGTTAGAATTAATAGTTAGGTTTAATTGTGGCTATGTGTCTTTTGGAGGAAGAAGATTATTTTTAATAGTAGGGTTTATGAATGGTTTTAGTCTTTATGGTAGTTAATTGAGAAATGACAGGGGTTTAGGTAAATGGGACCAATGATGTGAATCGTACAAAAGATGGACTCTCTTTTGTTAACATCTTATTGTAATACCTACATTCTATACAAATAAAAACTTCTTATTCTTATTCTTATTCTTATTCTGATAGAACTAGTTTCTGTGGGTGGAGGGTGTTTCGGTTGCTGCATAGACCATCAACTTATTACATCTTCTATTAATTTTCTTTGCCGGTGACTGTCTGGTTCCTCATTGTATTATTCACAACCACCTATATCCAGTCAGCCTACAAAGCTAGAGTGAATCTCCAGGGCTCGCTCCTTTCTCAATAGGTCTCGGTCTATGATAGTATGACTAAAGTTATGAATAAATCCATGGTTTACCATCAGGCGAGATCGAGAATAAGAGCCAAATAGAAAAAAAAAACGTAACAAAACGTTTTTTTTTTTTTAATAAGAAGTCCGTTAGCATGTACTTAGTCTGTCATTACACCACAGCTTCTCTCAATGAGAATCAATAGAATCAACTGACGGAAAACAATGTTGACCTCAATTTATTGAAGTCGACTCACAAATACATTTTTATTAAAGAAAAACATTTGTATTGTTTCACCACAATGAATTTAAACCTCTATTCAGTTGATATTAGAGAAATAATAAATTTAACAGTTTGCGTGCTTTATTTAATTATTATTACTGTTGAAACCGACTTGTCCTACCTCTGAACCAAATACTCGAAGACTTGTGACATCCACCAAACCCACGTTTTCCCACGTGGTGGACCCTGGCTCAACCCTTTCACAGAGAGGAGGCCTGTGTCTTACCAGTAAAAGTCTGATAATTATGTATGTATGTAGTTTTAAGTTACAAACAGGACACTGCAGTAAGAAGTCGATATTTTTAACCAACTTCCTAAAAAGGAGATTCTTAATTCGGATGTTTCTATTTTTTTCAATGTATTTTCGGGCATAACTCTGCCAAATATACATATAGACGGATTTTTCACAATTCTTTTTTGTTTGAAAGGGTATACTCGAGGTTCCATTGTCACCAAATCAGAATCTGATGATGTGATCCCATGGAAATCGAGGGGACTCCTGAACTATTATAGGTAGTGAAGGGGAACTGATGAAGAAGACCACAGATGGCCCACTGAAACTCCTTAATAAGTATGTTTCGTGTTTATGATATCTCGAACAGTTAAATCACTATGATGAATCAAGTATAAGTAATGGTACCACCAAACTGATCTGGTGATGAAGCCGCTATATAGGCACCGGAACTCCATAATAAAAATGTATCGCAGTAATGTTTAGGCTTATTGGAATTGATAAAAGAAGCTTTCGGCTTATAAATGATTTTCATTGTAATATAGAATACCAAAATTAAAAAGCACAATAAAAGTTTTATCAAAAAAAATAACCGACTTCCAAAACAAAACACTAAACAGTGCAAAATAACTTTCTTTTCGTAAGTCGTTGTCAAAAACGAAAAAAGAATAAGTACCAAAGACACCGACTTCCGAAAAGAATATTATTTTTCGCTTTGTGTCGTTTTTAGGGTTCCGTACCCAAAGGGTAAAAACGGGACCCTATTACTAAGACTTCGCGATCCGTCTGTCTGTCTGTCTGTCTGTCTGTCTGTCTGTCTGTCCGTCTGTCTCCAGGCTGTATCTCATGAACCGTGATAGCTAGACAGTTGAAATTTTCAGAGATGATGTATTTCTGTTGCCGCTATAACAACAAATACTAAAAACAGTATAAAGTAAATATTTAAGGGGGGCTCCCATACAACAGACGTGATATTTTTGCTGTTTTTTGCTCGATATTAATAACGGCAACAGGTAGACGCTAGAAATATTCACAGAATGTTTAGTTGTATATTTACATCAAAAAATAATAATTAATAAATTAAAATAAAATAAATTAAGGGGGGCTCCCATACAACAAACGTGATTTTCATGCCGTGTTTTGCGATAATGGTACGGAACCCTTCGTGTGCGAGTCCGACTCGCACTTGGCCGGTTTTTTATTATCTATTTTGGTCAAATAGATTTAAAGTTTAACTTAAGTTAAAACTGCCACAATAAGCTATTTCCTGGTTTAATCACAACACACGTGGTATTCAGAGGAGGGCAGCGGCATCGCTTTGTGTTGTAAACTGCCTATACGTGTCCCAAATGTATTGCAGTTAAAATAATAACAACGGTGCAACGTATTGAAATACAATTTTAAAATGTTTGGATATGATTTGAAACGGTACTCGAACTAAGGCATAATTTACCGCAAAATATAATGAATTATTTATAACCACAAAGTTCTGCATACATATTATATTTTATATCGTTATCAATTTTACCGGCGGTGTACTAATCAAATTTAGAGGTAAGATTTTTTAAACCTGATTAAGTATATATTTTTTTCAGTGTCTATCGGAAACAATGAACCTCTTAGAAATATAGTAGCACCCTCAAACGAAATAGGTTTGGCAAAAAAAAAAATACAATTGGCTATTTTTGAGTGTCATTGCAGTAATATCCGATATAACATTATGGAATATACTCTTATAAATAAAAAACTGGCCATGTGCAAGTCGGACTCGCGCACGAGGGATTCCGTACCATTATCGCAAAAAACGGCCAAAAATATCACGTTTGTTGTATGGGAGCCCCATTTAAATATTTATTTTATTCTGTTTTTAGTATTTATCGTTATAGCATCAACAGAAATACATCATCTGTAAAAATTCAACTGCCTAGCTATCACGGTTCATGAGATACAGCCTGGCGACAGACGGGCAGACAGACAGACAGACGGATCGTGAATTCTTAGTAATAGGGTCCCATTTTTACTCTTTCGATACGGAACCCTAATATACGGTTATGAGACAGACAGAAAATTATTCAGCTGTTGGCCATAACTGCTGCGGCGTAGAGGCACTACGGTGCAGAGCTGCTACGAATGCAGAGATGGACCATGAATTGATAATCACGCTTTCTCATTGTAAGTTCTTATGTTTAAACCATTAATAGGTTGCCGTACAATGGTTACTATGCGGCAGCCAGGAGTAAGCTATTATTAAAACAATAAAAAATGGGTATCGTAGATATACAGGGTTTATTGGATTGGGACGATTCGTTATTTGACTTAAAGAATAATAAATTTTAGGTTACCGCCACAAAGTAAAATCATCCACTTAAAACTTATCAACCCTTTTTTGCACCGTTGAGGGTCGAGTTTTGAACAACCTAAATATATTATTCACTTTATTCTTCACTTTTTTTTTATATTTCGTTTATGTTAGTTAGATTGCGCAGTTGGTATTTATGTCCAGTTTCATGTTTATTGACCCAAGAAATCAGATTCATCCATACAAACTTCAACACCCCCTAAATCATCATTTGGGGGCGTTTTGAAAAACTAATAACGACAACCTTTATTGTTTATTTAGAATGGTATTTATGTCAACTTCCAAATTTATTAACCCAAGAAATAAAATTCTTCAAAAACACTTTAATAGTAGTTGCAAAAGACTAATAATAACAATCTTTATTGTTTATTAGTATTAGTTTATTTAAGTTTCAAGTTCATTAATTGAAGTAATAAGATTCTTCAAAAAAGCTTTAACATCCCTAAATCGTCTTTTGGGGGTAGTTTCAATAAATAATAATAACAACGTTTATTATTCATTTAGTTTAGTATTTGTGACAAGTTTCAAGTTTATTGACCCAAGAAATCAGATTTTTCTATACAAAATTCAACACCCCCTAAATCATCATTTGGGAGTAGTTTCGAAAAACTAATCATTTCAATCTTTATCATTTACTTAGAATACTAATTGTGCTAAGTTTCAAGAATTTAGGCAGAAGGAATTTGATTTTTCATACAAACTTTCACCCCCTTTTTACCCCCTTAGGGGTAGAATTTCCAAAAATCCTTTCTTAGCAGGCTTACGTCATTTGAGGAGCCTTTCTGCCAAATTTTATGCTTCTAGGCTTAGCAGTTTTGGCTGTGCGTTGATTGATCAGTCAGTCACCTTTCGCTTTTATACATATAGATAGGCTCGCGCTTGACCACTATCTTACCTGATGGTAAGCGATGATGTGGTCGACGGTGTAGCACAAGGGTGCTACACCGTCGACCACATCATCGCTTTGCCTTGAAGTAACCTATTCACTCTTGACTTAAAGATCCCGAGGTTGTAGCTATTGGGAAACACAGACTCTGGCAGGGAACTCCACTACTTAGCTGTGCGCAAAATGAAAGTATTTTCTAAGGTTCAGTGCATAAGGGTGTGATGTCCACCATGTTACCGATGGCGCATCGCCGTACGTCTTGTAGTCCGATGATGAAACGGGCTAGGCGGCAATAGATCATGCAATTCCATCACACACTCGCCGAAATGCAACCTATAAAAAACCGACAAGCTGGCAACTCGGCGACGATGTTCAAAGCTCTGAAGATTTCACTCGACCTGTGCCTCATTGCCGATGACTATAAAGTTAAATAAAAACTAATAATATAAGCTAACTTCCGGCATGCTTCGAACTTCCTGACACTTCCTGATGTATGTATTACTTAAGCTATTGGAAATTCATTGATAAAATGAACCTGAAAAATTCCCATTCGGATATTGATCGCGGGCGAATCCACTGGCTAAAACTAGTACAAAGCATTTATTCTTAATATTATTTAAGACTGTGTGAGTCGTCCTCAAAAACGCGTGAAAGAAAATCAACGCAGTGAGCCTAAAACAAGGAACGAAGTAAAAATAACAACAGCGATTGTACAACGTGACAGATGGCGGGCCTCAAGATGTTCCAAATGGAACGAATCAATATAAACAGAGGACAGGAATAATTATTGTTAGGGAAATTGAAAGTGATGGGAAATAAAATGTGTTTGATTGGAAGAATAAAATTTCACTTGCGAAGACTTTTGCGATTTATTTCTGTTATTATTAACTGATGTGGTGAAAATTTAACTTGAAATCACTAATTTATTTCAATAACTAATTCACTATAGTCGTGAGAAACTTAGAAGTCGGATTTGACAGCTTTAAAAATACTTAATAATAAATAAACTTGATGCTTACGAATTATAATCGTTGTATATTAATTAATTGGGATTATGAATTTGTTTTTTTAATTTCTTACGTACTTAGTTATCGCGGCATGTTAAATGAGAAATGTCATCGGACTTTTTAAATTGTCACGATTATAGTGCACTACATAATTATTTTTGACATAATAGCTTTTTCCACAAATTAGCTTTGTGTATATCCAATTACCCGTGTGCATAACCCAATCCGCCTAGCCGTTTAGGCGTGATTGATTTACAAACTTTTTTTTTTAATATTTATACTTTTGCATATGAATGCTTGGGGAACTTTAAAGTAACAGGCATTAAAAATATTTCAAACACACCTACAGGTACAGGTACATTTTATTATTTCAAAACCAACAACAATTTCAAATGTTTTTTTGTTTCGCTTCAGAACGACATCAACATGTAAAAAGCTTCCGCAACTATTAGCAACCTTAAAACAACTCCATTTAGTAACCAGTCACAGTACCGAACCCACAGCACATCTCCTAACAGGTGAACCAAACACAGCATTTACATCGAGAGCCGGGTGGGGCGACTTTTAACAACAGGGGGCGACTTCTAACAACAGAAACAAAGCAACGACCATAAAGAATAATCTCCATCGTCCGCGTAGTTTTTGTCACAGCTCTGCATATTCAAATAGCTTGGAAAGCGCAACTTTAGCCGTAAAACATTTTCGTGGCCAACAAACAAAAAACGTACAGAAACTCAGACAAAACCGCGGGCAAAAAGTTGTAAAACAAAGAGAGGAGACTGTTTTGTTTCTACCTTTGTGCTGGTAGTTTGTTTTTTAATTATTATTTAGGTAGATAAAGCTGAAAGCGGCTATTCAGGTGAGTAAAATGGTTGAGGTTGTTATTTTCCAGTTTTTGGTGTCTGCAGTTAAAGCATGGCCGCCGTATCGCTCATTGTGAGTTTCGGTATTAACACTCTTATACACCAAAACATGCAGGTTCAGTTATTTGCAAAGATTACCCAGGTAATGTAATTAAGCTTTAGTACTTTGTAAAAGCAAGGCATCTTTCTCTATGCCTGCCTATTTAATGCAGACCATTCAGTGAAGATTAATTTAAAAAAAAAATATATATTTTCGTGGCAGCAACTTTCTCAATGGGGGCTACCGCGTATCAATTCGCTACTAGAGGCACTATTGTAGCGTAAGGTCTCCGATATGTCAAACTCCACTGTTTGTGTTGTGAGTGGATGAGTTTTTTTATTATATATTACTAGCTTTCCGCCCGCAGCTTCGCCTGCGTGGACTACACGATTTTGGCTGTTTCGTTTTTTGCAGTTCCTGCGAGATATTGAAAATTATTATCCAAACATAGATTTCCGCCCGCGTCTTTGTTCTCGTAGAATACAACATTTGCTCAAATTCTTATTTTATCGAATTATAAAAATTACATTACCCGTTAAGGGATGAAATTAAAAAAATGCTTATGTATGCTTTTTTTAATTGTATTGAAGAGCAGAAATACTAAGTTTCAAGTAATTTTGATGATAAACAATTTATTTTTCTTACAAACTTTAACACCCCTTTTTACCCCTTTAAGGGATGAAATAAAAAAAAAACCTTAAAAGAAATAAAATATTTTATATTTAGAGGCTAAATGCCATATTTCATTCATTTCAAATTAAAAATGACAGAGTTTCATACAAACTTTCATCCCCAATTTAACTCCCTTAGGGGTTGAATTTCGAAAAATCCTTCCTTATTCCTTGTCTACATTATAAAGGAAACCTTTGTGCAAAATTTCAGCTTTCTAGGTCTAAGAGTTTGGGCTGGGCGTTGATGAGTCAGTTAGTCAGTCAGGACTTTATTTTTATTCATATAGATAGATTTATATAGATAGATAGATAGAAGATTGTTGTGAATATTTTGCGATACGTCATATTAGTTATGGCAAATATGAGTTACGGGTCAATGAATGTCAGTGTTTTAAGGTATTGAATATGATTTAAATGTAAAATCGGTTTCCACACCCGTATTGGGTACTTGGCAAACTTTGACAGCTGTACTTCTGAAACTTAGTCAACTTTCCAAGTTTAAACTGAAGTTATTGAGCTTACTTTTAGTACTATGAAGGTTGCCTACTGAAGGAAACTTTATTTACATCATACAAGCTGCCGAAAAATAGTTCTGGCTGGATTTGAACACACATTTGAATTTAGAATCGTTTTAAAATATAAGGACTTGACGACTGTTTAGTGCGGGGCTAATGTCATGGCGTGCTAATGTTGTGAATGTATAGACTTAATTTAATTAAATATTTATAATGTCTGCAGGGAGTCCATCGTCCCGTTCCTGAGTGGTGTCTTAGACTTATACCACAGTACCTACCAAGTAAACTAAGTAAGCCTACGATAGCTAGAAACAAGGTTATGCAACATAGCGTCTTCTTCCTTAGGGATTTGGTTTCTGCTCTTAATCCGTAATGAGGCACATTTGTACTATAAGGGTCAAAATTGCAGTCACACTCTACCAAAATAGAAAAGGCATTTTTTTTGTAGGCGCAAAATTAATTTTGCGACCCCGTCTTGTAACCCCGAGCCTGTAATGACTGCTAATTACCCATCATTCGAAATGCCTCAAGCTCCACCGCCAAAAATTGTTATGGAGAAGTCTAAATCTAAGTTGAAGAATATCCTTCCGATTCTTATACTGTCTCTCATGGATGGTGGCGGAGGTAACAATGCTGGGTGTGGTAATAATGGTGCTGGTGGTTGCTCTACTCTCAGAGCAGTGCTCCTACTCCTATTCCTTTCCCCATACCAGTCTCTACTAATAATCCTGTCATTAGTCGGGGCCGTGGTAAAGGGAAAAATAAATTGTCCAAATCGTTAGTAGGCATAATCTATACTTTAATTTCTATGCAAAATATTGAATCATTTGTGGATAATTTAAATTCTTCTATAAAAACTAGCCATTTGAGTTTTGGGAGAGTATGACTGCACTTTTGACCCTTGACTGTACATACCGCCTTTTGTTGTTTATTGTTATATTTACCTAGTTTTGCGTACCGTGCGCTGATCTTACTAATATTATAAATGTGAAAGTTTGGATGGATGGATGTACCGATATTTGTTACTCAATCACGGCAGAAAGGTTGAACGGCTCTGGGTAAAATTTGGCACAGAGATAGATTATACTTTCGAATATTACTTTGCATCCAGGTATAATGTTCTCTTGGGATAAGAAAACAATTTTTACGCAGGTGTTAGAATCATAAAGGAACTCCATATAAAAGTATCGATATATGTCAAGATGGTTATTGGTTATTTACTGTGTATCAGAGTTCCTATTTATGTGGTGTATAAGGGAAAGGTTTTATGAATAAAAGCACAGAAAGACAAGACTAGGTATTTATTTCAATTAGGCTGGTCAATTAATTCATATTCAGGCTCGGAGAGCTTACCGCCCGTTCGCTAAACCTAGTTCTCGTGTAGAAGAAGGGCAAGAAACTCCACGGAAGCAACTATGGTTGTAAAAGTATTCATGGACATATTTTACAACCATATAAATATCGTATATTACAGATCTAATTCTATTATGGCCATTATATGATGAATCTTTGTAACATTTCACAATATTACATAATCAAAACACAAGGATAAGGCAAGGGACACGACTAGTCCTTAAATCAATTTAACATCATTATGAATAAAGGCCACAATATGAAAATAGAGTTTCAACACAACCATTAGCAATAATCAAGTTATAATATCCAATAACTTACGTGAAGCTTGTGTAGTCCACCACAAAAGTGTCTCTTGCTTACGAATTAGACTTACTTATAATAACGAGTCGACCTGTCAAATGTCCCCACCATTTTCTACATTTCTATAAATAATCTCACCATTAGGTCAATAATCAGTTCTTGAGTAATGAAACCTTTTTAAAACGTATCAAGACAATTAAGGAATTTAATACCGCCTATTTAGTAATTCTTAATCAATATTCGAAAGAATATTGATACTAACTGACAGTCTTATATTAATTGTCTCACAAGACTTATAATACTAAAATAGCAATATAAAATCTAGGACACAACACAATGATCATTATAAATTACGTAATATTTTATAGGAATATCATCACTATGGCTTATATGTAGGTTCAGAGTTATTTCCTGTACACACAACAATATTTAATCAGGTGGGTACTCTAACAATTGTAGGTATTTGACAATACAATATTAATTTAAGTAGGTATTTCGACATTTGTCGGTAGATGCTTAATAAATATGACAGTTTGTATTTTGTAGCAAACCCATGGTGCTTAAAAGTGTAAATTTATGATTTAATGACGTCACACGTACTTCCAATGCTAACACAGGCGAAACCGCTGGCAGAAATTAGTACTAAATAAATTTTTGTCTTTCTTTCTTTCAAAATACTCATGCCTTTTCCCCATGGGGGTAGGCAGAAACTACAGACCGCCACCTGCTACAATCCTTACATACTACTTTTGCGTCACTCACGTTCACACATCCAGTCATACACGCACGCCGGTTATGGGTACTGCGCACCTGACCTTTCTGAAGAACATTACCAATAAGGTCTATGTAAGTCTTTCCCCGGCGTTTCCATTCACGTCCGCCTAGTAAATTGGTAGTTTTATTAATTTTCTTTCATTCATCCTCTCAACATAGCCAAACCACCTTAGTATACTCTTATCAAATTTAGTCTCTACATGTTCTTTTGAACCACAACGTTGTCTTATTACATCATTCCTCAATCTATCATTTAAAGTTACACCACACATACTTCGCAAGGAACGCATTTCTACTTATTTAATCCTACTTTTATGTTTTTGTTTGCCATACCCAACCTTTACTTCCTAACATAAGCTTAGGCAACAGCACGTTGTTGTGAACAGCGAATCGAGCCTATTCGTGTCGGTGTCTTTGGTACCTATTGTTTTCCGTGTTTCGACACCGACTTCGGAAAAGAAAGTTATTTTTCGTTTTGCAGTGTTGTTTTGGAATTCGGTTTGTTTTTTTGTTAAAAAAGTTTTTTATTTATCTCTTTTAAGTTTCGATAGGTACTTCCAAATCCATAAAATTCATATATAGTCAAAGTACATCTCATGACGATTCCAATAAGCCCATACACGACTAGGATACATTGTTTTATTTCGGAGTACAAGTGCCTACCTGCCGGCTTCATCATAAGATCAGTTTGATGGTACCATTTTCATCAGCACTATGTATTTATAAGTATTTGCTTCATCATAGTCGTTAAACTATTCGAGATATCTTATAACCCATGACAGGAATTCTATTGGCCATCTGTGGTCTTCTTCACCAGTTCCACTTCACCAAATGTTACTTTCAGAGTGCAGATGATTGCATTGTTGATAAAAATAGCAAAATCACTATATGTATGCCTATAATATTTGAGGAGTTCCCTCGATTTCTCTAAGATCCCGTCATCAGATCCTGACCTGATGATGGATATGGGACCAACTGGAAAGTATACCCTTTCAAACAAAACAAGAATTTTCCAAATCGATCCAGGCGTCTTACAGTAATCGGGGAACATACATAAAAAAAAACATAAAAGATTCCGACGAATTGAGAACCTCCTCCTTTTTTTGAAGTCGGTTAATTAATAAAAGACAATAAAAAACTGCAAAAATAATAACACAATGGAACAAATAACGACGTCACCCCGTCACCCCATCGAACTCACATCACCTAATACATCACGGTGAGATTTTGGGCTGGTTTCTGATTGGTGTTTAGAACGTGATAAACAGTACTTTAATGCTAAACAACCTCGGGGGTGTATAGGTTACTTCTATTCAAGCGTGCTACTTTTTGTTTTTTTTTTAATTTATACTTATTAATATAATATAATTTATACTAATATTATAAAGAGGAAAGATTTGTTTGTTTGTTTGTTTGTACCGAATAGGCTCCGAAACTACTGGACCGATTAAAAAAAATCTTTCACCACTAGAAAGCTACATTATTCCTGAGTGACATAGGCTATTTTTTTATCCCGAAAACGGGCCCTGTGGGGTGGTCCACGGGAGCGAAGACGCGGGGAACAGCTAGTTAATTAGTTAGTTAGCAACAATGTATTTATTCAACGACAACTACACTCAACAAGTTATCTCAGGTAGACGTCAAAAGTATAATTACAAAATAATAAGGCCGCCAGTATAGGTCTCAATACACCCTGTGGTAGTTGGTACTACAGCCGATACATTACAGTGGGGTATTATTCCTCATTGTATGGATATTTAGGCAGGGAAATAAAAAGGAAACAAAACTAAAATCTTAACAATATAAATAAAACTTATAAACTAAGCAATAAGTTAATACACATAACATTACTTTGGCTTAACTGGCGTGTGTGTGAGTGTGTGTATTATAAGGTACGAGAACGTATGGAGTCTATGTAATGAATGTAGTTTATGTAGTGTAAGCTTTACCGTCGACCACATCATCGCTTACCATCAAGGGAAATAGTGGTCAAACGCGAGCCTATCATTCATTTACAAAATAACATAGATTTTCATGCTAAAATAGACTTTGACAAATACTCAACTTTTTACATAGCGGCTAAGCTCTTGTTCCACCACCCACCGGTCACCCGCGCCGCGGTCACGTTCACGGAAAATTGTTTTTGTCACTCTTGTTTCGTTTTAATTCTCACCTGTTGCTGACAACACACGTTGGGTTTGGGAGATTTGTTTGTTTTGTTAATAATAGATGTAAGGGTAGGTATGGTTTTCCGTGTAGCGAGCTTTGGTTGAACTACAATGAGATTATCCTAGCGTTTTTTGTACGTTGGGCAACTAAAGCATATAACCCGTTCCATCATCGAACAACAACACAGATTACCCAGTACTAGGTATTATACAGGGCTACAGGTTGAGTCGACCTAGATCCTTTAAGAGTTTGTAGTTTGCATCATTCCTGACTGATTTGACTATGAAACATCGTACCCCAAATAACTTACCTAACCGTTTTCAAGATTTTAGACAATTAAGTATTTTTCAAAAATAGTAAGTACCGTTATTTTTTACTACTACGTGGAAGCCTTTTATCAAAGGCTTGTTATACCTTGTTGGATAGCTAATAGATATTTTTAAGCACATCTGCAGCATAACTGTCATAGACATTTTTTAATATTTCAGAAAGAAAAAAAAAATATAAGACTTTTTTTATATTTCAGAAAGAAAAACAAATTTATTTCATTTTATAACTATCAATCGACTTCTACGACCTAGTTGGTACAGTTAACTGCACTTATAGTATTGAGGCTAATAAAAAACAACTTATCTACTACACAACAATCACAAACACAGATAAATTGGCAGTAAAAAGCCCAAAATAATAGGTCAATAGACAAAAAATCCATAATTAAAAAAAAAAAAGTATCATGTAAACGGCTAAGTTTGGGATACGGTGTTTCATAGTCAAATCAGTGAGTAATGATGGAAACTACAACCTCTTAAAGGATCTAGGTCGACTTAACCTGTAGCCCTGTATAGTACTGGGTAGATAGTGTTATATTAGTAGAATTTTTTCGTTACAGCCAAGGAACGGAAGCCTGTAACCTGTGGATCTTCAAGTCAAGAGTGAATCAAGATCGGGGCTATCAAAAATAATAAACGAAGAACCACAATTAACAAAAACTAAAACACAGAAACAAAATTTAACACAACAGTTTTTCAACAAAACAAACTAAAAGTATCCCACTTCATTTCAAGTTTAAGCTATTAATAACACAAAATATTATTTTAAAATGTGCTAACAACATTAAAATTCCCTTTTCAACAGTTTTGCGGTGAACCGACACTCTATATTTCACAGTAAAATCTCTCGTGGGATGTCCGAATAACAAACAAGCCGCTTATAGACGGACAGACAAGTTTGCTGACGTCAAATTATATATTTATGTGATGATACTTACCTAACTGAAATGAATTTATGGCTTCTGGGGTTTTGGTGGTTTTCGTGTTTAAATAAGGTTCGATAAGTAGGTAAGGTTTAAGGAAATAAGTTCAATATTATATTTTTGCTATAAAGCACTTCGGCTCTTGTAATCACTTTGACTAAACTTGCAGGTAACTTAATAAAATAAAATGTAAAAACCCGCAATGAGCCGATACATCTGAATGAAAACTGCTGTAAGTTTTCGATAAAATTAAAAAATCTTTATCGTTATTACCCAACAATTTACAACGTGATTTTACCAGCATTCAAAATTCCTGGCAGCAATCAATTCTTAAAGAAAAAACAAAAACAAATATTTAGTATATTTTTGTTAGTTTAACTGGACAAAATGTAGAGAAAAGCTGTTTTTTTTCATTTAGTTGAGTTGCCATTTGCACAAATCATGTCTTTGATTGATACCTATCACATGGTAAATTTTAGATGGCGGTAAAAATCATTCAGTGTATACACATTTACGCAGAAAGAACTCCCAAATAGCCAAAAAAAGCTACGAATTAAAGGAAAAAACGCAGTCTCGGCTACATCGACATAATCCCATTAATCTTAGTGACAACATAATTCAATGGGCGTCTGAGATACTGCGGGAAAAAAGAAAAACGATGGCAAACTGAGGAAGCGGGTCAGTGAACTGTTAGAGCCAAGCGGTGGCGCCATCCTGACAGCGACGACAGCTAGCGATGGCTTACGCAATATGACGATTCAATTTGATAATATTGAAGAAAGATATCATGAAAGTTGAAGAATATTTGGCAAGCATTGACATTATACTAAGGAGTGTGTATTATATATGCCGTCTACCTACTGTTCAATAACACAAGACGAATGGTTAATTTTAAAGAAGATCCATTCACATCAATAGCTTAATATTTAACAGACAAATAAATGAGGCTGTTTATGTTTTCTATGGAAAACTTTAAAACCTGCGGTTTTTATGCCTTAGGAATCGGACTATAGAAAAATTTGCCCTAAAACATGAAAATAATCCCAGTTCATGAGGGCTAGCAGAATAGGCAATATATGTACTTATACACAATTAATTATTAATACTTCAAAGTAAATGAACATCTACTTACTTAAAGTTTTTACAAGATCCAAATTAACGAATTCCTTTTAATCAACATCGACGAAAAAAACAGGGCACTCACACAGCCTTCGTAATTCATCAACCGGCACATCTCTATTACCTGACGAATATAAAAAGGTCCCTTCTTCTTTCAGCGTTGATTAAGGCGGGTCCCTCTACAAATTATCCGGACTATAAGGCCAAGTAACGCACCTTATTGGATTATCTCCGTCTTTGATGTCCGCGTCGAGTTCCGTAGTCGTTTACAGCAAGTTAAAGGCAATAAAACCAAGTAATTCTTTAAAGGGAATTCTTATTAGGGAAAAGAAATTGTGTAAGCTTACTAAGTGAAGTGTATCAGAGGCAAATGACGTCAGATCTCGTTGGACGTCATCCGATCTTTGAGAAGACAATTTGGGAAATAAGATTTTTGACGGGCACGTTTTTGATCTGGTTTGTGAAATGGGAATAAATTGAGTGGGAGAGAGAATCCTGTTTTGGCATAATGAATTGAGGTAAATTGTATGTATGATTTCAAGGAACTACGATTACTTGTAAATAAAGATGCGGTAGTTTCTTCTTAGATAATTGAATACACAAGTAGACCGTACGGTACAATAAACTCTCCAAAAAACAACACCAAATCCACCTTTAATCCGCTATTCACCATTAAAATCATCACACAATTATCAATCCCTGCACCTATTTACTGCACCTTCAATCCATTCATCCAATATTTGCATTCGCAACATGAATTACACGGACAAAATCAGCATCATTCACTTACTGGATCACAACAGGGCGACTAGATTAGTTTGCCGCGATAATTGACAACACAATGGCTGTTTCATCCGCCATCGCCGCCCGCATCACGATCGCAATCCGGCTGCATCGATTCGAACATGCAACAAACAAACAGAGCGAGTAAACTGAACGATACGAGACTGTGGATATCAAACTTTTTAATATTTTACACCTTTGAAAAGTTAGAATTTTCACCAGAGCAGTGGTGGTGGGCCATTGCTAATGGAGCCCGACTAACGAATTGTAAGCCGTGGGTTCAAACACAGCCAGGCGTTTTGTGTAATTTATTTCATCACAACCTTACAACGGTGAAGAAAAATATCATGTGAAAACCCTAATATCCTAGAATCCAGCATTCAAACACAGGTGAAATCTACCTACACGCACTGTGCCTGAGTTTTACTACCTTTCATATAGAGAAGGGATTTGCCTAGCCTTGGGAATATTATAGTCCGATATTATGTTAAGCTGATGCTTCAAACACCTTTTGCCCAACACTACAAAGAACTACTTGCTAAATTATGTACGCTTGTTATTCATACGTCATTCGTTCATCGTCATAATGGTGAATGTGTTGAAATTACAGTTTCAAGAACAATGTAACTCGATGGTATGAATTTGTATGGTACGCAATAACAGCTGCCGACCTCTTGAAGGAAAATTCGAATGAAATCGGGAATTATGTTCATATAAGCAGTGGTTCACAAACATTTTTGGTCCTGGGACCACTTTGATTTCTTTGTTGTTAGCAGAGACCAGAAGTCCAGAAAAAAGAAATGTTGTAATTTAAAAATAAACTTAATATCGTAAATATACATCACTCACTGACATACGTGAGTGGTGTACTAATTCGTTGTATTAATCACCTTTAATTCCTTCTTTTCTTCCTTTAAAACAAAATAAAAATCCAAATGGGTTAAAAAACAATGGACAACCAAACTATTATGTTATTACCGACTCCTTCATAAAAATCCTTAAATACCCAAAGCCCTTAAAATAATTACGAAAAGCCCTTACAATTCTACTCAATACATTATAATTATGCCTAAACAATACCCAATTTATAATAAATTGCATTCACCCTACCGACAAAAAATACCCCCTTGAATGCAAGTCATGCTCCCCAGGGGTTCAATTGAGAACCGTTGCACCAAGCAGAACTACACAAGTATTATACAGGGTGAAAAGGGAAAAGAGCGATCATATTTGAAGAACTGCTTCTGCCCATGTGACAATACAATCTTTTCCCCAAGGAAGATATAGGTAGTCAATTCTATAAAAAAAAAATTGTATCTCCCATAAAAAATTTGGTCAGCTGATGACACTTTGTACAGAAAATCCATTTTTTTTTTGGAAAATTATCTATGACTTGTTTGAAGAAATTTGTTCACATTCATGGCACCCAGAAACAGTGTTTAAAATATGCCCGCACCTAACCGTTGCACCCTGTATTATCTGTGGTGGAACTATCGTATGCACGGTTTTTGCTAATCAGCCATCACGTATCTACTGTTGGGTCGGCGCGCGCGCACGGCGAAGAGTTATAGCCTGCGAATGCTAATACGGTGCTAATCTAAATGTAAATCTGTATCTGTGCTAATTACTATCGAGATTACGTATCTACTGGCTACTGTATCGCTCAGTATGGCTCTTTAGAAGTTGTTTATGGTATCGCGTTTGTGGCTGGCTAGTGCGTTTGTTTCTCGATATGGAAGAATATTTTTCTGTGAGGTGTGTCTGCGCTTCTGGCGATTAGTTTTGAGTTGAGAGATGTGTTTTTGTTTCTGTGAAATAATAGTTTCTCAGATAGTGAGTTGCTAGTACAAGAATTAAAACTAGAAATCTTGTTCGCTCGGGTTACAAAATAGTGTTATTACAAAGATCTAACTTGTATAATTAAAATTATTTGATCACTAAATTCAAATTATTAATAGCCTCATGGACATGAGTTACAAAACTATTTTTTTTTACTTCAAACACTAAAGTTGCTGTTTTATTGCACGAAATTTTATATAAAATTTATTAAGGGTCGATTTTTAAATAGTCAGATAATTTTACTAGAGGAATAAAAATGTGGGCGTCCAAGCAAAAAGGGTCTAGTTCTCAGCATTTAGTTGCCGAGATACATAAAGTTGGCCACATACAAGTACAGTTCCAACTTCAATGCCTGATAAAAAATAAATGTGCCAATTTTTGAATAATTTTTTATTCCTTATTATTAATTGACTATTCCGTGCCTCGGAAAGCACGTTAAGCCGTTGGTCCCGGCTGTCATTTGAAGATCTTTGACAGTCGTTACGGGTTGTCAGAAGCCTGAGATCTGACACCAGTCTTGCCAAGGGGTATCGTGTTACCCAGTTACTGGGTTGTGGAGGTCAGATAGGCAGTCGCACCATGTAAAACACTGATGCTCAGCTGAATCCGGTAAGACTGGAAGCCGACCCCAAGAATAATTGGGAAAAAGGCTAGGCAGATGATTATTAATTGACTATTCTAGATATCGAATCTAGACACAATACTAGACCCTTTTTGCATGGACGGCCACAAACAGTGGCTTGACAGCTTTTCTGCAGAAAATATGTCAAAATGCTATATCTATGCTTCAGTTAAAAAAAATTGACTATAATAATACAATGAGTCCTTTGTGTGCATTTATTTTTAAATTACGTTACCACATCTCCAATCATCTAACAATCAATTGACCTGAAACTGAACCACGATAAAATACACCGCTCGCTTTGAGAAAACTTTCAGTCTTCCACGTTTCACAATGAAATAGACTGTTCAAGTCCCCTGTAGTAAAGGATTCATGCGTTTGAAAGCGTTCATTTATATGCACGGGAAGTCTACGTTCGCTACATATTTACGTTCGTGTGGTCGGTTGCACATAGCCGGTGTAACGTGTAACCAAACGTTTAAGCTTTGGAATTATAGGGTTTTTATCTTCAGACTTAGTGGTGTCGTTTTGGCGCACGTGTGTGTAATTAGTCGATAGTTGGGCAGATAAGCAGCAACCGAAGAGCGCAAGTGAATTCGGCAAGGCAAAGGGTTTGACCTCATCAAATCGACCAATCACATGCGAGATGAATGACGCGATGTGGATTTCCGTCTGTGGGATTGGTCGATTGATAGCGGTCAAACTCTTTGCGTTGCCGCATTCACTTATGCAATACAGCTGCTGTTCAGTGTTATTAATCTGACTGTTAATACGTGTGTGGATGAAGGATATGAACGTCTGATATGGATGGCCAATAAAATATCTTTCCGAAAAAGTATTAATCAACCTAGCTCAGCCCCACTATGTTGGGGCCTAATTAAATGCAACTGAAATCAAATCAAATCAAATCAAAAATATTTATTTGCTAGAATATGGTACATAAGGTGTTATACTAAATTTATTTTCAGCATATCCTGCCATAACATGGCGTGCAAATGTATTGACAATCAGTGATGTCACTTAATCTAACTTACAAATTTCAGACTCAATTGACTTGTCTTCCAAATAGTCCTTAATGCTATAATATCTTTTATTTAATAATAGTTTGAAAAGTATTTTTTTAAACATGGTCAGCGGTATGTCTTGAAAACTATTAGGTAAATGATTGTAAATAATAATCGACATGCAGTATACATTTTTCTTAAATAATTCTAATTTTATTGATGGCATCTGAAGTCTATCTTTATGCCGTGTTCTGCTATTTGGCCTGTCAGTGTTAATTTCAAATAAATTGTAGTTCATCTTTACAAAAGTGCATATCTCAAAAATATATAAACATGGCAAGGATAGAATTTTTAGTTTTAGAAATAGTGGCTTACAGCTGTCTAAAAAGTGAGCACCACAAATTGCTCGGATACATTTTTTTTGAGCTTTAAAAACTCTGTCGAATGCTACTGAGTTACCCCATATTATAATGCCGTATCTAAGTACGGATGATACATGTCCATGATAAGCCAGCATTGCAGTGTTAAAGTTTACTGTTTGTCTAATTCTTTTCAAGACATATATAAAACGATCAATTTTTGTAAGAATTTTATCTATGTGTATTTTCCAATTACAATTTTTATCGACCGTTATACCCAAGAATACACAATTATCGACAGTGGTCAAGTGAGAATCTTTATAAAGAATATCTAATTTATTTATGTTTGCATTGTATGTTTGAAATTGTATTATGTTTGTTTTAGTCATATTTATTTGTAAGTTATTTTTCTCTAGCCAATCGATTGCCTTATCAAGAGTTTGTATGATTTCATTCTCTAAGTTTTTGTTATCGTCACTCTTAATAATTATTGTCGTGTCATCAGCGAATAGTATGCAATCTTTGTCTATCGCCTCTGGAATGTCGTTGATGTAAACTAGAAAGACTTGTGGGGATAGAATACCTCCCTGTGGCGTGCCATAATTATTTGTTTATATGCCGAACTATAGGTTTTTTTTTCCATTTGACAAGTTTTTGTTATTTCCACGCATTGTATTCTTTCAGAAAGATAGCTTTTGATCCAGTCGTTGGCCTTACCCCGGATTCCGTAATGCTCAAGCTTTGAGAGTAGTGTTTTACCTGAGTACCAATAGTTCACACAGAGCGACTGCTTATTTGACTTCCACTACCAAGTAACTCATATTAACACGATAGTCGATCCTTGGCAAGGAAGGTATCCGATTTTTCTGGTACTGATTACCTATTGAGGCGGTCAAAGATCAACAATTGACAGCCGAGCCCATTGAAATAACAATCTACCCGATTATAAAAGTATTAAGGCGGTATTAACTACGTAAATAAATATGTGTTGATGCGTTGATTCACATAAATAGTGTAACAGAATAGAACTCTAGACTTCTCGCTAGCCAGTACTCACCTGACCCTTTTTGCTCTATTGCCACTATAACCCACAATGATCGGATAATTACAAAAATTGGCCGTTTAACTATAAATTGCTCCAATTTACTAAACTATAGTCAAGTCGCTAACAACCAAATTGAAGTTCGACCCGATCATTTACTGTTCTTTGTAATTTTTCAATTATTTATTTAAGTTTTCATAGATAACTATGAAAACTAAATAATAGATGGGGAACACCAAATAATAGATGGACTGTATGAAAGATTATTAGATTTTTCTAAGCCTTTCCGGGTTAGAAAAATGAATTGACATATAATGTAAGAAGAAAACATGATGCGCCAATCCATAATATATATATGTCATGGACCAAGTGATTAATCAGTGCACTATGTATAATGCCCGGGCATTATGAATCTAGTCAAGACAAGTCGGGCAATTACATGAATACTGATTTAAACTTCTATATTTATCACATTATCTGATCATTATGAATATTGCTACGTAACGTTTAGGCAATCTGATAATTATGGTCAATGAATTAGTCCAAAAGCTAGCCAAGCGAACTCGGGAGCTTAGGGCACCCCGACACGGATAGTTTCCTTAAAACCGTGCAGACAGAAAAAGGAGTCCCGCCCATCGAGGCTCCGTCGCCTTGTTGCTTAAATAGTAATCGTACTTAGCTATTTTATATTAAAATCAATGCAACATTAAAATAATTTAGGTCAAGTCCATCACTTATTGGGCCGGATAATAACGGCCCAATAAGTGATGGACATTATTCAGAAAGCCCGGTCAATTTAATCCAATAATTAGCATATTGCTTACTCATATTGGGCATTTTTTCGAATTGTCTGGGCACTATGAATAATGCCGTATTAATCACTTGGTCCATAAAATAAATATAAATCAAAAAAATTGTTATAGCAGATGGAGGCCTGTGTCCCAGCAGTGGACTGGAAAAATTATAAATTGATATAAAGACATAAAAATGATGATAGAATGGAATAGAATACACTTTATTGTTGATATTTAAGTTTCCATAGTTGCCATAAAACATTTTCTTTAACAGTGAAATTGTTTCCGTTTTCAACTGCAGTACAACCGACTCGCTACCTGCACTTGAGAAATATTGCCAGAAGTCACATCGCTCACAGTTTACCGAGAAAAATTTAACTTCAGCACAACTTATTCAAGAAAGGCTTCTCAAACGGTTGTATTATAGAGAAAAATATTTTAGAAGTGAATTCTTTTAAAAGGAAACTATAAATATTTTGTGGAGATCGTGTTTTCAAAATACAGTTCTGAATTGTATACTGTAAAATGCTCTTTCTTCGGGTAAAACATGACCATACGAGGACAAACGGTTTTCTTTCAACTTTTTTTTCACTGGCGGCACTTTCAAACTTCCTGTAATATACTCATTTCTCACTTTATCCATTCTCGTCACTCCGGACATCGACCTCAACATTCTCATCTTTGCTACACGCAATCTCTTTTCATCCATCGTTTTCACAGCCTAACATTCTACGACAGGTCCAATCACGGACTTGTAAATTTTCCACTTTAGAAACACGACATATCGATGGTGAAATTAGAAAAGCATAAAAATATATCTTATTGATATTGGTTACCAAATTACCAATAGAAACCATCCAAACTCCGTTAATACGTAGAACCTAGTTATTGTTTGCAGCTTCACGGCAAACGATAAATTCTTCTGACTTCAAATAAATACTCCTGAAGCAAAAGAAGTATCTTATCAAAGTAGATGCAAAACAAAAGCGGAAAACTTCTGGAGCTCTATTACTAAAGAGTAATTAAATACTTCGCAACGATATTCCTAGAGATGAAGTTAAATAACGTTGGAGTTTTAACTGCGAGATTTAAATTAAAACTTATAATAAGGGTTGTGTTGCAATAACTTAAGTCTTGTTGTGAATGCAGAAGAGGTGACATAAAAGATCATTTACCTCACATAATATCATTCCCCACGACATAATGACTTATAGATCTATCTATCTATCACTGGCAGGTAGTTAAAATGATGTCAATGGTGTGTAACTCTTATTAGTTAATAAGAGTTACAGAGGCAGGCCATTATATGACTGTTGACCATTATATGAGTGTTTAATACATATAAAAATACCTACTTTTGTGCCATGAGAGCAAGCGAAACCTCTCACATCGAACTTGAAAAAATGATAGGCTTACCCCGAATTCTGAAAAGAAATGATCGAGATATCATACATTAAAGGCAAGCCCAGTAATCATTGGCTGTTAATTCATTCATCCAATCACATTAATTTTATCATAATATACATTCTTGAATCATAAGATTTATAGGGATCTTTAAAGCCCTCACTCATTTCCGAAGTTCCATAGCATATAAACTCAATTAAAACGATCTCCCACCACAACCTACATTGAGATCCATACTACGGCAAACGGCAAATGGCACACGGCAGGGCCTGCACTTCGCACGTATAATTCCAGTAATTTTCGAGCCCATTGACCGGGAAAATATGAATTTGCCAGCGATAGTTCAAAGAGCTTAGAGAATTAACTTGACGAGTACTTGACGAGTATCATTTGTAATTATGAGCATGTAAAGACGTGGAAGGGTTACGCGTGTAGGATTGGAGGTCTTTTGATGAGAAGGGTTGAATATAAAATAATGTAACAAATATTATTTGTCCATAAGTTGTGTTTTTTGTTAATAAGTAAATGTTCACGGAGTTGTCTTGTTTAAACCAATACCTAGGTACAAATTTTAGAAAATGTAGGTAATTGAAAAGAAAACATAACTCAATCCAAAACAAAAAAGCAATATCTTTCAGTTCCTTTTTTTAGGTTAATCAACTAATGGTATGTACAAAAATCTTTTACATAATATAAAATTGGTATAACATACATCATCCTTTGATATACACTAAATTATAATTACCTAACAGAAACGCTTACAAATTATTGAGTAGGTACCAATATTTTTACCCGACTGCCGAAGGAGGGTAATGTGTTTATCAGTCTATGTATGTATGTATGTAAGTATGTATGTATGTAAGTATGTATGTATGTATGTAAGTATGTATGTATGTATGTAAGTATGTACGTATGTATGTTTGTTCCTATGTGGCGTTCTAGAGACCAAACGCGTTGGCCGATTTTAATGATTCATACGTCAATCGATTTGTCTTAACCCCGCGAGTGTCACTGGCTACATTAAAATTGGAAAATAGAAAAATGGCGGATTTTGGGCGCCATATTGCGGAGGACAAAAATTTATTTTCTTCTAAACCCATCGTATGGGGTATCAAAATAAAGGGTTTTAAGAGGTGATTTCAAAAATATATAACATTTATATGTTTAAATGTACCTAAATCTAAAAAAAGGTAACTGAAAAGTTATAAATAAAAAAGTTAATTCAAAAAATCTAAAACCCGACTGCTTTAAAAGCGAACTAAAAAGACTTAAACAAGGAGAAAATCATGCTGTGCAGTCGGAGGATACGTCTGGTTTTGGTTAGCCAGCACGCGAATATGTATCCTCCGACTGCACAGCATGATTTTCTCCTTGTTTAAGTCTTTTTAGTTCGCTTTTAAAGCAGTCGGGATTTTAGATTTTTTTAATTAACTTTTTTTATTATTGCTTTTTGTTTTCTTTTATTCCAGCTGCATCTTTAAGGACTATAATCGAGTAAACCACACTTTACAATAGCCAGTCCCCAAAAACGCCACAAGCACAATACAATCACGCTTCCAAAAGTGTCCGACACTGCGTGACGTCGCCGTTCCATTCACATTCGTTCACCGTTCACTCATTACTGAACGACTCACTGAGTGTGATGGACACGTGTCGAGTTGTGTCACGTTTGATTGTTCTAAAGAACAGCCATTATGCCAAAAATCTCAGTTTGGAGAATTTTCGTGGCAGGGGCTGTATTGTTTTGTATTCTATTGTAAAGTTTTTAGCTTTTCGATACTTGAAAATCTTCACACAAAAAATATGAAAAGAAAATTTTGTAAACTTACATACATACATAAACTCACGCCTTTTTCCCATGGGGGTAGGCAGAAACTACAGAACGCCTCCTGCTACGATCCTTATATACTTCTTTTGCTTCACTCACATTCATACATCTAGTCATACACACACGCCGGTTATGAGTACTGCGCACCTGGCCTTTCTGAAGAACATCACCTATAAGGTCTATGTATGTCTTTCTAGGGCGTCCCCTCCCGGCGTTTCCATTCACGTCTGCCATGTCAATACCTTTCGTTAGTCGCCTTTCATTCATTCTCTCAACATGACCAAACCATCTTAACATCTCTTTTCAATTTTAGTCACTACATCTTCTTTTAAACCACAACGTTGACGTATTACCTCATTCCTCAATCTATCATTTAAAGTTACACCACACATACTTCGCAAGGAACGCATTTCTACTGCATTAATCCTACTTTCATGTCTTTTTTGCCATACCCAACTTTCACTTCCATACATAAGTGTAGGCACCAGCACACTGTTGTGAACGGCGAGTCGAGCTTCCGGAGACATCGATTTGCTGGTCACAACCGCATGTATAGCACCATTCGCTTTATTCCCTGCGTTCACTCTCCTAGTAAACTTAATTTCTCTCAAAAAATTAAGAATGTATGACGGTAAATATAAGAATTGTTTGCCCATAGTTTCCTGAAAGTATATGGAACGTAAGTATATTTGTGTACTTACATAAAGAAAGTTTCTTATGGGGTGCGGTTGTCCTGACGTCACTAGTTCTTTACGATTGACTCATTCACAACAGCTGACTAATGGGGTAAATTTCCCATTTAACTTTCCATGTAATTGTTCTACTATTATAATCTTGGTGTCTTAATGACAGTACCTGCCTACGTAATTATTTTAAATTTTTGGGGTAAAGCTTTTACTAAATAAATTTTACATGTCCCTGGGTTCACAGCGGATTTTCTTTCCTAAAACTCCGACTACAAAAAGTGTGCCTTAACAAGCACTGTAACCTTTGCCACACCACAAAACCAAAACAACCCCGAACCCAACAAAAATTAGCGCCCTTTTTTCCACTACAAAACACATGAGTAAACTAAAAGAACGCTAACTACCCTTTCTCATCCTCTTAATCCTCAAACGGTAACAATCCTAGCTTTGACATTTCACTTTGACATCTCACTTTGACACATGATCATCGATGCAAGTTCGCAGTTGCTCGTTAGGTGGCGCGTGCGTTGCACGTGCGCACGCGCTCCCTAAACTAATTGATTATAATTACGACCCTTAATTTATCCCCTTTTTATACAGAATTGCGCTCTAATTGGCGAATAGTTTTTTGTGTGACATTATTCTGGAACATGCTTCGCGTGTGACTAGAATTTTGAATCGTGTGTTTTAGTTATTTGGCTAATAAATGGGGCTGTAGATTTGTCATGCAATTTATTTGAATTGTCATAGCCTGAAATACTTCCCTTTTAAACACATAAAAGTAATATATTTGCAAAACCTCCACGCGTTGCGAAGTTGTACCACTGTTTTATAACGATAATTGATACATCACTGTCACAATACAAAATTCATAGAGATTCGGTTGATAAAACTCTTACAAAAGAATCAATTTACCAGACCAATACACGCTGAGCCCATCATAGATTTTTATCAATTACAATCAATTGTTAAACCCCATTCGCCCCCTACGTGTATTTAAATGGCAACTACAACCCTTATAAGTTTCAACCACAAAAAAAATCGATAATAAACAATTTTAATTCGATAAATTCTCTAAGAGCGTCCACATCAAAGGCTGCTAAGTCGATGTAACGAGTCTAAAGCCATATAAATTATGTATTAACGTTTATGATAAGCCTATTTTCTCGGTTCTTTCGTCACAAATAGGATCGTCCTGCCAGCACAAATCTGGACCGCCATCTGTGACCGAATCTTTGTGCGGACACACGGTTGTGGCCGATGAAATAGAATAATTAGTTCGAGATGTCTATTTTTTGAACACTTTATCGTGATCGCTTGCTACAGCCATCCTTGCAACAGTAGGTTGTGGTTTTGAATTAACTTTGCAGCTAGCTTCAAAAACGTTATTAACTTTTTCTTTTTTTTTTTTTTTTAAACATTTCCCCACACTAGGAATTTCTTCCTGTATCGTGGGTGCGTTTACAAACATATAAACTCACATACACAAACACCCAGAGCCGGAACAATTATCTGTAGGTCATACAAATTTTTGTTCCGTGCGGGAATCGAACCCGCGACACGCAGCGCAGCAGTAAATTGCTCAACCACTGCGCCAACCGTGTGCCAAACTAGTATTCAAATATCTTTCAAAACTGTAAAAGGAGTTTTGAAAACGTGAAACTTCCTCTAAGTACGTAATTTGCATGTTTGTTATGGAAAGTCACACAAGTATACTACATATCTTGATAGATATATACGCTCAAAATAAAATGAATGCATCCCTACATCTAATAAGATCGCAAGCCCTGATAATGACATTCACTCATAATAGAATATTTAATTTAGATTACATATTTTCCTGTATAAATTCTCCTAGACCTTCTACTTTCCTAGTCCGTATGTCCGCAGTATTATAGAGGTCGTTAAAATTCAATTGTTGCTAGCTCCCCGGCGGGGCGCAGCGGTCCCCCTCTATTGATGTAATAAGTCCATTGAGACTGCATAATTGCAAATCATTTGTGGGTTTTTGTCGATAGTTCCGACGCAGGAGACCTCTATTATAGAGTGCGACACGAAACACAAATTCTGTTATAATCGATATCTCATTTACTGGCCGTGTTGAAGGGAATGAGTTTATTATTTTGTTATTATAAGGTACCTACCATATGTTGTTGGGCGGGTTCATCGAAACTGTTTTGGGAATTTCCCTATCGTATTAAATTATGAGGTGAAAATACTTTACCATATAAGTTTAATCTTATATTATTCAGAGATTAAATTGTAGGTTTGTTTGTATAGATTTACATAAAGAATACCCTGGCGGTACTGATCTGATTTAAATCAGAAACCTAGGCCTGGGAACCAAAACCGAGGCGCTAGCTAGTGTTTTATATTCTTTAAGTGACTAACTTATCTTTCTACTCAGTTTAGCCTTTATTTCCGTAATATTATTACTATCATCAAACACGACACTCACGCTTGGCAATTAAATAAGTCTTCTTTTAACCATACCAAATTTTCATAATCTGACGTAATTGTCCATACAAGCGTCAGAGCCTTAGTTATTAGTCCGGGAGCCTTGTAGAATCGAAAATAATTCTAGATCAATACGCAACCGAACATTTCAGCATAACGACGCTAAAGACATCAGCTGCTTCCAATATCCCTTACACAATTCGGCTCATAAACTACAGGCACAAAGGCCGTTTCAGACAGTCATCACGGGGATATAACAATAAAAATACGTCAGCTATTAACATTTATATCTTCGTCTGGAAGAAACCTTCAGAACGTCCACAACTTTCCCTTATTTCGACCGGTGACTCATCTTTACCCTCGACAACGGTCAATGTCATATGATACGAGAGAATACCAACATAATTCTACACCCAATTTTTATCACGTACATCATTATGTCCCCGTCTCTAAGGTTGAAAGTCAAGTGGGTTGTGGTTCAACAGTAGCGTGTATAAGTTTGTGCAACAGACTGTATGTAAGAATGTCTAATGGGGTGGATACGACGTATTCGCGAATTGGGGCGACTAAGATAACATTATATAGGTTTATTATCTGAATATTGGACGTATCATGTTGGGTACACGTTATATTTTTATGAGGGCTGGTAAAGTTAACAATGAGCACAGTGGTTAAACGGTGAAGGAAAACATCGTGAGGAAACCGGCATACCCTAGAACCAAAAATTCAAAGACATCCACCAACCCGCACTGGGCCCGCGTGGTGGAATCAGGCCCATTCCCTCTCACAGAGAGGAGGCCTGTGTCCCAGCAGTGGGAAAACCAAAAGGCTGATCATGATGATAATGACAGTGGTTATGGAAAGTCCAGAAGCCTGAAAGTCTGACATCAAGTCTTGCCGAGCGGTATTGTGTTAAACCAGTTACTGGATTGTGGAGATTAAGTAAGCAGTCATTCCATATACAAGACTAGAAGCTGTCTCCTACAGAGACGGGAAAAAGCTAAGCAGATGATGATAATGGTAATGTACCAATGAGCATTCTTAATTCTTTATTGTACCCCAAAAGCAATATTCAATACTAGCTTCTGCCAGTGGCTTCGCCCGCATGAAAAGTGATTTATCATCCCAAGGGAACATTATACTGGCAAAAAAAGCTCATGTGCTATTCCAGGCTATAATCTATCTCTGTGCCAAATTTCATCCAGATCCGTTCAGCCGTTCTCGCGTGATTGAGTAACAAACATACATACCTACAACTAAACTTTCGCATTTATAATATATACTAGCAGTTCCCCGCGGCTTCGTTCCCGTGGGCCACCCCACAGGACCCGTTTTCGGGATAAAAAAATGCCTATGTTACTCAGGAATAACGTAGCTTTCTATTGGTGAAAGAATTTTTTAAATCGGTCCAGTAGTTTCGGAGCCTATTCGGTACAAACAAACAAACAAACAAAAAAATCTTTCCTCTTTATAATATTCGGAGCCTATTCGGTACAAACAAACAAACAAACAAAAAAATCTTTCCTCTTTATAATATTATATTAGTATAGATTATATATATAGTATAGATATAGATTACTAGCTTCTGCCAGCGGCTTCGCCCGTGTGTTTAGTATTTTATTATCCCAAGCGAATGTTCCCTTTGGATAAGAAAATACTCTATACCGGGATAAGTAAAATAAAAAAGGCCTATGTGTTATTCCAGACCTTAATCTATGCCTGTGCCAAATTTCATTCAGATCCGTTGAGCCGTTCCGACGTGATTGAGTAACAAACAAACATCCATCCAAAGTTTCTCGTTTATAATATCAGTAAGAAGTATTAGTAAGACTAAAAGCACACAACATTTAGATTTTCTATTTTAATCAAAATAACAGCCAATCAGTAATTGCTTCTTTTCCCAGCAGGTAAGTTCTTCAAGACTATTTTCAACACGAGAGAATGTCTTTATTCTTTTCCTTTTAAAAATACGACTATTCCCAGACGTTTTTATTACACAGATACTGCGGGGTTTCCAGACAATGTTTGCGCACTTAGTACAAATAGATAAGTTATTTAACTATCATGTCAGGCCTGTGTCCCAGCAGTGGGAACATTAAAAGATTGATACATGTTAATCAAAACAAAACCAGTGACAACCGAATCCAATTAAAAACTCAAAAGTTTCAAAATAAGAATACATGCATCTAAATAATGACCAACGCACTGACATGCACTTAAAACAAAAACTGCCGTTATAGGCAAAGAGCATGCACTTTCGCACCCTTGTAACCAGGGGTTGGTATAGGGCAATTATCTGGGGGTTTCACTAATTCTTTACGTGCTTAGCCTCATTTGTCTGGCTTATTTAAAGACTCAAGGTATTAGGACGGCTCGTGTCGGGATTATCGCCAGCAATATTTGAGTTAGTGTTACTTGTAATTGGGGAAGATTGACGTAGACAAGTGGATCAATGTACGTCATTGCTAGCTTGGTTAGATCAATAATAAAGGACTGGGCCAAAGGTTTTCTGTACAGATTATTGACGTCATGAGGCAGTATAAGTTGCGCTGCTCGTAGTGCCCATACTGTTGTATTAAACTGTTTAGGTTTTTTTTGTTTTAATACATGTGACGCTATAGCAGTCGTGTAAAGATAATGGATGGGTGGATGCGTACCTTGTCCACAAATAACCGTAGCCGTGATACTAGTGCCCATTATAAAAGGAGGCAGAAAGTAAGACACATCATCGTTTGCCATCACATAAGATAGGGTCAAACGCGAGAATATATAAAATAATAAAAAAAACGCTAGCAGGAGAAAAAAGATATATATATATAGTTCAATTTTTCTCTCATTTTAGACGCGCCACCGCGCTGCTACGTTGTGGCAAAAAACATTTATCAATCTGTAAACCATTTTGCAGGAGAGACGGTACCAATATTTTCCGCTGCTATAAGCCTATGTATATGATACAGAACAGCTTTTCAAAAAAGCCATATACATTTAAAAATATTACAACTCACCATAAATAAAACTGTAATAATTTAAACTCCAACACATTGGCAGATTGTCAATTAGCAGAAAATAATAAATCCGACATACAACGCACCCTGCACTGCTTATCTCGATGGTATCTTCATCCCTCGTCGCTAGGGGGCGGGCAGGATGGCAGGAGCCAGTAATTGGGCGCGATGCCGGAGCGATAAGGCCGTCTGGTCTGCTGCTGATTAAATGCATGTGCATATTTCTGGGACGTTGGTTTTGGGATTACGGAAGATTGACAAAGTATTAGGTACTATGTGTGTATTGAAAAGATATTGGATTTGATTGGACTTTGATTTCGCTGTTGTAATGGATTATCTAGTTTTGGGCGGTTGCTCTTAAACTTGAGGCCTAAACTAATTCGCTACTAAAAATTTCCATAAAATTATCGGCCCTGACCGTCTAGGACATATTTTTCTACCATTAATGAAATCTTTAGCTACAAGTTACAACCAACCGCAGATCAGTGAATATTTTAAATTGATAACGTCTACTACATCGTCCTCTGCCATAAACTAAAAAAAAAAGAAAACAGACAAAAAAGTGCATATACAAGGCAAGGTTGTTAGTAACAAGAATCTAATAACTTTGTTTGTGTTTTGTCTATGTTGTTTTGTTTTCTTTACTTAAGGAGCTTTTATTTTATTTAATTTCATTTATTCATAAAACAATTTAAATTGTGTTGAATATAAACCTACATGCAATTTACATAAAAATACAATGAACTATGAATTATTAATTAACATTCTAAGATAAAATTCAAATATAGTGCCAAACAGTTTTAAATATAAAGTCTAACAGTTTTGTATATAATGTCAAACAGTTTTAAATAGTATGTCAAACAGCTTTCAATTTGCAATATATTATTTAATATAGATATTTAATTTATTTTATTTAGCATTCTCTGTCTCATTGCACAGCACAGCCATAGTAATAATATAATAATATAGCCTTTTATTCAGATCTAATAACTAATTACAATGGATTTAAACTTATAGTATAATAACACTGGACTCCTAAACTTAATGTATATTTATAAGCTAATAAACTGCCGAGCAATGAAAATGTTCCACCCACAAAATGCCGACAAACACCTTATATAATTTTTTCACATTTAATTTAAAATTTGAACACAATATTTACGTTTTTAGTTGGTAATATTCTGATGCGCTATTAAATGTACTTCAATATTGCAGACGGCGTTATTAAGCTAGCATTTCCCGTTTAAGAGTAATTTGGTGCTATGTCACTGGAACTTTTTCATTGCTCGTTAGTGTATATTGGTTGGTTGGTTTGTCTTTCCTAGATCTGTTTGCCAATCGGCAAATGCCTCCTCCAACCTTTTCCATTCTCTCCTTTCCTGTGTCACTGTTCCACATGACATACACAGCACAGTACCAACTTATAAAAGATTTCAAAGATAATTTTTGAACGAGCTGTTCATCTTCGTCAAAAATCGCTAAAGTTCAATGGAGAAAAGGGTTCCCCACACACGCGACAGTGTTGCCACAAAGTGATTTACAAACTCGGAACTTTACCACCGCTTAACTTCACAAACCCGCTAACTCACAACAAAATTAGCATATCCCACAGCTTTTGGTAATTAAGTGTCTTTTTAAAGCAATGATAATTACCGATTCAGCCTTTGTGGACAGCCTTTTAATCATGGGCCTTTTGCAACGATTCTGCTTACCCTAATGGCGTCATCGTGACATAGTGTTCAGGATAGGGTTGGTTGGTACTCTGTAATTACCCAGAATCAGGGTAATTCGGACCGCTGAGTATGCCGAGCTTTTTGCTCGTTAGCCTTGGGGTGCGGTGGTAGATGTAGCGTTAATCGAAGTGGAGTGTTACCTGTAATATTATTTTATTTTTCACAAATAAATCCCTCTTCACGCCTGATATACAGCGATGGAAGAGATGCCTGTTAACTCAATCTCATTAGATTATTTATATCTCATTGTATAGTTTGCGTCACATTAGACTTGTAACTTAGCTATTAAGTAACCTTGGTGGTTAATCATTATTGTCTTTGTTTCAGATAATCTAGAACTTAGCTACGTGGAATAGTAGGAAACATTTACTGGACAAAGTGTTGGCGATGAAAATTAAGAAGGAAAAGCCAGTCGAAATTCACTTGCTTGACAAAAAAAAAACATGAGTCAACTTGAAACCGTTGTCACTAGGACCCCACCTCATCCGTGCTTCATAGAGCATGGAAGAGCCGCGTCATCGCCGCTCAGATTGCCGGTGAAATGGCGGGAACGCGAGACGGGACTCTAACCTCTCCGAGTCGATACATCGCTTGGAGAGGAAACACAGAGATTAATGACGATGTAATGAAGGAAAAACAGTGATAATATGTGTGTGATGGGGTTTAATTTATCAAAGAGGTGACACTGTATGGAGAGGACGAAAAACAATGGAAGTTTTCCTTTTTGATATATCATGAAGGAAGAAATATGATGATAAGGTTTTGGAGTGTTTAGTTATGAGTACCATATCTTCTAACGAAGTAAAGTACGAGTAGGTTAAAAAATGTTTCGAGGTCGTGTTGTGTTGTCCCACGGCAGGGAGAAGACTGTGCTTACTTCTTTGCATTTTTCCCAGTCTAATGACATTATAGTGTAGGTCAAGGATTCCCAAAGTAGTCGATATCGACCCCTTGGAGTCGACATCGGTTTCCCAGGGGTCGGATGACTTCCCACCCAAAAAAATAATAATTTTGGGTTGACCAGGTCTAAAAATCGGCCCTATTAATTAACACAAGTTCTTATTTGCAACTTTCAAGATACTGTATAAGTTGTGTTACGTGTACCAACTTGTTATAAGAATGACTAATATTTTAGTAGGAAGTATCATTGTTGTACTTTTAAAAAACTCAACAAGTCGATAAGCGTATTTTTAAAGTAATTTGACTATGGGGATCTGAGGTATCAGTAAATTTTGGAAAAGGGGTCTCTTATCTAAAATAGTTTGGGAATCCCTGGTGTTGGACAATCCTTTAAGAATGAGATTAGCTAGCTCATCTTAAATAATAATTATTAAGATTAGCGACAATTTTGATAAGTAAAACAAAGTTTCACAGTTTAAAGTAGCTAGATACTTAGTACTAAAGTTTTAATCATACTATTTAAACATTAAAACCTCCTAAAAGCACCGTTCAAGAGAAACAAATCTAACATCCAAAAGCACTTAATATAATAACCTCAAAGTCCAAGAGAACAAGACTTGAGAAACTTAACGAAATCATCCAGACGTTTGCTCTCTCATAATTAAATGAACTAAATACTTTACGACTTGGCTATCTTCAGCCGAGCTTGGCGTATCGCGAGACTGTTCTCGGTCTCCAAACAATGCGACAATTAGACAATAAGGTCTGTGAATAGCTTAATCTGGGAGCAAATGCTGTTAACATTCCCCCTCCTCCTTTGTGGGCGACAGACGGGCGACACAAACGCCTCTGACTGGAATTTTAATTGATTGCTGTGGTGGTTCTAGGTTTTGTTAATATGGAAGATTGTTTGGTGGCTGTGTGGCTTCCCACCCAAACATCCTTACCCAAACCAGATGTTGTTTCAGTGAGATTTTTCGGTTTTGTTAATTGAATTACTAACCCGAAATCAGTAAAGGCGTAGTAAGTAGAGTAGTAGGTGCGTTTTCTCTTCAACAACAACCTTATTGCATAATGGTTTTACTCATTAAAATTTGTGGAATAAGCAAAGTCAAAGTCAAATAGTCAAATATATTTAATTCAACTAGCGGCACTTTTGAACGTCAAACATTATTAAATCTAAATTAAAAATGTACAAGTAATAAAAATTTACTCTACCGTGCATTCGGTAAGTAGCTTGTTATGGAGAAGAACGCACAAGAAACTCCATACTTACTCTTTTTAAAAAAAATATGTTTTACAATGTTAACTTATGTACATACATTAATAAATTCATATATGTGAGGACGATGCACCCTACGTACAGGTATAAAGTAATAAAAGCACTAACAGGTAAGCCGCATCATCTTGGCTTGATTTGAAGTATTTGTATAAAATATATAACAGTAATTAGTGATGAAAAGAACAAACATGCAACTTGGAAATCCAAAATGAAACTTTTTGAAAAAAATCTGTAATTGCTAGTTGTTATGTCTACCTACAGTCAATCGTAAATGCCCCCAAAAAATACCTGCCATTAACAAAAAAACTAATATTTTCAATTGTATCTAAATAATTCCTTTCTAAGACGCTAGTCTACTTCCCCACTCTTCATTGTTACAGCGCAGTGTCACCGCGACCTGCTTTCACAGAAATCTTGGTAAGCGTCATTTGCACTTTTCTTACAGTACAAAAACATCACTAGAGAGATGAAAAATGAAATATCACGGACAGCCCTCGGTTCGCAAGAGCTTCTAGCTATTTGTTAGCAGATAATACGTTTTCTGAGAAAACAATGCGCTCTGAAGATTTTCTTATGAAGTGCTTGAGTATTGTTGGTTTAAAAACGATCTGATTGTGGCAGTTTTATTTATTGCTGCTGAAGGTTGAGTTTTTGTTTCTTTGTTGAAGTTTATTTTAAACACTATCTAAGAAATGGCTGATTTTCAAGGCAACTTGAAGGCATTTCACTCAACTCAGGGACCATGACGAAGAAAACTCTCGAGTAATGTCAATAAATAACCAATTTGATGATTCGATGTGGAGTATTAGGTATTTTACCTATGTTTGCAATATTTGTAAGTATGTGAGAACCATGTTCCTATTTATCAAATTAATTAATTTACCTTTTAATGCTTTTAATACTTTATACCTGTACGTATTAGTGTGTAGTGCTATTCACCCAGAATAGCACTATTATATGAATTATCTATATATAATATTAAATTATTAATGTACATTAAAACATTTGTGCATTATATTTTAAAACACTTATTTTTTTAAAGAGTAAATATGGAGTGTCTTGTGCGTTCTCTCCATAACAAGCTACTTTTCCGAATGCACGGTAGAATCAATTTTTATTACTTGTAAATTTAAATTTCTGTCGTTCAAAGTGCCGCTTAATGGCCTAGTTGAAATAAATATATTTCACGTTGACTTTGTCTTTGAGTCGACTTGGAATATGGGCGTTCTTAAAGTTAACAATAATTCAATAATGAGACGATATAATCATGAAAAGTTCACGCATTCTTTGCGTAAATTTTGGGATACTGCCCAAAATTTACGCAAAGATCAAAAAGATTGCAAGCAAATATTACCTCTTTAGAAGAAGAGTACATTTTTGTACCACTTAAAAGAACATAGTTTACTTTCAATAAATCTGTGTAGCCTTTTACCAACTATTCTGTTGGCGACTGGTCCACCCGTATGAGCTGGTTATTAATATTTTACATGAAGCGACTATCGCTCTTACTGTCTATCTGTCCTGTTATTGTAAAGGCCAACAAACATCGATAACAATGACAAAAAAAACGATAGTCTCCATATTTGTTAAACAAATACAACAAACAAACATTATAACAATCTCTAACATAAACAAGAACAAAATCGTTATATTTTCCCCACACATTTGTACCCACTCTCAGAGCCCCGATCACCCATTTCCGAGAGCGACAACCTTTTAGCGGCTCTTTCATCGCGACGCGAATCAATTTGTTTGACAGACACAATTTACATGTTACCGGTAAAAACAAAAATATACCTTATACACACATAGAGGTATATTGATGGGTACTATGTTGTCTATAAAATATATATATTTATTTTTTCCGTCTACCCCTCTTTACCTCAAAAACCGATTTCAGTTTTTATGTGACTCGCACACGAAAGTTCTTAGGTCATTGGATAACATGAAACTCAAAATGCCAATGCATTCCACCATCTTCCTGGGCAAATCTTTTGCTGTCCAGGCCGCTCGTCTATGGAATGCATTGCCTGTGACAATAAAACGCGCGCAATCACTACCGATCTTTAAAAGTCTGGTAAAGGATCACTACCTGTCACTGTGATCTGTATTGTTTTCTCACTGTCATCTTGTTGGAGCTGTATTGTTTTCTTGCCTGTATATTTATATGTATGTATGTATTTATGTATCTATTTTTGTATTTTATATTAAGTGATTTCTATGTTTGTAACTTATTATTTAATTTTAAAATTGCACCAAATGCAACCCCATGTCGTGTCCAGGCTATCTCTCTCCATTCTCGGTTGCCTGGAAGAGATCGCTGAACGCGATAAGGCCGCCTGTTGTATGTTTGTTGTTACTTTAAGGTTTCCGTATGTAATCTTTTTATCTTGGTACAATAAAGTATATATAAATAAATATTATATATATATATATATATACAATAAAGTGTATATATATATATATATATATATATAATATTATAATGATATAGTCGAACTCACGCATCACGGTAAAATTGGTTTCATCATCATCATCAGCCTTATAATGTTCCCACTGCTGGGAAACAGGTATCCTCTCTGTGAGAGAGGTTTTAATCCTTAGGCTTTAATCCTCCACGTGGGCCAAGTGCGGGTTGGTGAATGTCGATTTTTTGGTTCTAGGACATGCTGGTTTCCTTGCGATGTTTTCCTTCACCGTTTTAAGAACAGTGGTGATGAAATTATTTACACAAAGTAAAGCGCCTGCCTGGGCTCGAACTCACGACCCGTAAGTCGGGGCCGTTACCACTGGGCCACCACTGCTTTCAAATCAAATTGGTTTCGTTTGTATAAAAATATTGTAGTCCATTACTTGATAGATATTCCAAAAATTGGCAAAAGCTACACAAGATATTGCTTTAAAAAAACACTAGCCGTAATTTTCTGGTCAAAAACTTACAATGTTTCTCATAACTTATTACGTGTCTATTGATATGTAATGCTATCATAACATCGCATTAAGAAAACGTTAAGCAGTTTTAGGGTTTATCTCGTTTTTCTTCAATTAATAAAATATATTTTAGCTATCAATACTACTCGTGTTATGTGGTTCTAAGGAAGGTTTTCCTTGGCCAGGTGTACGTGTGCTTCATCATCATTATTGCAGTCAAGCATTGACACACGAAACTACCAATTCTGGTTTTCTCGTGTCCAACAACCCGCAACGCCGACGAATACAACTCAAAAATTTACACAGTGTTTCACCACGAACCGTTCACATTGGTAAAGATGATGAGGCTATAACCATGAGTTTCTAATATAATGCACGAGTGCTTTTTTTAATTGTTGATAGGCTCTGGTTTGAGTACTATCTCACCTGATGGTAAGCGATGATGTGGTCGACGATGATGCAGGCTTGCCTAGAAATCCCAGGAAATACAGACTCCGACACACAATAAAATAATAAACAAAAACAACTTTTACCATCGTATCATAAATATAATCAACATAAAATTAGATACCAACCGAACTGCCACTCAATACGCAACAAAAACCGGAACAACGGAAATGGCATTATTCGAAAAACATCAAGAAAGATGTCTTATAGAGAACGAAGAAAGCGGAAAGTATCATTAAGTATTGACAGCTATGGGGTGGATCGAAAGCAGACTCATGTCCGTATGGGGTGCGCCTGTGCCCCGCTTCAGCAAACGCCAAGCTGTATGGGGAATGTCATGGGACTGTCAAGGAAAGGGTAGAAATAGATGGAAAAGACTTTTGATTTTTCGAGAATAGGAAACTTTCTGAAATATTGATGGAACAAAACTTTTATCTTAATAAAAAAACTTTTTTGCAAAAATATACTACCGACTTCCAAATAAAAAACTGCAAAGAGAAAAATAACTTTATTTTTGGAAGTCGGTGTCTTACGTTGGTACCAATTTTTTGCGATATTGACACCGACTTCCAAAAATAAAGTTATTTTTCTCTTTGTAAATTTTTATTTGGAAGTCTGTAGTACATATATACATACATAAACTCACGCTTTTTTCTCATGGGGGTAGGCAGAAACTACAGAACGCCACCTGCTACGATCCTTACATACTTCTTTTGCTTCACTCACATTCATACATCTAGTCATACACACACGCCAGTTATGAGTACTGCGCGCCGGGCCTTTCTGAAGAACATCACCTATAAGATGTAGTGACTAAAATTGAAAAGAGTATGTTTTCAATTTTAGTCACTACATCTTCTGAAGTGTTATAGTATTAGTATTAGTATTTTTTTGCAAAAAAGTATTTTTATTTTTTCCCTTTTTAGTTTTACCAAGTTGTTTAGTAAGTACCTATAACACCAGAAGAGATTACCCGAATAACATGAAACATGAACGTAACCGGTGAAATGAGAGATCTGCGTACCCCTTTCGAGCGTACTGGCGTGATGTTATGTTATGAAATGGTATAAACAATAAACATACATGCGATTGCAGCAATCCCGAGAGATTTTCCGTTATGTATTGAAGAGTTCAGTTATATATCTCCGAAGTTCTTCATCAGATCTTCACCAAATTAAACAAACAAACATATTCTTTCAAACGAAAAAATAATTTTCAAAATCGGTCCACAATTGGCGGAGATCGGTGAACATACATAAAAAAAAACAAAAATAAACATACATGAAGTCGAACATAGAACCTCCTCCTTTTTGGTAAGTCGGTTAAAAATGGAGGTTATATTGTATGGGTACATTTATTGTGAGAAATTAAATGAGAACAGAAACTTCTCGCTAGAATAGATCACGGTAAGCCTCATCAATCAGGTTATATACACGTAGCACATATTTAAGAAGGCACTTTTTTATGTCCACATGTACTGTGTTTTTTACTTGTGCATAAATTATTATATAAACAAATAATTTTAAGTTCTGCCATTTAAATATTTTAATTAAAAAAATGCTTTAACTATGTTACTATGTTAGCCGTTATTATAGACATTTGAAACATTTTCCTTACTCAATTGCTAGGTCCACTGAAAAGCTATAAACTCGTTCCCAAATCATGATAACATAATTCAGACAGCCTGTTTCCACTTCTAAACCACCCCATTTCAACACTAAACTACCAATTTTACATATTCCCCATGTCTACACACTACTTATGTAAACTATGTAAAGAAAAAAAATTACATAGCCCGCCAAGTTTACATAAGAAGTGCAGTTAATTCGTTGGGTTCCGATCGCACTGCAGTGTTGCGGTGTGCGCATAAATTGTAGTATCGTGCCATTCGACGTTATTTATGTACGGGGATGCGCGATCTCAGACGCATAAATACGATTCGGAGACTTGGGGCCGTACCAGTGGTCAAGTAATCACGGATAATGGACAAGTGAATAGTGCCGTTTGAATGTGTGCCTGTAGGTAGAAACGCCCACTAGGTGGACTAAATGAAGGGCAGGGGACTCCGCTAGATATAAGAAGCTCAAGTTTGGTCAATGTGGTGACGCTTGAGGGAGGCCTAAGTCTAGTGGACGTCTTTCAGTTGAAATGCACATGCAAGGGCACATGACATAGAACCTTCTTCTTTTTACCCGACTGCCGAAGGAGGGTAATGTGTGTATCAGTCTATGTATGTATGTATGTATGTATGTATATATGTATGTATGTATGTATGTTTGTTCCTATGTGGCGTTCTAGAGACTAAATGCGTTGGCCGATTTTGATGATTCTTACATCAATCGATTCGTCTTAATCCTGCGAGTGTCACTGGCTACATTAAAATTGCAAAAAACCAAAATGGCGGATTTTGGGCGCCATTTTGTGAGAAAAACCAATTTTTTTTTTCTTCCAAACCAATCGTGTGGGGTATCAAAATAAAGGATTTTAAGAGACGATTTCAAAAATATATAACACTTATATGTTTAAATGGACCTAATTCTAAAAAAAAATAACTAAAATGTTGTAAATAAAAAAAGTTAATTAAAAAAATCAAAAAACCCGACTGCTTAAAATGCAAACTAAAAAGACGTAAACAAGAAGAAAATCATGCTGTGCAGTCGGAGGATACATCTGGTTTTGGTCCGCCAGCTCGCGAATATGTATCCTCCGACTGCACAGCATGATTTTCTTCTTGTTTACGTCTTTTTAGTTAGCTTTTTAAGCAGTCGGGTTTTTTTGATTTTTTTAATTAACTTTTTTGAAAAGTCGGTGCAAAATAAGTAAGTGTCCAAGAAGTAGAATTATGCATGAAATTGGGTATATTGCAAACTTTATTGTGTCAAATAAAAAAACTTTTTTGCAAAAAAATATAACCGACTTCCAAATAAAAAACTACAAAGTGAAAAATAACTTTATTTTTGGAAGTCCAGAATTGAAGAAATTGGTACCTACCAAAGACACCGACTTCCAAAAATAAAGTTATTTTTCACTTTGTAGTTTTTTAATAGGAAGTCGGTTGTATTTTTTTGCGTTGCAATTAATGTGATCACCTAGGAAACCATATCGTTTAACATCAGGTGAGACAGTGGTCAACCGTGAGCCTCTCGATAATAATAAAAAAAGATATCCTCATGGATTGGTGTAAAATAATAACTTAACTCTCCATATTCTATCTGTTTCAGTATCTATATACTGAAACAGTGTGGGCTAGCTTGCATAGGCAAGCTATTATAATATTCTTAGCCTAGTGCATATAAATGTCCAGTCGCCTCCAGTTCCCCTGGTAGGGGACACTTCACGAGCCACTACCTCTCTGAATTATAAGACGGCACTAAATTCGCTATTCAATTTATGAGTTATCGTAAATTTTGACGAGTTCCGTCTTCGCCAGATTTAATTACTTCAGTTGTAATTATTGTTTTACTGTTGTACGAACAAATTGTTTACGCGAATGTTCAATATTTATGCTTTATTTAAGAGGAATTGACGAGATGTAATAAAAATTGACGATGTTGTATGTTTGGCTTGTTCCGATTGGCCCTTTAAAAACAAACAAATTTGTCTACTGCCAGAGATTACATAAAAAAATATGAAACAATATTTTGATTGCAGCAGTTGTAATGTTTAATATTTACGTTTTATTTAAGAGGAAATGACGAAATGTAATAAAAATTGACGATGTTGTTTTGGCTATTTCCGATTGGCCCTTTAAAAACAAAAAATATAGTCTACTTTCTGAGATTACCACATTCTTGATGAATCAATATTTTGATTGCATCAGTTTGCTGAAATTTTATGCTAACATAGATAAAATATACAGGTGAGTTTTGATGCATAGACAATCTTTAAAGAAGTGATAAATACTCATGAATATAAACAACTTTCATGATGGAAATAATCCTGAAAAACCTAAAAAACAATTGTTTCCCATGTTTATAAATTTTTTATAGTTTATGGTTGATACCATATAAGTTATAATCATAATTACTTTTGTCCCCTAAAAAGTTAATAAAAAAACTCAGCCCGTCTGTTAAGCTACCAGCATTATTAAAACTTGACCCAAAAAAGAAAAATCCCTTAACCACTACAAACACACTATTAACACAAAAACCGACAAAATCCGGACCCGACATTTTCGACTACAAACTTTCTTTCATCGCGACCTTTCTATAGGCCGTTATCACACGGTCTATTGAGAGAACACGACGCACGGTGATTGATATTAATAGTCGCCCCGTCGCCCGACGCCCGTGTGTAGGCGGCCTTATCTCGTCTATGGACGGAGGCCTTTTCATAAAGTAGAACGGAGATGGGCAAATAGTTTGTAGTTTTAAAGAGGCCTCCAAGTTTTGGAGTATGGACGTAAATCCAGTATTTGAAAGGGTATGGTAAATAGGAGAAGTTTTAGTTAAGAAGAATTGATAAAGTATGTTGGTGGAAAATGTTTTGATAATAAAAGTTTTACTAGTCCGGAGATAAATGGATTTTTGACGTAGATCGACCTTGATTATTTTTTATACTCTGTCTAAGCTTCTACTAGAATAAGGATGTGTCCATTGTATTTTAAATAATAATTAATACAGTATTCGGTCAATCGACATCAATACAGTAAGGTAATAATAAGTTATAGTAATTATAATATTGACATTGACAGAGAGCAGTGGTGGCCCAGCGGTATCGGCCACAACTTACAAGGTGCAGGTCGTGGATTCGAACCCGCCTGCCTGGGTGGCTGCTTGTGGTGGGTGGTGCTTAACTTTGTGTAAGTTAAAACACCACGACTGCTCTGAAACCCGGCTTCTACAACCAAAAATTCGAACACTTCTCATCCACCAACCCGCACTGGGCCCACATGGTGGATTACGGCCCATCCCCTCTCACAGAGAGGACGCCTGTGTCCCAGCAGTGGGAACATTAATAGGCCGATGATGAAACATAACATTTTGCTTATATTCTCCAAATCCTTTTCAAAAGGTCAAAACATACAAAGAGATTGCAGTTACATCCAAACAAACTGGCACACCACCTCATGGATGAAATATTTCCAAGAGACTTAAAAAAAGAGTACCGTAAGATTTGCTCTGATGCATAAATTATGAGGACATGTCACTGGACATGTACCTCGCACGACTTATATCTAAAGAACACAAATATTGCTGAATGTCTTTTAGAAAGATTGCTTCTAGGCAAGCGTGCTTCACCGTCGACCACATCATCGCTTACCATCAGGCGAGATAGTGGTCAAACGCGAGCATATCGATAAATAAAAAAAAAATAAAAAAAAATAGAAGAGTGGGAAAAAAAATAATCTCCAAATGGTTAGGCAGATGTGTATTAGTCTAAGAGCACACTCAAATACCACCAATTATGTTTAAGTGTAGTCCAAATGCGAGTAACACTTTTATTTTTCACTAGCTGTTGCCCGCGGCTTCGCTCCCGTGGGCCACCCCACAAGACCCGTATTCGGGATAAAAAAATAGCCTATGTCACTCAGGAATAATGTAGCTTTCTATTGGTGAAAGAATTTTTCAAATCGGTCCAGTAGTTTCGGAGCCTATTCGGTACAAACAAACAAACAAACAAACAAACAAAAAAATCTTTCCTCTTTATAATATTAGTATAGATAAATTAGTTACAGAACTGTAGAAGACGTGCTTCTTCAATACCTTCATAATTCTCGATCAATACAAGTAGTATATTATTGGGCATTCTATACCACTATCGGCAAGTTGCTCGGCGAGTGCGCCTCGCTGCCGATAGTAGTATAGAATGCCCAATAATTGATAATCTACTCGCCTCTCCACTCGACCGAGACAGTACATTGTACTGAGAACTTGATTTGGAACGATAATTCGAGCAAATCGATACTCGACTCGCCACTCAACTCGACCGATACACTCGAACGAGACAGTTCATTTTGTCGCGTACTGGATGAGCTTTACTCGACCATTGACTAGTAACTTACTCCTTACCACTATATTCCATACGTCTGACCAGTATGCGGCGTTTCGGAGAACGATGAACTGTCAACTATCAACTCGACTCTCCGTTTACTTACTGCACTCGACCGATCACTCGAGTTTGTATTCGCTGTTAACAGAATGTCGAGCGAGAGTGATGGTGGCCGATGATTGTAACAAACCAAAGCTTGTGACTAAAGCGTTAACGGGTTGTTACTGTAAATAATAAACAACTGTAACTTAGGTACTTGGTTTAATTATCATAAAATGTTGGTTTGTCTGAAAACAAAATATCAGCCGCACGCACGAGCTCTTGTAGTTTTCGCCACTGAGGAGAGTCCGCGTCGGTCTGGAACTTGATTCGGACGAGCGCTTTCTTCCACAGCTCGGCGGAGTCGGTGAGGCGAGCGTCGTCAGCCTTGTACACCTTGCAGTCGATGTAGTACTCTCCGTCGGTGCTCGTTGCTCGGCGCTCACAGCCGCTGGCTACGCGGTTCACAAAGAATGAAGTTAGGTGATCCGATGAATGTTCTTTGTGTGGGATGTCGCGGTTTTTACTGATGCCGAATATGTCCATGCCAGTGTTGGTTTTTTTACTGAAATAATAACGAAAACTGTTATTAGTTAATGTTTACAACGAGAGATGCAGGGGCAAACAAAAAATAACAACGGTGTGTAAGCAGCGCACACAATCGCATAATATTTTATGAACGACACCACGGATATTTCTGTAGAAAATATTACAAGTGACTAATCAGCGAATGGAATACTTATGCAAATTGCACTATTATAATTCAATTAGTGGAAACGTACTACTTTACTATTTTAATTTAATCAGAACTAGGAGATAATAAATTCAAAATATTATTCACCTGCTACGAGTTACGGTTGTTGTTTGTGACTGCATCTTGCGTTTCCCATTGCTGTCTGCAGACGGATTGCGACTGGCCTTCACTTTGTGTCCAGTGATCGATGCTTGCGAGTAATCACACTCAGAGTCTGACCTGAAATAAAGATAGAGGAAATGTAGTCACACAATTATTATTAATTAATCCAATGGAGTAATGTCCATTGCGCTGGGCATACTATAGGACACAAGTGTTCGGGCAAACACTGGTTCTCTAATATTTAAATGGGATAGCACTGAGACTGAGCTAACTATGTACAGATCGGGTGATCTGTGAAGTAACGCGCTCACAAACAAATATATGTAGTTATAAATGACAGGCTAATCACAAGTGTGATCCATGAAAACGAACAGACTATTTTATCAGACTTACATTATTTTCCGATCAGAAGTTCCACTCGGTTTGATGACTTGGCTGGTGATGACAGCAGCGGATGGCTATCGACAATGCCGTCACTGATATTGTAGGCGACACGGAGTGTTTGTAGACCGATTATACAAGAGCACTTCGTTGCACTTGCAGACTGCGAAAACTTTGTACCGAACAGAAAAACTTGTGGCTTATAAGTTAAAATCGAATTATAAGTTAGGAATGTTAAATCCACTACAATCAATCCGGTATTGCTTTGTTAAAGTAACTTTTTCTATAGTCGTATTATACGCGTTGGTAAAATGAAGACGAAGGAAAATTTTATACTGTATCGAATGTCGATGCAGCGAAATAAGCTAGGGCTGACCAAACGATAGCGTGAACGGAATCGCCACAAACCAGATAGATTTTATTATTTTAAAGAAGTAAATAAATGTTTCCAAGGTAATTATTTCATCATCTACATTTAGGTTTCGTGTAGAAAAAATGAACTTACTGCCGTCTACCGCGTACTTCTCTAGATTTCCTAAAATAAATAGATAATATAATTCCTGTAACTACGGTAACGGGCATGACGAAACCATGAACGTTATATGATATCGTCATCGTCATGTCGTCTATCGACATACTATGATATATTTTAATCGATTAAGTGCATTGTGTGAAATTTGTATATTTGAATGCCTACCAAGTTGTTACCAACCCTAACCAAAATAGCTGATTATTGTGATTGCGAAATAAATAATTATGTTTAGCACACGTGTAACAATTAGGCAATAACAACTTTTATGATGAAATATTTTTCTGCTTTGTAGACAAAAAAGAAAACAAAAAAAAAATCCCTAAAATATTATTTATTACCTCAAAGTCTCTCGGAGCGAGCACCTTTCTAAACTGTTACAGTACAATCAAGTTAATTATTATAAATAAATATTTAATTGATCTCACACCAGAAACAACAACAATTTCAGCTACTGGAGCAACTGTGTTCGTTATATCGGGGTGCTGAAATATACATACATATTTGGATCACGCAAATACATAATCTTATGTATGAATCATTTCATATTGTGCAGGTAATTATCAAATATAACACAACAATAATACGATAACTATTTAGAACATTACAATAATTATGACTATTTTTCATTCTAGAATTTACAGCTTTTTACCTAATTCTTCATCGGTACCAATAAACCATTTTTTTTAGTTTCAGATACATTCTGCCTAAACATAATATTAATTACTGACTTGCCTGTGAAGAATTATTAAATTACTTGAAGTATAACTACATATTTGGACCACGCAGATACACGTACTCTTATGTATACATAGTTTCATATTTTGCAGGTAATTATGAAATATATTTTTCTTCCCAGAATATACCATTATCTTACCTAATCAGATTATGTACCTAATGCATCCATTTTTTTTTTCAGATACATCCTGCCTAAACATAATTACCGACTTGCCTGTGAAAAATTACACAAGGATCTTGAAATCAGCGTAAAATTGTCCTGACCAAGTTGTACTAATTATATAAAATATTTTGTCTGGTATACCTAAGACGGTGAATATTAGTTGTAAGTATTATCTAATCCAAATTTATTGAACTAATAATTTCAAGTGTTCTTAGATTTCAAACAATAATATAATGCCTCACTGCTCTGATTGTAAAGTATTTGTAGACAATCGTCGATGGTCTGGTCATTTACGTAGCAATGTACATAAAAACAATAGTTCTATCCCTATGTATGATAATGTTGCAATTATTAATTCTTCTTTTAAAGAACGAATCAAAAGTTACAAAATCATAGCGACAGGTGAACAAATACATAGTTTTCCTGAGGTGTTTCTCAAAAGTATTAGTACACAAGTCAAACATTTAATAGACAATTCAATAGAGAAACACACCTCTGTCAAAATAAATTTTGAACTGTTTGCTTCGTTTCTTATGTATAAAAATGATCAACAAGAAATAAAATCATTCCGTACAAACAACATTATTACACATTTTAATTACGATTTTGATTCTATTTATAAACTAACTATTGATTTACTACTAAAAAAAATTGAAGAATTTGAGGAAAGGGATAGTGGTTGGACTTTTTTATGCAATTCACATTTAGAATTAAATATTAATAAATATCAACCTCTCAGCGGATCTAAATTTTTAACTTTGCCGAAATTCATAAAAAGTAAAAGAGCTTGTTTGAATATTCGGAACAATGATGAGTATTGCTTTTTGTGGTGTGTTGTGGCGGCATTGTACCCCACAAATAGACATCCCGATAGGATTTCGTCTTATCCCCGCTTTCAGGATGTTTTGAATGTTAATAATTTGACATTTCCAATCACATTTTCGGACATAGCTATCTTTGAGAAAAATAATCCTTCTGTTAATATATATGTGTATGGTTTAAAAAACGAGAAGACAATTATTGGACCGCTTTATAAAACGTTGAATAATAAGTCTAATAAAAGTATCCATCTACTGTTTATAGAAAACAATAATAATTCTCATTACTGTCTTATCAAAGATTTATCTCGTTTAGTTAGAAATCAGATGACCAAACATCATGGTAAACTATATTTCTGTGAAACTTGTTTATTGTTTTTTCCAACGCTTAGTCAAATTGAATCCCACTTGTGTGGGGGGATCGTCACAGTTTTACCAGAACAAGGTTCATTTTTAAAATTTAAAAATTATGATAGGAAACAAAACATTCCATTCGTCATATACGCTGATTTCGAAACGTTACTTGAACCCATTTCCAGCGATGATTTCAACACCGCTAATACGTCATACTCTAAACGCCACGTGCCGGCTGCATTCGCTTACAATGTCGTGTCATCAAATAAAAATGATAGCGTTGAAGGCTATAGAAGTTATCGCGGCAATGATTGTGTTTCAAAATTTATAAATTTTCTTACTGAGGATGTAAAACAAATACATCAGATTATATCCAAAAGCGAGCCTATGATATTCACTGATGACAATTCTCTAGAGTTCAAACGTGCCGTTAGGTGTCATATTTGCGACAATTTACTCTTGACCGATAAAGTAAGAGATCATTGTCATATTACAGGCCTGTATCGAGGTGCAGCACATCGACACTGTAATTTGCAACATAAAGTACCAAAATTTATACCAATATTTTTTCACAATTTATCCGGGTACGATTGTCATTTATTTATAAAAAAGTTAGGCGAAATTCCAGGCCCAATTAAAATAATCCCTAAGACTAAAGAAAAATACGTCGCATTTACCAAATTTATTCCTATTGCTGATAATGAGTTTATTTGTATAAGATTTTTAGATTCATTCAACTTTTTAGGGACAAGTTTAGACAAGCTCGCTAAAACATTGCAGGTGGAAGATTTTGTTAATCTTCGATTTCATTTTTCTAAAGACAGACAGTTTAATTTATTGACAAGAAAAGGTATATATCCTTATGATTACATGACCAATTGGAAATGTTACGATCAAAAATCATTGCCGTCTAAGGGTAATTTTTATAATTATTTGACTAACGAAGACATTACAGATGAGGATTATAATCACGCACAGGCTGTTTGGGCTGAATTCAATATTAATAACCTCGGCGAGTATACGGATCTATACTTAAAAACGGATGTGCTTTTGTTAACAGACATATTTCAAAATTTCCGGAAAACCTGTAAACAATATTACAGTCTTGACCCAGCGTTTTACATTACTGCACCTAGTTTATCTTTCGATGCAATGTTGCTAAAAACGGGCGTTCAGTTAGAACTCGTGTCGGACTTAGCTATCATCAGAATGATACAAAGCGGTATACGCGGCGGTTTGTGCATGTGTTCCCATCGGCATGCTAGAGCCAATCACAAATACATGCCTGAATATAATCCATCACAACCTGAGAGTTTCATAGTATATTTAGATTGTAATAATCTTTACGGTTTTAGCATGTGTCAGTATTTACCATACTCTAGTTTCAGATTTTTAAGTGATAACGAATTAGCAAATTTTAATGTTACCACTATAGAGGATAACGCAAACTGGGGCTTCATATTAGAAGTCGATCTATTGTATCCCGAGCATTTACATAATGACCATAATGACTTACCATTTTGTCCCGAAAAATGTGTACCCCCGGGAGGTAAAACAAAGAAATTAATAGCAAATTTGTATAATAAGTACAACTACGTGATTCACTACGTTCATTTAAAAAAATGTTTAGAACATGGTTTAATATTACGTAAAATTCATAGAGCAATTACTTTTAGACAGAGTCCGTATTTAAAACAGTACATAGAGTTAAATACTCAATTAAGACAGAAAGCAAAAAGTTCCTTCGAACAAGACTTTTTTAAGTTATTAAATAACAGTGTTTTTGGAAAAACATTAGAAAATACTGAAAATAGAGTAACCGTACATTTAGTTAATCAATGGTGCGATCAGTCCAATCGAACTAAGAAATTTATATCCGCTGAGAAACTTATAGCCAACCCCTATTTCCACAGTGCATCTATTTTATCAGAAAATTTAGTTGCAATACAAATGAAACCTGATCAAATTATTTTAGATAAACCTATATACATAGGTTTCACTGTATTAGAACTTTCAAAAGCACACATGTATTACTTTCATTACAATATTGTAAAGCCTTTTTATAAAGATCGAGTGCAGCTATGTTACACAGATACCGATTCCTTTGTCTATAAAATATACACCAACGATTTTTACAATGATTTGAAATATAATTTTTTACAATATTTTGACAGCAGTAACTATGAAATCACAAATGATTTACAGATACCGCTAAAAAATAAAAAGGTTCCCGGTCTCTTTAAAGATGAAATGGGAGGAAAATATATTACTGATTTTGTTGGTTTGAGATCGAAACTTTACTCTATAAGAACCCCTAATAGTATCATTAAAAAAGCAAAAGGAGTAAAATCATGCGTGGTCAGGGATTTAAACTTATCAGACTATGAAACCATTTTATTTAATGGTGGAGTAATCCGGAGAAAAAATAATATGTTTAAATCAATAAAGCACGAAATATTTACTCGGACTGTCAACAAAGTTGCTTTATCTAGAAATGATGACAAACGATCGATATCTGTGGATCAAATATCAACCCGAGCCTGGGGGCATGCATTTATTTTTAAGAATGAATTACTTTGATCATAATTTTAAGTTAAGTGTTACCTACTCATAGTTTAGTTTTAGGAAATAATAAATGTTAATATTATACAAAAAATGAAATAAAGTGTGAATTATTATAATTATTGACTTGTTTTATTTCTGAAATCCTGTTTATTTCAAAATATCATTACACTTTTTTTTTAACACTGATTGCAGTTATCTCACTATGCACCTAAAATACCATGCATCATAAGGTTGATTTTCGAATAACTAACGTTTTACGATTAAGTAACATGCTTACAAGGCGTTGTTTGTCATTGTATAAGTGTTACCTACGTTGCAGTTCATTGGCCTTAGTCTTGAGACACAAACGCTTAGTTGACAATATTAGTATGACTTGTAATTATTTAGTTATTTTGTCATCATTTACGAAATATTATTCGGCGCGAACACCTGTTTAATATTTTTTTAACTTCCATCAAAAGTTATCATGTCGGTGAGTAAAATATTTTTAATTCGTTTTTTTTATGATTGTTTTATAATTAGAGATTGTGTTCGCAGCTGTGTTGTGTTGCATTTTTCCAGAGCCTTTTGTCACTAATCTAAAGTAAATCTAGACTTTCTCGATTGAAAACCCAATTAAAACGCTATACTAGCGGAATAGTGGTATAAATTGTGTTTATATTTTGTTCCAGAATTCTGACACCGAGATTGTATTCAGCCAGTATGCTCAGGATCCTTACGAGGGATTCTCCGAGATGTTTCGCAGTGAACCCGGGCAAAGCAAACAAGTCACGAAAGATAAAAAACCAAAACAACGGTGCAGGGAAAAATCGATAAAGCAAAATCCTACAAAATCCTTCGTTATGAGTCGACTACATCGAAAAGGGATTAAGTTAATAAAAATTTCAGTGGTAGATCTGTGTAACAACAATCCTCAAACCATAGACAGTGATAGTGACAGTGAAAACGTTATTATAAACGCTCAATATATTGTTCAAGATCCCATCGACAGTGTTATGGACGAAACTGAGTCTTTAGTTAAGAAAATATCAAAATCTTTAATAGGTACTGACTTTTATTAACCGTTTTTGTAAAGTAGTTAATATTTGTATTTTCATTATGATGTTTTTATTTAATTTTGTATTAGGTTGTGTTATTTGTGGAGTAGCGTGGGGGTGTTTAACAAAATAAAAGCAAATTTACATTATTTTGATTTTTATTTAAAAACCTTAAAACCAATAATCTAAATACATTACACATATGAGTACATACATTTATACCCATTCTAAATATTTCCTTAAACAAAGCACATTTTTAAGAGCACATTGCTTTAGATGTTTATTACAATTAAAATTAGATCTTCCTTCACAGTATTTTTTATGCAAAACAGAGAAACTAAGACATTGTTCTGTACCAAGGTCTGATACTTTACAATTCACACACAGTTCCTTTATCCAATTCACCTTCTCCAAACCATTTACAATAATTTCCTTATTTTCTAGATATGGAACGATTATACGCCGAAATTCTCTATAGTCAATATATCCTTCATTCCAATAAATACCTCTATTTCTTTCCAACCATTTAACTTGTCTCTTTTCGTCACTTGTTAAGTATTTAAACAAGTATGGCGGTTTTATTAAAAATGTTTGCGTATAATCACGACTTGCAAAAGCTAATTCTTTTATTATAAAATTATTGTTCAGGTCTTTAAACCCTTGAACATCTAAAATAATAGTATTCGGATTCATGATATTTTTCTCACAGTATTACTCAATGGCTTGTACTCAATTATGCAGTCGTTCAATATAAGACAGTATGCAGAAGTTTGATCTGGTATATCGGAATCACTCTCAATTTCCACTCTTACATCCACAATAGGACCTGTCTTTACATTATCAGCTTGTCTAGAGCAATCTATGACAAATAGCGGCGCCAAATCTTTGAATTGTTTCTCACTTAATAAGGGTTCCGAGCGACGTCCGTAATAAGACTGTTGAAATCTGATGTATTGCTCGTATAATAAAGCGATTCTGTTATTCGCGAAGCTGACATTTAGGTTTTCATACGGGAAGTAAGTTGAGTTTAAGTATACTCTAACGTCACGAACATGACAGTGATCGAACTGGGACATATCAGAACTTGAATTGTTTTTTCTATTTGTTTGTAGACCCATAATTATGTATCTTGGTTTCTCTATTTGTGAGGAAGTTTTGATAGACCAGGTATGTTTTGTAGTTTTAGGTAAAGCTGGATATTCGTACAGATCCCAATTTCTGAATATCATCTGGAGTGGTCGATCTTTTTCTAACAGTTTTAGCAAACTTATTTTTTCTTTGTCGGACACTTTAACATGCGGTACACGCCAGATGATTTTATTTATCTGAACGTCGTCTACAAATTCCCCGGTGTTAAGTTTCACAGCATTCAGATTAGTGTTACTTCGTAGCAATATCAGTTCGTGCCTACTATTTATCACGACTTTCTTGAAATCTTCTGCAAAACCGATAATGTTACAGAGGGGTATAGAAGCAGAAAAACTACCCCCATTAATATTTTTTATTCCATCGATATTCCAGCCCCATGCATTGGCTATCTTTGATTCACCTTCACTCATTGATATTAACGATTTCATGGTGGTAGTTATGCCAGCGTTTTTTATTCTATCAATTTCCACTCCATTCAGCTCATATCTTATATCTTGGAATAAGTAGAGTAGAGCATTATTCGTAAAATTAACACTAGTGGCTTTCTCTTTCATATCCTTTTTACTTACGACAACAGTTCCTTCCAAATACAAGGTACTAGCTGAGGGAAGTATATACAAGTCCTGTTGGTTAATAGGTATGCGGATTTCATCGTTTCTATTGAAACTAGTTACGTAGGGCTTGTAAGAATGAAATTCGATTCCTTCAACAGTGTTGTCATAAGTCGGAGCAGATAAAACGTCTAAGATATTCATTTTAGCAAACCGATCGCTTTGAGAAATGCCTTGTTTTCTTTAGTTAATTTAATTTTCTTCTTAGAGCGAGCTCTTATTTGGTTGGAAGCTTGAGCGGAACTGATATTTTTGATTTGTTGATGCATATATTTACTGTAGTCAATCATTTTTTTCTTCTGAGATGCAAATACAGCTGCACTTCTTCACCGCGCAAATTGATTAAGCGGTTATTTATATCTAACAGCCTGATATGTATACAGCTAATGTTGTTTTGGTTAATTGGAAAGTATATCGCGTTTTTCGGGATTTCTATAATTCTATATCCGGGAGGCACGTTGAGAGCAAATTCGTGGATAATGTGACTGGGTTCTCCGTTTGTGTACGAGCCGCTTACAATATCACATTCGATCCTGATCACTGTTGTAGGTAAAATGTTGACTGGAAAGTGCGATACATGCCATTTATTTGCTTTTAAGATCTGCTTATTAAACCCTAACAAATTCCTAAACGTACCTTCTTTATTAAAATTTATGTCTTTTGTACAATATACAGCAGCTTTTAAAGTATTGTTATTGCACTGTAGTTTGATTGATGCATCTTTCATTTCAGATTTTAAATAATCATTAATATCTTGCAATTCATAGGTGCCGTCAGGTATTTCAATAACTTCGTTAGAACCATAATAGAACTTATTATTCGTTTTGTCAATGTTTGGAATAGAATTAAATGTTGCGAAATGCAATAAGGCACACTCATACTGTTCATATAGTTGCAACGTGTTAGGATAGTAAGTAGATAAAGTTGACGAGTTTCCAGTTATCGATAATGTGAGTGACATCTTGCAAATGATTCAAATAAAAGAAAAGCATAAGTTTTATACGTTTTATTTCCAAAAATTCCATAGATATTCTAAACATAAGTGTCCACAATTTACAGTGTTGAATTTCTGATATCTTGTATAATTATAAAAAACATTACAATTCTTAAAATATCGCATTAATTCCATTGGAGGTTTTAAATCTCCAAAGCTATCAAAATATTCACAATAATTGCATACTTTTACATAAGCTACCCAATGCGTGCCTTCGTTCTTAGAGTCGTCCAAGTTAACGACACCACATTCAACCCGTTTTGGCGTCCTTGGTAACTGATCCTTCATGTATACTCCTCGAAAGTGAGGGATGTTGCGTGCATACCTTTGGATGTCTATATTAGTGAGAGGACGATTAGGTAGCTTATTTTTCAGTTTTTTGAAGACTTAATGAATAAACCATTACCATTTTTATGTGACTTAATGTACAAGCCCTGACCTAACTTTAAAGACTCCATAGCCTTATTATGTCGTTGTGTTTCTCGCAAATTTTGCTGACCTGCTTTGTAATCGTTAACAGTTTTTGCAATACCAGCCGCACCACCAGCTAAAGTTCCTAAAGCTGATAAACCCGCAAAAATTGGGATTAAAGGTAGAATACCTCCAGTCTTTGGTAAGGGTATCACTCGCGGCACTCGAATTTTCTGAATGCATGGGATTATTTTTTTTGCTGCTGAGTAAGCAGCGTTAATTAAAGCTTTACTGTCCTTTGGATTCAGTTTCTTTATTTTTGCTTTTATTTTTGACACGAAACTTTTAAACGTTTTAATGCCAGAACCAGATTTCAGTTTGGCTTTCATAACTTTGCTCACTAACCATGAACTAAGTTTTTCACCTTTCCCAGCATCGCTCGATTTAAGTCTTTGTTTAGCCATATTTAGTAGTTGCAAATCAGCTTTGTGGCGATTGGGTAAGTCTGTATGGTTTGCATATGCAATGTCGTGATGCATACAAGCTTCGTCTAGCTTATTTACACCTCGGTCACCTCGTAATAAACGTTTCTGCAATTTAGTTCCGGGACCGCAATAATTGTAGCCGGGTAAATGAAGTTCGAACGGTAGATTATTAATTAAGGTATTAACAAGTTCACCTCCTTGCATTGTCTAATGTGTAATGAGAGAAATGATGCAAAAGTAATCGTTATATAATTATTTTAATCCACTATTGCAGTTTTCTCGATCCAACTATTTTCTTCGTTGTTTAGACCCAACCATTTCACAAACATTTTTGATCCTTTTCTTTTTAAAACCCTTTCTATCAAATAAATACCAGGATAGTAAGATTTCTGAAGTTCTTGCTCGTAAAAGGTTCCCATTATGGCCTGCTTTCGCTGATCTTGTATATGATATGTTACTGGTATGGTATGGTTAATTTTTTTTATAGTAAATATTTCAGTTGACCAATTAGGTGTATAACCTTTTTCAAAATGGTGTTTGTATTTACTGATACGAACAAAGTCACCTACTTTGAACTTAGGTTTTCTACGGACGGTTACATGATTTAAGGCTTTTTTAATATTTTCTTTTATAACAGACTCGCAAGATTTATTTACTTCAATTGGTTTAAATTTAATGGTACGATGTTTTGTGTTGTTATATATCTTTAACGTAACCTCTAACGGTATACCTAACCACATATAGTTTCCGTTCAGACTAAAATATTTATATATTTTATTTTTAAGAGTTTTAATCAGTCGCTCTACGATCGAAGCTTTTTTGGTAGAAAACGTTGAGTAATGGTTAACATTGTAAGTCTTCATAAGCGTTTGAAATGAGTTGTTATAAAATTCTGTTCCCATATCAGTTTGTAAATTAACCGGTTTGCGATTGCTGTTAATCAGTATTCGTTTAAATGCATGAGTAACATCAAGTTTATTTTTTGATTTTAATGGCTCTGCCCAAGCGTACTTTGAGAAGCAGTCAATCACCACTAAAATGTAATTATGACCTTTATTATATTTTCTTAAATTTTGCATGTCCATCAGATCAGCTTGCCACAAGTCATCGATCCCCTTTAGAATGACAGGACGTCTAACGAAATTTCTTCGTGCTGCTTTATGTATTTCATTAACAATTTGCTGTTTTGCCATTACGGAGTTTTTGTAGTAATTTATCTACCTCTGCTTTGGTATAAAACTTATCTTCCAAATGAGTTGAAATCTCAGGTATCTTTGCTTTTAAAGTAGCCTGAACTGTGTCCTTTGTGTCTTTTATGATTTGAGAGCGCAATGAACCAATCATGTTATTAAATTCTTTTAACATATTAGCATTCAATCGATCTACATAATCCTTGTTCACGGTCAGGTTATTTAATTCTTTTAACATGTTAGCATTCAATCGATCTACATAATCCTTGTTCACAGCATCGCCTGCTTCTACTGGAGATCGGACTCCTCTTAATCTTGATGTTTTTAAATCAAAATCTCCGTTTTCTAATTTTAACAATGCGTTCTCATTAAACTCAAATAACTCTGATAAACGCATTCTTTTGTGAATGTAGTGTCCGAATTTGTCTACGTTCATATTTAAGGTGTATTGTATCGAGAAGCACACATAAAATAAACACATTTTAAAATATTTATTTATTTATAACTTTACTTTCACGCAATTCTTCAATGATAGATATAATTTCATTATCTAATCCTGTGTTACCAGCATCTCGAGATGCAATTAGTAATTTTAACCTATCTACCAATTCATTTGGATCGTCCCAATAAACAAAATCAACATTTTTCTTCCACATTTTTGTAAAGGGTAGTCCTTTTCCTTTCGTTTGGTGGTCCTGAATTGTACTTCGTAGTTGGAATAGAGGCTTAATAATTTGCAAATATTTTTGTCCTTTATTACTTTTGATTGGTTTACTGGGCTCATAGTCCCGTCGATGTGCGTTTGTGTCAAGTAGCATCGACTTATAATGTTTCATATCACTCTCTGTAACCAAGCTTAAATCGGCATTCTTTTTCAACAGCAACTGTTTTAAACCAGGCGTATTTCGGTATTTGCGTCCAGCTACGATGATATACTCATCACTGATCGTTATACGAGCAGAACCTAACATCAATTTTCCGCCCTCTTTTCTGACACCAAACGGAATATCGGTCAGAGCTTCTGAGGACACTGACCAGGATGACGAATCAATACCTTGGTTGTTTTCAACTAATGATTTGTACGAAGAGTCACTTTCGATATCAGATTCATATTCATCTTCATTGTCGTTATTATCATTGGTTCCTTTACTAATTGTGGGTTCTTTTTGCAAAGTTTTATCGATAAACGGAACTTCGGTTTCTTCATTTTCTATATTATGCGGAACACAAGCCTGCTTACTGACATTAGCAATTTGGTTGAGTGGTTCTGTTACCGGCTTGAAAACTGATTCCAGTACTTGCTGATTGTTAAGCTCAGCATCTCTCATCTTTCGCACCTTCTTCTTAACAGCATCTGCAGCCTCAACAATTTGTCTTTTCAATGATTTTTCCATAGTAACAAAAAGTTCGTGATTGATTAAGCGATGTCTGAAGAATAATAATATCGCGAGGGTAACACTCTTAAATATAAATATTTTTAATCAAAGACAACAAAAGTGTCAAATTTATTTCTATAACATCCTTTATTTTTGGAGCAATCCTTATTAATCACTACATAATTGAAAGGTTCACTCCATATTTTCGAACACATTTCACGAAATTCAATCCATGTCATATCAGTGTTGACATGTTCTTCATAAATATGCCGTAAATTAATTTCATCTTGTTTAAAAAGTATGATTAAGTTCGCATTATCTCTTACTAACTGCTTGGGGATTTTACTATATGTTTGGTTCAGATAAAAACAATCTATGCATTTGTGTCTTCCCATTGCAAAATAATCACGCATGTTATTTTGATTTTCACAAGCAACATCATCAAAAATAATCACGGAGTTGGGTTTTGCGTCCTGAACGCTTAGTACTTCCTCATTTCCCTGATATTTCTGGAGGGAAATACCGGGAACCCGTTGCAAAACTCTTTCTAAGAAAATGTACTTAGGTTGGTGCAGAGTTTTTGAATAAACATAAACATTTTCAAATCTTAATCCATTTTCGTGTATAAGAAGGCCAATTAATAAATTGGTTTTTCCACAATTGGATGGACCACAAATGATACATCGTACTGAGTTAGGTAATAATTCCCCATGACGAAAACTAGTCTTACAAATATCATCGCAGACTGTATCAACATGCAGCGATTGCGGTTGTTTTACAAATTTCATGATTACTGTTGGAAATGAACCGATTAAAAATGAGTGAATGTATATAGTACGTTAACATTTATAAACTTACCACAACCTCTTTTGCGTTACTGGTCATTGATCGAGTGGATTGTTCATTACTAAGCATTCTGTACCACCCTTCAGAGCGATAGCAAACTCGCATGATCATTGGTTGTATACAGTTATACACTAGAGAGTAAGTAAACGGAGAGTTGATGGATGATCATCGTTGCTCATCAAGTACGCAGCAAAATGTACTGTCTCGGTCGAGTTTATCGGTCGAGTGGAAAGGCGAGTCGATTATCAATTATTGGGCATTCTATACCACTATCGGCAGCGAGGCGCACTCGCCGAGCAACTTGCCGATAGTGGTATAGAATGCCCAATAATATACTACTAATACATATAAATATTCGTACATTTCTTCTTATTTTCATCCTGGATAGCAATATATTAGTGGTGCACCACGGAGGCGTTTCCGATACGAGACGATAAATTACACGCAGTGCCGGCTACGGGGCTACGGCGCTACGGCGTAGCAGAGCAGCTCTAGTGCTAGGACGCTCGGTTGCTACGAGACTACTCATTTGCTACGACGAGCGATTGATGCTATGCGGAATTTGAAATTAGCTGGATAAGAATTAAAGTTCGTAAGTTTTTTTTTAAGTATCGATAGACCCGTGTTTCAACACTATCTCACCTGATATTTCAGAATGTGGTCGACCATTGAGCACTCTTGCCTAGAATTAAATAATTCAGTCTTGTCTCATAACTTCTCAGGTTAAAGCAATCAAGAACATTGATTTGCGATGGCAGGGAATCCCACTAGCTAACAAACAATGAAAGTATTCCTTTTTAGGGTTCCGTACCCAAAGGGTAAAAACGGGACCCTATTACTAAGACTCCCCGGTCCGTCTGTATGTCTGTCTGTCTGTCTGCCCGTCTGTCACCAGGCTGTATCTCATGAACCGTGATAGCTAGACAGTTGAAATTTTCACAGATGATGTATTTCTTTTGCCGCTATAACAACAAATACTAAAAACAGTATAAAATAAATATTTAAGTGGGGCTCCCATACAACAAACGTGATTTTGTTGCCGTTTTTTGCCATAATGGTACGGAACCCTTCGTGCGCGAGTCCTACCCGCACTTGGCCGGTTTTATATAAACCATGGCCAAATAATTCGATCAATTTCGACAATTATCAAATATTGCACTATTAATTGTGGCTCTGGAAAAATATGTATGCCCGGGTTATTAATCCAGTCGACGTATTGGATTGATATTTTGAAAAGGACTGATTCACTCGGTTAGAAGAAAATAATGATATGCTTCGTGGGAAATGGGTCTCACGGTAAAGTTGGTTACGCAGAATTTCCGGTAGAGTTTTAACATACATGTTACATGTTATATAGAATACAATTAATATGATAGGATAAATGTACCACCCTCTTGCCTTCTTAAAAACAAAACACAAAACAAAAAGTTGTAGATGACGGCATTACCGTACTTTCTGAAACTTATTCGCCCAAATTCTTATCCACACTTGTACAATCCTAGCCAAACATCGCATAGCCGTCGTCTCGGGCGGCGGCGCCAGTCTTGACGCTGTCCCATTCACGGCACTCGACGCTCGGCTAGTGCTCACAAATCTTACTAAACACACAACTAATGGGACGGCACCGTGAGTAGGACAGCTTTATAGCTAAAAATGGAACTCCCACTGATTGTATGGCTGTAATGGTTCCTGTAATTTGTAGGACATAGTACCTACCTATTCTTTAATTGGGTAATTAGTAAAGTTAATGAGGAAATAGCGTTTAAATTAGAAAGAAATCTAGTGTTACTGTTGTGACCCAGTTGAGGGAAAACTAGGTTTCTTGGAATAAAAAAACAGCTGTTACTAATTAGATTTTTACACTAATGATCTGAGCTGTAACCAACTGCATGCCTCTTAGAACCATGTAGGCACCATGTAGGCAGTTTTAGTTTCTATTTTGATAATATAATACTAAATTATGTAACCAGTGATTATATACGATTATAGTTCTATAACTATAGGATTAAACCACAATTAAAACCGGCCAGGTGCGAGTCGGACTCGCGCACGAAGGGTTCCGTACGATTATCGCAAAAAGCGGCAAAAATATCACGTTTGTTGTATGGGAGCCACACTTAAATATTAATTTTATTCTGTTTTTAGTATTTGTTGTTATCGGCAACAGAAAAACATCATCTGTGAAAATTTCAACTGTCTAGCTATCACGGTTCATAAGATACAGCCTGGTGACAGACGGACAGACAGACACACGGATCGTGGAGTCTTAGTAATAGGGTCGCGTTTTTACCCTTTGGATTCGGAACCCTAAAAACTTAAATATTTATTTGTTTGTTTATTCTTCATTAGTTTCCTGGTTAATTGTTACTAGCCAGCTACCGCAGCTCCGCACGCGTGTTTTAGTATTTCCCCCAATATTTTCCATAATTTATAGCCCATGTGTTATTATCTATACTAATATTATAAATAGGAAAGATTTTTTTGTTTGGGTGTTTGTTTGTCTGTACCGAATAGGCTCCGAAACTACTGGACCGATTTAAAAAATTCTTTCACCACTAGAAAGCTACATTATTCCTGAGTGACATAAGCTATTTTTTATTCCCGAAATCGGGTCCCGTGGGGTGGTCCACGGGAGCGAAGCCGCGGGGAACAGCTAGTGGTGTATAATCATATTACTGAAAAGTTTCATTAAAACCCATTCAAACAAACATCGTTCCAGCCATCCTCCCAAACTTTCGCGTTTATAATACTCGAAGTAGTAGGAAGAAATGATTTGTTTATGTCTCATTTGTATCCCTGCTTAAATAGTTCTAACGAAAAACCCATCCATGCAAAACGATCACCAGTTTTCTCTTAACTAAACCCTTCACAGATAAGAAACATATCTGACCTGGCATTACCGACCGAACCCCGAGACGTCAGTAATACCAACCGCAGCAACCCTGTGTTGCCAAGTATTAGGTAGCAAACTAATTGGCTATTAGGTAAAAACAATATTTGTTTATTCTATTCTGCACTCCAGAAAGGGAAACGGAGGCGTGTCGGGCAAATTCTACGCTTCAAGGATGTTCAGGACAGACACATGAATAGAGGCGAATTTTTTTTTAAACTTTGCCCCACACTAGGAATTTCTTCCTGTATCGTGGGTGCGTTTACTAACATATAAACTCACATACACAAACACCCACAGCCGGAACAATTATCTGTAGGTCATACAAATGTTTGTTCCGTGCGGGAATCGAACCCGCGACACGCAGCGCAGCAGTCAATTGCTCAACTACTGCGCCCACAATTTGGGAGACTCAGGCATAAAATCGGTCCGAGAGGAGACGTCGTGTGTAGCGGCAGGTGGAGGCCTTTGAAGATAGAAGGAGGTTGGAATTGGAACAGAAACGCGACGACCTCAAACCTAGACCATCTACTATTTATCACGTCGTCAACGGTGTTCTGACGTGTCGGCTTTGTGCTCGGATTTATTTGGCCAAGGTTGGATATGCAAATCACATAAAAGCCCATAATAGAGTAGCAAATCTAAGCTCTCAACCACATTGAGTAGCTGTAGCCGAAACCGGCTAGATAGCAACATCATCGTCAACATATTTGCTTTAAACACGCTAAGAAAAAGATAGTATGTATTAAACAAGTGTAAAGTAGGAAATGGTTTGTTTATTCCTCATTTGTATCTGTGTTTAATTACTTACCGAAAAACCCAACCAAGCATTACGAAAAGGGAACAGTGGGTTGTTCCCTCCACTATTAACCCTAAACCCTGCAAAGATAAGAAACACATCTGACGTGGCATTACCAACCGTAGCAACTAAGCAACCCAGTGACGCAGTGTTGCCAACTATTAGGTAGCAAACTAATTGGGTACAAAGCGAGGGCGATCCGCGCGCAATTAGCACGGCCGATCTAATGACTCGGAAGTTTTGTAGCCACCACTAATTACTGACCGCGGGGCGTGGGGTGAGGGATGAGCGGTAGCGGTACCAGGTTGGGCGATGTGGGTCATGTTTGTACCATTGTCAAAATAAGGTGGAATGAAATTTAACGAAAAAACATTGACGTCTGAGGTTCTAGATGACATGACATAGACTAGAGGCTAAATTTCCGTGCGTTCGAGCGTATTTGCCATACCTATTATTGGAATCAAATATAACAGATCACAATGTTAGGACCCATTAATATCTATACAAATAAATAAAATTGAAGTGTCTGTATGTAATATTAAAATAACAACGTTTTATTGAACGCACGTGAAAGTATATACGGTTCTAACAACAAATAAGCAATTTTTAAGATTTTTGTCTGTCTGTCTGTCTGTTTGTTCCGGGTAATCTCCGAAACAGCTGGACCGATTTTGACGGGACTTTCACTGGTAGATAGCTGATGTAATAACGAGTAACATAGGCTACGTTTGATCACGAGAAAATTAATAGTTCCTAAAACATATAACAGTTATAAAACTAAAAAAATATATTAATGATAAATTTTATCCGTGGTGGGTCCTATTGGCCTTGTTTGTTCTGTCTCCTGCTTAATATGGAGGGAAGTGGAAATTTGTAATTTTTCCTACTCCTCCGTTATTATTTTCTAATTAATTTCGTTGCGGGATCCAAGACAGTTAAGTTCATTCTCCGGGACTTCGTTGAGCTTCATTGCCTCGGCGCTTTTCTGGTGGTCGCCACTGTTGATTCTGGCTTTCAGGAGAGGCAGTGGTTTGGGAATAGTGCGGTGGGATTGTCCAAATGGCTCAGGTCAGTTCCAACTATTACTAATAGACCCGCAATTGTCGCTCACTCTGTAACAAAGTATATTTTACTAGCCAGCAGCTTCGCCCGCGTGAATGTCGTAAATTATCCCAAGGATACATATTCCGTTCAGTAGTTTTTGCGTGAAAGAGTAACAAACACACTCACAAACTTTCGGCTGTATAATAATTGTGTAGGATTAAGTTTACGTAAAGGCATAATCCTCGATTATGATTAGTAGTATCCTGAAAAAATGCCAATAACTGGTTGACAAAGGCATGATCAATTAATGAAAGAATCATTGAACAAGAAATAACCTTATAACATAACAAAAGAGAATTACTTCATTTTTTTCAACAGTTACTATAGGCAATATATTAATTGCCAAAGAAAAAAACCGGCCAAGTGCGAGTCAGAGTCGCGCACGTAGGGTTCCATACCATTATCGCAAAACACGGGAAAAAAATCACGTTTGTTGTATGGGAGCCTCCTAAAATATTTATTTTATTCTGTTTTTACTATTTGTTGTTATAGCGGCAACAGAAATACATCATCTATGAAAATTTCAACTGCCTAGCTATCACGGTTCATGAGATACATCCTAGTGACAGACGGAAAGACAGTCAGACAGACGGACCGCGGAGTCTTAGTAATAGGGTCCCGTTTTTATCCTTTGGGTACGGAACCCTAAAAAGATTAAAGATGTTACCTTACTCAAATTTACAGGCCATTTAAAATAATCACAACATTAATAAATTTTACAAACTTTACTATCTCTAAAATTACACACCGCGACAGAACATTAAATAACCACACCTCATTACCTTTCAAATGAATCGCTTACTCTTCTAATTTACACTACATTATGAACATTTCCACCTCAATGAAAATATAATTTAAGATATAAACTTTCTTACTAAGCATTAAAATTATACGCCAGAAAAGCAAAAACGCAAAATGAAAAGGGAGTATTTTGAATTTGACTCTGAGATATTTTGTAGGAAAGGGAAATTCTATCTGAATCCCTGGGGGAGGATTTGTATGTATGATGGGCAAATTACTGTTTCATTACAGATATATGAAATGCTAGCTGTTACGTGTGACTTCGTCTGCGTAGCATTAGTACTTTGAATAACCTATTTTTTTATATCACGCCATAATATAGGCCGCACGGTTGGTGCAGTGGTTGAGCGATTGACTGCTGCGCTGCTTGTCGCGGGTTCGATTCCCGCACGGCAAAAATATTTGTATGATCTACAGATAGTTGTTCCGGCTCTGGGTGTTGTGTATGTGAGTTTATATGTTTGTAAACGCTCACCCACGATACAGGAAGAAATTCCTAGTGTGGGGCAACGTTTTAAAAAAACCGGCCAAGTGCGAGTCGGACTTGCACACGAAGGGTTCCGTACCATTATCGCAAAACACTGCATAAAAATCACGTTTGTTGTATGGGAGCCCCCCTTAATTTATTTTATTTTAATTTATTAATTATTATTTTTTGAAGTAAATATACAACTAAACATTCTGTGAATATTTCAAGCGTCTACCTGTTGCCGTTATTAATATCGAGCAAAAAACGGCAAAAATATCACGTTTGTTGTATGGGAGCCCCCCTTTAATATTTATTTTATACTGTTTTTAGTATTTGTTGTTATAGCGGCAACAGAAATACATCATCTGTGAAAATTTCAACTGTCTAGCTATCACGGTTCATGAGATACAGCCTGGAGACAGACGGACAGACGGATCGCGAAGTCTTAGTAATAGGGTCCCGTTTTTACCCTTTGGGTACGGAACCCTAAAAAACAAAACACAAAAAAAAACAATAATATTATAGATTAGGTATCCCCCGTGGCTTCGCTCCCGTGAACTACCCCACAAGACCCGTTTCGGGATAAAAAATAGCCTGTGTCACTCAGGAATAATGTAGCTTTCTATTGGTGAAAGAATTTTTGAAATCGGTCCAGTGGTTTCGGAACCTATTCGGTACAAACAAACAAACAAATCTTTCCTCTTTATAATATTACTAGCTGTTCCCCGCGGCTTCGCTCCCGTGGATTACCCCACAGGACCTGTTATCGGGACAAAAAGATAGCCTATGTCACTCGGGAATAGTGTAGCTTTCTATTGGTGAAAGAATTTTTCAAATCGGTCCAGTAGTTTCGGAGCCTATTCGGTACAAACAAACAAACAAACAAAAAAATCTTTCCTCTTTATAATATTAGTATAGATTATTAGTATAGAAGTATAGATTATTATATTATTATTAGTATATTAGTATTAGTATAGATGTGTGGGCCGCCTTACTTGAGAAATTATTAGTTCACCATACAAACTTATACCCCTCTGTCCACTCCCTAAAGGATGATTTCCGGGATAAAATCTATCCTATGTCCTTTCCAGGGTCTCAAACTATCTCCATACCAAATTTCATCTAAATCGGTTCTGCGGTTCAAGCGTGAAAAATTAACAGACAGAGTTACTTTCGCAATTATAATATTCTAGCTTCTGCCAGCGGCTTCGCCCGCGTGAATGTTAAAATTTTCCCAAGGGAACATATTCCCGGGATAGAAAATATTCTTTGTGCTATTCCAGACTATAATCTATAAAATCGCCAAATTTCATCCAGATCCGTCCAGAGTAAGAAATCCGTCCAAAGAAGTAACAAACATACAAACTCACTCACAGACTTTCGCCTATATAATATTATTAGTGTGATAGTATGAATGAAGATGTGTAGCAAAAATAATGTGTTGACAGTAGCTCTTTGTTGTCTCTTGAAAGAACTACACCCCGATTTCTGAACTTGAAGTTAAGGATTTCTCAGTCTCTACTTTAACCTTAATACCTGTAAATATTTGGCATTAAAGTAGGGTTTGTTAAGTTTATAACTTTAAATATTAAATTCAGAAACCTGCGTGAAAAATTGATACAGAACGGACAAATGAATTGTCACTGGTTGAATGTTACTCGCACGTTATAAAACGACTGAGTCTATTTTTCAAAATGCCAGTTAGATACTTTAGAACCTAGAGAATTTTATTTTTTATTGAATGAATGAATGAATTGTTGTCAAATGTCGTAAACAAAAATTTTCACGGGGGACGTAAGTGAGTAGCAAAAACTTCTGCAGATTTAAAATCCTCAGGACAAAATATACCATGTGAAGGTTTATAAAGAAGTTCTTGAATTAAATATTCATAGCTTTATTCAACGAAACATGCACAAAACAAACGAGGTCTTTGCTTAGCACGCAGCTTTTTTTTCTACCTCAACAATTAGGTCATATGGTAAGGTGACATTAACATTAATTGTTGGGAAGAAAATTACATAATATTTTCTTTTTAGCAGACTGCGCGACGCAAAGGAGGGTAGTGTGTTTATCAGTCTATGTCTGTTGGTATGTTTGTTCCTATGTGGCGTTCTATAGACCAAACGCGTTGGCCGATTTTGATTATTTAGGGTTAGGTTAACGATTTTAGGTAACAAAAGTTCATAAATAGATTTTATGGAATTAACCGGTTATGAACGGTTTTTGTCGCCTACCTTCAATGCGCAAACGTGCTGAAGTACAAAAACAATTCAGTCGGTCAGTAACCGTGGAGTTTCTTGCCGGTTCTTCTCCACAGGAAACGACTAACCCGAACCGTGCACCTTTTGTCGACGTTTTATAAGTGCCCATGTAGGCCTATGTGAATTAAAAAACATTTGATTTTGATTTTTTGAGTCGACAAACACACATTGGAAACGGTCGTACATCGTCATACAAATCTAAACAAATAATTATAATTGTGCAATATAAACAAACGGCGAAGGAAAGCATCCTGAAGAAACCGGCATGTCCTAGAACCAAAACTTCGAATACATGTGACATCCACCAACCCGCAATGGGCCCGTCTCCTCTTTCACAGAGAGGAGGCCTGCGTCCCAGCAGTGGAATCATTAATAGGCTGATGATGATGTGCAATCAACATGCAGGGAGATGCAAAAATCACGCGCGCCCAGCCAGACTACGAACAAAATAAACGATAAAACCGAATATAACATCAAATAACCGGTTATTTTTAAACCGTTTCCAAGCCTTCATTTCTACCACATAACATAAAAAAATATTACTAATATCTCGATTCGTTCGACTGGTAAAAAGGGCGGTAATCCAACATCACATCTACCCTCATCCGGGGCGTTTCAATTAGATCCAGCATTATCTCCATCTTGCGGTCAGGGGACCACACGCCGCACGAGCCTGCGATATTTCTTAAGATAACAGACCTCGCTTGTTATTGTCGGACGTGCGTCTTGTGTGAGTTATGTGGTTTGTCATAAATCTTGACTTTAATTAGAGGGTGTGCAGTAGGTAATTTGTGTAATGCATGTTGATAATAATTGATCTACTGCAGCGCAATAGCCTTTTCTTCTTGTACTATATCGAATCAAACGTGCTCAATCATTGCCTGTGTTCAAAAGACTCGTAAAGGAACATTACCTGTCACTGTTTTCGTCTTAGCGTGTTGATTTCAAACAGACACTGTATTATAATATATTACATAGCATATGTATTTATCTGTGTATCTATTACTAGCTTTTACCCGCGGCTTCGCTCGCGTAAAACGTAGAAAAGGAAACACAGAGTAGTAGTACAAAAATAGTGTATTTTGCGTTACATAAAATGCAGTAGGTACTAATTTGATTTTTGATTCTTATAAATATTGTTTAGGTCGTCAAAAGTGTGGAAATGGGTTCTGAGCACAGAATTGTAATTTTTAATAACTTAATTTAACACAGTCGTGTAAACAATATTTTTAGTTTTACCAACTTTTGCTAAAACATATTGATTATGTGGAGTTGATACTCGTGAACACGCTACATACAGTTGCCCATGGGAAAAACAGTTTTTTTCTAAATGCACTCCTGCAACTTTCAGTGTTTGTCCTTGAGCTTTATTTATGGTAATCCCGAATGCGTCCAGATTTCTCATTAACAGGACTGGGACACCAACTTTCAGCGTCAACGTATGGGACGGTACCCCTGATAATTCTAAAGAGTTAAGAAACTCTATAGGGTAGAGTTTCTCACCTTGAAGAGTTTCAGGGTGAGTCACTCTGCTGCCAATTGTTTCAAGCTTGCTTAGAAGCATGTATTATATTTTCTTATTCTGCTTAAAAAACGGCGAGATCAATCACTGTCATACAAAAGCAAAGACTTGAGTGGTTCTCCTGGCTCACCAAGCGTTGGAACTGAAACTTTTCCACCAGAGCAACACATACCCGGTGTCTCATCATTACACTTGAGTGCTTCACAATATCTAAATTTTTTATCCATGTTCCCTATGAGAACTAATCGATGGTTAGTGTAATCAATCAATGGGTCATAATCAGACGCACCGTTGTGGAACGACTCCCATGTATTTCTTGCAAACGTACGTCTCCTTTCAGACTGCCGTTGAGCTCGTAAAATACGCCGTATTTGGGATTGTTCAGGCGTCTCAGCAGCTATTGATGACGCGTGACGTTCGGCAACTAAAATCCGACGGGCCTGTGTTTGCTCAAAAGTCTCACCAGCCCTTTAAGTTGCGTGACGCTCAGCATCTGCCAGTTGGTGAGCCTGAGTCTGGTTGAAAATCGCAGCAGCCCTTTCAGTTGCGTGACGCTCAGCATCTGCGAGTTGGCGAGCCTGAGTCTGGTCGAAAGTCTCAGCAGATCTTTGAGTTTCGTGACGCTCAGCATCTGCGAGTTGGCGAGCCCGAGTCTGGTCGAAAGTCTCAGCAGCTCTTTGAGTTGCGTGGCGCTTAGCATCTTTGTGTTGGCGAACTTGAATCTGGTCTAAAGTCTCAGTAGATCTTTGAGTTTCGTGACGCTCAGCATCTGCGAGTTGGCGAGCCCGAGTCTGGTCGAAAGTCTCAGCAGCTCTTTGAGTTGCGTGGCGCTTAGCATCTTTGTGTTGGCGAACCTGAATCTGGTCTAAAGTCTCAGTAGATCTTTGAGTTTCGTGACGCTCACCATCTGCGAGTTGGCGAGCCCGAGTCTGGTCAAAAGTCTCTGCAGCTCTTTCAGTTGCGTGACGCTCAGCATCTGCGATTTGGCGAGCCTGAATATGATCGAAAGTCTCAGCAGCTCTTTGGGTTGCGTGACGCTCAGCATCTAAAATTAGATGGGATTGAGTCTGCTCCTCTGTTTCTTGGCTTCTAGCTACTCTTGCTGTTCGAGCTCTGCTAGAGCTACGGCTGAGATGAGATTTACGCTTGCGAGGCATATCTACAGCATAAAAATATCCGCCTAATAAAAATAAGCAGTAGAATATTTTAAAGTTTTGCATAAATTACCACTTTCGCGGACACTGACATTAAGTTGACTTTTTCAAATTGACACTAAAAACTTTCATAAACAATAATTATATCACGCCTACAGCCGAGTAAGAAGGACGCCATAAAAAGAAGTTTCGTATCATTTTAATATTTTATAATTACTCCACCCCATTTCTCCCGCACCTTGTTTTATACAAAAAAGTAGCCTATGTCCATCTCAGGGTCTCATACTATCTGCATACCAAATTTCATCTAAATCGGTTTAGTGGTTTAAGCCATAATAAGATGTTTCATACAAATCTAACCCACCCCCCTATTTCTTCCCCTTTGTGTTTTATGCAAAAAAGAAGTAGCCTAAGTCCTGCCCAAGGTCTCAAACTATCTTCACACCAAATTTCATCTTAATCGGTGGAGCGGCTTAAGCCATAATAAGAAATTTCATTCAAAATTAACCCCCCTTCCATTTCTCCCCCTTCGCATTTTTTGCAAAAAAAAGTAGCCTATGTCCGTTCCAAGGTCTCAAACTATCTTCTTACCAAATTTCATCTAAATCGGTTGAGCGGTTTAAGCGTGAAAAGGTAACAGACAGACAGACAGACAGAGTTACTTTCGGATTTATAATATTAGTATGGATAATATAATACTTTAACAATGTTATTGTCACACCAATGACAACCCCACTTCATGTCCAGATAATTACTGTCCATACCAGGTTGCCTGGAAGAGAACGCGGAATGCGATAAGGCCGACCATTGTATGTGTATTAATTTTAAGTTTCTTTTATAATTGTATTTTGAGGTGTACAATAAAGCATATAATAAATAAATAAGTATATGAAGATACGAGCATTGTTCAAATCTATGCGATTTCAGGCCATTCTTTCTCTTAACTTTAGATTAGGCCATGTGCTCATGCCATTCTTTCATGTAAGAACTTAAGTCTCTAATGTCTGATATTAATTAAGACATATTTTTTTTATTTGATATAGGTTCGCGCTTGACCACCATCTCACCTGATGGTAAGCGATGATGTGGTCGACGATGGATCGCGCTTGCCTAGAAGTAACCTATTCACTCTTGACTTAAAGACCCCTAGATTGTAGCTATCGGGAAACACAGACTCCGGCAGGGAGTTCCACTCCTTAGCTGTACGCATAATAAAAGTATTCTCAAAACGTTTAGTGCGTATGGGTGGGATGTCCACCATGTACCGATGGCGCATCGCCGTACGTCTGGTAGTCCGATGATGAAACGGGCTGGGCGGAATTAGATCATGCAATTCCGTCGCACACTCCCCGAAATGTAATCGATAAAAAACCGATAAGCTGGCAACTCGGCGACGATGTTCAAGGCTCTGGAGCTTTGACTTAACCAGTGCCTCATCACCGATGAGCCTCTTGGCCCGCTTTTCGATCGACTCTAGTGCATCAAGCTGGTATTTGGCAGATCCGTCCCAGAGATGAGAACAGTACTCCATGCATGATCGAACTTGCGCTTTATACAAGCTGAGCAGCTGTTCTGGCGAGAAGTACCTTCTCACCTTTGCAAGGATCCCCAACTTTTTGGTAGTTATGAAAAAGTTGATAACGTGTTACAGATATCGGCTATAACCCGATGATTTACCCGCTGACCAAGCTGTTATCATTGACAAATTGATAGGGAATATAATAAGTATACTTTGTTGTGAATTATGTTTAGTAAGATCAGGGAAGGTGTGCTTATTTTGAGTGTGTGTAAGGGCAGATTTATATGACTGTAAAAATGTTCTGTAAAAATTTATCAATTTCTATTAATCGAGAGGTATCGTGTCACACAGTTACTAGTTAGCAAGTGGAGGTTCATTGGACAACTCACAAACGAAACATTCTATCGGCGGTTCATTTGGCAGAGAAACGTTAGGTCAAAGTCTAAGGTTTATTTGCAGATAAATATGGTTACAAAAGTTCTTACAATGGTAGTATAATAGTAGCTTAACATATTTAATCATAGCATAATGATATGCAAATTTTTGGTAAGTATACAATTAGGTCATTTAAATTATTTTATAGCATCGAAGGAATTCACAATTAACCACCTGCGTAAAGCCCTTCTGAAGCGGACCATTGGAAGTTCTTTAATTTGGTTAGGAATCTTGTTATAAATCTGAATACACATAGGATAGCAACTTCGCCTATATAGTTCCGTTTTTATTCTAGGAATAATTAATTTATTAGGATATCTAGTTCTGAACTTACATTTATCGCCGTTTTTTCAAAAATCTCAGCGTGAGATAATGGAGGTGGAAATATGTAAATTTACCAAATTACATATTTCCTCAATACCAGTCAATGTAAGTATTCTAAGTTTCCTAAACAGTGGTTTACATGATGTAAGTAAGAAATGTAAGTAAGAAATTGCATGTAAAAACCTCTTCTGAGTGATGAAAGCTCTTCCGAGATGCACCGAGTTTCTCCATACTAGTATTATCATAACGCAGCATTGAACCAACATATGCATGATAAGCCTGTAATGTGGCTTGTCTACTTTTTAGGTTAGATATACGACATAGAATATAAGCAAACTTACCGAGTTTGCCACGTATCTTAACAAAATAATTAATCCAGGAACACCTCTCATCTAGATCTCTCTCTCCCAAGAAAAGTCATACTATCTGATTGCTATATTTATTTATCTTTATAAGTGATGTTTAAATCAATCTTATACCAATTTTTGTTACGATATTGTACAGATTTGGTTTTATCTATGTTAGATTTAAGGTTTTCTTTTCCATCCAAGTTATTACTTTGCTTATGGTACTATTTATTTCCTCATTATAGTTTTCTTTAATTTTAGGGCTAATTACGGCCACATCATCTGCATAGAGTATGCAGGGATGATCAGTAACTTTTGTCAGCTCATTGATATAAATCAGAAAAAGTGGGGCCTAAAAAACTGCCCTGTGGAACGCCTGTGCAATTTTAGCCTAATTTTGATTTAAATATCAGTTCACTGTTTTGATTCACATATTTAAGCTCGTGACTGTACTTTCACACTTTCTTTGAGGACCAAAACCACCATGTTTTATTATTTCCTTTCCGACTCACATCCTGTTTTCGTTGTGTGTGTTTCACGGCTAGATTGCTCGCTAAGATATATATGTTGTTATGTAAAACTGAGAGTCTGCGGGAGATAAATGATAACGGTTTCAGGAACTGTTGGTGAGAATGAAGTGTTTGTTTATCAAAGTTTTATAAAACAAAGTGTTCACGTACCTATTGTTACATTACTTTGTTTTGTCTGCTATGCATTCTTGATCGAGGGCTGAAAAAAACTGTCAATCATTTGTTCTTAAGGGCATCCCAGTCGGTCATTATTCCATAAAAACGTAGTATGGCGATTACTGCGCTGTTTCAAAATAAAATTCAATTTGTCATATCATTATCTACACCTATATGGAAACAAAAAAGTGAAAAAAAACATAATATATGCATTTGAAAGTCATGAGCGGTGAAAGTTACATATTTCAACACAAATTTTAACGCATCTTTGGGTGGTGATAAATATCACAAGAAGAAGGAATATTGCAAACCTTCATCCATTTCCTAAGTAAGTTACCTATAATGCTAAAATTACCAGAATATCATGAAACCTAGACATAACCGGTGAAATGAGAATGTACCAAGGTGAACTGTACTCATCTGCGAACCCTTTAAGAGTGTACTGGCGTGATGTTATGTTATGAAATGGTATAAACAATAAACAGACCTGCTATTGCAGCACTCCCGAGAGATTTGCTATCATTTATTGAAAAGTTCTGTCGTATATCTCGAAGCTGTTCATCAGATCTTCACTAAATTTTAATGGGACCAATTTGGGTACATATTCTTTCAAACAAAAATAATATTTTTAAAATCTATTGACTGAGACATCGGTGAACTCACACAAAAACAAAAAAACCAGCTAAGTGCGAGTCGGACTCGCGCACGAAGGGTTCCGTACCATTATCGCAAAAAACGGCAGAAAAACACGTTTGTTGTATGGGAGCCCCACTTAAATATTTATTTTATTCTGTTTTTAGTATCTGTTGGTATAGCGGTAACAGAAATACATCATCTGTGAAAATGTCAACTGTCTAACTGTTTACGGTGTTTAGCGGAGCCGTAGCGCGATCTAACAAAGCGATAACGTAAAGTTGAAGTTTCAATTCCCTAGATGGCGTTGGGATCGAAATAGATCTCGCTATGGTTTTGTTACCTCGGATAGTATAAGTAGTTTTTAATTTTAGATTTTTTTTGAGAATGATTTGTTTGCACGATAATCTGTATATTGTGGAGTGATTTAATACAGTTATTCGGGAGCGCGAAACAGTCTTTCATTTCTCCAAACCCGAAAAGACCATCGTCAGAGGGCGCCACGTACATGGTCCTTCGAACCGGGTATAGTCGCGAGTGGTGGTGATAAGTGGTTCCGGCGGTGGTAATATCCACCCTGCGTGCGTCATTTACTGGGCAGTGGATCGCTGTCCAGAGCAAACCCTCCCTCGGCGGGCACCAAGTGCGGTGTCCGGGATTGGGAGGCATCAGTGCAGTGCATCAGCTGTTGCCGGGAGCCGAGTGCAGGTAGCAGTCGGGAGCCAACCTGGTGGAGGAGCAGCAACGCAGGAGTGGTTTCAAGAACAAGCATCAGAGGGCGCCATCTGCCAGTGGCAACAAGGAGCGTTGGCGCAGTTCACGGGCGAACAGGCAAGCAAAGGGCGCTAGTAGAGTGGTGTCATAGTGAGTGCAAAAGTGGACAAATTGTGAGTACTTTCATCCTTATTATAAACAGGAAAGTCATTCCTGGACTTGTAAATAGTGGTTTGGACGAGTAACCTATACTCGTTTGGCCCTGGAATTAATTGTGAAAAACTTATAAAAATCTACCAACTTAATCTTTGTGTTCTGAAGAAGGGCAAGATCTGTTATTTGTGGACATTAATTAATTATTTACCATAATAATTGTATGCTTCCACTCTTGATTAGTTGGAGTTTGTCTTATTTGTTCTATTGTGTATATTCGTGTTATTTCTTATTTTTCTGTGATTGTAACTTGTGTTAAAAATGGATAGATATATTGACATCCAAGAAGACATCAAAACTAAAATTGAAAAATCTTTGATCAATTTTAAAAAATGTCCGAAAGATCGCCTAACGATATCATACTTTGAAACTCGCCTAGATAGTTTAGAGCAACAGTGGCAACTTTTCTATAGTACACACACCAAAATAATCAGTGAATTTAAAAAGCCTGAATTAGTTAGTTCCCAATATTATAAAGATGGGTTATATGATGAAGTTGAGGATTTATATATTCATTTTAAAAGTACTTTGAAAGATCTTATTAGAAAAGAAACTTTGTATAACCCTAGCCAGGAGTCTAGTACTAAAGAAAATAGTAACTTTAGATTGCCAGAAGTTAAAATACCTATGTTTTCCGGCAAATATCACGAGTGGTCAACCTTTCGAGACTTGTTCGTAGGGTTGATACACAAAAATAGTAGATTAGATAATGCTCAGAAGCTATATTATCTAAAAGGATATTTGACCGGCGAAGCGGAACTATTATTAAGAAACATAAATGTAACATCAGACAATTACTTGGAAGGTTGGAGAAAATTAGAGTCAACATATAATAACAAAAGATTTTTAGCAAACTCGATTATTAAACGTTTGTTCAATCAAAGATCTTTAACATTCGAATCAGCCAGTGAAATAAAGAAATTAATTAGTACTACTTGTGATTGTTTAGCCTCCATAAAGAACTTAGGGATAGATGTATCATCTTGGGACATACTTGTTATCTACATAACTAGTACCAAATTAGATAAAGAAACCAGGAAGGCTTGGGAATTAAAAATATCGTCCGATTCCTCAGAAGACCTTCCTTCATTTGACGAGTTTCGGGAATTTTTAATTGGACGTTATAGGGGTTTAGAAAGTATCGAAAATAGACCTAAAGAGGTTCATAAAGGTGCGCAATCTTTCCATGTAGTGGGAAAAGAAAAGAGCGAAATAACTTGTGCATATTGTTCTGCCGCTCATAAGATAACAAATTGTAAATCGTTTATAAATCAAAGCAGTGATGTCCGCCGTAAGTTTGTACATGAAAAACGCTTATGTTTTACTTGTTTATGCGACAATCACTCTGCCAGATTTTGTCGAAATACTGGAAAATGTAATGTGTGTAAAAGGCGTCACCATACACTACTTCATTCTACTGATGGTTCAGAGTCGTCCGAGAAGGACACGTTAAATACAACCGCGGATAAGAGCAAGAATAGGTTGCCTGAGGAGAATAAAACGGCCCCTCCACGAGCGGAGGGATCTGATAGTGCGATCGTTTCATGCCTTTCTACAGGAACATGTAAGGACACCGTTTTATTGCCTACGGCATTAATAAACGCGGAGGCTAGAGGAGGAACGTATAGGGTAATTCGTGCATTAATAGATCAAGGATCTCAAGGGTCTTTTATCACAGAATCTATGGCTCAGTATTTAGGGTTGAAGAAGTCTTCAACAAACCATTTAGTAGCGGGTGTAGGTGGTCACAAAACTGTCAATTGTAAAGCCACTGTTAACGTAAAAATACAGTCTAGAGTCAATCCTGCTTTCAACGTGCAAGTCAAGGCTTACGTTTTAAAATCTATAACCTCCCTTCTGCCAGCTGTTAAGGCAACCAGGATATAATGGATCGATTTAAAAGAGACTGACTTAGCCGACCCTGAATATGACACGCCTAACAAAATAGACATTTTATTAGGTGCTGAAGTTTACTGTAAGATCATTCAAAAGGGCCTTAAGCACGGGGGAAGTGGGTCACTCGTAGCTCACGATACGGTTCTGGGCTGGATTTTATCAGGAGTTGTAGGTACAGACCATTCGGTAAGTGTAAATTCCTATCCATGCATCACTGTCCTGCACTCAAATATTCAGGCAGATGAGTTATTAAAGAAATTCTGGGAGATAGAAGCTGAACCCTCTGAAACAAAAAAGATTCTCACAGAAGACGAGATTAAATGTGAAACTTTGTTTGCAACTTCTACTACACGAAATGAAGAAGGTAGATATATCGTAAGGTTGCCTGTTCGGGAAGTTGATTTGGTTAATAAGATAGGTGACTCCAAGATGATAGCTGAAAAAAGACTGAAAGGTTTAGAATCAAGGTTAGAAAAGAACACTACATTAAAAAACAGTTACATTAAGGTCATGCAAGAATACCTAGATTTAAATCACATGAAAAAGGTTGTAGAAAGTAAATCGATTAGTAATAAAGCCGTATACTTACCCCATCACGCTGTCGTGCGCGAGGATAAAGACACTACCAAGGTGCGAGTCGTGTTTGACGCCTCCTGCAAAGGTTCCAAGGGGTTGTCACTAAACGATAACTTGTTAGTAGGGCCTACGTTGCAGGCAGATCTTCGACACATTGTTATGCGATGGCGAACACATAGAATATGTTTGGTTGCGGATATCATAAAGATGTATCGGCAAGTTTTAGTTAATGAAAAGGATACAATATATCAACGGATTCTCTGGCGAGATAATTCTACACAGGAAATAGAACAATTTGAATTAGTTACGGTTACGTTTGGTACGGCATCAGCACCGTACTTAGCAGTGAGGGCTTTACATCAAGCAGCTTTTGACGAGTGTCAGGGTTATCCAAGGATAAGGGATATCATCTTAAATGATTTCTATATGGATGATCTAATGACCGGAGCTGAAAATATAGAAGAGGTTAATGATATTTACACTAAAATTAATGAGACGTTAAAAAAGGGAGGTTTCTCATTTCAAAAGTGGAAAACTAACAGTAAGGAATTATTAGATAAAATAAGGGTCGAGCAGAGCACTACAGAGAAAGAAATAAAAATAGATGAGGTAACCAAAATACTAGGACTTACCTGGAACTCCAGTAAAGATATCTTCCAATACTCCATTAATATTCCGCTCACAGCTACACCTGCAACTAAAAGGAAAATAATTTCTGACATTTCTAGACTGTACGATCCTCTAGGATGGTTAGCCCCTAGTATAGTTAAAGCGAAAATATTGATTCAAAAGCTATGGTTAGCCGGCATAGCTTGGGATCAAGAAGTACCAGACCAGTTATTAAAGGAATGGTTAACTTACCGTGAGAAGATGTCTCAGCTGGCAACCATCAAAATCCCACGATGGATACATGTCACTTCCACAAATGTAACTACGGAGTTGCACGGTTTCGCTGATGCTTCGAAATTAGCTTATGGCGCAGTTATATATTTAAGAGTAGTGGATGAGACAGGGAATGTATTTGTGTCATTAATAGCTTCTAAAACAAGAGTAGCACCGGTGAAACAGGTGTCTATTCCCAGACTAGAGCTTTGTGGGGCTGTACTCTTGACTAAATTGCTTCGAGAAGTAGGAAAAGTGATGGTCATTCCAAAGACAGATTGGCACGCTTGGACAGACAGTGAGGTGGTACTAGCATGGTTAAACAGTCATCCTAGTCGTTGGAAGACATTTGTCGGCAATCGAGTTTCGGAGATATTAACTTCTTTGGATAGCCATCATTGGGCTCACGTATCCACAAAACAGAATCCAGCAGACTGTGCTTCGCGTGGAATTTGTCCTTCCGAGCTTGAGAATACTTCTCTGTGGTGGGATGGCCCGTCATTTTTAAGGGATCAAGTAATTCAATATAAAAGGCCAAAGCATTTAGTGACTCAATTAGAAGAAGTGAAGGTTCATACAACCACAGTAGGTAGTTCATTTTGGAGTCAATTCTCATCGTTATTGGAGTTAGTTAGAACTATTGCTTACGCTCGACGCTTTCTATTCGATTTAAAAAAGCAAGGTCAGATTTCGGAGGAGCAAGCAGCTCCGCAACCTCTATCTAGTACAGAACGAGAAAAGGCTCTAATTATATGCGTAAGAAAATGCCAGGAAGAAGGATTCCCTGAGGAATTAGACCTTTTGAAGACTAATAAACCTCAAAAGATACGCGGCACGTTGAAATCACTCAATGTATTTCTAGATTCTGAGGGAATTATGAGAGTAGGGGGTAGACTTGAGAAATCGCAGTTAGGATATGATAGAACTCATCCTATTTTAATCCCGAAGGAATCTTTTTTGACGGAACTTCTCATAACCGATGCGCACAAAAATACTTTGCATGGTGGTCCCCAGCTCATGATCACTTATTTGCGGTCTAAGTATTGGATTGTAGGATTAAAACTGTTAGTTAAAAAGTGTGTTAGAGGTTGTGTAAAATGTATTCGTTACGCAGCAACGATCAAACCCCAATTAATGGGACAATTACCCACATCTCGTGTAACTCCATCGAAGCCATTTTTATGTAGTGGAGTGGATTATGCCGGTCCTATCAATATTAGGGTCTCAAAGGGACGCGGTAATACCTCGTACAAGGGTTATATATGTTTGTTTATATGTCTGGCCACAAGGGCTGTGCACTTGGAGGCAGTGAGTGAATTGAGCTCTAAGGGATTTTTGGCCGCCTTTAAAAGGTTTGTTGCTCGTCGTGGTCGGTGCTCAGAGCTGCATAGCGACAACGGTACCAATTTTGTGGGAGCTGCGCGCGAGTTGCTTTACTTATTTAATAAAGAGAAGTCTAACTGCAATCCCGAAATAGCAGAGATTTTAGCGGATAACGGTACGGAGTGGCATTTTATTCCTCCTCACGCACCTAACTTTGGGGGACTTTGGGAGGCTGGGATTAAGTCCACCAAATTCCACCTCAAACGGGTCATAGGCAATTCAACGCTAACCTTTGAAGAAATGGCTACTGTGTTAGCTCAAATTGAGGCGTGTCTCAATTCGAGGCCATTATCTTATAATGAGGATCAGGATAAGTTAACGATTATGACGCCTGGCCACTTTCTGGTGGGCGAAGCCCTAGTTTTGCCGCCTGAGTACAATTATGAATCATGCAATATTAATAGTTTACAAAGATGGCAGCTACACCAGAGAATGGTACAGGACTTCTGGCGTCGTTGGTCACAGGACTACCTCCATCAATTTTTACAACGTCGTAAATGGCATTACGTGAACCCTGAACCATCGGTAGGAGACGTAGTCTTGGTAAAGGAGGACGATTTACCGCCTGGCAAGTGGTTACTCGGTCGGATAGAGCAGAAACATCCGGGTGCAGATGGCATTACGCGGGTTGTAACCTTGCGCGTTAAATCGTCATCCATAAAAAGACCTGTATCTAAACTATGTATCCTACCCATAACTTAATTTTAAGATTAGTCTTGTATATTCTCCACCAATGGCATTCACCTCAGCACTGTTTCCTCATGGTGAGCGGTACTGAAGGACATTTCGTAATAATGTCCTTGGTGGGCGGTATGTTTACGGTGTTTAGCGGAGCCGTAGCGCGATCTAACAAAGCGATAACGTAAAGTTGAAGTTTCAATTCCCTAGATGGCGTTGGGATCGAAATAGATCTCGCTATGGTTTTGTTACCTCGGATAGTATAAGTAGTTTTTAATTTTAGATTTTTTTTGAGAATGATTTGTTTGCACGATAATCTGTATATTGTGGAGTGATTTAATACAGTTATTCGGGAGCGCGAAACAGTCTTTCATTTCTCCAAACCCGAAAAGACCTTCGTCAGAGGGCGCCACGTACACTAACTATCACGGTTCATGAGATACAGCCTGGTGACAGACAGACAGACAGACGGACAGCGAAGTCTCAGTAATAGGGTCCCGTTTTTACCCTTTGGGTACGGAACCCTAAAAAGAAAACATAAAGTCGAACATTAAACCTCCTCCTTTTTTGGAAAATCAGTTAATAATTAGAACAAATCTCGTCTACCACAGCCCACATAACGTATAAACAGAACAATAAGCCAAATCTTCTTCAAATATTCCCCCACCGCCTCAACTTTTTCAACCACGGCTGTTATCTGGCCACAAATATTTTACACTAGATAGGAGCTTGTGTCGCTTCCATAACTCAGCTTTGACAAATTGAAAAATGTGACAACGCTTTGAGGCAGTTTAAATTTTTCCTTTGACAACGTTGTAACTTTCGGCATACCAGGTGCCGTGCGGTTGGTACACTGCTTTACTTTGTTAATATTAAATAATCAGCGTTCTTTCGGTGGCCTAGTTTTTGGTGAAATTTTTGGTGTAAATTTTGGTTTTAGTATGGACCAGTTAAAAACAAACTTTTTCCTTGTTTAGGCAAATGTACTGTGTATGTACTATAGGAGAAAAATAAAAGAAAAGCGCCGCCCGTTCACAAGGATTTCCAGACAATAAATGGCGATAATGTATTTTATTTATTTGGGAAAACAAACGGTTACACTTAACAGTAATAAAATGTAATTTGAACAACAGAGCGTGACAAATGTACAACCAATGACATTTTACACAGAATATAAAACCATTTTAGAAAACAAATGCGACGTGCGTACAATTCGTATCTTAATTAATTCAAACAGCCAGCGTGAAAAGTGTTTTATCATCTTAAGGGAACATTATACTGGGATGAAAAGTAGCTTCTGTGCTATTCCAGACTATAATCTATCGCTGTGTCAAATTTCATGCAAATCCTTTCCGCCGTTCTGGCGTGATTGAGTGACAAACATACTTCCATCTACACAAACATACTTACAAACTCTCACATCTATAATATTATTAAGATTTACATTATTAAATCTTTCAGGTAAAACTAAATAGGCATGCATAAAAAAACTGAGAAGTTATATAAATAAATTCAATTATTATTATGTCATTATTATTATTTAATTATCATAAATAATAAATAACAAAAAGCCACGATTTACAAAAATCAAGAAGATATATAAAAAATCAATTAAAAAATTATTATCAAGCCATTATTAATATTAAAATTAAATTATAATTAATTATTATACATATATATACTAAAAAAAAAACAATGTAATGGCGTTAATTATAACGGCTATCTAGCTATTTTCTATCAAAACCGACCCTAAGTAGCTTTTTGGAAACGAAACATAAAGTTTCCAAAACCCCCATAGTTTGGAGTAAGTAATTAATAAACAGGGCAGAAATTCCTGAACAACAAGAATCTGACGTTCAGACGTACCCTGCTGTACCCTGTTGTGCCCTGGCTACTTGCGAGCTACTCGCTAATTACTTGCCTAAATATTTACTTTGCTCAGATTCTCCTTCCGGCAAAGGATAGGGATGAGGTTACGTTGGGAGTACTTGTGTTTCCAAGCTGGAAAGGAACGTTGGACTGGCTTTTAGTATTACGATTATAATATGTCTACTTTTAAGGCTTGCAATATTTTTTTATTGAAGTAAAACGGTAGCTTTTCAAGAACCAGAGCCGTCACTGCTGCATAACTTTAAATTTATTTCAACGAACTCATTTTTTATCGGCAGTTTTTGATGTCTTCTTGATGTTGTTGAGATAGTGAAATGACTTTTAAATGAAATCCTATATCACCAGACGCAAAATTAATGACTCAATAATCTCGTTGGTGACTGGCTAATAAAACAATGACATGTACTATTCAGAATTCAGATAGAAAAATATAGTTTATCAACGTAAGGTTACTACGACAATCGCTCCTTTTATCACCCTGTGCGCTACCTCAGGCATGAGCGGAGCGCCTTTGCTGCTAACAGTCACGAGTTAGGACATTCTTGACAGTCACTCAACAGATTAAAACAAGATAAGATGAATGTCAAGACTGATGACCCTTATTTGAGGGTCACGTTTATTAGCTAAAGAGTTCTTATGAATATTGCAACTTTGTTGTACCTACTCCAGACGTCAACACAGCACTACACAAGTACTGGTCGGCTTGCTAAGCTTTTGACGGTTCATTAGATACTAAGTAAATTACCAGAAATCGTGTCTAAAATCGTGAGTGAAGTTACTACTTATTTGTGTCGCTGCAGGTAGGGTTTTGATGGCCAAATCCATTGGCAATACTTACAAAGTCAGTTCCTATTTACCAAATAGAGCTTATACCTACTCTTTCAGAACTACAACTATAATAATAATCTGATCCTAGCTATACTACCTATATAATAACTAGATTAAATGTACATAGGTAAACCATAGCAATGTCCTACGTCAGCTAAATGCTTGGCGGTACTGCACTGACCCAATACCGGAGCCCGAGGACATAGCTGACTGTGGTGTGTGCAGGTACGAACAGGAGTCTAGGAATGTCTGGATTTTCACTAGAATTTAGGTATTTATGCTTAAATCTATTACTTGGGGTAAAGTTGCCTAGAAGTTAAGAATTGAAGTGGATAAATAAAAATTAATTAAAATTTTTATTCTTATAAAAATATGAAACAACAAATCAAACTCAAAACAATCATGCAAATCGAACTCGATGTAAGCGATCAATAAAATCATTCAAATAATATTATAATAATCAAAATTACGAACGATGAACTTCCAAACAACATATCATCCCAATGGGATGATTTTTCAAAAATCCTTCATAAGTGCTCACTTTCGGTATGAAATCTTGTTTAAAACAACACCCAACCCAGCGGTTTAAAATATACTGTCAGTGAATTTAAGCTTTTGATTAAATAGATTATAACAGTACCTATCTAAGCGAGATTCCAAACATTGAAGCTTGTTTTTTTTGTTACTAAAATTACGAAAAAATAATTACAGATACAAATATCCTAAAAACACGACTACACACTCACCACGCAAAACACATTCACTATTTACATTACAATATCCACAGTTTAGAAACGTCCCCGCCATCCATCACGGCTCTTAATTGAGTAATGGCCGAGGCGACAGCCAGACCTGATTGATCGAAGCCGCGCTAAATATGATGTATTGCGGCTTTGACTGCTGGTTAGGGATTTAAGTTCACTGTGACGGTGTTTGGACCTCTTTAGTAGGTTTTAAGGTTCAGATTATGAAGGATGGATGGATGTCATCATCATCTACCTAGAAAAGTTACGATTCCAGTGTCACCGGATGCAGCTGTATATCAGTACTCCCATAGAATGACTGCCTATCTGACCTCTAAAATGTATTGGGACAATCTAATAATATTCCAACTCATTTGTATACCTACATTATCAGCAAATAAATGATTTCTTTCTTTCTTTCTTTCTTTAAAGTTATTTGTTAACACGATACCCCTTGGCAAGACTGTTTTTATTATTATTGACTAGCTGTGCCTGTGACTTCGCTCTGTAAACTGCCTAACCTACTACTTACATACCTACCCTACTTACCTACCTGCCTATCATTTTTATATTTTTAGCGTGGTATAAAATACTCATGGATACTGCGCTACCACGGGGATATAGCGCAGTTATGTGGGTCTCCGACCCACTAAAACTCCACGGTGTCCTCCTCCTATCCGGTGGTCCGTCACCGGACCCTCCTGTACCCCCATCACCGGCGCAGCAAATCACATTGCACGCCATGACCACCCCAGGGACCAAACCAGCACATGGTCGCCAGACGACCCCGTGTATGGCACCCTTGGTCCCCTTGTGACGGGTAAAGTCAGTGGCCCCGCCACCTACCACTTTTCGGCCGCAGGGGATAGGGAACCTCCCTGTGGCCCACCGCGTCCGCCATCAGACGGTGACGACTACGTCCATGTCGCCGAAGGTAGGGTGAGCGGTGCACTGCAATACTGACACTCCTCTCCCGCCGCGGCCTCCAACTCTCAGTCACGATATCGTATGGGACCTGGGACGCTCAATACAACATCGCGGCCCGCCTCAGATGCGATATCGCCTCTGTTACCAAGCGGCGCAAATACTCGTACCCTACCTACCCACCAAATTTTTCACCGCCGTTCAGAAAATGACGTCAAATGCACAACGCCAAATATCGAATATAGAGTTCAACTGTCCGAGTATCTGAGTTGCGTGTTTTGTGATATTTTACTTCTTGAACACTTAAAATTCATATAACTTTTGATAGAAGGAACTGATTGCGATGAAACAAAAACTAAGTATTACTTCAAGTTACGCAAAATTGTTATGTATAAAAGTTATCTACATTGGTTTCGTGCATTTTACGTGATGCGTGCACAACTAAACAGAGTAAAATTCCAAAAATGCTGGAAATGGGTTCTGTTGGTTATCCTTTCCCTGGCTATATTTTTAGAAATATTTTCGATTTACAAAAACGACTTTTCTATAGATTTATTATATGTATTGATAGGCTCGACAGACTTTCGGGCTTTTATCCATAACGACTGTCAAAGTACTATGAATTACGTTCAATGGATTGTCGCTCGTCTACATCACCATTCTTGGCAAACCTTGCAACTTTCAAAAGATAAAAATCTACACAACTAACGCTTATTGCTACCGCTACGCACCGAGCTACGGCGTAGCACTGTGCTACGATCGCGTAGTCAAACTCAAAACGACTTCGATCAAAATGACCTTGAAAAGATTTTTGGCTGATCCAATCAATTACTCATGCAACCACAAAAATATATTATAGACTTATATCTAATCAAATATGGTAATATTATTTGGATTTGAATAACAATCAGTTTCTGTTGTCATTCTGACAGGTCGCAAATAAAGTGCAATTCTATCAGCGGTCACTCATATATTTTGAACATAATAATATGATAAAGATAAAGATAATTTATTTGCCATAACATGTGTATACATACATACCTTATGCATGCAAGATGTTGACCTAATAATATAGCACATACATGTTTTGCCTATCGAGGCGTACAAATATAAATCTTACAAAATTGTTTATATTAATTTAATTGATATAAAGAACATTTTAATTATAAATTTTAAACAAATCGCAATAAAAAAGTTAATGTCAGAAAAAAACAAAAAAGATAACAATTTCAAAAATCAAATTATATTAAAAAAAAAATAGAAATGTCAGAGAGGTATAATGAGAATCGTTATTGCTAATAGAATGTCAAAATTATTGTTGAAAATAAAAACAAGTTTGGGAATGGCCACGTGAAATTATGCTGGCATATGTCAATCCCATTTTTACCCGACGAAGGAGCGTAATGTGTTTATCAGTCTATGTATGTATAAAGGCGTTGGCCGATTTTGATGATTCTTACGTCAAAAATACTAGAAAGTTGTAAATAAAAAAAGTTAATTAAACAAATAAAAAAACCCGGCTGCTTAAAAAGCGTACTAAAAAGACGTAAACAAGAAGAAAATCATGCTGTGCAGTCGGAGGATACATCTGGTTTTGGTCAGCCAGCTCGCGAATATGTATCCTCCGACTGCACAGCATGATTTTCTTCTTGTTTACATCTTTTTAGTTCGCTTTTTAAGCAGTCGTTTTTTATTTATTTTATTGACTTTTTTTCACTTTTTGCTTATCGCTGTTATAATGATACTAGACCCTGACGATAAGCAGTTTCTATATGAATTCTAGCAAGAAACAAAATACGGTTTCATTTGTAACCATGCTGGTATTACAAGAAATAACACGAATACAAATAAGTTATTTACATGTGCCCAACATATTTCACCTTCGTGAAAGGCCACACGATCAATACAGCATTACACTTACAAACCAGAACATTATTCTTATTATGTTTGCGACAAGTCAATTTAATAACGCGTGTTTTTTGTGTACACACATGTAACAAGGTGCGTGTAGGTTGATTTTACGCGAGGTCTTTTTAAAGTCGAACATAAGGCTGTGAGCAGTGGTGGCCCAGTGGTATCGGCCGCGACTTACTGCTTAAAAAGCGAACTAAAAAGACGTAAACAAGAAGAAAATCATGCTGTGCAGTCGGAGGATACATCTGGTTTTGGTCAGCCAGCTCGCGAATATGTATCCTCCGACTGCACAGCATGATTTTCTTCTTGTTTAAGTATTTTTAGTTCGCTTTTTAAGCAGTCGGGTATTTTAATTTTTTTTTATTAACTTTTTTTTGGATTTTTAATTTGTATATATGTTAATATATTTATCGCACGGGATCGGTCAATCTAGCGACGCCTGGGGGCCGGAGGCCTATGTCCAGCAGTGGACGTCTTTCGGCTGATATGATGATGATGATATTTATTTCGATATTATTTCCTTAAAGTCAATATCAGTTGCTTGTAATAATCATATATAATTACTAATTTTAAATGATTATTACAATTAATTTTGTCCTTTGTAATCCAATCTCAATCAATATGTAAGTCCAATCCATTTTTAGGGCCTGAGCTGTCGATTTTAAGATTGGTAACTGCTCGTTCGTAGGCCGTACGTCAGTGGTAAAAATCTAACAAAACCTGCAGCCTTATTGCGTAATTAATTCGTAAAGAGCAAAGGGCAAAGTGTATGAAAAATCGACCAAACACACAGACGGAAAGCCACATCGTTTTCATCTCGCATGAGATCGGTCGATTTTTCATACTCTTTGCTCTTTCCGAATTCATTACGCAATAAAGCTGCTGTATGAGCAGCCTATCTATAGAAACTCCATACTACGCTAGGCCAGCGCAAAGTGCTACCACTGATGATGTTGTCGACTGTACGCATCTCAGCTATAAAGAATTTTCAAAATCGGTCTACAATTGACGGAGAAAAACATGAACATGAACATTATAAAAACATACATACAGTCTAACATAGATACTCTCTCTTCTAGGAAAGTCGGTTAAAACGCATTAGATTTTGATTAGATAGATCTACTATTAAGTGGGTATAGTCGGCAATAGGGATGTTTCCTGGTTAGAAAAATGATAGTTCTATTTAGTCCGTCAGTGAGATTATCAAATAATATTGGACACGTATTTTATGGTTTACCAAATCAATAAAAAAATATAAAGTTAAAGCGCATCAAAGTTCAGGAGTGGGGGCTTGTGACGTCACTAAGGCAGTATAAAGTGTACTAGCGGCGTGACGTTTCATGATATTTCAACGCATTATATCGTCGTCACTTTATGTATACGTGTCAAAAGAAAAAATACGTGTCCAATATTTTTTATTAATCTACCTGATGGTCAAAAAACTAATTTTCAATAAACTACCCTGTTGCGCAATGATCGAAGTGTTGCGTTGTCGATGGTTTCAGAGATCGTATGTTTGAGTCTCTTCAAAATACAAATAACTCTCAAAATAACATTTTAACGAAATACCAATTAAAATTAATCCCCGCCGCACTAGCACACGTTGTTAAACTGACAGACACTCATTTTAAAAGTTAGAGAGATAAAAGTTATTAAGTTGTTACTACGGATAACTGGATCCTGAAGCTGCAAATATTTGCCAGGATCCCCTCGCACCTGGCGAGTCGATTGGCTCAATTTGAACTAGGCACGAACTGGTAGCCAGTAGCCCGGAGATATATTGTTTTCATTATTATTATGTTATTAAGGGCGCATTTTTGTGGGTTTTTTGGCTGGTAAAGGGAGGTTTGGAAGTGGGTTGAAGTGTAGACGCATTTTCAATTTTTTGGTATTTTTTTCTTTGTTTAAAAACGACGCAAATAAGGTTGCAATTTTCTGTGTTTTTGCTAAACTTTTTGGTTATCTATAAGGGAGATTGTTTCCCTGAAAAATATCCCGAATTGATTTGCCAGGCAATCTGGTTCAACTTTAACACTTTCATCTATATTAGGGTTCCGTACCCAAAGGGTAAAAACGGGACTCTATTACTAAGACTCCACGATCCGTCGGTCTGTCTGTCTGATATCAGGCTGTATCTCATGAACCGTGATTGCTAGACAGTTGAAAGTTTCACAGATGATGTATTTCTGTTCCCGCTATAACGACAAATACTAAAAACAGAATAAAATAAATATTTAAGTAGGGCTCCCATACAACAAACGTGCTTTTTTACAATAATGGTACGGACCCCTTCGTGCACTTGGCCTGTTTTTATAGAAGTTATGTTTTTACTACCTAAACACAATTTTAAAACTTGGATCTGAAACTTACTTTTGTCTTAAACGATTTCTACATTCACACATCACATCACATCATTAGCCTATTAATGTTCCCACTGCTGGGACACAGGCCTCCTCTTTGTGAGAGGGAATGGGCCGTAATCCACCACGCGGGCCCAGTGCGGGTTGGTAGATGTCACATGTCTTCGAATTTTTGGTTCTAGGACATGCCGGTTTCCTCACGATGTTTTCCTTCACCGTTTTGAGAGCAGTGGTGATGAAATAATTTACACAAAGTAAAGCGCCTGCCTGGGCTCGAACCCACGACCTACAACTTGTAAGTCGCGGCCGATACCACTGGGCCACCACTGCTCTCTCTCTCATTCTACATTCATCTCTCTTTCTACATTCATTTATCATAAAAAAATTCAATCTCAAAATTCATTAACTGAACATTTGCATTTAATAAAACAGAAAACTAGTATGTCTTCCCGAATAAAATGTAGACAAGAGACGCGCAAAACTCATGCAGACATTTTATTGAAACTCACATATACGAGACTATAAAAGTCGTATAATTTTGAATTGTCAAGTATAATTTGAACTTTTATAGTTCTTGAGATCACACAAAATTATTGTTGATCTTTTAGTTTTCCAATTTTATCGTCACTTAAAAGTGAATAAAATTTTATGGTGACGATAATATTTTTAACGAGTTTTCTATTACAGACGCTGTTGTTTAAGGGTAGTTTTAATGGTAGTTAAACTATAGCACACTTTATTTATTTATGTATAATTAATGTATCCTAACTTTAAATAGAACCTCAGTTAGTTCAGATTTTTAGAACTAACTTTAATACAAGATCTCATAAATACGGGTAAAATATTGAAAACTAATTTTATAATAAAATAACTTGTTCTATTATCATAATCCATTCAAACACGAAGCGATAATAACAATATTTTTATCGAAATACTGAAATAAATCCTTTCATAATCCCCCAAAACATAATCGTGACGATAGTTTACACAATAAACGCCTATTATAAATGAATATCGTCGACATTTTCCCTCTTCGTGCACAATCTGATAATTCAATTACGCCTCTATTCCTAGAGGCCGTTCACGCGAGCGGAGAGAAATACCACAAACAATGTTTTTATTTTCACGCCACGTTAGTGTTGCCAGTGCTGTTACAGTGTTGCAAGTTTACGAGCTTTAATTGGAATTAAGATGGAAACTATAAAAATAAGGAGTTAGACTTTGTAGTTTTATGACTGATTTTAAATAAGCGTTTTGGTTCATCTTACGTTTATGTGTTGATCTAATTACTAACTTCTATAGACTAACCTCTAACAGAGAACCAAGTGGGCGGGATCCGATTTGGTACTTGAAGAGGGAACCATGATGGTACTCAAGGAGAAGCAAGGACCACCACTGATGTGGCCACTTGGACGTATCGTACGTCTCATACCTGGGAGAGAGGGAATAAGCAGAGACGCAGATGTCAAGAAGAAGAAAGAAACAGTCAGACGCGCCTTTAACACTATTTGTCCTATTCCAGCATAATCTTGAAGACAAGTCTTCAACGCCATTTTAAGACATCACTAGCGCTCGCCGCCATCCCTACATGCCGGGCGACCGCGGCGGAGCGGTGGGTACGGAGGGGCCGCTCGACCTAAGAGCGCGCACCGGCCAGTCCAGCCTGTCCAGCTGATCAAGCACTGCATCATTCACCACCATCCTGAGCGCGCGCTTCACATTTTGCCTTTAACCCAGTTTCGTTTTGATTGTCGACCGTTAGTCATCTTTATTTAAATATAACTGTGAAACACAAAGTCAGTGTTTGTCCTATCACCACCTTTAGGGCATGAATCCACTTCTTTCCACCCATTATAGTTATACTAGCTGTTCCCAACGGCTTTGCCTGCGTCAGCTACTGGGATAGAGATTAACCTATGTCCTTATGCAGGACAAGGTTTACCTTTGTGCCAAGTTCCATTCAAATCCGTCCGTTGAGTCTTGAACTTGGCACAAAGGACAAATATTAAGACTATCGCTGTAATATTTATTGGTAAGATTTTATTCGAAAGTACAAACAGACCCACTATAGTAAGTAGACTATACCTTTGTTATATAAGAAAGCTTTCCGTATAAGTTTTCCGTAAGTGCATAGCCGTCCCGCCCATGTACATTGGCTGCCAAGTTTGATAATGTTATTTGTCGGTTATCGGAGCTTCAACAGTCAATAGCAGACGTCAAATATTTCCTTATTGACAAATAAAATATTAAAGAAACGGTATTCCACAACAACTCAACTCAAACTGGCAAAGGACAGTTTTGATTGGTTGGCTTACTTTTTTTTTCATTAACGTGCTCAAGTCCAAGATCCTAGACGCCCCAAACGTTACCAAACTCAATAACACAAAATCAGTGAAATTAGGTAGCTAAATAGTACTTAATTTCACATGTACATGTACTTGAAACGTATTCGTATTTGCTAACTTGGACTTTCATTTTCATTCAATACCTACCGCTCATTTTCTGCAAAAAGAATTCAGTAACGTGTACTATTCAGTACACATACATGTCAAGCTAAAGAATCATATGCCAAACTCGATAGTTTTAATTGTTTCGCAGTTGATTCGTAGGTGTGGCCAATTTTGAGTTTGAGCAGAGTATGAGAGTCCCTAGACAAAATAACAATCTATTAGCGATAATGCTCGGCCAAAAGTGTAAAATGAGTTAGATTGAAATGAAATAAAAAAATATATGTATTGAACAATCGAATTCGAATTAATTGTATCTATTTGTAACATCTGTTTGAACCTACCTGTATTAAGCAAATAAACAATTTGATTTGATTTGATTCGAAATGTCATATGGTCATTTTGGAGTTTTAACAGTCTTTAAAACGGAATGTTGCTCTGTCTAGAGCCAAAGGTCACTTAAAACATCGCATTATGAAGTCAGTTTAAAATAACCACCTCAACAAAAAGAAACCTTTACAAAAGCTTTAAAAATAGCCTTCTGCTATCTTAATAACTCGCAAAACGACTCCTTATTCCTAAACTATATTCAAAAGATTCTTTAATCTTTGAGCTAATCTAGTCACGGTAATGCTGTTTCATTTTAAAGTCATTCGTCTCAAGGAATTTAATTATTTTCGCAGAAAAAAGTACAGACGTTCGGAAACGATTGAACTGACGATACTGCAGTTTGTAGGGGACGCAGCAGGGAACGGTTGCTATACATTTATATTATGTAGGATTTTAGATTAGCTTTCAATGGTACAAAAAGGGGATGGCAGTGCCAATCTCTTACTATATCTATTTATATATGTAATATGGTATACCTATTAATAACGCCGGCCTTATGCTAGATGGGCAAATCAAATCAAATCAAAATATACACAAACAAAACGAAATAGCGTGGCAGACGAAATAGCGGCGGTGGCGGGCCGAAGATGGCTGGAGATTTCTAAATGCAGAGAAAAGTGGGATTCCTTGGAAGCTTTTACCCGAAAGTTTATATAAACTTATAAATGGATTAACTTCACTACTTATATAATTATTATTAGCTGTTCCCCGTTTTCGGGATTAAAAAGCCAATTACTCAGGAAAAATTTAGTTTTCTATTGGTGAAAGAATTTTTAAATCGTGCCAGTAGTTTCGGAGCCTATTCGGTACAAACAAACTAAAAATCTTTCCTCTTTATAATGTTAGTTTAGTAGTATAGATTATTTATTTACAATTACAATTTTCAATTATTGCTAGATTAACAATTAATTGTACGACTTAAGATAAACTTACTGTAATTATTTGCATGTAATTAAATAAAGCTTTTTTTATTTTATTTATTTATCACCTCTTAACTTCATGCCACATCCAAAAACTTTCAGGGCGAATTCATGAAAAAAAATCATCATCATTAGCCTTATACTGTTCCCACTGCTGGGCATCCTCTCTGTGAAAGAGGTAATGGGCCTTAATTCACCACGCGGGCCCAGTGCGGGTTGGTGGATGTCACATGTCTTAGAATTTTTGGTTCTAGGTCATGCCGGTTTCCTCACGATGTTTCCCGTCACCGTTTTAAGAGCTGTGGTGATGAAATAATTTACACAAAGTATGCGCCTGCCTGGGTTCGAACTCACGACCTAAGACACGTTAGTCGGGGCCGTTACCACTGAGCCACCACTGCTCTTTGAGCCACCAATGCTCTTAAAAAAAATTGTTCTTTAATTATTCGATTACCTAACTATTGTTGTAACGAATACACAAAACAGTGTCAATGTGTAATGACACATGGGTCATACCTACAAAAAAAACCGGCCAAGTGCGAGTCGTCGTCGACTCGCGCACGAAGGGTTCCGTACCATTGTTGCAAAAAACGGCAAAAAAATCACGTTTGTTGTATGGGAGCCCCACTTAAATATTTATTTTATTCTATTTTTAGTATTTATTGTTATAGCGGCAACAGAAATACAGCATCTGTGAAAATTTCAACTGTCTAGCTATCAGGGTTCATGAGATACAGCCTGGTGACAGACGGACAGACAGACGGATCGCGGAGTCTTAGTTATAGGGTCCCGTTTTTACCATTTGGAACACTTGCCACAACCCCACAAAAACTTGATCGTACTGTGAATTTTAATGGCTAAACCAATAACTATGATATGCATCATATATTAGAAATTTAATTCAATCGCAGTTTCATATATTCAAAATTCAAAAAAAAAACAGATCCTACCTGAAAAATATTTGTCAATTGATAACGAAACCAGTCGCTACTCGTTAGTTTCACTTACTTCCAATAACATAAGCCAGTTTTATGCTCACATCACCATAAAATACTACAGAAAACTTGAAAGGTTTTCGCTGTAATAATTTTAACTATTGGCAAAGCCTTTTATTTGCTTAACGACCGTAAGTACAAAATAAATTAAAAGCCTATAAAAAGGCACATAAACTCGAATAACGCCACCACAGAGAGTCGAGAGCAGTAACTTTTTAATTTAAAGTTATGGCCATTGTTTTGCTATAAGAAAAATGTCGTAAAGCATATTTTATGACTAGTAAATTAACGAGTGATTATAGTTTAAACTTGACCTTAATTTTTATTTTTTTGTAAAATTTATACTTCTGGTGATATTCTACTACTAATTTTACAATTAAAATTAAAGTATCATATGAATCAGTGAAACCTCACAGTCGTGATTGGTCGATGTCTAGTGCCGGTAAAACCAAAAATAATCTAAGTACAATAGCATCAACACATCACGTCTACGTTTCGCTAATGGCCTTAATTTGTCCCTATATCCCTCCCTAGACTTTTTTTTATGAAGTCTAGGGAGGGATTCCCTAGACTTCATAAAAAAAAACTTTTTCAACAGAACCAAAAAGCATCAATTTATTTCATACCGTCAGATATAGAAATATTTTTTCGTATGTACCTATGTTTTTTTGACTGACGCTGGTTGGATTTATAACTGAGTTAGATTGGACTATGAATATTTTACTCTGCCCATCCGATCGAATTTGATCACAACCATAATATGGTGGACTTAGTACAAATAAAGAGAGAGCCTATGGAGGTTGAGCTCTATATGATTGTGATGGGGAAATGGAGTCCAAGACAAAGTGACATTATATCTGCACTAGCGTTTTTCGAAATGACAGTATGTAAAAATTGCAATTCCCAAATAAATATAAGGAACAATTTTTTAGGGAATTAATTTAAGACACATCAATAGTGCAATATACTATTTATTTGTAAAACAAAGGTTTAAATATGTACATACTTAAACACTAAAAAAAAGACTTGTGGCACTCGGGGACTGCCGCGGTAAAGCTATTGCATAGCATTTTGTATCAACTTATGCAATTATATATTTTTTTTAATTTATTTATTTTATTCATGCAGTATTGCTTTTTCTTTGATATTAATTCAAGTTACACTTTTTGAGCGTGGTGACCGATAAGAAAACAAATTTTTCTATTATTAAATAAATAAAAAAAGTTAATATTGTTTATTAAACGAAAATATCTAGGTATAAATAATAGGTATAAATAATTAGGTATAAATAGTGTAATGACACATGTTACGTATGCATAGGAATCTGCTGACATTGCAGATAATATACATACACAGACCTTGTCGAATCGGCAGTTACCTTGAGCAAGAAATGCATAGCTTGGGAATTAGCAGACTCGCTGACTCAGAAATAACATTGCATCGAGGTAGGAAGTTGTTGACGTCCATCAATACCAAGCTAATATTTAAGATCATTTCTTGCGAGAAGATTCATTCCATATTCCTACATCGAGTAGGATGGATTCTCGTAGGCTAGTTAGTTGTAGTTAGTCTATTTAATTATTGTAACCATTCCATGACCTAATATCGGCTTGGAATGGACATCTGTAGGTTAGCTAGTTGTAGTTAGTAGTTGTAACCATTCCATGTTCCAACCTCGACTTGGAATGGTCAGTTTTAGGATAATTAATTGTAATTAACTTTAATAATTAAAAGTTTAGAATAATTTCGGGTTTCTTTCCAATCCCCCGGCTGTGGTAAACGTAATTGGCGCAGTCGGTAGGATATCCGCGGGTGACGTCGGGACACATCACACATCGATAATCACGTCTCGTGTCACCCGGGTGGCTATCAAGCACCGTTCCGGATATTCTGAACTAACGGACCTGCTGCAGACCGAGAGGAGAATCTAGAAATCGATTCACGGGGAGAAACCAGAAGTGAAATAGCTGTAAGTACGTTTGAATATTCTCGTGTTGCTCCCTTCTAAATCCTAACCTTCAGGGTTTACCATCTCAGAACCTCGAGTGCGCAGGGACCTGCATCACGTCAGGCCCGCCAACGAACTATAGATATAAGTAGAGATACATTTTTAGATAAAGCTAGAATTAGGCAACTTGGTTAGTTTAGATATGGCTCAGCACGGCCATCTACAATTCCTAAGGCCCTTCGCCTTGTTCCCGTTTTTTATAGTTACTCCAACGTGCTTGCGCGGTTTATTAAAATCCTTGACTCACTGTCAATACCCAAGTGGTGCATCCGGAAGTGATTTCTAACTCGTGGCCATTAAATATAATTCTTAATAAGGTTTCTGGAACCACTTTGTGTACCACTAACTCAATGGGATACCAGAGAGTTGGTTGGGCAGTCGAACCACCCTCATTAACAATCTTTCAGACCAGCACCATAATTTCAAGGAGCCGGTACCTAGTTGGCCAGCTTCTGTAGGTCCACTCCCTTCATTTTTAAATTTTCCGTTTATTTCTGTCCCCAAGAATAGTTACGACCTACAAAGATTATCATCATCAGCTACTATTAATGTTCCCACTGCTGGGACACGGGCCTCTTCTCCGTAAAAAGGAATGGGCCGTAATCTACCACACGGGCCCAGTGTAGGCTGGTAAAGATTATCTGTAGTACCTAAAAGCACACGCAGGCCCTTATCCCATCCTTCCCAGTCCCAGCAACCAACGAGTTGGCATTCACTTACATGGAGGCTGAATGCCCAAAGTCAAACCGGTGCCACAGCGAGAAAGAAGTCAGCTACCAGATCTGCACCAAATCTGATTGAATCCAGAAGTCGATCATCAATCAAGTTCTGCTGGACTCCTGCCAACCCACTACAGTCACCCTGATGAGGGAAACTATGAAGAAACTAGATAACCAACACTACGGCCTGTCATCCCCTCAGCAAACGAAGGTACAAATTATCTGTCACCAAAAAGACTGCACATCGCTCCAAGGAAGTTATTTCGCTACAACTCCCGTTGGATGTCGGCTGAAATCCGAAGAGTTCACCATAGCAGATGCCGACAATGAAATCAAAGGCCAACCTCGCAAAATGATGAGGATACTCTTCGATTCTGAGCAACGAGCTACGTCAACTACTCACATCAATTTGTACTCCGTGGATCTTCAGGGACTACACGGCATCCAGGACAGGATTATGATCCAGAACCCCATGCAGATGGGCAAAAGAACACCTGTCATACCACAAGAACCAGCAGCTTCCGACCGTAATCCAGAAACATTTCAGATCCCGACGAGACACCGGCAACATTTTCTCTCAACGTGCTAAAATAGTTGCCGTTCTAAGGGTGAAGGTGTTACGTATGCATAGGAATCTGCTGACATTGCAGATAATATACATACACAGACCTTGTCGAATCGGCAGTTACCTTGAGCAAGAAATGCATAGCTTGGGAATTAGCAGACTCGCTGACTCAGAAATAACATTGCATCGAGGTAGGAAGTTGTTGACGTCCATCAATACCAAGCTAATATTTAAGATCATTTCTTGCGAGAAGATTCATTCCATATTCCTACATCGAGTAGGATGGATTCTCGTAGGCTATTCATACCAAAACAATATTCATTTATAAAAAGAAATATCTAGGTATAAATAATAGGTATAAATAAGTAGGTATAAATAGTGTAATGACACACCAAAACAATATTCATTTATAAAAAAATAACAATATTAAGAAGTGATTATCGAATTTCGCGCGATGTACATTTATATAGATATAATATCATATATACTTTCTCTGCGCGGCATTCATGTGCATTATCTATACACCAAAAACAAGTTTCGTAGAGTCGTACAATCGCAAACAACGCCGTGTCGAAGACTGCCGAACTGAAACGACGTTAGACGATGCACGGCCTTCAAGCCACACATCCTTGCCCGTCGGAGTGGGGAGCGTGAGGTTTTTTCGTTACGGAATTTCTGGATTCGGTCCCCGCGCTCAAGGCCCGCGATAGAAGCTATGCAATAGCTTAAAAAAATTACTGTACAAAATTATACTTAAACTAACTACTTACAATATATACAAAAGAAAGGTACACTTAGGCGTCGAAGTACTCCTCCACATGGCAGTCAAAAAATCGAAAAAAAAAATATGTAAAAAAAATGAAAAAATTGCGTTATAACTGCACTTTAATAGTGCAATTAAAACGCAAACAATTTTAAATTTTCAACAATCGTGATCGCTGATAGAATGATACTTTTTCCAGATGTTTTGGTGGATAATTATCACGTAAATATTTCAGAACATTCTCAATTCTTTCACCTATTCAAAAACATGATCATCAAACTCCAAACTCTTAATTTGAAGTAATCATGACTACAAATTGCTTGTAAATTGATACTTCCCGGCTCGGAAACAATTAGAGATCCTTCGAGGCATCCTAATGACGACCCCCCGACAATTTAGCGATATGCGAGGCGACCTTTGACGGGCGAGGGTTCCGTACGCGTGAATAAATTGATTCGTGCTACAGATATTGATGTATTGTTATGTCGGTTGAATGTTTATTTTGTGAGGTTTTTAATTATTATTTTTTCTGTTAGTTTCCATGACTAAGCGCGTATTTTGCCTACGGGTGGGATTCAATTTCATCATTCAATCCACCTTAGCTCCTCGAGGAAGGTCAGCAGCACCCTGGTGTTGCTGACTATCTCCTGCAGGGTACCTGGGTCACCGAAGTATTTGGCCCTGTAACTAGCGATTACAGAGCAGCTTAGGAGCTGGTGTGCTGTTGTATCAACTTCCACCATGCATGTTCTGCAGAGTGGGCTGTCCGTGATTCTTATGACAAAAAGTAGCTTATTAAAGGTCTTGTTTCCAGTCGTTACGGCTGTTACTGCAACCGTGGCTTAGTTTGTCGTAGGGTACTTTACGTGAAATCGCCCTCGACGGAGGGCAGTGCCTCCTTGGCCTACCTACACTCGTTATGGTTAATCCATAGCTTGTTGTGTTGATCCCTGGTGTGTTGCCTTACCAGACCACGTATGTACCCGAAAGGTAAAGACGCGATGGGCACCGGTCCCATCGGTGCCATACTAGAGCCCCTTCGGACGATGTTTTACTGACTTAAAAATAAAAGTTAATAAAAAATATCAAAAAACCCGACTGCTAGAAAAGCGAACTAAAAAGACGTAAACAAGAAGAAAATCATCCTGTACAGTCGGAGGATATATCTGGTTATGGTCCGCCAGCTCGTGAATATGTATCCTCCGACTGCACAGCATGATTTTCTTCTTGTTTACGTCTTTTTAGTTCGCTTTTCTAGCAGTCGGGTTTTTTGATATTTTTTATTAACTTTTATTTTATATGTTTAAATGTACCTAATTCTAAAAAAAAATAACTAAAAAGTTGTATAAAAAAAAAAAACAAAATAAGCGCGAGCTGGCTAATCAAAACCAGATGTATCCTCCGACTGCACAGCATGATTTTCTTTTTGTTTACGTCTTTATAGTTCGCTTTTCAAGCAGTCGGGTTTTTTGTTATTTTGAAATAATTTTATTAGTGTTTTGCTTTAAAAGTGGGTTATTTTTTTATGAAAAAGTTTTTCTGTTGTTTGATATCTACTTTAGAATGATTGAGTAAACTTTTGAATAGTTTAACTATAATTTGACAGTTTGAACATGTGTGTTTATGGGCCGATTTCTGAACGCAGTATTTGTAGTTAAGAACGTGTCTAACCCTAGTTTAATTCCAAAATTTTACGGTTTTCAGGCTAAAGTATCTACGAATACTTAGAATACTTTACTTCAATAACTTAATTCAGAAATCGGAGGTTTATCTACTTGTGGCAGTAGATGTAGGTATGGTTTCATAATTGTTTACCTATTTTTATAATCAACATTGAAAAAGATCATTATAAACGTGTAAAGAAACAACCGGAAAAGGCAAAAAACGGCAAAACAATCACGTTTGATGTAAGGGAGCCCCACTTAAATATTTATTTTATTCTGTTTTTAGTATTTGTTATTATAGCGGCAACAAAAAAATGTGAAATTTCAACTGTCTAGCTATCACGGTTCATGAGATACAGCCTGGTGACAAACAGACTGATAGACGGACAGTGGAGTCTTAGTAATAGGGTCCCATTTTTACCCTTTGAGTACGGAACCCTAAAAACAACTCCGACACTATAACTTAAACATAGAGAAGCTAACATATAATAAAAATAACATATAATAGTTTTAAAAACGAAAACGGGTAAAAAAAGCAGCACGCAATCAGTGCAAGCGCACATTTTTCATCATTACTTACTTAAATAAAAGCAAATTTCGCATGTATAAAAAGCCGGCCAAGTGCGAGTCGGACTCGCGCACGAAGGGTTCCGTACCATTAACGCAAAAAACGGCAAAAAATACATGTTTGTTGTATGGGAGCCCCATTTTAATATTTAGTTTATTCTGTGTTTAGTATTTGTTATTACAGCGGCAACAGAAATACGATATCTGTGAAAATTTCAACCGTCTAGCTATCACGGTTCATGAGATACAGCCTGGTGACAGACGGACATACAGACAGACGGATCGTGGAGTCTTAGTAATAGGGTCCCATTTATACCCTTTGGGTACGGAACCCTAAAAACTATCGGTGTGAAATTTATCAAACGAAATAAAATATTGGCAGGCATACCCGACGTTCGTCGTATGAGTCCCAATTGTATCAAAACGGTCTCTTTCACAATTTTTTTGTGTAAAAAATTGTGAAAAGTGAGTGAAAAATGAAAACATCACGAACATGTACCTCCCCCCTCCTGCCCCTCCCCTACCGAAGCGCATTGTCACACTACCCTCCCGTGGAGCAGAAAAATGACAATCGACATAGAGTATGCAGCAGACGCGACATAAACTGAGAACATACCTACGATGCCTACTGGCTTCGGTGGACGATCGACAAAAACTATAAATATAAAGGTAGATACATTTTATCGAAGATAACGAAAAATCTGGAATAGTCGCTCATATCCTGCGGTTTAATTATAAGTCTTTAGTAATGTTAAATAAATTATTTCTCAACATTCTTATTCGAAAACTGGTTCCTATCGTTCATCTTTTAGGCTCACAATGCAGTGCAATTGAGCGGCTAACCCCCATCCATCTAATTTATACACAAACGACAAACTTCGCCCATTTATATCAAAATGCTTTGTGTACAAAAAAAAACACATTCTTCAGAGAACATTTTTTTTGCGCAATACGTTGTTAATAAAAATGTTCTTTGAAGAATTCTTGAAAACTTATGTGGGTAAACAATCGATTATCCTAACAGAAGAATAAACAGCGAATTGTTTGCAAAATAAATATTGTACTTACCAACGAACCAGAAATCAGCAACATCTTCACCATTTTCATAATCTTTGATCTCCTCAAAGGGCGGATATGTCAGAAATTTTTCAAAAGTTCGCTGTTTCCTGCTTGTTGATTGTATGCATCCAAGTGAAAGAGTGATTTTTTGTTTGTATGTAGCCTTCACGGGGCAGCTCGCACAATATAGTAACGGAGCCAGTCAGTTGCACTACACTGCATTTATTGTGGAACTTACGGCCTTTTAGTGGGTGGTTGCTTCTGGACTACGGAGTGCAAAGTGATCTCAGCTTACATGTAGCTATCAACCCTTGCAACAATCGAGTGATTGTTGCAATGGACTACGGTTATACAAAAGAAAATACATATATAACAGTGTTCATTGTCTGAAAACGTACCCCGAGGATTTTACTTACGACGTGTGAAGTTTAAAATTTAATATGACGAATTATTAAAATGTCTAAGTCAGATTTCCAACAGCAATAAATACAACTTATAACTTTCCTTGGGATACAGCTAGGCCTTCTCTCTGTAAGTAGTCATCATCATCTTCATCATATCAGCCGAAAGACGTCCACTGTTGGACATAGGCCTCCCCCAAGCGTCGCCACATTAACCGATCCCGTGCGTCTCGCATCTAGCGGATCCCCGCAACCTTCACCAGGTCATCGGTCCACCTGGTGGGAGGCCTTCAACTGGAAGTAGTGCTTGGCCATAATTCACTACTCTGGTCTAGTACAGGTCGATACATGTCAAATGCTCTGATGTTTTCTATATACAAGGCAACAATTATAAAAATTGTTCACAACGTTCTACCTTACAAGACGTTTTTTCTTTCACTTTGATTTGTTATTTGGCAAAGATCAGAGGCATCGTTAGCGATGCACCCAAGTAAGTTGATCCTGATCTCGTTATATCAATCTTCCTTGACAACTTAATGGATTATATAAAGCGTCTCAGCCTCCGAGGGGACACGAAAATGCCTACAGACAGAACAAAAAGTTTCGAATACATGTATCGGTAACGAAGAATAAGTCATTTGTAGAAAGAGACAGAGAGATCCTTTGGTCTTTGTCGTATGTTTATGGTAAGACTTAAGAGTGATAGTGATGATATGGACCCTTGTATAAAGCCTGCATGAATAATCTGATATTTCCTTTACAGTAAAACGAATCTTGTATGTATGTCTTTGTGCAAAAACACTTCGTAAATGAGAGGGGCTGGAATGTTGTGTAAAATCTTTATATCAGCCTTACCAAAACGTTTTTTTTAGTCATAGATGGCAAACATGGAGGCGGCTCACTTGATGGTATGGTCAACGACGCGGATAAACCCATAGCCTACTTATACCTACACATAGTTCGATAACTTTTGTAACACAACATATTGACTTTTTAAGATAGTATTTTAATTTTAATTTAAGGTTAAAAATGCTATTTTATAGAAATGCCTAATAAAATTATTCCAAATGAATTTCTGCCATCTCCATAATATGCCAAGTGAAATTATGCCAAATAAAATTCTGCCATCTTAAAAGTAAGCCATCATAGAAACATTCAGCCAAACAATAATTATATTTAAAAAAATATGCCTTAAGAATATTCGTTTAAAGTAGATTATGCCAAGTGTGTTATGCCAAATAAATTTCGGAATATCAAGATTCTGCCAGAAAGAGGGAACCCTAGCATGTTATACGTCACATTGTTTTCTTGCAAGTCTGTTTCGCGCCACTACTGAGCAAAGTTATCCACTCACTTCTACCGCTTTTCACGAGCCCACCTTTCCCCCTTCCAGTTCTAATGAAATCTGCCTAGTTCACCCCGCCATTTTAACAATGTCACTAATTAACATAAATAAAAATGCAAAACATTGCTGCTACATACAGTCAAATTCAACTCACAAAGGAAAACGACCAAGAAGGTTAAGCTCTCTAAAAGGAAAAATTAAGGATCAAGAATTACTAAGACACAGCCCTAATATTTTTCATGTCTTATTAAACGGGAATGTGCATCCATTTCGGCTTCGCTGAAGCGGTCACGCCCCCGCTTTTAGTTCGAGATCCCATACTAATAAATTCCCGGGATTGGTGGGAATGCGTCCGGGACTGCAGCGGGATGCGACGCCGTGGCGCCAAAGGTTATATATGCAAAATTCGTTTTGAGATAGAAATCGAATAGAAAAGCATTTTACGCTATCAAGTGGTGTCAACGAGGTATTACATTGTAGAGTATCTACAATGTAGTATTACAATATAAAATGCCAGCGGTTTCGCCCGCGTCAAATGTGTTTTATCAGCCCAGGGAACCGGAATAAAAGGCATATGTTCTATTCCAGACTATAATCTATATCTGTGCCAAATTTCATCCAGATCCGTTGAGCCGTTTAGGCATGATTTTATTGAGTACCAAACATACATCCACACACACATCCATCCAAACTTTCACATTTATAATATTAGTTAGATTAATAAACAAACACATTTTTTTTTAATTGAATGTCACTTTAAAAGGTAAGGTGCACGGATATAAATCTAACTAGATGACGCGATTGTGTGTACTTTGCGTGTCAAAAAACGGAGTAAAATTACTATCAATCTGAGCTTTTCATTTAGCATTATCGCCACCTGAAATCACTGCAATCTGGAAAAATGCCTTTTTATGACATATTGAGCTGTAAAGACTGTAAAGAAAAAGTTGGCTGAGGCATTGCAAATGTTTTCTTTCATTGGTAAATAACTTATTATTTAAAATTTGTGTGAAAAAGTGGCACGCTTTGTTTTCATACAGACGGAGGACTTGCGTTATCTAGTTAGATTTTTTAGAACATTATTTTGTTATGTGTCTTTTTTTTCAGATATGAAACTCGATAACATTTTCAAAAGATCTTTTTTTATTAAAAAAATATTTGCTTACCGTGCATGTCATCCAATCCAAACGTGTGTGAAAAATTTTAGGTCGCTAGGTTAGGGATAACTGTTTCAAAATTGAGTTGCAAGATATGACTCATACATATAATCTAACAAGACAAGTTTAAAGTTTTAATAAGACTGTTTTGTCAAGGAGTTTTAACATTGGCTTGCCTGGCTGGTCCTTTAAATAAAATTAATATATAGATCTAAGCTAGTTTAAAGTACGTCATTCCACGTCCAATCCGTAATATAAGTTCCGTTCCTTACACAGTAAACGAAAACAATCTAATAATAAAATACTCTTTAATGCCTGTACAATAAAGTTATTTCATGTTGCGCTATTATTACGTCATTGGCAGAATCACTTAATGCCTTTACGCACAATGAAATACTGTCATAAAAATACTGTTGACGTTTACGAGTGGTAGGTTGCGCGGGAAAATAAAACTGTTATTAATATTACTCGTAAAAACTAGTTGGTGGAACTTAAGGTCATGAAACTGAGTTTTTTTTTTAATGGGAAACGATTAGAAAATAAGTCCGAATGCATGACTTAAAATTTTTTTAATTTTCTAAAATGGTCAATGTGTAATTTTTTTTAGGTAAGCCTGCTTACAAAGTCAGAGGCAACAGTGGCGCTCACCAGACAAACGTCGAGGCAATGAAGCTCGACGAGTCCCAGTCCACAACGTTTATAACTTTTTTATTATAGTTAGGCTCTCGCTTGACCACTATCTCGCCTGATGGTAAGCGATGATGTGGTCAACGGTGTAACACGCTTTCCTAGAAGTAACCTATTCACTCTTGACTTAAAGACCCCAAGGTTGTAGCTATCAGGAAACAAAGACTCCGGCAGGGCATTTGGACGTTGTGGAATTTACAATGTTATTTCGTATTATCTAAAACTGATATTGTATGTAAATCACTGGGTTGCAAACACCGTAAGATTGAATTATACCTATCTCGCCAGATTATGAAATCTCGATATATTGAAAACAGATAGTTTCAAATAAAATAAATCCTAATTCGATAATTAACCTGGGCGACCAAGCCCTGTTCGGGTGAAAATAGAGAAAACGACGTTTTCTAAAAATGAAACCTAGCTAGATCGATTTATCGCCCCCGAAACCCCCGCATACAAAATTTTATGAAAATCGTTCGAGCCGTTTCCGAGATTCAGATATGTACAAGAATTGCTCTTTTAAAGGTATTAGATAGATATCTTTGTCTTATTGAGAAAACATAGTTTAAAATAAACTAATACTTTAATACTATATATATTATATAATACTTTTTTGCTAAACTGAATAAAGCAGTTATTTCATTCACTTATCATAATTTTCATTACATTTCACCACCAAACAGCTAACGTTAATATCATGTTCTGCTACAAAAACGGGGAGGCGAAGACTAACCCCGTTTATTATGTATGAAGCAGCCTGTCATACAAGATGAAATTCAAATGAGCGCAAATAATTTTTTATGCATTTCATGACTTTCATGTTAACCCTCTAAAACGCAAAATATGGAACAAAGACAAGAGAGAAAGACAGGAGAAATATTTATAGCAGGTATAAAATATGATGGCTAGGAGTCTTACGATGTCTATTGATTCTTTTTTCACGACTAACTTATTCCCGCGGCTTTACTCTCGTGTACTATTAGCACAGGATACGTGCTTTACCGCATACTCTGTATTTGTATTTAAGTTTTTCCTTTGTTTTTGTTATGGTATGCGTCGTGCCTGGCGCAAATAAACGTTTTTCTTTCTTTTCTTTCTTTACCCAGAATAAAAAGTAGTCTTTGAATTACAGCAATAGTATATGATTAGATCCGTACTTCCTGATAGCTACAACCTGCCCCCGTACCCTGACGTGTCAAAACTATGATGGTTCGACTGTGAAAAAGGGACAGATGTATAAAAGTCATATACATCTGTCCCTTACACACACTCAAAAAAACATTGCTATAAGAGCTTATGGTCACCCCATTGGGAGTCTTTAAGTCAAGAGTGAATAGGTTTCTTCTAGGCAAGCGTGCTTCAACGTCGACCACATCATCGCTTACCATCAGGTGAGATAGTGGTCAAACGCGAGACTATCACTTAAAAAAAATTTTGAAAGGATTTTTGTAATCGGATCAGAATTCCAGAGATTATGGGTTAATAATCTGGTATTGAACAAACAAACAATTTCAACTCTTTATTATATAAGTTTAGATTAAGAAAACAGGAGAAATATGTTAAGCAGGTATAAAATACGATGGCCAAGGATAATCTTATGATGTCCATTGATTCTTTTGTTGGAGAAACGGTAGTCAATGAAGATAGTAAAACCTTTTGCATCAATTTCGAACCTTATTGCTAAGGACGTAAGAGTGAAAAGTGGTCAAAAATTTTCGCGGTACATACGTCAAAATTTTAGACACTGAATTTGACAACTGCTTTGATGACCATTGTCTCTTTTGTTAGAGAAACAGAAAAGATAGAACGTTATAAATAATCAATGTACGTCAAAATCTTGACCACTGAAAACGACAGCGGCACCACAGCTATCTTTTTATCAATAACATTTTATGGGCAAAATGTTTTTATAGTATTATAGGGATATTGTAGGGATAGGCCTGCTGAATATTTATGTATTTCTTTTGAAGATTTTACGGTAAATAGAGTTTGTGTTTTCCGGTTTTTGCGTTTTGTAAAGAAAATAAGGATTATGATATGTATCTTTGTGGTGCACCTGAAAAAACATACTTACCAACCTACCTCATCAAAATATTCGACTTTTCATGCCAATTTCAATGTAAAAGAAAAAATATAATTTATTTTTTATGATTGTAGTAGTACTGAGTATTTCACGAAAGCCGTGATTTTCATCGAAAAAAATAAAGCATTAAAATATTATGTAGGTACTATTTTATGAATTTACCTTACCGCCACTGAAAATCACGACAGTCTACGTCGACTAACTTTCAAAAACTTGCGTAATTCGGAAAGTAAAAAGAGCCGTGTCAACCGTCTCGTTCCCACATTAATATAGAAAATTAATTTGTTATCGTAAAAGTCTATGGAAGCCGTACCGATCGTCGATTCAATGACTATTGGGCAAAGTTGCCAACTGGATATTAACATAAAACATCAGAACTCGCGTTAAAGTGTCCAAATTTGGCGTGCCTCCCCTTGGAATATTCCCCCTTGCCCCTGCCTACTGTGCTCATTGAAGCGCGGGGACAACCCGGTGAAGTTGTGACAAGTTATAAGAGTAAGCGGGGTACAAAACGTAAACTAAAGCGTTTTTAAGCAGTTACTAAAAAAATATATAGATAGATAAATAAAATTTAGATATAGGATAAAAAGATTTTGATGTTTATTTGGGACTAGCTGTTCTCCGCGGCTTCGCTCCCGTGGACCACCCCACAGGACCCATTTTCGGGATTAAAAAATAGCCTATGTCACTCAGGAATAATGTAACTTGGTATTGGTGAATTTTTTTTTTTAATCGGCCAGTAGTTTCGGAGCCTATTCAGTACAAACAAACAAAAAAATCTTTCCTCTTTATAATATTAGTATAGATTAATAATCTTGAGAATATCAATATGATGGTTGAATAAATAAAAATAATATGCAATAATGGAGATAGCAGAACTCACAACCACTTTTCGTGTTCGTTCGTCATTTGAAATTTTTAATGCAGAGTTTTACAGGTGGCCAGTGTGTTTTAAAAAACTTCTTGTTAGACTGATGGATGACATAAAAAAAAGTTGGTTTTAATTTTTTTTTCACCATAATTTATTGACTTATGTCTTTTATTCAATACATAGCGAAAACATTTAGTTCCTATCGGATGACCCACAACCCGTTCTTGTTTTTTCCTATTATAATTATAACACTCATTCTAGAAAGTATGCATTTGTATCTTTTGCAACAAAATAGTTTTCCCCAGTACTGTTTTTAGACTTGCCACTTTACTTTTCACTTAGACCACTTCGCAACAATGCCTATATATTATTCAGCTACATCGAAATACTTGAACAATATAATAATTATCATTTATCGTTGCAGGTTTTATGTCGTGGAAGAGATCGGGGGTCCAACGAGCCGCTAACTCGGGGAAACACCACTAAAATAAGAAAAATCGCGATGTCATCCTTCATAGTTATACGGTTTTTTATTCGACTTTTGTTTTAGAGAAATAAATGGAGAAATTGAATGTGGTTTTGTATTATTTTCTTTTTTTTTGTTCTAAAACTTACGTTCGGGCTATATTAAGTCATGCTTTTATTTGTGGAGTCATCGCCGCCAAAAATGAATTGTGTCGCTTTGGAAAGATAGTATACGGAATCTATGGCTAGTAATAAAAAAATAAATGATAAAAAATTTGAACAAAATTCAAAACGATAATGCCAGAAGGTTAAACGACTATACCTACACATAGCAAACTGCTTGGCACTTAAAAGCTAAAAGCATTCCAAAATCCTGTTAAAACTTTTCACGTCAATGTATATAAGTAAAGTCCCAAAACAAAAAATAAAATACCGTTACAGGAAGAAATAAACAGCAAACGAATGGTCTTGTTTTCCAGCACACCACGCATCACTTGCGTATGAATCAGTTTGATTGCCAAGTGGTCTCTACGCACTGAAACGGCTCATTATGGGATATTTACCCGACGATTTGCTCATACGCTCGTCTGGGAACCAGACAATGGCTCATCAAGGCAGGATTAAGAACTTAGCAGTTTGAGGTAAAGTGCTGGGGCTAGTACTTATGTATTATGGTGAACTAAGTTTAATCATAGTATCTTCCAAGTTACGCTTCTATGATCGGCTTATTTAATCTGGGGTCATTAACTAAATTTAATCTTAAATGTGAGTTTTTAAGTTTGGTTGGATATTTGTTGTGGATGTTTGTTTGTTAATCAATCACGCCAGAATGGCTGAACGGATTTGAATGAAATTTGGCATAGAGATAGATTGTAGTCTGGAATTGTCCATAGGCTGCTTTTTATTCCGATAAAATGTTTCCTTGGGATGATAAAACACTTTTCAAGGGGGCGAAGCTGCTGGCAGAGGATAGTGTGTTATAAGTGGTATTTTTTTGGAAAAACTTATCTCTTTTAGAAAATTATTTCACAGATAGAAATATACAGTATCGCTTAGTATCGCGCACTGCTTTTATTCTGAAAATATACATGTCGTTCTTGTAGGATACGGTAGCAAAACCGCGGGAAAACCTAACATAAAAATAGACACTTGTTCTATTATAATAGTGCAAGATTGTATAGTATCGGCAAATAAAGGTTTTTTTTTAAAGTACAATTAATATACATACCACACTTTGTTCTAGGTATATTAAAGTATCAATGACTCATGATTTTTGCTGCAGATTTGGAAAAGTTTTACCTAATTGCACTAAAGTTTATACTAAATAGGTACTTAGCTAAGACTTAAAGTATTTCGAATTTAATGCATGTACTTAAGTCAGTTCCAGCCAAATGATAACATTTTGCCAAATCAAATCGAGTTAAAGTGACATTGACTTTGAATAAAAATCTACTCAAAGTTATAAGAATGTTATTTTTCCAAAGTGTTAAGTGATTGCAAATTCACGTCTGAGCCGAAGTTAGACAGACTTGATGTTGCCAGACAACGTATAGGGCGATCGTTATGCAAATTTCAACCCTTAACTTTGTGCACTCCGCACGGTTTAATCGCTGAAATTTTCTCAAAGTTTCCGCAAGAAACTGCCGAAAATCGAAGGGTGAATAAATTTAAAAACCTCTTAATGCTTAGTGGGTGGCGAAAACTTTATGTTTACGCCAATACTGGTAATATATTTTTTTCCTAATCTAAGTGAGTGCTTTCCGGCGTTTGGGATATTTTTTAACAAGTTCATAAACTTCCTTGAAGGGTTGGAGTCTTGATTTATTATTAACGGAGTTAAGAGCGTCTGCGAGATCGTTTTTGATTTGATCAACTTGTTCGAAAGTTATGGATTTTGGGGCAATTTAATTGGAATTTTTAGGATGGATGTCATAAGGTGAATATTTATTTAATGCGTGGATCAGGGTGTCGTGTTACGGAGGGTATTTGTTTAGGCTCGCTTCATCCCCTATGGTGTCGACACGACAATACACTTCGCACTCTCCCCTCGCTAAAACAGAGATTGACAGGAGTCAGTGGCTCGAGCCACCGGCTGTCACTGGTATTTAACTAAAAGTGCAATACGTATTTAATCACGGTTGACTTTGGACGGGCACCATGGTATTGCTCATCGTTTTACAAATTACCTAAAAGCTTTTCTATTAGGTCGATACTTATGTGATTTTATAATGACTTGTTTACTTTGAATTTTATACCTTTAAGGACTTAGGGACCGGCTTCGGAATCGAGTATTTTGAATTAAGAACGAGTAGTAAGTAGAGTTTAATAAATATAAAGTTAAAATCTTTAATTAAAAAATCAGTGGTTAGAATATTTCTTTCTGAACATTATTCACTATTCCAAACTTTCCGCAAAAAAGAGCAATATGATTTGACTGTCATTTCGTTAACCTCATAACAACCCCGAAAACTACACATACCTATCAAAAGCCCATGAAAATCTCAGCTCAACAATAAAACATATAAATAAAGGCAGCATCGTCCTCTCCACCGGAAGGTTAAGCCCGAACATCAGAGCAGAACGGATCCGAATACATATTCTACACGTTAACGTACGAACCGAGACGAATCTCCGCATAAAGTTTACGATCCACCGCGTTGCAGGAAGAAGGGGGACCTGTGACGTGACGTCAGACAATGGCGTCGTGACGTGTGACGATGTCGACGTCAACTCATGCGCTCTTCGCGTCTACTTCCGCGGAACGCTCGCCACTTTGTTGTGACAATTGATGGAGCTGAGACCGTTTTGTTTAGGTGTATGGTTGGTTTTGTTTTCCAAACGACGATGAAAGACGTTCCTTATAGCAAGTTACATTCTAGATATTTGGTGAATGACTGCGAGGGGACTCAATCAATCAATCAATCAATCATGTCATCATCATTATTTCATCCCAAAGACGTCCACTGTTGAACATAGGCTTCCCCCATGTGTGCCACATATCATCCATTGTCCTGTGCTTCCCGCATTAACCGGAAGGAAGAAGATGTATTTTAAGGAAAATATATGGCGCGAACTTTTGGGCATAGAGAGGCCCAAAAATTTGCAGTATGTCTTAAATAGACCGTCACTTCACTTTACCCAATTGAATTAATTTTTGTCTCTAGTCAAAAAAAAAAAACAATCAGCCTAACCTTTTCCTAACTACATATCTTGGGGTTGAATTCCAGTCTAACCAGATTCAGCTGAGTACCAGTGTTCTGACTGCCTGTCTGACCTCCATAACCCAGTAACTGTGTAACACGATACCCCTTGGCAAAACTAGTATCAGATCGAGTAACGTATCCAAAAACTGGACAAGTGCGAGTCTGACTCGCGCACAGAGGATTCCGTATAAACAGCTACAATCACCAAAATAAATAGGTAACACTACTAACGTTCACACACAATAAAAGCACCGAACATTGCTCTAACGAAGGGACAAAATTTAATTAACTTTGCCGTTCGAAAACTGTTGTTCCCCATCAATATAACAAAATGTTTACTTTTCCAAGTACATTTTATAAGAGGGTCGACTATTACTCGTAAACTTGTAAAGCCTACTTAGCTGTGATAGTTTACCTTTAACTTTTTATATATACTACTGCCGTAATTTTTTTCACATATCCAAAAGCAACCATTTAGCACGCAGGCCCGCCCCCTGCCATTTAAAGACACTTGACTCTAACAAAAATTAGCCATTTAAAGCTTAATTTGACGCAAGAAGGGATCCGCCCTGAATCGAAAAATGGTTTTTACAAACCCGTAATAATTTTGAATGACCTATCCAACGATACTCCACACCATGGGATAGACGAGAAAAATCAAAAACATACCCAATTTACGTGTATAGTGTACCCAAAAACTGTTTTTTTTTATTTTATTTTACCACTTTGTCGGCCTGATTAATATGTATATATACTTAAAAATTGTAGCTTTAGTACTAAGAGTCTCTGAGCTAAGTTGCGGACGGACGGACGGACGGACAGACGGACATGGCGAAACTATAAGGGTTTCTTGTTGACTACGGAACCGTTGTATGATGTACCTATCCGTTATTTCTGGCTGAGTAATTCGAGATTTTTTATCCCTAATTACTTGATCCCGAAATAAACAGTATACCCAAATCAAACGGTCCCTAATCAACCCTATTCCTGAAAAGTAGAGCCTGAAACCAGATTAGTACAAAATCCATCAATTGAGGTCATGGTCAAGAGCAGGCCCAATACAAAAAAAAATGGTTAGGTACTTTACGCTTGCCTTATTTCCGTGACCAGTTGGATGAACTCTTTCTAAAAATATTTGGAAGCCCAATATACTGGCAGATTTAAGAACAAAAAAGTTAAAAATTAAGGTACATTTTGGTACTTACAAGTTTTTGCGAAATTAAAATTTGCCTGTATCTTTTTATCGTGTTGACTCAGAACCTTGATTTTTTGTCCACCCGTTCCTGAGAAAATCAGTGGTGACACAAGAAAGTGATCTTATAAGGGTTCCTTTTTTTACCTTTTGAGGTACGGAACCCTAAAAAATCAAAATGAAAATGTTTGTAAAAGCTTATCTTATAATATCCCATAGTATTATTTATAATCACATACTGATTTTGTTTTTTATGAATGCCATTTGTAACAGATTGATTTCTCACCATTTCCAGCTCATTTTCACCTCACTTCCATCTTCCACAAACTTCAATTTTACCTCCTCATCACTGCCCATACCTCACGCATCGTTGACCTGATGAATCGCACTAAATCACCAGCACATCTTCAAACAAAAGTGCCCTAGCACTACGGTGCAAACGAGTGCGTTAAAAGCATAATTTGTTATCTTTTGTGCTCAAAGTACTACTGAGCAAAGATTGAATGTGCGTATAAAAGATATGAACTCGGGTGCTCCGAGGAATGCGGGATGTTTGTGAAAACAATGGAGGTGTGGACTGTGTCTTCCGATAGAGCATTTGTTTTATAAATATGGTTTTCCGGTTTTATGGAAAAGTATCTGTGGGAAATGGCTACATGTTATAATAGCTACGTGGTATTTCCCAAAATTATTTTTTACATATTATTTATTTCCTATGGGGAAAACCTCATGGACATCGTTGTTTTGTTGAATGGAGGGTTTGATCAGACTCCTAGTACTCTGCGTCCTCGTCATCGTCTAATGTCAAACTCTTGACTAAAAAGCGACGATTTTTACTACTACCATGAATCAGGATTTGAGACATGAGTCTGATATTCCAATCACATTCACTGATTTGATAAAGAAGTTACTCAAAAAAATAAAATTATCTCTTAGAGATAAGAGATATTTTTTTTTTGTTTAACTTCTACACTTCTTCTTCTTCTTTCTTTTGTAGTACCTAATTGACAATCTTTTGTTAATTAAGTACTACAGGATTAATCTAGTCTATCATGACAGAAACAAAATAAAAAAAAATAAAAAAAATCATAAAAATCATACCGACTTCCAAAACAAAACACTACGAAAAATAACTTTCTTTTCCGAAGTTGGTATCTTTGGTACCTATTGTTTTCCGTTTTTAGACACACATCCGAAGTCGGTATGATTTTTTTGTTAAAAAGTTTTTTATTTATCTCTTTTTAGTTTTGGTAGGTACCTCCAACTACCATGAAAATCATTTATAGCAAAGTTAAATCTAATGACGATTACAATAAGCCCAAACACGACTAGGATCCATTGTTTTATTTCGGAGTTCCAGTACCTACCTTCCGACTTCATCACCACCATTTTCATCAGTACCATTTCATCATAGTCGGTTAGCTATTCGAAATATGTTATACCCGTGACATACTTCGCATTAAGGAGTTCCAGTGGTCATCTGTGGTCTTCTTCATCAGTTCCATTTCACCAAATAACACTTCCTGAGTGTAAATGATTGCATTGTTGATAAAAATACCAAAATCACTATATGTATGCCTATAATATTTGAGGAGTTCCCTCGATTTCTCTGGTATGCCATCATCTGATACTAGTTTTCTTATCATGGTACCACCCTTGGGATATCTCATTTCCAACAAAAAAAAAGAATCATCAAAATCGGTACACAAACGACGAAGTTATCCGTGAATAAACACATTATAAAAAAAACATATAATTGAGAAACCTCCTCCTTTTTTGAAGTCGGTTAAAAAAACATATATACGGTCGAATTGAGAAACCTCCTCGTTTTTTGAAGTCGGTTAAAAACTAAATACATACTCATCTTTCAAATGGCATTAAATTTACCCTACCTCTTGTATCTATCTTCAAAGTACCATGCACCAAGACAAGTAGTTATCTAGCATTAAATCAAATTTTATTTAAAATAATATCAAAAGAAAAATCACTCAAACAGACGCTCAACTTTTAAATAACAGCTCAACTGTGCTCGCTATTAGTATAAAACCGTAAGATCGTGAAGCACAGTTGTTCACACGGAGAGCTCCTGAACTAAGTGCCCTCCAATTAAGACCTGCCCTCGTAAGTCTACCTTGTGGAGTTGTGGCAGTGTTTTTAAAACCTGTGAAAAGGAATCCTTTTTCTTTGTTTTTTGTTGCTAGGTGGTTGTGACTTGTTTTCTGCAATTGTATTATCAACTTTGTGATAGAATTTGTGCAATTGGTACGTATAACAAGACACAACATTTTATAGTATATATTGTTAGTTCCATAAAAAATGTCACAAAAGTAATAGACCGGATTTGAACTCTTTGACCTCAAGCACGACAGGCAAACTCTTAGTCACTGGGCCACCACAACATGTTATAAAACGAACATATTAGATCCACCCAAGAACAGTCCCGGCTGATTACTGAATTTGTCAAACTCAATTTTTGGCAATAAACTTTAACAAATTAAAATAAGATTTGACACAATCTTAACTCCAAATTCAGAAACATACATTTAGATGAAATTAAGTGGGTCGCCCTTCAAAGACTAATTGTTTATTTTCATTACAGACAATCATAATTATTATTTTGCAATTAATTTTATATTATTTTGTAATTAATGTTTTGTAGATCTATGCTGCTATGTCACTGAAGTGATCATCTTCTTATAATCAGCAAGACCTTTGTAGATACCTCATCAATCTTGTCTTCACATAATTCGGCCTCCAATCCTTATTATTTGGATCTAGAACTCGTACCTAAATCTAATGACTTTTTAAGCCTTACATTTTTCCAATTTCAGCTAGATGAAAAGAAAATACCTTTGTGAGTCTGGATATTTTCTTTCAATCAAATAAATCGAAATCAATTTCGTATTGTATGTGCCGATTTTACCCAATACCGAGCCTGTTACTATCCCCTGCAGGGCAAAAGCGTCTTCTCATAGAGGACAGCATGAGCATTAATCAACACGCTTGCTCAATGCGTATTGGCGATTTCAAACTTATAAGACCTGGGGCCGAATCCGACTCGGCTGCGCAACGTTCGGGAAGTTGCGCGGTATCTTCTCGTCCAATTTACCATAGTGTCTCAAGACGAAAGTCTATGACCAGTATGTGTTGCCAATGACCTATGGCTCTGAGACATGGTGGCTCACAATGGACCTCATCAGAATGCTTACAGTCACCCAAAGGGCAAACGAGAGAGCTAACGCGCGAACCGGAAGACGTTGCGTTGGAAGGCCTCCCACCAGGTGGACCGATGACCTGGTGAAGGTTGCGGGGATCCGCTGGATGCGAGACGCACGGGACCGGTCAATGTGGCGACGGTTGGGGCAAGCCTATGTCCAGCAGTGGACGTCTTTCGGCTGATATGATAAAGTCTTGGGGCACTACCATGAGCTTATTAATACAAGTCATATACATCTGTCCCAGAACACAGAGCTTAGAAACCAGTGAGGCTACCATAAGGTAGCCTGCCAGGTTTCCTCACGATGTTTCCCTTCACCGATGTCCAAGATAATCTTAAAAAGTACTAAGGAATTTAAAAAGTTACGTAGTGGTGCTCCCACACCGCTGTTTAAAAATGTTTACAAACATTAGTAAACATTTTCCTATTTTTTTTTAGTAAATGTATTAATGGTAGAAAATGTTTGTAAACATTTTTAATAGCCGGTGTGGGAGCACCATAAGGGTAACGAATCATTTGGATTGTAGGATTTGCTATTATTGCTTTTGCAGGATCTTTAAGTAGATATGATTTACTTCAAAATAAGAAACAGCAGTGGGCCTAGTATTATTTTTCCGTTCCACAAAAGCAACTTTTAAATAAAAATATAGGTCACCAACCTTGCAGAGTGATGTCGTTTTTAAATTGAATATAAACAAGCAGATCACGATCTCAATAGAACCACAGGTGGGTACAGTCACCCGGACCATAAAATGTAACGTACCATGAATACGTAGGTACTGACCTACGACGATAACTGGAACAATTCGAACATCCCTATAACAAAAAACAATATAATCAAAAATCATCTGCCTAGCCTTTTCCCTGTCTTGGGGTGGGCTTCCAGTCTTGCCGGATGCAGTAGATTAATAGGATTTTACATAGGAGTGACCTATCTGGTCTTTGGAAAGACTGGTGTCAAATTGACTGGCTTCTGACTAACGGTAACTGTCACGTATGTACAAATGACTGCCGGAACCAACAAGGCACGGAGGAATCTCGGCTTGTTAAGATGGTCGGCTATCCTAGGACCGACCTCGACAAGCATTGCTTAATCTTGAAGATCAACCAGTACAGCTGATATTATTTAACCACGAGCTCCTCTAGACAATCAAAGAGAATATTATAGCAAGACAACCTACAAAAAAATCAACGAACCGTTTCTTCGTCGGAATTCACTTAGCGCTCCGAAATTCATGTTGAGATATCACTAAATAATTTGGTTGGTATCGCAACACGATACGGCGTATATTCCACGTTCTCTGACCCAAATACTAGGTATTCAAGTATTAAAGCTAGGGTTGTGCCGGCCGAGACGATTGCATTGTTTAATAATTGAGACTACGTTCCTACGGTGTACAGTGGGCCGGTCCAAGTGAAATACGCAGACGGGGCAAGAATTTATTATGTCTCTTGTTCCGCTACTGTTTGCGTTTTGTTTGGATTTAGTATTTATGCGTTTGAAATAATAAGTTTGTGAAAATCTTATTACATCAAATAGCACAAAAAAAAAAATCTAATACCTCTGTATGTTGTACAAGGATTTTTTCAGAGTATAAAACTCTTTCAAAAGAATGTCTTCATCATGATTAATCAATGTTAATAAATTGTTTTGTGTACGTGAATGCCTAAATAAAGTTATATCGGCTATAAAGATTGTCAAAAAGTCCAAAATTCATGGAATGGAGATGCGCCGCACCGAATTGCAACGTAGTCAATCTCATATATTTAAGCCTTTTTACCAGACTGCAAGGTAAGGATTATGTTATTCGCGCATATCTTGTATGTTTGTATGTATGTAATATTCTTTATTACCTCGTATTTTTCAAACAACTAGACTGATTTATACACAGAACATTTTTACTCAAGCGAGGCTTTATATTATTAAGACATCTTTATATACTTCTTAACCGCCCAACTGTTCTAGTTAAATTGAATTGGTGAACTTCAAAATAACTAAACATGGCGGATTTTGAGCGCCATATTGTGCGAGTCACAATTATTTTTTTCTTCTCAACCCATTCAGTGGGGTATCAAAATGAAGGGTTTTAAGAAGTGATTACAAAAATATATACCACTTATATGAATGATAACTAAAAATTTGTAAATAAAACAACTTAATTTAAAAATCAAAAAACCCGACTGCTCAAGAAGCGGTCTAAAAAGCTGGGGGTCAGCCAGTTTGCGAATATGTATCTATATTCGCAAACTGGCTGACCCCCTAATTCTCCGACTGCACAGCATGATTTTTTCTTGTTTACTGCTGTTTAGATCGTTTCGTGGGCGCTTTACTTTGTGTAAATTATTTCATCACCACTGCTCTCAAAACGGTGAAGGAAAACATCGTTAGGAAACCGGCATGTCCTAGAACCAAAAATTCGAAGACATGTGACATCCACCAACCCTCACTGGGCCCGCGTGGTGGATTACGGCCCATTCCTTCTCACAGAGAGGAGGCCTGTGTCCCAGTAGTGGGAACATTAATAGGCTGATGATGCGTGATGTGTGATCGCTTCTTGAGCAGTCGAGTTTTTAATTTTTAAATTAGCTTTTTTTTTTCTGTCTCGTTATCTCTCATTATATTGAGCTTCATATATATAACAGAGTATTTCATATGAAGTTTTGTATGCTCGATTGAACTAGCCTAACTGTTATACTTACATTACGTACGAACACATTTTTGTTATAAATCGCTAATTCCTCATCACTTGTCCCACAAGTAACAATTTCACCAGTTTCCGCTCGATTCTATCGAAGAAATCCTCTCGTAAAGAAGAGGTGTTATGGTTATTATCTCTTTAACCTATTTACTATTTCATGAGGTAACTACTCTTTTGTGATACGGACCTCGTTTCTAGACACCTATTAAGAAGTATTTGAGGTATTGCTGGTACCCATGTAGATAATAACAGAACTTGAAACTTATAGGTATGTACTCTTGTTCATATAGATTCTACTAGTTCCTTCCGTGGTCCCTTAATTTAGGCAAGGCTTTGTGGATTAGCCTTGTAAGATAGAGTATTGGATATTTTAAAAATTGATTTGTGGAAGTATTATTTCAGTTCGAAATTAGCTCTCTCTCGTACCTATCAAAATAACTCTGCAAAGACATTAACCAGATTGAAATTGTATCAAATAAACTAGCTACGACTCGACTCTGTGATAACTTTTCTGTTATGAGCGTCCTTGAAAGTTTCATCATATTCAGTTCGTTTATTCAACAAATATTGTTGTTTTCAGACGAAGGATTAAATAAACAAAACAACAGCTTCCAAATGTTTACTTTAATTCAAAATTTGAAATCACTACTTAATTTTCTTATCTAAACAATACAGTATCTATTTGGTTCATTAATATTTATTTATATACAACTAATAATGTTTTTCAAACATACTCTTTAGTAAAATATTAAGCTTTCCTAAGTTAATCTCAATACTGATTAAAACATACTATAGTGTTTGCTAAAGTATCAAATTCATAATGTTGCTAAAAGAAAATTCGCGCTTAAAGTGAAGAAAGTATCAAGAAATCTAAGTTGAAAAAGGAAAATTGACGTCATGACTGTTAAAAAGTAAGTAATTAAGCAGCGGCCATATACAAACATTGAGTTTGAATAGATGAAAAATACAAAGCAAAATCCTACGTAAGGAGGTTAAGAAAATAATAATTATAACAAACGTTAAAAATACAATAGAATTGGGCAAAAACAAAAGAAACAACCATGACATAATTGGAAAGTAACTTCAAATATTTTCTCAAAAGCTTGACTCAATAAAGGAAGTGGAAGAAACATTTTCCTCTATTCGAACTCAACGATTGTTTCACATTTTCTTTATACGCATTTTGTTCAGTTGGTAAAACAACGCCTTTCAACAACTGTTGCACAATCAATCCTACCCATTTCCCTGAATATCCTCGACAAATTGACTAACATGTTCGCGTCGTTATTTCTACACAACCATAAATTCAATACATTTTCTGTTGGAGAACAAGTATTGGAGAAATAATAATAATAAGAGCAAACTTTCAATTTCTCAGCCAACAGTCTCCAATCGTTCCCCTTCGCCGTCTGAGAATCCAACAGTTTACAAAGTATCACTCTATCGGATTTAGTCAACACATTAGTCCGGTAATTATTGTCAACGCTAAAGTAGCTCCTAAAGCTGTGATTCTTATAAACAAAGTCATACCTACCCTCCTTCTTAGTCAGAGAGGAATAATTGAACGGGTTCTCTAATATATTAACAGTCTCTACACTCGCACAACTGAATCTCTTACAGTTGATATTAAAATTCAAGTCGTTAGTCTTGAAATTGAAATTGACAGAGTTTGATTGCTTTTGCTTCTGGTAAACAGACACGTTCAGCTCCAGACAGTTAATTGAATCTGTTTGTTGTAACACAAATATACAATGCAGAGATCTCACAGTCATGTTCCACACTTGAGAATACGACATTTCTTGGTATTTGCCACCAGACTGGACCTTCCAACCGACTCCTACATCCCTAATATTAATACATAAATCCGAACAATTTTCTTGAAAATAAATAGTTTTTGGATCACAGAGCAGAGAGCCACCCGCCCTCTTTTCACTTTCGAAGCAGTCGTAGAAAGCGTAAGGTGTATCGTTAAACACATGAATCTTCAAGCTATAATAGCTATCGTCCATTCTTTTAGATATAAACAGCGCGAGTTTGTACATTTTGGCGTCTAGACCGCTAAAACTTCTTCCGACTAGAACAAAGTCGCTTAGAAATTCGCTCACTAGGTAAACTTTGGAAGGGTCGACTTGCGCGAACAGTGGGCTCCCGGGCGTTTCCTGCCCCAAAGTCAAAACTTTTCGCCACTCCCTCGAGTTGATTTCTTCGGGCCTTTGGAGGATGGAGAGAAGCCAGCTGGTGTTCTTCAATGCTGCGCAATGCGGAAAGGATAAAACCACACCCTTGCTAAAGTGAAAGTTTTTGGGTCCGCAGCGTATGACGGGGCTTAGTTGAGTTTCACCTGTCAAGGAAAAAAGATCTCTTCACACATCTAAACCAATATATTATAAATAGGAAAGATTGTTTTGTTTGTTTGTACTGAATAGGCTCCGAATCTAATGGGCCGATTTAAAAAATTCTTTCACCAATAGAAAGCTACATTATTCCTGAGTAACATAGGCTATTTTTTAATCCCGGAAACAGGCCGTTTGGGGTGGTCCACGGGAGCGAAGCCGCGGGGAACAGCTAGTGTTTTATACTTTTGTAGGGCGCCCTACTAGTCCTATCCTTGATTGGTAATAACCACAATAGAATAATAACATAATTCAAATTCAACCTCGTTGGCCATCGGCCGCATTCTATACAAAACAGACACAATCATTTTAATTCTACAAATATCTAATAAGCTACAGCCTTAACTATGTATGAGCATATTTGGAAACAATCAATTGTGACCCGGCTCCAAAATAACACCGCTAGGTTGCCGACGAAGCAACTTATAGGTCAGAACAGCATGACATTTGAGATTTAGGTCAGACCACGGCTCAATGTAATCCTACTTCGGTTCTGAAATGGCCAAGTTTAATATCAAGCACAACTTTCTTGAGCCTTTATTTGTTGCAGGTGTTCAGACGAAGGTAACCATTCTTGAAAAGTTTGGGATTTAACGTGTTTGGAGTTTATTGTTTTATTTGAGTGAGTGATAGACCTTTTAAATCTTGTTTACTGAGGATCCGTAGAATTTCGCGTAATATATATTATGATACGATCCGTTATAGTATGATACTATAAAAATGTGTTACAATATGGTCAATGATTCAAGGTTTGAAAACATATAGGGTCCAAAGGCAAATTTTGAAATGTCCAGTTATTACAAAAAACTTACGGTGTTTGCTTGTTTTATATTTGTGTATTTATATATCAAAGTAAAGAAAATAAGCGCTTGGATGTGAATTAAAATAATCTTTTACATCACAAACTTCACTTTCAAACTAAACCGAACTCCAATTTTAAACCGGATCTAAATCTAGCGAGCCGATCTCGATTCCCTATCCAGGTCAAAAGGCCTAAACTTAAATTCAATTTACCTTCTTGCAGCAGCGGCCTATTCCATTCGTCGTCTGCGACCTCAATCGAGAATAACTCCTCACCCTTATCCACAACTCCATCAGGAATGAACAAGCTTACTCCACATTTATTAAGATTCAACCAATCACCATCTGCTGCAACTATTTTTGAAGTAGCTACATCTATGTGCTTAGCAAAGAACTTTGAATCTACTGATGCGTTGTTTTTCAGCGATGGTGACATTTCTACACTTTCATTGCCATACGACGAACCGGCTGGAAGAAAATTTGATGTTACAACGTAAACCAATAAGAATAATTCGGTGATTATTAAAGCTAATTAAGCTAAGAGGCATTAGATTGAGGATGCTGATGACGAAACAGTGATTGCACATGGATTAGGTGACAAAAATCAAGAAGTAGAAAACAACAAATTGTGTGATATAGAATTTAGTACAGAAGAAGTTTAGTGCTTATAAATTAATATGGCTATGGATAATGGTATATCGCAATCGGGTGCCTCTCGAAGGTGCATAGAAGGACTCACAGCTCAAAAAGCAACTGGAGTCAGATCGGTCTGACTCGACGCTGTCCTTGCAAGCGTAATTCCTTTCGCTGCCATTTCTTTCGGTTCTTACCTCGTGGTCTATAGGCGTGATGTAGCTGCAAGTAAACATTATATTAAAAAGGAGTTACTTTTTCAGTAATAATAAAACTGAACATTTAGCACTTGAACATTTATCAGTGATATAATCTTCAGCCTTATAACGTTCCGACTGCAGGGAAACAAACCTCCTTTCTTTGAGAGAAAATGGGCCTTAATTCACCACGCGGGCCCTGTGTGGGACATTTATCAACTAGTTTTGACGTTCATAATTATCGTAACGTATTATGAAGTGATCGTCGATTTTAAATATCAAATCATTATTTATAGTACTATGTTTCACTTGTTAATTTAGTTTATGCTGATATATGCGTGCATTTTCCCAATTAATTCACTAATTCCGTCTTCATCCATCAAATTAATCATTCATCAATCCTAACAATAAAACTCTACACTTGTACCTACCTGTTAGCTAACTGTGGTACTTCATACAAATGTTCATGTCGTGGATTAGTGGATGTGCTCATATGTCTGTGTGTCCTCCGAGAGTCAATAGTTTGGAACTCTTCGTGAATGGTCAAGTCCGGCTGATTGGTCAAAGTTCTCTTTATTACGTTTCCGAAGTAGTTTGAACCTGTGTGTGGGAACACAGTCAATGGTGTAGAAAGAAAAGTTATTTACGTATATATTTAGAGTCTCCAAATGTTTGTCATCAAACATTTGGAGACTCTAAATAATAGAAAACAAACTTTTTTATCTATATTGATTTTTTGTGTAATAAAGATATATAAATATCTAAAAATAAGTTAAATAAGAAGGAAATATTTACCTGAAGGTGGTTTCACATACGGTGAAGTTTCATTCATTCTAATTTTTATATATTTGATTCCCAATATAACAACGACTATAAATATTAGGAAAGCTATCGACAACGCAATAAATATAGGCCAGTATGAAGATCCTGCGAAAAAGAAAACTGTGTTGACTTATTGACAATTAAAAAAATCTATGAGCCCTTAGTCCGGTTATTATAATGTCTAAAGCGCACAATGGAAAAAAATAAAGAATTCACAAGGGGTCATTTAATAGTCATTACTGAATTACCAATGCAAATGATATGAATAAAACATACAAGGGCAGCCACATTGAACAATTACATTTCGCTAATCAAACAACAGGGTTTCCTGTAAAATTCTACTTAGCCCGTCAGATAGATTTCCAAAAAATACTGAACGTGTTTTTTTTGTTTTATCACGTAAAAAAAAATTCCGAAGAAACAGTGCGCTGAAATTTTACGTGACATCAAGCTTTAGTACTTTTTTTACCTAGAATTGACGTCACAAGCTTCCACTCCTCAAATTCGTAGTGATTTTTATCACCTTTTATTTTGACTAAGCTAAAAATACATGTCGATTTTTTTTTGATAATCTATTTATCGGACCAAATAAAAGTATTGTAAAGGTCATAAAATTAACAAAAGATAAATTTAAAAACCACATCAAAAACAAAGAATAATAAAAACTTACCATCGTTGATATCAGACTTAGAAGTTCTAACGCACAAAGGACATTGTGCAACTTGGTAGTCGATACCTCGACAGGCATTGATCGTGAGGCACCGTCTCCTCCTAGTTCGGAGGCAATCCAAGTCACATCTGGACCACTCAGACCATTGAGACCAACGACCTGGGAATATAGAAAATACGTAAGTTTTATTGACATTATTTTTTTTCGTTATTATACATATTTTTATAACAAGCTTTTATATTTATACAATGCATGGTCATGAGAAACAAACGTGCCTGCAATCAGCTTAATCGAACATCGGGAAGTGAGTTGAATTTATCTTGTAACGCTGGACAGGTGAAACTAATTAAAAGTGTAAAAAACTTCGATTTACATGAGCGCTTCTGTTTTTCTTATAAATAAATAAATTGTATAAAATTGAGAATTAAAGGTTGTAAAAAACTTCGACGATTTACATGAGCACCTCTGTCTTCCTTATAAATAAAAAAATTGTATAAAATGTGAGAATTAAAGATTGTAAAAAACTTCGACGATTTAAATGAGCGCCTCTGTCTTTCTTATAAATAAATAAATTGTATAAAAGTTATAATGTAATGCTTGTTACCTAGTATTAAATCCGGTGATTCATCAGCCAACTCATCTAATTCGTCTGTATGAAAGAAAACAATGATTAAACTAATAACTCGTAATAACAAGTCAATTCGCTGTGACATATTTTATTACGATTTCTATTTTGAAAAGCTTTCATAAAAAGGTGATATATATTAACTTCAAGCCATAAGTATCCATTTCTTATGGTCTCCAATACCTACCTATATCGCAATCCAAGCAATCCTGCGTTTTCTGTACATTAGGCCCCATACAAGGTTGGCCTCCGTTCAGAGGCCTAGGTGCAGTGCAAGTCCTTTCTCTCTTCCTCCCTAAATGACCCTCTCTGCCTTGGTCATCGCAGAAGCAGTCGGTCCAAGCCGTCCATGTACTCCAACCACCATTGACTAAGAAAAGGTCAGTTATCGAATAATAAAATATTTTTAAGTCTCATTCTAACCCCCGATTTCTGAATTAAATATTAAGTTACCTATCACAATGGTATTAGAGTAGGGTTTAACAAGTTCTTACATCCAAATATTTAATACAGAAATTGACTCTAAGCCCTTTTCCTGATGGTGCAATGCAATTCGACTTATTTCACAACGATAAGTGATTTTAACTAAGTGACATTGCATGTACGAGTATGTACACATGGGCGCGATATAATTCGAAATTTAAATTGTATCACGTCATCAGTAAAGGTAATAAAAAAATAAAAAAATCAGGCAAAAAAGTCCATAGACAAGACAAGGTTGTTAGTAACAAGAATTTTATAGCTATGTTATAAATTAATATAAAAACAAAACATCAAGTACACAATCATGAAAACATTAAGTACAAATAAAAAATATTATGTTGTTTTCCGTCACAAAAACTTTGTTTCGTTTTGTGTTTTTAATATTACGTTACGTTTCCTTTGAATTTCAATTAAGTATATTTGTTTATTTGGATGACATAATTGACACAACAGAGTATAACTTTATGAAATCTAAATATGGACCAAACAAAAGAGACGAGTAAACAAAATTGCTTCAACTTTATTTCAAAAGAAACAAAATAAACAAGTATGAGTTGGAATTTGAACGTACCGAAAACTGTCAGCAGGGCTGGCTCGGATATCCTTTTTCCCGCTAAATTTTCAGCGACACATGTGTAGTTCGCCATGTCCTGAAAATTGTTTCACAATTGAAATCTGTCCGGAACCAGTGCCCGTGGAATTCACTTCTTTGTTCACTTATTTAAGGAAGTGTCGGGTGTAACATGCATGCATGATTTTATTAAACCTTATTTTTATTTAATAATAAAAAAGATTCGAAAATTTGTTCAGTTAATTGCTGAGTTTATGAAATAAATCATTTCGTCATTAATGTTCTATAAGTGCGTAAGTCATTTAGGTTTTTAACATTTTGACGCCATTGGATGAAGAAATATCATGAGCTTTCTTTCGACCAATCAGAAAAAAGCAATACAAATATTTTTTACCGCGAACCGGAAGACGTTGCGATGGAAGGCCTCCCACCAGAAGGACCGATGACCGGGTGAATGTTGCGGGGATCCGCTGGATGTGAGACGCACGGGACCGATCAAGGTGGCGACGCTTGTGGGAGGCCTATGTCCAGCAGTGGACGTCTTTCGGCTGATATGATGATGATGAACTTTTATGTACTTATATTATACTCACCAATAACGTAGCTTGTTTAATAAACAGATCTCCTTCTTTAGACACTTGTACGTTATCATCTTCGACGATTGGCGCTCCATTCTTCAGCCAGTATATCTGGACAAAAGGGGCGGCCGGAGGTGGCTCGCAACGGAATGTCACCGCTGTGTACTGTTTCACGAGTTGTGATTGTGGGGCCACGGAGAAGTGCTTCTTTATATCTAGAGGAGGTATGTATTTTAAAGTTTGCTATATTAAAGGTATAGTTATGTTACAATAGTTGTATTTAAGGTGTTCTATTTTGAGCCAGTATATTTGGACAAAGGGGCGGCTGGAGGTGGCTTGCAACAGAATGTCACCGCTGTGTACTGTTTGACGAGTTGTGGTTGTGGGCCACGAAGAAGTGCTTCTTTATGTCTAGAGGTAGTATTGATGGGTTTATATTTTGCTATATTAAAGGTCTAGTTATCTACAATGTTTTAATGTTTGATGAGTTGCGATTGTGGAGAAGTGCGACAGTGAAAACAAAACATATAAAAAAAACATTATATCTGATGGATGATATAGCTCATCGATCAGTTTTAATGTTTTTCCACACGACCAGTGTAAAACTGTACACAACGTTTCAAATATCGAACTATGTTGGTCGAACACTTTTGCCGTGATACTCCCATCCGCCAAACGTGCATTAAGGAACTTAGTTACAAAAATAAGTGATTTAGTCTGTCTTGTGTGTTGTTGTGTCACATCACTTTACTATAAGACATCATCACATCACATCATCAGCCTATTAAAGTTCCCACTGCTGGGACACAGGCCTCCTCTGTGAGAGGGAATGGGCCGTAATCCACCACGCGGGCCCAGTGCGGGTTGGTGGATGTCACATGTCTTCGAATTTTTGGTTCTAGGACATGCCGGTTTCCTCACGATGTTTTCCTTCACCGTTTTGATGCAGTGGTGATGAAATAATTTACACAAAGTAAAGTAAGTCGAGGCCGATACCAATGGGCCACCACTGCTCTCCCACATAAGACATATTTTTTTGTTTTAAAGGGAAACACATGGGCACAGTATACATCTTTCTTTTTCAGTTTATAGAATATCTTTTAAATTGTCCCAATATTGCAGGAAGAAATAGGCGAGAGCCAAACCTCGAATTATGACTCTTTACTCAGGAAATTCAGTCAGATATCTGCGACCGCATTTCCCCTTAAGATTTATTGTAATTACTTTTGTTACATAACAAAAGCCAGCCAGTATCACATGGGCATAAGTTCCAAACTAGCATCTTTTGGCTACTTGCCCAAACATTCACTTAGCTAATGAATACGAAAGCAGATCATGTCAATAAAATTCCAACGATATGAAATGCTCCTATAGCTACAACTCCACACTATTTTCTCTATCACTTGTAAGTTACAGTGAAGACTCGATTAACCGGACCAGATGTTGTCGTAAATCATCCGGATAATCGAACATCCAGATAATTTAATGCAATATTGTGTTATATTAGAACTTTAAAAATAAAACCTATGTCAAACGCGTAAACTAACTACAAAGATATTTGATTGCAATAGGCTATCCGGTTAATTGTGATCGTTATGACCGAGGTCCGGATAATTGAGTCTTTACCTCTAGTGTACTGAGCTCTATTTCTACTGTACTTTTAAAGAGCATCTGTCAAGATAAATCATTAATTAGCAACAGAGGGAATTTCTTCGTATGCGTATGGAAGCGTCGTATTTTGTGTTTTCTAGAAAGCGTGTGGTTGAAATTCACTTACAGGCAAGTTCAATAGTGGCAGGCTGGCTCCGTATATGTCCTCGACTGGTCCAAGCAAAACAAGAGCACTGGTACTTGTCACTCCCAAAGTACTCCTCTACGTTTTCCCTTGTCACTTTGCACTCTCCCTCTATAATCCGCACTCCAGTTTGAGGGTCCACAAACTCGAAGTTAAGCGCTTGGGTTTGTACTCCGTTGCATTTGAAAAATACCTTGATGGATAGAAATGGTGTTTGTTAATCTTGGTTTGGCACTTTTTATATTGATATGTGAAGTTAGGTAAATTCCATTTGATATTATTGCAAAGTTAAGGTGTAGAAGAAGTAAGAAGTATTTATTTTATCAATAAGAAAATAGTTATAGAAAACCTATCTATGGTAAGTCTCATGTCTTCAAAAAGATTTTATTTTTTTGGTCAATCAATAACAGTAGCTAACTTGATTTTTATACTAAAACTAACTGTTTTGTCTACGCAAGAAATAATGACTAATAATAATAGTCATTGTGATATTAATTGAGTGTGCAAGTCACCCCCTGCCATTTTATAGCCATGTAGTTCAACAGTGGTCGGGCAGGGGCCGGTAGTTCTGCCATAGTTTCGGGCAATCGATCCATTAAACCTAACAAATACAAAACAATAAATTTTTTCTCCATAATTTTCAAAAGTCCTGCACCAACCGGAGATTTTCCTAGGGTGCAGTTGCGTAGTGCATACAGGGATAATCGTCGGTTGGTGTCTCATTTGCTGATAAATGCCTAACGGGGCCTTTGCGAGTTGGCTTCGGCTCCTCGCACGCCTATCAAAGGACTAAAAAAAATTCTATGTTATATTACAATTATAAGATTTATATCACAATAATTATGTTCACAGTTATCAAAATATAAATTCATTTCTTGCACGCTATATTTAGGTATGTCATTAAAATTATATCACGAGCAAAGCGGCCCCATATCATATTCAGTTTGAATTTCATCTGTATGTAAATAAGTAACATGTGAAGCAAGGACGCAAGGTATACAAGATACAACCCCTTCTGATGTTTAAAAATGCAATATGCTAAAATTCGAAACAGAAAATCTAAACAGTCGAATATTATGTGAACCATACTTTATATGTTATTGTTTACAAGCTTAGGTTTACTCATATCAAAAGTATTTTTAAACAAGGTTAAATAATATTAATAAAAAAATAAAAGAAAAAGATAAATTAAAAATTTTATATTTAAAATTGCATTGTCACGAGGAAAGAATGCGTTTGTTAAATTTCTGCTCAATTGAAAACCGGGAAGTCAAAATTAATTAACTTGCCTGCTTTGATTACATATTCACAGACGGCTGTCCCGTCTGTGAGTATGTAATGACAGCTGAAACTAAATAAAAGCTTGCAACAATAATCTAAAAAATGTTTATATACTTAAAACAACTTTTTATCAAAAAAAAAACTTCTTCCAAAACAAAACACCACAAAGCGAAAAATTACTTTATTTTCGGCAGTCGGTGTCTTTGGAATCTATTTTATTACGTTATTGACTTCTCTCATCAGATCCCGACTACAAACAATGGGACCACCTCGAGAGTAGGTGGTCCACCTTCCAAACAAAAAAAAAATGAATTTTCGAAATCGGTATTCATAAGTAACAGAGAAATCGGTGAACATACACAAAAAAAGAAAAATAAAAGTACATTAAGTCGAACATAGAACCGCCTCCTTTTTGGAAAGTCGGATAAAAATAGTTAAATAGCTACTTACTTTTAAAGCATTAGCAGCCCGACATTTCAAAGAGGCAGGCTTATTTTTAACTACATAAGTATTTTCTGGTTCCAATAGAAAAATTGGCAAGTTATCTTTTGCCGTATGCAACGGTATCTTATCATCCACAGAGGATACGTCGTGAGCATCGCTTCGAACTGTTGCCAAGTCTGGAGAATCTTTATAATTCGACTCTTTACCATCGTAATCATAATCTAAGTAAGCAGTTTCGTCTTCTTCATCATCTTCCTCAATATCTTCGTGGTTGGTAAAGACTGGTGGTAGAAAATAGTCTCTTTCTTGGTTTGTTTGGTGATTGACTAGGAATTCTGGTGGTTTCTCTTCTTTTATATCCGTGTTTAACGTATCATCTGTTCGACGGTGAGAATCTACAATAAAAAAAACATGCTAGTTCGTCTACTGAGTCAGTTTAATTTAGCTTTTAACTGAATGTTGTAAAAGACAACTGCTGTGTAATATTTAAATACGTTTCTTAATCTTACTAGAACTAGAAGTACTTAATATAAAAAACAACTACCGATCAAATTTATAGTGTTATTAATACGTAAAGGGTATTACGTACAATGTTTAGTTACTTAAATGTATCTATTATTTAATTTAAATACTTATAGATTGTCATAGAAAGATGAACTTATTTGAAATATACGTGTAAAAATATTTGATTACTACTAATGTAAAATGTTGTGTATAGTCAGTTAAAAGCAACAGCGAAACTTCAACAAATACTCACTTTTGACTGTGTTTTGTCCTTTCACATAAAATGCCAATTGAAATTGTATTATAATCAGGCAAATCCAAAACTTCACTTCCATTTATAAACTTATTATTTTCCCAATTATTTAAAAAAACAACCGCAGTTTGGCGTACATCGTGTTCCATAACTGCTTTAAAACGTTTACATTTCTTCACTTTTATTACGATATTATTTTTGCACAGAAATAAACATAATCCATGTCACTTTTTATCACAGGAAAACCGTAACTTACAATAATTCACTTCACTATCGTGTTCGAAAAACCGGTTCATTAAAATCGTAAAAGTTTACGTTTTCGCGCCAACGTTCGGGTAGGTGTGAGCCCCTCGACAAGTGATATTCAACTGGGATTTAAGGGATGAATGAGAACGACTCCTACCCTAAATACATTTACTGCGCATGTGTAAGACTTTGTAGAGTTTTAATAGAACTTGGAATATTTTCGTTTATTAGTTTCCGAGTGGAAACACAGATAGCCTTTAGGTTATTATTATTAGGTACCTTCAGGTGATCTTTATGGGTCGGGATAAGAATAAAGTAAAACATCTTCGTCTCAATAAAATAGTAGTGTAATTTGCAAATTCTGCAGCTCACCAGAACAATGTTTGTTTAATTTTCTAAAGAAATTTGTAAAAATTATGTAATGTCTTTAATAATTATTATTGCCCCAGGCAAGGCAGACAAAAGGCTTCTTCTAAATAAAGTTACCTTCTCATTTAAAGAGTATTATAACTATATAAGAGATGGGTTATCTAAGAGAAGGTACTTAGTCTACTCACTTTAGGGTACTTGAAACTATAAGGTCAACAATTACATTATATTTTATTTTAGACTAGCTTTTCACCACGGCTTCGCTCCCGTGGCCTACGTCATTCTCATAATGTAGCTTTCCATAGATGAAAGATTTTTTTTTAAATCAGTTAAGTAGTTTTTGAGTTTATCCATAACAAACAAATATACAAACAATCAAATCTTTCCTCTTTATAATACTAGTGTAGATTTCAATTGTTTCGTTAGCCAGTGGAGATGTTCGAAAAATGGCTGCTTAACGACGACTTTTAATGTTTTATATCAAGACACTCGTTCCATTCTTGTTATCAAGAGAACATCACTACTAAATACCAGAAAGAGATAGGTAGAGGTATATTTGTAGTACACCCTTATATATTTGTTCCAGATAAATGCGCGATAAAAATGCGTGATAATATTAGTGCGCAGATGGGCACACTAATAGACGTTATGTATCTTCAGACCCAAATAGTCAGCATGGTCTTCTTCTTTACGCGTCCATTCGACTCAAATTTTGCCTAATATTGACACATAATCTCATCAAAAAGCCCACAGAATTAATTTCGAATAGAATATACTTTATAGTACACCAACCGACCGACCAACCGTCTCGAGCTTGGGCCGCATTTGCTGACGGTGATTGTAAATAATATGTCCTAAAATAAAGACTTAGTGAAACTTAGTGTGACTTAGTGACTTAGTGAAGTGCAATAATTTTTAAAACTTGTTTGTACTGTTTTTTACTATTCTTCTCTGTTACTTTGTGATTGTTGTTGTTGTGTTGTGTCTATGTCGAATAAATGTTTTCTATTCTATTCTATTCTATTCTTCTATTCAAGCAAGCGGTGGTGGCCCAGTGGTAACGGCCGCGACTTACAAGTTGTAACTCGTGGGTTCGAACCCAGGCATGCGCTTTACTTTGTGTACATTATTTCATCACCACTGTTCTCAAAAGGGTAAAGGAAAACATCGTGAGGAATCCCGCATGTACTAGTACCAAAAATTCGAAGATATGTGATATACTATACCAACCCGCACTGCGTGGTGGCTTTCGGTCCATTCCCTCTCACAGAGACGAGGCCTGTGTCCCAGCAGTAGGAACTTTAAAACGCTGATGATGATGAAACAAGCACTTGGTTTAATTGAAAGTCATTCAAGTCATTTCTTTATCATCCACTGAAGATACCCGTAAATAATTGATCTTGAAAAGCCGTGACAATGAAGTACAACGGATGATAAGCAATAAATCAAGTTGGCCTCGGCGGCGGAAGCGGAACGAACCGGTTGAGTTCAACCAATAAAAAAAAGTAAATTAAAAAAATCAAAAGACCCGACTGCTTAAAAGGCGAACTAAAAAGACGTAAACAAGAAGAAAATCATGCTGTGCAGTCGGAGGATAAATATTCGCGAGCTGGCTGACCAAAACCAGATGTATCCTCCGACTGCACAGCATGATTTTCTTCTTGTTTACGTCTTTTTAGTTCGCCTTTTAAGCAGTCGGGTCTTTTGATTTTTTAAATTTACTTTTTATTTATAACTTTTTAGTTATTTTTTATAGATTTCGGTACATTTAAACATACAAGTGTTATATATTTTTGAAATCACCTCTTAAAACCCTTTATTTTGATACCCCACACACGATAGTTTGGAAGAAAATAAAATTTTTGTCCCCCACAATATGGCGCCCAAAATACGCCATTATTCTATTTTCCAATTTAACTGTAGCCAGTGACACTCGCAGGGTTAAGACGAATCGATTGACGTATGAATCATCAAAATCGGCGAACGCGTTTGGTCTTTGGAATGCCACATAGGAACAAACATACATACATACATACATACATACATAGACTGATAAACACATTTCCCTCCTTCGACAGTCGGGTAAAAAGGCTGATCTTTTTGAGTACATGACCTTGTAATAAAGTCCTTAAAATATAATTTAATAAAAAAAAGACAAAAAAGTGCAAAAATAACTTTCAGTTAGCAAGTCGGTGTCTTTCGTTCCTCTTATTTTTTAGTTTTGGATCTTTTTTAATTATGCATATATACATGTTTAGTTTTAATTTTATGGTAACTAAAATAAGGACTAGGTATAATAAATAACTACGAGACATAAGTAAATGTTTATTGAAATAAATATCAATATAATCCCAAGAAAAAATCATCCATTAAAGATGCCTGCAAACATTTGTTCCTTGAGCATTGTGATGTAGAACAGAAATGGTCGTTTGGCTTCAAATCTTGTCGGTTCTCTCGGCATCACAGATCCAAGACCCATTATTACACCTGCGGCGATTTATTAGAATAGGTACTTTCTTTAGAAAGGTTTTACGATTAAAGAAAGATATCAAATAATAGTACATTATTGCAAAGGCCGGGAAATAGGCAATTGCAGGTCGAGTATGAGTTTGAAGGCCGACCCGTAGGCGAGGACTTCACTAATACGAGACAGGCAATTGCCATTTCCACCGAGGCATATATATTGTTTTTCTCAAAAGAATGCAGGGAAATAAAAAAGTAGTTAAATTTCCATAATTTTTCAAGTACTACCGTCAACGGCATTACCGTTTTTAACATGAACTGTACATTTCAGCATGGAATAAATTGCCCATAATGTAGATGGCTTTTTAGTTTTAAAAACCTCATTAAAATATGCCAAAAATACTGTTTCGGAGAAAATGTTCACTTTTTTATCGTTTTTCCAAATCATAAAATTTTCAAGCGAAGTCAAAAGTAAAATACATGAAAGTATATACTTTCATGTATTTTACTTTTGACTTCGCTGGAAGCAGGTTTTCCATTGCCAATTTGGCTTCTGATCTTACATCTGGTTGAGTACAATCAATCTCCATTTCACTCTCTGAACCCTTGGAACTCATTTTAATGATTAAATTTATATTAAATAATTATAATAATTATTTTTATTATTTATATTTAAGTAACAAATCAAGACGAATTTTCAGCATTGCCGCCGATTTTCTATTTATCATCTGTGCCGAAAGGCAAACGCATTTATGGCTATACAGCCACGTGAACGCAATTTGCACTAAGCAAAGAGACTTACTTTGGTATGCCAAGAATGATAAAAGAGTATATTTTTTTTTTTTATAATCTATAGGCTCGCGTTTGACCACTATCTCGCCTGATGTTAAGCGATGATGCGGTCTACGGTGAAGCACGCTTACCTAGAAGAAACCTATTCACTCTTGACTTAAAGACCCCAAGGTTATAGCTATCAGGGATCAAAGACTCCGGAAGGGAGTTCCACTCCTTAGCTGTGCGTACAATGAAAGTATTAGCAAAACGCTTTGTGCGTATGGGAGGGATGTCCACCATGTACCGATGGCGCATAGCCGTACGTCTTGTAGTCCGATGATGGAAAGGGCTAGGTGGAGTATCTCGTAACCCCAGCACGCCGTTTCATACAACATTGCTGGAGCGTTGTAATGTTCCAAATTCAAAAAACGCTCTAGCAATGGATTTGATTTTCTTTGTCCGTAAATTCAGTACAATTTTTTTCTAAAATAATGACAATATTCCATGCATGTTTGAGAAAAGTAATATATCAACATCAGTATCATATCAAAGTTATGTTCATGGTTCATGGCTAAGTGATACCATCCACATGGGTTAAGCTCCCAGGTTAAGTAAAACTTGCTGAGATACACACAGGCATACAGTACAACTATTTTCTTATCGTCCCTCGACAATCATCTCATTTCCGAATACAAACGAATGCTAATTTCTATGTCCATCAATTATTAGATTTATCGTGTATAACAATTTGAATATTTTTTTCTTTGTTTTTTTTTCTGTTTTGTTTTTTGGTATGTTCTTTTTTTTTCTTTTGATTTCCGTGTGAAATATATTGAGCTGACTGGGTAGTAGAGGTTAGACCGGCAGTCGCTCCATGTAAAATATTGCTTAGTATTTTGTATTACATCTATATTTAAAGTAATGAAAATAATATTTTAACTAACGAAAATATGAAAGTAGCAGGTGGTTGATAAATTAAAAATGTATAAGCATAAATTGTTAGTTGGTGTACCCCAAGGATCAATGTTATTAGGATCGATTATAAACGCTATAATGAATAATGCCAATGTTAATATCATAGTTCTTTTTAACAATTCCGTTATTCCCTTCAGCGAGAAAGTAAAGAATTTGGGGATATTCATCAACAAAAACTTATCTTGGACTGCCCAACTACAGGAAGTAAGCCGCAAGTTATTTGCATCTGCTGCAATTTTGAGGAGACTGCGGCATTTCCTTCCGACTGTCACCAAGATTACGCTTGTACAATCTCTTGTTCCCATCCTTCATTAAACTGATGCTAGTTCAATCCACTCGATAAACTTGAGCGGCTTCAAAATTTTTGTTTCAGGTTGCTTTGGGTTGGTTGGCATTGTCGAGGCGGGGGGGCTCAGACCCCCTCGGTGGGTTCCCGCATTGTCGAGGCGGGGGGGCTCAGTAGCCGTGGCTTGGACAACCACGGTGAAGCGAAGAGGAACCCGAGGAGGGGCCGCTCGTCAGGGCTTTTAGGTAGGTTGCGGTGCCGTATGGGCGCCATCGCAACTGAGGCGGGCCGCGATGTGGTATGATAGGCATCGCGGCTGAGGGTTGGAGGCCGCGGCGGGAGAGGAGTGCCGGTATAACGGTGCGCCGCTCGCCCTACCCTCCGCGGCCTGCACGTGGTCGCCACCGTCTAATGGCGGACGCGGTGAGGCCGCAGGGGAGGAGGAGTGTCGGTATAGCGTTGGCCGCTCTCCCTATCCCCTGCGGCCGAAAAGTGGTCTCGCCCGGTCTGACCCGTCACAGGGGTACCAAGGGTGCCACACACGGGGTCGTCTGGCGCCCATTTGGTTCCTGGGGTGGTCACGGCGTACAACGTGTCCTCGTACGCCGGTGACGGGGGTTACTCCCCAAAGGAGGGTCCGGTGACGGACAGCCGCGGCGGGTTCGCGGATGTATGCTTCCGCGTTCCCGTGTTCCCGCCATAAGCGGCAAAGTAGGACACCGTGGAGTTTTAGTGGGTTAGAGTCCCACATAACTGCGCTATCTCCCCGTGGTAGCGTAGTATGCATGAGCATTTAACCAAGAAAAAAAAAAAAAAATTGGATTGGTTGGTTGTTTTTTGTGGTTGGTTTGGTTTGTTGGTTTTTGTTATTCGGTTTGCGCAAATATGACCACATTGCCGAATTCCGTACACGTATGTATGTAATATCGTTGGAACTGCACAATATTCACATTTGTTATTCTGTATGGGCACAAAGTGAGCCAAATATCATAAGTGTATGTATGTTTGTTTGTATGTATATTAGTTTGTATGTTTGTTTATATGTTTGTTTGTATGTACGTTTGTCCACGCATTTCTCCAAAACTACTTAGCGAATCGTGATCATTCGTTTTTATTGGATTAAGTGTTTCTCAACTTAGGGAACAGTGCAAATATCATCAAATCGGTTCCGCAGTTTTCAAGATATGAATCATACAACCGAATTCCTTAGTGACAAACAATAAATTAAGTTATTATGGGTATTTCTTCAATCCTTTAAGTACCTTACAATAGATTTTGCTCACTTTTTAGTGATATTAAAACTAAAAAGAGACAAACAAAAACTCTTTTACAAAAAATAAAAATAACGATAAAAACCAGGAAAACCAAAGACTTTTTTTTTGCACTTTTTAGTGTTTTGCTTTAGAAGTCGGTTAATTTATGATAAAAAGTATTTCTTTGTTTATACTCTGGCGACAATAAAATCAATCTGCCTAGCAAAGGCTAACCGGATTCAGCTGAATACCAGTGTTTTACATGGACCTATCTGACCTTCACAACCCAGTAACTGGGTAACACGATGCCCCCTGGCTAGACTTGTGTCAGATATCAGGCTTCTTACTACCCGTAACAACTGTCAAAGATCTTTAAATGACAGGCGGTATAGCCCTCGCCAAACTTCTTGGCCGCCCTGAAGTTGGTTACAATGGCTGCGCAGTAGAAAATCTGATACAAAAACAGCACCGTTTCGTGCTTCGCGCATCCGGTAAACCAACTTCAGGGCGGCCAAGAAGTTTGGCGAGGGCTATACCAACGTCTTAACGTGCTTGCCGAGGCACGGAAGATACTCGCTATGTAAAGATGGTCACCCATCTACAGACCGAGCTCGGCAAGCTTTGCTTAACCTTCAAGGTTATTGACCCGTGCTGGGCTGTTATTATTTAGCCACGAGCTCTTCTCTCTCTGGTGACAATACCTCTGGTGACACTGTCACTCTGGTGACAATAAAGTGTATATAAATAAATAATTTAAAAATAGTGAAATATCACTAAAATGATCCAATTGTGATTTGACACAAATTATGAAAGTATAAATATTTTTTGTGGTCTAAGGTGGTGAATAAACTCATTAATCACATTTCACTTTACGTTCGTAAGTGCTTGTCTGTTTGTGTTAAGATTCAAACATCAAGAAATGTCACTTTTGTTTTGTTATTAACTTCGCATAAAACAAATAGATGGCGGTGTACATTTTTGGCTCTCCGCTACATCGCGCTGTTAAGATTTTCAGGGATTTCATGACCCCCCTTGTACATATCGAAAATAAATGATTTCTCGTTCTGAGCGCGGCGTTTTCTTGGTGCAAACCGTAAACTGCCGTGAAGGCTCCTCAGACTTTTTTGGGAATTTGTACATGGTCCCTCGAGCTGGATGGACGATAAGTTGGTTGATTGAAGTTGAACCACGCAGCGACATATCCAGTACTGGAACGGTATCGGAAGGAACGGATGGTTTGGAACCGATTTCAGTAAAGTATGAAGAAGTGAAACTGTGAGTACTCTTTGCAATATTATCTTTGAGAAAATTCAAGCAAATTAGAACCTTCGGTACAAGAAGAAATAGACTTAGAAAATTTAGAAGTTGTTTGGACTTAGAATAATTTCGCAAAAAGTGAACAGACGGGGAATCCACGCCGGTTGTCCCCTAGAAGTGCCAAACACTTAGAAAATTTTGAGGAAAAAGTTCAGCGACTTGCAATTTTTTTTGAGATTTGTGATTCAAGTTAATTGAAATTTAACTATATATTCTTATAAAAATGGATAAGTACTTTGCATTTCAAGAAGATGTGAAATCCAAGATACAAAAAGCCAGAGTCAATTTTAAGAAATCTCCAAAGGAAAGGTTAACACAATCCTATTTGGAAACTCGGCTTGAAACACTGGAAAATTATTGGACTTCATATCGCGAAACACATAGAGTCATCGTTTCGGAATTTAATCACAAGGAATTGGTTAAGTCTACTTATTACACACCTGATGCATATGACGTAACTGAAGAACTATACACGGAATATAAAACGGAAATAAAGGATTGTTTGCTTAGGTTTAAGATCGATTCTAATACCGTTGCATTGTCTAGTTCTAAGCTTAATGAGTCAAACGTCGGACCATCCTTTAGTGTTAGATTACCCAAGATTTCCATTCCTACTTTTAGCGGCAAATACACCGAATGGACAAGTTTTCGTGATTTATTCATATCGTTAATACATAGCAACAAAGCATTGGACGACGTTCAACGACTTCACTATCTTAAAGGCTATTTAACAGGTGAGGCCGAGCAACTTTTACGGCATATGCCTATCACAGCCAATAATTATAAAGTCTGTTGGGATCAATTAGAACATCGCTATAATAATAAATTACACCTTGCTTTTTGTATTTTAAAACGTTTCATGAATCAAAAGAACATACAGTCAGAATCATCCAGTGCCATTAAAGAATTACTTGATCTCACAAATGAATCTTTAAACGCCCTCAAAAATTTAGATATTGATATTTCTTCTTGGGATATTATTGTAATTTACATTGTGAGTTTGAAACTTGATATTGAATCTAGAAAGTTATGGGAAGTTCAAATCTGTAAGTTCAATGACGAACTACCTAAAATAAGTTACTTGCAAGAATTCTTAGAGCAGCGATTCAGATCTCTTGAATTTTTGGATAATAAGGTTAACAAGTCGAATAATAGTACTCGCGCAACTAAGGTTATGCATGTCACTTCAAATTCAAAATGTGAGTTTTGTGATGAAGACCATAAATTGATGAATTGCAAAAAGTTTGCAAGGGAAGACGTTGAAACACGTCGTAAGTTTATCCAAACCAATAAGTTGTGTTTTAACTGTTTCGGTTCAAATCATTCGGTATTTTCATGTCGTCAGTCAACCAATTGTCGTATTTGTAGGAAGAGGCATCACTCTCTCCTTCATCAGAAATCAATCCCTAAAGGTCACAACTCACGTGATCAAGAGGATAATGGTACGGATCAATCTCCACCATCAACTCCACAGACCGAGAATCCAATTAACGTTGTGTCTTGTTTCTCCAGTGTGAACAGCCAAGTGCTATTGGCCACTGCCTTAGTACAGGTAGAAGCGAGAACAGGCACTTTCGTTTTAAGATCTCTGTTAGACCAAGGATCTCAAGCGTCGTTTATTACCGAATCCTCGGTACAAATGTTTGGTCTAAAGAAGATTACAGACAAGAGCTTTATTTCAGGACTTGGCTGTGACCAGAGTGCAACATTGCACTCTAAATGTTTTGTAAATATTAGGATTCAGTCACGCCACGATCCCAACTTTATAGTTGTTGTGAAGGCTCATGTTCTAAAGAACATCACATCACTTCTTCCTGAGAGGAAGATTGTTTTGACAGAGTTGTCACCTCAAATGTCGGATCTAATGCTAGCTGATCCTTCATTTAATACTCCAAATAAAATTGATATTTTACTAGGAGCAGAAGTATATTGCCAGATTCTAATGGATGGTGTTATCAAGGGTTCACCTGGGTTGCCTGTGGCTCAGAATACCAGACTTGGATGGATTCTCTCTGGCTGTATAAATTCACAAATTAAGCATGGTTCTCTGCAAAGAAATAAAATAGTTTACATGCACACTCATTTGACTGATGATCTGTTAAAGAAGTTCTGGGAGTTAGAGGAACCTTCTTCTGACAAAAGGTTTTTATCAGAAGAAGAGCAGGCCTGTGAGGACTTCTTTGCAGAAACTGTTAAAAGAGATTCAGCAAGGCGCTATGTAGTAAGATTGCGTTTCAAGTCAAAGGATCCGGAGTGTAAATTTGGCAACTCTTTCAATATTGCCCGGAAACGATTTTATTTGCTCGAGAAACGGTTTCTTAAGAATCCTGAATTTGCAATAAAATATTCTGATGTTATTGAGGAGTATTTGACGTTGGGTCATATGGAGGTGGTTCCAGAATTAGAGAAAGAGAATCATAGTGCCATCTATCTGCCACACCACGCAGTCATCAAAAATGATAGAACCACAACAAAGGTGAGGGTTATATTCGACGCGTCATGTGTTCTAAACAATGGTTCATCGTTAAATAGAGACATGATTATTGGTCCAAGGCTACAACCTGAACTGAGGCACATCATCATGCGTTGGCGCTGTTATCCTATATGTCTTGTTGCAGACATAGTAAAAATGTATAGACAAGTAAAGGTATCTGAAGAAGATGTTGATTTTCAACGCCTGTTGTGGCGTAAGGATGTGAACTCAGAACTTCAACATCTAAGGTTACTGCGTGTAACATTTGGTACATCTTCAGCACCTTACTTAGCTGTACGAGCTCTGCAACAGCTTGCGTATGATGAAGGTGATAAATACCCTTTAGCAGCAGACAGGGTTTTAAAGGAGTTCTACGTCGACGATCTCATGACAGGTTGCGAAAACGTTGAAGAAGGTATTAAAATCTTTCATCAATTGAAAGACCTCCTTAATTGTGGCGGATTTGAGCTTCAGAAGTGGTCTTGTAATAACAATGAGTTATTGCAAGAAATTGATACAGACAGTAAGGATAGAAAGGAAAACTTAGAATTGAAATTAGATTCCGTTATGAAAATTCTAGGATTAACCTGGAACATATCTAATGATGAGTTTCAATATACTGTCCAACTCCCGTCGCTTGAAACACCTGTGACCAAACGTAAAGTAATTTCGGATGTGGCCAAATTATTTGATCCACTTGGTTGGATTGCGCCCGTCATAACAACAGCCAAGATTTTTATTCAGAGAATATGGCTTGCTGGTATAGGGTGGGATGACGAGATACCAATTGACATACTCAAAGATTGGCTTTCATATCGTAAGGATCTCAATCATCTCACTAGTTTTCAATTTCCGAGATGGACGGGGACAAGCAGAGACAATGTTCAGATGGAACTACAAGGGTTTTGTGATGCTTCTAATGCAGCGTATGCAGCCGTTGTCTACATTAGAACAGTAGATTGTAACGGTAAGGTTCATGTAAATCTGGTCGCTTCCAAATCAAGAATTGCCCCTGTAAAACAAGTATCAATACCTCGCTTGGAGCTTTGTGGAGCTGTTTTATTAGCTAAATTGCTCCAAGAAGTTTCGGAAGTATTGGGTATCTCAAACGACTGACTCTAGTGTTGTTCTTGCTTGGCTGACTACTCATCCTAGCAAGTGGAAAACTTTTGTCGCAAACAGAGTCTCGGAAATATTGACCATAATGGACAATGGTCAGTGGGCGCATGTCAAGTCCGATGAGAACCCAGCAGATTGCGTATCGCGGGGCATAAATCCGAGGGATATTTCTGAAATTACAATTTGGAAAAAGGGCCCTAAGTGGCTACAAGAAAATACAGTCCACTACTGTAAAGGAAAGTTTAAACAAATTGACTTAGAAGAAAAAAAAATAAGGTATTATGTCATGTCACAATTGAAAACTTTGATATAATGTCAAGGTTTTCAAGTTTAAGTAGGATGACAAGAGTAGTTTCATATTGTAGAAGGTTTCTTAAAACTTTAAATAGGGCTAGTACTAGCTCTACAACCACACGTTGGCTAACGTCTAAGGAAATGAAGGAGTCATTACTTACCTGTATCCGGTTGGATCAAAAGGAAAGATTCCTGAACGAAATAAAGAGTTTACGGGGATTAGGTAGAGTAAATAAAGAGAGTAAACTTATCTCGCTTAATCCATTCCTCGATGGCGAAGGCATCCTTAGAGTTGGTGGGCGATTGCAGAAGGCTAACGTTGTGGATGAAATGAAACATCCCATACTGATTCCTCCTAATTCACATCTTGCAAATTTAATTGTTGCAGACGCCCATGAGCGTACTATTCATGGGGGTCCTCAGTGCATGCTGAGTTATATAAGAACTCGGTATTGGATCATGAACGCAAAGAGTCTTATAAGGCAGAATTTTCGTAAATGTGTCGTTTGTATTCGTTATGCGGCTCAAACGAACCAACAATTGATGGGCCAATTGCCATCAGCTCGTGTCACTGCTTGCCGCCCATTTCATAAAAGCGGTGTTGATTACGCTGGACCTATCGCAGTCAGAACCACAAAGGGACGTGGCCATCACTCCACTAAAGGTTACATTTGTTTATTCATCTGCATGGCCACTCGTGCAATTCATCTGGAGGTCGTGAGTGATCTAACCTCAGAAGCTTTTTTGGCTGCTTTTAAGCGTTTTGTTGCACGCAGAGGTCATTGTGCAGAATTGTGGAGTGATAATGGCACTAATTTTGTTGGAGCGAATAAAGAGCTCAAAAAATTAGTACCACGGGAAAGTTCGGTAGTAGCGAATGACATAGCTGACTGGCTTGCAGCAAACGGCACCAACTGGCACTTCATTCCACCCCATTCACCAAACTTTGGTGGGCTCTGGGAAGCTGGAGTGAAGTCCACAAAACATCACCTAAAAAGAGTTATCGGCAATAGCACACTCACTTTCGAGGAGATGACGACTCTTTTGTGCCAAATAGAGGCATGTCTTAACTCACGGCCGATAACACAAATAAGTTCCAATCCAGAAGATCCGTACCCACTTACCCCGGGACATTTTCTTGTGGGTGAGCCTTTAGTGCTGGTACCGGATGCTAATTACGAAAATGCGACCTTGAGTACTCTCAAAAGATGGCATTTCACACAACGCCTTGTGCAGGACTTTTGGCGTAGATGGTCAAACGAATACCTTACACAACTCCAGCATCGTTATAAATGGACACAAATAACACCGGAACCTAAGTTGGGAGATATAGTACTGGTTAAAGAGGATGATCTACCACCGGCAAGATTGTTGTATGGCATTATAACTGACAAGCATATTGGAGTGGACAAACTTACGCGCGTTGTTTCATTAAAATGTAAGGGTTCTATTATAAAGAGACCAGTGTCTAAGCTCATTATTTTACCTGTCACCATTTAGACTTAAGTTTTGAAATTTGTTTTGCTTTATGTATTCAATGGCACCTATCACATAAAATATTATGAAGTATTAGTTTAAGTTTTGATATTTCTATTTGTTGTTGGTAGTAGCTAAACTGTTGTCATGGTGGGCGGATAAATTGTTTTGTAAGTCTTTGTAATGTGTTAATTTATAGACAATCTGTCCATGGTGGGCGGAATGTTAAGATTCAAACATCAAGAAATGTCACTTTTGTTTTGTTATTAACTTCGCATAAAACAAATAGATGGCGGTGTACATTTTTGGCTCTCCGCTACATCGCGCTGTTAAGATTTTCAGGGATTTCATGACCCCCCTTGTACATATCGAAAATAAATGATTTCTCGTTCTGAGCGCGGCGTTTTCTTGGTGCAAACCGTAAACTGTCGTGAAGGCTCCTCAGACTTTTTTGGGAATTTGTACAGTTTGTTTGACGCCGGAAAGTTATTTAAGAAGATTCCTGTTTTTTTTGCGTTTCTTTCTTCTGCGAGCTGTCTTATTGGATTTTCCATGTGGATTTTTTTCAGTAGCAACCCGGAATCAGATTCTTCCCGGTGGATTTATTTATTCATTTAAGTATACATGTATAACTTTACAGGTCACAATTAAGGCGTTATACAATGAGAAAAAAAACACTAAAACGAAACATATGAATTAGGCAAAATTAAATAAATCTATATACAAATAAAAACTAATTAAAAAAAAACACGATACTTGTAACAAAAATCATAGAAAAAAAATACAAAAATTAAAAATAACATAATTTAAAAATGTACAAAGAATACATATACAATTATTCACTAATCTAACTTTCATCCATCTTCTCACAAAAACTTTAACATTCACGCTGATGTCAGAAGGGCATTTAGCATTGTGAGCGCCCGAACTAGAGGCGAGTTAGCTCGGGACACCGTACGTGCCGAAGGTACGGCCATGATGACAAAAGGCTCGGCCTAGGGGGCCTAAACATAAGACTTAAACATAACTGCAGAAATGTAGGTGTACTATAAGTACTTATCTGCCTATCACTTCGGGTAATACAGCCGTGATGTTGTGTTTTTTTTAAGGCGGTGTAATGTTTTGCTAAAAAGTTTTTTGTTCTTTTTTCAAAATATTTCTAGTTAGTAAAACGCAGTTTGCTGTTGGGGGGCTTCACATATGTTAATTGTAAATGATGGTAAAATATTTAAGGTCGCTTCGCTTGCTCTTGCATTCTACATTCTCATGTTTCACAGAGTTTTCTGCATTAGTCACAGATATTTATGAAGTTCAGAAGAAAAACGCTTCACTCATTGCTTTATCCTACGTTATCGCATTTCTACTAATATCACGTGAATGGTTAAAATAACTTATGCCCCGACACGGGACCTAGAATTTGAAGCCCGCTTCGCCCAATCTTTCACATACCTACAAATTTGACAATTCCCGACAAGCTTAGTCTGCCACTGCTTATATGCTACTTAAAAAATAGCTGAGTGAGTCCGCTCTGTGTAGCTAGTTTAATTAATTCCTTAAAATCTAACATGAAAATCTGTTTACTTAATAAAACCAGTATAAGGACTGCAGTAAATAACTACGAGACACAAGTTACCCATGTTTTATTATTTTTTTGTTATTAAAATCAACAAAATATGATACCAAAAACTGATCATCCATTGTAGATGCCTGCAAACAATTGTTCCTTGCAGATTGTAATGTAGAACAGAAATGGATGTTTGGCTTCAAATCTTATTCTTTCTGGTGGATACATTGACGCTGCCGCTGCCATATGTATACCTGTAGCCAGCGATTTAATAAAATATATTCTTTAGACACTTTATATGATTAAAGAGAGAGATCAAAAGTAATATACTAATAACTGGGTCGTATACAAACTTCTTGGCCACCCTGAAATTGGCTTTCCGATTTTGTATGAGATTTACTACTGCGCAACCATTGTAGCCAACTTCAGGACGGCCAAGAAGTTTGGCGAGAATTATAGAGGTCAGACAGGCAGTTTCTTCATGTAAAATACAGCTAAGTATTTTATATTGTATCTGCTTAGTCAGGCAGTCGACACCAACGTAGTTGGGAAAATTATAGCTAGATTGATTGATTTTGCTAGTCAAGATAGTGCTACAATTAGAAACAGTGCGTACAAAACTGGACGAATATTATGACATAGCAGGAGGTTGAAAATTGAAAAATGTTTAAGCACAAATTGTTAGTTGGTGTACCACAAAGATCAATGTTATTAGGACCGACACTAAACGCTGTAATGACGAATAACGATGAAAATATTAGAGTCTAACGAGATGTCACTAAGATATTAAATATAGACTGACTACAGTCTGAATATAGTCCAGCAAATAATGTGGATTTAAAAATGTAATTTCATACCGATTGAAAATTATAACATCAGTTTTCCCCGAATACGAACTCAGCCGTACCAGTAGCGGTGAAGCACAAAGTCACAGCATATGATAGTGGTAAAAAAAGTGATTTGAGTAATTTCATACCAAACCAAAATTCGTGAGATGAATCGTTGCATTATGCGTAAGTCGATATTGATATTTCTTCAGTTACTTATATCTTTAAGTGTAGAATAGCGTTATAATATTTTTTTTTACAAAAAAATATTGCCAAGATTTTACAAATTCATGCTTCATTATAACGCTGCTTGCTGTTCAGTTCCTCTTTTTTCGGCGAATTAATGTTTTTGCATTTTTGACAAAATATAAGCAGTTAGTAATATATACCCAATATGGAGTTGGATATCCTTTTACGTAGGTACGTAAAATGTAAACGATGCTAAATTTTTTGAGCTTGCTTCGCTCGCTCTTGCACTACTTACTAGACGATGAAAAACAGTTATTTTTTGTGTTTGTTCAGAAGAAAAATCTATCAGACACGGATGAAAAATTATCGAACTCGCTTCGCTCGTTCCTGTATCCTACGTTATCAAAAATTGCGGAGGTGTTCCTCGAAGCGTACCAACTTTGAAGTGCACCAAAAGTATGCCTCGAAACGCAACAAACGATGAAACATAGAGAAGAGCATGAATTATTCGTAATAAATGATATCGATAGACGTTTTAAAATTCAACTGTCCTAATTGTTTATTTATTAAAACTACCAGGAAAGCAGAAATGGACTGGAAGTAGATATTGGAAAAGTTGAAAGTCATTTTCTGTAATGTCAGGGTAAAGTTTGTTCTTAAGACTTCTTTCGATATAGTGAATAATAACGAATACTTTATAATCGCTTTCATTTGACATGCCCCGATAGACTTGTACCCCACAGTTTTGTATTTGTAGAGTTTTGTCACAACCAAAAAACAGTAATTGCTGAGGGCAGAGGGGGGTCGGGCGATCTCAGTGTAGAAAATTCTTTATTAAAAAAATAAATGTAAACATGGCGTTATTTTTTTATTATTATTATTGATAGGCTTGCGCTTGACCACTATCTCACCTGATGGTAAGCGATGATGTGGTCGACGATGAAGCACGCTTGCCTAGAAGAAACCTATTCACTCTTGACTTGAAGACTCCCAGGTTGTAGCTATCAGGAAATACAGACTCCGGCAGGAAATTCCACTCCTTTGCTGTACGCATAATAAAAGTATTCCCAAAACGTTTGGTGCGTATGGGTGGGATGTCCACCATGTACCGATGACGCATCGCCGTACGTCTTGTAGTCCGATGATGGAACGGGCTAGGAGGAATTAGTTCATGCAATTCCAACGCACACTCCCCGAAATGTAACTGATAAAAAACCGACAGGCTGGCAACTCGGCGCCGATGTTCGAGGTTCTGGCGCCTAGATTCGACCAGTACTTCATTGCCGATAAGCCTCTTAGCCCGTCTTTCGATCGACTCAAGTGCATCCAGCTGGTACTTGGCAGATCCGTCCCAGAGATGAGAGCAGTACTCCATGCATGATCGAACTTGCGCTTGATACAAGTTGAGCAACTGTTCTGGCGTACCGTACCACCTTCGCGAGGATCCCCAATTTTTTGGCAGCCAGCTGAGCTTTTGTCTCAATGAATGGACCAAAATTGAGTGTCGATGTCAACGTAATGCCAAGAACCTCAAGATGGTCAGTTATCGGCACGGTCACACCACGGAAAGAAGGAGCCGGGTGCAATTGGCTCCTTTTAGCGGACAAAAGACACGCCTGGGTCTTAGCAGCATTGAACCGGACCAGATTGGCATCGCCCCATTCGGAGACTGCCTTCAAGGACAGATTCAAGCGCCCAACCATGGCCTCTCGGAGAGACTAGATCTGAGGTCCAGTAGCGCGCGCGTCGGATACGCACCTCTCAGCAACAGTGCTGTCGTCCGCGTACCCAAAGGTGCCGTGTTTTAGCAGATCATTTATGTGCAGCAAGAATAATGTTACTGATAGTACCGACCCCTGAGGGACCCCGGCATTTATACCCAGTTGGTCAGACGAGCGGCCATCAATAACCACTCGAATGGACCGGTCCCTCAGGAAGTCTGCAATCCAATCGCACAGACCACTGGGCAGACCGAATGAAGGAAGCTTACCAATGAGGCTTTCATGCCAGACCCTATCAAAAGCCTTCGAGATGTCAAGGGAAACGGCAAGCGCTTCCCCGTGCCTCTCGATGGCCTCACTCCAGATGTGAATGGCATACGCTAGAAGATCCCCAGTTGACTGGTTTTGGCGGCAGCCATATTGGCGGTCACTGCGGATATCGTTAGCTTCTATGTATGCCAGGAGCTTGGAGTTGAGCACTTGTTCCATACTCTTGCAGAGGATGGACGTTATTGATATGGGTCTGTAGTTGGCCGGGTCAGCCCGACTGCCCTTCTTGGGCACAGGCTGAACGTTAGCTTGCCTCCAAGCATTCGGGACTTTTTCCGTCTTAAACGAAAGGCGAAACAGGCGTGTCAGGATCGGAGACAGTTCAGGCGCACAGGTTCTGAGTACAATTGCCGGTATCCCGTCGGGGCCACTAGCTTTGTTCATATTAAGGTTTCGCAGCACCCTACGAACGTCCTATTGGCGGATGCGAATGTCCAACATACTCGTCTCGCATCCGACAAGAGAAGGAGGGGGCCGCGCATCACCAGAATTCAGACGTGAAGATTCCGCAAAAAGAGAGGCAAACAAATTTGCTTTCTCCTCAGCGGAGTGGGCCAGTGACCCGTCAAGTTTCAGCAGTGGTAGAACTGAGGGACGGCAGAAGTTCGATTCCACCGACTTAGCTAGGGACCAAAACGCTTTACTACCCGCTGGGTAAGAAGCAAGTTTGGTCCCAATACGGCTTATGTGGTCGAACCGAGATCTTCGAATCACCTTCTTGCAGGACTTTGCAGCCCTGTTGTAGGCTCTCTTCCACTGACCCACGTCGATTGCTTTGCGCGTCCGAGCGTCGACCCATGCCAGGTAGGCCTCATGTTAAAGCGCGTTGGCGCGCTTGCACTCGGCGCCAAACCATGGCTGGTCGACGCTAGACATTGCTACGACAGAGAACGGAATGTAGTACTCCATTCCCCGACGCAACACATCCGACACGGCTTCTGCGCAAGACGAAGGATCAGCTGAAGATAAGCAAGTAGGCTGCCAAGGATAAGATGCGAAAAAAGAACGCATCCCATCCCAATCCGCTGACTTGTACCGCCAAACCCTCCGAGCGCCTCTTGGGCTGGGATCGGGTGGGGAGTGGACGGATACAGACTTCACCAGACAATGGTCGGAACTACCTAAAGGTGAAGATACCGAAACCGAGTAGCGGTCTGGATCTGTTGTCAGCAGAAGGTCCAAGCAATTGGCTGTATGCGAATCAACATCCGGCACCCTGGACCAGCTGGGCGAGATTTAACGCAATTGCGCTTCTCTCGTCTCTCGCCCAGCATGATCAGTGTTCTGGTATGGGAAAAGCCACTCCTGGTGGTGGGCATTGAAGTCCCCCAGTAACACTAATTGGGCGGAAGGGTACCGCTGCTGTGCTGTATCAGCCACCTCACTAAGATACTCTGTGAGCCTGGTTGTCTCCTGATCGCCACTGTGCGAGCGGTAGACACAGGCGTAGACAATTTTATCAAGGCCCGTGTCCAGCATAACCCACAGCACAGAGAACATAGAGTCCTCAAGGTTTCGGAGACGCCGATAACAGATGTCGTCTCGGGCGTACATGCATGCACCCGCGCGTTGCTTAAAATTGTGCTCCAAGGTATACCCTGGGTATGTTAGGTACGACACGTCTGACGGACATCTGATCTGCGTCTCCGAAAGGAAAAAGAGAGCCGGCTTATCAGTCTCTAGGTGATGATCGACTGCTATGAGGTTGGAGTGCAGACCTCTAATGTTAGTGAGGTGCACTTTGAGTGGGAGGGGGTGCAGCCGCTGTTCAACTTTGAACTTTTTTCTCTTTTTCATTTTGCGAGTGAAGTAAGGTGAGGAGAAGGAAGTGAGATGCGGTTCCACGCTGCTAACCTTCAGATACACACTGAAGGGACGCCATCATTGGGGTACTTGTCTGGAGACTGCGGTGACCGTGCCTCGGATCCCGCTACCCTCCGCGACCAGTCGCCCGATACGTCCATAACAACGCGCGTCAGGCTGGTCTGCCTGCAATGGAACCGCCATCTCAACCCATCTCCTGAAGTGGCTACACCAAGCATCGCACCGGAACACGGCTAGACCGCTTGGCGGTACGTCTTTGCCCGGTGGGTGGTCGCAAGCCTTCTGCCGAAGCCGACCAATAACTGGCTAGGCTTCGGCCTAGTCAGTTATTTTCACCTGATTGGCACCACCCGGGGCCCACGTCTAGGGTATCATATAGGGTACTTTCCTTCGGACGTGGGTGACTTGGCCCCCTGTGGCGTTGCTCAATATTTCAATATTTTAAGTAGTTGAACAAAGATCAAGAATAAAAAACTTAAACTCAAAGCATTTATTTCAAGAAAACTATTTAGAGATACTTTTAAATTGTTAGTTACCTAAGTAAAAAAGTTGGTGATAATGGGTAAGAAACACCATGGATACTCCTTTAAATCAAAAACACATTAGCTTAGAGTTTTTCATATGATTTATTTAATTGTTACACACTTACTATCCTGAAAATACTCCAGAAAACATCTGCTCTTGGTAAAATACGACGTAGAAGAGGAATGGACGATTAGCGTGGAAATTAGGCCCATTCACTATGGCAGACGTGTATACAAAGTTCATATCTGAAATCATGAACACGATATCAGAAACAGATCAGAGGCTCTAAAAAAGTGACATTTTCTCACCGAAAGCTTCGCGATAGCGAATACAAAACGTCAATAAGTAAAATTTTAAAATTTAAATGTCCCCGACACTATATCTTGCGCAAATACCCCAATCCAAACAAGAAAACACCCATATCTTAAGAATGGCAGAACCGATTTTCATAAAACATAGCTAAGAACACTCCCGATAATGTCACGTTTCAAAAAACTAAATCAAAATCGGTTCTTCCGTTAAGGAGCTTTGATGCACAGACAGATACACTGGTACACACGACAAACATATAACACCCCTCTTTTTCCGTCGGGGGTTTAAAATGTAAAGGTTAAGCAGGGGTGCACCTATAGTTCAACCTCATTTCACCAGTTATGTTTAAGTTCCATGTAATAGGAGGCGAGCCTATTGCCATCAACCGGGCACAAATCCGGCTCGAAGGACCAATGCTAAAAGCTTATTATGGTTTTAGCTTTTCATTATTTTTGTTAATGGAATGGATGTATGCTGGTAAATTGTGTTTACTATAACTCACATGGATACGTGTTGGTAATAGACCAGCGGATAGAGGAAGAGACTATGATAGTACTTTACAACAGATCACAAATTATCATAGATAATACTGGAAATAAAAAATACTTTGTGTTGCCATCAACACCAGACTCTGGCTGCAACTGAGAAATGGCAGATATGAAATCCCAATAACACTTTGCCCGACTCGGGAATCAAACCCAGAACCTCAAGCTCAGCAGTAGCTATTGCGACCACTAGACCAACGAGTCTGTCATGTGATCAATACCTTACATTTTGGCATTTCGACCATCGCCATCCCTGATGAAATGACAGTTTGTCCAGAAATTATAAACAAGCTAATCGTGCATTCAAATTCAAACCAAATGTGTTTGCAAAATGTAAGTTCAATCGGTAGCGGGTTTTTAAATTCATTTAATTGTATGTCTCAATAGTTTTTGTATGAAAGAGCACCATCCATACATCCATCTATCCACCCGCGGCAGCCTTAGCCGTGGCGAGGATCCGGGAGTTCTTTGCCACAACCTTGTCCTTTTTGCAATGTATGTAAATTGAAGGCAAAGACGAGAAATAGCAAAGCTTATAAACAAAATAGATGTTGTAAAATAAAAATAGGATTTAATTTTAGTGTACGGTGCACGTACATGAGTTTAAAATTGTTTACTAAGTAAGAGTTGTGCAATAAGTAGGCTCACACCTTTGCACTTACACGTGCGACCTACATTAGATATTATGATAATCACGCAGCAGCAGCAGCGAGCAGAGCAGTGATGATGCATTGTTTCAATATTAATTTTAGTGTTCAATTAGACGTGGTTTGAGTCGGACAACTTGCATTTTTATTTCTTGATTCCAGCCCGTTGGCACTCATTGACATTTTACATTACATTGACATTTGCATTGCATTGACAATAATTAATGTTAAGGTGTATTTGCATTTGCACCCTACATTGGTTTCTTGGTCCTTCGAAATTATTGCAAGTACCGTACAGTCCGATTTGTCGGTCAGTAAAACGTCGCGTGTGACTTGTGTCTTGGTCGTGTGTTGCCGTGCAGAAGCAGTCGCAGCGATCCAGGTTCCAGAGCGACGCGTTACATCAGCGTAAAGGGAGAGTTCCTGAGTTTCAAGTAAGATCGTTCATTTTTTGCTTACTTCGTTAACAATGGAGGGTTTAATCGCGCGTCAGGCTGAGATCCTGGAGGAGATGAAGAGGGTCCATACCAACTTCAAGAAGGATTCAGCGAGCAGGAAGACCCCCGAGTACATTCAGCAAAGGCTTGAGCGGTTAGATCAGCTTTGGGCGGAATGTAAAGAGAAACATCAGGAGCTGAGTGCGGTAGAAGACAAAACGCATGAGTACTTCACCAACAATATTCACGAAGTATTAAGGGATTGGTACCACGGTGTGCGGCAGGAGCTTACAGCATGCGGGACCAAGGTGCAGAGTGGACCCGGCTCTAGCAAGGTACACGTGGAGTTTGACAGGACCTTGTTCGGGAGCTCCTCGGGAGCAGAGGACAAGCTACTCGAGCTACAGCAGCTGCAGAACGCGAACTTCCGTGCGTTCGACAGGTTAGTGACGAGTAAGATCATTGAAGAGGTCATCGAAAGATGGGAGATAGAAGACGCTTTGAAGACGTTAGGGTCTCGGTGGTCAGCGATTGACAATATGCATCTGCGAATCGATGGTTTGTTAGACGGGGCGCCTAATGAGTACTATGACGAGTTTTGTCGCCACGAACAGGCATTTGTAAAAACAAAGCGGGCGCTGAACGTAAAACTGAACGCCTCCGTGCACCAACAACAATCCGTGCCCAAAATAGACATTCCCATTTTCAACGGGAACTATTCGTTATGGCCTACTTTCATGGATCTGTTCGTAGAAGCAATACACAATAACCCTGCAATTGCAAAAGCACAAAAAATGCAGCACTTAAAAGGGAGATTGCGCGGCGAAGCGGAGAAACTCGTCCAGCATCTACACATCTCACCCGAAAATTACGACACGTGTTGGGAAATCTTGAACCATAGGTACAACAACAAGTTTATGTTGTTCACTAAGAATTTCCAGAGTTTCATGCGTCAGCCACATCTGCAAAAACAATCTGCATTCGACCTTAAGCGGTTATATGACACGAGCAATGAAACCATAAATGCGATACACAATTTGGGGGTAGATACAGGTTCATGGGATCCTATTCTAGTCTACGTGTTATGCGAGAAACTAGACTCCGAAACGTACGCGGAATACATGCAGTCTAGGGCGGATCCGCGAGAGATACCTACGTTCAACCAGTTTATGGATTTTATCGAGAACAAATTCATGGCATTAGAACCTTTGCATAGAAAGAAGCCAGAAAACAGTAGCAAGCCTCCTGCAAAACCACAATCCAACGCATTTCATCCATTCAGCAAAACCCCCAAACCAGCAAACTCTCGAAACTTCCATGCATACAACGCTGGTCAATTTAATAAGATCATTTGTGCATTATGCAACACCAATCATGCATTGTTCCAGTGTTCGAAATTCACTGACATGGCAAGCTCGGCGAAACTAGAATTCATAAAATCGAACAATATTTGCAGAAACTGTCTGTATGTGCATAGCAAGGGCTATTGTGCGTCACAAAAAAGATGCAGAGAGTGCAGCGACCCACACAACACGCTATTGCACAACGACATCGTCCAGTCAGCGCAAATGCCCTCAGCAACACAAACGATGGATAAACCGTCGAAGTCAACTGCAACTAGGTCACCTAAAAGTATGCAAAATAACTTCGCATCGAATAATGATGACGAAATACTATTGGCCACTGCATTATTGCAAGTAGAAACAGCTGATGGCGATTACATCACACTACGGGCGTTAGTTGATCAAGGCTCACAAATAACCCTGATCACTGAGAATGCAGCTCAAAGACTGGGAGTAAAGCGTCAACAGCTAAACGCGAGCATAAGTGGGATCGGCACACTATCCAACAGGAGCAAAGGAAAGGTGAACCTACTTTGTCGGTCCGTACACAACGACTTCCAGTTCACCACGGAAGCATTAGTCATGCCACGGGTGGTAAACAATCTACCTAACGCCACCTTTACAAAAAGAACTTGGACTCACGTAACAAACATCACATTAGCCGATCCAGAGTACAACGTATCAAGGCCCATTGACATACTTCTAGATGCACAGGTATTCTCTGAAATCCTAATGAATGGACTGATTAAGGGAGAGACTAATGAACCCATAGCTCAACAGACTCGCTTAGGGTGGATTCTGTCAGGCAACGTCAGCAAGACATTCAATTGCAACGTGGTGATAAACCAAGTGGATGACTTGACAAAATACTGGGAAATGGAAGACATCAGTGGGGATGCATGCAGTTCAATGACGTCAGCGGAGAGATACTGCGAAGAGTTCTTCACTGCAACAACAAAACGTCTGAAAAATGGCAAATATGCAGTTCGTTTGCCAATGAAGCCTAATTACGATCAGCTATTAGGAAAATCAAAGCCACGTGCAGTGGCACAATTTATGCAATTAGAAAGGCGATTATGCAGAGATGACAAACTGTCAGAAAACTATGTCAAATTCATGCAAGAGTACTTGGAAATGGGACACATGAAAGAGAGTAAGCCCGACTGCAACCCGTCATGTTACTTACCTCACCACGGAGTCCTTAAACAGGACTCATTGACAACCAAATTAAGGGTTGTTTTCAACGCCTCACAGAAGACTGACACAGGTTACAGCCTGAACGACTTGATGGAGTGTGGCCCGAAGCTTCATCAAGATCTACTGACACTACTCATGGGATGGCGGCGATACAAGTATGTCTTTACAGCAGACTGTGAGAAAATGTATCGCATGATCTTAGTGCATGAAGAAGATCAAGAATTGCAGAAGATAGTATGGAGGGAAACTAACCAAGGTCCCCTTAAGGAGTACAAGCTATGCACAGTGACATATGGAACCAAGGCGGCACCATTTCTAGCACTTCGGACGCTAAAGCAACTAGCAAACGATGATGCAGAGAAATACCCGTTAGCAGCTGACGTCATTAACAACGAAATGTATGTCGATGATGTACTAAGTGGTAACAACTCCATCGAGCGAGCACAAGAAATGCAGTACCAACTCATCAACATGCTGAGCGGAGCAGGACTAACGCTACGGAAGTGGTCAAGCAACGAGCCGACCTTGATTAAAGGTTTATCATCATCAGACCTAAACCAAACCACAATGCACTTTACAAACGATGGAACTACAAAAGCCCTGGGTGTACAGTGGAACCCTACATCTGACACTTTTGCATTCACTAACAAAACAAACTTTGACAACAATAAACCGTTGACAAAACGGAAACTACTGTCCGAGATATCAAAAATCTTCGACCCACTGGGCTGGCTGACACCTCTGACATTGAAAGCAAAACTGATGTTCCAAAGCGTTTGGCTGTCAGGATGCAACTGGGATGAAACCTTACCTACAGGCGTACAAGAAGAATGGAAGCGGTTTACAAGCGACTTGCACAACATAACGCGATACGAGATACCGAGATGGTTGGGCGATACAACTAAACCCTTCCAAGTACATGGATTCTGCGATGCCTCAGAAAAGGCCTATGCATGCACTATATATCTACTGACATTAGACAGCAAAAACAAGCCCTTAAGTCGATTAATAGCAGCAAAATCTAGACTATCTCCAATCAATAACAAATTGACATTACCACGGCTTGAACTATGCGGAGCCTTATTACTTTCCCGGTTAATGAAAAAGGTCCGGAAAGCAGGCAAATGGGACAACATTGACAACAACATATACGCCTGGACGGACTCCATGATTGTACTAGGCTGGCTGCATGGTGACGTCACAAAATGGAAGTCGTTCGTGAGCAACAGAGTGCAACAAGTGCATGAAGTCATCCCGAAACAACACTGGAGGTACGTCAAATCAGAAGAAAACGCAGCAGACTGTGCATCACGCGGCATCAGTTGCTCCCAGCTATTGCAACATCCTTTGTGGTGGCAAGGACCAGAATGGGTGAAAAATTACAATGACAAAACAGCTGATAAAGTTGAAATCATACCGACAACATGCGAATCAAAACAAAAACAAATGAAAGCGTATGTTGTGAAATTCGAGCCGTCCTCAATTGTAATTGAGTTATTAGATCGACACAGCGACATGGCTCACATTACAAGGGTCACAGCGTGGATAAAACGATTCATGAACAACTGTTCGAAATCCAACACAAATACAACTGCATATTTAACATCAACAGAACTACAAAACGCTGAAAATCTTATACTAAAACAGATTCAATTACATACCTTCAAAGACGAGATTATGAGACTGAAGGAAAATAAGGGTTTAAGCAACAAAAGCAACCTTTTGAATTTGAACCCATTCCTCGACAAACATGACATTTTGCGAGTAGGGGGAAGGTTGCATAACTCGAACCTAAATGAAGACACGAAACATCCAATTCTGCTACCACATGACCACAAATTGACAGAGTTATTAATTTGGCAAGCACACAGTACAACATTACACGGAGGTCCGAAGCTAACCCTAACACATCTACGCCAAAGAGTATGGATAGTAGGAGGATATCGCGCCGTTAAGAAGGTGTTACACAAATGCGTACCATGTCGCCGATTTCATGCAAAAACCTCAAACCAGATTATGGCAGATCTACCAGAGCCGAGAGTGACAGTTTCTCGCCCTTTTACACATACAGGGGTTGACTTTACTGGCCACATTGAGATCAAGGCAAATAAAGGCCGAGGCGTCAAAACATTGCTGGCGTACGTTGCCGTATTTGTTTGTCTGGCAACAAAGGCTATACATCTGGAACTTGTGTCAGAGCTGTCCAGTATAGCATTTTTATCAGCCTTCAAGCGCTTCTGCGCCCGTCGAGGTACGCCACGTGACATGTACAGCGATAACGGCACGAATTTTGTGGGTGCTAACCGGATTTTACTGCAACAATATAAATGCATTGTAGACACCATTGACAACCTTTTCTTGGGAAAAATATCAGAGATGGGAATTAAATGGCACTTCAATGCCCCAGTATGGCCAAGCGCAGGCGGACTATGGGAAGCTGCCGTGAAGAGCATGAAGTATCATCTAAAACGGGTCATTGGAGATCAGCGCCTGACGTACGAAGAATTTACCACTCTACTATGCCAGATTGAAGCTTGCCTGAATTCACGACCACTTTGCACCGCAACAGAGAACGCCGAAGAAATCAACTGCTTAACGCCTGGACATTTTCTAACCGGCACATCGCTAATGACTATTCCAGAACCGGACATTGACAATACGTATAATTTAGGCAAGAGATGGCAAATTGTACAGCAGCTCAGTAAGGATTTCTGGAAAAGATGGTCGCAAGAATACCTTCAACAACTCCAAACAAGGCTAAAATGGAAACGACAAACTACCGATCCTCGAGAAAATGATATTGTTTGCATCAAGGATGAAAGATTACCGGCAGGCAAATGGGCTCTGGGTCGTGTAGCAGAGCTACATACAGGAAAAGACGGCCACACGAGAGTTGTCACATTACAAACTGCAAAAGGAGAAGTTAAACGGCCGATCACAAAACTCGTACCACTAGTTGAGGTTGAAGAAGAAAGACTTGGCGATACCATCACATCTACAAAAAACAGACGGAGCCGACCGAAAAAGCTTACCTGGCACAGCTTGATATGCTACACATTGATGCTGACCATGGCATTTATAACGCCCACTGTTCAACAAGACATGAAGCTTACCCCACTGACAAAAAATCAAAAGATTTACTTTGACAAGATTGCAGACTTACAAGAAATACGAGATGAATGGAAATTAGTATTCTACTACAACATGACAAACTACTGGCGAAACGTTGACACTCTGCAAAAATTCGTGTCTCATATAAAAGGATATCGTTGCGAGGACTGGATGATGCAATTCCACATTTTAATCAACCAACTCGAACAGAGCATGAACGAACTGGACTATTACAATAATCTGCTGAAGTCCCAACGATTAATTCAACACAGATTCAAAAGAGGATTAATCGACGGAGTGGGATATGTTGCCAACTCACTATTTGGAGTACTAGATCAGCACTTCGGAGAAAAGTACGAACACGACATCAATTCCATTCAACACAATGACAACCACTTATTACACCTTCTCAAAAATCAGACAAGTATTTTGGAAACCGAGCATAACATCGTACAACGCAACGAAGCGACAATGGTAAAGCAGTTTACCTTGATGAATGACCACCTTACCAATCTGGAAAATAAAACAGAAACAAATAAACATGACACCGCTAATGCATTCTACATCATTACATCGGCAATAGCTGCAGAAAAAATGGCCCAAAATCTAAAGGAAATCCAACAAACCCTCATCAATACGCTGACAAACATGTACCAGGGTCATATGGACGTACACTTACTATCACCAACTCAAATGCAAACCGAATTAGATAGAGTAGCTAGACAACTACCCCGCGATGCCACGCTGCCAGAAGTCCAGAATGATGTACGAGACATCTACAGAATGTTCAGAATACATGCACGCATTACACAGCAATATTTACTGATGGAAGTAAAAATACCCATTCTGAATGATGCTCTATACGAGCTGAATAAACTTATAAGCATACCTCAACGTATTGGCATAAATCGGGTGATGTACGTCATCCCAAATTCGGAACTAATAGCATTTAACGCCTACCAATACTCATTCATACCTCTCGAGCAATCTGACGTTCAAGAATGCCAAAAGATCCAGGACAAAACATTGATGTGCAAATTAAACCACCCTATCTATCGCACCGGTGACCGACGCAAGTCAATTTGCGATGTACAGCTGATCCGAGACAATGAAGAACACAGTGTGTACTGTCACACGGAAACAAGGGAATGCGCTGACAAGTGGGTAAAACTACACCGGCAAAACACATGGTTTTATTATTGTTGTGGCACGTGCGAAGTGCAATTAGTTTGCGGTGCTCAAATGACATCGGAGTCGTTACATCACTCGGGTCTGATTACACTTAAACGAGGATGTAACTTGCAGGGTGACTCATTCATGTTGCACGCATACATAGAACATAAAAGTGACGTCATAGTCAACGAACCATTCGCCATGATCATACCCACGATCTCTCCCATCAACAACATCATCAATACGTCGATCCGCAACTCGTCATTGCCTATCGAAACGCATGAAGAAATGTTCCAGAAGATTGACACACAACTGCGCTCGATTAAAGAGCAATCAAACCTGGAAACGTTATCCCCCCATGACATTCACCACTACACCGCAATCTATGTCGTAATAACGATTAGTATTGCTCTGTCTGTAACATCGTACGTGTACTTTTGGAGAAAGACGAGCACCAAAAGACAGGGGGAGGGTTCGCGAGATGCGATAAGCAGAAGAGGACGAGAAGAAGAAGATGACATCGAGGGCGGGTGTAGCAAAATCAACAAACGGGTGTCAAAAGTGAACGAAGTGATAAGTGTTGATCGCGCCTTAAGTGAAGTGAAATTTGACACTGAAAAACATAGTGACGTGTGTGATTAGGGAGCTTGACAATTATATTTATGGATTTTAAGTGTACAGTTACATAATATCTACATTAGTCATACAAATATTTTACATTACATATTATACCTAGTACCTACTACATCAGTGCTCTGCATTAGTTTCTACAGTCGTTCTTGTCTTAATTTTATTTGATTAATTTTTAGTTCAGTAGCTGTTAGCAGTCTTGTGGTGGCAATATGTACGGTGCACGTACATGAGTTTAAAATTGTTTACTAAGTAAGAGTTGTGCAATAAGTAGGCTCACACCTTTGCACTTACACGTGCGACCTACATTAGATATTATGATAATCACGCAGCAGCAGCAGCGAGCAGAGCAGTGATGATGCATTGTTTCAATATTAATTTTAGTGTTCAATTAGACGTGGTTTGAGTCGGACAACTTGCATTTTTATTTCTTGATTCCAGCCCGTTGGCACTCATTGACATTTTACATTACATTGACATTTGCATTGCATTGACAATAATTAATGTTAAGGTGTATTTGCATTTGCACCCTACATTTAGTGTTAGAACCAATAAAGCATTAGAAGATTTAAAGAAATAAACTATATGATTTTATTTTTATTAAAGACTGGCCCAGTTTTAATTCTTAACAGTTAAAACTACTTTAATTACTTAATTCAATTAATAGTTCAAATAGGAACCAATATCATAATATCATCATTGTCGTCTTTACGTTTTGGTCTAATAACTTAAAATATATTAACACGGATTTAAAAGATTTTATGGTGAGGATGCCGTATGGTGACGGACGTAAAATATTTCACCATCCTATAACTTCCCGTGGGTGTCGTAAGAGGCGACTAAGGGACACACCAGAGAATGGGCAGCAGCGTTCTCTGTGCACTTAAACAACAAACTCCGATCGCCAACTCGCCTGCCAAGCGTGGCGATTATGAAAAATCTCCCAAACCTAATAAATAACACACAGAAAAAACGGGCCGGAGTGCCAGGCAGCCAGTCTACCCTCGGCTACGGTAGCGGTCGAAACGATGGCGTGGCAAGGGGTGCGAAGAATCCCCGGAATGGACCCGACTACCCCAATAAACACCGACAACTGGACCTGGGAACATATAACACGCGAACACTCCGGACCGACGAGAAGATAGCCGAATAAGCCGGTAGAGAATTGAGCAGGCTGCAATGTAGTATTATAGGGTTATCTGAAGTCCGAAGAGAGGGGGAGGACTCAATAATCCTCAAATCCGGTAACTTGCTCTATTTCAGAGAGGGTGACCGGCAGTCCCAAGGTGGTGATATTGAAATGTTAACTTGGAAATATTGTAAAAACAAACAATTTTTTTTTTAATAGTAACCATGGAGTTTCTTGCCGGTTCTTTTCCATAGGAAACGACCATCCCGAACCGTGCACCTTTTGTCGACGTTTTATAAGTGCCCATGTAGGCCTATGTGAAATAAAAAACATTTGATTTTGATTTTGGCGTCGGGTTTATCGGCCACAAGTCCCTTGTGAACAACGTGGTGAAGATCGAAAGTGTGTCGACCAGAGAGAGAGAGTGAGAGTGTGTGTACCTTATACTCAAAATATCCGGAAGATATTCGCTGCAGGTCATACAGGTCTACGCCCCGACCTCGGCACACCCCGACGATGAGGTAGAGACCATGTATGAGGATATCTCTATCTTATGGAGAAGGAGGGCCTCTACATGATGAACTCCTTCTTCAGAAAGCGTGAGCACAGGAATTGGACCTGGCAAAGCCCCGATGGTGCAACTAAAAACGATATCGACTTCATCATGTCAATCAAGAAGCAAATGTTCAATGATGTCTCTGTGATCAATTTGGTGAAAACCGGGAGCGATCACCGCATGGTAAGAGGCACATTGAACATTGATGTTAAGCTTGAAAGGTCTCGACTAATGAAGTCCAGCACAGATCCATGTCCAAAACCTCGAGACCTTTCAGCTCGAACTCCAGAATCGATTCGAGTGCCTAGGGAGCTCCGTGGACGAATATAGCGATGGGTTCGTGGAAGCTGCCGCCGTAAATATAGGAACAAAAAGCTCTCTGATCCTACTCTCAAGGTCATGAAGGAGAGGCGTGATATGATCCTGCAGTCTTCAGACGATGCGTTGAAATACCGGCAGCTAAATATACGGATCTCAAAGTCCGATCCGATCCGAAAGTATTAAAGACGCGATTGAGTGGAATAATGGCTCCAAGGTCTTTGCAAGAGATCTGTCTATTGGGCAGTGCCAGCACACGAAACTGAAACCGATGATGGCAGGATCGTATCCGCCAAACCGGAGCTTCTGAGGGAGATCGAGAGATTCTATGGGCAGTTGGACACATCAACCAGTAAACTCGTCGCGAATCTAGCGAATGACGAATGTAGCTAGATTGACCCGACACTATACCGAAGACATTTCGGACGTCAGCCTGTATGAGATCAGGATGGCTCTGAAACAGCTTAAGAACAACAAGGCACCAAGTGACGACGGACGACCCTGTTTGATTCCGTCAAACTCGAGGGGAAAGCGCCACAGGCATGGTGCAAGAGTGTGGTGGTACTCTTATTTAAGAAGGGTGACAATTCCCTACTGAAGAACTAAAGGCCCATCTCACTTCTTAGCTGTCTACAAGCTGTTTTCAAGAGTCATCACAAATCTTCTCGCGCGCAGGTTTGAGGATTTCCAGCCTCCCGAACAAGCCGGATTCCGTAAAGGCTTCAGCACCGTAGACCACATACATACCCTGCGGCAGGTTATACAGAAGACCTAAGAGTACAACCAGCCTCTCTGTTTAGCGTTTGTGGACTACGAGAAAGCCTTCAATTCGATCAGGACTTGGGCTGTATTGCAGTCACTCCAACGGAGCCATAAAAACAAAAAAAATATCCCATTAATTCTACCGTCGAACTGTTCAGTAGAACAAGTGGGAATAGAGAATCCCAATAGTTCTACTATTTTGTTATATCTAAAATCGTAGTACTAGTGGGAAAAAAAAAACCCATTAGTTCTACCGTAGAACTGTTCAGTAGAACTAGTGGGAACAAACGAAATTGACTACCAGTACATCGAAGTGTTGAAGTGTACAAAAACGCCACCATGTCAGTTCGACTTCAGGATCAGACCTAGGAACCCGTCCTTCTGCAGCGAGGTGTGAGACAGGGAGACGTCATATCTCGCCATATTGACATGGCGAGTACATCACTCACCTTCGGTTTGCCGACGATATAATGGTTATGGGTGAGACCATTGGAGGCCCCAGTACAATGCTCGATGACTTCAGTAGAGCTGCCGAAAAAGTGGGTCTTAGGATGATTATGGACAAAACCAAGGTGATGTTGAATGCCCATGTTACACCCACTCCTGTCAAGGTCGGAGACTTTACACTCGAAGTTGTGGGCGACTATGTATACTGGGACAAACGATCCAGTTGAATAGGGCCAACTTCGAGAAAGAGTTCAACCGTCAAATCCGACTCGGCACGATACCACAGTGTCTCATGAAGAAAGTCTATGACCAGTGTGTATTGACAGTGATGACATATGGCTCTGAGACGTGGTCGCTTACAATGGGCCTCATCAGAAAGCTTACAGTCACTCAAAGGGCAATGAAGAGGGCTATGCTTAGAGTTTCCTTGCGTGATCGAATCAGAAATGTAGAGATTCGCAAGAGAACCAGGGTTACCGAAATAGCCCGAAGAATTGCCAAACTTAAGTGGCAGCGGGCAGGACACATTGCTCGCAGAACGGATGGCCGATGGGGCAGAAAGGTTCCGGAGTGGCAACCGCGAACCGGCAGACGTTGTGTTGGAAGTCCTCCCACCAGGTGGACCAATGACCTGATGAAGGTTGCGGGGATCCGCTGGTTGCGAGACGCACGGAACCAGTGAATGTGGCGACACTTGGGGGAGGCCTATGTCCAGCAGTGGAGGTCTTTCGGCTGATATGATGATGATGATGATGAAAAGATTTTAAAGGTAAGCCTAATTAGTAACAGAATTTCCAAAAAATACTCCCGAAAACCAAAAAGTGCTCTTGGTACCAATGTCGACATAAAGCCTTCTTTGGACAAACATTTTCCGACTTCACTGAAACTTGTGTGCCTTAGTAGTTTCAAGTAAGTACGATACGCATTTTTTTAGGCTCTACACAATCTGCTGACAACCGTTTATTTATATACTTATCTAAAAGCCTGGCGTGGAAGAGCAATTATTAGTAAAGTCGAGGGCTAAATACCAGGAAAATTTGGGCATTCCCTATAATTGCGCAATAATTGCCCACGGCTGAAGAGCTACTTCCAATACTAGACTAGTGAAAATATATATCATAGGCTTACCAGTTGCAGCGGCAGCTTTTGTCCCTTTCTCATTGACTTCAATAACTGCTTTGTGTATTGCTGATGATACATACACTTCTTCATCTTCAATTATTCCAGAGAGATCTGAAGTTCTATAGTCAAATATCTTGTGTAGCCCAATCTGAAATTTTAATATTGATTTATTATTTATACTTATATTTTTATAAATTTTTCTGCCTCTAAATATGGACCCAAGATTTCACGAAATAGTGGCCAAGATAAAATGGTGCCCAAAGACTTGCCTTCCCATTATATATATTTTCATCTTTGCGAATTCTTAGTGATTTATAAAGTAAACTCCACAAAACTGCAGGTTCAGAACCATGTCTGGTACTGTTTTACGGCAAGACCTCACCACATTAAAGGGTCTTCACTTATCTGGAGCTGATAATTATCCTTTATATACCTCCTTTACAGCTTCCCTCTCTCCTTCACGCTAAAAGATTGCGGGACCGATTGGTGTAGAAGTACGATATTTTGCGGGAGTTTGATATTATCGAAGAAAAAATTTCCTTATAACCTTTAAGCTATTTGAAAAGCTGTTACTCAGACGACTTTAACCTATAATAGATAGCAAGAACATAATACCAGAGCACCAATTTGGTTTTCGAGAAAAACTCTCCACTATTGATCAAGTGCAAGGATCACAAACGTAATAGAAAACTCTCTTGAAGACAAGAAAGTATATTCTACTGTATTCCTAGACGTAGCGCAACCGTTTGACAAAGTATGCCATAAAAGCCTTATACATAAATTGAAGAGCCTGTTAACGAAGCAATTTACAGGTATATTAGAGTCCGTGCAAAAGTAATTGTTGTTATACAAACAAGTCCTGATGCCATTTTGTACTTATGGTATTCAGCTATGGGGCTGCACCAAACAGAGCAATATATTAATTATACAACGATTCCAGAACAAGTGCTAAGGGCAATTGTAAATGCACCTTGGTACATACGAAATGATGACCTCCATCGGGACCTTAAAGTTGAGTTCATCGAAAAAGTGACCCAGAAATTTGCAGAAGCTCAAGAAAAGAGACTTCATCAGCATGTGAAAGTCGAGGCAATCCAGCTTCTCGATCACACAAACATAGTGAGAAGACTAAAAAGAACAAAACCGTTCGAGTTAGTGTTTAGTGTTAGTGAATGTGAATAGTGTAACGTACAAAAGTGCTATCAAACAAAGACAAGAACGAAGTGTATTCGCCTTAATAGAGACAATAAGAAAAGTGCTATTGGACACAGTCTTAGTAAAGACAATGTAATAGTTTACGTTATAATCACATCATCATCAGCCTATTAATGTTCCCACTGCTGGGACACAGGCCTCCTCTCTGTGAGAGGGAATGGGCCGTAATCCACCACGCGGGCCCAGTGCGGGTTGGTGGATGTCACATGTCTTCGAATTTTTGGTTCTAGGATATGCCGGTTTCCTCACGATGTTTTCCTTCACCGTTTTCCAGTGGTGATGAAATAATTTACGCAAAGTAAAGTGCCGGCCTGGGTTCGAACCCACGACCTACAACTTGTAAGTCGCGGCCGATACCACTGGGCCACCACTGCTCTCTACGTTATAATGAAATTACTTATTAGTCAATTTATAAGGCTAGATTGTAATAAGATTAGGGTCCATCCTAATGATGAAACCAAGTAAAGGAAAGAAAAAAAAAAAAAAAAAAGTATACTGCCGAGCATAGTGTCTTCGGCCGCCCTACCGTCACTGACGGGGTGACAGAACGATAGTATCTATGTAGCGACATTTATGACACCTGATATAAAATAAATCTCAAAATCCTGCATTGCGAAAACTGAGTTTTCGCCGCGATTTAAACATGTCCGACAACAATCATTGAGCAGTTGCCCGAACCAGACACAACCCCATCTGTCAGAGAATTCTTCCTTTTCAATTGAGGTTTGTGGGATTTTACACTCTGTTCCGATGACCTGGTGAAGATTGCGGGTATCCCTGGTTGCGAGACGCACGGGACCGGTCAATGTGGCGACGCTTGGGGGAGGCCTATGTCCAGCAGTGGACGTCTTTCGGCTGATATGATGATGATGATGATGACACTCTGTTCTGCGTACCTCCAAATCTGTTTTATGCACTATGGAAATGTATGGGGCACTATTTGAGCGCAGCGACATTACCACGGTGATAGTAGATTTTGCATGTATCTAATATTACGAGTACTTTAAGGTGGACTGTTGAGGAAACCATCTCCAGTGTCACTAACGCAGCGACACTGATGCGGCATCTGTGACGCCGGAGCTGCATACCCACGGTTAAAATAACACGCACGAAGCGAAAGCGGGGCGTTGCGCGGGAAGGTCGCATTCCAGCGAGGTGCACAGTTAGTTTCGACCGTGTAGTAGTCTAACTATATCTAGAGATACTCACTTTTTTAAACAAAGGCTTCAGGTCCAGTTCCGACTCTATCTTGAACTTAGGAATCGATAGTAATACATCTGCAGTCTTCATTTTTTCCAGCGCCTTGTTTAACAGTTTGGGTGATAGTTTCAGCTCTCGCAAGAGCGCCGGCAATCCAGTCTTACTGAACGGTAGCACTATTATCATTGAGGCCTGCGACCCTTCGTAGGGAATTTCTATGAGCTGGTGAAATAAAGTTATGGAAATTAATTGTGATATCTACTTGCCTATAGACTTTATTATTTTGTTTATGTGACTCGAATACTTCGAATACCTCGATATGCCCAATATTTTGTATGCCTTCTGGCGGGACATAGTATGGACCAACATTTTTTTTATTTATAACATCTGTAATTTTACCCTATGTTCACAAAATAAATAAAAGATTTTGAATTTTAAACTATCTAACTGTCTCATACTACAAAATAGCAAGTATGGTTAAATATGCTAACCAATGGTTCCAAATTTTAGTAAAACGCGTTTTAGTTAATTACTTGACCATTGTTTAGACTAACAATTGATGAATAAACGCGTTTAACCGAATTTGAACCGATAAAAAATATGGGCCTACACGTTAGTGTAATTTTCTACCAGAGAAAGATTTTTCGTAATCGGTACTTCCAGAGATCCAGTATCATTACATAGGTACAGTTTGGTAAAGGCTGGACAGGCTATGAATGGGAGTAGATAAAGATTATTTATTACCTCAGCGTTTAAATCGTCACTCTTCCAGTACTTATAGTGCCCTTGTCGCCTCATCATCGGAAGTCGGCGAACACCGGACGGTGAAAAAAAGACGTCCGTGTATGATTTCTCAAATCTGTCCTTCCATTTGCCCTAGAAAATTATATTTTACTAGCTTCTGCCAGCGGCTTCGCCCTCATGAATAGTGTTATTATTATCCCAGGGGAACATAATACCAGGATGAAAAGTAGCCTATGTGCTATTGCAAGAATATAACCTATCTCTGTGGCAAATTTCATCTAGGTCCGTTCAGTTGCTGTTGCGGGCAATAGTAACAAACACTCACAAACTTTTGCCTTTTTAATATTAAGTTTGATTTTACCAAGTTTTCCTGTAGATTGGGTCTTATATAACATAACGCCTGTATTCCGGAAGGGATAGACAGATATATATTTATGTATTTATATACATGTATGTATTTTGTTTCTCCAGTTATGTTTAAATCCCTTGAAATGAGGTGCGCGCTATACATAGAATAAAATAGAATAGGTACTCTTTATTATGTATAGTGCTAACACACGTCCGGACTCGGTACGGCCAGACCACGGATTTGTGGGCGGAGTTAGTCCGGCCGTACCATATCCGAGCGTGTGTAGAGTGATCCGCCGGACATTATTATTATTAATTGAGTCCGTCTCGGTCCGCTTGTTATCACATCGTTTATAGTCTACTCCGTACCAAATCCGGACATGTGTACGGTTGTCGGCTGGTGGGGCCGTACGAACTACGACCAGCGTTGAAAAAGTCTCCGATTTATGGGAATCTACTGATTTTGGTTATTGGCTCCCGATATTTTTACATTCAACTTAGTCATAAATAAAAATGGAAAATAATATTCTGAATACGGCAACACTAGGATTTGTTGGCGGAGTTAGTCCGGCCGTGCCAAATCCGGGAGTTTGAGTTTTATTCGTATAACATAGTGTAATTAATTTGTAAAGTTATGTCTAACACGGACAAAAAAACGAAAATCACAGTAAACCGCCGGGTGTATTTTAATGAAATTTTCTCCATCTCAATGACAATTTAATTATCTACATTTTGATCTAAGGCTTTTTTTTAAGTCACCTTAATAAGAAGGAAAGTACAAAAAACTACTGAATTTTGGGTCACGGGGGTGGGTGTGAAATGAGTGCGCGTTTTGTTCCCTCAAGGTCTTTGGCGACCGTCGTCGGCTTAAGTCTCAGCAGTATGCTTGCAACCACTTGACCAACGATGCAAACTGCTTTTAATGTTGTGGCGAATTTATTTATTTATATACGATCAGGTAAACCCAAAAAAATAACGAAAAACCTGCTTCATCCGTTTAGAGATTTTTAATTATTTATGAAATATTCCTTGTATATAGATAGACATTTTAGAAAATAGTTGGAAGAGTTTCTTTAGATATAATAAATATGGAAAGTACTAGGTAGGGGAGACTTGGTTCAGAAAAATAATAAAGCTATTTACTATTTCAAAATGGTAATTCCAAGTCTACTAAAGTAATAAAGAAAAGGAAGCAGAACTTATAGTGGAGTTAAGTTTGATTGTTTAAATCAACTGTAGAAAGTAGTGCTTGGTACTATGGTGACCTAACACACCTTTCTTGTAATGATAGGATATGGTAAAAGTTAAAGTCTTGGATTATAAGGGATACAACTATATTGAAACACTATATAACACTTAGATACACGAAATACTAAATTATGGTGAACTATGTAACTAAATTAATGGTAAAAAGTATGGTAAAATGGTTATGGTTTTGGTTATGAGTACGTGGTGTCTCTGACGAGATCTAAACGCGAACTGGCCCACATTTTGGTAATCGAGCGAATGTGCATACTTGCTTTCGATGCAATTATGCATTTTCGCTGTGTGTTCGGTTAAAACTCGAACATATTCCCAAGAGCGAGAAGAAATGCGGGATGATAGCTTAAATTACACTATAATATGGTTTGTATATAACATTAAATTACTTAAACACATTAGTTTCTAGTGATCTTATCTGGTAAAAGGCATATATAAAGCGAAAATTAAAAGTAAATTGGTCTACTTAAATAACTATCATTAATAAAAACATTCATGGTGGTTTAAAATTACACTATTGAGTCTCCCACAGTAAAAGCAATATTGTGATTGCCTGTGTCCATATATTTTTTGTCCCGTTTTAGCGATCTATAGTGCGCGCTAGGCCAGCGATTGGCGTAATTGTGTAAGGAAAAACCGATTTCACTTTTTTTCTTTAGATCACTAGCACTGAGCACTTCACTATATGATTCACGTCTTCTGGTTGTTTCGGAGTCAGCGGAGTCGCTGCTAACTCCTGTTGGCAGCGACTCTCGCTGCGGGGTATTTGTCTCGGAGGCGGTAGAGTCACCGCGGTCTGCTGCCGGCGGGATCCCTCGCCACGATGCCCAGCGGAAGCCTTCCGGCACAGGCAGCATCGCCCCATTCATTGCGATGTATGGTTTCAATGTGTTTTTCATACTGGTCAGCAAAACGCGAGTCTAACTCTCCGAATAAGTCATTCGCTAGATACCCGATACCGTTGATTAGGCCTCGTCGGCGCCGACCCGTCTTCCCCGTGGCGCGTCGCCGTCTAGCGTGGATATCAAAATGCTGTGTTAGCAAAAGTTCATTGTAGTATTCGAGTTCCTGGTAATCGTGCCTGGATTGCTGCACGATCGTATTACAATGGGTTTGTGTTTCAATGGTTGCGCACAATTTCTCTTGGTAATTTGATATTTGGTTGTAAGTGTGTATGCCTGTCCAGGAGGGTCTCATGTCGTTGTACATGACTAATGTCCATTTATCCCTGATTAGTTGTACTTTTGAAATAGGGTCAAAATAAAGCATTTGGTTGTTTGGAAATGATTTCACGGCGTCTAAACCGTAAGATGGAAAAATCAGCGTGAAAAAACTCAGTAAAACAGTTGCTACTGTTGTGATTTTTGACCTCGGCTGTCTTTTTCTTTCTGGTAATTTGGTTGTTGGTCTTATATCTGGTTCTGGTATATTTACATTATTCTGGTTAACGGGCAATACTGAGAGCTTCACAATAGGGCGTTTCATGACCCCATTTTTGGTTTTTAATGAAACTGCTCTGGTTAGACCATCATTTCCTGGGTGTGTGTCGACCACCCGTCCAAGAGCCCATTTTCCTGGAGGCAGATTATCATCATGAATCACTACTAGATCTCCAATTCCAATGTTTTTCTGTGGTTCCATCCATTTACTTCTAGATGATAGTTGTACCAAGTATTCAGTCTTCCATCGTTTCCAAAGATCTTGGAATAGCTTGTTGGTTAGATGCCACCTGGTTCTAGCATCTTGCTCGGTTTCTATTACAGTTGTTCCTGGTCTTCCTGATAAGAAATGAGCTGGTGTAAGGAAGTTTATATCATCGGGATCCTCTGATATGGCGCAAAGACGTCGAGAATTAAGGCACGCTTCTAGTCTAGCTAACAACGTGGTGTACTCCTCGAAGGTTAGTCTTTGTTGACCGATGACCCTCTTGAGATGATGTTTCAGACTGCGTACTGCTCGCTCCCATAGACCGCCGGCGTTAGGCCAGCTAGGCACGTTAAAGTGCCACTCTATGCCCATCTCCGCTATCTCGGTTATAAAACTTCCACTGAATACTTCGCGAAGCTGGTTAAATTCTTCCTGTATCATCCTGTTTGCTCCCACGAAGTTAGTGCCATTGTCACTGTACATATGTCGTGGTGCCCCTTTTCTGGCAGCCATTCTGGTTAGAGCTGCTAAAAAGGCGGAGCTGCTCATGTCTGACACGAGTTCTAAGTGAACCGCTTTTGTGACCATACATATAAAAACTGCTATGTACCCCTTCGTAGTTTTGATTCCCCGTCCTTTATTAGCCTTGACCTCTACGAAGCCTGTGTAGTCTACGCCGCAGTGATAAAACGCATGTTCGGGATTCACTCTTGGTTCTGATAAATCTCCCATGAGCTGGTGCTGCCGCAAGGGATTTTGTTTTCTGCATATGACACATTTTCTAATAAACTTTTTAGTTGCCATGTATCCGCCGATAATCCAAAACTGTTGTCGAAGGTTTGCTAACGTTAGACGTGCTCCGCCATGGAAAGTCAATTTATGAGCTTGATGTTTCATCTCAAGACTCATGTGGGCGTTTTCTAATCTCCCACCCACGCGTAAAATGCCATGTTTGTCTAAGGTTGGATTCAAACTCAAAATCTTGCTTTTGGAGTGCACTCTTCCGTGTTTATTTATTGAGTCTAGGTCGTTTGCAAATTCTGCCAGCTGAACGTTTTTGATTATCAGCTGTTTAGCCCGACGAAGCTCGTGTAATTCGAGGTAGGGTCGGCGGACTTGTTTGTTCAAGGTAGATAATCGCAGTATCCACGCAAAAATGCGTATGATTTTTGTTATGGAGCTATATTTGTTTATCAAATGTTTAATAATTTCGGTAGTCAGCGATTCTCTTGGTTGTCCAATGACTACCGCGTTGGCTTGGTTTAATATAGACGGCTTTGCTTCTAAGGTGGTTTTCTTGATTTGTGTACGATGGCAGCCATGACGGCCCGTACCACCATATCTTATGGTCTTTGAGCTGCCTGACAGTCAAGCCACGATTTGCACAGTCGGCCGGATTATCTGTCGTCTTCACATATTGCCAATGTTTTGATGGTATGATTTTGGTGATTGTTTTTACCCGATTTGCTACAAATGGTTTCCATCGGGCTGGATCTCCTTGTATCCATCCTAGTACTGCAGTTGAATCAGTCCAACAGTAGATATCCGTTGGGTATTCTGATAAGCAACTTTGTACTTTTTGCATTAGCTGAGCTAACAGATGAGCGCCCATTAACTCTAGTCTTGGTATTGATATGACTTTGCTTATGGGTGCTAACCTAGCCTTTCCCGCAACTAATGTAATGGTTGTCCCTTCTTTCCTTACTACCTTGCAGTAGATTACACACGCGTATGCCTTGTTTGAGGCGTCGCAGAATCCGTACAATTCAATATTTTGTTGTTCGCCCATTCCCAGCCATCTGTTGACTTCCATACTGTTTATGTCCGACAATTCTTGTTTTAATTTTGTCCATTCGGAGTTCATTGCTTCGGGTAGGCGGTCATCCCATTTTATGTTAGACAACCAGACATTTTGAAACAGTAGTTTTATGGTAGTACTCAGGGGGGTTAACCACCCTAATGGATCGAACAGCTTCGAAATATCCGAAAGTAGAGCTCTTTTGGTAATAATTGCAGGTGATTCGGGTTCTATTTTCGAGTTGAAAGTGAATTTATCTTTCTGTGGGTTCCAACAGAGACCCAATGTTTTGGTAGAATCGTTTTGCTTGAACTCGTATGTTGACTGGTCACATTGCTCTAATGCATTAAGGCCTAATCCATCTAAAACTCAGTCATGCTCATTCCACCTGAGAAACCGCCAGGCCACTAGAAAACTGAACATCAAGTGGCGAGGTGCCGACATAGACCACAATGATAACCCTGTCTACTTGGGTGCCACCTTGGACCGATCACTGACATACAAGAAGCACTGTATTAAAACTAAATTTAAAGTTGGCACCCGCAATAATCTGCTTCGCCGTCTGACATCTACTGCCTGGGGTGCCTCCCCACATGTACTTCGTACATCGGGCTTAGCACTCTGCTTCTCGGCTGGCGAATTCGCATGCCCAGTGTGGCATCGATCCGTCCATGCCCGACAAGTTGATGTAGCCCTCAATGAGACATGCAGGATAATTACGGGCTGCCTAAAACCCACACCACTCGCAGCACTGTACCCGCTTGCAGGAATAGCCCCTCCGGAGGTCCGAAGAGAAATGGCCTGTTCTGCCGAAAAACACAAGCAGGAGACAGATAGACGACACTCTCTATACAATATGGACAAGCCAAGGGGCAGATTGAAGAGTCGGAAAAGCTTTCTGAGGTTAACCAAACCTATTAATGATAGCAGTTCTAGTGAGGCAAAGAAGAGACTGTGGCTCCTCAAACATCCTCCTCCGACTGAATATGTTGAGCCTGCAGAAAAGCTCCCTGCAGGCCACCAACTTCCATGGCCCACCTGGAAATCTTTAAACCGACTCCGAAGCCAAGTGGGTCGCTGCAGGCACAACTTAGTTAGGTGGGGGTACTCCAATAACCCGCAGTGCGATTGCGGAGCTACGTCCCAAACAATGACTCACCTCCTATCGTGCTCTCTGTGCAACAACACCTGCACCCTGAAGGACCTTTGTGAGGCAAATGAAAACGCTGTTGCCGTGGCTGAGTTCTGGTCAAAACGTATATGATTGAGGAATCATCGATACGACGAAGAAGAAGAAGATTGCTCTCTCTCTAAATCGGTTAATAGCTCTGGTTTGTTCGAGGCCCATTTTCTAAGATTAAATCCTCCCAATCGGCATATTTTTATGAGATCGGATTTCAGTTTATTTGCTGCTTCCATTGAGTTACGCCCTTCGCAAAAATCGTCCATATAGAAGCTGTCTTCTAATTCTTTTGCTGCATCAGGAAATTTCTGTCTTTCATCGGACGCCAATTGTTTCAAGCACATCATCGCTAAGAATCCTGCTGGTTTGGTTCCGTATGTAAGCGTGACGAGTTGAAATGATTGTATTGGTTGGTTATTTGATTCTCGCCATAGTACCTTTTGGTAAGCTTGATCTTCTTGATGCACTCGGATCATCCTGTACATCTTCTCGATGTCAGAAGTATATACAAATTGAAATTGTCTCCATTTCAGGATAAGCTCTTGAATATCCTTCTGTATATTATGGCCCCTGTACATAACGTCATTTAGACTGTACCCTGATGAAGACTTTGCTGAGGCGTTAAAAACCACTCTCAACTTGGTGGTGGTAGATTCAGCCCGAATGACTGCATGGTGTGGTAAGTAGCATTCGGGCGCCTGGTTAATGTTGCATGGTATCATGTGGTTTAATGCAAAATATTCATCCATGAATTTTTTGTAATCTGTCTTCAATTCGCTGTTCTTCTCAAATTTCTTCTCCAAGTTTCTAAATTGAGCTAATGCTTGTGGTTTGGTTGCGCCCAACTTGTCTTTGTGTTCCGGCTTAAGTGGTAGTCGGACTTCGTACCTTCCGTCCTCAAGCCTCTTAGTGGTTTTAATAAAATACTGTAAGCACTGATGGTCATCGTTGGACATCTCTATCTTCTGGTGTATGTCTTCGTTCTCCCAATATTTCAGAAGGTCTTCTGTGTTGTTGAGAATCACGTTGCAGTGGTAGTGTGGTATCATGGATCCACAGAGTAGCCATCCTATTTGCGTCTGTTGGGCGATTGGTTGCCTATCGTTGTCTCCTCTCAAGATACCTCCTAACATTATTTTGCTGTAAACATCTGCGCCTAAAAGTATATCTACGGGACTGCTTACGTAAAACTCTGGATCAGCCATTTTTATCCCTTGGATATGGTTCCACGTTGTTGGTTTGTTAAACGTTTTATTTGGCAGTCGCTTGATCAAGTTATTCATAATAATAACGTTCGTATCACAGGTAAATTCACTATTTGCAGACTGTAGTGTTACCTGTAACATTCCTTTCGCGTTATTTTCTTTTTCACCGACGCCGAATATTTGACCTTTGAAATGAGCCCTCTTTAATCCCAAGATCTGGGCTGCGTTTTCAGTGATTAACGATATTTGAGAACCCTGGTCAACTAAAGCTCTCATCTTGTGCTGTGTTCCATTAGCTCCCTTGACTTTTATAATAGCGGTGGCTAGAAGTATTTCAGATATGTCATCCCATGACGCATGAGATGACCTAGATGTGCTCTTTTTGGTTGCAACATTGTTGGTGTTTCCTTCTGCTGACGCAGTTGGACTTTGGTTTTCAAATGCTTCGTGAAGTAGAGTATTGTGTGTAGCTAAGCATTTACGACATCGTTTGTTTGATTGACATGGTTTTTCGTTATGACTGCATAGACAGTTTTGGCAGTAATTTAATTGCTTAATTTTATTTAATTTTTGCTCGACGTTTAACATTTGCAAGAAATCAGGGCAACGCCACAATCCGTGGTCAGAATTGCACAATGCACAGGTTATCGACCGCGACACGTGTAATGCATTTGATTTTGTGTTTTCTTTGTTGCCTGATTGATGGTTATTCCGTTGAAAATTTTTCTTCTGGTTTTGGTTGTGGTTGCTGTATGGGAATGGCTGATGCGGCGTGGTTTTTTGGTTGGCTGGTTCTTGCTTGCGACGAGACGCTTCTAGCGCTGTGAATTTTTTCTCCAAGAATTCCAGGAACTCCTGCAGATCGGGTAGCTCTCTCGGATTCTTGACCGATTCTATGTATTCGGTGAAGGTGTTATTATCCAGCTTTTGCGCTAGTAGGTGCACTAAAAGTGGATCCCAAGTTGCTATATCCACTCCCAGATTCTGTATAGCGTGTAACGTCTCCTTGGTTACGTCATGCAGCTTCTTAATCGTAGCCAGCGTTTGCTGTTGTATATTGGGTAGCCCAAGTAGGATATTAATATGGGACGTGAAAATCAATTTCTTGTTGTTACAGCCAAAAAAAGTAAATACTGAATATAACGGCCAAATCGTAGACACAACTTCAGTGACAAAATTCTTAGGAGTGCATATTGACAACAAATTGACATGGAAATCTCATGCTGAAAGCGTGTGCCAAAAGTTAAGTAAATCTTCATATGTACTCTATAATCTCTCAAATAAAGTAAACATTGATACATTAGTGATAGCCTATCATGGATTAGTTGCTTCAGTGTTGAGATACGGTGTCATATTTTGGGGCAACTGCAGTGAGAGAGAAACAATATTTAGGGCCCAAAAACGATGCCTCAGATCAATGACAGGTCTTAAGTCTACTGAAAGTTGTCAACCCGTATTTAAATCCCTAAAAATTCTGACATTACCTTGTTTATATATACTAGAAGTTGCCCTATTCGTTAAATTAAACAAACACTTATTTACCTCAATGGTTGAAACAAGAAAACGCACAGTACCATTAAGATCTCAATATATTAACCAATTGTACACAGGTGGTCATAAAACAGCCTTATTAAAAAATAACATCCTTTCCATGGGACCGCTTATATATAATAAAGTACCTGAAAATTTAAAAGACCTACCCGTAATTTTCTTTAAAAAGCAATTAGCAAAGCTATTGCTGGAAAAATGTTATTACTCGATTAAAGACTTTTTAAATGATAAAACTCTATAGTAAAAAGTTGTTGTATGAAAAAATAAAAATACCTTGTCTTTGCAATTTCGAATATTTATAGATTTAATATGATTAATTATGATTTTGTTATGATTATTATTATTTATTATGATGACATTTTTATGCCTAATAATTTTTCCTATATTTTGTTTTTTTACATTCGAGTAACTATGTCGAAATCAAACATAATTTGACATTACAATAATTGACATTACCTTCACATTACGACATTAACTTGAATCTGTAGTACTAATTGTCATTGTTGTTGTTTTAAAATAGTTTGACATTAAACATTTTGACATTTTGACATTAAGCTTTTTGACAATACACATTATGACATTTATTTTATATTCTTCATTGCATGCGAGAAATTCACATTTCATTCATTCATATCTTTTATTCATTTTTTTGGTTTATCTGTATCTATCCATTCAATTCTGAATGGTGTTAATAATAATTGTGATGTTTGTTACTGTATTATTAAATTCAAATGTAATATTTTGCATGCCGTAAGGCAAAATGTATTGGGACAATCTAATAATATTCCAACTCATTTGTATACCTACATTATCAGCAAATAAATGATTTCTTTCTTTCTTTCTTTCTTTCTTTCTTGTTACCATATCTATGGCTTAATATTGCCCAACATGCTTGATAATTGTCAGAGCTAATCTGTAAATGGTGAATCAGACGCTCTGCTTCTCCAGTCACCTTACTCTTCAAAAACTGCATTTTTTGTGCATTAGACATCGACGGGTTTTTATCGATCGCTTCGCTAAACAAGTCTTTGAAGGGAACCCACTGGTTGTAATTTCCATTGAACACGGGGATGTCCATCTTCGGAGCTGACTTCTCTCGGTGCCTTACTGCCCACATCTTTTCGTTGATGTCGTTTGTCAACTCACTGTACGTTTCCTCGTGCTTGCAGAATTTCATTTGGTACGTAATATCGTCGCCCCCATCCTCACCTTCAATTTCCCAATCAAGTTTGTCAATCTCACCCCATCGGCTATCCAGTGATTTTAGAGCGTTCTCGAATTGCCACTGATTCTCGAACTTATCTACTTCAATATTACTCACGGTTCTCATGAACGCCTTGAAATGTATACTCTGCTTCTTTACCAACCCGTTCAGCTTGCTGGACCCTCTCTCTGTATGGGGAAAATTCTCTCGTTGCGAGGACTCCTTATAGCGAGACGACGTACCTGGATGTGGCTGTGCCGTCTCATCTTCCGGACGACGATGGTCAGCGCTTAGCTGTGACCTAGCCCGGATACCTGGTAATGGCTGTACCTCCTCCGCTTTTGATCTACGGGGGCTTGGTTCCTGCAGCTGCGTTGTGCATAACTGCCTTATGCTTGTAATTTTCGATGGTCTTCCTCTCGGATCCATCCTTTTTTATGTTGGTTAAGAACTTACTCAGGATTTCATAGAGCTCCGTTTGGTTGATGAACAGAGTATCGGAATCCATATTAAGGGTTGGTTTGAAAAAAATGGTAATGCACTAAGCATTACCATTTTTTTCAAACTCATTTTAATTCAATGGTTTGATCTGACCTTTATGCTCCAACCGACCGTGTCTGCAATCCGAGGTTCTCCCAATTGCAGCGATCTCCTGGTTCGCGTGGCACTGTATCACTTGGTAGTCACTGTCACTGGTAATTAAATGCTCGAAGGACCATGTAGAAAGTAGTGCTTGGTACTATGGTGACCTAACACACCTTTCTTGTAATGATAGGATATGGTAAAAGTTAAAGTCTTGGATTATAAGGGATACAACTATATTGAAACACTATATAACACTTAGATACACGAAATACTAAATTATGGTGAACTATGTAACTAAATTAATGGTAAAAAGTATGGTAAAATGGTTATGGTTTTGGTTATGAGTACGTGGTGTCTCTGACGAGATCTAAACGCGAACTGGCCCACATTTTGGTAATCGAGCGAATGTGCATACTTGCTTTCGATGCAATTATGCATTTTCGCTGTGTGTTCGGTTAAAACTCGAACATCAACCGAAGATGTTTAAGGTCTTTATAATTTGAATGTACCAAGTCTCACGTAGAACCAAGTCACCCCAGTCTCTCATATTTACAATGTTGTGCAGCGTGAACTTACCGCAAAATAAACTGCATTGACAAGGACCAACGACGTATCTCTTGATATATCTGAAGAACTTATCAATTTAGTGATTTTGTTCTTTGTTTTGTCGGCCACCTGATTTGGAAAGAGAAGTATGTTACGAACACGGTGCAATTTAGCTTATTACCACAAATATTGTATGTTATAAATGTTAAACCGACAGCCTAACTGCTGGCCATATAATTCCATGGAATAAATCGCAAACTCTTTTTAATTTTAACAATTCAAAAGTATTCATTGTGTATTTACTTTGTCAAGTAGACGAATTTTGCATACGCAATGGATTAGACAATCCTTTTGGTTATGATGGAAACTGTGACGTAGTGTATAATACAATTAGGATGCTGGTAGTTCCACTTGGTTTCAAATTTAATATGCTGTATTTATCTATATGTCGGGTTTAGTCAATAGTACGGACGTCAAAACAAATCGCATGCACGTCATCTGGCGGCAAAGCAAGAACAACTACACATTGGCGCGCTTTTTCTAACCGCTTGTGTGGTGGGAACAGCAGAATATGGCAGTTGAGTACTAACAGCCTTAGAGCTAAGACGTCATAGAATCAGTGTCGATCCGTAATATTAGTAAGCAAGATTGTAATTGTAACTTGTGTCTATTTGAATATACTCAGTGTATCGAATAATTTGTGTGATTTCATTTTCACGATTGTCCCCGCCTACCTGCCCACACACGATGTATTAACCTAAGGTAATACATCCTGACTTCCCGATGGTTTGCTTCTATCGGCCAGCCTTGATGCGACATACATATGAATTTAAAATGACACATTGATACTTGCTCAAATTGGAAACAACGACGAGAAGCGAGGCCTTAACCTCTGGGCCACCAGGACATAATTTATATAGCATTACAAGGTAGAAAAAAAAAATCTCCTAGTTCTTACCCAATCGTTAATTATTGCCGCAGTTTCTTTTGGATCTGATGTGTCAATCAACTGAATAGAAGTCTTGAATATTTGTTTTGCTTGTTCTTTATACCTGCTGTTGATAGTTTTGTCAGAAGCGACATATATTCTGCTGGCCACATCTAGCGTCACTCCTGGTAGATACTCCATGTTGGTGATAAGTTGACCGAATGCGGCCTTTAGCTGTGTGACATTAAAATAAAGACTAAGGGCCGATTTCACCAATGAAACTAATCGTGATTAGTTCAACTAAACTCAGTTTAAGCAAATACAGCGTTCTGATTGGTAGTTTCTCTCACACCTAGTGGTTGAACTCATCGCAATTAGTTTAATTAGTGAAATCGGCCCTTAATGACGCAATTAGGTACTTATTATTTACCTGCAATCTAATCTACCTAGCCTTTTACTGTGAAAGATATATACTGTGACCCTATGTTTTCCTTTAGAAGCACCGGAATCCTCCAAAATGCTCAAAATTGCGCTGTCAACAGAGGCCTAGTGTACAAATTTGACTATAGTCCGGTCAAATTAGACATATCACATTGCATTAGTTCGCATAGAGCTGAAAATTGGTACGAATGTTCGGAACACCATTACAAATGAAATGTAAAAAGTCCCCATCGATCCCACACTTGCAATTTTTTTTATTCAAGGGTAAAGTTCGCAAATATGGGTTTTTTGCGTTTTTAGCAGAACGGTAAGTTTTATGATAAAATAGGTCAGATAAAATTTGTAGATTATATAATTATCTATAAAAATTGTCTGTACTATTTTTCACCTAAACGTCACCGTTTCTGAGATATAATGGTTTAAAAAGTTGAAAAAGTTGTATTCTTCATAATATGCACACGTTTCCACGCCACCTGGGAGGGTGTACTTGGCGATTCGATTCTAAATTGTCAACTTGGCTACAGCCCCCCTAGCCAAGTCACAAACGTTTCGTATCGAATCTCTTTCTACAATCGTTAGCACCTTCTATTTGTATGGTCTGACCACGTGACTTATCGTTCAGATGTGTCATTCCCATACATTGATTCGTTTTCTACTAGCATTATCGATTGTAGGTTGTCAACTTGGCTACAGGTGCGTGCTGTTAGTACTGTCTAACCGGATTTAGCTGAGTACCTACCAGTATCTTTTTTACATAGAGCGACTGCCTCTATCTGACCTCCACAACCAAGTAACTGGGTAACACGATACCCCTTGGCAAGATTGGTGCCTAGATCTCATACTTCTGACTACCCGTAACGACTATCAAAGATGTTCAAATGAAAGCTTGCCGAGGCTCGGAGGAGTCTAGGTATGTCCAGATGGTCAACCATCCACGGACCGACCTTGGAAAGCGTTGCTTTACCTTGAAGGTCGACCCGTGCGGCTGTTAGTATTTAGCCAGACAGAATGCCTATGAGGTACCTAATTCTTTTGAAAATTCGCTTATAATAGATTCTATAAGGCTCTTTAACGTGTGTTGGCTTTTATTTTTCCCACAACGCGTTGTAGTTAAATATTATGAAAACCGCGACACGAATTTCGTTGTGGCCTGTTTTTGTATGTGTCACAACGCGTCATGGCTTTTTTTTAGGGTTCCGTACCCAAAGGGTAATAACGGGACCCCATTACTAACACTGTCCGTCCGTCAATCTGTCTGTCTGTCCACCAGGCTGTATCTCATGAACCGTGATAGCTAGACAGTTGAAATTTTCACAGATGATGTATTTCTGTTGCCGCTATAACATCAAATACTAAAAACAGAATAAAATAAATATTTTAGTGGGGCTCCCATACAACAAACGTGATTTTTTTGCCGTTTTTTTGCGATAAGGGTACGGAACCCTTTGTGCGCGAGTCGGACTGCACTTGGCCGGTTTTTAAGTGACACGACGTCCACGATTCGTGGTGTGGTCGTCGTAAAGACACTATTCATTTACTGTAGAGGCTTAAGAAATGCGAATGCCCATGCTAAATTCATACAAGATTTTCAATTAATTTATCCAAACTTTTTAATTGCCTACATAGGTATATAGTACATGGGCGACCGAGCTCTGCTCGGGTGAAAATAGAATAAACGACGTTTTCTAAAAAGGCCCTGCATACAAATTTTCATAAAAATCGTTGGAGCCGTTTCCGAGATTTAGATTATATATATACATATATACAAGAACTGCTTGTTTAAAGGTATTATATATCAGATATTTTAGAACGACTTAGCACTCTCCGGCAACACATGGCTCTTCGGCCACCAATCCTACATCCAACAAGACTTAGGTACAATAATCCCCAATCATTTTAACCGGTCTGAAGTTGACTACAATAGCTGTGCAGTTGTAAATCTCATACTGAAACAGTAGCAGCGCGCCATGCCTTGCGCATCGGAAAGCTTACGTTCAGCCCGGCCAAAAAGCTCGGGGTTTACTGTACCCATTCTTATATTTTTTTTATTTTATTGTACACCATACCTGTTTGCTGCTCCTAAGACCTATGGCCTCTGTTAATTCTTGTGCCGCTGTTTTCTTTGCCCCAAGTAACAGTTTACCCAGAGGCATTAAAACTGACATTGGAGAACATATCATGTTCCTGCCGTGGTCGACCAGCGCTGCTTCCTACAAACGAAAATAAACTATAAGGAGCTACCTAAGACGACGCAGTAAGACCCTGCTAGAATGAAACCTAATGGTGGCTCGGAACAGTCCGCGAGTCGCTGCGCAGAGAAACAAATTCATTTGACAGCGGGGGTGAGGGCAGGGTACTTAGCAGCGTGTGGTACACTTTACATACGTCATTAAGTTTGAATCGACCTATAGCTATGCTTTTTTACGCGGCAACAACCACTAAGATAACTTTAAACAAAGTAATAGTAATAATAGTTTATTTCATAATGGGATTGCAAAGTTTACAATAGTTGCATTTATATATTTTTAAGGTTCAATTATACAATAAAGACGGGTGGAGTACTGTTGTCCTAGATAGGCTAAAATTTTGCCAGTGAAGAGTAAGGAGAGACAGTGCCGATCCCCTGTTTGGCGGATTATTATAGAAGTAGTATAAGTGTGCTTAATTAATATAAATTTTGGAATTTGAAGCAGCATCTGGACATAAGTATAGTTATTATACAAAACATATCTAGAGTGTGTGGGTATAAAGTGACTTGCCATCAGCGATTGCGGTTTTCGAAATGTCCAGAATGTATGGGATTGACATAATCATCATCTTCCTACCCTTGTCCCATGTTACTTGTGGTCGGCGCAACACGTTTTCCTCTTCCATACCGTCCTGTCCCCCGTCACGCTATCAATGACTCCCTTTTCTTTCATATCACTCCTCACACAGACCATCCATCTTTTCTTTGGTTTTCTTCTCCCTCTCCATCCATCCACTCTCTTTTTACCCGACTGCCGAAGGAGGGTAATGTGTTTATCAGTCTATGTATGTATGTATGTAAGTATGTATGTATGTATGTATGTTTGTTCCTATGTGGCGTTCTAGAGACCAAACGCGTTGGCCGATTTTGATGGTTCTTACGTTAATCGATTCGTCTTAACCCTGCGAGTGTCACTGGCTACATTAAAATTGGAAAATAGAAAAAAGGCGGATTTTGGGCGCCATATTGTGGGGGAGAAAATTTTTTTTTTCTGCCGAACCTATCGTGTAGGGTATCAAAATAAAGGGCTTTAAGAGCTGATTTCAAAAATATATAACACTTATATGTTAAAATGTAACTAATTCTAAAATAAGATAACTAAAAAGTTATAAATGAAAAAAGTTTATTAAAAAAATCAAAAAACCCGACTGCTTAAAAAGCGAACTAAAAAGATGTAAACAAGAAGAAAATCATGCTGTGCAGTCGGAGGATACATCTGGTTTTGGTCAGCCAGCTCGCGAACATGTATCCTCCGACTGCACAGCATGATTTTCTTCTTGTTTACATCTTTTTAGTTCGCTTTTTAAGCAGTCGGGTTTTTTAATTTTTTTAATAAACTTTTTTTTTTACTAACATGCGTTTCATCCCTCCTCATCACATGACCATACCAGGACAAACGGTTTCCTTTCAACTTTTCTGTCACTCACGCCACTTTCAAACTTCCTCTAATATAGGTACCTACACATTTCTCACTTTATCCATTCACGTCACTCCGCACATCCATCTCAACATACTCATCTTTGCTACATGCAATGCTTTTTGACAGCCCAACATTTTATTTTATTTTTTATTTTGTTTGGGAATAGACATGCACTTCTGAATTACGTGGTGAATCTTATATTTAGACTTGCAATCATGATCACTGATAGTTCCACTTTGTCTGCGTCTAGAGCCCAAGCTAGGCCACCCTACATACGACCATAACCTGGCATTCGAGTGCGAGTTCGGAAACACCGCTCGGTAGCAATGGATGTTGACCAGAATAATGTAATTTACCAGAGCAAAATATCTCCTGACGCCTCCTCTAAGGTCTAGAAAGCCGTCGGTGAATGGCATAATTTCGTCCATCTCTTCGCTACTAGTGGATGCGTAATCGTAATTTTTTTTTCTCTGTTTTCTCGCCGAAACAATGAAACATAAATAAATAACTGCGAAAGAAAATATTATAATCATTAATATTGAGTCACACTGATACAGTTGTTCTATCTCACGACGGCGGGTTGGTCTTAGTCGTGTGTGTAGAGGCACATGCAAATTGTTTCTGTGTGCGTAATCTGACATCCATGTAACAAATCCGGATGATCTGGTGAAAGTCCGATTACGAGAAGCACAGGACTCGTCAATGTTGTACCGCGCGGGACGGCCTGGGTCCAGCAGTGGACGTATTTCGGCTAAACGCACATGATCAGCCCGAATTTCGTAACTTTTTTGATAGCTCAAAGCACGCGCGCACGTTTTCATTTTGACAGTTCTACAGAAATTCAACACAATGGGGGCTACCGCGTATGATTTCGCCGCTAGGTGCGCTGGTGTAGCGTAAGGTCTCAGATATGTCAAACTCCACTGTTTGTGTTGTGAGTGGGCGGTATTATTGTTGTGAATATTTATAGGTTATAAACTTTGACAGCTGTACCTTATGTTTGGCCTTAGTCAACGTTCCAAGTTTAAACTGACGTTAATTAGTTCCTCATTCAACGAATGCAAGCAAAGCACAAGTGTGCGCTTTAATTGAAGTTACGCAATTAGGGTGCTGTTCTACCATCAGACTGTCTGCCCAAATAAGTCCCTATACATCGTCCGAAGCCGTTAGAGTAGAAAAAAAATCGCTGAGATCTACATACAGTAGAAATCCGTGTTATAAAAAACCCCTAGTGTAAATAAATACAAGTCAATTTCCATTAGGAAACTAGAATGGTAGTTTTCTAATGGAAATTGACTTGTGGTTTTTTATTTTTACTGAACAATGTGACTTAGGACTATTACCTCCATTTCAGCACGTCATAAAACAAAATATTACTCACAAATATAAAACAGTTTCATTTTATCCAATTGACTAGCCAATAATCCATGAGATTTAAGAAGACCAAACAATTAGAAGTGGCATGACTAAAATCTACATATTTTTTTTTTCAATCATGTGATTCGTTTCTTCTGATATTGCGCTCGCCGAGACCAATCGCAGATTATCATTGTGTTTTCTGGAAAATTTATCTCATTACTTTTAGTAGGTGACGTATACTTCGGTCATTGTGAAAAGGCACCTTGCTCAACAAAAACATAAATGTGAAAAAGGCGCCAAGTTCGACGAAGAAGAGTTCAGATCTAGAAGGGTGACAAGTTTTATAGCCTTTACATAAGCAAAGCTACAATGTCGATTTCGTGTATGGACTTAAAATAATTTATTATTTTCTTAGATATTAAATTTTTATCTTGTCATCTTGTTTTTTTGCCTTTATCACTTATTAGCTGTTCCCCGCGGCTTTACTCCCGTGGCCCATCCCACAGGACCCGTTTTCGGGATTGAAAAATAGCCTATGTCGCTCTGGAATTATGCAGCTTTCTACAGTGTGCTTAGTGCGAGTTTTTACTCACGCTCAATCGCATTAACGTAAACGTCAATTTGTATTGAAACTGGATATAAGCGCCGTCTGGTGACGGTAAGGAGAAGCCTATTTTTGTATACATTTTGACATAAGAGATCGTTTACTCCTCACTAGTGAGGACGTTAAAAAACTTGCCTAAGGCCTCTGGTGAATGAATTTTCACAATCGGATTAGTAATTTTTGAGTTTACAAAAAAAACATTCAAACTTACAATAAAATCTTTCCTCTTTATAATCGTCGATTGCGACCTTGTTTAAATGCACGATTATCGTATTTAAATGTTTAGAAAATTATCTTTTTCTTTAAATACATAGAGTGGAAACATGTGAAGGCATTGCAATATATATATTTAGAACTGACATGACAAACGCCCGCGCTAGCGATTCATGACAGCCGCGACTGAACTCTGTCCAAAACTGTCCGAGAATTCCTAAAATCGTAATGTCAAACATCAATGTGTGGTTGCAAAATGGCTCTTTGTTCATAGTGGACTCTCTGTCTACGGCGCGCCGCCGCTTACGTACTTTGTGCTTCGCTTTTATTATTAAAGTCAGTCACTGTTCTTGCTGAGTTTCTATCTTTAATTTTTAATCAGTTCGTTTATTCACGGTTAAAAAGTGACAGTCACAGTAGTGCTAAAATTAACTTTACTTACATCATTGGGTGATTCAAAATGAGTAAATTCACGCAACGCAACTACGCAAGATTAAAATTTCGCGCCATGCGGGAAACTATTGCCAACAAAAAAAACACAGTGACAGCTGATCATAGACTACACAAAAAAAAGGAATAGCCACAGCCACGGTAGGCCAGTCAGTACATTGTAGTCAGTTGATAGTTCAAATACCTCCGGTAGTATCTCTAAGTAGTCTGTGGTTACCTCAAAACAAAAGAATAACGTGTTTTCATTGTTGCGCAGTATTTTCTGCTGTAATTTTCCGATTTGTTAATAATGATTGGCGGCAGAGCGCCCATATCAGGTGATATAGCGACTTTGGATGATAGATTTTTTTTTAGAGTGTTTGGAAATTTAAAACCTACAAACAAACTCACAATCTTTTGCGCGATTAAATGTTATTATAAAGCTTGCTCCGACAACATTATTGATTTTCTCTTTGACTCTGAACTGAAGAACTAAAAGTGACAGATTGACAGCTCAAGCTGACAGCTGAACATTTACAAAATGTCCGGGAGTAATTGTTATGATCTAAAGGCTCTTCCTCGATCGTTGGCCTATGCAAACGTAGAATTATCACCCGAGGAGCATTATTATTATCATTATCAATATCAAATGCTTCGTCTTTTAGCATTACTCCAGGAGTACACTGATAACTAGTTCTCTTTACTGTTCAACGTTCGCTAGCATCCATCTCAGTTCAGTGTTTATCGATCGCCTAAAAATGATTCCAAGTGAGATTTTCGCTGAAGATTTGATGAGTACAGTGATTCGATATGGCTTGTACATCGGTGCGGCCTTCCAGCTTGTCTGTCTCATGGCTTGTGTGACTCTAACTGACGAACAAAGCGAGCCGCATCCTTACGAAAAGGTAAACCTTTGTTTTAGCTCATAATGCATCTTTTTGACTTGAATATTTATGTTTTTCAGTCAATCCAGACATATTAACATCTGGAATACATCTTACGATTTTACCTTGTTGCAAATTCGTAAGTTACATAGAATTCCCTAAATTCTTACCGCTGAATAACAAATTTACTGTATCATTGTTGGTTTAATGTTTACTAAATAAATATAATACCGGTAATGATGATATAAAAAAACAATGTTTATGTATTATTCAAACATTTTGGATCCTTTTTTTTTTCAATAGGAATAAAAATAAACATGAGCTTTTCTTATTGTTATTAGGCTTACACAGACAGTGATGAATGCAGCTCTGAGCAATCTTCACCAGGCCACCGGGCAACCATGTCCCGAGCCAGACGACATGATAAGAAGAAAAGGCGCTAAATGCAGCTTCAAAATATTGATCACAGATCTTTATGTCTTTTTGTATTAATCAGTGTTGTCTTTATATTGTATTGATTAAAATGCACTATTTAAATATAACTTCAAAAGAAATTCATGGCAACTTTTATATTTCCATAAAAAAATATTTTTGATCTTGGAAACTAAACTCATCTATGATGTTGTTTAAAAGTGGTGCAATACTTTTTTAATATTGTTTTTCATATTTAATTTTAAGTTAAAACTTTTTTAAGTAGACTATTTCTGGTAAAACATTCCTTTTGTGTATTTTTTGTTGATCAATGTAAGAATACTCATTATTTTAAATATCTACAAGTTTCTTAAATCATGAATTTTATGAACTTCTAATGCATTTTATTATTTAGTTAGGGATATGTCTGATATTATTCAATCTGTACTTGATGTATTGCATACTAACATTTATTATATTATTCTAGACCCAAGCGGTCAAGAAGTAAATAGCATAATTTTGACATTTCTAAACCCTTTAATGTACTCAAGCATGCTTAATATATCTTCATTAACTAGTTACTCGTAATAGAAAACCACATTGATCTCAAATAAAAACAACAAAATAATATAAAGCATTTTATTTGTTATGTGGACTAGAAACCTTATAGCATTAAGATTATCGCATCTATAATAAACTAATTAATAAAAATCTCATATAAAATTATTCAACATTTGTACAGTTTAAGCACATTGTAAGTACAACAACATTTAAGGCACTGGGTAACTTACATCTATAGATAGCACCAACGTTTACGTTTCTCACATCACTTGATGAATTTTAGATTGTCATCATATATTTTTTCGCTTATGGCACTTGCAATTGGCACTCTGTCTTATTGGAGAATTACTGTATAATAATCACAGATATAAATCTAACTAGATGACGCGATTGTATGGACTGCGCGTGTCAAAAAAGGGAGTAAATGTACGTGCAATGATCATACTTTGAGCTGTTACATTGCTATTATATACTAATTATGCCGTATTGAGGTGTAAAAACTGTACAGAAAAAGTCGGCCAAGGCAATTGAAATATTTTCTTTCATTGGTAAATAAAATTTGTTCTTAAATTGTGTGTGAAAGTGGCACGATTGGTTTTCATACAGATGGAGGGACTTGCGTTATCTAGTTAATTTTGTCTGTGATAATAATAATTTATGCATTAGTTTAATTAATGGTAAAGGCAGTAAGTATGTTATATTACTGTGCCTGTAGCAGCCCTTGCAATTCATATCTATTCAGCATATAACACAATTGTTATATTTCGGAACCATCTTTGTAAATTCTGTACCTACTTCATAAAATATTTTCAGACAAGAGAGCACTAACTGTATTGGAGAAAATATAACATATCAAAACTCTTAACATTACATACAACAATACATATAAAAACAATTTACAAAATTTACGATTGCACAAATTCGTTGTATATGAATAATATATTCTCTATCAATAACATACTCGTATATAATTACTACAGCAAAAATACATGTGTAAAAAAACAACAAAACACAGTTATCTACATAAAATATTGCTTGAATTGGACAAAATATCACTTAGGGCAGACTAACAGCGTGACGATGGCAACGCAAGAAACTCAATGCTTTTGTACGTAGTTAAATGCAAATGTTTTGTAAAAGCTAGTTATTAACTTGTCGTTAGGTTAAAGTTATGCGTTTTCAACGCGTGGATGAGGTCGTTGTCAGAAATAAACTGTTTGAACGCGTTAAACTTCTTGAAACATATTGTAACGCAACAAGACTTGTCGCCTCCGCAACATGCTTCCTTCTCAACAGTCGACGGCTTCTTGTCGCTACAACACGACTTATCATCAGAACTGGTCACTTTAGTGCTACAGCAGGAAGCTTTCTCTTCACCAGCAGACTTCTCACTGCAACACGATTTCTTTTCCACTTTACTTCGATCGCATTTGTCACTGGGTTCTGTATGAGAACTACATGAACATGACAAACTTTCCACCACCGCTGACGACTGCAAACTATCGTCGCATTCGTGGATAGTGAAAATTCCTAGATCTTCCAAGTTTGAATTATTGTGCCGTTTATGGTAATGCAAGAATGTGTTGTGATTGTCGTCCGTGGCCTGGCCGCATCCTACTGCGCACTTCATCGCTGCATGATCGCACTTACAGTCAACGCAGGAGCATGTATCCTCGCCACATCCTTGCTTCTTAGGAGGGTCCTCCGGCTCAATAGTGCCCATACAGTCCCTGCATTCCCCGAGACTCGGATCACACTTACAATCTGAACATGAACAAATGCCTGCGTCAGCAGCCAATTGTTCCAGAGTATTCCTTTTCGCGACTTTACCAAATATATTCTCAGTCCTCACCACATACATATCAGAGGGTGGCTCATTATCAAACAATAATGTATCTTCCAAATCTAAGTCAGTGTTGAAGAGGACGGAGTTCGCTGGGTTTATTTCGATGTTCTGCTGCACTTTAGATGGGGGTGGTGTATTTAGAGATCTATCGTCATCAGAACCTAGGAATAGGTCTATGTCAGTGTCAAGTTTATTTGTTTCGAGATTTGTAACTATTTCACTATCGTTGAACACTTTGTCGCCAACATCTAGAACACTGGGGGTATCTAAATTGAACGAGTCGTGAGTAATAAGATTCGCGGTTGGTGCTACTTCTACATTCAGGTCTATGTAACTCTGCATATGGGTGGGGACGAAAGTTGCTAGTGTGAAAATGCTTTCAGGAGTTTTTTCTTCGATGCAAACTGGTGTTTCTGATATTGAAGCCGCTAGAGCGCTGACATCTACCCACGGTGCTTGATCTTCGATTTCATTAGCTAAAGCTAGCTGCATTGCTTTAGACTTAACTTCTAATTTGGGATGTCCCATCTCTATTGACGGTGTCTGCAAAGGCACTGTTGGTTGTAAATCATTGACGTTGACCCAAGATTCTTCGTTAGGGTTTTTCGGTTCAGTCTTTTCGACCGCGAATGGAGATAGAGTGAGGCTGGCCAAGTCGTAGTCTACAGCTAAGTCGTCAGTTTCGATATTTTTAATGTTGTGAGTATTGTCTGGGAAGAGTAGGTCGGTTATGTCGACGGTGTTCACTTTCGTGATGTCTTCTAAGCTGCCATCTGTCGAGTTGGATTCTGTGGTGATTCTGCCGAAGGATTCGAGGAGACTGTCCCAGTTCATGAGATCGTCGGCCGTTTTGGATGCTGGAGTTGGTGTTTGTTTTTGAACAGGTTCAATTACTTCTTTGCTGAGTATCGGTTCAGCTTTGATCTGTGGAAGGAAAAGAGATAAGTTTAACAATTATGTTTTTGTACAACCAATAAGAGAAATAATCTTTACATCATTGTTGGACTCGGAATAGAGACAAATTAGCGACAAAATAAAACTTCTCGGATAGTTGTTAATACTTTCTGTCTTCGACTAATTAAAAATCAGAAGTTATTGAAAGTCATTGAAATATCCTGTGCCTCCCATCTAAACCATTTCTGTAGATGACTCACAAATTTTGCAGGGGTTGGAGAACTGACTAACGCTGTTTTTCAAACAGTATCAAAACAAACAAAAAATTAAGAAATGTGGTCCAAATCAACTGGGTATACATACAACAAGATTAATGCACTTGTATCCAGAAAAACATTGTAAGTTTGCACAATTTTTATAATTTGTTTTAAAATAGTTTTTAACCTGCCCACATGTTGAATGGCCTAACGTTTATCTTTCCATCAAAACATTATTTGTACGAAGAAATAAAATTTAATGTTTGGGTGAACGCCAAAATGTTTCTTTCGCTAATTGAGAATATCAACGACTTGCTTTCGAAGTTTTCCGCATACTAAAACGCTTTCGTATATTCGTTTAAAATTGTGGATATATTTTTATTATTATATTATTATATTTTAAAATATTTTTGGTATCGTAATGAAGTTCAACTTCGAGAAAGAGGTCAACCGTCGAATCCGACTCGGCTGGGCAGCGTTCGGGAAGTTGCGCGGTATCTTCTCGTCCAACTTACCACAGTGTCTCGAGACGAAAGTCTATGACCAGTGTGTGATGACCTATGGCTCAGAGACATAAAAAGCTTACAGTCACCCAAAGGGCAATGAAGAGGGCTATGCTCGGAGTTTCCTTGCGTGATCCAATTAGAAATGTAGAGATCTGCAAGAGAACCAGGGTTATCGACATAGCCCGAAGAATTGCCAAACTTAAGTGGCAGTGGACAGGGCACATTGCTCGCAGAACGGATGGCCGATGGGGCAAAAAATTGTGGAGTGCGATTACGTTGCGATGGAAGGCCTCCCACCAGGTGGACCGATGACCTGGTGAAGGTTGCGGGGATCCGCTGGATGGCGGCTTGGGAGGAGGCCTATGTCCAACAGTGGACGTCTTTCGGCTGATATGATGATGATGAATGAAGTCAAATGTTTTGCACTTTTAAGGACACAATCTCGACCAATTTCTAAAAAGTAAGCTATCTATATCTCGGTCGATCATGCGGGTATTCCCCGCACGCGGCCTAACAACCAATGAAATTCATCGGTTGGTTAGTATAAAGCAAGCATTAGCATGACGCGGGGACTCAGTTTAAGTGTGTTAGTAGAATCGAACTGACGCTGAGCGGGTTTTTAATGGCTGATCATTTTACCGATATACCTACAAATGCTGAAACTGGTAGAAACGTATCGAGACTACGCATGTTTATGGAATGTAACAAATGATTTATATAAAAACCGAAATGCGAGAGAAAGTGCGTACAAGGAAATTTGGGCAAAGATAAAAATATCCCTGGACTCTTGACCAAAGACAAAGCAAAAAATAAAAAAGTTGATCCTACTGTCAAGAAAAACAGAATTGAAAAAAGCACTAGATCAGGTGCTGGACTGGGCTCTGTGTTCTTCTCGTAATGACGTGTCCTTTTTAATTAACCGGCTTCATTTTAGGGTTCCGTAGTCAACAAGGAACCCTTATAGTTTCGCCATGTCCGTCTGCCCTTCCGTCCGCAGCTTAGCTCAGAGACTCTTACTACTCTTAGTACTAGAAAGCTATAATTAGGCATGGATATACATATAAATCACGCCGACAAAGTGGTAAAATTAAACCGAGTTTTTTTGTGATACCTCCTGTACACAAAGTAAAGTAGTAGAGTGGGGAGTTTTTTTCTCGTCTATCCTATGGTGGGATATCGTTGGATAGGTCATTCAAAAATATTATATTATCAACCGTTTTTCGATTCAGGGATCCGTTTGCGTAAAATTAAGCTTTAAATTGCTAATGGCCCCCCACCTGCCAGCTAAATGGTTGCTTTTGGTTATGTGAAAAAAATTACGGCAGTAGTATATATAACGAAATTAAAAGGAAAACTTTCACAGCTAAGTAGGGTTTACAAGTAATAGTCGACCAACTTATAAAATGTACTAGGAAAAGTAAAAAAAAATATATTAATGTATGGGGACAACAGTTTTCGAACTGCAAAGTTAATTTTGTCCCTTCGTTCGTTAGAAAAATGTTCGATGCTTTAATTATATAAGAACGTTAGTAATGTTACCTATTTATTTTGGAGAATGTAGCTGTTTATACGAAACCCTCTGTGAGCGTGTCAGACTCGCACTTGGCCGGTTTTTTATCTTTGTTTCTATCTCTAATAAATTCTCAAATAAGTCGTTAGGCATTCTGAAAAAGTTATTATGATGTTCTACATTACACTCCAAATCTGAATTTAACTTCATTCACAATGTTTCTGACGCTAAATGCTCCATTCTATTTTTCAGTAAACTTCGCACTCAACATTTTTCATATTCTTCATTGAAGCTAATAATTTCTTCTTCAGTAAGTCACAAACAAAAAAATGGCTCCACACAACATTAATTGTTGATACATAGCAGGTACCTACGTATGCTCAACCCCACTCTTAATAAAAATGCGCGATGAAGAATAACAAACAATCCGCAAGCGGGCCCTCGACTCGACTCGACTATCGACTAATGAAAACGGTTATCGCATGCTGGCCCTGTGGCATGCTTAAACAGAAATCCCCCGTACCCCGCATGCGGGCCCTATCGACTAACGAAAACGATTACAGCATGCGGTCCCTATGGCATGCGTGAACAGAAATCTCCCGCACCCCGAATGCGAGCTCTAACGACTTGCTATATGTTATACATCTGATATAGTCTCACCTGATGCTTCATCGCATGCGCCTTCAGACTGGTGGCGGTAGAGAACAGTCGCCCGCAGCCGGGCTCCCCGCATGCGTGCGGCCGCGCGCCCGAGTGCGTGCGGCCGTGCGCCTTTAGGTGATGCGATGCGGTGAACGACTTGCCGCAGCCTTCTGTTCGACATCTGGAAACAAGAGAAAAAATAGGTTCACGTGGTTCTATTTCCACCTTTGTGGTTTAGGTGAACATCGCTCCAAGAAAACAGTTTTGTAAACGGTGTGCACATAAAACTATTATCCTATCAAAGCGAATATTAATTGACACGGTATAGAGTTTGATTGCTGTTCCAGAACCAATATACCCACTAACAGAGATTTTATCAAGTCGTAAGATACCGTAGGTATACGAGTATTTCACTATTTTGTTAATAACGACAGTCTCCACAAGATCTGCATACCCACCTACCTACATACAAGGGACATATTTATGGCCTGCCAGTCGGCGATAAACCAGGTCGAATGAAGAAGACAGAAACTTCATTTTGATTAATTAACGTAACATAAAAAGCAAAGTCTGCCAATTCACCAGTCCGACTCCTACGGACCGGAATGACCTATTTATCAGTGCTAAGTCTGCCAATTCACCAGACCGAATCCTAAGGACCATAATGACCTATTTATCAGTGCTACAACGAACGATAAGATCTTAGAAAAACAAGTGTTTACTAAACTTATAAAGCTGGACACTTGCCAGAATACACTTTCACATAGCGTTTGGCAGTAGACGCACTAGAGAAACACGAAACCTACTACATTACCCATTTGTCTTGTCAGTCAATTTCAAATTATGAAGCGACAATAGTTTAGAAGGGAACGTTGACTGATGATCAAAGAGACGTACTAACATATGGCAGACAGTTGTCTTGTCTCATTGTCAGACAGAGTAATGATATATTCCGTACAGTGGTTTAATGATATTGACAGCTTGGAAAGGCAACATGTAATTGTGTATGGAAGATAGATTTGAGACAAGCTCCGCCCTTGTCGAACGCGTTGGTAGACTGTCTGTAGTATCGGATGATTTCGTTATTACAATTTGTAGATTTGAAATATAAGCTACACCTGCATATTAAGGGTTCCGTACCCAAAGTGTAAAAACGGGACCCTTTTACTAAAACTCCACTGACCGTCTGTCTGTCTGTTACCAGGCTGTATCTCATGAACCGTGATAGCTAGACAGTTAAAATTTTCACACATGATGTATTTCTGTTGCCGCTATAACAACAAATACTAAAACAGAATAAAATTAATGTTTAAGTGGGGCTCCTATACAACAAACATGATTTTTTTGCCGCTTTTTGCGATAATTGTACGGAACCCTCCGTGCGCGAGTCCGACTCGCACTTGTTATTGATTAAATTTGTATAGGTACTGACTGTTTATTGGGACTCTATAACGGTAGTTCGCTTGGTAATCTAAGGTATTATTAAGCATATGTAAGCGTACATCTTCTATAGAATCGAACTGGGGTCATTAATTCCAATTAAAATATTTATATTTATTTGATGCGTGCTGGATGCGAGACGCATAGGACCGATCGAGGTTGCGACACTTGGGGGAGGACTATGTCCAGCAATGGACTTCTTTCGAACGAAGATAATGCGTGCTGTGTATTTATTTATTTTAATGGCAAGGCGTCTGACTTACCTTCATGCACGGATTACCATATAAATCGAGCAGAATTTTCCAGTTACTGATACGACTCTAAATCAAGCCCAACAAGATATTTATCTATCTCACTTCCACCTGATAATATACGCTTATTAGCATGCAACGAGTTCCTACAGCAAAGATAAATAATTCGTTTCTAGTTCTACTAGGCGTGAATTATCGTCTAGACTAGTTAACGCTACTGATGCACTGCGATTAAACATCGGCGACATTTATCCTGAGCATGTACTGAAATTAGCTGTGAAGACTTAAGGGCCTTCCACCGCTTCCGTGCCGTAAAACGGTTACTTTCTAAAGCAAAAGCGGTTAAAAGGTTTGAAAAAGATATATATTTATTATTAATTCATGTATCTACTGGTATCTACATTATTTGTATGTTTTTTTCGTGAAACTTATAGTTTCCTTAAAAAAAAATTAACAACACGATATTTGTTAGCAAATTTTGGATACTCCTCCCAAAACGTCTTAAATGTTTAAACATATTTTTACACAGAGAAATTGATGGCTAGAATTTGTTCATAACTGAAATAGCATATGCAAATCAAAGATATTTTGCAAACAAAACTGTCCAAAAGGAGGTTCAATATTGATATTCTGGCTCCGAGCGGGCGCACGGCCAGTACTGCGTTAACATTGGAGAATATATACGCCTTAAGCGTTTGCGCTCTGCATCTGATCTGAGCCTAGGAAATGTAGTGTGTTTCCTAACTAAAAAGCCGTTGTTCATATTTACTATTTGTTTGAACGAGCGAATTCATATTCTATAGCCACTTTACCAAATTCTCTGAGACGTGGTCGTTAACAATGGGCCTCATCAGAAAGCTATCAGTCACCCAAAGGGCAATGGAGAGGGCTATGCCCGGAGTTTCCTTGCGTGATCCAATCAGAAATGTAGAGATCCGCAAGAGAATCATGGTTACCGACATAGCCCGAAGAATTGCGAAACTTAAGTGGCAGTGGGCAGGGCTCATTGCTCGCAGAACGGATAGCCGATGGGGCATAATAGTTCTGGAGTGGCGACCGCGAACCGGAAGACGTTGCGTTGGAAGGCCTCCCACCGGGTGGACCGATGACCTGGTGGAGGTTGCGGGGATCCGCTGGATGCGAAACGCACGGGACCGGTCAATGTGGAGACGCTTGGGGGAGGCCAATGCCCAGCAGTGGACGTCTTGCGGCTGATATGATGAAGAGCAAGAAGATGATAAGGTTATAGAGTATTCTTTCGTTCTTCTATCCATCCTAAAATATCTAGAAAAGAAAGCTCTTGTTCAGGCTCTCTGTTAGTTTGATCGAACAAAACCCACCTTGACCGGTTGCGCACTGGAGCCGAACACATCTGAATTTAGAACATTTCTATTTCTGATAGAACCCTGACTCGGGTCGGATGCAGCTCGCAAACGTTCCTAGGTTTTTGATGCACCGTGCTTGCACTTCAGATTCCAGAAATTTGGCCTCTATGCCCTTAATTAGGTACAAGAAGTTATCACAGCACAGACTAATAACACCCGTAACAAGAAATGGGAGATTTTCTTTGTCTTGTTGCCTGCTCACGTGAGACCATTATGACTGCGTCAGCTAAAGCCGTTGCTGTGGCTTAGTACTGGGCCAGGCAAGGTATATAACTAAAAAAATATGCTGTGCAGTCGCAGAATATATCTGGTTTTGCTAAGCTAGCTCGCGAATATGTATCCTCAGACTGCACAGTATGGTTTTCTTCTTGTACGTCTGTTTAGTTCGCTTCTTAAGCAGTCGGGTTTTTTGATTTTTCCGTATCCAAAGGGTAAAAACGGGACCCTATACTAGAAAGATTATACTAAGACTTCGCGATCCGTCTGTCTGTCTGTCACCAGGCAGTATGTCATGAACCGTGAGAGCTAGACAGTTGAAATTTTCACAGATGATGTATTTCTGTTGCCGCTATAACAACAAATACTAAAAACAGAATATAATAAATATTTAAATTATATAATTATATAATTTAAACGTGATTTTTTTACCGTTTTTTGCAATAATGGTACGGAATCGCACTTGGACGGTTTTTTTAATTAGGTACCTTTTTCATTTATAACTTTTTAGGTAAAATTTTTTTTTTTGAATTTTGTACGTAACTATAAGTGTTATATATTTTTAAATCACCTCATAATACCCTTTATTGGGGTGGGCGATGGGTTTGGAAGGACAAAAATAATTGCCCCCACAATATGGCGATCAAAATTCGCCATTTTTCTATTTTCCAATTTTAATGTAGCAAGTGACACTCGCAAGGTTAATCGGTTGACGTTAGAATCATCAAAATCGGCCAAAGCGTTTAGTCTCTAGAATGCCACATAGGAACATACATAGACTGATAAAAACATTACCCTCCTTCGGCGGACTCCTCTTTCGGGTAAAAAGAGTCTTTTTGTCATTAACAAGCTCAGAAGAAATGGGAAACTGTTCTGCATGTAGCCTTATACATTCTAGGGTACTTACTTGTATGGCCTTTCCTGTGTATGTGTTCGTATGTGTTTCTTTAGATCGCTGAGTGTAGTGAAGAACTTCGTGCATCCGTCCGCGTTGCAGTTGAACGTGTCACCGCTGTGCAGCCGCTGATGAGCCCTTAACCTGAAGATAGAGGAGACCAATTGTAAATACTTTGCCATGGTTTGCTTAGGGGAAATGGGTTTAATGTATTCATTTAATCGTGGTCTTCATAGTTTGAAAAAATTGCTACATAGTGAAGAGAACAAATCATCATCTTCTTTTTTTATTTTTTATTATAGACTAGTGGACACCTCGCGGTTTCACCCGCATAGTTCCCGTTCCCGTGGGAATACAGGGATAAAAAGAAGCCTATGTCACCCGGTGATAGTGTAGCTTCCCAACGGTGAAAGAATTTATGATATAGGTCCAGTAGTTTTGAAGTTAATTCGTTATATACAAACATACAATTCTTTCATCTTTACAATATTATCGGTCCAGTAGTTTTTATGTTTATTCGTTACATACAAAAATAAAAATCTTTCCTCTTTTTAATATTAATATAGATAGGCTTGCGCTTGATCACTATCTCACCTGATGGTAAGCGATGATGTGGTCGACAGTGTAACACGCTTGCCTAGAAGTAAACTATTCACTCTTGACTTAAGGGCCCCGAGGTTGTAGCTATCAGGAAACACAGAATCCGGTAGGGAATTCCACTCCTTAGCTGTACGCATAATCCTCCTGCCGCTGACCCGTATTTCTTGGGATCAGCGCTACACGTATTCTTCCATTTACTTCTCAACTCATTCCTCACAAACGATTGTGTGTTCCTTGGCCTTCCAAAGAAACTGCTAATATATTGTATGTGTTGAGAGCATACCCATAAACAAGCTATCATCATATATGTCAGCAACAACAGACCTCGGGTAAGACTTAATGAGACTAGCACAGATCAGAGAATGCCTTCCTTCCTGTTCAAGTACGAGGCAACTGAGTAGGAAACTATATCGAGTAGGGAGTGGAATAGGGTTCTCGATGATGTTCACAATCGAGAACTATGAAGACTTGCAAGGTTCCATTATAAAGCCGGTAACATTTGTAGAGCGCTCTTTAAAAAACGCCGCCGAAAATTCCTATAAAATATGTCGAAATATTAAGTATAAAGGATAGGTTACACAGTGCGAGCTGCTGATGTGGCAGTAGACAGCTACTGTGCCTATGTACTCGTATGACAGTAGCTCGACTCGCCTCGCACGGTCACACTATGCAAGCTGCTGGCTTCGCAGAAGACAGCTACTGCACCAGTGTACTGGCATATTCGTCAATGGCAATTCGTCTGCAATGTTGTCGCAAAATACACGTTTAATCACAGTACATACCACAATAAAAGCGGTTACGAAAATACTTTGTGTTGAAATGCTTAGAATTGAAAGAGCTATACAAAAAAAGAAGAAGAAAAGAAGTATTTGGGTCAGGGATTGGTTGCAAAAAAAAGGGGCAACGCATACAATATTTAAAGAGCTATATGATGAAGATCCCCGAGAATATAAAGCGGTTATGAGAGTGACACCTGAACAAGTGGAAATACTTTTAAATTTAATTGCTCCAAAAATTCAACGTGATGATACACTGATGAGGGATGCGATACCTGCAAGGGTGAAGTTGGAAATAACTCTGGTATACCTTTCTTCTGGGATATCGTATAGACTATTGTCGGTATTTTTCAGAGTTTCAAAAGCATCCATAATTAAAATAATACCAGAAGTGTGTGCTGCTATCAATGAAAGTCTAAAAGGTTATATCAAAGTAAGTAATTTTTATTATTCTTAATCAAATTCACAACGGATTTGTTAAAGTTTTTGCACATATTAAACGTGAACTTAACATAGTAATACTTAATAACTACAGTACTACATAGCTTATTTCGTTATTTTAGAGATTGATATTGCTGAAGAAAGTATATCATTACGGAGTATAGATTGTGAAGATTGATCCAGCAGTGGCGTAGAGTTTGCAGATATTGTAGGTTCAACAGGTTGATAATTTACAGACATTGTTTGTGAAGGATTTACTGGAGCTGCGAACACTACAGGCTGTGATGACAGCGTACATTCATTATGGAGTATAGATTGTGAAGATTGTTCCAGTTGTGTAGAGTGTGCAGATATTGTAGGTCCAACAAGTTGATAATTTACTGCAGGCTGTGGTGATGGCGTACATTCAGAACTGTAATCAGAAGGTGTATACACAATTCTAGCACAGAGGGCGCTTTTACGGTATCTAGAGAGTATTGCCTGTATTTCATCTGTCGCATCAATTCTATCAATCGGAGGTAACTGTTTGAGCTGCAGTGCTACATGTCTTCCAATAACATCACATTCATCTTCTAATTCTCTTGGAATCGGGGCAGACACGTTTACTAAACTGTTATTTAGTTCTTTGAGCTCATTCACAGCTGCTTGAATTTCAGACCGTTCTGATGATACTTTCGTCTTTAATTTTGGAGTTTTTGGTGGCCTCATCACTTTTGTAGGAACGGCGTTGTTGCTATTGTCACTAGCATCAAGGTCCTCGTTATTCATGGCCTCGTTTCCTGACATTGATCCAACGTTGCTTCCTGACGTTGACGCATGATTTGGTTCCTGAAATTAATGTTACTCTTTTATTTTTCAGATACCCAATGTGGAAGAATGGCAAGATATAGAAGTAGGATTCGCTTCGAGGTGGAATTTCCCGAATTGCTGTGGAGCTATTGATGGGAAACACATAACAATTCAAGCACCACCAAATTGTGGCAGTGAATATTATAACTACAAAGGAACAAACAGTATAGTGCTCATGGCCGTCGTAGATCACGATTATACTTTCAGATATGTAGATATAGGCTCATACGGTCGTAATGCAGATGGTGGGGTATTTCAAAACTGCTCTTTGTATCCGTATCTAGAAAACAATTTATTGTTGCCTGAAAATGGTATTCTAGTTGGAGATGATGCCTTCCCTTTGAAGCCGTATTTACTAAAGCCCTACAAAAATATATTGACTACCGCAGAAAAGATATATAATTATAGATTGAGCAGAGCAAGAAGGATTGTGGAGAATGGGTTTGGCATTCTAGCATCTCGTTTTCGTGTTTTGGGAAAGCCAATTCAAGTTAAAGAGGAAACTACGATAAAGATCGTCTTATGTGCATGTACATTACACAATTGGTTACGTACCACTGCATCAAGCACTTATACACCACCAGGAACTACAGATTATGAAGACATCATAAACTTTCAAATCATTCTGGGGCAGTGGAGGTCCGAAATTAATGAATTACCGAGTATTCGTCGCTCGAGAATCAATAATAGATCGAAAGCAATAGCAGAGAAAATGCGTGATAAATATAAAAATTATTTCAATGGCGAGGGAGCAGTTACGTGGCAAAATGATATGATTGTGTAATTAGAAATAAAATACTTACCAGATTACTTAGTGTTTCTTTTTCTTTTAGATTTATTATTTTCATAATATAATCCATAGAATCGAACCACTTGATAGATGGTTTATAGATCTCATCAGTGCCAGATCCACTTTTTTTGCTTTTTTCAATTTTCAATAACTCCTGGTTATACGTAGAACGTAAATTTTTGATTTTTTTTGTAACTTCATTCGTGTTTTGTAAATTAAATTCCATGCGGATGTGTTCCAACGACGCTTTACGCAAATCTCTGTTCTTATAATTAGGATCCAAACAATTCCATAAGTTCGTTTGATCTTTGTATAGCTCCACAAACTTTATATTTTGATCGGATGTCCATCTTTCCGCCATTTTGACGCCGAAACAAGAAACACTGTAGCGTGGGCCCGAGCGTACGAGCTACTGTCATTTCGCAAAATCGTGCGAGTTGACGACCGAGCGGCGTGCGAGTGGCGTGGTGGGGGAAGGCAAGTAGCGAGTAAAAACAAAAAATGTTGAAGTAACTCGGACGCGAGCTACTGTCCCACTCGCACATGACAGTAACTCGTATGATGCGGTCACACGGTGCAAGTAACTGCACCTCAGTAACTGACTCGGTCAGCTCGCATGCCAGCTCGCACTGTGTAACCTAGGCATAAGGTACGAACCTTACTCACTATTACGACTTATTTTAGATAACGATATCTAATCTTAGGAAAAAATATAGATATTATGTAAACAATCAATAATGTGTACATCACATACAAGGTTAAGGCGACAGCAGGTTTGGTGCCGTATAAAAAATTTAGAAGCAGCGTGCAATGCTATTTTTATTCTTTTTGATAGTAAACAAACCGACCGAACGCCGACGGCCCATCCGATAGCAAGAGGTCATCGGCGCCAATATCTTCATTACCAGAGACGCCGTAGACTCGCAAGAATAACATAGGCACCCATACTACTTCTTTCTATCTACCGTTTACATAAACTTGAACCCCTATATTGACCCGATCGGGGGCCAATCAATCTCAGACCGGTTTCTCATAGATTTGTTTATGTCTATGGCTTTGGTTCATTAGAGATGCTGAACCCTCTACCCAGCTGCTTAAAATTGAGTATTTTTTTGCAATCCAGACACTTATATCAGAAGCCGTGTACTGCTATTGCATTATGGTCTCTAAACATGTTTTTACAAGCTTTATATTAATTTGCTTTCGTATGTGTCTTTGGCAACTAGTAATCCATTTTTCAAGCTTTTCCTACCATTCGATTAATTAAGGTTCTCCTAGTCGACGGCACAAACTATTTTACGCGCGGGGTTAAAATGCGTACTATCTAATCCAACAACGCGAAAGAGATAGATGCTGTGATGAGCAGTAAGTAGTTCGCGTACGAATTAGCACTTTTGCAAGTTTGTAGCGAAATGGATGATGATTTAGGACGAAAACGAGCGCGCGAAATTTTATAAACAGACCTTTGGGATATCATGAAAAAACTACTATATGTATATTTTCAAAATAAAATAATTTCCATTGTTGATCTACTAATCTATTCCTGTATGGAGGCCGTTTTTCAATATTCCTTCTTCTTTTTGTATTTATTGCCGCCCAAAGATGCGTTAAAATGACTGTTGAAATATGGAACTTTCGACGCTCATAACTTTCAAATATATTTTTTTTTTACTTTTTGTTTCCATACAGGGCTAGATTATGATGAGACAAATTGATATATTTTCTTATTTTGAACGTACATTGTCTAATAGTGGAGTAATCGCCAGACTACGTTTGTATGGACGAATGATCGACTAGTGTAACCTTAAGGCCGGTTCACTCGCCAACGATTTATCGTAGCGATTTGACTGTCCGCGTCGGTAGTCGCGTCCATAGTGTTTCCACAGGTCTATAGTAATCACAGCGGATCTTTGTGTCTCGGAAGTTGGCTGCAAGACCCTACGCAGTTGCTATTTTTGTGTCAATGTTGAAGTAGAAGATAGCATTGTATAACTGCCTCTTTCACTCGCTTACGTTTGTCGCATCGTCCTATCTCGCTTACTCTATGCATATCTCTCTATCATATCTTACTCTATACTCGATAACAAACTGTTTCTTGCGCAATGGTTCGCAGAAACAACTTCACATAAAGATCCTCATCAGTTCTCCGCAGAAACTAATACTAGAAACATGTCCGCATGTAATGCTGGAACTTGGCGGGAACGAAATATATAAAGATAACACCATCGTGTTTGGGCTCATTGGTACTTTTAGTACCTTCCAGTTCAAAAAGCTAGTTTTGAAAAAGGAATTTTTTACTTAAGGCTTAGTTTAAGGGCCTACGTACGCTTTAGTGCCGTAAAACGGTAACTTTCTAAAACATACTCCTTAGTAACGGCTAGGTTAAAAAGTTTGAAAAAAATATATATTTAATATTGATTCATGTACATAATTTTGAACACAAGGTTATTTCGTGTAACTAATAGTTTTGGTTTTTGGAAACTCCTCCAAAACTACTTGGATGTTTAAAAATATTTTTACACAGAAAAATTGATGGCTGGAATTTCTTTAAAACTAACATAGCATATGTAAATCAAGTAATATTTTGCAAACAAAACTGGTCAAAAGGAGGTTCAATATTGATATTTTGGCATCGAGCGGGCGCACGGCCAGTACTGCGTTAACATTGGCGCGTATATATCGCCTTAACCTAACAAATATTTCAAAAATAAATTGACACGCTAATTAGATAGTAAATGACAATAAATCTGTTATATTCCATCAAATGGGAACTTCACATATAACTGCTAAATATTGTAGGATGGTACAACCTTCAACTTACCTTTTGTTATTTATCTTTAAGGTGTGAAACATGCTTTATTTATTAATTTGTTTTATAGCAGACAAGTATCGTATAACAGTTAAGCTAGACAGGTATTACTATTAAATAGTTCAAAAGCATTATATTGCGTTACAACTACAAGTTTAAGACATTCATCAGAAGAATGTACACTACACTAGAGTCGATCGAAAAGCGGGTCAAGAACTCATCGGCAATGAGGAACTGGTCAAATCAAAGCTCCAGAGCCTTGAACATCGTCGCCGAGTTGCCAGTTTGTCGGTTTTTTATCGGTCACATTTCGGGGAGTATGCGATGGAATTGCATGATCTAATTCCGCCTAGCCCGTTTCATCATCGGACTACAAGATGTACGGCCATGCGCAATCGGTACATGGTGGATATCCCACCCATACGCACAAAACGTTTTGGGATCACTTTTACTATGCGTACAGCTAAGGAGTGGAATTCCCTGCCAGAGTGTGTGTTCCCGTATCCAGGGGTATTTAAGTCAAGAGTGAAAAGGAGTGAGGTGAGATAGTGGTCAAGCGCGGGCCCAAATACTATAAAAAAAATGTTGTTAATTTGTTTAACTCCTGCTCAACATAGTCTTAAGTTAGCTACGTAGTTAGGTAAATATAAAACGCCATATCATTCATATATTCATACATGTAAATACTTAGGTGTAAGTTAAATATTATCCCTCATAAGTACTAATTTGACAAAAAACTTATTGAGATAGAAAATATTTTTTCCATCCAAAATCCTACAACCATGGCGCGATTTTTATGCTGAGTAATTGATGATGAAACGACGCGTGATTTTTTACTATCTGTGGATAGCTTTTATTTTGACGTAAGAATTTTTTATCTCGGTTTGTCATCTTATCTTCGGAAGGCGGTTGCTTATCGTATAAGTCACGCCCAAACATGGTCATGAAACGTGTTTGTCATTAAATATGTGTCAAGCTAAGAAACCGTAGATTTAAATACGCATCCTTAAAGGTACAGAAATTGGACCAGTCATGTTTGCCGTTATTCACATGTGAAAAAGAACCAACGAGTAGGATCCATAAAAAGCTAGACAACCGCGGCTGTGGTCGGTCAGTCGTCGCCTTGGTAGCCAAAGATAATCGGATGAGCTCAACTCCTACCGAAAGGATTGGCACAACCACAATCCAGCAGAAGTTAGAATTATGTGGCAAGGTGAGAGGATGGCCTTTTTATATTTTTTTGTTTACGTGGGGAAACCTACAAAAGGCGCCTGGAATTTTGGGGAAAAGACTAAGCAGTGAGGGATTTCCAGTGAGAGGATGGCCTAGTTAGTATAAGCACGGGTTCCTAGCGCTAACAAAGAAAATTTGGTTCTAATAAATGTCACTAGATGGCGCGATATGCATCGCTTTGTTATAGAGATCTGTGTAAAATTATCATTTTCTAGAATTGATTATAAAAAAATTATGTTCTTTTTTAATCAACTCTCCTAAGCACAAAGTTATGGAATATTGGGCTCTTATTTCACATTTCAAAGATATTGATTCCAATAGATGGCGCGGTTTTAAATTTCTGAGGCATTCCACTCGATTTTTTTATTTTGTATTGTAATACATTTTGGTATAATTATACTGTAAAAACGTGCAAAAAAATACTATAAAACAAATCGTCACCGTATTTAAAAAAAAAACACGGACCGAGAAAACCCTTTTACTTGCAAGTCGCTACTAACACCATCTGTAGCCGCGGAACGGAACCGAACGCGATCGATGTAAAGTAATCAGTATAATCAGACGAAAAACGCTATTTAAGTCGGCACGGTTTCTTTTTATGGGATGAGGCATCTGTATGCTAGTATTATATTTGTGTGTGGATCTGCTGTTAAATCTTATGATCACTGAAATAACATAGTTTGTTGACACGATCAACCTCAGCTTTACATAGTGATTACATAAAGATGTTTGTTGGTATGACTTGCGTATTTTAAAACATTTTACTTATCTCTATACAGCTAAAAATATCATAACACGAGCATTTAATAGAGCAATCTTGGGAGGATAAAAGATGGAAGTTAGTCCTTAGATCCGAATGTAGCTTGTAACTAGTAGCGTAACATTTTGGACTGGTCAAGTCAGCAATTTTTTTTACAAATAGACAGATAGATAAATAATACATAAAATTACAGGTGTATCATGTAAGGTATATTGTTTTTTTTACACAAGTTTTATTCGTATTCTTTTCATCAAACCCTTTCATTTGATACACATATCTTGGCAGCGCACAAAAAATAAGTAGTCCGCCATCTTGGGCCGTACGCCATATTGAATTTAGAATGACCTCACTTACCTAACCGTGCATTGTCATCCAAACTAATCGTGTATGCAAAAAATCATCTTAATCGGTGGAGGATAACTGCTTTAAAATTCAGTTGCAAGATTTGAGCCGAACACACATACATACATTGCAAGTTAAATAAAAGCTTGTAAAATATAAAAAACCAGCCAAGTGCGAGTCGGACTCGCGCACGTACAGTTCCGTACCATTATCGCCAAAAACGGCAAAAACATCATGTTTGTTGTATGGGAGGGGGATTAATTTTATTCTATTTTTAGTATTTGTTGTTATAGCGGCAACAGAAATACATCATCTGTGAAAATTTAAACTGTCTAGCTATCACGGTTCATGAGATACAGCCTGGTGACAGACGGACAGGCAGACAGACAGAGGGACAGACAGACAGACCGACCGCGGAGTCTTAGTAATAGAGTCCCGTTTTTACCCTTTGGGTATGGAACCCTAAAAAGCTAAAGTAAAGAGCGAGTGAAACAGAAAATCTTTTTGGAATCCTGAACAGGATCCTTGCTACCAAATCTACCAGCAACTCTCATGTAAGCAGATGCTGGCTGTTCTCTTCATTAAATTAAATAAGTTTTCAGCCACCATCCAATAAGCTCTGCTCGTCTCCAGTCAACAATAGAAAAGCATGCCAGAAACGAACTTCAGCCATATTTATTCGGTGCTTCATACTTGGTACGGTTCACTCGTTCCACAAAATTCTTGAATTACACTTTAGGCAAAAAACATATTTATTAACACGCACATGAGAACCGTTGTTGCTGTTTTGTTCAATCAGTTGGCAGACGTCCAAAGACATGAATTACGACGACTATCTGACTCACAATTTTATGTTTGAAAATTGTATTATTTATGATAACACTAGTCAAAAAAGCTGATCGACTTGTTGTTGTGTTCCATTCTCATTTCGTTGTAAACATCTCTAGTTGTGTGCTTTTGTTTTTATGCGCCGTGTGCCACCATTTTGCATAATATGAATATGATTCTACGCTTTACTGGTGCGGATTTCCTTCGAGTAATGCCTTGGGGAAGGCATAACAGGCCTCTAGGGCAGAAAGTGAACATTTGTATTGATAACAACTTGTGGAGTCCTGTTTCTAAAGCACGACGTGCACCAACTATTGCGCAAGCTGCTTCTGCAACAGGCCGGGTGGATATTTGTCGAAGGAAACTGTCAAAAAGTTAAGTAAAACTTAACATAACGGAAAAATAACTACATTATTTATTTAGTTTAGTTGCCTAACTGAAATAGGCTAAATAACGGTAAGAAGAACCATTACCAAATGGTTAAACACTGAAATAGTCTCCATGAGTGGCAATACTGTTGCAAAGTCTAGGCATTTTTCTTCCAAATATCTCGATAGTCATCTAAATTGAATCATCCCAGAACTTAGCTAAGAGTAATTAACTAAGCTTAGCATTGCTAGTCAACCTCTAGTTGACTGGATAATATTTTTACCACGATACAAGCGAAGGACGAACGAGACTCCTACCGAGAAGATGGCCCGCAATGGCCGAGAGGACATGACCAATGATGGCGACAATATTTCTTGGTAGAGGAAATAAAAGAGAATGGACTGTATAACAAGAGATGAAGTGTATTGAACAAGAAAATAAATTATATTTTACTAGCTTCTGCCAGCGGCTTCGCCCGCGTGATTGTCCCGCGCGAACATATTCCCGGGATAATAAGTATCCTATGTGCTATTCCTGACTATAATCTATCTCTGTGCCAAATTTCATCCAGATCCGTTCAGTAGTATTTGCGTGAAAGAGTAACAAACATACATACATCCATCCTCACAAACTTTCGCATTTATAATATTAGTAGGATAACAACGGTCGGTTAAAAAGTAAACAAAAGAAAAATTATATTATGCGCGAGCGCAGCCGTGCGTGGAGGCGTGAAACAGCTGACTGTCGTACTCGTAGCGGTGTTGTATGACAGTTTTATATGTGTGGCAAAGGCTTACACTTAACCCAGCAGTGGGACATTATGTTCATGGCTTATTAGTTAGAAAGACATAAGTAAACGGATGAACAATGGGGCCGAAAGCGTCTGGAGTGGCGACCGTGTTCCGGTAGACGCGGCTTTATTCCATAAAGTGAAAAAGAAATATGTAATACTGTGCCACTATGTTTTAATTTTGGTTGAAACATTATCTTTATAAGCACTAGAACCGTCAAAAGATGCTCTCAAATTGCACTGTCAACAGAGGCCTAGTGTACAAATTTGACAACTACGAGTATAAATGAAAAAGGAAAACATAGGGGCACAGTATATATTTATTTTGCAGTTTATGGAATATCTTTTAAATTGGTTCAATATTGGAGGAGGGAATAGGTTAGAGTCAAATCTCGAATTATGACTTTTTACTTAGGGAATTCAGTCGGATATCTGCGAGCGCATTTAATCTTAAGGTTGCGGGAATCCGCTGAAAGCGAGACGCACGAGACCGGTCGATGGGGCGACAGTTGGGGAGGCCTATGTCCAGCGGTGGACGTCTTTCGGCTGAAATGATGATGATCATACGTAGAAGTGGTTGCACTGAATCAGCCTGCATGCTCTGCCATTTATACTCAAGTTTTACACAAATAAAGAATCTGTCTATCTATCTCTACACGTGTTTCAATTCGATAAAGACACAGTATAAACAAACAAACAGAATGGAAACTACCTACAAACGCTTCAAAAAGAACGTTTAGTCTACATTTGACAGATTCTACTTTTGACATCATAGTCTACTTTTGACAGATTCTACATATGACAGATTCTACTTAAGACAGATTCTACTTAGGACAGATTCTACATATGACAGATTCTACTTATGACAGATTCTACTTAAGACAGATTCTACATTGGACAGATTTTGTAAAAAATGAGACAAGTAAGGAACATTGTGTCATCAAAAATTATACTGTTATATCACTATCTAATACCTTTAAACGAGCAATTATTGTATATATATATAATCTGAATCACGGAAACGGCTCCAACGATTTTCATGAAATTTAGTGTGCAGGGGCTTTCGGGGGCTATAAATCGATCTAGCTAGGTTTCATTTTAAGAAAACGTAGTTTTCTCTTTTTTTATCCGAGCAGAGCTAATTCGCTCAGGTATTATTTATTGATAAGCATAATTTGCTTTTATACCTAGTATTAAATGTTTGTATTATAAGGTAAATAATATTTTTCGTTCAAGTTTATTAAAGCCGTTCCGTACAAAATGTATGAGAAAATGAACTGTGTCCTCACTAACCGACTTGCCAAACAGGAGGAGGTTTCTCAATTTGACCGTATTTATATATATATATATTTATGTGTGTTCGCGGATAAGTTCGTCGTTTACGAACCGATTTTGTTGATTATATTTTTGTTGGAAAGGAGATATTCCAATGCGGAAACCATGATCTGATGATGGGATCCTAGATAAGTCGAGGGAACTCCTCAAATATTATAGGCATACATATAGCTATTTTGGTATTTTCATCAATAATGCAATCATTTGCACTCAGAAAGTATTATTAGGTGAAGTGGAACTGATGAAGACCACAATGGCCACTGGAACTCCGAAATAAAACAATGTATCCTAGTCGTGTTTAAGCTTATTCGAATCGTCATGAGATGTACTTTGGCTATAAATGATTTTCATGTTAATTGGAGAGGACCAACCAAAAGTAAAACGAGGAAATTTTTTAGCAAAACTTCAAACTGACTTCGAAAACAAAACACTACAAAGCTACAAATAACTTTCTTTTACGAAGTCGGTGTCGAATAACGGAAAACAATGGGTACAAAAGACACCGACTTCGGAAAAGAAAATGAGGAGACAGTTCATTTTCTCCTTGAACTTGAACGAAAAATATTAGTTAAAATAAAAAGAAAAGAAAAAATACGACTATCAATAAATATAGTGATTACTATATAACACTATTATTTTTGATGCCACAATGTTCCTTACTTGTCTCACTTTTTTCACAATCTGTCAAATGTAGAATCTGTCATAAGTAGAATCTGTCTTAAGTAGAATCTGTCATAAGTAGAATCTGTCATATGTAGAATCTGTTCTAAGTAGAATCTGTCTTAAGTAGAATCTGTCATATGTAGAATCTGTCAAAAGTAGACTATGATGTCAAAAGTAGAATCTGTCAAATGTAGACTAAACGAAAAAGAACACTCACACAAACATGCGCACCGACGAGACCCCTAAGCAGCGTCCGCAGTGCTGTCAGTAGTGCGAGCCGTTTAGGGGTCTCGTCGATGAGCATGTTTGTGTGAGTGTGCCGTTTCAAACGTTTGTAGGTAGTTTCCGTACTGTTTGTCCACATTTATACTGTGATAAAGACGATTTTTTTTCAAGCCCGACCTCTCGTCAGTCGACCTCTAGTCAAAAGCTGATGTATGTTTTTTTATCAGAGCATAATATTTTGTTTGTGTACGTCTGAGTACACCCAAATCATGTTTGATATCGTCGATACTCGTGTCCATTCAAGCAATCTTTCACGGTTGAGTAAATATAATCTTTTTGTATTAGTGCCTTATCAGTTATCACAATACGGAAGAATAGGTAGATAGTTGAATAAATAAAGATTAGAACAGTATATGAAAATTATTTGTGGGGTCTATTATGGACGATTTTTTATCGGAGGGTTTCTTCTTGAAACCGTCATATAATTTTATGGATATGATACAGGAGTGGAGACCCTTCACAGGTATCCTGCACCACCTCCTTGCCTGTCCAGCATGCATAACTACCTGCACTGGCCAGGGCTTGAACGAGGCCAACGACAGAGCTATCCAAGTGGCCATATTTTGGTCGGACCAAATTTGAGTCAAATTGACACGCTTAGAAGAAGGACTGAGCAGTACTTTCAAATATTTCAAAAAAAATATGAAGTTAGTTGTACATTCGCAAGCGTCAGTAGGTCTCTTATGGAGAAGAACGCGCAAGAAACTCCACGGACACTCTTTTCCATCAATTAATTACAAGTATTTGGTTACATCATTCGTACCTTTGACATTCGGCAAGGCAAATTTTACGCACTTAGTTTTGTTACCATTTAAAACTAAATTATTAGTAGTCAGCCAATTTGAGGCCTGCCGTAGGGCGTTATTTACATCGTCAACGTTACTCGTATGTGTATTTAACATAAAAATTAAGGAAGTGTCATCAACCAATAACACCATGTTTAGTATATTTTTCAATACATGGGGTAATTCGTTAATGTACACTAAAAATAAGAACGGACCTATGATTGAGCCCTGCGGCACCCTCATTTTGACGTTTAACTCCTCCAAATGAACACCGTTTCTTTGAACTTATTGCTGTAGCAAGACAAACAGGAAAACAGTAAATTCTATCATATCTTTTCGTCTGGTTTTTCCGCAAAGATAGAACGCTTTTTCATTTCAATCTGCGTAGTATACTCCCAACTACAGATGTTAAGTTCGGCTGCCTGCCTAATCAGATGCAGCTGAGTATCTACCAGTACTTTTCATGGAACTACAGCCTATCTGACCTCCACAACCCAGTAGCTGGGTAAAACGATAATATCCCTTCGAAAGGCTATCAAAGATGTTGCCAGATTTTCTGGCTCTTGATTGCCCATAACGACTGTTAAAGATGTACGAATGACATCCAGGACCAACATCTTAACATTCTTGCCGAAGTACGGAAGAGACACGGTATGTATTGGATGGTCACCCATCCACGGACCAACCACGACAAGCGTTGCTTAACCTTGAAGTTCGTCCCGTGCCGCTGTTAATAATTTGCCACAAGCTCCTTGAGTATTGGTAATTGCAAACAAGTTATATTTTCTGTCCAGTCATAACCACAAAAAACGTTTGATGTCTGTAAATATGTCCGTCTGTTTAGAGTTAATTTAGATTACGTCATCTTCTTCATCGTCGTTACTTGTAAGTGAACATGCAACAAAAATATAAATCAATGTGTGAATGGAATATATCCGCGACGTGAATGATGCCAAATGCCGAGATCTGTGTGGAAGGTTATAATCGCCCTTTTCAAACGTAGCTAAATTACCCTGACCAATAAGGAACACGAAGAAAAGACCAATCGTACTACTGATGTTAAAAAACACTGCGGATGATCTTATTAGATCCTACGTATCCTTCTTCTATCTTCGATTATTAGAAATGTGAAACTGTATAGGGAACCGATCACTTTTTCGAAACTTTTTTGTTAGAATTTCATTTTACCGATAACTATTGACCGACGTCTTTTTTGCTATATGAATTATTTAAAATATTTTCAGATCATCGAAGTATCATGTGGCATATGTATTATTTTACCGAACTAAATTTACAAAATAACTTTTTGCTTTTGGCGAAAGTTCAAAAGAGAACTTTTTCATTTGCCATATTATTACTACACCGAAACACCATTTTACGAAATATTATTTGGTCACAAATATATAGGCGGTTACTTGGTAGCATTTTCAATTTTTATTAATTATTTCAACTAATTAGTCCAAGAGCGAGCGAAGCGAGCTCGGGCATTTAGGGCACTCCGACACGGACAGGTTAGGTTCGAAGGAGATGACGGGAGCTGAAGTGAGCGAACAAAGCGAGTGAACTCAGCTCCTGTCATCTCCTTCATGTTAGGTTACTTTTGACCCTGCAAACATAAATAGGAGCCCCACGCAGCGGGGCTCCTATTTTCAATTCGCTATTTATACATTTGTATTCGCCCGCTGTTTCTCTTTCACTTTGTATTTCAGTAAGGCATATTCAGTGTTTTAGTGTTTAGCATTTTAGGTGTTTGGTGAAATGAAAATATGGTAACTAAAACAGTGGTATAATTAATATTCGGGAACATAATACTTCGAACAAATGTTATTTCGCCTAAATGTAACTTCGGTAATAAGTTTTTCGACCAAATGAATCGAATTGATTGATGACTTCGATGAAGTAAAAAAAAACGAAACGATAATAGTTGAAAAGTTTTAGGTGAAATTAAATTCGGTCAAATATGTTTCGAACTTATGATAGGTAACCAACTCTATAATATGTTTGAACGTTAAGATGTTTTTCAATCAATCACGCCTCAACGGCTGGACGGATTTGGATGGAGAACAGGTAGAATCTGACTTGGTTCCTGGATTAACACAGGGAATACTTTTTATCACGGCACGACGTTCCCGTGGATAATTCTCAACATTTACGCGGGTGAAGCTAGTGACAAAATGAATTGATGAGTAATTTCTGCCACTGATATAGATATCTACTTCTAGTCCTCTTATCGAAATCTCAAATACATGTGACTTGAGCACCTAATAATCTGATATGACAACAAATCAATTAAATTATAATTATCTCCAAAACTCTTTATTATCTGTGAATGATTTATCACAAGGATTTATAGATTGACCATGACAGTGTACTAATGATGGGTTAAATAGTTGCTATGAACGGCTTTCAGCGGAAGCGAGGCCGTCCCCGACAAACATGGCGACTACGGTCAGCCAATACGGTGCGTATTGGCTGAAGCGACGAGTATCGGAATGACGTGGAGCGAGGTGAAGCGCGAAGCTCAAGACCGGTCTCGATGGAGGACTACTATGGAAGCCCTCTGCCCCAGCTAGGGGCCATAGGATCTTAAGTCAAGATGAACGGCTTTAGAAAGAAGCATAGTATTGTCACGTTTTGTCATTCCAGCCTGACTGAGGACCTGGGCAAGCATATTTTGTAGCCCGAAAACCAGGGTAGTTAAGTGATAAGTCTCTCACTCTATTTGTGCCGAGGCTTATCCCATTATTTTGAGTCGGCTCTCGCCGTAATTCTTCAATAACCCAGCACAGGCACGTCGTCTATGCTGGGTTGTCGAGACATCAATGTTTACTGACTTCCATACGTTGTTTAAGACGGATATCCAGGTGCTCTAACCTGGATGTCCGTCGTAAAGGATGACCTAAGGCAGGAGAGTGGCACCCACCTGATGTAAGGGGTCACCGCCGCCTTTGGACATCTGCAATACCAACTAGGGGTACCACAGTTGTAGCACCTATTCTATTTCAACGCAAACTCTCTTCAATATTAGCCTGAAGCAGCCCGTGTCATAACTTCACAGAAAGAACTTTGGAGGAAGCCCATTGCAAATTTTCCAATCGTTGGAGACGGGTTGTGTGGGACTAAAACGTGTTGGTGGAGTTTCAAGTAGTTATTTCTAGTTTCTTACCTGTACAAAGTATTGAAGGCTTTCCGGCAGCCGGCAATAGTGCAAGCGAAGGGTTTCGCCTTCGTGTGCGCGCGTATGTGAATCTTCAGACTGTATGACGTTAGAAATGCTTTCTCGCATGATTGCATCGGACATTTGAACCTGTATTCACCTGGAAAAAGAAGATGTAAAGATTACTACAACGGCTTAAAAACCGCATATATGTAAGGAAGCGATGCGCAAGGCAAGGATCGGTGCTGTTTAGAATTTAGTAAAATTTCAGGCTCAATGTGATAGTAAGCTAACTGCTCTCTGCTCTTTTCATCTCTTACCAAAACCCTTCTATTTTCAATGACAACTAAACTTAAACGCTTGACCACAATGGTCCACAGGTACGCAGAAATTCTAGTATCCAATATAGCAGGGCAGAGCAGAAGCAGGCTCGTAATCTTAGTCAGTAATCTTCTGCCGCTATAGGGGGTGGCCTGCGGGTGACACGACCACACTTGAATCCCCTGAAGGAGATGATAGCCAAGGGAGCGTGACGAACTGCACAAGTACTTCAGCATCCCGGCCAAAGGTAATTGACGAAGACCCTGTGGTTTTAGTCAGTATGAGTCTGATAGAACCTTCTGCCTCCCTACCCTTAAGTGGATGACATCCATGATTATTTCCACAAGCCAACAAAACCAGAGATAGTCTGTCAAAGGATATCTATGACGCACAACGATGGAGAGCAATGTCTTATATTATCTGTGGCAATGTATACTTCTCGCCAAACTACTTGACCGCCCTGAAGCTGGCTTTCCGATGCGCAAGGCAAGGATCGGTGCTGTTTTTGTATGAGATTAACTACTGCGCAGCCATTGTAGCCAACTTCAGGGCAGCCAAGAATTTTAGCGAGAAATATAATTTGGGTAAACTAGAGAAGCCGACAGCACTAATGCAGTAATTTTGTACAAGGTGTAACTAAAGAAGCAATTAATATGGTGAGTACTTTTGTTAAAGAGTTTGGTAGTGTTGTGAAAAATCAATTCAATGGCGTGTGGCCAATTTGATAGTTGTTTTGTTTACTAGGGATTAAATTGAAATTTGAGTAGGTAAGTAAACTCTGTATCAGTACAGTAGATAAGCAGAGTTCAAGGAGTCAACAACGTAATATTATATTATGTATTATATAACGCAATACATCGTAGAATAAGGTCGGCAAAGAAAGTGTAAGTTGACGACTTTCTATTGGAATTGAGTTACAATGTAAGTTAGCTTCCTAGGATAGAGTTACAATACAATGTGGTTTACTAAGATCCCCGTATTGATACTGAACAATACGAAAACCTTAGTAAACCACATTAACACGAAAATAAAACAGTTTGACATCTTTATTACAATCAATATTTTAGACGATTTACAAACTGCGAAAAACAAAATGTTTAGTGTATGCCTATACAGAAAGAGTGCCTACTCTTTTGAATATGTCACTGCATGATCCTTTCAACCCATATGCAAGCAGTGCTATCCTAATTTTAACCAATGGAAATCCGATTTGAGTGGTGAAAAATATGCGTATACCTTCTGAAATTATCATCATACACCCGGGATAAAAAGTACTCCCCAGGACATGGTATGCACATGTGCCAAGTTTTATCCAAATTCGTTCAGGAGTTAAGCCGTAAAAGGTCACAAACAGACAGACAGAGTTATTTTCGCTTTTATAATATTAATTTCAGGCCTGATTATGATGCTGTAAAAAATATTTTCGTGGAAGAATAAAATAAAGATCGAGTAGCTAGAAAACAATGTCTAAAATTGACTTCATAGAACGAACGAGAACACACAACACAGTTGGAAAGTGAAACAAAGAGCGTGGGTGACTGCAGCAAATGAGTTATGTACAAGTTTTCACCAAATCCGTTTCGTTACGCATAACCATAACCATTACGAACTTGGCGAAAACAAGTTTATCGGTCAAACTTAATAAAGTGCTCTTAAAAGACCACCCCGGAACCCCCTCTGTGCGACGCCTGTTAGGGCACAGCCTGGGGAGGCTGAAAGAACTGCATCCCCTGAGCCTCGCTGTCCATGACTTCGTGTTCCAAACGAGTAGATATTACTTGCTTATTGAATATGTACAAACTTTTCCTAGGCTTCGCCACTTGTTACTTAGTTTTCCAGAGAAAGTGTTTTGTGACGATAACTAACACTGAGTTCTAAAAGCCCAGAGCATCGAAGGTCCAGTTCAGGAAATGCTTCCTGGAATCCGAGAACCTACGACTTTTTAGGTAAATAAACAAGACAAAGATACGGCTAGTTACAATCATACTGCGGATGGAGAAAGCATAAAAGCTCGAGGTGGAGGCAGCAGAAAATCCTGATAGATATATGTTGATGAAGATGCTTTGAGCCCTACAAGCAGCAGTATTAGACTACGCTAGGAAAACTGACGCATTGAAAGGCTGTTGCTTTTTGCAAGAAACTGTAATGCCCCAGAACAGAATCGGGATAGGGATGATCACACTCAAGAAAGATATCAGCTTCAGCTCTGCTGTGCCTAGTTAATATTGAACAAAAAGTTGAAATCTGCCAGCACATCCCGCTAGTAGCAGTAGTAGTAGTAGCAGGCAGAATCCCGCGATTCGCCATTGCTTTGAATGAGAACACGATAAATACATCAGGCAATTCAAGCTCGTGGCCTTAATGATCTCAAAACAGACGAAAAAGCACTTCACATAGCCAGAACACAATACAATAGTGCCACTCAAACACATCCTTTTCACGAGAGTTTTTTGCGAGGAAAATAATCACCTGCTCACTAGACTCACAAAAACAACCTAACAAAAGCTCTCCATATATGTCCAAGGTTGATGAACCAATACCATATACTGCGCGGTAATTTGAACATCTCTAATCAACTCGATGTCTTCTATATCCAGAGGTATATCAAGAAACGGCAAGGTATTCTGGCCTTGTAGCATAAAGGCATAAGCAAACCTATGCATTTCAGGTGCGCAGTTTTTTTTTACGTGATTTGTTGATATCACGGTTTATTGCAAACACCATACGGTGTATTGTAATTAATCTTGAGAGTTTAATTAAATCTCGATATATTGTGAACAGATCATTTCAAATACAATACATCCCAATTAAATCCAATAGTTTGCAGCCGCACTGGTCGGTCATCAAGGTTAAGCAACGCTTGACGAGGTCGGTCCGTGGATGGATGACCATTTCAACATACCGAGTTTCCTCCGTGCCTCGGAAAGCACGTTAAGCTGTTGATCCCGGCTGTCTTTTGAAGATCTTTGACAGTCGTTATGGGTTATCAGTAGCTTGAGATCTGACACCTGTCTTGCCAAGGGGTACCGTGTTACCCAGTTACTGGGTTGTGGAGGTCAGATAGGCAGTCGCTCCTTGTAAAATCACTGGTACCTACTCAGCTGAATCCGGTAAGACTGGAAGCCGAACCCAATGTAGTTGAGAAAAAGGCTACGCAGATTGATTGAGTTTGCAATATCTAACTAAGTACGTGTCTTATCGAGAAGAAAGAGTTTACAATCTCACGCGATTTATTATAAATTTACCGTGTTTGTAATAACCCGGTGACATTGAAAAAGAATAGTGGGTACCCATCTAAAACATTGGCCTAAGCCTCACAAATCGTTTGATATGAGCGACGATACGAAATGATAAGAAAATAATATTATATATTGTGTTTCGCAAAAATCTTTGTTATGACAAACTTAATTTTCCAAAGCGAAACTTTTCCAGTTTACACTGGTTTCCAGGTGATACGTGACCATTTAATCTGTGTTATCGAAAAAAACCAGTTCTCAGTAGTTCAACACATGATAAACAAAACCAGAATTGGGCAGTTCATGACAAGATTAATGAGTTACTCAGCACTTTTTTCATTGTTGATAGATACTCCTTCTGGTGGAAAATACCTAGCCACTTATGTACCTCATCAAAATTCTTGTTTACTAACTTTTGGAATACATCATCTTCAGAGATCATTAGGATCAATAAAAAAGTTAATTAAAAAAATCAAAATACCCGACTGCTTAAAAAGCGAACTAAAAAGACGTAAACAAGAAGAAAATCATGCTGTGCAGTCGGAGGATACATATTCGCGAGCTGGCTGACCAAAACCAGATGTATCCTCCGACTGCACAGCATGATTTTCTTCTTGTTTACGTCTTTTTAGTTCGCTTTTTAAGCAGTCGGGTATTTTGATTTTTTTAATTAACTTTTTTATTTATAACTTTTTAGTTAACATTTTTTTAGGATTAGGTACATTTAAATATATAAGTGTTATATATTTTTGAAATCGCCTCTAAAAACCCTTTATTTTGATATCCCACACGATGGGTTTGGAAGAAAAAATAAAATTGCTCCCCCACAATATGGCGCCCAAAAGCCGCCATTTTTCTATTTTCCAATTTTAATGTAGCCTATGACACTCGCATGGTTAAGACGAATCGATTGACGTATGAATCATCAAAATCGGTCAACGCGTTTGGTCTCTGGAACGCCACATAGGAACAAACATACATACATACATACATACATACATACATACATACATACATACATAGACTGATAAACACATTACCCTCCTTCGGCAGTCGGGTAAAAAGACTATAAATAATTATTTAAGTCCATGCAATGTACCATTTTCTGACACAATGACACTGATAAATTGATTATGTTTTTAATGCAGAAATTTTCATGGCATTGTGATTTGTGATATACATATTTTTGTAAAGAAAGATTTGAATGATGAGCTTGAATGGGAGTGACGTCTAATGCCTAAGATGTAGCTATCTATGTAGTTATCAAGAATCATTCATAAAAATCAAGAATAATTAAAAATTATAAATATATTATTATATATATATATTATTATTATTTTATATTATTAATTTTATTTTTGCAGTGGGATCTTATAGTTACTATATGTAAGACATATTGGAGCATCCCCAAATAAATAGAATTAAGGGCAAGAAAAGTTTGATGAAGATGATGAGTGGTGTATCCATAAATACCTACTTCAGAAACTTATGTTTTGGTGCAAATTATACTGATTTCTTGAAAAACTCATGACGAATATTATGTACATTGCATGTGGGTGAGTATGGATAATAAAACTATGTATACAGTTGTAGAAGCTGGGTTTAACAATGTTGTAAGAGGTAATAATATTTTAGGGAGAGTAATTTTTTTACTTATCGGCGTTTTGAGCCGATTTAGGTCAAAAACTGGCCAAGTGTGAGTCGGACTCGCGCACGAAGGGATCCATACCATTATCGCAAAAAACGGCAAAAATATCACGTTTGTTGTATGGGAGCCCCACTTAAATATTTATTTTATTCTGTTGTTGTTATAGCGGCAACAGAAATACATCATCAGTGAAAATTTCAACTGTCTAGCTATCGCGGTTCATGAGATACAGCCTGGTGACAGACAGACAGAGAGACAGAAGGACAGCGGAGTCTTAGTAATAGGGTCCCGTTTTTACCCTTTGGGTACGGAACCCTAAGTCAAAGTCAAATAGTCAAAGTCAAATATATTTATTTCAATTAGGCCAATAAGCGGCACTATTGAACGTCAAAAATTAAATGTAAATAAAAAATGTACAAGTAATAAAAATTTACTCTACTAAAAAAAAGAAAATTATTTCACTGAAACCTACTCTAACATAGGCTACTTTTTATTCCGAAAAAATGCTCAGATCCTATGTGATAGGCCACAGAAATAAAGCTGCGACAAAGAGCTAGTGCTTAATACAACTATCTTAGAATATATAACATTTAAATGCAGAAAAGTCTATTAATAAAGCTAGCAAGGCAAGTGTGCTTTTCTCACAAGTACAACTTTACATAAATATTTGCATATAAATGTATGCAACATTGTAAACAAGCTAGGCATAAAATGTAAATGTGTGAATAATATAAATTAGTCATAGCATGTAGATCAAAATATAATATCAAGGAAACAGAACATTTTTGTTTGAGTAATAGAATTACACCCTTATTTACAAATTCTTGACGCTGTTTAGCAATTGCTAAGCAGATGTTTAATTTAAAATTTCAGAAACTTTGAATTTAGAATATTTTAGAGTCTTATTGAGCAAATTTTTTTTTTTGATAACACCTAATTTCAATGTTGTTGCATCGCTATCTCCCTCGCTTACGCAATAATATATTTTGTTTTATAATATTATAATTACGTGTTAAATTAGTAAGATAAGGGTAAGATGAGACTGTAAGGTAAAAGCCTCTAAATAAATAAAGAATAAAAAAAAGTTGAATTTTCTGTAACTATTGGTTGGCGTCGGATAATAATGATGATTGGTGGATTATATATGAAGTAAAATAAATAATTGTATGTGTGGTCCTTTACGGCTTTGTCACATTGGATGCGTCCAACATTCTGCGGTCCGGTCACTTGAAAATTTGGTGCGGGAAATGTTCGAGTGACTGGACCGCAGGACGCACAACACATCCAGTGGTACAAATGCCTTGACATCTTTTTCATGGATTTTATAGTTTGTGTGCAAAAGCTTGTGTTACGATTAAACAAAGGGCTATCCAAGAAGCATTGTGTATCTACATTTTCATTACAATGATCTCACCCTTGTGTGTTTTCATGTGTGTGCGCAGGTTTCCAACAGTGCTGTATGTGCGTTCACAACCCTCATATTCACATTTGTACCTCGCGCTGCTGTCTTCTTGTTTTCTCTTGCTCTTATCCATGCTAGATGTGACGTCCGAGTTTTGCATATCTGATACTGTGTCATCATGACTGAAAAAGAATATCTTGTCAATTTCAAGCTAGTCTATGGATGGTATCAAATGTCTTTGATATGGATCTTGGTAATTTAATAAAATTAGTTGCTAATTGGCATTTGAGAGCCAACAACAGGTAAACATAATGTTTATTAATGTGGCAAAGTAATCTGATTGAGTTTTGTTATGAAAATGTTGGTGAGTGAAAGGTAATTGGAGAGAATAAAAATAGTCCTGGAACAACACAGGTTACTGAAGTGGTTTTAAGATACTATGATCAAACACTCTAAAGACAGTTGTTCAGTGAAAAACTAACTCTAATTAACATACCTCTTACTCGCCTTTCAATAGTGTACTCATAGGAGAACACAAAATTAGGATATTCGCATCACATCGTGATGGTAATGTACCAAAATAGCATGCCCAAAAACGATACATCGGCTAAAAGACCACTTATATACAACCCCGCAAGAGCGAAAGAGATAGAACACTATTGACAAACAGCTGATTGGATCAAATTGGATGGAAGGACCAAAAAGCGACGAAATACACAATATTTGTTTTGCTTCTACAGTAACAATAAAGAAAAATAACATAACTTACGGCGAGAATCCAATAAGACTTTCTGTGTTTTTGTCCTTGGGAATTATTTCGCTTTCCGACGTCACGCTGCTTTCAGGAGCTTTTTCGTCGTAATTACGCACTTGAAAATTTTCAAACTTGCTATCCAAGTCAAGGTACTTTAATTCTGTGTTATTATCGTTTGAATAATGCCCAATAGTAAAAGGCTTAAAAGTGTTTTGTGTTGAGATATCGAAGCGGCCGCTGTCACCGAGCCATGCGGCCATGTTTCAGAATAGTGTTGTTCCGTATCACAAGATGAACTGTCATATGCTGTTTTGTAAAACCGGCAAAAGATGAATCGGCAAATTCAGTCATGGTACGTCAAATAGATGGCGCTAATTTCAAATATCGCTAGAGAGAGCTACCGCTATGGAAGGTAAAGTAGGCGCCTGTGCCCGCTCTGAGGACTCCCGGCGTAACTCCCGTTATAATGAACACCACTTGTTGTCTGCGCGGGCAGTGCGTCGACCGCACGCCCTTCTACTCACGCGAATGTATCATCTTCACATTCGGACTATAATTCGCGTATAAAGTGTGCCGCACAATTTGTATTTTTATTATTTATAGATATAAATCACAGTTTAATTTATAAAATGTGTTCAAAAAGTTTATCTATTTACATTCATTTGGTAAGTAAAATTTATTGTCTTTTGTTAATTAATAATATTTTGTTAATTTCCTATTAAAAAAATACTTCATTAGCTAGCATACATATTTATTTATTTATCCTGTAAAACATATATTTTTTCATAATTGGTTGGTTGATTTCCAATCCTATCGATCGCTTCTTATCAAAGTTTACCGCTCATTTATGGTATGTTGACTCGTTTTGCGCCCTCATTTTTTACTATGAGTGGAAAATCGGTAGGTATGTTCGATGGAATAATCAAATCTTTTTAAACAATTTGTAGCTATAAATTTTCACCATATCTATCTTTAAATACTTTGTGATAACTTTTTGATAAATTAAAATAGTCACATTTCAGGGAATAATTGTTGCTGTCAGCTTCCGTAGTAATTTTATATTCAATCCAGACAAAACATAAACTTGTAACGCACCTATAAAGCTATCTTAAGTCATATACTGCATGGTTGACTGACTCATTGCCTATGCATTTGGAGCGAACAAGCGCTCAGGAGATAGGTAAAAAAAAGCATAAAACAGTGGGTGAAGTTTATCTTCATTTTACTGTTACCCACGGCACCCATTCGCCGTCTAGGCGCATTAACGTATCATTAGTTGAAGGTTGCTGACCGACATCATGTTCTATATCTTGATGACATCGTGACTATCCGCAAAAGGAAGTAGGTAGTAAGACTTTTAAGCAAACCAATATCATAAACCGCAAACCTCTTTCCATTACTTTAATTTACAGTTTCTCTGTAAGCTCAGCGCGTTAATTATAGACCTGTGTATACGAGTAGATCATTATGTTTATATGCATGGTAGGCAATCATTATAATTATGGCTTATAACTAGCTTTGATCTAGGAGTATTATTTTAAAATAAATAGATACTGTAAGTACTAAGTCAGTCGTTAATCGTGGTTTTAGTTTAGATTCAAACGTTAATAAAATAAATATAACTAATCCATACAGTTTTAAACTTTGAAAGATTACGTAGTGCGGCATCAGTAACTTTTATCAGTTTATAATGATTCATCCTGCATTCGGATTAGTGAGTTATAAAGTTGCTGTCATGGAGCTTTTCTTTTTTACCCAGAAATCCATAAGCTTCACCGGCATCCTAGTAGAAAGTTGTATGTCTAGTAAACATTAAAGCGCATGACTAACATTTGATAACGTGCCAAAATAAACAGAGAAACTATTGTAAGCATAGACGGTGCCTAAGTGATTCAAGCTTTCGAGATCTCTCTTACTCTCTTGCCTACAATTCTTTGGATAAACGATAATACTATGACCATGATTGTTACTACTCGGCAATCGAGCTTCTAAATGTCGTTCAAGAACGTGTTGTCCATTACAATAGCCCCAAGAGACCGATGAACACTTTCGCTGCTTTTTCTTTATTCAAATTTCACTTTTTATCTATTCCTTGTGTCCGCTGAGACTTTCAATGGACGTTATAATAATATAGTAATCGATCCCAGAGGACAAAACATTGCGTCAAAGGAAACAACGTGGTGCGAATAAAAAATTCGCCAAGATAGAGTAGGTATGATGCAACTAGAACGCAATTAGCATACATTTACAAAAGTTCAGCTCGTAGATTTTAAACTCAGATTTTATTACAAGCCGGTAATAAAATTTGATAGGAGAAGAAGTTACAAACTCTACACTAAGATTTCTCTGAAACTGAAAAATCACTAACGATAGTTATAATAAAATAAGACAATGAACACTTGTCACTAACAGCCTGTTATATTGAAGTGAGTTCAATGACATGTTATTCACATATGACCTAGAAATCTGACACTGGCACTTTCTTCTTGAGGGTATTTTCGATTCACCGCACATCACTACGTTACCCTTTCGTTTCCAATGAAATGAAATTAACTCTGGACATGACATATTGGTTTTGGAATTTTACTGTTTACTAAGGATATGATCTATCTAGTAACGGTCGGTAGTAAAATCTTTTTAAGTAGGTACGAAACGTAAGCTTAAGAGCTTTCATAAATGATTGAATGCGGTATATCCTTGGAATTGATCATCATGGTAAAGGAAGTAGCCTGGATATCTTTCTTAAGACAGTTTCCAAACGCTTATTTCTACATTCTAAACTTTTGTGAAATTTTAAAGAAAGCATTGAAGACCTTTGGTCCACCTGAATCACTTAACATTGCCCGGTGTCTTTAACTTTTATGAGAAAACTTGTTTAAGCAAACAGAAAATAACTGAGTCAGTATGTTAAGTCCACGGTTAAGATAGTTTATTTCACTAAACAAGTAATACCGGCTGAGTCACGGTTTGGGCCTTAAACAATGTTTTTTTTTTATTAGCGATAAGCTTACGATGTGCAGTTCCTGTGATAGCTATCCAATAGAAATAGAAAAGAAAAAGGACTGGTTTTGTTTGTCAAAGATGGTCCGTGGCAGGGGGATCTGTGTCATTCGGCCACGACACACATACCGCCCTGACGGCGACTCACGCGCCGACGATGAATTCGTGCGGCCAATCATATTTTATTTATATAATGATGACTTTTTATTCCATACAAAGTCACAGGACTCGCAGGTAATAAGACGTATAATAAAATTATTGCGAATATAAAACTCCTCTGCAAAGGAAGAGAGTTTTTATGAGTGTTTGACGATAGCACTGCGATCGCTAATTAGAAGCTGAACAGAGAACAAAATCAGAAAAGTTAATTAAAAAAATCAAAATACCCGACTGCTTAAAAAGCGAACTAAAAAGACGTAAACAAGAAGAAAATCATGCTGTGCAGTCGGAGGATACATATTCGCGAGCTGGCTGACCAAAACCAGATGTATCCTCCGACTGCACAGCATGATTTTCTTCTTGTTTACGTCTTTTTAGTTCGCTTTTTAAGCAGTCGGGTATTTTGATTTTTTTAATTAACTTTTTTATTTATAACTTTTTAGTTAACATTTTTTTCGAATTAGGTACATTTAAATATATAAGTGTTATATATTTTTGAAATCGCCTCTAAAAACCCTTTATTTTGATACCCCACACGATGGGTTTGGAAGAAAAAATAAAATTGGCCCCCCACAATATGGCGCCCAAAAGCCGCCATTTTTCTATTTTCCAATTTTAATGTAGCCTATGACACTCGCAAGGTTAAGACGAATCGATTGACGTATGAATCATCAAAATCGGTCAACGCGTTTGGTCTCTGGAACGCCATATAGGAACAAACATACATACATACATACATACATACATACATACATACATACATACATATATACATACATACATACATACATACATAGACTGATAAACACATTACCCTCCTTCGGCAGTCGGGTAAAAAGACACAATTAAAATTCTTTTATCTATACTTCTATACTATAATATATAATATAATAATAACATTATAAAGAGGAAATATTTTTTTGTTTGTTTGTTTATTTGTTTGTTTGTTTGTACCGAATAGGCTCCGAAACTACTGGACCGATTTAAAAAATTCTTTCACCAATAGAAAGCTACTTTATTCCTGAGTAACATAGGCTATTTTTTAAACCCTGAAATGGGGTGGCCCACGGGAGCGAAGCCGCGCGAAGCAGCTAGTTGCAAATAAAACCAAATGAGATCATTAGGTACGCGTGCGTGCTCTGCATTAATTTATTTTTCATTGATGACAATTGTTAAATTTTCTTTTCACGTACATTCCAGGCACTCGTAGCATGCTGCGTAGTTGCAGACTGCGGTCCAAGACTGAAGTACACATGGGGTGATGCATTACAAGGAACAGATTGTGCAGGTCCGGACGGAACCCCCTATCCTAGGTAACACATTTTATAGTTTATCGGTTTTTTATATCCGGTTTTCCATGTTTCAAACACTACCTTCTGGAAGAAAGAAATTATGCAAAGGAATGAAGCTAACTAGTCAGTTTAATTTTGAAAAGCTAAAATATTTTAGTGTACGCCATCAACAAGTTCGAAGATTGCATACCCCTTGCTTTGAACATATTTTTCTCAAACATGCTTGGAAATGTGAGCATTATTTTGACAACCTTCTTCGAGATAAATCGACATTGCTGTACCTACTCATGTACTGGCAAAAGTTGTATGAAAATCCATATCTGTCGTGTTTAGCGGCCAAATAAATTACATAGTTAACTCATATCTGTCGTGTAATTTAATAAAAACCGGCCAAGTGCGAGTCGGACTCGCGCACGAAGGGTTCCGTACCATTATCGCAAACAAACTACAAAAAATCACGTTTGTTGTATGCAAGGGCGGATTTAGGGGGGGGGCACGGGGGCACGTGCCCCCCCCAGACGGTATTTTGTGTACTGTGGAGATTCCATTACAGTACATCATCATCATAATCATCATATCAGCCGATAGACGTCAACTGCTGGACATAGGCCTCCCCTAAGCGAGGGACACGCGTTTTCTCCTCCTCCTCACAGTACATACTTAGAAACAAATCAAATTACAGAGTTGTTAAAATATATGAATCAAATAACAGAAAGAAACTATTCACCACTGCACTGGAGGATGTCTCCAAGGTTCTAGACTGAAGAGGCCGATTCGCCGATGATAAAGCTGTCATGGAGGACCCCAGTACAACGCTCGATGACCTCAGTAGAGCTTCCGAAAGAATGGGTCCAAAAATGAACATGGACAAACCAAGGTGATGTTGAGCGTTCATGTCGCACCCACTCCTATCAAGATCGGTGGCTCCATAGCCGAAGCCGTGGACGACCATGTCTACCTGGGACAAACGGTCCAGTTAGGCAGGTCCAATCTCGAGAAAGAGGTCAACCGTCGAATCCTACTCGGCGGGACAGCATTCGGGAAGCTGCGCGGTTTCTTATCGTCCAACTTACCACATTGTCTCAAGACGAACTTATGGCTCGGGGACGTGGTCGCTCACAATGGGCCTCATCAGAAAGCTTACAGTCACCCAAAGGGCAATGGAGAGGGCCAGGCTCGAGGTGTCGTTGCGGGGAACCGATCACTTTTCCGAATATATTTTGGACGAATTTAATTTTACCGAAAACTATTGACCGAAGGCTTTTTTGCTATATGCATTATTTGACATATTTTCAGATCATCGAAGTATTATGTGGCATATGTATTATTTTACCGAACTACATTTCGCCGATTTACAAAATAAATAGCGAGCAAAGCGATCGAACTTAGCTCCCGTCATCTCCTTCGTGTTTGGTTACTTTAGACCCTGTAGACAGAATTAGGAGCCCCGCGGAGCGGGGCTCCGTCGACATAATTTTTTTCACAAACATTTGTATTCGCCCACTGTTTCTCTCTCACTTATTATTTTGATATGCGTTTAAATATAAATATTTCGTACAAATGTTATTTCGGCTAAGTGTAACTTCGGTAAAAAGTTTTTCGACCATGTAAAACGTTGGAGTAACAAAAATAATCGAATTGATAATAGGTCAACTGAGACAACGGCAGACGTGACTTCAATGAAGTAAAAACAGAACGAAACGATAATAGTTGAAAAGTTTTAGGTGAAATGAAATTCGGTCAAATGCTGTTCGAACTTATGAAAGGTAACCGTCCTTGCATGATTGAATCAGAAATGTAGAGATCTGCAAGAGAACCAGGGTTACCGACATAGCCCGAAGAATTGCCACACTTAAGTGGCAGCGGGCAGGGAACATTGCTCGCAGAACAAATGGCCGATGGGGCAGAAAACTTTTGGAGTGGCGACCGCGAACCGGAAGACATTGCGTTGGAAGGCCTCCCACCAGGTGGACCAAAAACCTGGTAAAGGTTGCGGGCATCCGTTGGATGCAGGACACACGGGACCGATCAATGTGGCGACGCTTGGGGCAGGCCTATGTCCAGCAGTGGAAATCATTCGGCTGATATGATGATGATGAACAGAAAGAACATGAGTGAAACTCTTGTCTTTCATAACCCTTCCTGTACATACTTGAACTTGTAGAAATAAACATGAAGTATGATACTTCAAGTTTATTTCTGACAGTTATTGTTGAATTTTTTGCCTGTCCGCCCCTTGTGCCCCTCCCAGAAAAAAATCCTGGATCCGCCCTTGGTTGTATGGGTGCCCCACCTAAATATTTATTTTATTCTGTTTTTAGTATTTTTTGTTATAGCGGCAACAGAAATACATCATCTGTGAAAATTCAGACGGACCGCGTAGTCTCAGTAATAGGGTCCCGTTTTTACCGTTTGGGTACGGAACCCTAAAAATGGAACGATCTCTTACTCCGAAACATGGCAACCAAGGAGGTAACTTATCGGACTTACGTATGTGTGCTTCGGCTTCGCCTCGGCCCACATTTACACGTTCGTCCATCAATGCCTCTTTTGCTGGCCGCTGCAGTAATGTACTATAGAATCTAATGTTCTCTTAAATTTTCCAATTTCTACCTTATCGTCAATAGTGAAAACTAAATGGAAAGTTCATTTGAGATGCGCTTAAATGCCGCACAATGGATATGTTGACAACTCAACATTATATAATTTCAAAAGATTCAATTGATTTTTCATCCGAAAATTATATGCAAGTGTGTTAGTGTTAACCTATTCACGCCACGAACGGAAATATTCGTTTGTTGATCGAAATTTTGTAGTTTGTCCATTCATTTTCTAGTCTCGGTAATGTGAAAAAATGTTCATAAAATGAACCATAATTTTGAAACGGGCTGCTAATAAACTGATGATGTTAGTACCTACATTTTAGTTGAATTTCGTCTGAGGCCCATAATTTTATTGTAGATCCTACCTACTTATTTAAAATATTTGAGTATAGAAAGCTAAGTAATAAAATATTTACTATATACGTAGGCACTATCTTTCGCTACAAAAGGGCTTATTACACTACACGGTATTCAGGGCTCTAAACCCTAATTTAAGGTGGTGGTAATAACTGTTAGGAAGTTAGGGTTACCAAAATATCGACCTTATTGACTCGGAATGATGAAGTGACCCGATATTCAGGGCCCTGAATACCGTGTAGTGTAATAAGCCCTAAAGATCATTCCTAATTAAATTTACTTAGAGTGACATGACTTAATTAATAGGTACCTAAATCCCTAAAGTGTGTCAAATTCTATGTAATGAGGGCAACCCAGTTGCCATAACCTGGTCCAAGCTATGTGCAGACATGACTCACTACGACCGGCTTGGAATCCGCCGCCTGCACGACTATACAAGAACTTATACTTGGGACCCAGTTATATCCCCAAGGCAACAAGGCATGCATGAGCCATCCAGACACATGTATGTAGGTGCCTGACGCGCGGCGGTTACAGATTTTGGTAAATTTGAATAATTTTATAAAGGTACTTTCAGCCTCAAAAGCCTCTCCTAACAACGCATTTTGGGTTGTTGACCTCTGTTGAAACCAGGCAGTTTAAAAAAAATACAAAAATGGAAAATAAGGCCAGTCAGTATAATTTTGCGATCACCGATTAATTTACCACTGCATTGAAGCTGAAATGAGGAACTTATCTACACACACACACACTTCACATGCACACTTGCACGAAAAACCTAACTCAAGAGTTAGATTGTGATTAGATGCCAACACGAGGTTAAATTGACAGTTTGTCATACAATATTTTCAATATATTACTCGTTTTAGCAATTAACTCTGAGTGTTCTAACGTGCATTGGCTGTTGTAATTTGTTGAATCATGTTGAATGAATTATTTCAACTGCCAATCGAAAACGGTGGTTAGCACCGGTGATTATTTTTTAAATATTTTAATAGTCGGTCAAGCGAATGTTGAGAATATAAATTAGCTTTAAAAAAATCGTCTGTTAAAGTCTATAACCGTATAACATCGATAAAAATGGCTGCTTGAAATACATTATATATAGTATTTCTAACGGGCTAGATATATTGTGTGTTCACCGTTGGACTGGACTGAACTGGAACTGTTCACCGTTGCACTGGAGAGGGCTAGGCATCAACGTCTATAGCGAATACATCAATCATCTTCGGTTTGCCGTAGTGGTCATGGCTGAGACCATGGAGGACCTCAGTACAATGCTCGATGACCTACACTCGAAGTTGTGGGCGACTATGTCTACCTGGGACAAACAATCCAGTTGGGTAGTGCCAACTTCAAGAAAGAGGTCAACCGTCAAATCCGACTCGGCTGGGTAGCGTTCGGGAAGTTGCGCGGTATCTTCTCGTCCAACTTACCACAGTGTCCCAAGACGAAAGCCTATGACCAGTATGTTTTGCCCGTGATCAGAAAGCTTACAGTCACCCAAAGAGCTAAGGAGAGAGCTATTCTCGAAGTTTCCTTGCGTGATCGAATTAGAAATGTAGAGATGTGCAAGAGAACCCGGGGTACCGTCATAGCCTGAAGAATTGCCAAACTTAAGTGGCAGTGGGCAGGACACATTGCTCGCACGGATGGCCGATGGGGCAGAAAGGTTCTGGAGTGGCGACCGTGAACCGGAAGACGTTGCGTTGGAAGGCCTCTCATTAGGTGGTAACCTGATGAAGGTAGCGGGGACCTGCTGGATGCGAGACGAACGGGACCGATCAATGTGGCGATGCTTGGTGGAGGCCTATGTCCAGCAGTGGACGTCTGTGGCTGACATGATGATTATGAGATATGTTGTCCAAAGTTGCGGCCTGAGCGTCAAAATGCTTAGAAGTTGCGTAAAAGATCCTTGGGCTGCCTGTCTACTTCGCGCGGAGCGGAGAAAAGAGGTGCGGAGCCAACCAATCGAATTGCATAAAAACTCCGCTCCGCTTTAGTGGACAGGGATTTGAAAACTAGTTTTAAAATCAATCATAGCAGAGCAGAGAAGCGGCGCCGGGAAACGGGTGCTCCGCGTCTATGGAAAGATATAGTCCGCAACTTCGCTCCGCATCTCCGCTCCGCTGCCTCGCTCCGCTCAAATGGACAGGTAGCCTTAATTAAGTAGGTGCTAAACTTATATTAAAATTTTATAACTGACAAGCAGGATCCTTTAAAATTAGGTACTTATGTTTTTGTTAAATTGCAAGTCTGTTGTTCTATGTTGATCAATTTCAAGAAAATAAATCTCAGTTAATTATATCATAATATTTTATCCATTAAGATAATTACAAGAAAATATGATGTTTTGTACCTAAAACATTATGAGGAGAGCTTGATATTTCAAAAGATTAAGTATATATTAATTATAATTTCCCCTTATTGACAGCGCAAGGATTAGCAAGAAACGTAAGAAGTTTTAAAATTCGCACGAAAAAAAAGCAATATTATGCTACTTATATAAGAATTTAATCATATTTAATGTTAGCACTAAAATTCATGAACACCAAAACCTGGCAGTAAGTATAGTGCGTGATATGTTAATTTGTCATCCCCTCAACCGGTCGAGAAACGAGTCAGGTCATCAGGTGTGAAGAGAGAAAAAATGTATCCTAAATACGAACGTTGAGGTCTATGTAGGTACAGCTATAATAGCTAGATAAGAAACCGGTTATAAATTAGATTTAGGTAATGCGCGCTTCTGCCAGTTGTTGCGGTGTGTTGTATTGTATTGGCTGTATGCTAGAGAAAGACGTGTTATGTTCGGCTCTGTCCAGTGCGCGCACTCGGATAACTTCGGGCATTGACGCGTCCGCCATCTTGTCATTTCGTGCCCTCCCCAGTCAGTGTACAAACATACTATACCGTCGAGGCGTGTGTTTGTTTCGTTGTGCAAGTTTTATCCCAAAATACCCGGTTAGCTGTTGTGTCTCATGTTAAAAATGGATGATTGTGAATCAAAACCAGTTAAAACAAGAACAGACTATGAAGATGTAGATCGAGATGCATTTTACCGGAGAGTATGCGAAGTGTTTAACAATAAGAAGACGCCAAATTCTGTATTGATATCTCGGGCTAAGTATCGCTGGATCATTGAAAAGATTAAAGCTGCAAAAACTACTACGAAGAAAACTCCAGCGGATTATCGTCGCTTGAAAAAGTATGAAATTGTGGATACGCCTGATGGGGAAAAACTTTTCGCTGCAACAGTTGCCGGTGATGACAGACGGCAACAGTTTGTACCGATGGACGAGATGTATGAAATTATAGCTGAATGCCACCTCAAGTTGAACCACGGTGGGCGAAGCCGTATGATGGCAGACTTAAAACGTCAATACAGAAATATCACAGCAGAGACTGTTTTAGTGTATTTGTCAATGTGTGCATCCTGCAAGAAAAAACCTTTCAAAAGACACCCAAAACTAGATCAGAATACTAGTAAACTAAGTGAAAGAATTACAAATGAAACTTTTGACAACAGAAGTTCTTGTGACCAGATCGCCGATTGGTCGAATTCAAATTTTTCTATTACTACCACTTATAAAAGTCCGGAACTTTATTCACGTGGGCAAGTGGACATACTAGCCGTCACTAATGACGACGGAGATGAATACAAATATCTTATGGTGTACAGAAATTTTATTGCGAAATATACACACCTGAAGGCAATGAAAAGTTTAAGTGTTGTGGAAGCAGTTAACCATTTATTAGAAATATTTTTGGTATTTGGTGCTCCCAATATTTTGCAATCCAAAAATGGTGGTGCCTTGGTGAAACCTATTTGTAGACGGATTTCTAGTTTATTTTCGCAAATTAAGGTTGTCGCATCAGAATCAGTTTTTACCGATAGTGATTTTAAAGGAAAATCGAACGAGGATATTCTTAAGAAGTTAAATGATTGGCTGTTCAAATCACAGAATACAAAGTGGCAGGATGGAGTGAAGTATGTGCAGCATGATCTGAATACAGCATTTCACGAGGTATTGTGTAGAACACCCAGTGAGATGGTTTTTGGCGAGAATCCGAAAAGTGGTCTCACTAGTTTTATGTCAAGAAATTTATGCGAAGAATTGGTAACGGAAGAAGATTTGATAACGGTTTTAGAACATAAAGATCCTATTGCGCCAAAACAGCTTAAATTAGATGAGTCACTGATGTTACCCACGAATTTTATCAAATTAGAGACCGAAATGGAGGACGAGAATGGAATGGAAGATGAAGAAGTTGATGTATAACAGTTAATTGCAGAGCTTATAAAAAATCAAACATATTTATCATACAAATAAAATATGATCATTATAGTATTTATAATTAAAGGAAAATACTGAATAGATAATTGTTCTGATTCGTTTATTGCCTGTCGTCTCCTGATTTTGATTCATGTTCACTTTCACTTAGTAAATTTTTTAATGATATATAACCTTAATTTGAAACGTTATATTAATAGTTTATTTTAAGTTTCCTTATTTCTTTCTACACGCTGTGTATTCGTCTATCATCCAACTTTCTTATCGCAGGTCTGCTGGAAGAAATTTCTATTAAAATAAGCAGTACCTTTGTGCTCTTCTATCTATATTCTTTCTTTTCTCTGTTAAGTGTCTTGTGTGTAGGTACATAAATAAATAAATAAAATAAAATAAATAGGTGATGAATATTATATTTAAAAATATTCTATTGGTTTATTGCATACATTAAGTCAGACACACGTAATTTTATAATAACGGGTGTTTGTGTTTCGCGAAAAGCGAATGCTTAGAAACTGTGAATTAATAAATTAACCGTCTGTGTTCTTAGCGAGTTTTGGTAATATATCGAATGTTTCAAAAGAGTTTTGTTTTTGGCATCACTCGAGTTTCGGTTTAAGGCCAAGACTTTCGTTTTTTTTTATAAAATAAAAAAAACCGAAAGTCCGACCTTAAAAAACATTTCCAAAAGTTAGTGATTACCGGAAGTCTAAAAACCGCATATCGAATCCCAAACCTAAAAAAATGCCGTGCATGGTCAGTACAAGATATTCCCAAAAAGCTGCTTATACCGTGCAGTGTCACGGTACGCAGTTACAAGGACAAGACCACTCATGACCACTGCCCTCACTTTTGATTGCTATGTGGCATGCGCCATACCTACTGGGCGAAGGCAATAATTTTATTGTTCTAATGAAGAATACCTATTAAAGTTACATTAACATTATTTTAATAATAATTAAATATAACAGTCGGCAGTGTTTATAATTTAGTCTGTCTTAATGATAACAAAGGAGAATGCTTGGATTATCTAAGACTGAGTTTCGCACTAACGTATCCATTCTCCAAGAACTCGACATCAAGCAGCGTCTATCAGTTATTATAATACAGGCTCGAATACCTCAGTTCTTTGGTCACGTGTCCCGCCGACGCAACGATTCTATTGACCTTCTGGTGGTCCATGCTAGAGTGGAAGGAAAGAGCGCGCGGCAGGTCTCCCAAGCTATGGACCGACCTGTTCAAGTCTGCAGTGGGTGGTCTAATGCATGATCGCATGAGTGCACCCGAGTAACAGCCGAATGGGGAAGTATGGCGTCGCATCGTAAGGCGAATTATGTCAGCCCGAAGTCTCACTGCAACATGATGATCACGACCGCTCTGTCAAGAGTGTACCGATGAAGAAGGAGAATGATGCAACAGACATCAGTAGATCCTGTTTTACCAGCTGGGAAACTGGGGGCTTACTCCCTATGCACGAAGTCCGTAGTTTCGGTCTTCATTACTTGCGTTTCCTACGGACGGATGATTCGTTCGGGGCCCGAACTAAGAATCAATGAGAACACAATTTGACTGTTGTCCTAACCTACTCCCGATGTGTTTTTACCGGTCCGAAAAATAAAACTTAGCACTTGTTTTTAGGGTTCCGTATCCAAAGGGTAAAAACGGGATCCTATTACTAAGACTCCGCGGTCCGTCTGTCTGTCTGTCTGTGTCTGTCTGTCCGTCTGTCACCAGACTGTATCTCATGAACCGTGATAGCTAGGCAGTTGAAATGTTCACAGATGATGTATTTCTGTTGCCGCTCAAGAAATACTAAGAACAGAATAAAATAAATATTTAATTGGAGCTCCCATACAACAAACGTGATTTTTTTGCCGTTTTTTACGATAATGATACGGAACCATTCGTGCGCGAGTCCGACTTAGACTTGGCCGGTTTTTTCACTCCCAAGTTTCGAAATACTTTCGGACGGGGCCTGTAACTTCGTTGATGGAGATAGGGAGTAGACCCCTGGTACGGAGAAGTCTACTAGTTTGTAAACATGATTATTAACGCATGCGTTGCGAAAACAATAAGTAGTATGCTATACTAATCATGCAAACTCCCCGTTAATTCAAATGCACGTTCCTACATCCATTCTTCACTCATGGGAACTTTCTCACAACGTCCCATCTTTGTTCTTTTGCTGCCTTAATGGAGTGCACCTAATATTTTCCGCACTTATTGTAATTGCAAAATGATGATTATTACGACTGTTGATTACAGAGCGTAACGGAACATAAAAGCTTTATTATTAGATTTTGCGACATCTAGTGGTTAACGGCGTAACTTGCAGTTGTCAAAATGTTTAGGAAGAAATTTACGGTTGTGTCCGTAGATGTCGCTACCTTAATGTTCAGTGTGAATTTGAAGTTATTCTACAAAAGATGGCACTTTAATAGGCAGTCCCACTGTCCCGAATAAAATGTGACTTTGGTCTTCATAACTAGATAATTTGAAAAAAAGCTGGCCAAGTGCGTGTTGGAGTTCGCACATTTAGAGTTCCGTACCAAACTGCAAAAACAAGTTGGTTGTAATACATAAAATGAGAAAATTTCAAAGAAAAAGTCTGATTTTTCAATGTATTAATAATTGGTTAATAAAGTATAATAAAGATTATCACCAAAGGGAAGTTAGAGGGAAGTTAAAATATAATCGGCAAAATAATCGTATAAATATCAGATTTTGGTGGCTTCTCAATCCTTTTCTTGCCAATATTTAAAAAAAAAACTATTCATCTACTTAACGCGCTCTAACCAACGATACCCCATCCCAATCGATGGGGTAAATAAAAAATATCGGCTTTCCTCTAACTGTAGGTATCCCTCTTAAACATTTAAAATATTTTTTGGCAATTTGCATGGCTTTGGGTCAACAAGATGCTTATACTGTGAACATTTGAACACTGTAGCTCCACTGTAGCTCCACTGTAGCTATTACAATTATATAAAATAAATTAAAATACTAAATTATACAGTATAATTCCAACGAACCCGTACTGTAACCAAATTTTCAAGTGTTATACACAAAATTGTATGATTTTACAAGATATTGTTCAGTTTACTCATTTTTACATACATATTATTCACATTTTTAAATATTATAAAAACATCTCACAAAAAATTGGGAAAGTAGAATGCCCATTTTGGGAACTTGTGCACTTTTGAAAAAATTATTGTGTCTTGATGAATTTGGTTGTATATTGTAGAAAAAATATGTTATAATCATAATTAGAAACATTTTGTATTTATTCACCCAAGTTCACGACATACAACTATGTTTGTGTTCATGAAATTAATCCTTATTACAATGCAATAAGATGCATATAAATGTCAAAGTGAAGTTACCTGATCCGTTGTCCGTGCATACAAAGTAAAGGGCACGGATGGACAAAACACAAAAAATAAAGCCGATTTTTTGGATAATATTTAAATCGTATCCACGTTACCTCATAAGGGGCCTGTGTGTTGGCAATCACCTTTGGCGCCCACTAAAATTGCCGCACGGGGCGGGCCGCATCTGCCGCTCCCGCTACGCTACGCCACTGGATGTGAAGCAGTAGATGTCTGTCGGCTGAAATGACGATGTTTCTAAAAGAAGTAATAACTGTAATCTTTTTATTCCAGACACTTAGTCAACAGAGCCCTAAAATCAGGACCATGGCAGTCTTCGCGGCAAGGTCGAGGTGTTCGGACGGTAGACCCAGCCATCATGAGAAGAGCGTTGTTAGACGCACATGCCGGTTATTCAGAGGGTGCGCCTACGCAAAGCAGTGGTAGCAATAGAACTGGTGAGATATGCTTTTATATTGCTCTGTTATTTCCTGTGGCTTCGCTCCCAGACTACTGAAGAAGCAATTTTTTGGTATGAGTGACTTCACGCAGAGGTATACGATGAGGTTTTCGGTTGCCTTAATACAATAGTGTAGCTTTACATGAGTGAAGTTTGGTAATCATATCGTACTTCTAGAGATTATCTACTAAAAACAAACGAACAGTTTTATCTCTTTCTTTATGATGATTATGCCATCTAGCCGATTTCGGCCACAGCGACTGCATTCAATGGCTCCTTATTGTGTTTTAGAGCTCCGATTTGCTGCTCAGTCATGTGACTTGACTATATTACGAGTGTTATTATATTTATATAATTCAAGTCAAAGTCAAATTTTACTACTTCAAGTAGGCCATTAACAGTGTGCCATGGCGTCTCCGTCGAAAATGGCGCAACTGACGCCTTCAATGTTTGTTTCTTCGAAGTATGCACCTCCGTGCCGTTTTGTGGAAATAAACTACTTAATAAGCGGCACTTTTGAATTTAAAGTAATACTAATTGATTCTACCGTCCATTCGGAAAAGTAGCTTGTTATGGAGAAGAACGGACAAGAAACTCCACACTTACTCTTTAAAAAAAATGTTTTACAACATTACATACTTAAAAACATTAATTCATATGAGTGATAACGATGCACTCCGACTAACACTACTATAATACGTATAGGTATAAAGTGTTACGAGCACTAACAGGTAAATTCATTTCTTTAATAAATAGGAACATGGTTCTCACATACTTACAAATATTGCAAACATAGGTAAATTACCTAATACAATATTAAAATAAAGCATAACTATAATTATGAATATAAAAATTTTGATTTTGTCTACACTAAAAGATTGACCTATAGTGCTCTCTCTCTTAGTTTAGATGTCACAGCTCAACCTAGAAGATTGTCGCTTCTTAATGTTGTATGGTGAGAATCTGTAGTGCTTTTTGCGTATTGTGTTGTTGAAGTCGTCAGCTAGAAGTCGTAATTAAGTGTACAGAGGGTGCGAAACTGCCGTTTTATAGTGTCCATAAAATTGACGGGGGCAAACTCTCTTTAGAAGCATTTACTAGTTTAACTTTTTCTTTGTTGAGATACATTTAGCTAGAAAACGTTTTTTTATAATCTATTTTATTATTATGCACCATACGAAAGAAAATCTCTATTACTTTCTTGAAATACAGTTGGAAACCTTTGATTTGGTTAGGATAAGAATTTATTTCTTGTTCACATTGAATTTTTGACCCATCCTGCTTGCCGTTTTTGACTATGTCACTATGTCTTCGACCAAATATCAAAACTATTCGGTGCATACCGAGCTTAAGGTTGCCCTAGTCGGTCATGCTTCATACAAACGTAGTATGGTGATTACTCCACTGTTTGACGGTAGGTACACGTGCAAAATAAAAAATGATATCAATTTGTCTCATCATAAAATTAAAAAAAACATATATTTGAAAGTTATGAGCGTCGATAGTCCCATATTTCAACACTAATTTTAACGCATCTTTGGGCGGAAATAAATACCATAAGACCGGACCGATAACCGAACTGGATAACTACTGGACTGATTTCAAAAAATCTTTCACCATTGCCAAGCTACATGCACTATTCCCGGGTGATATAGGCTACTTTTTTATCCCTGTATTCCCACGGGAACGGGAATTACGCGGGTGAAACCGCGAGGCATCTGCTAGTAATATCCATATTCCCAAAGGTCTGTTTATAAAATTTCGCGCGCTCGTTTTCGTTCTAAATCATCATCCATTTCGCTACAAATTAGAAAATGTGTGTTTTCGTATATGAACTAGCTTCTTACTACTCATAACAGAGTCTATCCCCTCCGCACGTGTTGTCGGACGAGTTAGCATGCATTTTAATCCCGCCCACAAAATAGTTCATGCTGTCGACTAGGGCACCCTTAACACTAAATATAGGATAATTTAGGAAAAAGCGAAAGTATTAAATCCATGTCTTTTTATTCTAGGTCGCGCCTCAAACCTGCCCGGCCTATCTCCGGCCTCCTCAAATGCGTGCGGTGGCACTCGCCTATGCCGGACGCGGTACAACACTACTGCTCCGATGTACGGCGTGTCCCTAACTTCAGGGCAGCCCGTCACTATCGTGCAGAAGTTCCCTGATTTACTGCAGCAAGTAGTCTTTGAGGTTTGCGAGTGAGTATTTTTTTATATGCCTTATTTAAGTACATCCCAATCTTATAAGTGGTTCTATTAAAGCATCATCGGTAGCATTAGTTGATAGTTTCTAAAACTTCATTTAGGTGTTGAATATTATTGAAATGGGTCGTAAACCAAGGGGCCGCCCTGCCATGGCCATCCAAAAGATTTTAGCTTAAGTGTCTAAAACGTCACCAACTTTATCCATACTTTAAATTGATTGAATCGTACTTACTGCTTGGCGGTAAAAAAAGGAATAAGTAGGTACAAGGAGTACGAGGAAATCATCTATAGTTTAGAGCAGAGGTCACCAATTACTTTCATTTGGGGTAATTGACGGCAGTAAAGACAAAGCGCGGGATAAATGATATAGGTCGGCGGTCCGCCATTTGGTGACCCCTGATGTAGGGTAAAGATATGACTCTAGTCATGACATCACTCAAACTTTTCTGTGCCTACCAAGATTTTATTTAAACATTTTCTCTTTTATTTCAGATCAAGTGAATGCTCGCTGGTTCGAGGCACATGTTCACAAACTTACGTGCCCTACCTATTCTTGGTACTTCCACTAGGACCAGTAACCCTGACAGGTCAAGACTACGTGCTAGTAGAGTCTGGGTGCGTCTGTAGACCTGACCCAGTGCTATAGACACGCCATAGACTTAGACCATAGATTATTTGCTAAGAAAATTAGGAGAAATTAAAAAGGAATCCGTCCATTAGATGATTTCCAAGATGGTGACTGGTTCCCGCCATTTTATGATTAAAATATATTTGAGAAGAATATTTTTTCCGACAGTTTATAATAATCTGCTTGCTTTTTGCTGGCAATGGAATTAAATAATACATATTTAATATTTTATTTTAGAAGTCACAAAGATTGTGTAAGAAATATTTCTCAATACTTCGGGGTTATTTTTCAGGGTAGGCAACTAAATACGAAATCTACAGCGTGTATACATTTTATAGTGTATTTTTGACAAAAAAATCTTAAGACTTTTGAAGCATTTATTAGATTATCACTATTTTATTTTGGAGATATTTTTCTAAGAGAAGTATTTACTTTTAGAGACTTTACTATTGGTATTAAAGGGTGCATTTATTCAACTGTAAAATCGCCGAAAAATTAATAACTACGAATTTTTCGGCCATTTTTCATTAAAAGTTAACTTATTAAATAGACTGAATATTATTTTTATTTTTTTGTTAATTTATTATAGATATTTATATTTATTTTATGTGCCGTTCGGTTGTCTGACGGAAATATTTATTAAACATCGAATAGAATTTATGAGAGAACTTGTAATTGTGAATAATTTATTTTATTTTATTATGACTTCGAGAATCGCTCATGTTACGTTAAGTTACGAACAACGAATGTATCAAAGATTTAATAAATTTTAATGGAAATAAAAAATATTTTTTCATTAACCTGATTGTTTAAGGTCGAGGAAAAGGAGTTGATAGGGCTAATTAAAAAAATCATTAAATACAATAGTAACTTTATTAACATTTAATAAGCTACATACTCTGGCATACTTCTACGCATTCACAAAAGTTATTTTTGTTCATATTTTTTTAGGATTTACAGAATTTTAAGGAGAAATCGAGTCATTTAGTATTGAAAATAACAGTAAGTAGCAAAGGCAAGATAACAAACTCATGTTTTTAACAATTGTTTCTTAGTTAAAATAAAAGTTATGAGATTATAAATAAAAATAATATTTACTAAAATAAACTTCATTTCATCGCCTGAATTTTCAGACAAATCTCAAATACTCACGACATCCATATCTTAATTTACGAGGCACGGAGTATCTACATACAACTATAATACACGCTAACTATGAATAAAAATGTCTACATTGTCTATGCGATATTGGTTTGAATTACTAAAATTATGACTTGATAATTTCAAACCAATCGGGAAACCATTCCTTAAAAAGATAACTTTAGAGATGTTTTTATATGGTATTGAGATCTGACCATATACCAAGCTTCATTATAGGTACATTTAGTAAAAAAAAAACTGAGGTAATAGTTACCCCAATATATTTATTATGATCAAAATCTCCACATAAAAAAACATCAGCCTATATATTTAATTCAACTGTCATTTTTTAGCCGACTTCCCAAAAAGAAGGAGGTTCTATATTCGACTGTATATATTTAATTCACTCAAAAATATATTTTATTCGCACTAATTTCCCTAAAAAACACAATAAATTATGTAGACAAGTGTTCTATCCTATAGCTTATTGTTCGTAGCGGTAGTACTGTTGAGGGTTGGCGTGTTGGGGTTGTTGCTGCAGCTGGTGCTGGGGTGGCTGCGGCCTGGATTGCGCGTGCGCAGCGTGCTGTACTTGGGGCTGGATCGGCTGCTGCGGCTTGGGGGTGGGGACCTTTACAACGATGTCTGTGGGCTGTCTTGAGACCTGAGGAATGGATTTTATATTAACTGAAGATCTATCTTAATCTTTATGGTCATATGATAGGTTATCCTGTTTCAGAAGTATCAATTAACAAATTAACGGGTGTAAGCTACACTAACGAATGTCTTGAGTGGAAAATCTTTTTCTTCCTAAGATGCCACACCACTAATTGATGATGGCGCGGTTTTAAATTTCTGAGGCATCCACTCGATTTTTTAAATTTGTTTTGTAACAAATTTTGATACAATGAAACTGTAAAAACGTGCAAAAAAATACTATAAAACAAATCGTCACTGTATTTAAAGAAAAAAATAGTCACGAACCGAGTAAACCCTTTTACTTGCAAGTCGCTGTTACCACCAATACCATCTATATCCGTGGAACGAAACCGAACGCGATCGATGTTCTTAGAAAAATAATCAGTTTAATCAGACGAAAAACGCTAGTTACGTCGGCACGGTTTCTTTGTAAGGGATGAGGCATCTGTATGCTAGTATTATATTATCTGTGTTCATAGTAAGTATTGTAATTGTAGGGTAGTAAGTATATATTCACGCGGACTAAATTCTAGCATTGATTTTGTACGAGGTTATTGTTGATCCAATATCATAAAAGTAAATAAATGGGTAAACGTGATCATTTTTCTCCAATCACTAATCCCTTTCCCATTCACTATTACTAGGGACCTCAAAATCTGTCGCTAATGTTCCAATTACAGCCAAACAATACATCGAACTTTATTCCAATATTATTAAGCCATCTAAACTCGGTCGGGGGCTCGCTTAGTTGGCATTATTTAATCGCATTAAAAATCTGGTTCACCTACTTTCTGTGAATCAAGTCTGACTTGTATATTATCCATTGTTAGAAAGAACCAAATTGTTGAATTACAATGTACGGATCTAATCTTGCCTCTGATATTATCTCTTTCAAATCTTCAAACAAACGAAAAATTTATTGAAAGTTATCCGGCCAGGCAAGGTGTTGTTGGGTTATTGTGAGTGGTATTGTAGTAAAATTCTCGTTCTGTAGTCTGCAGTCTTGATTTGAGCACGTTCAATGGCAATAGGGTCACTCAATTTTAAATGGGACTTACGTGCTTACATAACTAGTGACATGTAATGGCCGATTTCTGATTTGAGTATTTGACGCTAAGTATGTGCTTATCTCGATTTAAGCATCTGTCATTCTTGATCATCTGTCACTTTAAGTTTTCTGCGATGCTGAGCAAGGTTTGAGTATACGTTGTCTAGTCATGCCAAAGTATACCCTATGTCATACAAAAAACCTTCATTGACGTTCAATTGGGTTTCACAACTGAGAAAAACACATTTGATCATTCTCAAATTCTCAAACCGTTGTCAACGTTACATCATCGGTGTAGCCAGATTGGGCGCCTTTTTGCCATTTAGACTACTTGGTATGGTGCCGGGGCGACCAATTTTTACGAGCGGCGCCAATTAGGCTACCTCAGAAAAAACAAATGGGGCGATTTTATGTGATTTTGGAATGAGACTATCTAATACAACACTATCTGAGGAATGATGAAATTAACTGGAAACCAAAATGCTTTTAACAGTTCATCACTATTTTTCATTATACTTCAGTGCGCTACAACACAGGGAAATAAAGAAATAATAATTGATTCTTGTTTCGCATTTAAGTTTCGAAGAATATTTCGTGGTTTTAGTGAATAATGGTCGTCTTGAGTTTTTTTATAAATGGACATACGAAATTTTCGCCGACTTTGAGCTCGTCGAATCTGGCTACACTGGTTACATTTGGCAGTTGATAGTTGACAAGCCCGTGCTTAAACGGTGATCAAGCGAAATAAATACAAAATAATATATAAACTGATAAAACGAGTGATAAAGAAGACCTTGCCTTCCTTGGAGATGCCTCCACGAAGACCTATGCGTGGAAGAAGAGTGTTCGCCCTGAATTATCGAAAACATTAGATTGGATGCAAATATTTCACGCCTGATAGATCTCAGATGCTCGAAGAACGGATGGTCAATGGGGCAAGTTCTGCAGTGGTGACCGCGTGGCGGATTACGCAGCGCTTTAAGGCCTGTATACCGATGACCTGGTTAAGGTCACGGAAATCCGATGTATGAAAGACGCACAGGACCGGTTGATGTGGTGACGCTGGGGAAGTCCTTCGGCAGAAATGATGACGATGATGATTAATAACTTCAAAAGAAATATTCAAAAAGTGCCAGTTTTTGTGTGTGTGGTCTCCAGTAGCTTTTCCTGCGCGAAAACCGAGAGTTATCCAACAGAAACTATGTGAAAACTGGAGATGGACCGGTCATATGATGCGCGATAACCAAGGGACATGGAGAAAAGTGAAAAAGTGGTAACCAAGAGATGGGAAAAGAAGCCGTTAAAGACAGTGTCAGAGATGGGAATGGGATATGGGAAAGACTGCTGGTCCAAGACGTAGGCAAAAAGTGTAAGCAATGGCGCGCTGTGGTGTTGGCGAGTAGGTCAGGACAGACCTCACTGGAAACTGTTAGTGTAGGCCTATGCGAAGAGGCACACTGAGATTTGGAACATTTTATAAACTATAAACATGTATTGTATAGATTTCAGTTTTGTATCTATGATTTCAGAATAAAAGGCTTTGTTATTCCGTTTATTTTATTATTATATTTATTTTTTGTTATTATGTCCTAGGTTCTAATTCTGGTCATTGTATAATTGTTTTCCAAATTATATACTTCCAAATACGTTCAACCATTGAAGTGTGATTAACAAATATCCAAACATACAGACTTTCATACCTATATAAAATAGGTATTAGTAGAATCCACAAGACAAGAAGTGCTTACAACGGATTATTTGGTTTAGGACAGCGATGAAATTGTGTACAGAATTTGGCTTTTGTATGATACGATTTTGGTATCAGAACAGAGTAAAAGATGATATAAAACAACATGACAAGTCTCATTTATTTATTATTTTACAAAATAAGTAGGCAGATATTATATTGCTTGTTAACACATATTTAAACACAGTCCTCTTTCATAATATCAGACACATATCCAATGGCACCGACCCTGGCTAATATTGTTTTCTTCGGAGGTTCTTCGATGGCTAGCAAAGCCTTCGGTCTTGAAAACCCAGGTCAGCCATTAAAAATTGCATCACAATAGTCCACATTTGTTGGTAAATCACAATTGCAATCAGATTCCAATCTGCATTGCACAAGTGCCCTCTTGAGAGATCTTGTGAAATTCTGAGTAAAATACATTGAGGTAAAAATGTACGTAAAATATTCTGTAGTTCTATGAGATATCACAAGAACCAGCAACTGCTCGCTCTAAACACATTCACTTCTAGTAATTATAAGCTTCAATTCTTGATTTTGGAAATAACAAATTATATTGTATATTATTTTCTTACGATAAGACATCATTGACAAAATAAATACGGTTGCCATGACAATCTTGAAGTAATTGACTAGTACCTACGATTCATTTCATAGTTTCATAATAAGGTTGTATACATTTTAAATAGGTATCTATTAAATTGCTTAAATTTGAAAAATCAAGTTATTAAAGATTATAATATCTTTAATAACTTGAGTTTTTTAATCTTGAATGATGTAATATAATACTAACGTACTTTTTATAGCTGTATAAAATTTATATCAGTAAATTTTATGAAATCTTGTGATGTCTCTTTTTCGTTTGTAAAATGGAACGTAAGGATGAAAGAGAAAGTGAATGGAACTTTGACAGGTCCATACATAAGTAGGTACTTACTTAGCTGATCTAGGTAGATTCTCAATTGTGAAACGTAAAATACTCAAAGGCTTCCTAAATTATTTGACACTGACATGACAATACTCAACTGATTATTCCTGCTTTACTTAAATCAGAAATCGGGCCTATGTGTACCACAAAGTCAAAGTCAAATGTATTTATTTCAACTAGGCCATTATGCGGCACTTTTGAACTTTAAAACATTTAAAATTTACATGTAATAAAAATTGATTCTACCGTGCATTCGGAAAAGTAGTTGTTGATATGGAGAAGAATGCACAAGAAACTCCATACACAGCTTCGTTTACCTCTTCAGTGAATATAGGAGTAATGTTATGTTATTAAAAATCTTTACCTTTATTTTGTTCCAGTCTTTTTTTTATATGTTTTGCTTCCTTGGTCTATGCTAGTATCTAGCATCCAGCCGCCTAATTGCGTAAGTAAATTCTCTTTAAATAATTAGATAGATGTGCCATATGCCAAAAAATATTGGGCGCTTTCATTGGTGTTAATACTCTTTTCGAAAGAGGTACTCTTTCATGGGGTTAAATCCTTTGTCTTGCCTAAATCTCTTACGCTTGTCCACATAAAAATATATTCTTACCTCAGCCTTGAAACCCTCCTTAGGATCAGCAGTGTAGGTGACAGTCCTGATGAAGCCATCGCTGTCGACCACGGAGTAGGAGCCCTTGATTTTGTCACCGTCTCTCTGTTCCTTGCGGTTCTGGTAGTTGGTGTATTGGTCATCGTTCACGTCGAAACCGAACTGGTAGGAAGGGTTGGGCTGGAAGAAAATGTTAAATCAGTTATCTTTGTTACAAGAAGCCCTGAAGTTAACGTAAATGAGATGTACGTTTATAGTATTGTGGTAGATACGGACGACGCTACAGTAAATGTCAATTACTCTAAGAATTTACACAATGCTAAAGTAAGAACATTGGAAATAGTGTCAGCATTTAGCTTTGAAGGCAACCATACTGAGTTAATTTAATTACTAAATCAATAGTACAGAATATATAGCAGTACCTACAGACGACGATAGAGTCATCCGTAGAGAAATGTATCAAACGGCTTTCCATAAAAGCTTTGCGATTGCTACATTACCTTTTAAAACCATCGAACGATATTCGAAATGTTGGAACAGTACAGAAAATCTCCGTAAAGGATATCGGACAGTGAGTAATTGCAAAATATGCAGCGAATACAGAAGCGGTTATATGAAAGTGTATGTGTTCAGATTATGCTTATTAACGACCTAATCATATTTCCAGTACCTGTTCTTATTTCTTACAATAATACACATCACCCATCGAAAGATTGAAAAGAAACTATAAATCGCCACGCAATAATCAAAGAAAGTTTTCCCATCAGCTATCGCAAACCGATCTCACGCAGCGAGCGCTGTAGCGCTTTATCTACAACTACAGCGACTATACGAGTTCCAAGTGAAAGTTGCAGCCGGCCATTCCTGCTCTTGTTAATTTGATCCATCCGTGTTGACTATACATTGGTTGGTGGACATTGTATCGGCTATAAGGAAATTAGAACCAAACTAGGTTGGATGTATTCCGGAGTCGGTTTACGTATTTTGATAGTTGCTGCCGTCAAATATTGCGGCACGTTCACCTTTACTTTTAATTGTTACTGTCGGACGTTTACGGTTAGATTGAAAATAAACTATGATGCTCTTTTCTAGTTTTGTTTGTTATTTTTATTAAGTAACCTAGTTTTGGGTGTTGCAGTTTGTTTCCTAAAAATGAGGCTGTGCTGAAATTTTATTTCAGCTCTTTAATTAAATGCTGAATAAGTATATTTCTGCAATTTAGGCTATGTAAGTAATATTGACCTAACACAGTTGTAATTGGCTACTTTGACCGTAATTTCTTGAGAAATAGACTCCTCAGAAATATTTTTATTTTCTATATCCATAGTTGATGACGACGTCACCAAAATCATTTACGTACTACCGTTGCAAATTCAAACCTGCTTGCTAGCATAAACTACCATTGCTTATCCTATTTGTATTGTTATGCGGTTGGTACTTCTTGTTGGTAGTTCGTATTATTTATGGTTCTCTCTCTCTATTGGAGGGTCCCTCGTGTCTGAATATTGTGCACATCAACACGCTGTGTCGTGTTCATCAACGTTGCATGTGGTGCGAATGATCTACGTGCACCGGTTTCCGCCCAGCGCTTCCCTTAAGAAACGTGTGGAATTTGGAGGACGACGATTATTTCACTTGATTGTCAATTTTTTTTATTTTTTTTTATACTCTTTGGACTCGCGCTTGACCACTATCTCACCTGATGGTAAGCGATGATGTGGTCGACGGTGAATCACGCTTGCCTAGAAAAAACCTATTCACTCTTGACTTAAAGACCCCTAGATTGTAGCTGTTGGGAAACACTGACTCCGGCAGGGAATTCCACTCCTTAGCTGTACGCACAATAAAAGTGTTCCCAAAACGTTTTGTGCGTATGGGTGGGATGTCCACTACGAGTATATGACAATAACGCATTTTTTCCTGTTTCGGCCTCACAATGCGCCGAGGCGACGAAAATTTGGAAATGTTGATTGTGGTTGGGAGCACTGAAGGCGATCGCGCGATCGTTCACCAACAAGACAGATTGATCGGCGTAAAAAATTCTTCAACTTACGTCATATTCCTCAGGTTCCCTCTGTTCCTGGGGCCTCTGGGGCTGGTACTGAGGCTGAGGCTGTTGTTGCCTGTACTGCTGCTGTTGCGGCTGAGGCTGGTACTGGGGTTGGTGCTGGGGTTGGGGTTGGTACTGCGCCTCGCTTTGGACCGTGTACAGTTGAGGATTCTGATGATAAAGAAAAACTTGAGCTTTATGGAGATATATAGTTATTTTGGATGAGATCGTGGCGTTATGTTTTCAGAAATCTATAGCAATACCTGCTCTTAATTAGTGACAGTATAATGCTTACAGAAACAATAGTTTATGCTGTATAAATTAGAGTGGTCGCCGCTAGTCCCAATCCTTTACACATCACTTGATGTCTTATGAATTAAGAATTATTATTTTCAAATTTGCCTTGCCACTTTGCCAGTGACTTAGTATATATAATATCCTGTGAGAATTTCGAAAAACCTTATTCCTTGTCTAAGTCATAGAGGTAACTTGTACTAAAAAATTCAGCTGTCTCGATCTAAGAGGGTTCGAGTTTGGCGTTGATGAGCCATTAGGTAAGTTGGTTGACTGGTAGAGAATGCCTAAGGCATTATGTCCGCCATTGTACCATTGTGCATGAAGTTTATAATCACACTTAATATTTTAAAGGCGAAAGTTTGTAGGAGTGTGTGTTTATATGTTGGTTACTTCTTTACGCTCTAATGGTTGGACGGATCTGAATGAAATTTGGCACAGAGTTAGATTATAGTTAGGAATAGATAAAAGGAATATTGCTTTTTATCCCGGGCATATGTTCCCTCGCTATAGTTTTCGACTTTCACGCGGGCGAAGCCGCTGGCAAAAGCTAGTAATTAAATAAATAAGTGAGTGGGCCAGGACTTTTCTTTTCATATATATGTTATTAGAATTAATATATATATTAAAATATATATATTTGCAATGTTGCCATCGCTCAGAAATGGGCGGATTCGGGCCGTGGATGATGACGATGTATTTAAAATATATAATTTTTTCTTTCACAAATTATTTGTTATTCTGAATATAAGGATATGAATAGGTGTATAGGTTATTTTAAATAGTAAGTAAGTAAATGTCTTACAGGTCTAGGAGCTGGCTGCTGTACGTGTTGTGGTCGCTGAAGGACCTGTGTCTGTGCGGGAGCTGCGGCCTGTTGGTCGGCGAGGTACTGTCTCAGTAGGTGTGGGTCAAAAGCTGCGGCCTGCTGACAAACGAAGATGGAAGTGAGTGGTCGGTTTATTGGTATGTAAGTGGAAGACAGTGGTGTTGAGAGTAAGGTCTGGTATGTTAGAGTAATGTTAGTTTCAGGAAGTTTTTTTGGTCTACTGATGTCCCAAAATTGGAAGTGACCTGCAGAATTCGGCAACGCAAAGGCCAAAGAGTATTAAAAACCGACAAATCACATGCAAGATGAAAGACGCGATATGGATTTCCGTCTATGCGATTGGTCAATTTTTCATACTCTTTTCCCTTAGCCTTGTCGAATTCATTACGCAAAAAGGCTTCTGGTCAACTATGTTACAGTTCCTTCTTATTTAGCGGAAAGGTTAGTTGCAAATAGTTATTGTTAAACCTGTGAGAGTCAAGCTCCAGAACTTAAATGATATCAAGGGTGAGGTTAGCTAAAAGAGATAAAAATGTGCTGACAATAATGAAGCTGCATTTTATTTTGTTGTTACTGGATGAGATTCATAAAGCATCACACTGGTTAAATGGTAAAGCTCGAAAGCGTTATTACCATAAGATAACATCTTAATTATATGGTTTATAAAGTAACATAGTAATGATAACTACTATTTATGAACACCTTCACACAACGTACTTAAAAACACACAACAGTCATAATAACAATCAAGTACCCACGACTAATTAACCCCAGACGACGAGACCCAATTTAACGCTGTTGCATTACCAGCAGCCATTATAAAAATAAATCTAACAGCTAACTACTAAGTACCAACTCGCGTTAATCAGTGCAATCAAGAGCTTACATAACGATAATCCAAATACCTATAGCTAGTTACAAATAAAACGAGCCACTGACGTTACGAAACGTCAAAAGTGTAACAGCGTTGTAATAGCGCAGGCTTTACGAAAAATTATCTATATATCGAAATTCTTCGGCGGTATTTAATATTTTGATGCATCGATAAAGCAATATGAAAATAATGGGTACCAAATACATAGGTATCAATTTCTTTTTACACCTTTCAAGTAATATCACTCTAGCACACGAGGCCTAAATTCAAATCCGTTAAAAATACAGCACCAACAAGGCTATTGAAATACATAGAAAACGGTATCGATACTTTAAAAAAATATTATTATTTTCTTGCCCTTATACCAATTTACTTGGGATCGGCGACAAATGACATTTTTTTTTACTTTCTTAAAATTTCGAAAGGTGCGTACATTACATCGATATACTTTTTGATACTTCCGACATCCCTAACAGCATACGACATATCTAGTTACGTCTCGCTCGATTTGACATGGGTTGCCAAAAGCACGTGTGTTTTGTGCATGTTTGTTGTGTAAAAACCGACGCTCAGTTTTCCGGTCTGTTTGCACTCATTATGTTGTTCGGTGAAGCAACACGGTCACATGTGTTGCGGTTATATGTCGGATGTGCTACTTTCAGATTTGATTGATTTCTACTTTTTTATTATTGCTCAAGATTATTACTATCGTTGCATGTCAGTAAAGTTAGATCATGCCAAGATAATCGAATCACTTTAAGATTTTTATTCTGTGGTTTTTATGTTCGTTAGATGAATACCTTTTATATCTATAGTAACTAAAGTATGGATGATCAAGTTATCTAGCCATAGAAAAGCAAATACGAATGGGTAATCCCCATTGCATAGATAAAGATAATTTTGTCACTGTTACCGAAAGAGCAACAAGAAAATGTTGGAATATAAACAAAAGACGATCGCTCTACATTCTACAATGCGTTTGGTTAAGTCATGGGTTTTGCAAAATAAGCAAACAAAAGAGAGCTTTGCCTTGACCTAGTCAACTTCAAAGGCCGTAAACACGGTCCGAGTACTAATGAAGGAAGATCTATTGAAAAGGATGAAGTAACAAAAACTGCAATCTTTGAAAACGCATCTGAGTAACCTTTTGAAGATGTGTTAGCGGATGATCTTGTAGAAATAATTGTTACGTGGTCAAGTAAACTAAGGATTAAGTGAGGCAGAGAAGTTAGAGTGAGAGATATTTGAGTGAACATATATAAGGGCGCGAAACAGGTTGAAATAGTAGACAGAAATAAAAAGGATTAAACAATATGAAAGATGAAAATCGCAAGGAAATAGATGAAGAAAATTATAATGATGCAAGACATGGAGAATGACTAATATTTTAGTAAGTTTGTAAAAGCTTTTGCGAAAGAAACATGTATGTGGAAATAAATATCCTTTCTATTATCGGCCAAACCATGTAATCTTAATCGTACAAAAAAGATAAGGCGTACAAATCGATATTCGATAACCTTTCCATTGACCGTGTACTGGCAATTATGCTTTTAACATTTGTCTTTCATTGGATATGCAGTCTGATTAGTATTTATTAATCGAAATACAAAGGAAATTTATTTTAGGCAAAGTTCTCTAATAAATACTTCCAGGAATCCCTTTTTTTCAGCCACCTTGAACCAACCCTTACGGTAGGCACGGTTAATAAAGCTATAGCTTTTTGTAACTTACGTCTTCTTTGGTCTCTCTTTAACTATCAACATTGTTAATCAAATCACTTTTTTCGTAACACTGCAGTACTATTTTTATGCTTTGAATATTTGTTATGAAGTTAACAAAAGTGGTTAAAAGTTGCAAATTAACAGCCTAGATCACAAACCACGTCAAAGTTCACACGGTGTATGTCGCCCAAATAGCTCAGTGATTGTTATTTCGATGCAATTGAGGCTGGGACTAACGCAATATTTAACAATAGCTTGAAGGTGGCCTGCACTTCTCAGCGGTGATCACGTTGAGCTAAAGGTCAATCCTTTGAATAGGTAATGTGTAGAATTATATTATCAACCGACATCAAAAAGGTTCTCAATTCACCTGTATGTTTGTTAGCGATTACTCCGCCAATTATGAACTGATTTTGGTGGCATATTTGTGTCTCATTTAAATTTGATTAAGATCTGACGAGTAGTTTTAAAGTTATCCTTATTAATGCGTATTTTCATGGCAATATATGGTACCAAAACCAAAAAGAGTCAAACACGAAAAAAAATAGGTAACAAAGACACCGACTGCCGAAAATGAAGTTATTTTTCGCTTTGTAGTGTTTTGTTTTGGAAGCCGGTTTAATATTTTTGTTAGAAAGTTTTCTATTCTAAATTTCTTGGTGTTAAATGTAGAGAAAATAAGAAAATTAAATGGGATGGGAAAACATGATGTTTAAATTAGAAATACCTTTATATAAAATGATAAACTTAAACTATTTTTATACCTTGTTATTATTTATGGAGTAAAAGTGATACAATTGGAAGTTGAGTTTACTTTGAAGATCAATAGAGCCTTTCATAAACTTATTTATTTTTTCTTATCAAGACATGCAATTATAAGTTTTAATAATAATTATAAGAACGATATTAAATGTTATTTACATAATTATGGGCAGTTAGTAATTAACCAGATCTTAGAGATTGCAATCTCAAGAAAAGCTGTTTGTACAGGGTGGGCAAAAAATCGTGAATCAAATGAAACAGGCCGAAAGCCAATTTTTTTTTTCTGCTATTCTCCCCATCTATCGCTCTGTTTCGTTTGATCCACGATTTTTAGCCCACCCCATATAGAAACGAAAGCTGAAAAACTAGTTTCGTTAGACCTAACGACTTTTACTTATGCCAAGTAACAGTATTTAAGGACTTATAATTTTTTATTAATTTGTGCCTAAGGGCTGTATTTTATTTTATGAATGTTATGTTTTATGAAATTTTAAAACTGTTCACTTAATTTAAGAATAAACAGACTATAAATTGTAAACATCAATTAAAGATATATTACAGACAAATAAAATTATGCCTAAACATAATTAAAAAAATCACTGCTAATTAACTATTACAAGAAAAAACTTACTTGTTGATGCTGAGGTTGGTACTGATGCTGGGGCGCGGGAACCGCCAAAACACACCCCAATACTGCCAACGTGACACACTGACGTAACATGTTGCACACACAAAAAAATACTTATTTCAAAAATAGAATTCGAAAATGGCCACTGCACTCGCGACGTATTTACGTAGGTATTATGCGGTGCGTGTAAGTAACTGTGACTATATATAGGGGCACCCCTTCTAGCATGTAGGTGGTAGAGGCGGGAGTGGTATGGCATAACCCACGTATGTGTGTGTGATTCGAAATTTGAATTAGAGCATCTGACTTTTTGAGTGTGGTCTCGGATTTGTTTGCTTTAAGTTGTCTTCTTAAAAAAAAACTGATCTGTTTTTTTTTTTTTTTGGAAAATGCAGCAGTGTTTTATTAGGTGAGTGTATATAAGTCTGTTGCATATATATAAGTCTGTAAAAACTACGAGTTTAAAAACTTAGGATGACCGTAGACAGTCAAGAATACTTCTGGAGAAAATACCATAAATGTTATTAAGTACTTTAGGTTTTTACCAACCACATATGACTTAGGATCGTTCTGAAGTACATTTAACTACACGATAAATTCCATCCCTCGTCCTACTAATAAATTAGTACAGATATACCTGTTAATGATACAGTCAAAAATCATTTGCATACTTGCCGATGGAGCTTATTTTCCTATTTAAATCTAACCCTGTCTACAGACCCTTCATAAATAGATGGAAACCCGGTAACCCCACTCTAGAAGATTTTAACAAAAAAAAAACATGGTGTCCGTTTGCCCCGAAGAGTTAGGTAGGATCTATAAGAAATACACCCATAAGGGAGGACGGGGCAGCCTATGGCCATCAACTGGGTAAAAATCCAGGTTCCGTGCTTCCGTACTGAGAAATTCCGGTTGGAAAAACTGGACTTCATATTCACATCACCTTATTGTATACTACTTTGTATTATTCCAATTGTAGCACAAGCGTGCTAAGAGGTCACGGCTTCAGTATCCTGGTTAGGCTAAATCACCTATAAATCTCAGTAATAAACTCATAGAAAACGTGCCCAATAAATATCGATGGATAGGCTCGTACCCGTGACATATGACCTACTGGCAGCATCAGTGCACTGTGTTGTATGCGGTCTCTTTATAGCCCTTTGTAATATGTGGTGTTCACTAGTAACCTTGGGTTAGTTTGTAATAAAACCACTAAATTGACAGTAAGCACACACAACTGAAGAGTAGCATCTAGCTATCATCCGGGACCGAATGCGCGAACTCTTGAGCCGATGCGTTTATTTACAAATACCACATCTACATGTGAAAGAGATGTGAGCATCTTATTTTGTGATGGTTGAAATCTGTTTTCTGATTCTGTCAATCTAGATCAGCAGAGCTAGCTGTGGATTTTCTTACGGTGATGTGTGGAAGAATAAGATATGCTGCGCCAATCTCGAAATCAAAGCCAAATGTCTCTCTGATGGTGGCAAATGTGTTGTATCATTCGGTTCCCTTCATGATGGTTGAGCTGAGTGGTGTCAATCCATGCGTCATGTTCGTGAACGGGCGCCATCAGTTGGGATGGGTCATCTCGGCCTGTTTTTAATTAATCATTGTATTTTGAGGTTGTTTATTTTACTCTAGATGCTTTTACGTGTACGTCTTTTTACATCGTTCTCACTTATTATATGTAATTTGCCAACAAGAATGATGTAACTGGATACTACACTACTACTAAAACTTATTGATGGAAAAGACATATGCAAGAAACACTAGAAAAAAAAATTCCTATTGTGGGGCAACGTTTTTTTAATAAAGATAAAGATATTCTTCTCCATAGAGACCTACTGACGCTTGCGAATGTGCAACTAGCTTTATTTATGTTTCCTTTTTGCTGACATTTCAAAAGTATCATAATTCAACTATTAAAATCTTAGATAAAGTACCTATAGATTAAGCCTTAAAATGAGCTTGATTGATAGAGCGAGATGGCTAATTGGCAGCTCCATGTAAATAATAAGGACAAAAGATTATTTTTTGTCTTTGTCACCGTGGCCGGTTTCTGTTGTTTGTCAAACTCTAATACAATGGCAGGTTTGACAAACAAACTCGGTTTTGTTTGATTTTCTATGATTTCGTGGTATTATGTGTTAATTGAGACAATGAATTTGGGTTATTTATAGATAATAAGTGTCAGTGCGATGGTGGGTTGTAGTGTTCTTGTTCTTGTTGTAACACCAGAACTAACTATTGCTGTCTCATGTGCGGCCACGCCAGTGCTTAATCTATAGGTACTTTATCTAAGATTAAAATATTTTGAAAAAATAGATAAGAGCAAAACGTCATGCTTTAGTTCACTCCCTTTTCAATGTCGTAATTTTTCGCACCATCGTTCTCTTTGGCTTTTATCTCCCTCTCCATCCACCACCGGTTATGATCATCACTCTTTTAATGAATCTGAAAAACTGTTCAATATCTACTTAGTGAACATCTATGCATATCTGATTTTCTTACGAAAATGTTAATTGGGTTCAGCTTGTTTTAAATGTTTTCAGAAACAGTTTGTTTTTCTGTCTAAGTATTATATATTTTTTCAATAAACCAAATGTTCTCAGGAAACTACAAATATTTACAGCAATTTATAAGAATTATATGTAGAGCACTATATACCTACCCAATTTTACTCTGACATAATAATCATTATTACATTAATGTCTAGACATTTAATTTTAAAACTTCACTTGGTAAATAACTAAATCATTTAGCTTTAAAAATAGACTAAGTTAAATAACTAGCTAGATAATAGTTGAATAGGTTCCTAAGTGCACATTGTATGGTTTTGGCCTTGCAATGTTCTTAATGCCAATGCACTCTCAGCTGATCAAAATATCAATTGCTCAACAGCTCAAATGCGTTCACTTTTGTTTTATTTTAATCATTTGTTTGATTTTAATTGACCTTTATTAGTATTTAGTGCTGGTTACGGGCGGAGACAATTGATTCTTTAGTATGGCAGTTGAAGGATCCTTTGTGCTTTTTAAATAATAAGTTAAGTAACTATAGGTTGTGTTAAGTTGTGCAGACTTCAGGCTGGGTTTCTCAACGCTAAATTATCGTAAAATTAATGTGACAAATTTTAATAATTTGTCACATTAATTTTACACACAATTGTGCACACGTTATCTGATGTGATTGGCTGAATTAATTTTCAAAAGCCAATCACAGCAGATAACCGGCGATTATTTGTCGATTACGTTAACAAGCCGATAATCGATTTTTGGGAAACTCTCTCAGAGCGTAATTGACGTGCAAAAGGACTAACAAAGACATAACCAAGTTTATGAGTATAAGCTTCTGCAATAGTTATATTAATGGAATTAACTCTGATAGATTATAATGACCATTCGATAGTATGTTAGATACCGATTCGATGTTTCCTCTCTCAAAGAAGATGCAGCTTTTATTTATTTATTTAATACTTTAAGCACATAAACTTACAGAGGCGGAGTTAATGCCTTAGGCATTTTCTACCAGTTAACCTTTGGGTGATGGAGATACGATAAGGTTAGGCAGAGGTGTATTTATAGTATCTACACTTTGCCAGTTATGTTTCATTTATGATTAATTTCTCGAGACTCACTGGAATCCAAAAAATTACCTGTGGGGATAGTTAATTTTAAATTAAAATTTTAAATTCCGGAAGTCATTATCGTCTTCCTGCCCTTATCCCATGTTACTTGGGGTCGGCGCAACACGTTTTCTTATTCCATACCGTCCTGTCCCCCGTCACGCTATCACTGACTCCCTTTTCTTTCATATCACTCCTAACACAGTCCATCCATCTTTTCTTTGGCCTTCCTCTCCCTCTCCCTCCATCCACATTTATATTCATAACTCTTTTAGTAACATGCGTTTCATCCTTCCTCATCACATGACCATACCAGGACAAACGGTTTCTTTTCAACTTTTCTGTCACTGGCGCTACTTTCAAACTTCCTCTAATATACTCATTCCTCACTTTATCTAATCTCGTCACGCCGCACATCCATCTCAACATTTTCATATCTGCTACATGCAATATCTTTTCATCCATCTTTTTCACAGCTCAACATTCTGATCCATACAGTATGACAGGTCTGATCACGGACTTATAGATTTTCCCCATTAACTTGAAGAGCATCCGTGGGTCGCAAGTTGTTCCAGTGACCTGTCGCCATTTGTTCCACCCTGAATTAATCCGGTGCGTTACGTTTCGGTCTGCCTCGCCATCTTGTTGGAGAAACGGCCCTAGGTACCGGAAGTTGGAGCAGTATGGTATGGGCGTTCCAGCGAGAGCTATGGGCACGGAACTGGAGAGACCGCCAAAATCGCAAAACAAGTATTCAGTTTTGATTCAGCTCATTTTTAAGCCTCAATTCAAAAAATCCGATAGTAACTAATTAAAAACCCATTACCGTTTTTATTATTACACATTCACATCCTGTGTTACATTTAAATAATATGAATAGAAAACGAAATTGCAAACAAATCAAGTTTACAATCCAAAAAAAGCCTTGCGGCTTATCTTAGAAAGCTTTTGCAACTCGCCAACTATAAAGTGAGTCACTACTTATAAATCAGTACTATTTATGACTATTACGTAATTGTAACATACAAACTACTAGTCGATACGTTTTAATTGCCTTGTAACATACAGTGATACACGATAACACGACGGATATAGGCATCTATGTAACATTGCTTGGGGCTAGGCGTATATGCGAGAAAGCATTTTAAAGGTACTACGCCACAGCAGCCTATAGCTAAGCTACGATTGCGTACATGAAAACTAGCGTCTGCCATAGCGGCTTTGCTTGCGTGAATGTCACAATGTGCAAATGCAAAAAAATATTCTAATGGAACGTCATCCGGTATAAAAAGTATTCAATGTCCTTCACCAAGGTACAATCTACATATTATCTCTGTACCTAATTTTACTGGTTTAGCGGTTTAGGCGTGAACACGTAACAATCAAACAGACAGACAAAAAAAATAGACGGAGTTTCTATCACATGTTTACGCAATTATAATATTGGTATGCATTTATAGTAGGCGAGATCGTCTCGGACTCGTTGGCTTTATGAGGAATTAATGAAATAAAAGGTAGCGGTGTTAGGGTGACGGCTGACAAAACCTAATAGAAGATGAAAACATTCCGTAAGTAACATGAGACTATGGGACAAGGACGAAAAACAAAAGATGATGATGATGATGGTCCATAATTATGACCAATGGCCACGCTGTGAACGAATGCGTGGCAAGCAAGTGAATCGCGCAGCTAACGGGTTACATCTCCGTGTATAGCTTACGTATCAGTAGACGATCGACGTAATTTCTGCATTTTTTTTTTATTTTTTTAAATAACGTTTTTTTTTAAATAACGTTGCCCCACACTAGGAATTTCTTCCTGTGACGTGGGTGCGTTGCAATGGTGATGGATTGTATCCGGTATAAGTTAGCCAAATTTAAGCTACGTCTGGATTTGATAAAAACTTTTATTACGATGTTATTTGTTATTTTTAACCGACTTCGCAAAAAGGAGGAGGTTATCAATTATACTGTATTTTTTTATATGTGTTACCTCAGAACTTTTTACTAGGTGAACCGATATTGATGTTTTTTTTTATTTTAATAGTGGGGCTTGTCATGTGGTCCCATTTAAATTTCACCAAATATCTGATGAAGAACTTCGGAGATATCGAACTCTTCAATAAATGACGGCGAATCACTCGGAATAGCTGCAATCGCATGTCTGTTTATTGTTAACACCATTTCATAAAATAAATCACACTGGTACGCTCTAAAGGGGTACGTAGGTATGAATAGTTCACCCTGATATACTCTCATGCCACCGGTTTTGTTTAAGTTTCATGTTATTGGGTAAATCTATTCTGGCATCACTTTGGGCCATGAGTCCAATACGTACCACAACCAAAAAGGGAAAAATAAAAAAAAATTTTTTACAAAAATATACAACCGACTTCCAAATAAAAAAGAAACACTACAAATTGAAAAATAACTTCAATTTCGGAAGCCGGTGTCAAAAAACGAAGAAACGAAGTGTTTGCCTTTTCTTAGTGGTTTGTCTAATGTCATTTACAGCGCTCTTTTTTGGTTGATTGCAATCATGGGTACGCCTCAATGCCTATTTCAATATTTTGTTGAAGTAATTAAGTGTAAAATTCTATAAAACTGGCTACCTATTAAGGTTAAAAAGAGACTGCTCTGAGATGTCTATTTACTGACAGAGGGCTAAGACCCAGTTTCAGGCACAAAATTTATCGTCAAATCAGGAAATTATCAAAACTATGTTAGCTGATATTTCAGCACCTATCACATCAATTTACCATATAAAACTTTACTATTATTATGAACCATTTTAATATTATTTTCGTTGCATAAACGGTAGCCTAATTGAGTAAGTGAGTTCGGCAGGGCAATAGGTATGACTCCATGACTTCTCTTTAAATTTGTTCGGTATTGCCAAATATTATTGGACTCTTTCGAAAAGATTATCTTCACCAATGAAAGCGTCCAATATTTTTTGGCAACACCGAACAAATTTAAAGAGTATTTGTCATACTCTTACAAGGAGTCATACTCTTTGCTCTGCCGAACTCACTTACGCAATTATACTGCGGGTCTTACGATCTTAATAGGGCCATTTGCACCCTTTGGCTACGGAACCCCAATAAAACAATCGCCAAACAAAATCTTTATAATAATGTCTTACTTATACCGCTAATGTACCCTATAATATGGAGTTATCTTTTAAGAGCATCAGCAGACAGCATTACGTCTCGTTAGCTTATGGAAAGTACAGGTAGACTTCCGAGCAAAGCGGCTCGGACGTATCTGACGGAGGGACACCCCAACAAAAAAAAAAAACTATATCGGTATTTAAACCTAGGCCCAAATTTAAAGTAATATTTTGTGATAAACGTAAGTATAAGGAACATATTTGTAGTACATAGAGGTTCTACTTTAAACTAGAAAAAATAAAAACTAATTTCCCAGATACATTTTTTTCAGAACCAAGGTTACCAACATAGCCCGAAGAATTGCCAAACTTAAGTGGCAGTGGGTATGGCACATTGCTTGCAGAACGGATGACCGTTGGGGCAAAAAGTTCTAGATTGGTAAACGCGTACCAAAAGACGCAGCGTTGGAAGGTCTTCCTCCAGGTGGAGCGACGACCTGGTCAAGGATGCGGGGGTCTGATGGATACGAAACGCACAGGGCCGATCAGTGTGACGACGCTTGGGGGAAGCCTATGTCCAGCAGTGGACGTCATTCGGCGAAAATTATGTTCTTTTTTGGGGTTGTTATTATCATATATGATTAAATAAAAACGGGATCTACTAACTATATTCAATTGTTCGTGTTGCAACACGAACAATTGAATACCGACTTCCAAAAAAGAAAGTAATTTTTCACTTTGTAGTGCTTTTATTTGGAAGTCAGTAGTATATTTTTGTAAAAAAGATTTTTTTGTTTTTTTACGAATTCTACTCGTGCTTTTGTAATTAACTATTGAGTAGAAATAGTCAATAAAAACCCGGCCAAGTGCGTGTCGGACCACGCGCAGTAATAGGGTTCCGAAGTTGCATAATAATGCGGACTACAGAGAGGGTTTTGTTGTTGTTACATGAACATTAGAACGGTTTCAGCGGCTCACAAAGTCTAAAAACGGGCCCACATAGGATTTTTTAATCTATATTCTCGCGTTTGACCACTATCTCGCCTGGTGGTAAGCGATGATGTGGTCTACGGTGAAGCACGCTTGCCTAGATGTAATCTATTCACTCTTGACTTAAACTAAATAAAGACTAACTGGTAACTGAAGAAGGAGTTACAAAACCCAACTTCGCAACTGAAGTTAGAAAAATATTATCTATTTGAGTACCACCGCGGGTGCGAATTGCGAAACGAGCCGATACGAGCGCGCGTTAGAGCCACGGGAAATGGTATAGTTCGTGCCTGGATCCTTGCGTGCACGCGCCTTGTTTATTTCTCTTTCGGAATTAGAAATAAATCGTATGTATTCACCTCTAATCTCCTCTAATACCGCAGATTAGAGGTGAATCCTCTAATCTGCGGTATTCACTATTTCATTCTAGAAAGTTTTACGCTACTCAATTAGTGATGAAGTCGGGTCGAATATTGATTTTATAGAAGGATATCGACAAAAGAAAATAAGTGATTTGCTTGGCAATCGAATCTAATTTGACTTTACTTTTACGTTTTAATTACAAAATGTCGAAAATACTTCTGCACTAACACAAAATAGACTCCACCGCGCGCATGCGCCGTATGAACTACGTTCTGGTACTGCCATCGACTCCGGTCACTCCAATGCGTTATTCGAGCTTAAACATGATTAATTTAGAAATCATTATTATTAAGGATGTTATGATTTTATTTATGTATATTTTTACATGGTTCATAAGCATACATTTACTATCTGTTTTACACAGCTAACAACGTTATTTAAGTAATTTTTCAATGGCATTTATACAAAAATGTTACTGTGCCAAGTACATTTTATAAGTTGGTCGACTATTACTCGTAAACTTGTAAAGCCTTTTATGATTTAATTTTTGTTTATTTTTACATGGTTCGTAAGCATTATATTTACTCTGTTTTACACAGCTATTTTCTTTATTTTAGTAATTTTTCAATGGCATTTGTACAAAATTTTTACTGTTCCAAGTACATTTTATAAGTTGGTCGACTATTACTCTTAAACTTGTAAAGCCTTGTCATCCGTGATAATTTTCCTTTTAATTTCGTTATATTTACTACTGCACTGAATTTTTTCACATAGCCAAGAGCAACCATTTTGCTGGCAGGGGGGGGGGGACACTTGACTCTAACATAAATTTGCAACTTAAAGCTTTATTTTACGCAAACGAATCTCGGAATCAAAAAATGGTTTAACAAACCCATAATATTTTTGAATGGCCTATCCAACGATACCCCACACCATGTGATAGATAAGAAAAAAAAAAATACATCCCCACTTTACGTCTATGGGAGGTACCCGAAAAAAAAATATTTTTCATGATTTTATGTTACCACTTTGTCGGAATTATTAATATGTGTATACATGCCAAATTATAGCTTTCTAGTACTTAGATTCTCTGAGCTAAGCTGCGGACGGACAGACGGACAGAGCGAAACTATAAGGGTTCCTTGTTGACTTCGGAACCCTAAAAAGCGGATGTAATTTTTTAAGGTCTATGAAACACAGTGCGATCGACTCCCAGATCAAATGCCGCAAGTGGAAATGGATTGACCATACGCTTCGAAAGGATCCCGATCACATTCCCAAACAAGCGTTGTATTGGAATCCCGAAGGGAAATGAAAGTGTGGCCGTACCCCTCAAACCTAGCATCGCACCGTGTTGGCAGAAGCGACGAGCATCAGAATGACGTGGTGTTAGGTGAAGCGTGAAACTCAAGACCGACCGCGATAGAGGACTTCTGTGGATGCCCTATGCTCCATCTAGGAGACATTAAGAGGAAATGCGAGCAGAGAGCTCCGACTGAATTTCTTTAGTAAAAAGTCATAATTCGAGGTTCGGCTCCCGCCTATTTGCTCCACCAATGTTGGATCAATTTGAGAGATATTCCATAAACTGAAATAGAGAGATATGTACTTTGCCCCTATTTTTCTTTTTTGATGATACATTATCGTTAGAAGCACTCAAAAAATGCTCAAAATTGGCACAGTATATATCTTTCTTTTTCAGTTTATGGAATATCATTTAAATTGGTCCAATATCATATCTGACGTAGCGATGTCTAACGTCGACCGACCATGGTTTGGAGCCGGCGGCGGCGTCCGGCGCACGGGCTACTGGGCCTCAGATTCGGTCTCTCCGGGAGGCCATGGTTGAACGCTTGAATCTGTCCTTGAAGGCAGTCTCCGAAAGGGGTGATGCTAATCTGGTCAGTTTTAATGCTGCTAAGACCCAGGCGTGTCTTTTTTCCGCAAAAAAGAGCCAGTTCCACCCGGCTCCATCTTTCCGTGGTGTAACCGTGCCGTTGACGGACCATCTCGAACTTCTCGGTGTTACGTTGATATCGACCCTCAACTTCGGTCCATTTATTGAGGCGAAAGCTCAGTTAGCTGCAAAAAAGTTGGGGATTCTTGCAATGGCGAGACGGTAATTCACGGCTGAACAGCTGCTCAACTTGTATAAAGAGCAAGTTCGGTCTTGCATGGAGTACTGCTCTCACTTCTGGGATGGATCAGCCAAATACCAGCTTGATGCACTTGAGTCGATTGACAGACCGGCCAAAAGGCTTATTGGCAACGATGCACTGGTCGCCTCAAAGCTCCAGAGCCGCGAACATCGACGCCGAGTTGCCAGCCTGTCGGTTTTTTATAGGTTACATTTCGGGGAGTGTGCGACGGAACTGCACAATTTGATTCCACCTAGCCCTTTCCATCATTAGACTACAAGACGTACGGTCATGCGCCATCGGTACATGGTGGACATAAAGCGTTTTGCTAATACTTTCATTGTGCGCACAGCTAAGGAGTTGAACTCCTTTCCTTTAAGTCAAGAGTGAATAGGTTTCTTCTAGGTAAGCGTGCTTCACCGTAGACCGCATCATCGCTTAACATCAGGCGAGATAGTGGTCAAACGCGAGCCTATAGACTATTAAAAAAAAATTGGAGGAGGAAATAGGCAGGAGCCAAACCTCGAATTATGACTTTTATCTAAAGAAATTCAGTCGGATGTCTGCGACTGCATTTCCTCTTAACTCAAGTAAGTCTTAGAGTCAAATCTTACTGGCACCGCTACAGTATCACTGCGCTCAAATGATGCCCCAATCCCATTCATTTCCAGTTTTAGTAACTGCTTATGAAACGCTGGAGTCGTTTTGCTCGTAAGTCTACCTCTAGCAGTAATGTTAATAGTACTTTATGACAAAATTATGCACGTGTGTCTATTGTTATGTATTCACATCACGTTTGTACTAAAAGAAGTGAATTTTGTAAGGATCCGTGGATACTTCTGAAGCCAGTTAGAAAGATGTTTTTTATTTGATAACTGTCATAAGTTATTAGAGTGAATTACAGCAATCTTCTTCAATAGGAAGTCATTATTCTGTTTACAGGGACCGCTTGAGATTTTTCAGGATTTTGGAATAGGATTTTGTTGAACTCTATCAAATGTTAAGTGGTAGGTTATTGTTTGTGCCCCAGGTTTGTACCCTAATAGGCATTGCACAGAGGAGATTTTGGTTTGGTTTTAGTTAGGTAAAAGCCCACAATCCCTGGTCTTTACCCCAAAAGTCCAGGTGCCATTTGAAGGTTTCCAAAAAAAAACAAGGTAATTTTTTGTTGACTATTTTCCTATGATGAAAATAAACAATAAATTCAGTTGTAAACCGCACATGCAGTTTGCAATTTCAACAGAATAATATAATTGAAACTTATAATCTTATGTCAAACTGCTAAATTGCCACAAAACAAAGCTCACAATTCAATATAACTAACACATCATTGTACATCTGCCAATAGTTTGAAGTTAACAAAGGCACATTTACGACTTAATTGTAAATAACTTTAAATATAATTAGTGAGACATTGTGCAAGCGAGCTTTGATGTTTATTATTACTCATTTTATTTCCGTATAAATCTGTGTTACGTGGCCATTTCTCTTACTAAATTAAGTTAGGAAACACTTACAGGTTGTCATAATAAATACTTAAAACAAACATTCTAGGAAAGTCCATTTAATTTATTGAAGCGTCTGTTGCCTTTAATAGTCGTTTTAATTATAGATTTCCAGTTTAATGTAAAATGGCGGCAAGAAACCATAACAAACATTATAAAAGTCGACCTAATTGAAATTTAATTGATCAATTAATTTATTGCCGGTTCCTTATTTTATATATAATAAGCAGTTAACAATGGTCTCCTTTTGATAGGCCAAGGCTTCCCCGTAGTCTTTCTAGGATATTGTAATGTGAATGAACAAAGAAGCAGTCAGAGAAAATATTTCTATTGGCCCAAACAGAACCCACCAACAAATTAGATCAAACTTAGTATAGGATAGGATAGATGGACTCCTTTTTCGCACTTAGATTCGCATTTGGTCCATTGTACGTGCAGGCTTCCTCTCTGTGAAAGGGAATGGGCCGTAATCTACCACGCGGGCCCAGTGCATGTTGGTGGATGTCACATGTCTTCGAATTTTTGGTTCTAAGACATGCCGGTTTCCTCACGATGTTTTCCTTCACCGTTTTTAAGAGCAGTGGTGATGTAATAATTTACGCAAAGCAAAGCGCCTGCCTGGGTTCGAACCTACGACTTACAACTTGTAATTCGCGGCCGTTACCACTGGGCCACCACTGCTTTCAAAAAGAACAATCTTATAATTAATATGATGTAGGACCGGAATAGGTTGGAATACTAACACTAGGTATAACAACCTGACATTTGCACATCCAGATAATCTCGGGTCACCATCGTGAAGATGCTCGCAACACTGTAAATCTAGTACCTGTATACATTATTCCTACATTTCGATAACAACATGCACCTACTACCTACTGGCAGTATTGATGGTCGGTTCACGATATTTGTGAATGAGAATCGGTGTCAACTGTTGATTAATTTTTTGGCTTAAATTTGATTAAGTATTCATTATGCTGTATTATTTAGAAGGTTTAAAAAAAAAATGGAAATTATTTTGCACGTAGTATGCGCGTTGATGAAGTTTTTTGCTTCAGATGAAAGCGTTCAAAACAAAACTTGCGGGCAATCATCGTGTGGTTAGAAATTTTATAGCCCATCAATAATATCGAATGATTTTAGCATTGCTAGATCCCTCCGTATAATCTTCTAAATGTTCCTCATTTAAATTATATTTAAAGGGGAAAATAAACGTCTGCAGATTCTCTAAGCCATAAACGAGTTGCAATATATTCACAAAAGCGGAGTATAGAAATAATCTTTTAAGCCGAAAGAACATTCATAAGTGAATACAACAGTACAACCATACATAGGCAATTCTGTTTAATATTTCGCTTTTCCACTGAACTATATTTTGATTAGTTTAAGGTTCCCAGTTTCAAAGGCTTCGAACATTCTCTAGCTCAAATTAGATTAGCTATAACTTTAAACTTTATTATAATTTATATTATAACTCGTTATTTACAATTACCTATTAATCGTGCAATTTCCTCTTCGTTCGCGGGAATCACGTGAATGGCACCATAAAATTTTCTTAGACACGGAACTGAAAGAACCCTTCTAATTTTATGGATGAGAGCCGATTAATGAATCGAACAGGCCGATTATATTGTGGATTGATTCTGAGAAGTGAGTTTGATCTAGCCGGCTGATTTTAAAAGTTAAGACAAGACTGGATGAGTTTTGAATCAAATTGTACTAAAGGTTGTGGCAAGTTTAGTGGAAATTTTTAGCTAAAAAGATAGCCTTATGTGTATGTCGTATGCCTATAACAGTGGTCATACACGTTAAACAACTTTATTTTGCGATAAACCCATGAATGGTAAACCAATTAAAATTGATCTCAAAATGGCGATAAATTGGCAATCAGGGTATATATAACCAATATAATAATGTGTGAAAGGAGATCTTAAAATGGCCATAAATATAATGATCGATTAAGAAATTACTAATCCCTATATCCCCATATACGCGACTAGGTTTGGGCCTCATATCCTTAGCCCAAAATATCAGTTTTTTTATGGGTGTTATTTAAATGGTTAGCATAGTATTCGTATTTTTGTGAGCAGAATAATATAATCTGTGAGCTAATTGATCAGCACCTCATGGCCAGCAAACATTCCAAAATCAATCAGCATTTTATGTCATCCTGGATGGCTGTAATTATTTTTGTACAGCATATTAATTATATAAGCTGCAATGAGCTGCTCCTGTTTAATAAAATTTTGTTAAGCACTGTTATAATTGCTAAACATAATAATTACTTCTCTTTTTTATACTAAAGTAGTAAGCTTGCGCTTGACCACTATCTCAATGGTAAGCGATGATGTGGTCGACGGCGACGGTGAAGCACGCTTGCCTAGAAAAAACCTATTCACTCTTGACTTAAATACCTCTAGATTGTAGCTATCGGGAAACTCAGACTCCGGCAGGGAATTCCAATCCTTAGCTGTACGCATAATAAAAGTGTCCCCAAAACCATTTGTTTTTTTTTTCACTTATGCCTTAATGTGACCAAAAACACACATATTGTTTGTTTTTTTTTTGGTGCATATTGAGCAACTGCTCTGGGGTGAAGTACCGTCTCACCTTCGCAAGGATCCCCAACTTTTTTGCAGCCAGCTGAGCTTTTGCCTCAATGAATGAATCAAAATTGAGGGTCGATGCCAAGAAGCTCAAGTCGGTCCGTTATCGGCACGGTCACACCTCGGAAAGAAGGAACCGGGTGGAACTGGCTCCTTTTAGCGGAAAAAAGACACACCTGGGTCTTAGCAGCATTGAACCTGACCAGATTAGCATCGCCCCATTCGGAGACTGCCTTCAAGGACAGATTCAAGCGCCCAACCATGGCCTCTCGGAGAGACTGGGTCTGAGGCCCAGTAGCGCGCGCATCGGAGACGTAACTCTCAGCAACAGTGCTGTCGTCCGCATACCCAAAGGGTTTTAGCAGATCTTTTATGTGAAGCAAGAACAATGTTGCTGAGAGCACAGTCCCCTGAGGAACCCCGGCATTAATATCCAGTTGGTCATTTCAGCATATCTAGAGCAGGTAGTCTCAATTTAGTTCCATATAGGGAGTGAGTAGCTCTTTCATTTCGGCACAGAACTAAACACATATGTATCAAGTAGGTTGCCGAGTACATAGCCGACTATTTGTCATATGTAACTGATAACCGGTCGCTACTTGTGTTGCAAAACACGCTTGCCTATAAGTGTTATAAGACTTAAAACTTGTAAGTAATAACCTAATTTAGAGCGGACTTAGATACGCAAGCTAGTGTGTAATGTTGGGCGTTGTCTGAGATTTCGTGCGAATATTTTAACATGTGTGTTCATATTAGCAAAATCTGTTCTCACTGATAAAACACAGGCTTCAGGCTTCCTCGCTGTGAGATGGAGAGGGCCACATGTCTTCAAATGTTAAGTTCTATGACATTCCAGTTTCCTCACGATCTTTTCCTTTACCGTTTTGTGTGTTCATTTACCAATTACTAGTTTACTGATGAGATGACTGCAAACATAGACGAAGATATAGAGAAGATATGTATTTACTCTTTATTAGGAAAATGTCGCTCATAGTCGACCGAAATTCAACACCGGTAGCCAGGTCGTCAAAAAAAACGACTCTATAGATTTAATTTAAAATAAATTAGTTAAAATGTTTTAATTAGGTTTAAGTAGTGTTAAATGGTCAGAACTCAATAGTGCCTTTAATTGCTGTTCTGTGTTTTTGTCGGAAAACTTTATCGATCTAAAATGAAATCAATATCTCGAACAATTTAGTTTCAACGTATCCTTAACATTGAAATATCGAACAAACACAAATGATAAAATACACAAGTAATCGCGATGGCAGTGACTATGTACAGTAATTAATTAAATACTTCACAAATTACACTGCTTCCATTTCAACAGTGAAAGTATAAAGTGGTTTTTTTACACTGTCGTGTTAATTAATAACTGCTGATAAAAACTAGGTGACATTTTAAATGTAATGCAGTTTAATTGTAATGCAATCTGACATTGTGATCTTGATTCATTGTTTGGTATTTGGATATTGAGATGAAACAGCTGATTTGATATTTGCGGTAGTTGGCCCGGTATTTTTTTATATTTATAATAAATACCGGGCCAACTATCCGATATTGGTTGGACGGATCTAGTTTCATACTGAGGTAGGTAGGTTAATAAGTAGCCTTTTGCACGTGTGATCATTAGTACACATGTGATATTATTGGGACAGCAGTTTCAGAGATACACTAGTCTTGGTTACGACACAACTGTTATATATTCACCCAGATGTGTATATAAGAATATAAAACTGACTTACGATAGAGTTGCTGATAGATGTAGCATACTTAGGTTGTTTGATGCTTCCAGTTTAGAATATCCCAAAGATTAAGGTTATTGGAACCATAAGGTATCACCCTCCTTGAAATTACAATTAATGTGAATTTAAATACTATATAAACAGAACAGATCTGGGGGTGATTGTTTTTTTAAAATAAAAAGATAGGTGCAGGCCATAACTTCATTGAACGAAAACTAGTCCTGAATATGTGAATTCTTATCCAACATATTTTTAATGTAGGTGACTGTGTCACCTACATTAAAACGCCCAAGATTTGCGTAATAAAATTAGCAGAACTATAAATTTCAAATGTGTAATTGGCCAGTCGGAAATCCGACCCGCCATCGCGCCGACGGTTTTGCGGTACCAGCAGTGACATAAAAAACCTACATTGCGACATAAAAAACGTTAAATGGGTTTTTAAAGCTATTTAAGTCAAAAAGTTTAAGTAATATTTCCGTTGAGACTTTCCAACTTTCTGATTAAAATTTATCTGGAGTAAAGTAATTTGAGGTAACAATTAATGTGACCTTTCCTTATTTTGTCGTTATACTTGTTTATTTGATAACATTACCAGCTGCCCCCCGCGGCTTCACTCCCATCAACTGGCGACCTATCTACCTACCCTACCTGTCTACCTGTTTTATATTAGGATACATTATTTGACCCAAAATGCCTTAATGTGGCTTATTTATAAGATATAGATATATAGTAGTTTATAAGAGTTAGATCTACTAAAAACCAATGTCTTTGTAGTACATGGAACTTGCTGAACTTTATTTCCTTGGCGCTCTTCTGGTGGTCGTCACATTTGATTTTGGCTTACAGGAGTTGCAGTGGCCGGGAATAATGTGATGATATCGTCCAAAAAAAGTTAATCATTTTAAAATAATCAATCCCAGCCAGGTTGTAAGACAATTACATTAGAATGCGCTTATTAATACACTGCCGTGGCTCACTCCAAGCACACGTACATTTAATTATATCATTAATTGTACTACCTATAACACTGAGAGTCCCCACATAAGCACATACAAGATGGTGCAACGACGGGGCGTGGTCGACACGACCGCTCACTGGAGCGAATAAGTCGAGTTACACTTACAACTCGATTATAAGAGAATGCGTAATATGAAAGATTTGCCATGTGCCTTCTGAGAAATGAATGTCCTGTTACTGCTGTTACTGGTGCAATTTCATAAGAGTTAAGATTATTGCATATACTGCAATAAGGGATTATCTGAGTGGTTGCAATTGTGGGTTATTACTTTTGAAGCCACTAGTTTAGGTGTGACACCAACTTAGCACAGAAAAAACGATAGATCAAGTCGCTACTGTAGTGCTATTCTGTTAAAGTTGTTCTATCTCACGAAGAGGGATGAGTCGTAGCAAAATTACTCTTATTTCGACGTCATAAAAGTCACGTTATCCTTCTTCGTGAGTTAGAACAACTATAACATCTTTACGTGAAAAGTTAGGTGAAGTGAACATGAAGTTACCTATCAATCCGGATAAGCAAGGTGGAACGAGGGTTTACTTCAAGGTAAGTCAGTTTTCCGGTAAGGTGTTTGCAGAATGTTTGTTTCTGGTTGGTGGGTAAATCGACAGTACACTGACCAGTTTTTTAGATGAATGCCTAAAAAATTACGTAGAATAGGGATGTTTCATGGGTCATCATCATTTCAGCCGAAAGATGTCCACTGCTGGACATAGGCCTCCCCCAGGCGTCGCCACATTGACCGGTCCCGTGCGTTTCGCATACAGCGCCTGCACGCAACATTAACCAGGTCATCGGTCCACCTAGTGGGAGGTCTTCCAACATATCGTCTTTCGGTTCGCGGACGCCATTCCAGAACCTTTCTGCCCCATCGGCCATCCGTTCTGCGAGCAATGTGCCCTGCCCACTGCCACTTAAGTTTGGCAATTCTTCGGGCTATGTCGGTAACTTCGGTCGACTTCGTCGGTTTCACGGGTAGAAAAATGATAATTCTATTTAGTCCGTCAGTGAGATTATCAAATAATATTGGACTCGTATTTTTTGTTTTACTAGATCAATACAAAGTTAAAGCGCATCAAAGTTCAGGAGTGGGGGCTTGTGACGTCACTAAGCCAGTATAAAGTGTACTAGCGGCGTGACGTCACACGATATTTCAACGCATTATATCGTCGTCACTTTACGTTTACGTGTCAAAAGAAAAAATACGTGTCCAATATTTTTTATTAATCTACATGTCGGACAAAAAAAAATCAGTTAACTACACTTTTGTGAACAAGAAATCTCAGTAATCGACTAGATACGCTAGATTCCAAATTCACACATCATATCATCAGCCTATTCATGTTCCCACTGCTGGGACACAGGCCTCCTCTCTGTGAGAGGGAATGGGCCGTAATCCACCACGCGGGCCCGGTGAGGGTTGGTGGATATCACATGTCTTCGATTTTTTTATTCTAGGACATGCCGGTTTCCTCACGATGTTTTCCTTCACCGTCATGAGAGCAGTGGTGATGAAATAATTTACACAAAGTAAAGCGCCTGCCTGGGCTTGAACCCACGACCTACAACTTATAAGTCGCGGCCAATACCACTGGGCCACCACTGCTGATTCCAAATTCCAGTAGCATAATTAACATTTACCCGACTGCCGAAGGAGGGTAATGTGTTTATCAGTCTATGTATGTATGTATGTTTGTTCTGTGGCGTTCCAGAGACCAAACGCGTTGACCGATTTTGATGATTCATACGTTAATCGATTCGTCTTAACCTTGCGAGTGCCATAGGCTACATTAAAATTAGAAAATAGAAAAATGGCGGCTTTTGGGCGCCATATTGTGGGGGGCCAATTTAATTTTTTCTTCCAAACCCATCGTGTGGGGTATTAAAATAAAGGGTTTCAAGATGTGATTTCAAAAATATATAACACTTATATATTTAAATGTACCTAATTCGGAAAAAAATGTTAACTAAAAAGTTTTAAATAAAAAAGTTAATTAAAAAAATCAAAATACCCGACTGCTTAAAAAGCGAACTAAAAAGACGTAAACAAGAAGAAAATCATGCTGTGCAGTCGGAGGATACATCTGGTTTTGGTCAGCCAGCTCGCGAATATGTATCCTCCGACTGCACAGCATGATTTTCTTCTTGTTTACGTCTTTTTAGTTCGCTTTTTAAGCAGTCGGGTATTTTGATTTTTTTAATTAACTTTTTTTTATTCAGACGTTGTATCAAACATGTTTACACCCACGTGGACAATTAAAACAGCATTTAAACTAAAATAAATTTAATTAAGTAGAACTACAATTACATCTAACAAAACAACTAAATAAATAACATAACAGTACTCTTGAAAGGAGGCAAATTTTGTATTTACGATGCGTATTTGTCCCCCACATGATGTCTGACCCCCCATTTATAGTTGGCATTTTTGTCTGTCTTCACAAATGTGTGGACAGGACCTGTGACTCCGCTGGTCCCTTTGTGGTCATGGTCGTGATGATGATCGTAGTCGTGATCGTGACCTCGCTTCGGACGCTGCCATTGCTGTTCTTCTAGGTCTGTGGTGTCCACTGAAAGGGCAAGGTTAGGTTTGGATTATTGGTTTGATAAAAGAGAGATCAATTTTTTGCTTTTTTGTACTTATAAATTTGATTAGAAAAACAAATAAAACGATTTAAAATAAGTATCAGGCAGAGCACCTGAAAGAACACATAACGAAATGAGTATCGATATGACCCTGTTAACCTTATAGGACAAAACAAAACAAAACAAAACACAAAACAAAACAAAACAGGACAATGAAAAAAAAAACTTTATCACAAAAAATAAACCGACTTCTAAAGCAAGACACCAAAAAGGTCAAAAATATCTATCGTTTTGGAACCTTTTGCTTTTAACGTTTTTCAACACCGACTTCCGAAACGAAAATTTCGGAAGTCGGTTTATTTTTTGTGAAAAATTTTATATTTCTAGTTTTAGTATCCTATCACTAAAAAGTGAGCAAAGTCTAAAGTAAGGTACCTAAAGGATTGACAAAATATCCATAACTTAATTTACACATTCATGCTGTTTTCGCTAAGGAGTTAGGTTGTATGTACCATATCTTGAAAACTGCTGAGCCGAATTTGATGAAACTTGCATTGTTCTCTAAGTTGAGAGATACATAATCCAATAAAAAAGAATGAGCACGTTCCGATAAGTAGTTTCGGAGATATGCGTGGACAAACATACATACATACACTTATGTAATTTGGTACACATATTTCGAAGCTCATACAGAGTAACATATGAGAATATTGTGCAATTCCAACAATATTACATACATACATGTCGAATTGATTACCACCTCTTTTTGAAGTCGGTAAAAATAGGATTCGATGCATTCCCATAATCATCTGCCTAGGCTTCCAGTCTCACCAGAAGCAGCCGTATTCAACTAATATTTTATATGGATCGACTTCCTATTATATATTTCGCAACTCTGGTACTGGGTAACAGAGATAGTCCTGTTATTTACAAGGTATCATTGGGATTCAGTTCTTTCTATCGAATAATTAATTGAAAGCACTACCAACCGTATTATGTTGTAAAACGGAATAATTTAGTAATTTTCAGTCATCTCCTCAAGAAACGGCCACTCAACTTACCCGGGGTCTTATGATGCGGCTGCAAATGAGGCTGTGCATGCTGCTGCGACTGCAACTGCTGCAGTGAATGAGGATGATGAGGATGCTGCCGCAGATACACGGGCGGTGGGGGAGCGAACCTGGTGAAACGCATTGGTCCTGGATGTCGGGATACCGGGTAGAACGGTCTGGACCATGCTGATGTTGCGATGATTGTGCAGGATAAGATTAACTGGAAGTAAGGAATGACATGGTTAGATAAGAGTTTGAAAGATTGTTTGAAGACTTTATTAGATTCTACAAAATTAGGAAAAAAAGAAAACAGAGACCGCGAGAAAACGAATATTTTTTTACATTTGAGTGAAGATTATGAAACGATAATTTTTAGTTTAAACAAGTGCCTAAAGATATTAATAAATATTATAATAAAATAATACAGAATATTATCCAACCGTATTTTTAATTACAAATTTAGCGGATTGGAGGACAAAGAAAAAATAAAAACCGGCCAAGTGTGAGTCGGACTCGCGCACGAAGGGTTCCGTACCATTATCACAAAAAACAGCAAAAAATCACGTTTCTTGTATGGGAGCCCCACTTAAATATTTATTTTATTATGTTTTTTTTCAGAAACAGAAACACATAATCTGTGAAAATTTCAACTGTCTTGCTATCACTGTTCATGAGATACAGCCTAGTGACATACATACAGACAGACCGCGAAGTCTTAGTAATAGGGTCCTGTTTTTACCTTTTGGGTACGGAACCCTAAAAATGGAATTAGAACACAGACCATGACCTGGACTAGGACATAGTAGGTGTAGTTTTTATCCCAGTAGTACTTTAAATATATATAATAAATCAGTAGAGAAATCGTTTTCGTACATCGAAAATAATCCCATAAAAAATTGCCAGGGTGTTAAAGGATAATCAATAGAACACTTTTCTAAGAGTGAATAGGTTACTTCTAGGCAAGCGTGTTTCACCTTAGAATCGCTTACCACCAGGTGAGATAGTGGTCAAGCGCGAGCCTATAAAATTGAAAATAAATTGGTAGGTAGGTCGGGTAGGCATGTAGGTAAGTAGGGTAGGGTAAGAAAGGTAGGGTAGGCAGTTGACGGGAGCGAAGCCGCGGGCACAGCTAGTATTGGAATAATTTTCGAATTTCAGGCAAGAGAAGCTATTTGCAAAACCTGGTAGTCAATAAAGTTTAACATGCTTTTACCTTCTCATTACACTCACTGCCAATAATCAAATAACAGTTATTTAAACATCCTTTATAACTGTTATTTTAATTAAAAGATGAGTTAAGTTAATTCATATTCTTCTTAATAGACCTCTATGATATAATGCTCACAAACCCACTAAAGGAAATAACCGGTTTGAAAACGATTTACGCCAAGAAAAAATTACCAGAAGCAGTGAACTCATTACAGTATACATTAACGGCTTTAATTAAAACAATGTCATAATAAACTAAATGGAGTACAATAACAACTTGTTAGTTACATAAAACAACGTATTATGACGTAGTTTTAAAATACTTTTTTTATAAATATTGGCTTATCCATATTGTTGAATCCTTATAAAGAAAAGGTTGTGATTGGAAAATAAAATTTTCTCTGGGATGGAAAGTATATTTGGACTTCCTAAGATTGCGGAACTTTATAATGGGTTTTAAATTATAATAGACGTTTCATGTGGTCAAGCTAGTAAGATTGATTCAACGAATCCATTTATATCAGTCGGAAAGTCAAAGTTACTTATTGTAATATATGCGCGTTCCAAAAAAGTAAATATCTGAGGAGAAGATCGGGCAAGATACTCGTACTTAATGTACATATTTTTGTATCCAACTTCAAAAATGTTTTTTATATATTCTCTTCATTGATAGTTAACTGATTTTGATTCTATTTCAATCAAATCTATATAATTGAATTACAAAATTCTGGAAACATTATTCTGGTTACTACCTAATATATAGGTAAAGTATGAGAACAAACATTCTCAGGGAAAAATAAAAGTAGTCCTACTTAGATACGGTCATATTAGGTCTCTAAATTGCTAAACACATAAGAAACTAGTATAACAAGCATCGACATTACACATTAAAATTAATATATGCACGAATAATTGCGATTTAATTGCCCAATCCTTATCTCGACGGCCGCAAGCGTTAAAACGTTCATAACTTGATTAATTGCAATCATGTGATTTATGCAATATGCTAATTAAATTAGTAGGCGAATTAGATATTAATAGATACTTCATTAGGTATGTGTATTTGTGTAACACTCTCAAATCGACATCTATGTTAGTATGGAAAGCCTTGTTGAAAGGAAATTCTTAAGTGTTGACTTGATTGAATAAATGGCTCTTATAATAAGGATTAGCGCCTGTGGCCTATAAGAAGTGCTTTGTTTCTTACAAACATACTATAATAGGTAAAATTAGTGGTTTGTTTATTTTGGTTTAAAAGGACTGATTGATATATCAAAACAGATGTTTACATAATTATATATATCTTCTTTTGAACCAGGTAAACTTCCAGATATAAAATCTAAAGGCTAAAATCTCCCTATTGTCAAAAATGTAGTAAAACTTAAACTTACCAATATTCTGGTGTCCATTTCTAAACTCATGTACTATAGTGCAAGTGAACTCGATAGCAATGGCGACCACAGTGTCAATCAGCTTCTTATAACTAAGAAAGAAAACGAATTTATAACACTTTCTATCGACGATTTTACGCTTGGACGCGTCGATACGGCCAAGATCGACGAATCCAACAATACAAAATAACCCTCTGCGAACGATGAAAATATACCTCCATGCATCAGTAATGAATTTAGATCAAAAATAGAAATTGAATATCTGTTTTTATTAATCGTTGTAACTGAGGCAAGTTATCTAAGAGCCAGTTATACAATTTAAGTAATGTTGAATAATATTTAATTGTTCGTAAAATTATTTGAAACTGGATAGTATGATTGAAGACACGCAGTTTATGTGAATATAAACGAAGAAATGCTAATGTTACGACTGCTTTTTCAAGAGTTACAAGCGACTGTAATGTCATAACTGTATTTTAATCGAGTGAGCTCGATTTGGTCTGTTTCTTTAAAAGACTACCCACCACATCGAATTCCTCTTATCAATCTCTTGTCCTTATGCTTTCTCAATTAATTTGGGGTCAGAGCAACATGTCTTTATTTTCCTTGTCGTCATTTATGTAGTCAACCCCTTTTTATCAAAGTCACCTTTCTAACAGTCTACTCATTCTTTATTTATTTAGTCACCCCCTTTATAATCATAATATCTTTCACACAGTATGTCTACCTATTGTTTATTTTGTCTTCTCCTTTTATCCATCGACATTCATACTCAAAACTTTCCTCCCGACATTTTCCACATTCCTCTGCATCTTCATCATCATCATCTCTATATTTATAATATATCGCATGCTATGGGGTAGCACACAACTTTTCAGTCACCGGTGCCACAATGAGATTTCCTCTAGTTATTCGATCCCTCATTATTATTATATCTATATCTTCCTCTATTTATGTATTTAAATATTACAGAAAAATCTTCTTTCATATAAACCAATCGAATATTGTTCTCAAATTTCGAATATATAATACCTATCGTCATATAACGGCATCTTCCGATTTAAATGCTGTAAGACCATCATAATCTAGATTATCTAATCGACAAAACAAAACGTATCTGAAACACAAAATTCAAAAACCAGAACATCGATTACGTGGAAAAACTAATCAATGAAGTCTAAAATCCGGCAGACTAATGTACCCGTAAAGATATTCTGTAATGACTTTACAGATGGACAGTCACCTCGAAAAAAAACTGAAAGTGAAGTAAACAGTTCACGTAATTTTATTATTAGTAAATTCATCTTGGATATTGCAGCATCCATTAACAATTAATCTGTTCTGATGTGTTTTAAACTGCTTAATTATACTGATAAGTAAGATTTTTGACGGTTACAAAGTAGTGTTTTTTAATTTATTTAGCATAAAGCGAGATTCTTCGAAATAGCATCAATGCCAAATAATTGAGTTTTTATTTCTTAACTAGCTTCTGTTAGCGGCTTCGCCCGCGTGAAAAGTGTTTTCTTAGAAATAATATTTGTTTCGGGATATTTACCGTGTATATTTTGATTTTGGTTGAGAGCTCGATATTTCGGCACTGTTACAAGCGCCATGATCACGAGAACTAAAGTCATTGCGGGTGGGTGTTATTTACGAGCTGACACATCTGTCTACCCTTCCTCACTCGTTTTTCACGCACGATGCCGCTACTACAAGAACTTGTTTCACTAGTCTACAATCTTGTCTATATTAATTCCAATGATTTTGACTATGTCAGCTTAAACACTTATAGTGTTTTCTTATCCCAATAGATAATTTTACCGGGGTGAAAAACTATGTGCTATTCCAGACTATAAACTATGTCAGTGCCAATTTTTTTTCCAGATTCGTTCTGCCGTTTTAGCGTGATTTAGTAACAAACATACATCCAAACTTTCGCATTTATAATATTAGTAAGATTTTTTAAATGCTTTTGTGTATTATTGCTTTAATAACGTTGCAGTAATGTACTTAGTAAACGAGAGCAGTCTTATTTGTAATAGCATTAGGCATGTCCTATTTCAGAGGAGCAATGTGGATGATAGATTCATCTCTGCTTAACCTTTGGGGAATAAAACCGTGTTTTTATGTGTCTTATTTGTATTTATTAATAATCGTATAACATTCTTTATCCTCATACCAAAACTTCTGTCTGGCTTCCTTTTATACCGACCTTCGTCCTGATTCCCGACATCGAACGCATATTTAATATTATTTATTGCTAGATGATATAGTTCCAATATAAACGCCTACGTTTCTTTATAATTCCATGAGACTAATCATTTGTATTTGGCACTTTTACGTCACCTTAGAAACTTCGTCATATCATGAATACAATGGCAGGAACTGGTGGCACCAGTACGGTTCATATACTTATGAGAGCACGACTGATTCAATTTCTCCACCTAAGCCTAGAATCTTTCTTCGCAAATTGTGAAGAAAAAAGGTCTGTGCAAAAAGCCTATTATTGAATATTTGGCATGCTTTATCAACTAACATTCCGTTTATCTATTTACCATTGAACTGATGAACTCTCACCTTGACAATATAACCATAAACCTTTCATATTTTTTATGACAGTCTCATTCTTGTAAATCCACGTTGTTCACGATTCCATGATCTCTATGATCGTGGCCTAAATTTTGCTAAGACTTTCCCGAATACAATATTGCATCCATTTAGTGAACATTTTGCGTATATCTGAGAGGTCAACTAACATTAGTTTCGGTTTTTAAATAAACATGTTTTAGTACCTCAAGTTATAAGAGATTTGCTACACGAATAAAAAAAACCGGCCAAATGCGAGTCGGACTCGCACACGAAGGGTTCCGTACCATTATCGCAAAACACTGCAAAAAAATCACGTTTGTTGTATGGGAGCCCTGCTTAATTTATTTTATTTTAATTTAATAATTATTATTTTTGGAAGAGAATATACAACTAAACATTCTGTGAATATTTCAAGCGTCTACCTGTTGCCGTTCGATCGAGCAAAAAACGGCAAGAATATCACGTTTGTTGTATGGGAGCCCCCCTTAAATATTTATTTTATACTGTTTTTAGTATTTGTTGTTATAGCAGCAACAGAAATACATCATCTGTGAAAATTTCAATTGTCTAGCTATCACGGTTCATGAGATACAGCCTGGTGACAGACAGACAGACGGATCGCGGAGTCTTAGTAATAGGGTCCCGTTTTTACCCTTTGGGTACGGAACCCTAAAAATGATTATGAGTATTTTATAATGAAACCAAAATCTTTAATTCATAATTTCAAGTTGATGACGTTCAAGTTGAGTATCTAATCTACGAGGAAACTCTACCATCTGATGATGATTAATTTCAATCCAGAATCACTCGCTGGACATATAATTCACCCCTTTCTCTTGTCATACGTCCCGGTTCTCTAAATATTTCGTAACTATTTCGTGGTTGGTTCTCTCAAATACGCTCCATCTTAGATGAAATAAATTAAACAATAGAAGTTAATGTAACACACTCATAGGACAATCTGTAAAAGATTACATTACATTTAAAACTTAATCTAGTCTAAAATTTACCACATTAACAAGTTGATCTGAATAAAAGGCTAATTTATGTATTTATTTTTATTCAGGACACAATCTCGAAGCAAGTTCGTTTCAGTTCCATTTTGCCGCTGTTTGTTTACAACTTGCACCAGCTTTATCATTTGTTGTTAGTCTTGTGAATCGTGATGTCGGACTATGCGGCTCTATCGGAAATCGTATAGTTGTTCTACACTGACATACTTTCTTGACGACTACGTTTCACAATAGATTGTAAGCTGTACCCTTTTGTAAGCTTCTGGCCATAGCTTGCTTGCTCTTATAGGCTCAAGACACCGTGAAACTAAGGAATGAATAAAATGATCTATAAAAGTTTCTAATAAATTGTTGTTTTCCGTTTATTATGTTGTTGTACCCATAATAGCTTCTGGCTGTTGCTGGCTCTTGTAGACTCAAACAAAAGAATTAATTAGCTGATCTTTTTCTATCCCTCCTAGGATTGTTAGCTGTCTTTGCAGTATGATTTTATTGGTGTCAATCTTGTTGTAGTTAAAGTGCTCGCCAAACTTCTGGGCCGCCCTGAAGTTGGCTTTCCGATGCGCAAGGCACGAAATGTTGCTGTTTTTGTATGAGATTTACTATTGCGCAGACATTGTAACCAACTTCAGGGCGGCCAAGAAGTTTGGCGAGTACTATACCAACATTGTCGACTGGTAGGTTCATTGCCAATGATATTTATCTTATATCAAAACTTTTGAGAAGTTCTACTCAAAACACACTTACGCTTTTTGATGCACGGACGAAACTTTGGTGAATATCAGTAAGGGAGAGTGGGTAACAGTGGATCACTTTTTTTTTAATGTGTTGCTACTCCGAAGTTTATGGCTAAATTATTCATCTCTGATATTTAATCATAATATGAGTCTAACTACTAGTCGAAACCTTTATAGAAAAAGGGATCACACATCTTTTGATGGCGTGTATTATATAAAATTACAAGATATAGCCACTTAAAAATAAAATGGGAAATGATTCAGTTTGACCCGGGAATAGGTCACTTTGGATCAAAATCATGGGTGACAGCACAGAACAGATAAAAGAGTATCTGTTCTGTGGGTGACAGTGAATCGACCGGAGCAGATAGGATTTATTTAATTAAAATCAGTAAAAGACAGCAATTTTCATATTATTACTTTATATTTGTACTAATATACAGTCTTTTACATCAAAATAGTCTTATAAAAAATTTATAAACACAGTTTAATGAGCATAGGTTTAATATTATAGGATTTTAGCCTTTATATCGTTTTCTCGTTCTCCTATAACTTTGTGCAATAGATATAATATTTTATTTTGTCTTTAACTTGGAATTCGACCATAATAAATGCAACTTCATTTGGCAAACTTTGAATTACATGAAAATTACATGTAGATACATGTATTTTATTGGAATTTCGTCTCTTAATCATCTTATTTATCTTCAAATATCGGTTTATTCTGAGCTTTAGCTTCACGGGTCACATTGGATCAGCAGTCCACTTTGACCCAATACGAACAGATTCAGTGTGACCCATTGGCCGTTACGGAAAAATAAAATTAACAAAAAAAACTATCTTTCTCAAGGACAAAACAACATAGTTTACAACAGGTATAGGTTATAACAAGCATACGACAAAACAAAAACATCTTCATTTCTTATTCACTTAGACATAAACCAAATTTTAAAACCTCGCAAAAAATTGTTTTCTCTACCTACTGAACGGAGTGTGCAATTGCATCTTCCCGCTTCGATACCGCGCCGGTGACTAGTTTGTAGGCGAGGGGTATGGACAAGCGGCAAGAACACGTTTGTATGTGTACGTGAGTATAACACATACTGAGTTATAGTGAATTATCCACTGTACCCCGCGATCCACTGTTACCCAATCTCCCCATAAGAAGTTTACACCCAGCAGTGAACGATTCAGGGCTTTAGAAATAAAACCTAGTCATCAGAGCGAAGCAATAAGCAAATGAAATAACTATCTTTCAAATTAACTTTCAGGAAGTTGCAACCAGCGCGAGCGCAGTGAGCTACGCATTGCAGCTATTAAAATTAAATGTTATCTTGATAGAAAAGTCATAATAATCATTTTGCTGCAGCACTGCTATACTCCACATCAGTTAATGAGCGATTGGTGTGAAAGTTTAATTAAATGTTACGTATTTCACGTAACGATCACAATTAGTTTCGTGCGGTCTGCACTCATTTCCGTATGAGTTGCCTACTTGTTTTGTGACAACAATCATTTAAGACGGATGGCCTAATAAGATCGTTTTGTGTACTCAGCTTTTCCCGGATCATGTTATTAATCACAAATTTTACCGTCCGATCATCTGTGATGGGACCAGTCTTGATGAGAGGTTTAAATAACGGAGAGCGAAGTTGTCACGTATAGTTACTGCGCTTTGAGCCACTGCACCACTCGAAGCGACGACAAGATACCAAGAAGTACAACGAAATATCAATTTGATATTTATTGTAAAAACCTATCACAGACGGGCCGCAATTGTTTTTAAAAGCACCCTGCACTCTCGTTTCACAAGTTATAACAAAATTCCCGAGGAAGAGAGCAAGAATTTTTGAGCTCGTTTCCCCCGCCCTTGCATTTCACATTCTTCGGGCTTTACTGTATATGGGGATGATTGTGCTCTTATAGTTTTATCCTCCCCAACCTGTGGCAGGCTATTTAGTAGTTCTGGTTAATGTTTGCTTATGGACCAGAGTTCAGCAAATCAAATCTTTGGCTGCGGCCTTGGTTGTCAGCATTCACGTGTTGTCAGCAGCCTGAAAGTCTAATAAGCAGACCCACCAAGGGATATGTTGTACCTCAGTTGGCACTGAGCTGTTGAGGTCACATCAATGCTTTATTTAAAAAAAAAAGTTAATTAAAAAATCAAAAAACCCGACTGCTTAAAAAGCAAACTAAAAAGACGTAAACAAGAAGAAAATCATGCTGTGCAGTCGGAGGATACGTATTCGCGAGCTGGCGGACCAAAACCAGATGTATCCTCCGACTGCACAGCATGATTTTCTTCTTGTTTACGTCTTTTTAGTTTGCTTTTTAAGCAGTCGGGTTTTTTGATTTTTTAATTAACTTTTTTTATTTACAACTTTTTAGTTATTTTTTTTTAGAATTAGGTACATTTGAACATATAAGTGTTATATATTTTTGAAATCGCCTCTTAAAATCCTTAATTTTGATACCCCACACACTGGGGTTGGAAGAAAAAAAAAAAAATTTTCCCACAAAATGACGCCCAAAAGCCGCCATTTTTGTTTTTTCCAAGTTTAATGTAGCCAGTGACACTCGCAGGATTAAGACGAATCGATTGACGTAAGAATCATCAAAATCGGCCAACGCGTTTGGTCTCTAGAACGCCACATAGGAACAAACATACATACATACATACATACATACATACATACATACATACATACATACATACATAGACTGATAAACACATTACCCTCCTTCGGCAGTCGGGTAAATACCATTATTTTGCTAAATCAGTTAGATTGAAGCCGATCTTAACGAAGGTGAGAAAGAATAGGTATACAGTCTGCGCTATCTAAAGGTAGGATTCGGTTCTTAGCGACCGCGACGCTAAGAACCGAATCCTACCTTAAAGGTGCAGGACCACCGCGCGACCGCGACGCGAGACCGCGACGTTCCGTGCCTCGGTCACGCGTCGCGGTCTCGTGGGGTGTGTTCACGCGCAATACCGAGACATCTGTCGCACACAAACTCTATTCGATTTTAGTCGTTAAAATCAGTTATATATTTTTAAATTATTAGACTACATTGCAATGGAAAGCCAAGTTATTCAATTACCATTGGAGGACGAAGAATAGGACGATATGATATTATTTTATTATTACAAAAATAAACAAGGACTGAATATCAACGAATTTATACAACTAGAGGCCAAAAAATATCGTTTTCAATATGGAAGTCAATCAAAAAATGGTTATTTAATTGTTTAATGATAAAATGTTCGGGCATTTCGAGCCCGACGCGACGTGTGACACCACTCGTCCGTAAGCGAGACCGGCTAGTGGTCTTCTCACAGAGTACTTTTTATATTGGGTCTTCTGACGCGCGTCCGGTAGGCTTATTACGTATCTTTTGCAAAAGCAAAACGATAGCGATTTTTGCGCAATAATTGCTCTTCCATACAGAAGTTTTAGAGATGTAGGCGGTTTTTTTTCAAAATAAGTCCACTTGACAAACAGCGAGCGATTAGCAAACGATTGGGTGGGACCTACCATACCTACACTGCAGGTAATTCCGACTTTTATGACATAAAGCGTTTGATCGCTATCATTTTGCTCTTGCAAAAGATACGTAATAAGCCTGCGGGGCTTGCGCGCGAACCCACTGCCATACAAAGCCTAAGGACAAGTGGTGTCGCGCGTCCGCTGCCTCGGTCGCGTGTGAGGTGAGGCAGCGGGTCTCACGTCGCAGTCTCTCACTGAACTCGCACGTTAACACAGTAATCATCCTCATCATAATCTCACAACACAATTCACATGAGTAACGATCTCTCTCAGTAATAGTAATAATGTCATTAACATGGTCATAATGAGTCATATCAATAAAGTGTTGAAACAAACAAACAATGCCCCATCATGTTATAATGTACCTTCGCACGGCTCCGATTCGCAACTGAACTAACGATAGGCGATTATTCGACATTTTTCTTATCCACATAGTTGCGACAATCATTGTCAAAAAATGTGTGTTTCATCAGAAACGTGCAACGCTGCAAATTCAATTCAAGATAGGCGTGACAATGAGGTAACGTCATTTACATATCTTGAGTGTGAGTTTGTAGTGTTTTGCGTAGTTTAGCTAGTTGGCAAAAAGAACACACGATTCATGTGATATCGTTATTATTATGGTCATTAGTGCGGCTAGTTTAGGTGTAGATTGCTGCAACAAGATTGACGATGTATTGACACCGCTTTCTTCAAGTTGAGCCATGTCCAACGCAAAAGTTCAAAGAACCACTGACTAGTGCTCAAAATGTCTTAAGTGCGATCCATAGTACATTTAGTACATCCTAGGCAGTGAGCTTTACCAACCATACCCCGAGTTTCTCAGCTCAAACTTATCGCAGAATTAATGTGACAAATTGGCAAGCGCGCGTTATCTACTGTAATTGGTTGAATGAATTTTTAACAGCCAATCACAGCAGATAACGCGTGCTTGACAATTTGTCACATTAATTCTGCGATAATTTTGAGCTGAGAAACTCAGAGTTAAAGACAGTTTTTATAACAGTACGGAAAGCGCAAGAAAGCTCGTCATAAATCCATAGCAAGAAAGCTGAATAAAAGAGACGAGGATGAAAAAACTAGAAAAATCAGTTTGACAATAGCCACACAAGACACAGCTTTATCTCAAAATCGGTTCAAAAATGCTCTTATCCCAGTTGTGTCACAACTTTACAAGCCTAAAAAATGCAGTAATTATTGATGACGTAATGTCCAACTGACTCATTACACGGTAAACGACTCCGATATTACTTTGTTTAAAGTATTTATTCTTTTTACACCAACCTTATCGTAATAGAATTGGAAGCTGAGCGAGAAATGAACGATGTTAACGGAAATAATATTAGGCAGTCTGATTGGGAATATGAATTTGCTAATAAGAACAGTTTTAAACAAACTGAAAGAGACGTGAGGGCAAATAATGATGATGCAGAGATTGCATATGAGTGATTGAATACAGAGATTACTTCAGGAATAGTTTAGACTCTTAGTCAATCTATGGAAATGACAATCATTTGCATTTGCCAGGATCTGAATCTGCCGAATATCGAAGCTGTCTAGATAACAACGTACCTTCTGACAAAATATTAGAACATTTGATAACAAAATCATGACTAAAACAACAAAACATGAAAAGAACATGAAGACGATTATAATGATACAGTTTAAGATTGATTAAAAGAAACAAACATAAGAACAAAAACATGGAAATGCTCTTAATAGAATCGACAGACCAAGCCAGAATCTATTAAATAATATAATTATCTTATTGGAAACAGAGGTTCATTTTTTGGATCGTCCGCTCCATTTCTTTCTAATTGCGTGCAGCCTTATAAAAGTGATTATAAACTGTTTTTTCCGAAACGCCAATCAGTGGTTACTCAATCACTGAAACATTGGATTACTCAATATTGAATTTAATGATTAACTTTATCGTCGTCAGTTGCGTCATTTCTAAGGGTAATGTTCTTTTCGATGCTTGAATAAGTATGTTTTTCTTCAACGTTGAATGATTTTTAACCTTAATGTTATATTACTGCTGTTTCTGCTGTAAATAATAACGTACCGTAACAATGTGCAATCATTCCTGCTATAAAATTTTGAGTAAAGTCGAGAATTGTATTCATTGTCAGAATTTAGGGGACAAATACATATGAATGTACTTGTGTCTAATAGCTACATTTTATAATCCTATTATATATCCTATAGTTCAAGTAATTTAGTCTAGTCTGGCACTTAAATTGTACCACACAGTGTAAGTGCCAGACTAGAATACATTGATACTGGATGCTTGTGCTGAAATCAACTACCACTCAAATCAAATTCCTTGACCAATGAGATAGCAATAGGAACCAATTTCTTTTGTCGTCTGTTGAGTAAATATGGATTACCGTTTTTGTACATCCTAATCCATAATAATAGTCTATAATGGCCATTTTCACAATTGGCCACGGAAAGCCGAACAACTCTGGAGTCAATGACGCGGCACGATTCGTAATGGGCGCATCTGAGATTGCCAGAGATAGTCAACATTTGACAAAGGAAATGTTATCTAGAGGCTGACATTCTATCAACAAAAGCGTCGCAACAGCGATAGTAGAATGTCAAAAATGTATGGGATTGCCAAGTGCTATCGAAATGTTACGTGACTAATCATATACATTACAATACATTGACAGAATTACAGCGATGTAGAGGATTATCCATGCCTTAGTGTATTTTGTTTTTGTATAAATATGTACGTACAGTACAAATATTGTCTTAATGTTCCTCGGCAGTCATCGCATTTCCGATCGATCATCGAAGCAAAAATACAAATGGGATTTTTTCGAATTTTTCATCGATCTTTTCGAGACATCTTTGTGGACGAATTCTTTGATGCACAATGAGCTTTTTTCCCCTCTCCTTTGAATATAGTTTTTTTTTAAATGTTTTGTTGTATATATGATAATATGAAATAATCAATAAATGGAATTGGTAAACAAAAGATATTGAAAATCGCATGATCATCATGGGACCCTGATGGCGCGATGCAATTCCATTTATATATATGACACCGACAAGCGATTTTTACTAAGTAAAATTGCAAGTGTGTTCACATGGACGCAATGCGATGCAATTCGACCGATACGCTCTTTAATTTTTCTTAGAAAATACGTGCGCGATATCACCTATCGACACAATTTAAATTGCGTTGCGTCACCAGGAAAAGGCCTGTCTTTACATTGTAAACAAACTGAAGTTTTGTTAGCCCCTTTGCTTCAAATATGTTTATTTCTTTGACCGAGACTGAAGCATCTCAGTTACAAACCTATGGTTTTTTGTTACGTTCCATTGTTAACTCAAGAGCAAGAACAGTTTTATCTTCTTTGAAATATAGCAAGTTTCCATTAACAACATTTTCTACATTATTGAAACATAGCTAAAAGATAAACTTATGATTCGTCGGACTGTAAGTCTCCCCATTGTTTGAAAGAGTCTTAAATTAGCTCCAGCATCAAATGAGGTTATATTTAACATTGTAACTTTTGTGTTACTAGTTTCATTACCTACATTGTGTGTCTTTTCCAATATAATAAGTTTTGGAAAGTTAGTTCCAAAACTTCTTATAAACTTTACAATAAAATAAGCAGCATTTCCTTGACATGTCATAAGTACCAAAGATATAATCAATGGATCTATTGTTTGCCGATGACGGTTGGCAACCACTGCACAAAGTGAACTGTAACAGTCTTGTCTATAAATGTACTACCAGCAGTGTTGAGTCCAAACCTTCAATCAAACTGCCAAGATGTCACAACGTCTTGAAAACACGGTATACTCAACTTGAAATTAATTATTAGTTTAATCAAATTTTTAATAATTAAAGTAAAATTTTTATAAATTGGTTTTATTGAGTGAAAGTGCTTCAGTGTTAACAGTGTTTTCATTTTATGTTTATTTATTTTGAGAAAAGTTGTTGCGAACTTAATCTGTATCAAGTCTATGGCACAGTTCCAAAAATGTTGTGTTGTTTTGTTAGTGGCCAGTCGTACAACTTGTTTTTTTTTATCATGGAATGAGAATTTTACTTTATCTGTGCTTACCTGTGATGCTTCTTTGTTATTGACATAAACACCTTGGACCTTTTCAGAAATGGCTGTGGTGTCTGCTTGCACTGCATGTTGGGTCAGTATGGGCCGTAGCGCGACCTATCACAGTCCGGACTCCTCCAAGCAATCCTTCTACTATTGAAGCTCAGGCGAAATTTTTCCAGTAAGTATTTAAAGCACTACCTCTGGATCACCTGCATCTCTTTTGTATCATCACTTACATTTTTTAATTATTGAGAACAGCTATGAGATTCTATTTCATGACTAGTTTAAGCTCTACAAATTCTCTTGACAATTAAAATTTAATAATAATATCACCAGATTTTTCAAGCCACTGAAAGAATTTAGGTTCAATCACTTAATGACTAATTTAGCTCTCGTGAAACAGCCTTGTTTTAGTGTCAACCTTCAATTTAATTGGTTTCTATTGTCGCTGGCATGCAAATAAGTTTCAACATAACCAAACATTGACATACTTTGCGCTATAGCAATTAGAGAAAGGGGTTTGGTGACCAAAATGTTTCTTTTGTGGCTATTCCATTCACTGTTGGCTACGGTAAACTGATGTTAAATGTTTAGATTGTAATAGCATTTTGCAATGGTGGCTTTGGAGACTACTTTGGTTATATTTGCATCCTCTAAAACTTTTAAACTTTTTTTCGAATAGAGATTGTCAGACACTACAGCCATGTAAAACGACCAATGCATATAACTAAATCGTTCCATAATACTATAAGTAAGGATGAAAACTACTTTGCTTTATAGGGATTTTTTCTCAGTACAGTTGAGTCCGTACAAGATAGAGTTCGGTCACGTCTGCGAGGACCCCAACACTTGGGAGCAACGATATGAGAAGAAAGACTTTAAGAACCACAGGGACATGGGAAAAGTAAAAAACATCCTTTATCTCGCTCTGTCTCTAACCTCTTTCTATTTTCTTTCTCTTTCCCGCTTTGCTTCGCTTGGCTGAAGGTATAGACACTTGCCGAAAGCTGACCAGTTTGATCAGGGACATCGGCTGGGCAGCGAACGACACTTCACTGAAAGACATGAGAGGGCCAAGCCCTCAGAAGGAGTGTTCTCTGCCAAAGTATGCTTTCTATGCTTCATATTATTTATTAACTCACCCACTTATTTATAAAATCTCTGAACTGTTTAACACTTCATCAGCAAAATTTTCTGTAGAAAAAAAATGCTAATCTGTTGCTGTAGATGCTAAACAGTTCAGAGATTTTTATACATGAGAGGGCTCAGCGCAGGAATTTCCTTTTAAGTACTCATTTGAGTCCCCCGTATTTTCATTATTTCAACAAACCAAGCTTTGTCAATCTAAGTACCTAATAGTAGAAGCATACTAATAAAACTATAGGAAAACCCTACAAAAAATATATTTATTTATCTCTAAGTCATAACAATGTGTATCTTTGTGCATTTGACTTGATTTCTTCAATAACTCAAGCTATTAATTTAAACTCATAAACTATTAATTAATTAAAATAAGATATATAACAATATCGTGTACTACTAGTGTACACTATTATATCTATATATCGCCACGTGCTACTCGTACTTTGTGCCAATTTCTTTGTCTTTTAATAACGCCAGCTATTTATTTTTAACCTTATAAACTACATTAATTTAATAACAATATCGTGTAATGCTAACTATCTTAATTCTAATTAATATAGTTTTATAATAATTATTATACCTACTACTTACCTAACTAATTATAAACTTAACAACTTTTTAACCTTACTCAAGTAATAAATACTAACATAAAATAAAATATTCTTTATTGTAATGATCTAAAGAACAAATAATAATATTATTGTATAAATATAGGTACGATGGGGAGACAAAAAGGGAGGGTATGGAGAACACTATTGGGATCTAAACCATGCAGGAAATGCTGATAACATCGGAGACGACGGTGACGATGGTTCATACCGTGAGAATAACAACAGTGACCCTTACGATGAGCCCAGTAGCAATTCTCCAAGCTACGACCATGATGATTCACCAACATACGGAAATGATGATTATGATCCCGAAAAATCAAGCTATGAAGAGAGAGAAAGGGCTAAGAGAGCCTACCCTAAAGTAGACAGAGCACGCAAGTCTGAACGCAAACATCCAAAATCATCTGAACAAGAATCTGAAGAAGAACCTAGGCCTATAAAACAAAACCGCAAACACAGAGAAGAGCAAGAAACTGCTGAGACCTCACATGAAGAAAAATTTGAGAATGATGAAGAACAAGAATCTTATGAGAAACCAAAGCCAAGACGTCAACAGTACAAAAATAAAGAAGACAGCCCAAAACCAAAGGAAAAGAATCAAGTAGTGTTAGTTGTGAGTCACAAAGACGATGCAGAGAAACAGCAAACTCAATATGCGAATCATAACCAACCTGAACAGACACAATACTTGCCTCAAAATCAACAAGCACTGAAGCAGTACTTGCCACAAAATAAAGCTCAATTGCCACAATATTTGCCTCAGCAACAATCTCAACTGCCCCAATACGCAGTGCCTAAGCAGCACCTAGAACCTCCTCATTTCGTTCCCTACGAAGGTGGAGCAGGAGTTAGGCAGCATCAGCAACCAGAAGTAAGTGCAGCAACCACAGTTCCAAGACTTTTCCTAGAGCCTTCAACGGGGCATGTCGTTGACAGAGCGACCGGGCAAGCTTACGTATTGCAGCCAATAGCGCCGCATAATTACAATTAGAAAGTTGTACTTACATATTAGTTTAGTAATGTAGTTTTGTTATAGTTATTTATTTTTGTAATTAAAGTTCTGTTGTTGTTACTTTGTTGTGTCATTTTTGATGTGGTTTGATCTACGGCATTATTTGTATGAGAATTTGGGCTCTCGTTCGTTATGTTGCTCAATTTATTTGACCCTATGAATACGAGTTTTTTTTTTTGTAATCGAGTCAGTAAGTTCTTGCTTTCTTCTTACCCTTTACAAAATTATACACAAACAAAAAAAATACCTATTTGTAATTTTCACCAGGGCAGTCCCCTCTGCCATAGATTTAGAGTTACTCTATCTTAAGATATTGAATTTTTATCGTTACGTAGGTTTACCATCAGGTGAATATACTCGTAAAACTATGAAACGCAGTCCACAAGTTCTGCAGCAAATGTAAATGAGCAAATTAACGTCTTTATTGCTAGAAAGTAAAGTCCTAACCAGTTGGACAGCCAGCAGGAAAGGGAACCAGCTTTCCAGTTAACAACTTTAGGGAAATTGTGTTGACTATGTTGGTATTATCTCAAAATATCTTTATGGGATAAAGTACCGTTTAGAAAAAAAGTGAAAAAAAAATCAATGTTCTCGGAACGTGATCTGTAGATTTCGTTTTTGTCAACGCTTTCTTGGATCAAAGGAAGGCGAACGATCATTCATTGCAGTATTTTGTTTTATTTGTTAACAGTTTTGATGATGGGAGAAACATCAATCATTCAGAAGACTGCAAAAACCACGATGACAAAGATTTATGATGAGAATAATAAATAGGTAGCAATATATTCTTATCTCATCTGACCATGCCAATATTTTTTTAGGATATAGTCAATGATGTTTTAGCTGTAAAGCCTACACAGAATATAGAAAAAATACCGGCCAAGTGCGAGTCGGACTCGCACACGAAGGGTTCCGTACCATTATCGCAAAACACTGCATAAAAATCACGTTTGTTGTATGGGAGCCCCCCTTAATTTATTTTATTTTAATTTATTAATTATTATTTTTTTAAGTAAATATTACACTAAACATTCTGTGAATATTTCAGGCGTCTACCTGTAGCCGTTATTAATATCGAGCAAAAAACGGCAAAAATATCACGTTTGTTGTATGGGAGCCCCCCTTTAATATTTACTTTATACTGTTTTTAGTATTTGTTGTTATAGCGGCAACAGAAATACATCATCTGTGAAAATTTCAACTGTCTAGCTATCACGGTTCATGAGATACAGCCTGGAGACAGACGGACAGACAGACAGACAGACAGACGGATCGCGAAGTCTTAGTAATAGGGTCCCGTTTTTACCCTTTGGGTACGGAACCCTAAAAAGAAACTCATCTACATTCATTGTTTATGAATACCTCAGAAATAAATGAGTATAGATCTAGAAATCAGAACTGTAGGTAAGCATAAAAATATCGAATAACGTCACATACCAAAACCTTAGCCATAGCTCTAACTGAACCAATAACCATGAAAAGGCTCAAACACCACCAAATTATTTTGCTACGCTTCGTTAAAATTTTTGCGTCAAGAATTTGATCGAAAATAATAATCGCTCCGAATCGGGCTGTAGGGCAACAATATTGACGTTATATAAGGCGCGTTGCATAGCTCGTATTATAACATTATGACGCCATCGTTTGGTCTTGATATAATCTGCATACCACCTTATACTTAGTTATAATAATTATGCGTGTCTTGCTGAGTTCCTTTTGACTTTTACTTTTAAGATCCGCCTAGATTGAAGCACGATCTAGGTAGCTATTTCATTTATTAGTCGGTTGTTATTTTATCTTTGATTTAATAACAGCCCTTGGGTTTTTATAGTTTCTTTAATGTTAATTAATCTTACTTGTTAAAGGAAATTAAACTTGCTAACGGTTGTTTTGCCTGGAAGCTCACGATTCTTTGTAATTTTATTGATTTTATAAATTATCATTATTATTAAAATCTGAAAATCGCACGAAAGAATTTATACTTACCTATCGTACCTTATCTACGTACGGATTCCTCATCAACCTTTTTTATTTCAAAATCAACTTTATCACAATCTAAAAATAGATACCCATTTCATTCATAAACGTAGTCATGCAAAAAGGTACGATTCCTTAACTGTATTTTATTCACATTCAAAGTGTATTCACCTTTCTTGACAATAAACCCTCATAAGTAAATCTTTAACGTATTCATCGGGTCACACACTAGGGTCCTTTTGAATGGGTTATTCACAAGGGTCAGTGGTTTCCCATGTCCCTATACTGGACCAACAGGTTTTAAAGACAATCTTGATCGTCGCCATTTTGTAACTGTCTGATGATTTGTTGGATGCGGGTGATGAGTTTTTTTGTTTCGAATTTTAAATAAAGATGTGGTTGGTTTTTGTTTTTATTGGGAGTCGTTTATGGTGTGAAATCTACACATAATGTCATTAATATTATTCAAAAAAGTATTGTAAGTTGTGTTGTTCTTTCTACAAAATTTTTGTTGGCTACTGAGAATCAATATATCACGAGAAATAAGGTATGTTCTATCTTAGAGTAGTTAGGTTGAAATAAATTGGAAGTAAGTGAAATGAAAGATAAAATAAAGTAGAAAATAATAAAAATTTGCGCGGTGCGTTTGTGGAACTTGCTGCCGCCTGACATTAGGGACTGCCAAACTCTTACAGTTTTCAAAAGAAGAATGAAAGAACACTACCTTTCCATTCCGTCATAGTTGCATATAATATGTATATTATATTTTAGTATTTATTTAGTATTTATTGTTATGATATGTATACTTATATGTATGTATATGACAATATATTTTATTAGTAACATTATAAATTACTAAACGGTGAATTGTTTTATGTCTTTATTTTTCCCCTCCACACACAATGTCTACATCTCTTTTTTTATCATTTTCCTTTCGCAGGTATGCTGGAAGAGATTTCATTAGAAATAAGCATCACCTCTGTACCTAATTTTCTGTTCCTTCTTCTTGTCCTTGAATTATGTGTGTGTACAAAAATTGTTAAATAAATAAATAAAAATATGATCGAAAATGATGAGTCTTGCAATACAGAACTCATTTTATTCAAATCCCTCAAAAAACCTTAACCTATTTATACTTAATACTCGCTTTTCATCTGGGTACTATGTATAAACCAATCACCAACTAAAACATGATACTCTTTCAACACTCACCACAAATCACTATGTAAATAAATCAAACAGGTTGATTTTTTGCCCCCTGGACCAGGGGAGTAGATAATGCTCCTTGGATCTGCCGCTATACGGATGCAAAGTGCGCACGCGTCTGAGATGAAAAAAAATAAGGGACGAGATGAAAAAATTAAAGGGCTGCTGTGTTGAACCCAAGGGGGATTCAACACAGCTTTTGCAATAGGTTGTATTGTAATAGGTGCAATGTTAGTGTAAAATTTCATATTTCATCACCTTTAGATGAACAATTTTGGTGAATAGGTCTGCATCTTTTGTAGTTTTATGGGTATATTGATGCTGGGGTGATTGATATTGATATTAGTGCTATAGAGGAATACAATGTTACGGTACGTTTGGATCTCTTTGGGGTCTTCAATAAAGTATCGACTTATCTTAGAAAATTAGTGATAATAAGATGCAAAATAGATGAAGATGATATAAATGAAGGAGGCAAATGTAACAAAGATCAGAACATAAGGCATAAAGATATATAAAAGATCAGGAACAATATGTATGGGGTTGCTTTTCTTGAGCAATCAAACTACATAGGCTATTAAAGAAAAAGATAGATCCATCCAATAAATTAGAGAATATATAATACTTGTTGCTGAGAGTATTTCCAAACTGTTAAAAAAGGAAGACTAATGGGGGTCGTCGCTCTTTCTATACGTAAGGAACGATCCGCACGGACTAAGGTTCACTTACCTAAGCTATGTCTAAAACATTCTAACATATCTTTGTTACGGTACCAGGTGTTCAGTGCGAGGCGTGGCGGCACTAACACTTCCGTGGCGTGATGGCCACGTAACATCGGGGTTCAAAAGTGCCAGCTCTTGTTTTGTTGAATAGAAAGAAAAACGTTTATTTGCGCCAGACACGACGCATACCATAAAAAACAAAGGAAAAACTTATATAAAAATACAGAGTATGCGTCACAACCACGCAAAACGGTCATCGCTCAGCATAATGCTGGGACTCGCGTGCGAAACAGAGCATGCATGTTTCGATAAATAAGGTGACACACGGTTCAAAGATTTGGCAAAAGTAAGTATGTTAGATCTTTCGACATTCATAGAAAATTTAAATGGTATGATTTCCCAAAATCACGCCAAAGTTGAAAGGATGTAGGCTTCAGATAAACAAAGTTGACCCAACTTTGTTTATCTGAAGCCTAGATCCTTGTTTGTTTTTCATTAGGGTGTCAATTTCTGGGATTTATAGGAAAAATTTCTTATTAAAACTTGATGCACCATGCAGGTGCCTACAGTTCTCGCCAAACTTCTGGACCGACCTGAAGTTGGCTTTCCGATGCGCCAGGCACGAAATGGTGCTGTTTTCGTATGAGATTTACTACTGCGCAGCCATTGTAGACTACTTCAGGGCGATCAAGAAGTTTGGCGAGAACTATACCTAGGTGGACTATGGCATTCTTTAAAATAATGTAAATCTGATTATATATTTTAATCCTTAACTAAATATATATTATTCGAGTTTATTGAATGCTACAAGGATCCTCGACCTCGACTGATGATCAACAATACCATAGTGTTTAAAAACGAGAAAGTAAATTATTGAGATCATTTTCTTTATTCAAACGCTTTTTTATTTTGCACAAGTTGCCTTACTCCTAAATACCATTACTTCCTTCGTTTCGTAACGGCCGTCCAAACATTCCCACACATTAATCCTTGCAAAATATCCACTGTCACGTCGCTACCAATTAGACAATAGCCAAGACGGTCACAGGGTGTCCACCCTTTACGGACGAAGAAACCAGAAATAACCAGTTTGACCAGTTGCAACTGTGGGAACCATTGTCCAGTTTCTTTGCAAATATTACGGCCCAAGGTAGATGGCATTTGTTTTGTCCTGTGACCCCTTGTGTGGCACTTGTTTCTTGAAAGGGGTGAACTTGAATGGGATGTCCCTTTAAGACAGGGGTGAAGTAAGAATTGATGGTTAGTAAAGATAAATTGTTTTAAAAGTGTGTTATTATAAGTTTGAATGGGGATGTTTTGTTTATTATCTAAACCTTGTATTTTTTTTTGTTATAATGTTGAAATCTGGATGACAAGCTGTGATAACTGATGACTATTGAAAGTCCTGAAGTAGGTATGATACAAAAGAGAAAAATGATAAGTTAACGCTTCAAATCTGGAAAACGTAAAGTTTGCAGAGTTTTTTTTTAAAACGAAAATGTTTATTTAATTTTTTCCTTCCTGATAGTGTACCTATTTCCCTCTTTCTATGTAAATCTAAAGAATGATTTATGTTAGAAACATTATTTTTTCAAAACTATCCAAATTAATAATAAAACCACGCTCCACTAACTCCACGTCCGTGTGTCACATTCGCAAGGAACTTAACATGCAAATAAAGGGTCATTGCTAAAACTGTCCTTTCCCACACTAAGGAAGTGGTCAAACGGGTTTTTGGACGAACCCTTCTCGCAATTTAAGATGTAAGGAAGGACAGTGTCTTCCTAGTCCATTGTCCAAAACTTGTCAGACTTGTTTTGTGATGAGAAAGAGAGACTAATGGGTACGTAATTATTTTTACCATTAGTTAGAGTTGATGAGTTTTTTTATTTTACCTCATCATCTTGCAGGCCTTATCCCATGTTACTTGAGGTTGGCGCAACAAGCGAGCTATTTACATGTAACGATCTTCGCAGATCGGCTGAGGATCATGTTAATGTAATTAAGAAAAGTACCTACCGTTTTTAATTACGAGGACAGTACCTATCAGCTGAAAATGTTTGACGACTATCTGACTTTGACGATTATCTGATGAAAAATTAATAAAATTAGGTACTGAACTATACAGTATATCTACTATTTTCGTAGTACGAAAATTAAATAGTGATGGAATCCAGATCTTTCGATAAAGTGACGAAACACTGCCCGATATATTACAAGACCTGAAGGAATGCATGATGTTTTGAAAGATCACCTTGAATGTCGGAAAGTAGGTAATGAAAATCCTTTCGGTAGGTGTGCTATCAATACGGTCTTTAACAAGTTTCCTGTAAAACAAACCATGAATCAAAGTAACGCAACAGCTAACACAAAAAGTTGGGTGGCCTAAGGGTAATAAAAAGGAGACAATTAAAGACCAGTGTCAGCGAAAAAAAACTTGCATGCAAATAAAGGGTCATTGCCAAAACTGTCCTTTCCCACACTAAGGAAGTGGTCAAACTGGTTTTTGGACGAACCCCTTTCGCAATTAAAAACGTAAGGAAGGACAGTGTCTGCCTAGTCCATTGTCCAAAACTCGTTTTGCGATGAGAAAAGAGAGTAATAGGCGGTAATCATTTTTTATTTTACCTTCGATTGTCTGGTCTTTCTTATCTCTAGAGCAAAAATAACTGTCAACTGATTCAGAGTTTCAGGTTCAGCCAGATAAAAATTTCAAACTGAAAACGTTAAAAATACTTTTTTGAGTTTGGCCTGTGGGCTCCAGAAACAAGCCCTTCTTTATCATTTTACAATTAGCATTTTTTTGGGATAGATTAGTATATTAGTTTAGGGTCAAACACCAGTTATCTGCAAGATTCAGACCGTGGTTTGTGTTTTAATTCTTAATATTAAGTACGTGATAACATGGCGTGTTGTAAGTGTAACAACATAATAATTACAGCGGCTTACCACACAATCGTTTATCATTTTTGTGGTTACCTGCTTGCTTCTGAATATAGTGGTATTTAGTCTATGTTTATTGAACTGGAACAGCTAGAGCGCATAGAGCAGCTCGTTTCCTCCTGCAGCACCAACGCTAGAGTTCACGGACCTCTTCGCCTTATGGCTAAAAATTTCAATAGGTATGTACTGGTTTTGGAAACTTGGACTTGTTTGTGTTGCCATCCAATAAGCTCAGGACCTCCTTGATCAAATTAATTAGTAACTCAGATTTGTAACTGGGACCTTACCATGACGTGTAAAAACTATCATAGTGCGACTGTGATAAAGGGGCAGACCTATTTTTCTTATATAGCTCCGGCCCTCTCTCACAGTGGAACCATGATAGTTATAAGTAAGTACTTTTATTGACTTCTAATATTTAATTTTATTTGTGTTAGCTCGTGGATGAAAATGAGAGTGGATTGTATTTTTTAGAAGAATGGTTAATTGCCGTTATAATTTACAAATTTAAACTGTCCCGGACACACAATTTTAGGAAGACGTGTGTGGTGTCGACCACTATATCGTCGGCAAACCGAAGTTGAGTGATGTACTCGCCATTGACGTTGATGCCTAGCCCTCTCCAGTCCAGAACCTTGAAGACATCCTCCAGTGCAGCAGTAAATAGTTTCGGAGATATGACGTCTCCTTGTCTCACACCTAGCTGCAGAAGGACTGGTTCCGAAGTCTGATCCTGAAGTCGAACTGACATGGTGGCGTTTTTGTATAAACACTTCAACACTTCGATGTACCGGTAGACAATTTGGCACCGTTGGAGAGACTGCAATAGCTGTATTGCAGTCTCGAGCCTTAGATAAGCCTTCGATTCGATCGAGACTTTGGCTGCCAAGTCTCGATCGAATCGAAGGCTTTCTCGTAGTCCACAAACGCTAAGCAGAGAGGCAGGTTGTACTCTTCGGTCTTCTGTATAACCTGGCGCAGCGTATGTATGTGGTCTACGGTGCTGAAACCTTTACGGAATCCGGCTTGTTCGGGAGGCTGGAAGTCGTCAAACCTGCGCGCGAGACGATTCGTGATGACTCTTGAAAACAGCTTGTTGACATGGCTAAGAAGTGTGATGGGCCTATAGTTCTTCAGTAAGGCATTGTCACCCTTCTTGAAGAAGAGTTCCACCACACCCCTGCACCATGCCTATGGCGTTTTCCCTTCGAGTATGACGGAATCAAACAGCTTCTGAAGGGCCTTAAGTATTGGTTTTCCACCCGCCTTCAGGAGTTCGGCCGTAATTCCGTCGTCACCCGATGCCTTGTTGTTCTTAAGCTGTTTCAGAGCCATCCTAATTCCATACAGGCTGACGTCCGGAATGTCTTCGGTATAGTGTCGGGTCAATCTAGCTCTAGGGTGATTAGCTAGATTCGCGATGGGTTTACTGGTTGACGTGTACAGCTGACCATAGAATCTCTCGATCTCTCTCAGAAGCTCTGGTTTGGCGGAAACGATCCTGCCATCATCGGTCTTCAGTTTCGTGAGCTGGCTCTGCCCAATAAATAGATTTCTTGCAAAGACCTTGGAGCCCTTATTCCGCTCAATCGCGTCTTTAATTCGCTCAGTATTAAAGCGGCGGAGGTCGCTTTTCAAGGACTTTGAGATCCGTCTATTTAGCTGCCGGTATTTCAACGCATCGTCTGAAGACTGCAGGATCATCTCACGCCTCTCCTTCATTAGCTTGAGAGTAGGATCAGAGAGCTTTTTGTTCCTATCTATACGGCGGGTCTTGAAAAACAGACCCGATCGTATGGACAGCTTCCACGAACCCATCGCTGTATTCGTCCACGGAGCTCCCTAGGCACTCGAAACGATTCTGGAGTTCGAGCTGAAAACTCTCGGGGTTTTGGACCTGGATCTGTGCTGGACGGAGCGTGGACTACATCAGTCGAGACCTTTCAAGCTTGACATTAATAATATTAGATATAGATGCTTTCGTAAACTAATAATATTTAGCACTGGCCTGACCAAAATTGGCTCCCTTCCGCATTGACAAAGAATTTATCCCATTTCAACAATAGGACAAATGCTGTGGTACTTAGATAAATCAAGTTGGTTCTCACAAATACACTTATAATCTATCCGATGCGCATCGGCCTAGCTAGACATTGTGGAATGCCAAGAGAATTCTTATTTTATCTACTTGTAATGGGAACATAACTGTTAGTACAATCAGCAGCACAAGCCCATTGATTGTGTAGGTAGATGTAGATAGGTGCCCTATATAGATATTATTATGTGACAAGTAGATCAAGGAAACGGTCACCATTTTATTACGTAGCCCCAAAAAGGACATGGACAAGTGCCAATATTGAATTATAGAAGAGGTAGATACAGAGGGTGATGATAGTTAGTTCGCCCACCTACGATAGCTGCGAGGCCTACATTCTGCACTGCTCCGTTTTATGCCCATTGCACCACACTCTTGTTACGTGGTTATAATAATTATTAAGAAAATTTGGGGCTTAATTCCACCAGGAGCCCGGTATTTGCGTAAGTTAGGCTGCGGGTCTATCTAAAGTTATTTACTTTTATTCTTAAAAGGCCCTTATCCTAGAAACTTTATTATGTATCTTGATTTTGAGATGACCTGATTTATAAAAACTGCAAATAATAAGCAAGTCATTGTCGTCAACCCAAAAGTTTTTCTTTCTAAGATCAGTTTCTCGAATTATAAGTCGAATGCATATGACCGGACCTTGGCTGACATCTACAACGCCTTTGCATAATTGTCTTTTATTATCTATGCAAGGGGCGCCAAATAGGGCGGGGAAATCAAAACCCCTTTTAATCGAGTAACAATAGAATATGCAAAAACGCACGTTACCTTGTATTGCATCTTCAGTCCTATGTCAGTGGTGTACAAGTCGTGCTAGTAGATACTTCGAACTATTAGAAGCAGTGTAAAGTCGAGGGTATAAAGAAAAGTCGAGAATTTCTGGTGAAGTTTAATTTAAATAAGAGGATTACAGGAAGGTACAGAAATATATTTTTTACACAATTTTAAACACGAGAGTACAATGTGTTCTTAATTCATGATTAGTTGATAAATTTTTATACATTAGATTAATAAAACTGGATGATTGAATATACAACATCTGATGAAAATGACGTTTACAGTTTAAGTTATAAGATGCGATCGTGTTGTTGCTGATCGGTTTGAAGGTATTAATATCCCAATTATTTCGTCTGTGGTTAATGACTCATGAAATACTTTGATACAAACTTGCTTGATTACATTTTTTTTTTGTATTTTCTGATATTTTTTTACAATTTTTTTCTGTTAATTTAAAAGTAGGCTTTATTCGGGCTCGTTCATCCTAAGACGGGCAAAGTCTTCGAAAACAATGTTATCTTCTTCCTCATTGGTGTAAAGAGAATTTTCGTAACGGTGTCTTTCGATGGATTGCATTTTCTTCATTGCGTTGAAGCGTTGACGTTCAATAGAGCCTGAAAGGTCAACTTAACATGAGAAAATATTCAGCACGGATGTATCAAGTTAAGGACTTCAAATCAAATTTAGCGGAATGGTTACCTTCAGCTGGGTGGAGGAGTTTGAAAGGCACATCGGTAACGAGTTCACCTCCAAGAGTTCCGCAGTTCAACTTAACCCTTACGGAGTAAGAGACCACGATACCAATGGCATCAGCTGGGCATTTGCCCTCAGGTACAAGGGTAGAACTGGCCAAGTTGACATCGTCTTCCTTTAGGTGTCCGTCCAAAGCCACACCTGTTCAACAAAGTTAAGGAATTTTATAGAAGACTCATCTGAAGTGTAAGAATAGTGCCCCATAGCTCGATACTTACCGCGAATGTCCTTATTGCTGCGAGCCAAAGGTACCAAGTAGAATGTTTTGGACAGGCTAGCTCCAGGAGTAACAGGGCATCCTTCGCGGCTCTCCAAAGAGGCCACATGACGGCTGAACTGGGAGTTGATCATGGTGATCTCGACATGTTGCACGACCATAGCGCGGATGTTGCGGACAGACTTCCTGGAGTTGTTGGACACGATGATATTAGCGGCGACCTTCTCTCCGTGGTAGTAGATCTCCCTGTCCAAAGTAACTTCGAGGTTGATCTTTCCATTGCTGAAAGTAAATCCCTTACTCACAAGGGAGCTAGGGAGACGACGGCCACGGGAAGTTGGAGCATGTTGGAGCTGGATAAAAAGAAAGACATATTATTAAGTTTTTCTGAAACCTCAAATAGTTTTCGTGTAGGGACCTGCATTGAGTGTTCTGAAACCACAAATGTTTTGTAGAGCTGCTGTAGATTCTAAAAATACCTTCTTGATTGCCAGGGTAACTGAGCTCCTCTTGTGGCTCTTCTGGTCTTCTTGCTCAGCAACGTAAGTCCTGACGCAGTAGTCTACACCCATGGGCTTGCCTTGATCTTCTTCAGAGGGCTGCAGTGTAATCTAAAGAGAGAAGTTAATTTATGATCATTCATTATTTTCATTTGGATAGTGTCTCAATGATATAGAAATAGTTTTTATCTTTACCGAGCTTGGAGCCAACTCAGGGAAGTTAAAAGTGAAAGGGAAAGCATTAGGCCCAAGCTTCTTCAGCAGCTTTTCCTGCACAGGTGTTAGTTCCATTTTAGAATTGATCATTGGTACAACTTGGTCCTGGCCGATGACCATTTCCTTAGAGAACTTCACTCCCATTACTTCATCTTCCTCCCTACCGTAGCGGTACGTGGTCACGAGCTAAACAAAAACACAGATGTTACAATTATGAAATTGTATGACATTAGGTTATAACAGTTTTTCACACATTCCACTTTTTAAAGTTCACTGAACACTGCACTTTTTGTTGTAACAAACGCACCTGGCTATACACTTTCCTTCCTTTCAGGTATTCGGTATCCACCACCACAACTCCATCTACGGGATCACAATAATCCATATGATCAATGAAGTCACGCTTGCCAAGGTAAACCGTAACTTTTCCATTTGGAGTAGTTTTCTTAAATACTTTTACTGCAACCACCATTTTGCTGGATTTTGTAGTAAGGGATGATTGTAGTGAAATAATTAATAGAAATAAGTTTATTCAAGTTGATAGTTTGAATAAGCTGAGTGTGAAAGTTTGAGGTGTTCACCAGAAATGATTTGGTTCAGGAAATGTTGCTTTATATATAGGTAACATGTGAGGTTTCCTGCAGAATACGTTAACCGGCTAATTGGATTTTGTTCGTAGGCGTACTAATAAGATTTAAGCCGTATGACGCATATTCACGTTGGAATCGATTTGATGTCCCCTCACTAAGTTTAGGTAAGAAATCGTTGCGTTCCCAAACGTCAAAAAATGACATTTGTTGTGACAGCCTTGAAAGGTTATATAGCGATATTTGGGGATTAATATTATTTACACTGCGAAAACTAATAGGATTCTAATACAACTTGACCTAGATACTCAACTTAGTGTTTTTACAGTTTTATGTAAAGCAATGTAACGTAGTGAGTTGGAAAATTGTAAGTTTAATTAAAGATGTTTCTGCAGCTTTTGTTAGGGGCTTTTCAGAAATGTTTTTTTTTCTTTTCTAGCTATACCATCAGCATGCCAACATTCCTAACGCCTGGCCGTCACGGCTACAGCGTCCGTTTCTCTCGGACAAGGCCGGATACCCTCGCGGTTGCCACCAGTCAGTATTATGGCTTAGCTGGCGGTGGAACTTTGTTCTTCTTAGAGCTGTCTCCTGATGGTAGCGGCTTGATTGAAGTCCAGAAACTAGAATGGAGCGATGGGCTCTTTGACGTGGTAAGTTAATTTTTATTTGGCTACTGAAATTAAGGCCCTAGCTTACTCTGATAAATTTATTGTTTTACTAATCATCTTGAATTCCCCTTTTATAATATCTTAAAATGATAAGTGCCATGGCAACTTGCCCTCAATTTTATTCTAACTATCAAATAATAAGTATAAATTTTAATAGACATTGTAATTTGAACTAAAGCATTGACAAGATAGAATACCCAAATATAGTTATGCAGTAGTGTCATAGTTCAGTGATCTCACAGACCAAATCACTCCATCTTTATAGATATATAGATAGAATATCATTATTCATACATCATCCATTTTCTCAGTCCTAAAAATATATCCTAGAGAATATTATAAAAACAAACATTGTCTGTCTATTCACACACTGAAGCCCCGCAAGACATATACAAATATACATATACCTTCTTGACATTTGCATCATCAGTTAATTGGATTACTTCTGTGTGTTAGCATTACTTTATTTATTTATAGACAATTAAGTTTCTGGTTAATTTAAGTATAGGATTTGTCATGTAATGGTAGGATAGATTTGCAACAATGTTGTTTATTTTTTACTAACTGGTTGTAGCATCATACTAGTACTCCTTTTATTTTATGTTCACTGAACCCATTCAAAGGTTCTCTGGTAGATAACACAGACAAGAATAAGACAACCGTTGTTTGCATATAATGATCAGCCTTTTAATGGGACACAGGCTTCCCTGCATGGGACAAATGTAATGTATTACTTGGTTTTTAAAGAATTAACAATAATAAATGTGTTCTCCCAAAAGGAAATTAAACAACAAGATAATAAATTCGGGCGCCAGGGAGGTTCACACAGTACAAACACACTAAAGGCTGCCGGAAATAATTAATAGGAAGGGTTAGACTCTCAATCTGCCGGTGGGAGATTAAATAAAGAGAATCAAAACAACCTGTCTGTTCTTTCTCTATTCAATTGCCCGCAGCTTCACATCCATTAACCAGCACAGTTAAAAATACAATAATTCTTATATTAACCTCACTAAATTAATTGGCATGGGCACTCCTGGGACACAGGCTTCCTCTCATAGAAGGAGTGGGGTAGGCCCAGTGCGGATTGGTAGATGTCACATGTCTTTGAATTTTTCATTCTAAGACATGCCAGTTTCCTAATGATGTTTGCCTTCACCATTCTGAGAGCAGTGGTGATGAAATAAATTACAAAAAGTAAAGCACCTGCTCAGGTTCGAACCCACAACCTACAACTCATAAGTTGGGGCCGTAACCACTGGGCCACCACTGCTCCTGTAACTACTGGGCCACCACTGCTCCTGTAACCACTAGGCCACCACTGCTCCTGTAACCACTGGGTCACCACTGCTCTTTTTTGCAAATAATTAGGAATATTGTGGAAGAGTTACATTAAAATTTTGGTCTATAATGAAATAGGTATATTTTATTTCTATCTATCTTAACACAGTAAAATGTTCATCTAATGAAATCTTATTACATTGTGAAACAGTCTTTTCAATGCATTTGATGAGAATAAGTGAGATGCATGTGCATTGAAGTTTATTCAAAAATGGACTTGAAATAAATATTTTGAATAATGTGTGATGTAGAACTCAGAATTTAGTTTGTAATTTGTAGTTTTTGAGAATTACTTATTTTTCCTTTTACATTTTTTCTAAATTGTAAATAAGGGAAAGTAAAATGTGTCAACTCCTATAATTCTTCCCATCAGTTTATTAATTCAGTCATCAGGATAATTTTGTAAACATGTGTTAGAAATGATTACAACAGGTTGCTGTATTGTATGTTCAACAATAACATTTGTCTAGGTAAATGTCATTGTCAGGTTCTTACCCAATGGTCATTGTTCTAATTATGTATTTCTTAGCAGTTTTCTCATATTGAGTTACCTTGAAGTATTTAGAAGACAATGCTTATTCAACTGTGCATTTTGCCATTCAAAAAGTGATGTTTCTCAGCATAATTTGAATAAATGGTTTTGCATTGCGATATGTTGTTAAAAAGCTAGTTCTGTAGCAAAATTACTGGGAAATAGCGAGTCTTATAGCTGTTAAGACATGTTTAAAAGGCACAAATCAATAAATGTGCCACAAAATTAGTACCTATCAAAATGTCTAAATGATAATTCAGAAACAGAGTCAGAGTTTATTCACCTGCCTAATTCTTAATCAATATATATATACCAAGTGTAATGTCTAGAGTATGGCAGTTCTTTTATCACTGTTATAGCTCTACATGCCTACTGCTGTCTTATACAAAGCATGAGGCCTTTGGTTGATTCCGTCAGGTAAAATTTTGGTCTTCCATCTAGAATTTCTCAGCAGCAGACCAGAATGTTGATTTTTGTGCTGTTGAACATGAGAGGCTTGCTTGAATAAACTCTGACCCTCTGTTTCTGAATGCTGATTAAATTATTCTAGACATTTTGATACTGATTTTGTGGCACATTTATTGGGTATTTGTAATGCAAATATGTCAGCTGTAAGACTGCGTGGCTTAATTTGAAGGAACTTAAACATAATCCGAGCCAGTGCCGGCCAGTCCAGTCCGGCCCAGTGGTATCGGCCGCGATTTACAAGTTGTAGGTCGTGGGTACGAGCCCAGGCAGGCGCTTTACTTTGTGTAAATTATTTCATCACCACTGCTCTCAAAACGGTGAAGGAAAACATCGTGAGGAAACTGGCATATCCTAGAACCAAATATTCGAAGACATGTGATATCCACCAACCCGCACTGGGCTCGCGTGGTGGATTATGGCCCATTCCCTCTCACAGAGAGGAGGTCTGTGGGAACATTAATAGGCTGATCATGTGATGTGAAACATAATCCGAAGGGATAATCCTTCAGCACATCACATATCACACCAAACATAAGTTTAGGTTTACCTATACCATAGTACTGGATGTGCTGGTATTGTGGCATACATGCTTAATAATATATTGTGTAAAAACAGCGGCTATTTCCTGCAGATTCATTCTTATATTAAATAATATCTTTTCAGACCTGGTCAGGCACAACAGAGAGTGCAGCAGCTTGTGGGGCAGGTGACGGTGCAGTCATCGTGTGGAGGGTGGGCTGTGCCGCTCCACTGAGGGTGCTGAGGGCACATACCAGCGAGGTCTGCTCCGTGGACTGGCCGAGGACTCATCTGTTAAGTGCAAGCTGGGATACTACTGTTAAATTGGTGAGTGGTCCTTTAGTGAGTACAGGAAAACCATCTCAAAATCAGTTGAGTGGTTTAAGAAAAATAAGCGCACATGATAGTCAAAAATAGTAAGTGTTTTTAGTATAATTTAGTAAAGTTCTCTGACTATTAATAGCTCATTTTCATTTAACTTTTGTTTATCTTCAGCTGGTGCTTCCTCATAATTACAACTTATAATATGTCAAAGAAATAATAAACTCATTGGAATGCCAAATAAAAGATTTTCTATTATTTGTATCATTTGATAATAGTAAAAGATCTTAAAATATAATATTAAGATATGTAAGAATCTACTAAAACTGTAATTTTTAGGGTTCCGTACCCAAAGGGTAAAAACGGGACCCTATTACCAAGACTTCGCGATCCGTCTGTCTGTCTGTCTGCCTGTCTGCCTGTCTGCCTGTCTGTCTGTCTGTCTGTCTGCCTGTCTGTCTGTCTGTCTGTCTGTCCGTCTGTCACCAGGCTGTATCTCATGAACCGTGATAGCTAGACAGTTGAAATTTTTACAGATGATGTATTTCTGTTGCCGCTATAACAACAAATACTAAAAACAGTATAAAATAAATATTTAAGGGGGCTCCCATACAACAAACGTGATTTTTTTGCAGCGTTTTGCGATAATGGTACGGAACCCTTCGTGTGCGAGTGCGACTCGCACTTGGCCGGTTTTTCAATACATTATTCCTAACACACTACTTTTGTAAGTTGTAGTAATCATGCTGTGAAATTCAAGTCATATTTAAATGTGTAACTTGATCATACATGCTTAGGTACTGACCCAATTTAGTTTTCATAAATCCCAATAATTTGAGACTAAACCACTCAATAAGGTAACCTGAAACTTCTTTACTAAATTTAATATAACCATTTCAGTGGGACCCTGAATCCGAAGCATGCCTCAGTACATTCGTGGGTCATTCTCAACTGGTCTACACGGCCGCTTTCTCTCCTCATTCGCCGGCGACGTTTGCGTCAGTGTCGGGCGATGGACACCTCAAGCTATGGTCGTGTACAGAACCTTCTAGGCCAGCTGCGGTCGTGAAGGCGCATGATGCTGAGGTAATTTGAATCTTAACTTGTTTAATTAGGGTAGGATTTTTTTTTTTTTAAGTCAAGCTTTTTTCGTATTCTCCTCAGCAAACTCTTTCATTTGATACCCATGTCATGGCAGTGCACAAAAAATTACTAGTCGACCAACTTGGGCCGTCCGCCATATTAGATTTAGAATGAGGTCACTTAGCTAACCATGCATTGTCATCCAACCTAAACGTGTATGCAAAATTTCATCTTAATTGGTGAAAGATAACTGCTTTAAAATTCAGTTGCAAGATTTGACCCGAACACACTTACACACGTATGTATGCATTGCAATTTAATTAAAAGCTTGTAAAAAGAAATAAAAAAAGACGATCTTTATGGTATTAAATGCATAATTGAGGCAAGTAGCAACATAATACATTCTTCTTAGCATAAATCTTTGGTATAATCAAAGATCATAATTATATACTGGGTGGGCAAAAAATCGTGGATCAAACGAAACAGGGCGATAGTTGGACAAGGAATAAAAAAAAAATTAGAAAAAGAAAATAAAAATTGCATTGCAAATAGCCCCAAATATCGCCGTTTCGTTTGGTCCACGATTTTTGACCCGTTCTGTATATCGTATATGGTAGGTGTATACGTAGTGCTGGATAAGTGATATATGAATTAATTTTTGGTTCGTTTATGAAAAGGGAAGTGCGCTTTTCTATATTTTTTTCTTTTTTCTATCTTTAATAAGAAAACATAATATTTAATTTGTTTGTTACTCGCCAATGGCTTAGTAGGCGTTTCGGCCGATGAGTTTCGCCCGATCCGGCTGAAACAGGAATTTCATTATTATTAATATTTTTGAGTGGTGTTTCGGACTATCCTTTTTTTAAGCAAATTTTGTACAGTCAGAATTAAAAACCTTAGGTAGGGTTATATTATTTAAGTAAAAGTCAGGCAATTTATTAGAAAAGATAAAGCTTATACATCAAAGCGATACCATTACTTCAATCAACAGTAAACATGATAAATCACAATAATCAGTCTTATACATCAATTAAAAAGCGTCCAAAATGGCACCAGAGGTATTCCATATACGGCACCTATCGATATTTCGCAGGTGCCATAAGTGGAATAATTTAAAATTTTATTTCACATTTGTCATCTACGGATCAGTAGGTACCAGTGTTGGGACGTTAATTTTTTTAGGATGTCAAAATCGAAATTTTTATTAAAATCAGTTGAGAGTTTAATAACATGATAAAAATGTAACTTCCTCTTTTGATTTTTTAGTTAAATGTTGAACATTTATACACAAACTACCAGGAAGCCAGAATCATGAAGAAGTATTTGCGGGCTTAGAATCATAAGTGGTAGAGACTAACGGAGTACCAGGAGATTAGAATCTAAAATCTCCCGGTACTCTTTTTACATCTCATGATTCCAGCCTAAGTAATACTTCCTCGTGATTATAATCTCCTGGTACTTAAGTTAGTCTTTACCGGTAATGATTCTAGCCCCGCAAATATTAAGACTTCTTCATAATTCTGGCCTCCTGGTAGTTCAGTTATAAATGCTTATAATGTTCAACATCTAACTAAAAACTAAAAAAGCAAAATAGTAAGTTATATTTTATCATATTATTAAACTCTCTACCGATTTTATGTTTCTGACGTTACTTTGCCTCTAAAAAAGGATTCGTCCGAAACACCACCAAAAAATATTAATAATAATGAAATTCCTGTTTCGGCCGGATCGGGCGAAACTCATCGGCCGAAACAAACGCCTACTAAGCCTCGCCAATGAATTTAATGTTCTAAACAATAGAATTGTATTTGCAGGTACTGTCATGTGATTGGAGTAGGACAGAGACGCACGCCCTGGCCACCGCCGGCTCCGACGGGCTCGTGCGCGGGTGGGACCTCCGGAGGCTCACCTCGCCTATGTTTACGCTCAAAGGTAAGGGCTATGCGATAATGTAATATATGTATGTTCCTACGTGGCGTTCTAGAGACCAAACACTTTGACCGATTTTGATGATTCTTACGTCAATAGACGTCGTCTTAATCTTGCAAGTGTCACTGGCTACATTAAAATTGTAAAATAGAAAATGGTGGATGTTGGGCGCCATATTTTGACGGCCCAACTTTCTTTTTGTTCAAACCCATCGAGTACAGTATCAAAATAAAGGGTATTTAAGAGGTGATTTCAGAAATATATAACACTTATATGTTTAAATGTACCTACCTTATTTGATAAAAAATGTTATAAAACAAAAAGTTATTTCAAAAAATAAAAAAACCCAACTGCTTAAGAAGCGAAATAAAAATACGTAAACAAGAAGAAAGTCATGCTGTGCAGTCGGAGGATACATCTGGTTTTGGTCAGCCAGCTCGCGAATATATATCCTCCGACTTTATTTTCTTCTTGTTTACGTCTTTTTATTTCGCTTCTTAAGCAGTCGGGTTTTTTTTAATTAACTTTTTTGTAATGCTGTGTTCATAAGGTTTGTTTGCGAAGACAACACGACTTTCAGGGTATTTACAGGCATTGGTTACTTTTTCATACATTTGAAAAATAACTAAAATGTTTTATATTTAATTTTAAAGTCACCCAAAGGCCAATGGAGAGGGCTATGCTCGGAGTTTCCTTGCTTGATCGCATCAGAAATGAGGATATCCGCAGGAGGACCAAAGCCGATATAGCTCGAAGAATTGCCATACTTAAGTGGCAGTGGACATCTTTTAGCTGAAATGATGATGATATTTAATCTTGCATAGGTCTTGATCACGTTCAGAAAATGGAAAAGAAAAAAAAAAGAAAAAAAAAATATTAATTGTGTTGTTGATGTAAATTAAAAAAATATTGTGATTTTGTGTGTTGTGCTGTGTCTTTTGTGTGCACTGAATAAAGAGTTTATCTATCTTATCTATCTATATCCCATTTAACCGTGGCCATTATTCTTTAGTAGCCTTTTGTACTAGTAAAATTATTTTTGCTGGTACAATGTGTATGATTTGTATTACTTATATTAATTTACGCCGTTTATTGTTTCAGGGTGTGAATGTGCAGTCAGAAGAGTACAGTTCTCCCCTCACTCGCCCTCAATCTTAGCAGCTGCTTCCTATGATTTCACCACAAGGTAACAACTTAATTTCAATAATTGCGAATATCTTTTAAGGGAAAGCTTATCTCTCCACTTTTCGACTTTGGGGTTTACTCAACATAACTCAGGATTATTCTCGATATCTGAATAAATTATTTGAAGTTGAGTATTTGTCAAACTCGATTTTAGCTTGAAAATCTGTCAAACATTGGCATTACAAGTAAAATTTAAATTTTTAGGACCTTCCGACACAAATACCTCTTTAAGCTAGGTACATCATTTATCTAGTAGCCAAAATTATGCTTTCCTCGCAATTGCTATAATTTTTTATAATTTTTCCTTCTTTTCATCAGGATATGGGATCTCAAACGCGGCTGTGAGCCTTTAGAAACTATAAGGCATCACTCAGAATTTACGTATGGACTGGACTGGAATGCGCTGAGGCCACATCAGATAGCCGACTGCGGATGGGACTCGCTGGTCCACGTGTTCACACCTAGGTCTTTGGCCTGAGAATGATTCTGAAGTGAGTATATCTATCAAACTTATTATAATTCATCAGATAGCTGACTGCAGATGGGATTTGACCTGAGAATGGTTTTGAAGCAAGTAACTTATCTACCTTAATATCCAGCATATTTGAGGAAGGTCTCTGACCAGCAGGGATATGTCTCACTGGTGGGCATAGGAAGTCCTTAGGTCATCTATATAGCTTTCCCTAACCAAGGTCGGGTCGGCATCCAGTCTGATCTGATGCAGGTACCAGAGTTTTACGTGAAGCGACTGCCTGTCTAACGTCCGAGATGACAAGACTGATTCTTCTGACAATCTTTAACAACCTTCCTTAGATGGTAGCTGGATAGTGATAGCAAAGTCAGTATTCCGACATTTTAGATAATGATGCAGTGTTTCATCAACTAAGATACATTGGGCTGGCTGATTAGGGTGCTCCCTTACTTGGAGCATTCGCCTGTAATGTAACGTTACAGGGTCGACCATTGCATCAGTGAGGGTGGAGAACCGAGCATTACAGTGTGCAACATGTAATGTTACAGATTCGAGCATTATATTGGTGAGGCAAGAGACCCGAGCATTACAAAGCGCAACTTGATGATACTATTGTATTTGATACAACATCAATGACATTGTGAAATCAACGAAATGCTGAAAATCGAATCTAATGATACATTACAGGCGAATGCTCGTCAGTTAAGGAGGCAGTACTGTAATGTAATGCTCAAAATCGAATCTGAAATGTTACAATATGGCGAATGCTTCAGGTGAGGGAGCATCTTAACAGATAATTTAGTTTGTATCCAAATTACTACGTCGGATCAATTATTGTTGTTCGTCATTGATTTTGACAAAATGAGTTCTATGTACTTTTAAGTTAGTTTTAATTTCCGCGCATTATTTGAGAAAAGTACTTTTCTCAAACATGCTTGGAAATGTGAGCATTATTTTGACAACCTTCTTCGAGATAAATCGAAATTGCTGTACTGGCCAAATACATGCGAGCAGCGGCCGGCAAAAGTTGTATGAAAATCCATATCTGTCGTGTTTAGCGGCCAAATAAATTACATAGTAAACTCATATCTGTCGTGTTATTTAAAAATGGAACGATATTTTACTCCGAGACATTGCACCCAAGGAGGTAACTTATCAAAGATTTTATTTAAATTTCGAACTGGCTTGTAAATAGAAAGCTGTTTAACGAATGAACATTTTAGCGCGGGAAAAATTCTTGTTACTCGTTGTTCGTCATTGATTTTGAAAAGTAATAATTGTATTTGACAAAATGAGTTCTAGGTAATACTTAGTTTTAATTTCCGCGCATTATTTGAGAAAAGCACTATACAAGCCTTGGCCACAACTAGGCATTGATGGACTTACGTATGTGTGCCTCGGCATCGCCTCGGCCCACATTTACACATTCGTCCATCAATGCCTCTTTTGCTGGCCGCTGCAGTAATGTACTAATACAAGCCTTGGCCACAACTAGGCATTGATGGACTTACGTATGTACGCATTTACACGTTCGTCCATCAATGCCTCTTTGCTGGCCGCTGCAGTAATGTACTATTACCTTGCCCAGGGCGAGGTTTGCAAAGAGAAGGTAGGCCTTTGCTCTGCAGAGGGATTCTGGAGCACTACTTACGCTAAAAAAAGACCCCTTTGGCAATCTTCATCACAATATGCTAAAAAAATGACCCAAACAATTAAATAACAACTAATTTAAATTGTTTCAGGATTAATTGGATCGTCTGTGATTAAACTGAAAGTGTATGTGGAGGAGTATCGTGCCAAACCATAGTAGTGTTTATTGCGAAGACAATCAGGGTCATAATCGCTTGCAAGCGTTCACTCGGTGCAGGTGTCGGTGAACAGGGATATCGAGGTTTTTGGTGATAGAAGAGTCATGTATTGTAAATTATTATTTGTTATACCCGCGATTTTTGAATTAAGAATTCGAAGTTGACTAAAACTGTCAAAGTTTGACACTTAAGCGGATTTTGACACGTTTTTAACTCCAATTTCTCAATTCGGAAACCGGCCCATAGTCTTAAGGATAGTTAGGTAGTGCTTTGTCTTAGGTGTATTCGCTAAAATTAACATTTTGGGTTGTCGTATTCAATATCCACGGACTCACAGCCGCCGGTTTCTGGAAATAAATTATCGACGAGTCTCAAATTAAACTCAAATGACTATTCGTCACTTGAGTTTAATATGTTGCGTTAACTTTCGTTCCAGAAACTTGGTTTTAATTTTGTTGGAATTATAACTATAAAAATAATGTTCGCTCCTGTTGGTTCGTCTAACAGAAAGTTCTCAAGGACACACAGCAAACATTTAGAAGTCCCAGACCTTTAAGCTGTTTATGTACTACATTTTTTGTTATATCGTACGCAATATCATAGCTAAGATTTTATGTTATTCGTGACGCTTTTAACCGACAAAAAAAGGAGGAGTTTCATAATTCGGCATGCATATTTTTATGTACCACCTATAACTTTTTAAAGGAGAGAATAGGTACATCAAAGTTGATAGTTAATATTAGCAAAACAGGATTTATTGATAATTTTCTCACTGAATTGTCAATTGTTCATCAAGTAAACTGAAAAGCGAAAAAAAACCTTTTTAACAAAAAAAATAACCGACGAATTAACGAACTGAAAAATATAAAAATAAACTTTAGTTTAGCATTTTGAGGCGGCCTCAAACAGGCAATCAACCAAGATCAACCTATACTGTGATTTTTAATTTCGTGGACTAAACTGACAGCTGCTATTGACCTTATTTTTTTTTAATGTTGCAAGCGCGGAGCATAGTGTTGTAGGTAAGGCTCAATCATAAGTGATTCATCGAATCGATGTGTCATGACTCCTGAATTTATTTTTACTAATTGGTGTAAATAAATGTTTTATGAATATAAACGTAATATATTTAAATATAACAGTATTCATACACATAGTACATGAACTTTTATTGTGTTAAATATGAAATCAACAATAAAATAAATGCAATCGATAAAATGAAGTGTGACATAAATGAGTAGAAACTAAATATGGGCCGCTAGTTTCTAAACAAATTATTTTTTTATGCCGTGAAATAGTTTCAATTTCGATCTACTTCAATTTTCGATTAACTTTCGATCGCTCAGGATAGTTAGGGTACGACACTATTTTAATGTAACGATAAAGTGACAACCCCCCAAATGTCAGTTTAGTCCACGAAATAAAAAATCACATTATAGCTACAATCATTCTACACTTAAGGACTTAAGTAATTAATTTGCATGTTTGTTTGGCGCCAACCCAAAATACTATACTAATTTTTGTCTTTTTAGTTCCTTATTTCGTCGGTTATTTTTTTTTTTTGTTTAAATGTTTTTTAGAATCCTAGATACACCTTAGACAAGGCCTAAATGTGATTTATTAATATTACGCTTGTAATATTTTACGCGAACTATGAAAGCTGTACTTAACACAAGGCAATTATACGAATTAGTTCTATGTACTGACTGAATTTTACGCCTATATACTATTATATGTTACTACCAGGTGCATTTTATTTTAGACTTTATGTTTACGTATTAAAGTTTATTATTGCTTGATCTAACCAACGTATTTGTTACATTCCTATTATGTTATGATGATATTTAACTGTTTTTTATTTGTTATATTTTTATATCGGTTATAATCGGCAAAGAAATACAGACTTTATTGTGATGGTAACATTGTTTCTTTTAACTTTTAGTTGTATAGTAAATTAATGTAATATTTAAGCTATTATAGACCAATAAATTGTTAATATGAAATGTATTAATTGATTACCCCGTTAAAATATGGTGGTAGATTATTTGTTAGGCTAAGCGCACACTTGTATTATTATAAAAAGTGGCACAACTATTAGAATTATCTACTTATGTTCGCAAGCAGCACGGCGTGCAAAGATATCAGTGTCCGGATGTAATAATTTATTGTTAACGGATCTAAATAGAAAAAACAACGGCCAAGTGCGTGTCGGACTTAGCAATAAAAAAAACGGATTATTCAATTATACTAAATAATTGAATAATTTGTTAGTAAAATATACGTAATAATAATCATTATCGCCGTATTCACGATCCTAGATCAATAGGATTTTATATAATTCTTTGGAACAAAGTTAATAGGGTGCCGTTTGACTCTTCGTGCCTCTTCATACGCTACGGTCGCGGCGGCGAAGTGTATAGCTATGTACGTGTGAAAGCTAGCCCGGCACCGGCTACCCGGCAACCGGGGCGTATGAAAAGGCACTGAGGGTACGACCCTAAGAAATAATTCTGTGTAAAAGTAGATATCCGACCAAAACCGTTTTACTCAACAGATAATCGCAGTTTGCATTGCAAAACCGACATTTCCAGGGCACTGATAACTTTACACATCTTGACCTGAAGTTAAATTATATTATTATAATGTTTTAACTGTACGCTTTTGGTGTTGGTTTAAATAAAAAAATCGCAGCAGACACGGCCGATTTCTAGGTCGTTTGAAAGGTCTCAAAAGTTTGTTACCTACTTTAGAAACTTAAATCAGATTTCAACAATGTTTTTGAAATACAAGTTGACATTTAAATTAATTCATGATCATTCTGGTGACGAAACTTCTCATGAATGTCAGAAAAATAATAAAATATTCACCGTTAAATTTTGGTCATTATAATCCCGTGGAGGGTCGATCGGGTATATGAAACAGTATCGATATGTAACGATAAAATAAAAAAGAAATGAAAAAAAATAAACCGAATACCAAAGCAAAACACAAAATAGTGCAAAAATAACTTTCGTTTCGGATGTAGGTGTTGCAAAATGATAAAATAAGAGGTATAATCCCCGGCATGTAAGTTGGCAAGAGTCTTTAGATGCGCAGAAGTCGTTTTTTAGGTATCTTTGGTAGTAAAGAGGGGCGCGGGGAACGTTTAGGACCGCTCCGAGCGCGTGATTGGTTGCTCAGTTGACACAAGGATCGACTGACCAATCGTGTCGCGTCCACGTTCCGTTCGCTATACGGTGGTTGGTCAGTTCGCAGAATATGCGTGAAATACGCCAAAACCTTGCCAACTTACGTGCCGGCCACTATACTAAAGACGGCCCTCCACGGAATTGTAACGAATAAAATTTCATGCGTGTATAGTGAAAGTGATTAATATTCATGCAATAGGGACGCTTCTTGAGTAGAAAAATGATAATTTTATTTAGTACGTCAGTGAGATTATCAAATAATATTGGAGCCGTATTTTTGCTTTATCAAATAAATAAAAATTGCAAAGATAAAGCGCATCAATGTTCAGGAGTGGGGGGATTGTGACGTCACTTTGTCAGTATAAAGTGTAGCGCACCGTGACGTCACACGATATTTCAACTCACTGTATCGTCGTAATTATGTGTTTACGTGGCAAAAGGAAAAATATGTGTCCGATATTTTTAGATCATCTAACTGATGGCCTAAATAGTTATTTTTTTTTGTCAAAAGTCCACCTGTATAGAATATTCGTGTTAGAAAGTTTTTATATTGAATAAATGCAAGCATTGCTTTAGTATCATAAAATATATTTTCTCTTCAATTGTAAATACTTTGGTTGTACATATTTTACATCATTGTATATTCAAAAGAATTGTATATGCCACAGGGTGTCAAAACCTATGTATAATATATAGCTAGCTTGTTTCGTTACTATTGAATTTTGTATAGAAATAATTTACATATTTCTGAGTTCTTATATTCCTTTGTAGAACAACTCAAACAACTCAATAGAATGAAGTAATTCATGAAGAGCCGAAACAGAATAGTGTAATTTATAGCTGGTACAGAACAAGATAATAGAGATAAAATTATGTTTTAAATATGTTTAGCACTAAGGCTCACCTCCAGCATTCGCCTGTAATGTAACATTTCAGATTCGATTTTGAGCATTACATTACAGTACTACCTACCTGACTGACGAGCATTCGCCTGGAATGTAACATTTCAGATTCGATTTTGAGCATTTAGTTTCCACAATGTCAGACGAAGCGGTCGTTGTGCTGAGCGCATTGATGTTACAAGTTCTATCAACATAGTTGCGCACTGTAATGCTCGTTTCTCTTCCCTCACCAATTTAATCCTCGAATCTGTAACATTACAGGTTGCACACTGTAATGCTCGGTTCTCTTCCCTCACCAAAGTAATGCTCGAATCTGTAACATTACAGGTTGCACTCTGTAATGCTCGGTTCTCCTCCCTCACTGATTTAATGCTCGAATCTGTAACATTACAGGTTGCACACTGTAATGCTCGGTTCTCCTCCCTCACTGATGTAATGCTCGAACGTTACATTACAGGCGAATGCTCCAAGTGAGGGAGCACTTTGAAACGCAAACAGTTTACAGTGCTACAAGGATAAAAAATTATAGCGCTTGCATAACATTATCAGGAAAACGCTGTTAGTGAAAATTTGTGAAATTGTATTAAAAAAACAAGTTGACTGCAATAGTTCCTTGTATGGCTTGGCTATAATAAGTCACGATCTGTCAACAAACGTATGAGACGTTTATTTGTTACTTTCTCATTTTAATACTTTCCTAGCTATAAATAACGTTTTAACTTTTGCTACAGAGTTTAATCGTATCAAATAAAACAGAATAACAATTTTCAAGATTTTTATTTTACTTCTTATCGTGTATGTAGGCACTGTTAACTAAACATTTAAATAATATTGTGAAATAAGTTATGTGGGATCTAAAATGCAAAGGTTTTTTTGGAACATTTTGAAGTTAGGATTAACGGTTACAAAGGCCTCATGACAATGTGACATCTACCGGGATTTATGAAAACAAAATAATTCAAAACATTAGTGTATTATGAATTACATTACGTGGCCGTTAATAAGGTAGATGGAGTTTTTGGACACATAATATGAGTGACACAGACGAATTTATACAAAGCTGAACTCTATACCCCTTGTACCATACCAACAGACAAATATTGCATGGAAACCTAGAAGATGCATAAACTTAAAACAGCGACATCTATTGACAATACGAACTTGGAGAATTCAGCTTCAACCTCCGTAACCTTCCCTCGATGGCGGATAGCATATAGTACACTGACTTTAAATGAGCTTTGTCATATTTACAAATATTCGTCAAACTCGTCGCAGGGGACAGCAGGCAAGACATGTGCCTTGTTGGGTAGTAATAAGGAACAAGTTTGATTGTCTGGGTGGCAAACGCGTTCTGACCACTGGGTTTCATCGTGCAAGCTTCACTGTTCGATACAGGCTGTTGCTCAATTTTCTCCATAGATGACGCTCCTAGGTGTTTCGTCACTGAATATTAACGAAAGTTCTTTAAAACGTGTACTATATTCTAAGGGAGAGTTTAACTATCGGTGCTACGCTGGCTCGGGTAGCGAGAGGAGCAGTCGCTCTAGGCGCCACTCGCCAGATGGCAAGGGGCGCGAATCAGTCAAATTATGCGAAAAACGATTTCCGGAGCTGGATAAAATTTTAATGGTGCCTTTTGAGAGGTGCGGGAGCAGTGTTGCCAGATTACATTTTACAGTTACGTAATATAAATTCAAAGTATTGCAAAATAAGTTGATAATTGAAAATTAGTTTTTTATGACATAACACCGAATATAAATAGAATTTTTGTGAAGTGAAACCGTCGACCAAAGGTCGCTCAAAGACAATCTCAATCTACCCTGATTAAGGGCTACGGCCAGCGCTGTACCGGTACTCAACCTATCTCGGCATTTTTCAGCAGTCTTAATTTTCGTTCCAAAAACTGAGTTCAAAATAAGTTGTTACCTACATATTATTATGTAGGTATCTGTAATACCGAGGTCGTAATGTCTGTGCTTTCTTAAATTTCAAATTTCGTTAATCATTTGTTTCGTGTGATTTTTTTGTTAAGCCTCAAGGCCTCAAGTGGCTTGTAAATATTTCGCCAAATAGTACAGAAAATAATTCACGATGCTATTACGATTTTGTTTGACGCGATCCAGCTGTTTCGTTAGCAGGTTGCTGTAGTAACGACACGAAGTCACCAGATGACTCTTGCAAGCTTCGCAGCATTCTAGAACATGAATATTAGGTATTTGTTTATGTAGAAGGAAAGAAAGATCTATTTTTTTATATGGGCTACCAACAATGAAAATGCGTGAAAATTGAGACACGTCATCAGTTGGCGCGACATTGGCAAGAGGTCCTTCCTTTTCATTGAAAACGCAACTTCAAATATCAAATAAATCAGCCAAGTGCGTGTTGGGCCACGCGCAGTAATAAGGATCCTTATTTGCACAATAATGCGGACTATGAAAAGGGCTCTTTGTTTTATTTAAACGGTTTCGGTGGCTCACAGCAAAGCGTCTTAAAACGTGTCCACATAGGACGATAGTAAATGAAGGAACACGGGTGGGTCTTAATTAGTATAAGTCTGACACGCCCTCCCGCTTCATCCAGAGTGGGCAGCGACATTGGATAACTACACAACGCAAAAAAAAGGGGTGAATCTATTAAAAGGTAGGTTTACCTTCGTTACTGTCTACATGGCTCTTGGGAGATGAATCCCCGTGAGAGGCCTCACTTTTCTTCACCTTTGCCTGTTGCACTGAACACTCTGAAATGCAAATATGTCTCTTGAATAAATCTATTTTTCACTCTTCCCTTTACGTTCGATATTTTGCCACAAATTCATAAACAAACCAATTGTAGTACCTATTTCGATTGAAATTATGATGAAGACTTATTCAAATTTAAGTCAATTTGTTAGTAACCTAAAAATACGGCGAAAAGACATCCCACTTAAATTTTCAATAAAAATATTATTATCATTATCTACTACATCCACACTGACAAACTTTCGCGTTTATTATAATAAACGCGAAAGTTTGTCAGCGTGGATGGATGTTTGTTACTCATTCACACAAAAACTACTAAACGGATTTAGATGAAACTTTAAATCACCAAATAAATAGCCTTTTTGTTTAGAAAAAAAAAAGTATTTAATTGCCATAACGATATCATCATCATCAGCCTTTTTTAACGTTCTCACTACACATAGGCCTCCTTTCTGTCACAGAGAGGAGGCCTGTGACATCCACCACGCGGGCGCGGTTGGTGGATGTCACTTGTCATCGAATTTTTGGTTCTAGGACAAGCCGGTTTTTGCTTGCATGCTTTTTTAAAAATACAGCGACGATTTGTTTTATAGTAATTTTTTGCACGTTTTTACAGTTTAATTGTACCAAAATGTGTTACATAACAAATTAAAAAAAGCGAGTAGATGCCTCAAAATTAAACCGCGCCATCTATAGGAATCAATTTTAAATGATCCATTCAAATATTCTTTGAAATGTGAATTATGAGCCCAATATTCCTTAATTTTGTGATTAGTAGAGTTAATTAAACAAGAACATATTTTTTTTATGATCATCTCTAGAGAATCGTAATTTTTCACAAAACTCAATAACAAATAGAAGCTTATCACGCCATCTAGTGCAATTTATTTGAATCAAATTTTCTTTCTTCGCGTTGGGTGCCCGTGCCTATGGGAAAGTACAAATTCCACGAACTGAACTATGAGCACTATCCAACATAACATCACGCCTAAATTCGTCGAAGGCTTCGGCAGAGGTGCTCCTGTAGTAGGTACTTGTTCTTTCTGACTCAATTAGAGATACTACACTAAAGAAACATATGAAAGATAAAGGAGTCAAAGATAGCTTGACGGTTGACAGGACGGTGTTGAAGAAGAAAACGTGTTGCGCCGACCCCAAGTAACAAGTCATTCCCATGGGACAAAGCCAAGAAGATGATAGAAGATACTTACTGCATTGAATAAGACTCCCTCTGTCGCAGGGACAGCAACTACTGGAGCCGCACATGGAATCGGCTGTCAGCACACAGGCCGACTTTAGCTTTGGCGAGTCGAACTTTGCTGCGTCCACCTCTAAAAGAACAAAATTATCTAAAGTCAACGTACCACTACAAAAAAATGTGCACAGAGTGGTTATCGACATAATTCGCACCCTCAAAATGAAAGTGACAGAAGCTGTGACAAGTGGCATTCTGTCATTGAAAGCGTGGCGATAGCGACAAGTAAAATTTAAAAATTTTAAAAGCCCCCGACATATTTTTATTTCATACTACATAGTTTATCTAGCAGTAAACACGCTTCGATCGACAATCTATTGAACACGTTATTATGACACGATATCTTGCGGAGACAGCTCTATAGAGACAGTAAAACGCCAATAGCTTTTGAACGGCTGAACCATTTACATCAAACATAGCTAAGAACACTCACGATAAACACCTTTCGAACAAAAACCGGCCAAGTACGTTGGTTGTAATAGCAAAAAAGGGAATTTGAAATAAAACATTACTAAAATGTACGTAATAATAAATATTATCACCAAATTTCAAGTTCCTAGGTCAATGGAAAGTTAAAAAAAATCTTCGGAACAAAATTTTGTTAGAAAAAGTTGCCTTTGGTGGTTTTTCATTCCTTTGTTTTCCAATATTTTTAAAACAAAAAATACAGTATTTATGTAGGTACTCAACGAGCTCTAAACAACGATTCAATGGGATAGGTCAAAATTTTATTTAAAAATTTTGACCTAAAAAATATATTTGCTTGGCTTTGGGTCAATAATATGCTTATACTGTGAAAAATTTAAGACTGTAGCTCCAATCGTTTGGCCGTAAAATATGTGTGACAGACGATGGACAGACGGCCAGACAGACAGACGGACAGACGGACATGAGTGTGAGTGACAGCAATATGGACCTTTCGGGTACGGGACCCTAAAAACGTTTTGATCGATTCGATTTGGATGCCACAGACAGATACACAAATACACATATACATAAATACACAATCACACAGGTACACACATCAACCGGTCAAATCAGGCGGTTTCTTTGCTCAATACCCTGACTGCTCAGCATCCGGATGTGGACATATTCCACTCCAATGTGCACACGCCCATTGAGTTAAATATTTGAGTTAAATTTATTGAGTTGTGACAAATTGTTGAATAATTGAGTTATTAAATTATAACTATTATTAGATTATTATTAATTGTAATTGTTGAATTAGTATTATTGAATTGCAAATTTTTTATTATTGACTTATGAGTTTTGTTTATGTAAATTTATCTATGTAGAATGTAATTTAATTAATATGGGTGACTGAGAATTTTAGTATTGTGTTGTTTTTAATGTTGGTAAGTGCGAGTCGTAAATTACTTGTGTGTTGTTTGTCTGTTGTAAATTTAATGAAGTAATCATATAAGTATTGACTCTCTGCATGACGTGTTGAGTCACACTGTTAGTGCAGAGAGTAATTGAAAATGAAATAAATAAACCAAACTTATAACACCTCTCTTTTTCCGTGGTCTTCAAACAACTTTAGTAGTAGTACTCGTAGTAAGTATATAGTACTGAGTACTACTAAAGTGACTGTCCCTTTCTTACTCATAATTCGGGCTCTTTTTCACAACAGGGTTTTAGAGTCTGCTTTTTAGGGTTCCGTACCCAGCGGGTAAAAACGGGACCGGCAATTCGCCCAAATTTTATTTTAGAGAACAAGAAATAAAAAAGTACAGTCGTGCTCACCCGCCTCGGAAATAATATGAAGAATCAATCGAAGTCATTCATTAAATAAGTAAGTACCACTTAAAACGTGGAGATATGCCAGTTAGATAAGATAGGACAGGTGACAAAACAATAAGAGGGAGACAGCAATATTCGCTACAAAAAAATAAATAAAGAGAAAGCTCTAAGCGCTATCAGGTCATCCCGGTACCGGTAAAGACTAACTAAAGTACCAGGAGTTTATAATCATGAGGAAGCTAGGCTGGAATCATGAGTGGTAAAAACCAGGCGATTTTCGATTTTGAAGTCTGGCCCTGCAAATACTTCTTCATGATTCTGGCCTCCTGGTAGTTTGGGCATAAATGCTTATAATGTCAACATCTACCTAAAAAGCAAAAGAGGAAGTTATATTTTTATAATTTCATTAAACTTTCTACTGAATTTTATCGAATCTTTGATGGCGGGTGAGCACGACGGTACACACGGTGAACTTTTTTGTTTCTTGTTCTCTAAAATAAAATTTGGGCGAATCGCCTACTACATAATTTTGGAGTGGTCAATTCGCACACCGTTAAAATAACTTCGGGCGAATCGCCACAGAAAAATTGTTATTTTTAAAAGTGGTCAATTCGCACTTTTTGGGCGAGTTAAATTCGGGCGAATCCAATAACCCACATTGTATGTTAGTGTAGCTAAGTCCATACCTTAGCTGTGGGCTGCTTTGGAGAAGAGCCTTTATGCTCGGATTCTGATGTCCTTGGGTAAATTAAATAGCTTGGTTAGACAACGTGCTTCATTAACTAAGCGTTTAGAAACATGACGATATATCCCTTTCTTACTATTGTAGGTACGCCTTTGTACCTGCAATTCTGTACCCCCATTCTACTTACTTTTTGTTTTTGATCGTTTCAAAGGGACCTACAGCTGAAGCGGAAGCAAATGCCGATTTGATCGTAACTTGAAGTTGATCATTCACATTGTCAACCTTTAATCAAGTGGAACTCTTTGTCTGACGTTTCCTGGTTCCGATTGAATTATTAAACACAAGGCATCAAGGACTCCCACTCGTAGGTAACCCATGTCAACCTTAATCAAACTGAATTAAAATGAAAATGATTCATCATATGTACTAATAAATTCATTATGTAGTGAAGCCTATTGAATCATTTGACAAGGAATATTCCTCTCGTCTGTTTATCAATGGTAATGAATTCTGATTACATATTTTGACAACACCTACGCGATGTAGACGAAGATACTGATATAATAGATAATACCAGACTAGTAACTAATCTAGTATACCTACACAAAGACTAGATTCATTCTTACCCAAAAGTCCCAGAAATTATTCTTTTTGGCTAGAGCACTGTCAAAAGAACATGACTTTGCCTTTTGTTGGACCTCACGGGGGATTGTCTTTGTTCGCAAGAGAGAAAACAACCCAAAAATTAAAATCGAAAGTGAAGCGGACCTAGCGAAACTGAAAATGGGTATCTGACTATTTTTTGTACATGGTTTCCTGATATGTGCTCCCTTCTTTGTAATTTGTCTGTTTTATTTTTTATTTAGGTATATTTTGTCATATTTAATTTTAAACTCAGATTTAATTTATCATTGTACACACCTACACATTCAAATACTAAATCATACTTTACTTATGAACACAAACTCTCTCTTGGTAATTTTGCTGGCCTAAAGGTTTTACTTAAAAGACTCAAATTAAGCGTTGACGTCATTATATTAACGGAGTGCTGGTTGACATATGTGTCGGTAATTCCTACTTTACAGGGTTATCAGATGTGTTCAACAGGTGTAAACCCTTTACAAAATGACGGTGTTGTCATTTATATTAAGGATGAGATTACGTGCACAGTTGAAGAACTGACATTTATGGAAGCAAACTCTCTTCTTTTAAAGGTAGGTTTGGATACTGCCTTTCTGGCCGTGTACCGTTCTCCATCCTATGCAAACCTTGATCAGTTCCTTACATCTATGAATGACACGTTACAAGATCTAAGTCAATTTAAAAATGTTGCCATAATGGGAGACATTAATATTTCAATTAACGCAGAAAAGCCTCACAAAAACCTAAACAAATACCTAAATCTAGCAGCTTTCCACTCTCTATTATCATCTCACAATTATGTCACTCGTGAAACTAGTGGAACTTGTATTGATCACGTTTTACTGAAAACCCAAAACTCTGCCACCACACTTGTCATCCAGGCCAGTCTGACGGACCATAAACCAGTTTTGCTTTGCTTGCATAAAAAACAAATTCGTCAATATGCCATTCAAACGAAGACAAAAACCAATTCCGACCAACTTAAATTGGATATAGCAAACATTGATTTTGGCCCAATATACGCATCTCAGGACCCTGACTTTTCGATGAATTATTTTATAGAGTCGCTGACCTCAGCTATAACTAAAAATACTACAACTTTACAATTGACAAATCGTAAAAAAAATATTAAGCCTTGGATAACCCCGGGTCTTCTGCGTTGCATGCGAAACAGAGACAAATTACGTAGCAAAGTTCGAAAGTCTCGCAATAATAACATTCTAAAGACGACATACAATCGTTACAGAAATTTCTGTAATGGTCTATTGAGAAAAGTTAAAGCAGCTTATGATAGGGAACAAATAACGAATGCTGGAAATGACAGTAGAAAGATATGGCAGGCAATCAAAAATATAACGCATACAGCTAAAACTAAAAAACCATCCAAAGACTTACTTAATTTAGCCCCAACGCCAAATGTATCGGTTAATGAAATAAATAAATATTTTGTAAATGTTAGCAAGACTTTAGCGGAGAATATTCAAAAGAATAATACTGGAGACATGAGCAATGACAGTAGCACCAATGACCAATGTACTCATTCTATGAACTCTTTTGTACTGTTTGATACTGATCCTCAGGAACTGAGCAAAAGCAAAATCAAGGACATCTTGGTACCTCCGCTGACATTTTTATTCAATCACTGCATACAGGTCGGAGTCTTTCCAACAGCCTTGAAGAAGTCCATTGTTGTCCCGATCTATAAGGGTGGCGGCAGAGATCGTGTCTCAAATTACAGGCTTTCTTTGTTGTCAGCTATTTCCAAGATTTTTGAAAAATTGTTACATGTTAGACTGAATTTAGAAAAAAATAAACTACTTTCGGACTGTCAATTTGGTTTTCGGCGCGCCAGGTCTACTTCTGATGCTGTGCATACTATTATAGACTTTATAGCAACTAATTTGGATGAACGTAAGAAATGTTTAGCAGTCTTTCTGGACCTGGCGAAGGCATTTGATACTGTTTCTGTCGCCATACTGCTTCGTAAGCTGGAAGCCATGGGTATTCGTGGTACTCAGTTAGACCTTTTTGGGAGCTACTTATCTGATCGATGCCAAGCTATGGCTGTTGGTGGCTACTTGAGCGCTGACCTGCCAGTCACCTACGGAGTCCCACAGGGTAGCGTACTTGGACCTACCTTATTCCTGATCTATCTAAATGATCTGAGCTCTTTAAGGCACTAAATGGCACTCTAGTGTCATATGCAGACGACACTGTTATTTTGATTGCCGCCAAAACCTGGCATGAGGTCTTTAATGCTACCCAAAATGCACTTAATTTTGTCTCCAAGTGGTTAGTCGATAATGTATTGACACTTAACGCAGATAAATCGAAATACATGACCTTTACAATCCGTGATGCAGGTAACCCGCCAGATGACCTTTACTTAGTTGCTCATACCTGCGGAGTCTACGACTCCAATGGGTGCGTTTGCAGACGACTAGATCAAACTGATCACATCAAATACCTTGGTGTAACTCTGGATTCGCACTTAGAGTTTGCAGAGCATTTTGCGCTTCTTAGCGGAAGGATCAGGAAACTTATTACAGTTTTTAAAACTCTCAGACGTGTCGCCGAACCCAGACTAGTAAAGCAAATTTATTACGCATTGTGTCAGAGCTTAATCTCGTACTGCATAACTTCATGGGGGGGAACTCCAGCCTCTAATATAAAATGTGTAGAAATTGCACAACGAGCTATTCTCAAAGTGAGCACTTTTAGACCATTTTTGTTCCCCACGAAATCTCTATACCATGAATGTGAAGTCCTTATAGTTAGACAACTGTTTCTATTGGGCACAATTCTTAAACAGCATAACGACTCCTTTTATGAACCCCTTAAAAGTGGATCTCGTCGGAAGGGTAGGATATGTGAGTCTACAAAAAGGTGCCATTCATCATTTATCCAAAGGGTTTACTGTTTCCTAGGACCTTTTATTTATAACAAAGTTAATAATATATTGTCCATTTACAGTCTCAACGCAAATCAGTGCAAAAAGGCAGCTATAGCCTGGTTACTAACCCTAGGATACGATGAAACCGAAAAACTTCTTGTTGTTCCATCTTAGTTTTACCTCCACACCACATCATTACGATTCCCACACTACAAAATAACGACCTCCACACCACACCATTACTTCACAACTCATAATAATTCAGTTTAATTATTTAACTTAATTTAATTATTGTATGAATTTAAACATTTTGTAATAATATCATAATAATCTAATAATAATTAATAATAATCTATGAACATATGAATTTAATAATACTTTAATATAAATAATAAATATTGTAATAATAATTAATAATAAATGAATAATAATAATATAATATATGAATTTAATAATACTTTAATATAAATAATAAATATTGTAATAATAATTAAAAAATTATATGTATTCCATTGTTTTCCGTGTAGGTACTTTACCAAAGGTATCAATAATTGTAATCATTTCGACTAATAATCACTGTTCTGTTGGGGGGCCTGGTAATCTATATACATGATAAGATAAGATAAGATAAGATAAGATAAGATAAGATAAATGGAAATCATGGATATCCTAGTACAGATGCCAGTCTCCCACAAAGGATTTACCAAGTTATATTGCACCATTATGTAATAGTTTATAAGAAACCTTTGTAGAAGAGAAATAAATATTTTTATTATAATTTTTATTTTAATTCAAATCAGACTAGATTCAGCCAAATATGCCTATGATATTTCAATCAATTGTCGAGGTGCGGTATTCATTTCATCGCGGTAGGTGGCGTGCCGAGAGATTTCAGACAGTGATATTATAGGTACCTAGGCAATCTAAGTGTATTCTAGAATATCTCATTTCATTCCCTAGCAACAAAACTACGTTGAAATGAAAATTAGATATGTTAAGGACCAAGTGATTCATACGGCATTATTCATAATGCCCAGACAATTTAAAAATGCCCAATATGAGTAGGCAATATGCTGAAAACGATTGAAATAATTAAATTCACCGGGCTTTCTGAATAATGCGCATCACTTATGAGGCAGGGTAAAAAAAATATGTATTTTATCTGTATGTCGGTCTGTGGCATAATTTTGTGTTTGAAAGGTGACTTTGTCGAGAGTGTTCTTAGAATTGTTTGTTTGAATAAAATCGGTTCAGCCGGTCAAAAGATATCCGCATTTTACTCTTTGAATCTGAGGTTTTTCGCAAGATATCGTGTCATTATTACGTGTTTTGATAGATTGTCGATTGAAACGTGTCTAATACTAGGTATAATTATTATATCTAGTTTAAAAAGCATGAAATAAAAATTAAATAACAAATTATAAAACCCCCGACACAAAAACCTCTAAAAAGCAAAAAATAAACCTCGTACGTGTGTCGGGTAATCGCTAAGTAAATAAAATAAACTGGCGTAAACGTTGGCGGTTCCCCGACGCGAGTACGAGGTTTATTTTATGCTTTTTAGAGGTTTTTGTATCGGGAGTTTTTATTAAATTATTTTAATGTGAATATCCACATTTCCTTAAAATCAATTAAAAAAACAATGAATCTTATCCAGATTCATTGTTTTTTTAATTGCATGGTAGGTAAGTACGATTACTATTCAAGCAACTAAGTCGACGGAGTACTGCATTTTTTGTCTAATCTAATACCCGAACCTAACCTATCCGTGTCGGGGTGCCCTAAGGTCCCGAGCTCGCTTCGCACGGTCTTGAACTGATTCTATAATCCTGCTGACCAAATAATATAATTTTGCTGTGAAAATAACTTTTTCGCAGATATTGAGGTAGAAAAATAATGTTTAAACCTTCTGAAGCAATGATTTTGGAATGCAAAAGAAGCAGCATGGGGTTGACTAATCATTAGGTCTCAGAGGCCCATCCTCTAGGGACGGTAAATCGGTGTTTCGGTCTCCTAACAGCTGGAACCATTTTGGGACTATCCCCAGCATGTTTGCTCTGTTCTTCTGAGCAGTGCACCAATTTCAAAGTTACCGCTTCTGAGGAATTGAGAATTGCTCAAAGATGTACCTTACGGTGCCGGTGGTAGAGTAATAATTAAAAATTAACTAACCTGCATCAACTCGCGCGACAACCACGTTAGATTGCCTAGGAGTGCGCTGCTTCGTCTCTTTACTGACCACCAGCTTCGTGGTCTCGTACAGCGCCTTGTAAGCTAAACAGATGACGAGATGGTTAGCATGAGCATAGCATAATCAGTTGGGACAGCTGTAACGTTGGCTGAAACACTCAGCTTCGGCCTCAACTTTGTCACAGACAGACGGTTTATAAATAAACCAATATATTTCCATTGTTATACCTAAACTCCACATTACGAACGAGTTAGTTTCAAAAGAAATAAATCGATCTTTATATATACAGGGCAAGGTTAAACGGTCCTTTTCTGTCAAGAATATTTGGGAAACATCACTTTTCATGTGGGCAGCAAATTTTGTTCCCTAAAATCACTATTCGTCTTTTTTGGAATGAGGATCCCAATTAAAATGATTAGTATAATAGGTATTGCTCATTTAAAGGCAAATTTCAACTTTTTATAACTAACTGTATCAGCTACTGCCTGGACTAAATTAATTTATATTTCTAATTTGTGCGTGTCACCATGCATAACCAAATGTCGTGGTGGCCCAGTGGCTAAGACCTCGCCTCTCGTGCTAGAGGTCGTGGGTTCAAATCCTTGCCCGGATTTGAACCCATCTACCAACCACCGTACTAATGTGCATTTTCAAATTCATATTATGTACTTTCTAAGTTTATCTTGGTCATCACAGGCAACGGTGAAGGAAAACACCGTGAGGAAACCTGGATTTATACAGTTAAGGTAAGTCTGAAATAGCCAAGTCAGAGGCCTGTAGGGTTCCCAGAGGCGGCTTAATTAACTTTGACATCAGAGGTTCACACCTCACACAAAAAAGAAAGAAGACCAAAATCTTATCAATAGCTGCAATGTCAAATACAATGCTTACGATATAATAATATGTAAGTAAATAAATACATCACACATCATCACATTATCAGCCTATTAATGTTCCCACTGCTGGGACACAGGCCTCCTCTCTGCGAGAGGGAATGGGCCGTTATCCCACGCGGGCCCAGTGCGGATTGATGGATGTCACATGTCTTCGAATTTTTGTTTCTAGGACATGCCGGTTTCCTCACGATGCTTTCCTTCACCGTTTTGAGAGCAGTGGTGATGAAATAATTTACACAAAGTAAAGCGCCTGCCTGGGCTCGGACCCACGACCTACAACTTGTAAGTCGCAGCCGATACCACTGGGCCACCACTGCTCTCCCCTCACTCACAAATAAATACAGTACAAACAAACACAAAATTGTCTGTATCAGTATTGTGAATAATTTACAAGCCATTATAGCACCCATGTTTCCTTGCAAACAGACAGAACACCGTTGATTCCTTGCCAATGCTGTAGTTTTCATGCCGAGGCTTAATAAATCAGTTCTTAAGTATCGGAGGGCGTGTTTTAGGGTACTCTCCCAATGATAAAGGGCAAATAACATACTGTTTTGTCGCTGGCTTTCTACCACAGAACGTATGTTCTCTTAGTTTATTACGACACGCTTTACCAAAGGAGGCTCACGGGTTTTCAAACCTTTAAGTAGATTGAACTGACAACTTTATTATTTACATGTTGATACATTGTGATACTTTTCGCAAACACAATCTTTTTCTTTCTTTCTTTCCACAGGGTGTAACAGAAAGGCTCATGTTTTAAAAACTGATTCTGCAGTTTTTAAAACATGAGCATTTAAATAAAAAAATAATCTCCGAGGAAGTCATAGAATGACTACTCTCAAAAAAATAAATTATCTTCCATACAAATTTTGGTAAAGGCGATTCATCCTGTATATCACCTAGATCAGGGGGGTGACCATAAGCTCTTAGAGTAATGTTATTTTGAGTGTGTGTAAGGGACAGATGTATATGACTTGTATAGGGCTTTTGTTCACCCCCCCTGGTTAATCGACAAAATTTTGACAACGACGTTGGTAAAACCTCCTTTTTCGCTGTAAGCAAATCATGACTCATTTAAAGGCTTTATTTTGAAAACTCCGACAGTTTTATTCATTTGAAAAAGTTATAAGAGCCATTCGTATAAAGTGTTAACATCTTCAGTCGCAGGGATAGCAAGATAAATAAATATGCAGGAAATACATTCACCCTATTATCATACAGAAATAATAACAGAAACATATAAAAAAATAACGCATAACTGCTGCAGTATGTTTAGCAAATAACAAATATTTATGCCAAGTTGTCTATACCTACCTGCTATAAACGTTTTGACTTTGACTTTGACTTTATCTTAGTTGTACATACATAAACTCACGCCTTTTTCCCATGGGTGTGGGCAGAAAAACAGAACGCCACCTGCTACGATCCTTACATACTTCTTTTGCTTCACTCACGTTCATACATCTATTCATACACACACGCCAGTTATGAGTACTGCGCACCTGGCCTTTCTGAAAAACATCACCAATAAGGTCTATGTATATCTTTCTAAGACGTCCTCTCTCGGGGTTTCCATTCACGTCTGCCCTGTAAATACCTTTCGTTAGTCGCCTTTCATTTATCCTCTAAACATGACCAAACCATCTTAGAATACTTTTTTTAATTTTAGTCACAACAACTTAGTTATCTGCTGCTATAAATAATACTATCATTAAGTCATTAATTTCTAATATTTAATATGTAAGTTTATTATTTACCTTCCAGGAGGAGCTCGTGGCTAAATAATAACAGCCGCACGGGTATATCTTCAAGGTTAAGCAACGCTTGACGAGGTCGGTCCGTGGATGGGTGACCATTTCAACATACCGAGTTTCCTCCGTGCCTCGGAAAGCACGTTAAGCCGTTGGTCCCGGCTGTCATTTGAAGATCTTTGACAGTCGTTACGGGTAGTCAGAAGCCTGAGATCTGACACCAGTATTGCCAAGGGTTATCGTGTTACCCAGTTACTGGGTCGTAGAGGTCAGATAGGCAATCGCTCCATGTAAAACACTAGTACTCAGCTGAATCCGGTAAGACTGGAAGCCGACCCCAACAATAATTGGGAAAAAGGCTAGGCAGATGATGATTATTTACCTACTAGCTCTATCTTCGCTTCGGTAGCTTATTCCGCAGAAACTGTGTATATTTTACCCTTTCATATACACAACATTTTGTCGCTACATAATATAGGTTCTAATATTAAAATCTGCACGTTCTCTGTGACTAATAAAAAAATCTTTCTTCTGTCTTTCTTACCTTTTGGCGAGAGAACTTCCCTGATCAGCGCGCTAGGGCTCCGCTGACAATCTTTCAAAGAACAGTGAGATGTCAGCTGCCCCACGGAATGAGTTACACACTCCATTTTCAGATTTACTTCTGAAATTGAATTATGTTATTCGTAGACAATGCTGTGTTCGCTACATTAGCAAATTGACTCGATTGAGTGATTTATTATTTTGTTTAAGTTCTAGTTTTTGGAAAAACGTTTTGCTGGAATTTGTTTGTCTCGTCTGAATGTTTTAACTTTGGGTACTAATAGACTAAGGAATCGAGACGAAAAATTGTAGTCAGATGTCCGGCGTAGGAAAATAGAACGCTGAAATAATAATCGAATTACAGAACTATTTTAAAAATCGGCTATGGCGTAATGGACGTGATAGTGTCATTGGTACAGCGAGCGTAGCGGACGTGATAGTGACATTGCTATGGCGTAGCGGACGTGATGGTGTCACGCATACGGCGTAGCGGAAATGATGGGGACATTGCTATGGCGTAGCGGACGTAGCGTTATTGTTGCTACGGCGTAGCACACGTGATGATGTCACTGCTACGGAGCAGCGGAGGTGATTGTGTCTTTAATACGGCGCAGCGGACGTGATAATGTCTTTACTACGGCGTAGCGGACGTGATGGTGTCATTTCTATTGCGTAGCGGACGTAACAGTAACATTTCTACGTCTATGCGGACATGATGGTGCCATTTCTATGGCGGCATGGTATTGCTATGACGTACCAGACAGATAACGTGATAAAATCAAAATCAACAATGACCAATTTAGACAAGTAAAACTTATTTTGTTACTATTGTTATAATAAAAGCACCCGAAGCGGGACTGTAGTGCATACTCGTATATCCCAACAATATCACATTATCTCGAAATATAACAGAGTCAAGAGTCGGTAACTATACCTTTATCGGACGGAGTATCATGCTGGATGCCAGCTGACGCACAGCTTTTATGGACCACACACCGAGGTTCTCCGTACACAAACACACAATCTGCAAACATAAGGGCGATTACACTCGCGAACTTTTTTGTTAATAGGTACAAAATTAGTTTTGGTATTATTTTAATACCTAATGATTATTTTCTTGTAACTAAAGTTTACTTAAACTTTACATAATTATAGTTTTGTAAAATAAATTGGATATATGACTTTTGATTATTGTCTAACTAAACCATATTATTTGTTTATTTTTTGTAGTTCTCCATACATGTTTGAAGACGTTGCGTTGGAAGGCCTCCCACAAGGTGGACCGATGACCTGGTGAAGGTTGCGGGAATCCGCTGGTTGCGAGACGCACGGGACCGGTCAATGTGGCGACGCTTAGGCCTCCGCCTATGTCCAGCAGTGGACGTCTTTCGGCTGATATGATGATGATGATGATGATGCATGTTTGCGTGAACATATTTGTTTAAGTCAGTAAAACTCTAACGTACACACGCTTAATAAACGCATTTAAGCTGTAATATATTCTACACAAAGTATTTTGTAATGTTCTAAGTTTTTTTTGTTTTATGGTCATCATCATTCATCATCATTTCAGCAAATCAAATCAAATCAAATGTTTTTTATTTCACATAGGCCTACATGGGCACTTATAAAACGTCGACAAAAGGTGCACGGTTCGGGTTAGTCGTTTCCTGTGGAGAAGAACCGGCAAGAAACTCCACGGTACAGTAACAGCCGAAAGACACACTTATGTTTCGCAATTCTTCGGGCTATGTCAGTAACTTTGGTTCTCCTGCGGATAACCTTATTTCTGATGCGATCACGCAAGGAAACGCCGAGTACAGCCCTCTCCATTGCTATTTGGGTAACTTTAAGCTTTCTTATAAAGCCCATTGAGAGCGTCCACGTCTGTCCCATAGGTAATTACTGGCAACACACACTGGTCATAGACTTTTGTCTTAAGACAGTGCGGTAAATTGGATGAGAAGATACCGCGCAAATGCCCGAACCCAGCCCAGCCGAGTTGGGTTCGACGGCTGACCTTTTTCTCGAAGTTAGACCTACCCAACTGGACCGTTTGCCCCAGGTAGACATAATCGTCTACAACTTCGAGTATACAGTCTCCGATCTTGATAGGAGTGGGTGTTACATGGGCATGCACCATGACCTTGATTTTGTCCATGTTCATTTTAAGACAAACCAGAGAATTCATTGTAAGGGACAGATGTATATGATTTGTATACATCTGCCCCTTTTTTACACTCGAACTTTGATAGTTTTGACACGTCAGAGTCCAGGGGCTGGTCTCTATCGAATCGAAGGCTTTCTCGCGTCCACAAACGCTAAGCAGAGAGGCAGGTTATACTCCTCGGTCTTCTGTATAACCTGCCAAAGCCTTTACGGCTTGTTCGGGAGGCTGGAAATCGTCAAACCTGCGCGCGAGACGATTCGTGATGACTCTTGAAAACAACTTGTAGACTTGCCTAAGAAGTGAGATGGGCCTATAGTTCTTCAGCCGGGCATTGTCGCCCTTCAAGAAGAGTACCACCACACCCCTGCACCATGCCTGTGGCGTTTTGCCCTCGAGTTTGACGGAACCAAACAGCTTCTGAAGGGCCTTAAGGACCGGTTTTCCACCCGCCTTCAAGAGTTAGGTCGTGATTTGTTGTTTTAAATCTTGTACAGGCTAAAGTACGGGATTTCTTTGGTATAGTGTCGGGTCAATCTAGCTCTGGACAGTTTCCACAAACCCATCGTTGTATTCGTCCACAGAGCTCCCTAGACACTCGAAACGATTCTGGAGTTCAAGCTGAAAGCTCTCGAGGTTTTGGACCTGGATCTGTGCTGGACGGAGCGTGGGTACTTCATCAGAAGAGACCTTTCAAGTTTAGTATTAATGTTCAATGTGCCAGTTACTATGCGGTTTTCATCGAATTGATCATTGAACGTTTGCGTCTTGGTCTCTTCTGATGCGTTTGTGTCTCTCCTAGACACTGACTGTATCTAGAATGTTGCTGTGCCCGACAGGGTCCATAATTGTTTCTGTAACCTATATTTAACACCTGTATGTACATTATGGATGCAATAAATTGAATTTGAATTTGAATTTGAATTTGTTGACATGAAATCGATCTAATTTTTTGTTGCACTATCGGGGCTCTGCCAGGTCCACTTCCTGTGTTCACGCTTTCTGAAGAAGGAGTGCATCATATAGAGGCTCTCCTTCTCCATAAAACTGGTCAGTAGGTGACCTCGGTGTTTCCGTCGTCCAACTCATGGACCCACTTACAACTCATCATCGTCTCGTTTGCTCAGTTTCGCGTTGAAGTCCCCCATGACCATGGTGAAGCGAGTTTTGAAACCATGCATGGCTCTAGAAATATCTTCATACGTGGTCTCTACCTCGTCGTCGGGGTATGCAGAAGTCGGGGCGTAGACCTGTACGACCTTCAGGGAATATCTCGAGGATATTCTGAGTATAAGGTACGCCACCCTGCTCGACACACTCTCGATCTTCACCACGTTATTCACAAGAGACTTGTGGATGATAAACCCGAAACCACCCTGGGACTGCTGGTCACATCACATCATCAGCCTATTAATGTTCCCACTGCTGGGACACATGCCTCCTCTCTGTGAGAGGGATCGGGCCGTAATCCACCACGCGGGCCCAATGCGGGTTGGTGGATGTTACATGTCTTCGATATCTTGGTTCTAGGACATGCCGGTTTCCTCACGATGTTTTCCTTCTCCGTTTTGAGAGCAGTGGTGCCTGGGCTCGAACCCACGATCTACAACTTGTATGTCGCGGCTGATACCACTCCTGCCGGTGCAGGCTGCGGTGCCGCGGCTGCCGGTCACCCTCTCGGAAATAGAACAAGTTCTCGGATTTGAGGATCATCGAGTCCTGCCCCTCTCTTTGGACTTCAGATAACCCTACTCTTTCAGATATACCTAATACTCCATCGTAACCAGCTCAATTCCTCTTCAAGTTCGATGATCTTCTCGTCGGTCCGGAGTGTTCGCGTGATGTATGTTGTCCAGTCGTCGATGTTTGTTTGGGTTGCTGCATCTCGTCCGGAGATTCTTAGCACCCCTTGCCATGCCGTAACCTCGACTGCTACCGTAGTCGAGGGTAGGCAGGCTGCCGTGCACTAGGGGCCATTTTTTATTTGTGCTATCCACGCTTGCCTGGCGATCGCAGTATGGTTGTTACAATTGCGCAGAGAACGCTGCCGCCCATTCTTTGGTTTGTCCCTTAGTCGCCCTGTTACGAAACCCACGGGAAGACATGGGATGGTGAAATTCTTTACGTCCGACTCCATACGGCACTACGATCGGTGTCGAGCCTGTAATAAAACCTATGGCACATTTGTTAAATAAGTAAATAATGTGTTTCCCAATCTTACCACGACTTTTCGTCTCAGACAATTGCCCACAATAGCACGGCAGGGGCGGGATTAAGACACACTGAGTCGTCAACACACACGCGGACTTCTTAGTGTATGTCGGTAGGGACTCCGTTCCTAGACAAGAACATATACGGTGACCAAGGATACGTGGTGTAACATTATTAAATGCGAACAGTTTTAGGGCAATCAATTTACAAAATACTAGGATGGATAGAAGATTTTATCAACAAAAAATATTCACGAAATCCGTAAACAAGACTTTAGATTAAAACTTTTTTTTAAATTAAGCTATATTAAGATTGCGTTTATTACAATTACATTTACAACAATTACAACAACTAGAAACAAACTTGTATGCTTAATGTAAAGCAAACAAAAAAAGTGAGATTGCATTATATTTTTTTGCAAGCTTTGGTCTAAATTTCTGTTCAATCGAACACTGATAAGTGGGTCGAATTTAGCTTGCAAGCTTTTATTACATACACACATACACCGGGACAGGTGATTTAACATAAATTGATCGCATAAAAATATTTGCTCATAATAATGTCAAATAATCATAAAAATTCAAACTTTAAAATTAAAATATTGAGAAAAAGCCGCCTACCGATTCTTCGATTTTGTAAAGTTGATCGAGATCACACATTTACTTTTAACATGACTGTCCAACTTTACAATGATACTCAATTTGGACCCCTTGCTGAATCGACCTGGAGATTCTAGAGGAGAAATTAACTAGAATGATTTTTTGTACAGAAGAAGAAACAAATTTATTGTAAGGCATCAATGTACCTGTATCGCAACTCTCTGGGGAAGCTTGAAGCATAGATTCTTTGACGTCTTTGGTAACATAGTTATCTAAAATTGGAAAATCCTCTTTGATTTTTAGTTAATTTTAATAAATACTACTTCCCTTTAGGTTAAAACATACCTGATGTGAATTGATCCACCATTGTTGGATTTAAAGCGATTTCTGTCTCTGAGTTCTTATTAAAAATATCTTTCGATTTTAAGATCGGTAATACATCCACAAGACTATCTTTTGATATAACTAATGTTGGGAGTTCTAAAAAAAAGGTATTATATTATGTAAAATAAAGCTATTTATTTGTTTTTTTTTTAATCGTCATTGCACTGTCTAAAATTGCGACGATGACAAGTCTCAACACGAATTTAAAAACAAAATGGGATGAGTGGAAAAAATAATGATTGTACTGTCTAAAAACCAAACTGGAATACTTCAGGTATCAAAACAGCCTAATATGTTCCCACTGTTGGGACACAGGCTCTCTCTCTGAGTGGGAATGGGCTGTAATCTACCATGCGGGCCTTTTGTGTTTTGGCAGTAGATGTCATTTACCTTCGAATTTTTAGTTCTAGGTCTAGGACATTACGATTTCCTTCGATGATTTCCTTCACCGTTTTGAGATCCAAGTGGAGGTGAAAATATTTTGCAGTCATCGAAGCTGCAGCAGGTTGGAGATACAAATATATTGGAAACGATGATGAATAAAAATGCTATAGAACTTACCGTGTGATAGTATTGGATTGTGGACATGAGATTCAGTTTTCAAGGAAAACGTGCAAGATTTTCTTTTTTGATTTTCTTCATCGGAAAGCATAAGTGATTCCAAAGCTGAAAAAAGAAATGACGTTATTATGGAAGCATTTTAAAGTGCCATGATTATCCCTTGTATTTGTTGACGAACTGGTATTTTGCCGGCTCTACAGACGCCTGTAAACCGGACTTAGGACCAATAAATTCTGATTGGTGAATGTCATAACGGCATACAAGCAACTTGTACACTTTTAATTAAAATATATCGATTGCGGAGGTATATTTACTAAGGCGTAATGTGTTGATGGTGGCATTGCCATTGACAATTTTATTATTATAATAACGGTTTGTTGTTGAAGATTGACGTAGCATGTTTGGTTTGGTGATCGAACTATGAAATATGTAGATATAAACACAAGAATAAAGGTGCGGTCCCATAGAGAACTTAGTAGTTATGAAGTTTAAAAAACAAAGTTTTTTTTAAACTTCCCATTGATCAATTAACTTAAAATTGACAATCAAAATGTGATAATAAAGGACCCCAGGCAAATAACAACATCGTTTAATGACTTCTTTATTGACCAAGTACAAAGTATGTCTTATGACACATCTGACGGAACTACTGACCTAGTAAATGGCTCGAATTCAATGTTTATGTCACCGACAATCCCATTTGATATAATAAGAGCAATTAAATCGCTTAAAAATACAAAAAGTTATGGGTATGATGAGATTACTACCAGTGTTGTTAAATTTGTTAGTGATGTTGTCGCTGGGCCTCTAAGTCATATTGTGAACTGTAGTATTGAATCTGGTGTATTCCCTAAGAGCCTAAAAAACCGTAGTAATAAAACCTCTACATAAAAAAATAATAGAGAAGATGTGACCAATTATAGACCAGTAGCATTGATCCCAATATTCTCTAAGGTATTTGAAAAGATTATTTATCAAGCAATGGATAGATTTTTGGGTAAATATAATATATAAAGCGAGGAACAAATGGGGTTTAGAAAACATAAAAATATATGGCAATATCTCTTAACTAATATTATGACAAATGTTGACAATAAAATTCCTGTATGTGCAATTTTGACTGATATGACTAAGAAATTCGACTACGTAAACCATGATGTCCTTTTAAAAAAGCTTAACGCCTATGGTATAAGAGGAAATATCCTAGATCTAATAAAATCATATCTTCGAGGCCGATTGCAATACACAGAAATAATGAGTATGTTTAAAAACTAAACGTGAACTTAAATATACTTCGGATTGTAGAGAGGTCAAACATGGCGTACCGCAAGGTAGCGTTCTGGGACCACCGTTGTTTATCTTATGCATTAATGATTTACCCCGTCAAACACATCACCGGTGTTGTTTGCGGACGATAGTACGGTGATAGTAAAATGTTCGGACTTAAAAAAAATATGAAAGTGAGATTAATAACACATTAAAGAAGATTCATTGGCTTAACATGAATAACTTGATCATAAAACAAAAAAACGAAGGTAATACATTTTTACTAACGGATTAGTCCCCCTAATTTAACTGTCGGCTATAATGGGAAAAAAGTTGACTCAACAAATATAGCAAGATTCCTGGTAATCTTAATTGACAGCAATCTGACTTGGAAACCTCATTCTGAAGAAATGTGTAAAAAATTTAGTAAATTATCTTATGTTCTGTACAACTTATCGCATAAAGTAAGCCATACTACACTCCTTACAGCTTACCATGGTTTGGTTGTATCAATATTGGTTCGGCTTAATTTTCTAATAGAAACAAATAGAAAGCTGTTTATTGAAAAAAAAACAAATGAACACTTTAAGGCTTAACACGTATTGCGATTTTTATTTGTGGCTTCGCGTGGATTTTATTGTATTATTCCCGTGCGATTTTTTTACCGCAATGCGTGCAGCTTCATACAATTCCATAGGCCGCAGAATGGGCGGAAATAATTCGCGCGAATAAAAATCGCATTGCGTGCTAAGCCTAACGCGAGCAAAATTATTGTTGTTCGTCATTGATTTTGAAAAGTAATTGTATTTGTCAAAATGAGTTCTAGGTACTACTTAGTTTTAATTTCCGCGCATTATTTGAGAAAAGTACTATACAAGCCTTGGCCACAACTAGGCATTGATGGACTTATGTATTACACGTTCGTCCATCAATGCCTCTTTTGCTGGCCGCTGCAGTATTAAACTATAATTTAATGTTACATCGTCGTCAGCACCACCGAGAATTGGATATCCTTTTCAGTGAAGACGTGAACAACAAATCTTTAAAGTTCTGAGGACACAAAAAGCATCTGATGTGAATTGCGTTTTTTGTTGTTCTATATAGTATCTAAGTCAAGAATAAGAATCATATAAAATGAGAAATAGGAATGAAAAATGGTGATTACTTTTTCGTAGTTCAGACTTAGAGTCCACTGGCTTACTCCCACAGTTCCTGAAAATTTTCACCTCCAAGGACTTCTGTGTAGTCTGTACCAAGGATGTTTGCGCCAGATTCTCTGTAACTGTTTAAAACAAAAATCAATCTTTATAATTTACTAGCTGACCCGGCAAACTGTGACTTTTTCATTATTTTTTTTATTTTTTATTCACAAGTGAGTTATAAAGGTTTTTTTTTATAGGTTGAGTTGCTTTGTTCTTAAAAAAGTTTAGATACAAAAAAGATCGTGCTCAATAGTACAGATAAATAAATGCACCTATTGCTTGCTCATTTAATGCAACTTCGTATTTAAATAGATAATTTCAACTTGTACGTATTAAACACGAAAACATTCACTCAAATATAACTTTTCGTAATTGTTTGTTCTGTAATAAATATAACTTGAAATTCCCCATTTTATACGTGGCTAAAATGCTATCCGCGAAAAGCCAAAAAAATTAAACCTCATTCTTTTAGTCTGTGGCCGATCGCCATTGTTAGGTGCGTGCGCATAGGAAAACTGATTAATTTTTTCCGCCATTGCGAATTTTTTTTCACAATTCGTTTTCACTGCTGTTACACGAAACTCACTGTGTCCGCTCGCGAACTTTTTTTGAACAGTAAGCATGGTAAATATCCCTTTTCTAATGTTAATGTTAGTGTTAGTGACCATGACAGTTTAAAATGTCATAGGTCTACACAATACTATAGAATTTCTGAGTAACAGTGATGTATGTCATCAAGTTGACCGTGTCGCATGAGGCTTATGCATAGCTAAAAATTAAATTATAATTAAAAATGTATTATTTATATATTATTGTCTTTTTTTTATTTTTTCTTTTTGAAATGATTTGTTATCTCATTTTTGTAAGTGCGAGTTTCATTTACTTCGTCGTGATTTATTAGTTCGACTGTGTTAATATTTGACTTGAATTTTATTTGAAGTTCTTCTTGCTCTATTTTAAGTGGCAGAACTTTATATTCCTTTGAATTTTTGTACAAATTATGATTATACGTTAGTGACGGTTAAATATTATTTAACTTATTATATCTTATCCTAAATTAAAATATTTTACATTTATATTGAAATGATTAAATTCTTGTTTAATGAAATGATTGACTGTGCTTAGGATTTGAATTTAATTTGGTTTACTTGTTTTTGTCTTGTAAGAAGTGGCAAAACTAAATTATTACTTATAGATATGACGACATTCCATTGATATTTGTTTGATTATGTCATGTATTGTGGCTTAAATATAACATAAATTATTATCTCTAATATGAATAGCTCTTACTTTGATTTACTTTAGGGTAGTTTTGTCCTTTATTTAGGTTGCAAAATTAAAATTATTTATTGAAATCAAAATAATCAAGCAATTCAAATAAATAAACAGGTACTTAGATAAGGCTGATACAAAGATTACTTGATAAAATAATGTAATGTAAGTTTTGTGTAATATTAATCTAATGTTAAATTCTGTTAATGGTAATAGATCAGACTTATCAAATAGTAATAGGAAAGTCTGGTATAGGATGTCCGACACTAATATAATTGGAACAAATTCTTTTATTATATTTATTCTATAAAAACATAAGAAAACGGTTCTGTTAATGCTGAGGTTGGTGCCTGTGATACAATGATTTTCATTAGTACAGGTACCAACGATTCTCTTTTTCCGTGTTTACTATTAAAAATGTATGTATTTATTTCTATGATCCTGTACATGTGTTTTTCCTGAATAAACGATTTTATTATTATTTTATTATTATTAACTCAATAAATGTGGATGCACCGTAAGAGAACCACTCACTTGGGCCTTGTTGGTAGTTTGTGTTAGTTTCTATATCGAAGTTCATGTCGCTGGCGGCGATAGGTGCAACTGAAACATAATACTTTACGATATTTCATGGCTCTGCATATTGAACAATGTATGTTTGGAAACTATTAATGGCGTTCGATGATGATTTTACAAATATATAAAATGTCAATGACACATGAAGAGCGGAAACTACTTATAAGAATATCGAATAATTTCGAAATGATCCAGTTCAACTGGTCACTGAAGTTGCAACCGGGAAATAAAATGTAGAAATTTGGAGGTGCATTAGTATAGTACCTAGTTCTCCTGACCGAATTTTGACCATGGCAATTCATCTTAGTGGAGATTAGACATCACCCACGAGAGATATTACTCTGCACAAGGGTGTGCGCAAACGCAGGTGCCCTCTAACTTCTAACAACTCTCATAACACAATGGGACGGTATTCATAAAGAGTCAGTAAAACTTTTTTCTGAGACACGATGAACTCGTAGTCAAAATGTTGTAAAATAGGATAAAATATTATAAAATCCTTATAATACTGACCACTTTTTCTAGAGGCATCTTCCTTGACAGACATGGCTGATATCGCCGGCACTTGAATGGCCGCGGGTAGTCCGCAGTATGACGTCATCATTGATGCACTCTTGTGCGGGGATGCTGTTAGAAAAAAATGCAATTTAAATCTTAGAATAAAGGCCAAGTGCAAGTGCGGACGAGAGGCGATAATAATATTGTGCAATAAGAATAAGGATACAATTTATTTAAAAGTAAGAACACAGGTACAGTAGTATAATTTCTAAAACAACTAATAGCTTTTAAGGCTACAGTCAACCTGACGGCCTAAACAAAATTATTCTATTCCTAAACTATTACAAAACTATTCGAAATATGCATGTTGGGTTTTCTTTTTATTTAGCTGCGCGTTCCTATTTAAATTGAGGGTACACCTTGTATGAAGTATGTTTCCTACCCTCTTTTTTCCTAGTCCTTCATGTGGTATGTGTCAAATCCACCGAATATTTTGAAGAATTTGTAGAAAACGTGAATCCACGGAAGACCTTCACACATTGCTGGAAATGTGAGTACCACATGCTTTCTTTTCCCGTTTGGCTACGCCTCTTTCTCAAACCTTACCCAAAAGCGTAGTCATATATTCCCCTACATTTTATACTTCATACAAAGGCTAACTATTTTGTAAAGAGTATTTTTTTATTTATTTATTATATACTTTATTGTACACCACAAAAAAACATACAGGACAAATGTTCAAATACACAAGTGTACAATGGGCGAATTATTCAGGTTTATTAATCTAGAATCAGCCCAAAAATTACAGTCCACTATCCGCTACTTATTTAGGTTTATTTAACCACCAATGCACAACCCTTAACAACTGCCAGACGCATTACCTGGTAGCCTACGATGTAAGGGTTTGCAACCCATGCGACCTTCGTCAGTATCTACACAGCTGGAATAAAAAATACCCGTCTAAAACCACTTACAAATCTATGAAACATCGTCAATTTTCGCGGCATAGGAATGAAAAATCGAAGCGTCACATAAGCGTGTTATTTCCCATACAAGCGGCATTTTCCATGTCATTTAACCCAATTGTAAAGGGCTTTGGCAATAAATGCCGAGAAAATCACCGAATATCGTTTGCATTTGCAAAGGCGGTAAATGTATGGTGTGATGGAATTGTATGTGTATTTACAGGGTTCAAAAAGCCTTTTGGAAGCCAATACTGGTAACTTTTCCCATTGACAGGGCTGTGGACAATTTTTTATGCCAAATGAGTAATAAAATTTCCTTCTCCACTTGTACATAATAATTATTATTATCTGTTTTCGGTTTAGCGGTTTGAGAGTAAAAACGTAACAAACTGGTAGATGGATACTTTCTTCTTTCTTTGTCGAAAATTATCCCGACGGAACATATTCCTGGGATAAAAAGTGTGCTATGTGCTATTCCAGACTATAATCTATCTCTGTGCCAAATTTCATCCAGATCCGTCCAGCCGTTTGAGCGTGAAGAAGTAACAAACATGTGTATGTTGTGCTCACAGACTTTCGCCTTTATAATATTAGTGTGATTACTAGCTTCTGCCAGCGGCTTCGGCCGCGTGAGTGTCGAAAATTATCTCAAGGGAACATATTCCCGGCATAAAAAGTATCCTATGTGCTAAGACTATAATCTATCTCTGTGCTAAATTTCATCCAAATCCGTCCAGCCGTTTGAGCGTGAAGAAGTAACAAACACACACCGTCACAAATTTTCGCTTTTATTATATTATTGTGTGATGTAGTAGGAGAAGGATATAATAATGTGCACATTTCTTTCTCTACTTCTTTCTTTTTTCTTACTGTTTCTCCTTAAAAGTCTATTTAAAAAAAAAAAAAAAAAATATTTTATAATAAAGGTACGCGTACTCACCCTCAAATCCATCAGTTTGTGTTGGGGACTCATTGGTAAGCTGGTTCAGCATGCATGCAACGTAGTCAGGACCAGGTCCTGGAACCAAGAAAGCAAGAAGGTTACGACTCGTTTTTAGGGTTCCGTACCCAAAGGGTAAAAACGGGACCCTATTACTAAGACTCCGCGGTCCGCCTGTCTATCTGTTTGTCACCAGGCTGTAGCTAGACAGTTGAAATTTTCACAGATGATGTATTTCTGTTGCCGCTATAACAACAAATACTAAAACCAGAATAAAATAAATATTTAAGTGGGGCTCCCATACAACAAACGTGATTTTATTGCCGTTTTTTTGCGATAACGGTACGGAACCCTTCGTGCGCGAGTCCGACTCGCACTTGGCCGGTTTTTATTATATTTATTACGAAAATAAAGTAAACTTTTTTGTTTAAAACTAAAAGGAGTCTTTTTCATGAAACAACCGTTTTCTGTATTTTTCAAATAACAATATAAAAAAACCGAAGAAATCAAAGTATCCGATGATAAACGGAAAAAAACTCTTTACTTAATATACTTTACGACTTTTTACATAAGCGTTAGCATAATCAGCAGGAACAATGTTCCCACTGCTGGGACACAGGCCTTCTCTCTGTGAGAGGGAGTGAGCCATAATGTAGTAGTGAGTTTGTAAAGTCTCCGTCACGAAAAGCTATAAATTTTGTAAATAAAGAACTTCTACTAAGTTAGATAGCGACAATTCAATCAACAACCATTAATCCCAAATTCAATCAACTCAAAGTATCATAATACGTGTCATCCGAAACTAATGAGCAATTTCACTTGGTTGGGTTATATTTTAGCGATATAAAGCGCTGTCGTCTAATGTCTTGTGGTACGGGAACTTGCCATGAGACAGACGCGATCCAGTAACACGAAATATAAGAAGCGCTTTATATTTCAAATATCATGTAACATAGAAACTTTACATGTGTGATCGAATTTTAAGTTCTAGGATATGTTGGTTGCGTCACAATTTTTTCTTTCACCGTTTCACGAGCAGTGGTGAATAATTATATAAAAAAGAAACAAAATATTAAATAACCCGACTGCTTAAGAAGCGAACTAAAAAGACGTAAACAACAAGAAGAAAATCATGCTGTGCAGTCGGAGGATACATCTGGTTTTGGTCAGCCAGCTCCATCTAAAACCGAGTATGTTTCATATTTTGAATTGACTTTTTTAATTTATAATTTTTTAATTACCTTTTTTTTACGAATTAGGTACTTTTGAACATATAAGTGTTATATATTTTTGAAATCACCTCTAAAAACACTTTATTTTGATACACCTCAAGATGTGTTTGGCAGTAAAAAAGCCGCCATTCTATTTTCAAATTTTAATGTAGCCTGTGACACTCGCAAGGTTAAAACGAATCGATTGACGAAAGAATCATGAAAATCGGCCAACGCGTTTGGTCTCTAGAACGCCACATAGGAACAAACATACATATATAGATTGATAAACACATTTCCCTCCTTCAGGGAAAAGGTTAGGAATAGGTTTCTTCTAGGTAAGCGTGCTTCACCGTAGACCGCATCATCGCTTAACATCAGGCGAGATAGTGGTCAAACGCGAGCCTATAGATTATATTAAAAAAAAAAAGATGACGCTCTACAAAGCCGAACGTTTTTAAAGCTTTGGTCTCTTGATTGGAACGCATAACGCTGCGGTATGCGGTACGGTACCTAACCCTCCTTACCACTGGCGCATACTGCGCGGGAACCAAATACCTTTCTAGATACGATAATGTTATGTTTCCAGCATCGCATACCGCAGCGTTGTGCGGTCCGATCAAGAGTAAAAAGCTTATATGTCATATGTCACTACCGGGTACCTTCTGTAAGGTTAACGTGCCGCTAAACTGGGGTCTAATGTGGCGGTTAAGGTCGCCATTTTCTTGATTGAATGTCACTGCCTATGAAGTAACACTATAAATCATGTTGAGCCGATCTATCAACCGAGTAAGTATTCCGTGCCGTTCAATATATATGCCACGAATACTGCCAAAATAAATATATATCATTCTGGGTATACAAAAAGCAGTTTTTGTAAGTAAGAATTACGAGTTTGACAAAAAGTAATTACGTTAGTCGGTATATTGCTAGTGATCAATCGCTTTATTTGGTTCTAGATTTAGAAGGATCCAAACAAAATCATTTACTCATAGACACGGCGCGGGCGCTCAAGTGTATTTCATTATGAAATTATGTTTATTCTAAAGAAAAAAAAAACACATATCATAAAACTTATTTATTCTGATATGATGGGGTCGGAATATTAAAGGGATTAATTTTTAAAATTGTTTTATTATATCACGATTAAATTTTTACAATTTCAATATTATATAAAGAATACATACATTAAAAATTTGATATCAAAGTCACAACGACACGTCATAAATCGTTGTCTTATAACTAGTCAAATAACCCGCCCCTAACTGTTCCCGGCGCAAAGGTGCCCATAACGCTGCATTGCCACGTTGGATGGCAATGGCTATCCTTTGCACCATGAACGGGCCCGAGCAGGAGTCACCCGTTTTGACACGGACCTTCTGCCCTATCTCACTAATGAGCTTCTTGGCCTCAGTGCCCCATGGTCTCAACGGCAATGGACACAAACTGGTACCGGTTTTTACTTTAAAATACTAAAAATGGTTTAGTTTATTAAATCTAAATTAACTTTTAGACATTGTCGCTTCGTGCCTAACTCTCTTTTTGATCCCATACTTAAAGTTTAACCCTATACTCAACCCACTGATATGCCTACGTCCTTACAAATCTGTACACCTTACCCCCTTGACACACTTAAATAACAAACAAAATGGATTACACAAATACACATATTTATGACACGGCATATGACATAGCGTGCAGAGGGTTAACTTCGGAATAACACGCTGTGTACATTTAATTTTTACGGACGTTCCTAAAAGGAAGATTTATTTATAACCGATGTTACTTAATGCATAATGTTTGTTTTGAAGAAACATACAAAGGAAAGAAATAAGGGGTCTAATTTCAAAGAAAGAAGCGGTTGAATACGGGTTAAGGTTAGTCGATCATTCTTCCATACAAACATAGTCTGGCGATTACTCCACGTTTTGACGATGTACGTTCAAAATAAAAAATGATATCAATTTGTCTCATCATTATCTAGGCCTGTATGGAAACAAAAAAAAACGTTAATGAAAGTTATGAGCGTCGATAGTTCCATGTTTCAACACTATTTTTTTTAAATTGCTAAACGACTACCATACAGGGATAGATTAGTAGTTCAACAATGCAAATAATTTTATTTAGAAAATATATATTTAGTCGTTTTTTTTTCATGATATCTAGACTACCAAAGGTCTGTTTATAAAATTTCGCGCGCTCGTTTTCGTCCTAAATCATCATCCATTTCGTTACAAACTTGCAAAAGTGCTAATTCGTACGTGAACTAGCTTCTTACAGCTCATCACAGCATCTATCTCTTTCGCACGTGTTGTCGGATGAGATAGCAGGCATTTTAACCCCGCGCACAAAATATTTCGTGCCGTCGACTAGGGCACGGGGTCTCATTGCTAAGAAAGACAATTTGGTTCAAATAAATCTCACTAGATGGCGCGACATGTAAATAGAGCTGTGTGTAAAATTAACATTTTCTGAAATTGAACATAAAAATTGTATGTTCCTGTTTAATCAACTCTCCTAAGTACCAAATTATGGAATATTGGGCTCTTAATTCACATTTCAAAGATTATTTGAACGGATCATTTAAAATTGATGCTAATAGATGGCGCATTTTTAAATTTTTGAGGCATTCCACTCGATTGTTAAAATTTTCATTGTAACACATTTTGGTGCAAAAAAACTGTAAAAACGTGCAAAAAATACTATAAAACGAACCGTTACTGTATTTAAAGAAAAAATATTCACGATCCTAGTAAACACTTTTACTTGCAAGTCGCTGCTAACACCATCTATTGCCGTGAAACGGGATCGAACGCGATTGATGTACTTACAAAAATAATAAGATTAATAACAGATGAAAAACGCTATTTACGTCGGCACGGTTTCTTTGTATGGGATGAGGCATCTGTAGGTATCCTAGTATTATATTATCTGTGACTAGGGTAACCTTAAGAGTGAATGGCACGATACCATTTTTATTTTCATGTATCGTGATCCTGATTATCAAAAATCCATAACTGATAAACTGCTTTAATTTAACTTAAACACGGTATAATCAGCTTATAACGTTCCTTCTGCTAGGAATCAGACCTCATCTATTTGACGGGAATTTGGATAGTTTACCAGCCCTAAAGTCGTGACAATCTATGAAGTCGGATTTGACAGCTATGAAAATACGTTACTAAGTTAATCTTGATACTTACGAATGATACTCGTTGTTATAGTGTATGGGTAACATAATAATTAATTAATTAATTTGATTTTTCACAGAAACGTCTATAAAAAGTTATAAAAGTTATAAGGACTGCGAGAATCCGTTGGCTATCGGAGAAACCCAGGACCGATCAATGAGTCAGCGATTGTGGGAGGTCTATGTCTAGTAGACTTTCAGCTGGGATGATAATAAGCCGTGGTGCCCAGTGGTAACAGCCCCGACTTACGTGTCGTCATGAGTTCGAAACCAGGCAGGCGCTTTACCTTGTGTAAATTATTTCATCACCATCACTGCTCTTAAAACGGTGAAGGAAAACATCGTGAGGAAACCGGCATGTCCTAGAACCAAAAATTCGAAGACACATCCACTAATCCGCACTGGGCCATTACCTGGCGTGGTGGATTAAGGCCCATTACCTCTCTCATAAAGAGGATGCCTCTGTCCCAGCAGTGGGAGAGGAAAATGGAGAAGAAATACTGACCTGGTTTGTCTAGTTGTTGTTCCATGTACTGTATCTCAACATCTGTCCTGTTCATGCCAATTAGTTTGCTCATATCTGACGGAGTTGGTCCTATTGATGTTGTTTTGAGGCTGACGTTGGTATTAGTGCTGGTACTCATACAGCTCATGTTTTGTCGGCTTTCTAAAATATAAAAAATCATTTTAATATACTTTATAACGACGATATAAGAGTACTCTTTTAATCTAATGTAATTTATTTAAAATTGGAAGGAAAGCTGCTAAAGGAAAATAGGAAATAAATTTTACAGCTTTGTATAGTCTACACGGAAATCAAAACAAAACAACAATAAAGTACTTAGTTCTAAATTCAAAATATTATACAAGATAAATATAATAATTGATGGACATGAATGCTTTAGTTTGTATTGGGAAATGTGATGATTGCCGAGGGACATTAAAATAATGGATGTAATGTACACACGTCAAACTTATAACACCCCTCTATTTCCATCGGGGGTTAAAACATAGAAAATGGCGATGCCTCGGCAGATGTTCTAATTGCAGTCCACCTTGCTTCAAACGCTGCGTCTTCCGATACGCGTCGCCACTTCAACACTATTCGGCCCCATCAAACATCCGAATACATAACATCACTCCTGTGTGCCCCAAAGGGAATATCTGAATCCATCAGTAAATTCACTGAGTTATATTTACTTACTCAGGCTCCCAACATTCGATTTTTCTGAGATATGTACATCATGGGACCCGAAGTTAGTAAAGTTAGTACCGATTAATGCCTTCTTGATCAAATTGTTCAGTAATAATTCTGTAAAAATAAATCACTTTAATGTATCGTGCTAGGGAAGAGAGAAGCTTGGACAAAAAAAGTTAATTCAAAAAATCAAAAACCCGACTGCTTAGGAACCGAACTAAAAAGACGTAACCAAGAAGAAAATAAAGTCGTAAAGTCAGCGTCGGATGAGTTGAGACGAAATACGGCTTGAGCAGAGTTGGGAAACTGACTACAAGTACAAAGTGACGTATTAGTGAAAGAGACCTAATAGAGATAGCGACGAGATAGCTAGTGTGACGAGTTGTCATCACAACCAAATAATCAGTCTATAATCCCCACCTTCATATCATCCCCTTAGTTGGGACACAGGCTTCCTCTTTGTAAGAGGGAGTAGAGGGAAGGTCTAATCTACCTCGCGGGCCTAGTGAGGGTTGGAGATGTCACCAAGTCTTAGTATTCTTTGTTCTAGGATATTATTATGCCGGTTTCCTCACGATGTTTTTCTTCACCAATATAAGAGCAGTAGTGGTGATATAATTTACACATTGTAATGCCTGTATCGGTTCAAAACCTTGATCCACAACTCGTAAGTCACTGCCAACACTGCTCCAATACATGTTGCACTGACTCTAAATAAATTGAAATGCAAGAAATAGAATAATGATTTATAATCTGTGCTTTAATTCAAATGATTTCAGAATTTTAGTTTAAATTATTCAAGTTTACTTATATTATATACCTATTACCTGTTTCATAATAGGAATCCAGCCCCCTTGCTGAAGTAGATCTGGTATAATTGAAGACGGCAGTGTTCGGGTCTGTGCCTATTTTGAAAGAAACATGTGATAAATTCCATGTTTGAACCAACTGACCAAACCAAAAGTTTAAACCAACAAAAATATATTTATACTCGTTGCTGTTAGGCTCTTTCACTTTGCTGTTAATCAAAGTAAAAAAAACATTTTATATTTAGCGGGTACACTACATACATACGAAAAACTTCATTCCGTCAGTCACAAATACGAATTTCAAAATACCGATTTTCATAATTCCGAATGGTTCAAAATTCCAAATATAACAACTCCGACTTATCATTACTCCTATTTTTAAAATTTCAAATTTCAAAATTTTTAACGTTTATAATTACTATTCTCAAAATACCGAGTTTCAATTGATCGAATAACAAAAAGTCCGACTTAATGATAATTCGACACATCAAATACGAATTCCGATTATTAAAATACCGATTGATCTCCTATTTCTGTATGCAGGGTCTAAAGTAACCTAACACGAAGGAGATGAAGGGCGCTGAGTTCGCTCGCTTTGCTCGCTCACTTCAGCTCCTGTCGTCTCCTTCGAACCTAAACTGTCCGTGTCGAGGTGCCCTAAGCTCCCGAGCTCGCTTCGCTCGCTCTTGCTCTCCCCTCCGCGCCAACGCGGGCTTTAATTACACTCTAGGATAGGGCAGACAAGACTGCGTGAAGTCAGTTTTGCAGCGATTCGTTTCTGTCACTAAATTTTGTAGCACAACATGTTGACTTTTAGTTTATTCGAAGTATTGAAAATCGGAATGTTGTTTTTCGGACCGAGATCCCTTCAAGTAATTGATTCTTCGAACGTATGAAAATCGGAAAACAAACAAATCGCATTTACGACTAACGGTAAAATAAATTTCGTGATTTTTAATAATAGACATTACAATTCTTAGGTATTATGAAATTCGGACTTTTGAAAATCGGAACATCGATATTCGGAATAAAATATTTCGGAGTATTTGGGTGTTCCCATATTTAACACTGTATGAAATGTGCTGCTAGGCTTTTGTATAATTATTTTTAAACAGATGTTATAGCTACAAAACTTTTACTTGTTTGGAAATAAACAAGTAAAAGTTTGACCGAGTTGTTTCGGGTTCAAACTGCGGTAAACTTTGACAATAGTAAACGTATAAACATAATGGCCCTAATTTATAAAAAATCTCGACGCTGATTTGCGAATAATTAGCAGATTTTTTATTAAAATAATATTCATTTAGAATCTGCTAATTACCTTGTTTTTGGAACAGAAATTTCGTGCATTTTATTTGGCCCTACTGAAGCACAAAAGTGGAACAGTAATATTATGTTATCATTATATGTGTAAAGCTGCGAATACACTGTAAGGCGATAGCGGGTGGTCTAAAACAACCCTGTAAGTATAATAAGACCATAAATACCCAGAAAACAAAAAGCCTCAGCGGCTACTGCTAGAGACGGCGTTGTCAAAACTATCCATACAAGCCAAGCATGTCAGTGAATGTCACCGTTTACTCATAGAAATTGACTCCCCTGATAATACTGCATTATCAGACTGTTCCTAACTTTCGTGTTTGTCTATGTGGTCCTTCATTTAGTGTTAAGTTAGCTGTATCCCTGAGATAAATCAAAGACAAAGTGGCCTGAAAGCAGCTCGTCAGTATATCCGTCAAAGCTTTTCAGGGTGGGCACGACCTTCAGCAATTAAGCGAACGAATAAGAAGAAGAAGACGTGTTAAGGTCAGTATCCCTTTTACCTATGATAGCTGAAACTTATGCTCTCTCCCTAATAATATTAGAAATGACGTCTGTAGTTGCTGCGTGGTGCAAGTTATAGTAATTTCTCCAGATCACTTTTGCCTTACCAATGTAAACGTGGTTTAAGTTTTTATAACGAATATTTTAATTAGTTCTAGCGTTTACGTTAAAAAGGGTCTCTTTAACAGATGTAAAAGGGAAATTATAATAAAAACCTTTGAGTGATTACAACGCACGAGTAAGGCGCTACTACTGAACTTGGTGTACTGGGTTTGATTCGGGGCCCGATTAATGGCAGTATACCCACTAGTAAATGGAACTTTATTTTTGTTATGAATATTATCTACTACATAATCAATGACTTCATGAACTGCATCACTAGTAGCTTTGTTGGATCTAAAACCGATCCAACAATTCACCTGCGCAGAGCTCGGTCGCCCAGGTTCTTAATCTTTATATTGACATTGTTTATCTTTTCATTTATTCAATTTAATTTACATATTTTTAAATGTTATTTTACAAAAAACAAAACATTTCAAAATACAGAAATAGTAGCCCAGCGGAATAGAATAGAATATTATTTATTTGCTTAGAATGTATGTATTTACAATAAGGTGGTTACAATAATATTAAGAATCCTTGTACATTCTACCATTTTGGCATGCAAACATTGATGCAATTTATCATCAAATATAGAAACATTGATATTATACAACACAATTAAAATGTATCAGCTAGAAAATCCGACACGGAATAGTAACATTTATTTAATAGAAGTATACTTAGTTTATTTTTGAAATTTGTTACTGATTCCTCTTTTATGGAATTAGGAATGTGGTTAAAAATAACTGGTGCCATACCAAAAATATTTGTCCACAACAAAGCAGTCCTATATCCACCTGTGCGTAACAAGTTTTGGTATTGAGATCGCAAAATTACCGGTATCTGCTTTCCGATAAAGTTAAAAATAGATGTCGATTACATTTGACAAAAAGAGCAATTTCTGAAATGTAAAAGCAAGGGAATGTCAACAAATTAACATCACAATTTTTTTTTTTTTTTTGCTTTCCTTGAACTAATTCCTTCTAGCCCGTTCCATCATCGGACTACAAGACGTACGGCGATGCGTCATCGGTACATGGTGGACGCACCAAACGTTTTGGGAATACTTTTATTATGAGTACAGCAAAGGAGTGGAATTCCCTGCCGGAGTCTGTGTTTCCTGATAGCTACAACCTGGGAGTCTTCAGAGTGAATAGGTTTTTTCTAGGCAAGCGTGCTTCATCGTCGACCACATCATCGCTTACCATCAGGTGAGATAGTGGTCAAGCGCAAGACTATCAACAATAAAAAAAATAAAAAAATATATCATCATCATCGTATCAGCCGAAAGACGTCCACTGCTGGACAAAGGCCTCCCCCAAGCGTCGCCACATTGACCGGTCCCGTGCGTCTCGCAACCATCGGATCCCCGCAACCTATGACAAATTATGACTTTTAAAAATCAGTCAGTAACTCAAATATAACCCAAATATTGCTCGTAGGCAGCGTTTTTGGGCATTAAAGATACTCTCTTTTTCGGTACAATTGCCCCAATATATAATACCAAACCTTAAAATAGAAACAACAAGACTATGATATGCTAGTAATACTGTTATGATATTAACTTATTTTTTGAGATTATAAAGTGCTTATGCAGATGTGCTAAGCTTTTTACAGATGTCCTCTGCCTGTGCCTTCCATGTCAGTTGACAGTCAATTAAGATTCCTAGAAATTTTGTAACATCTACTCTGTCCACATTTTGACTATTATAATTAAGAAAATAGACTATAACCCAAACTCAATATTTGTGCCACCAGTCATACCTCAAGATGTGATCAGGATAATTAAATCACAAAAAAATAAAAAGAGCTTTGGTTATGACGGGATTTCCACTCAAGTCATAAAGTTTGTTGCTAATAGTATAGCAGGCCCTTTATCTCATATTATTAACGTTAGCATATCATCAGAAACATTTCCTGACAAATTAAAAACTGTAATTGTAAAACCAATTCATAAAAATAACAGTAAAGATGATATGTCGAACTACAGGCCGAAAGCTTTACTATACATTTTTTCTAAAATAATAGAAAAAGTCATATATGAAGTAATATCATCTTTCCTGACTAAATTGACCTGTTGAATACTAATATGTCGAATGTTGATACTAAAACGCCTATATGTGCTATATATACAGATATGTCCAAAGCGTTCGATTATGTCAACCATAACAAACTGCTTCAAAAACTAAACGCCTATGGCATTCGAGGTAATATACTGAACCTAATAAAAACATATTTATCCGGTCGCAAACAGATGACAGAAATTAACAAAGTATGCGTCAAGTCTAAATTAGAACAAAAATACGTGTCTTCCAGTAGAGAAATTAAATTCGGTGTACCCCAGGGAAGCGTTCTTGGGCCTCCGTTATTTTTAATTTACATTAACGACCTCCCGCGCCAAATCCGCCATCCCATGGTACTGTTTGCTGACAATAGTACAGTACTCTTAAAATGCGTCAGTAATGAAAATTATGAAAATGACATAAACTACACCATTAAAATTATAATAAATTGGCTAAATACTAACAACTTGCAAATAAACTTACAAAAAACAAAAATAATGCATTTTTACCAAAGACTTCGTATCAACTATTAATCCAAATATTAATTATAATTTTATTTATTATTATTATTATTTTCTTAACGTCGTGCATTGGGTTATAAGGTAATTTAGTAATTTGGTCTATGAAAAAATTATTGAAAGACTTTGCTATTTCTTTCGGATCCGTTATTATCTGATTATTATTTCTTATCTGTGTAATTGGTTCCCTATTCTTCTTGCTGTTATTTATTATTTGCCATGAGGTTTTTTATTTATTCTTCGAGTTCTTGATCAAGTAATTATTTGGGCTTTCTGAGTTAATCTAATAATTTTTTTACATCTCTTAGAGTAATTAACAAAAGCGCTTTTATTTTCTGGTGAATGCCTTAGTCTATGTTTCCAAAGTAAATTTCGTTGCCTTTTACTGCATAATCTAATACCACGCGATACTCACTTAATTGTTTTTTCTGATTTTATTGTCACTAACTTATAGGGAAAACTTAATCCAGTATCGGGAACAGGGTCCAAGCTACCGGTGGTCAGGGCTCCTGAGAGAGGAACCTCCTGACTATACGCGTCGTGTCCAGGAGTACCGCTTTCTGGATCAAGCCCTTGATCCAGCTGCCTAACGAGAGCCTCCTCAGATGTTCGTCGAGGCTCTTGGCTATTATGCCATTGACCGTCACGTCTATCGGCACAATGATTGCTGTATTCACATACCACATGTCGACAACCTCGCGAGCCAGATCAAGATACTTGCTTTTCTTATCTCTCTCAGCCTTCACGAGGTTCTCGTCATGGGGTACCACTATATCAACAATCATTGCGCGACGCTCTAGTCGGTCTATCACCACTATGTCAGGGTTATTGGCAACAATAGTCCTGTCAGTGATGATAGACCGATCCCAATACAACGTGACATTGCCATTTTCGAGAACTGGGTCGGGCTCATACTTATAGTAAGGCACTTCCGATTCCACAAGATTGAATTTAAGAGCAAGTTGCTGATGGATAATCCTGGCTACAAGGTTGTGTCTATGCATATAGTCTCCGTTAGCTAGACTAGAACAACCGGAAATAATGTGACGGATGGATTCCCCCGGCCGGTGACATGCTCGACAGATGATATTGACATTGTTTATCTTTATTATTATGTATTTAGCATCTCTACTGTATTTTGAACTTATGCATGCCTGCTGGTTAAATATGGCTATTCCTAATTTTGTATTGTTTATGTCACCATGATTTTGGACCCATATTAGCAAAATAAATATCTTATCTTTATTGATGTTTTTCGTTGTTTTGTGTTTTTTTTGTGTGTGTTATGTATTTGTTTAGAATAGTAGGATTATCTTACCGCATGAAACGACTTGGCAAGTTGGGTTGCTCGCACTTGATTGGTCACACTCGCAGCAATATGTTGATGATGCACTTTCATTGCTGGCTACATCCGTTACGGCTGGATTGCTTCCTACAGCCCGTGAACCAAAATCCACTACAATTCCGCTTCCTAGAGCTCTTTCTTCTGTTTAAAATAAAACAAGCAATACATAGCAGTTTGATTGAAATATCGTTACTGAAGTTATTTAGTTGGGTATGAGTTTCGAAAACTTTAAAATTATTTCAGATTTTTAGTTTAAATTATTCAAGTAGTTTGACACTTTTATTATATACCTATTACCTGTTTCATAACAGGAAGCCAGCCCCCTTGCTGAAGTAGATCTGGTATAATAGAAGGCGGCAATGTTCGGGTCTGTGCCTGTTTTGAAAGAAACATGTCAAAAAATTCTCTGTAAATATTTTAAACCAAAAAATAGTTACTCGTTGCTGTTAGGCTGTTACACTTTGCTGTTAATTAAAGAAAAAATCATTTTAGCTTTAGCACTGTATGAAATGTGCTGCCACGCTTCCGTATATTTATTTTTAAACATATATTAAAGCAACCGCACAGTTGCAAACTTTTACTTGTTTATTTCCCGTTTTACCGAGTTGTTTCGAGTCCAAACTGCGGTATACTTTGACAATAGTGTACGTATAAACATAATGTCCCTTATTTATAAAAATCTCGACGCAGATTTGCGACTAATTAGCAGATGTTTAATTTAAATATTATTCATTTAGAATCTGCTAATTAGTTGATTAACAACAAAACATTTTTTTTTAATAAGGCCCCAAGTAAAAGTAAACATGAAAGGTATGATATCAAAAACCGAATTGATTCGGTACCCGTTCCGTATCAATCAAAATCAATAAACCTTAATCACAATATTTGTAGAACAACCTTATAAACCAGATAGGAACGTTAAAAGGATTCCTGGAAAAACTTTACGAAGCCGAAATGCTGTTAAAATAAGTTATGCAGACGAGAAAGCTATGTCAATCTGAAACAGACGTCAAATAATGCCGCAAATAATAATATTTAGAGAGAAATTATGATTTTCCAAGTCTTGCTTTTGGAGAAAATTATTTCTACCAGATTTTTGAATAAATTTGCATTAGTGATTTAAAAGAGAGCTAAGAAAGACTTAGTTTTTAGTTACGAAAAAGGGATGAAGAAAATAATTTGTTGCACCGATCAACTACGAGTATGTAACGTGGGACAAGTGCAGCAAGAAAATGAAAAGTTTGAAAGGGAATTTTGACAGCGCCATATGTCTATATCATTTAATGAAGTCAAAATACAATGTCAATTTTTTTTTTTTAATATCGTACCGCACATTTGGAATTTCGCCTGTATCGTGGTTGCGTTTACAACCATAAGCAAACACCCAGAGTCAAAACAACTATCTGTAGGTCATACAAATATTTGTTCCGTGCGGGAATCGAATCCACGACACGCAGCGCAGCAGTCAATCGCTCAACCATCAACTCATGTTGTTTTGTGCTATGGCAAAGTATGTTAATAAAATTTCTGTAATTAAGGTCACGTCCGTTTTATAAATTTCTTAGTTTCAAGCAAATTTAGTTTTAATGGGCAGGACCTTTTTTTTGGTACAGAAATTTTGTGCATTTAATTTGCCCTACTGAAGCACACAAGTGGAACAGTATTATATGTTATCATTATATGTGTAAAGCTGCGAATACACTGTAAGGCGACAGCGGGAGGTCTAAAATAACTCTGTTAGTATAATACCCAGAAAACAAAAAGCCTCAGCGGCTATTGCAAGAGACAGCACTGTCAAAACTTTCCATACTAACCAAGCATGCCAGTGAATGTCACCGTTTAATGATGGAAATTGACTCCCCTAATAATTCTGCAGTATCAGACTGTTCCTAAATTACCCTAAGTACGCAACACTTCTGTTTTTACCTATGTGGTCCTTCATTTAGTGTTAAGTTCGCTGTGACCCTGAGATAAACCAAAGACAAGTGGCCTGAAAGCAGCTCGTCAGTAAATTAATCAAAGCTTTTCAGGATGGGCACGACCTTCAGCAATTAAGAAAACGAATAAGAACAAGAAGACGTGTTAATGGGATAACTATGATAGGTGAAACTTGTGCTCTCTCTCCCTAATAGTATTAGAAATGACGTCTGTAGTCGGTGCGTGGTGCAAGTTATAGTAATTTCTCCAAATCACTTTTGCCTTACCAGTGTAAACGTGGTTTAAGGTTTTATAACGAATATGTTAATGAGTCCTAGCTTTTACGTTAAAAAGGGTCTCTTTAACAGATGTAAAAGGGAAATAATAATAAAAACCTTTGAGTGATTAAAACGCACGAGTAAGGCGCTATTACTGAACTTGACCTTGAACTTGTCCTGGGTTTGATTCGGGGCCCGATAAACGGCAGTATGCTCACCCACTAGTAAATGGAAATTTATTTATGTTATCAATATTATCTACTAAATAATCAATGACTTCATGAACTGCATCACTAGTAGCTTTGTTGAGTCTGAAACCGAATTGAGCAACATTTTCACCTGCGCAGAGCTCGGTCGCCCAGGTACTTAATCTTTATATTGACATTGTTTATTGTTATTATTATGTATTTAGCATCTCTACTGTATTTTGAACCTTTGCATGCCTTCTGGTTAAATGTGGCTGTTCCTAATTTTGTATTGTTTACGAGTCACCATGTTTTTGTACCCATATTAGTAAAATAAATATCTTATCTTTATTGATGTTTTTTCGTTGCTTTGTGTTTTTTTTTTGTGTGTTATGTATTTGTTCAGATTAGTAGGATTATTTTACCGCATGAAACGACTTGGCAAGTTGGGTTGCTCGCACTTGATTGGTCACACTCGCAGCAATATGTTGATGATGCACTTTCATTGCTGGCTACATCCGTTACGGCTGGATTGCTTCCTACAGCCCGTGAACCAAAATCCACCATAATACCGCTTCCTAGAGCTCTTTCTTCTGTTTAAAATAAAACAAGCAATGCATAGCAGTTTCGATTGAAATATCGTTACTGAAGTTATTGGGTATGTATTTTGAAAACTTTAAAATTATTTCAGATTTTTAGTTTAAATTATTCAAGTAGTTAGACACTTTTATTATATACCTATTACCTGTTTCATAATAGGAAGCCAGCCCCCTTGCTGAAGTAGATCTGGTATAATTGAAGGCGGCAATGTTCGGGTCTGTGCCTGTTTTGAAAGAAACATGTCAAAAATTCCTCTGTAAATGTTTGAAACCAACAAAAATAATTACTCGTTGCTGTTAGGCTGTTACACTTTGCTGTTAATTAAAGAAAAAAATCATTTTAGCTTTAGCACTAGATGAAATGTGCTGCCAGGCTTCCGAATATTTATTTTTAAACATATATTAAAGCAACCACACTATTGCAAACTTTTACTTGTTTATTTCCCGTTTTACCGAGTTATTTCGAGTCCAAACTGCGGTATACTTTGACAATAGTATACGTATAAACATAATGTCCCTTATTTATAAAAATCTCGACGCTGATTTGTGACTAATTAGCAGATTTTTAATTCAAATAATATTCATTTAGAATCTGCTAATTAGTTGCTTAACATCAAAACGTTTTTTTTAATAAGGCTTCAAGTAAAAGTAAACATGAAAGGTATGATATCGAAACTTAATTACTTCGGTACCTACCCGTATCAACCAAAATCAATAAACCTTAATCACAATATTTGTAGAACAACCTTATAAACCAGATAGGAACATTAAAAGGATTCCTGGAAATACTTTACGAAGCTGAAATGCTGTTAAAATAAGTTAAGCAGACGAGAAAGCTATGTCAATCTGAATCAGACGTCAAATTATGCCACAAAAATAATATTTAGAGAGAAATTATGATTTTCCCAAGTCTTGATTTTGGTGAAAATATTTTCAAAAAGCTGTTGAATACATTTGCATTAGTGATTTCAAAGAGAGTTATGAAAGACAAGAGAGTGAATGATAGCGTGACGGTTGAAAATGGAAAAGGGATGAAGAAAAGAACTTGTTGCTACGAGAATGTAACGTGGGACAAATGCAGAAAGAAAAAGAAAAGTTTGAGGAAAATTTTAACTGCGTTATATGGACATCAATTAACGAAGTGAAGTCTACTCACATCACATTACATCATCAGCCTATTAATGTTCCCACTGCTAGGACACAGGCCTCTTCTCTATGAGGGGATGGGCCATAATCCACCACTCGGGCCCTGTGCGGCCTGGGTTCGAATGTAACGAAATTATAATAAAAATCTATCTGTGATTACAACGCACGAGTAAGGAGCTACTACTGAACATGATGTCCTGTGTTTGATTCGGCGCCCAATTAATGGCAGTAGGCTCACCCACTAGCAAATGGAACTTTATTTTTGTTATCAATATTATCTACTACATAATCAATGACTGCATGAACTGCATGCTTTGTTGGATCTGAAACCGAATTGACCACCATTTTCACCTGCGCAGAGCTCGGTCGCCCAGGTACTTAAACTTTATATTGACATTGTTTATCGTTATTATTATGTATTTAGCATCTCTACTGTATTTTGAACTTTTGTATGCCTCCTGGTTAAATATGGCTGTACCTAACTGTATTGTTTATGTCACCATGATTTTGGACCCATATTAGAAAAATAAATATCTTATCTTTATTGATATTTTTTCGTTAATTTGTGTTTTTTTTGTGTGTGTTATGTATTTGTTCAGATTAGTATGATTATTTTACCACATGAAACGACTTGGCAAGTTGGGTTGCTCGCACTTGATTCGTCACACTCGCAGCAATATTTTGATGATGCACTTTCATTGCTGGCTACATCCGTTACGGCTGGATTGCTTCCTACAGCCCGTGAATCAAAATCCACCATAATACCGCTTCCTAGAGCTCTTTCTTCTGTTTAAAACAAAACAAGCAATGCAAAGCAGTTTGATTGAAATACCGTTACTGAAGTTATTGGATATGAGTTTCGAAAACTTTAAAATTATTTCAGATTTTTAGTTTAAATTATTCAAGTAGTTAGATACTTTTATTATATACCTATTACCTGTTTCATAACAGGCAGCCAGCCCCCTTGCTGAAGTAGATCTGGTATAATTGAAGGCGGCAATGTTCGGGTCTGTGCCTGTTTTGAAAGAAACATGTCAAAAAATTCTCTGTAAATATTTTAAACCAACAAAAATAGTTACTCGTTGCTGTTAGGCTGTTACACTTTGCTGTTAATTAAAGAAAAAATCATTTTAGCTTTAGCACTGTATGAAATGTGCTGCCATACTTCCGTATATTTATTTTTAAACAGATATTAAAGCAACCGCACAGTTGCAAACTTTTACTTGTTATTTCCCGTTTGACCGAGTTGTTTCGAGTTCAAACTGCGGTAAACTTTGACAATAGTATACGTATAAACATAATGGCCCTTATTTATAAAAATCTCGACGCTGATTTGCGACTAATAAGCAGATGTTTAATTCAAATAATATTCATTTAGAATCTGTTAATTAGTTGCTTAACAACATAACGTTTTTTTTAATAAGGCTTCAAGTTAAAGTAAACATGAAAGGTATGATATTAAAAACCGAACTATTTCGGTACCCGTATCAACCAAAATCAATAAACCTTAATCAAAATATTTGTAGAACAACCTTATAAACGAGATAGGAACGTTAAAAGGATTCCTGGAAATACTTTACGATGCCGAAATGCTGTTAAAATAGGCTAGGCAGGCGAGAAAGCTATGTCAATCTGAATCAGACGTCAAATGTATGCCGCAAAGAATAATATTTATAGAGAAATTAGGATTTTCCCAGGTCTTGATTTTGGTGATAATTATTTCTACCAGCTTTTTGAATAAATTAGCATTAGTGATTTCAAAGAGAATTATGAAAGAAAAGAGAGTGAATGATAGCGTGACGGAAAAAGGATGAAGAAAATAACTTGTTGCACCGAACTACGAGAATGTAACGTGGGACAAGTGCAGGAAGAAAAAGAAAAGTTTGAAAGAGAATTATAACTGCGTCATATGGACATCAATTAACGATGTGAAGTCTTCTAATTCATGTGAAATATGAGAGTCACTAAACAATGTCAAAATATATTTTTAATATCGTACCACACACTAGGAATTTCTCCTGTATCGTGGTTGCGTTTACAAACATATAAACTTACATAAACAAACACCCAGAGCCGAAACAAGTATCTGTAGGTCATACAAATATTTGTTCCGTGCGGGAATCGAATCCACGACACCAGTCAATCGCTCAGTCACTGCGCCAACAACTCATAACATAAACAATATTTATTTATTGATGTTTTTTCGTTGTTTTGTGTTTTTTTTTCTGTGTGTGTTATGTATTTGTTCAGATTAGAAGGATTATCTTACCGCACGAAATGTCTTGGCAAGTTGGGTTGCTCGCACTTGATTCGTCACACTCGCAGCAATATTTTGATGATGCACTTTCATTGCTTGGCAAACAATCCAATCCTAACGGATGTACCTTTGCGACTGGATTGCTTCCTACAGCCCGTGAAGTAAAATCCACCACAATACCGCTTCCTAGAGCTCTTTCTTCTGTTAAAAACAAAACATGAAATGCATAGCAGTTTGATTGAAATATCGTTACTGAAGTTATTGGGTATAAGTTTGGAAAACTTTAAAATCTCAAAAATATTTTCTCCCAATGAAGTAGCTTTAATATGAGTACAGAGTAGAAAGAGAGTAGAAATGCCTTTGTGGAAAATCGCAGGCTTTTAGTAGTACTGGTAATGAAACTCGATTTCGCCTGATGGAAAGCGGTGGAGGAGGTCTTCGGTGGAACGAAGGTGCCCAGAAGTTCACCACTGAACTGCATTAGAAACACTAGTGCTTTGAAAGCGGGCTTAAGCCAGTGTCAAACATAATTGCGAGCTGAACCGAACCGAAAACGTCGAGAATGTGAACCGACGAGATAGACGTCAAACTAGGGGCAGCGAACCAAACTCTTGTAGAAAACAAAGTGTCGTTGCGGGACGTCACTCACTCGCGTTTCCCACCAGAACAAAGAACTCGTTGTTTTTAATGCATTTTTATAGCCCTTGTGACGTGTATTGGTACAATATTGGCCATTTTTTTACACATTCTATTGTCTTTTCGATATCCGTCATGTCCACGTGTCGGAATAGTTTTGAATTTGTAAATTAGCACAACCATCGCGCGTTGGTCTCGCTTCGCATCTTGCGTCTTACAGAAAGCGAATTTTCTGTATGACGTTGTGCGCGTCGTGCTTCGCGCGCTTGCCTTTGGTTTGTCATGGCGTATCACGCCTAGATTCAAACGATACCTTACATCTATATCTATATCTATACTCTATACTAATATTATAAAGACGAAAGATTTTTTTGTTTGTTTGTACCGAATAGGCTCCGAAACTACTGGACCGATTTAAAAAATTATTTCGCCCATAGAAAGCTACATTATTCCTGAGTGACATAGGCTATTTTTTAATCCCGAAAACGAGTCCTGTGGAGTGGTCCACGGGAGCGAAGCCGCGGGCAACAGCTAGTTACAAAATAAAAACGCTTCGCCTCGCTATCGGTTCGCTGTCTATTTGACACTGGCTTCACAGGTGGTATGAAATTAAGACGCTGGTAAATAGTTCGTCTTTCCCTCTTAGCATCGCTTTGTATATCCTGTGAGTTCGTCAAAAGAAATGATTTGGTATCGATTTCTACAAAATCACCAAAAGTCTTTTGGCATCTTAAGACGCTCTCAGGTACTAGTACAAGTAGAAGTACAAATAGACAATCTAATTTAATTAAACACAAAGCAATACTATTTTTACCTGTTTTTGATATGGCCTCTGCTGACAGCTCTTTGGACGATATAGACATTAACTTTGCACCTGAAAAAAGAAAAAGATTTTAAGTACCTACCTAAGTAATTAGATAAATATATAAGCTTCATCTTAGTGGCAATCATTAAGTGGATGAAACTATACATGACAACTATTAGTTAAGGATCAACAATAAAAAAATAAAACCGGCCAAGTGCGAGTCGGACTCGCACACGAAGGGTTCCGTACCATTATCGCAAAACACTGCATACAAATCACGTTTGTTGTATGGGAGCCCCCCTTAATTTATTTTATTTTAATTTATTAATTATTATTTTTTGAAGTAAATATACAACTAAACATTCTGTGAATATTTCAAGCCTGTTGCCGTTATTAATATCGAGCAAAAAACGGCAAAAATATCACGTTTGTTGTATGGGAGCCCCCCTTTAATATTTACTTTATACTGTTTTTAGTATTTGTTGTTATAGCGGCAACAAAAATACATCATCTGTGAAAATTTCAACTGTCTAGCTATCACGGTTCATGAGATACAGCCTGGAGACAGACGGACAGACGGATCGCGAAGTCTTAGTAATAGGGTCCCGTTTTTACCCTTTGGGTACGGAACCCTAAAAAAAGAACATCTGCACAGTAAATGTAATAACTCGACAATATGCAGGAAACGGATAAAATTTCCATTATGGGCCGTTGATTTGGAAGTTCATTTTTTTTTGTAAGTAGTACTCATGAATAGAAAGCTTTATACAAATTTTCAAGACTCAGAAATTTTATGTTTTTTTGTATGTTTTTCGTGAAGTAAAATAATGAGAATTAGTCCAAGAGCGAGCGAAGCGAGCTCGGGAGCTTGGAGCACCCCGACACGGATATGTTAGGTTCAAAGAAGATGACGGGAGCTGAAGTGAGCGAGCAAAGCGAGTGAACTCAGCTCCCGTCAGCTCCTTCATGTTAGGTTACTTTAGACCCTCCGTCGATTTTTTTGCTTAAAAAGTAATCTTAAACTTTAACCATGGATATCTCCATTACCATGGGTTTCCGTGTGGTGAGGATGGTACAGTGAGGTAGCCCCCTTTCCCTCCCCTCCTCCGCGCCCCTTAAATCGATGGAAATTTATGTAAATTAAAATCTAACCTGTGACCATGGATATCTCCATAACCATGGGGCTCCGAGTAGTGGGGATGGTACTGGGGGGTAGCTAATCAAAGGGGTAGAAAATCGTAAATAAAGTCGATTGTATCAAGAAATTGAATCGGTAACGCATTAGGACATGGCTGGGCGGAATATGCGTGTATCTTTTCTGTTTGCCACTGCAATGATTACATTGACACATAAAAAAACGCGCGTCCTCGTTTCCTCTGGATAGAATTGTACTTTGTTTTTTTTTTTTTTTTAATTATTATTATTTTTGTGTCCTTTCTGTGTCAGTGTGCCTTGAGCCTCCATTTTTTTAAATAATTTGTTCTGTTTTTTAATAAAGAGTATTATCTATTCGAACTGAAGGCTACTAAGAGCGAGATTTTCGATATTAACTAACCTGTAAAAGCAAGTTTTGGGAAAGCCAACTGTGTCTGGCAAGCCGAATTCTTCTTTTCCACATTCAGTAGAACACATTCTGTAATATAAGTAATTTATTTATTGAAAATACGGCCTCATCACATTGCACATAATTATACAGAAAAATCTTAATTATAACGGAACTAATGCACATGACAAGAGAGGCGACTCAATAATTGTAGTCTCGATTATTAATCCAAAATAAACTACACAATTCAATACATGTTTCTATGCAAAAATAAACAAAATAAGTTAAAATTTTAAATGCAGGTTAATCAGAATAATAATCAAATGAGAATAAAAAAACATACAATAGGTTTTGAATTCTTATAAAATAATACATTAAAATTGAAAATCATTAAAAACATATGTCAGAAGTTATAATCCTACATTCAAAAGTCAACATACAACACATATAATAAAAATGGGAACAAATCTGATTGAATTTAAACCATTTTTAGGGTTCCGTACCCAAAGGGTAAAAACGGGACCCTATTACTAAGACTTCGCGATCCGTCTGTCTGTCCGTCTATCTGTCTGTCCGTCTGTCACCAGGCTGTATCTCATGAACCGTGATAGCTAGGCAGTTGAAATTTTCACAAATGATGTATTTCTGTTGCCGCTATAACAACAAATACTAAAAACAGAATAAAATAAATATTTAAGGGGGGCTCCCATACAACAAACGTGATTTTTTTGCCGTTTTTTGTGATAATGGTACGGAACCCTTCGTGCGCGACTCCGACTCGCACTTGGCCGGTTTTTTAATAATACCAAATTAAAATTAGAACATTTTTCTTTGTACAGAAGCTGTCTTAGAGTATTTGTACATTTTGTGGCATTACACCACAAATAAAACCTCTTCGGTTTTGTTTTTCTACTTTTGGATTGAACACTGGCCGCTTAAAACTTTTGAATATTTTCATATTTCGATTAGGAAAAAATAGGTAAAATTTACGCTGTGACAGCACATACACGACACAATATTTTGAGAGCCGCCGTTGAGAAAGGTTGAATTATTGCTCTTTAGTAATATTTATCCAAATTTTAGGAATGTGTTGATTTTTAAAATCTCCTGTTACTGTCGTGATGTGTCGATAAAGTTATTGTGGTTGGAAGGTCCTACGGTCCGGATATGTGCAAGCCATGAAGTCTGCATTCCTGGACAGAGTCTGTTCTTCCATTCCTAATAGACTGGCCACCAGCTATTATTCGTATTGAAAACTGGTATGTACTTTCGCGTCTTTCTATTTTTTTTGCTTATGTTTGTCGATTTCGATGGTAGTTTCAGACTCCGTTTCATAATTGTGATTTTCTGTTGATACCATTCGCCGATAAACGGCACTTGGTCATGGGCGAGCAGCTGGTATATAAGTGAGCTCCTCATCAATCATAGCCGCGCCGTATGAGCCTAGGGCTACCACTCTTCACTGGCCGTCGACCGGTCGACCCCAGGACACTGCACGACATCGCCCACGCGACTTCACTTCAGTTTATGCGGTACCTATTTTCCAACTTGTGTTCCAGCTACAGCTTGAAACCATATTCTCTGAAGAGATACTCTGGTAAACGGCTAAATATAATTAGGATAAACAAAAGTATGCCATGTTATATTATGTCTAAAGTTTTTATGTAAATGGATAGGGAACTAACATTTCATTATGCTATTATTAACCACGGCCTCCCTATACTTCTAGTGATCTTTATACCTACCTTTCATATCTTTCCATATAATTTCGGCTCTTTATTTTATTTTTATTAGCGTATTTTACGTTTAAAGTGGTGTTAAGTGTTGTTTTTATTTCATAATGCTACAATTTGTTAATTTATGTTTTTGTGTGCACCGTAATGATAAGGTAAGATGCTCACTAGCTCGTTCACTAGGTATAACGGAACCCGGGCCTGTCGATTGATTTTAATCAACGGTTTTGCCCGCGACCAGACCTATACTAGCGAGGACCGATGGATATGGCTAGCAGATGCTTGGGGCAAGCCCATCTAGTGAACTCCCCGTCTAACGTCTAACTAAGTCAGAGACATTCGAGCGCTCAGGACGGTTGATGTGGCATCAACTTGGGGAGGCCTTTGTTTAGCAGTGGACGTCTTTCAGCTGAAATTATGATAATGATTATGCGAGCGTTTTATTGTACGCAGCTTAATAGTCTTGAATTAGTTTGAAATACTGTCTGCTTAAAAACGATTTTATGAATCGATTCAAGCGTCACAATAATGGTCTGGTTCTAGGCTGAGACAGGAAGAGAGAGAGAGAGAGAGATTTGAGTATTACCTGACATAAAAACTTCTTCTTCTTCTTGTTTTTTCGCAGAGGAAGGTGCGATGCCAGTCGATGCTACACTAACTGCAGTCATTTGTGTAACTGTATCTAAGGAACAAAATTTTAATATCAACGTTGTAGATCGTAAAAGTGGTAACATTGATTTCATTGATTTGTTTTTACTGACGAAACTGGTAGATAAACTGAAAAATAATGCAATCCAGCAATACCTTAATAGGATAATTTCGCGATATCTAAAATGAAGTAATGATGAGGAGAAATGAGGAGCATAAAACATGAAAAATGTGCTGATGGAAATGTGGCTAATTATAGGATAAGATGGATGCGAGATGCACATGACCGACCAGTGTGGCGACGCCTAGGAGAGGCCTATGTCCGAAAATAAAATGATGATGTTGATGATGATAAGAAAAGAGGCGAACCAAAGAAAAGATGGATTCTGTGAAAGATAGTGTGACTAGGAAGGAAGTTTATTCTGAGATGGCAATATATGCGATGCGCCGATTATATATATCTTAAAAATTAAATGGAATTAAGGAGTATGATAATGATCTAAGATCAAATTGAGGTTGTAATTAAATTGCACTCTGCTAGCAGTAAAAAGGAGAATGATCAAAAGTGGTACCAAAAAGTCTCACGCATCAAAACCAAAATTTTATAGTAATAGGGACGATGACTAAAAAAATATTTTACAATGCATGTCCTCGAAAAGACCGTTTTCCAAGCAGCCAAACTGTGCGGAAAGTGTCACTTTTTTTAACTAGTGCTTTTTACTTTTCTGTATTTTTTTAAATTTTTATCTCCAACGTCAGCCCGACGCATAGAGTAGCGTCGAACAAAATAGACCTAGGTTTTAGGTTATTTTATAAAATATTTCCGAAACCCAGGTTTTGTTTTAAAAAAAAACTTTTGTATGAGTTAACATGATCAGTGTAGTCTAAAAAAAAAAACAAAGACTGATTTTGATGCATCATGGTACGGGATTGCATACATCCATGAGCATTCTCCTTTGATGATAAAATAATTTATATTGGTCGTACTGCCCAGACCAAAACTTTTGTAGTGCATCTAATATTTAACGGTTTTTTTTCGGTTATATGTTATGTCTAACAGAAAAATAGAGCCGAACAGAATAACAGAATAATATACCTTCTGGAGGTTTCGTTTCTAAGTTCTCGAATTGTGTAGACTTATCACAACATTCTACATTTGCATTTAGCTCACTTGTTGCAGCAGGACCTAAAAATTCAGTTAGCATTATAACTCTTTAGGGTTCCGTATTCAAAGGACACACAGGATTATCCGAAGTCTTTAGGGTTCCGTATTCAACGGGGGCCAAACAGACACAGAGGATTATCCGGCTATTTTTTGCAGAATATTTGTAACAATGCGAACTGGTGAATTTATTTAATTGAAATATATAAGGACGAAGGTGCTGACATCTTTTATAAATCCATAAATAAAATGTAGTTATCAAATTTTTGAACAATAAACTTTATGCTAAACACGTCAAAGTTGAGATTCCATTGCAACCTATACGTTTTTAGGATCACTTAAAAATAAACTTACGCTAAAGTCAATACTTGAGGTTGCGATATGGATTGAAATTATCTCGAATTATGAATTGCAAATATGTATTATGGTGGATACACGCGTATGTACATGCTCGATAAACTTGCTTGAACTCTAGCAAGTACGAACGTGTGTACCATGCAAGTCTCAAGACAAATGCTCGAAGCCAACCAAAATGTTCGATTCGAACAAGATTCAAACGTCTATAATTCTTGCTCGATGTTCGAAGCAAACATGTTTGTACGTGTAGCCGCGACGTCGAGCATGTTAGTCGTGATAGATATTTTTGTGATAAGGGTAAGGTTCACAGCTAAAATGTCGGACGTTCGTTCAATATCTCATTTCTTTCATTTTTGGACGACCATGTAGTTCCGATGTCATCGATATCCAATATAGAATCAGCCATTGCTCGAAGAGTTTCAGCGCACAATAAACATGTTCTTCGAGCAAGCTTTTTACGTGTAGACACAAGGTGGTACATGTATGGAGAATAGCTTTGTTTGATGAGACTTGCTCGATGAGCATGTACGCACGTGTGTACCCACCATTACGTATACTTACTTGAAATTGTACTAGAATTTATATACTTTCACGAATTCATATTTTTTTAAATTAGTTTTGCCTGGTTCCGTACACAAAGGGTAAAAACGGGACCCTATTACTAAGGCTCCGCGGTCCGTCTGCCTATCTGTCTGTTCGTCTGTCACCAGGCTGTATCTCATGAACCGTGAAAGCTAGGCGGTTGAAATTTTCACAGATGATTTATTTCTGTTGCCGCTATAAGAGCAAATAAAAACAGAATAACATTAATATTTAAGTGGGGCTCCCATACAACAAATGTGATATTTTTGCCGTTTTTTGCGATAATGGTACGGAACCCTTCGTGCGCGAGTCCGACTCGCACTTGGCTGGTTTTTTCGATAAAGTCAAACAAAGTTATAGTTACCACTTATAGCTTTAACAGAATAGCTGGTGGTTTGTTCAGCAAGCTGTGAGTTAGATGTGCCCACTCCCATAGATTTTTTTTCTAAAGCATCTTCAAGTGATATTTGGGTTGCAGAGTCTGTAACTTTAGAAAAGGTAGTTTTGAAAGAGGTATAGTGAGTGTTGAGAAACACAGGCGCAGACACCGCAAGCTTTTTTAATCTACAGAAAAAAAATATAATCGGTGCTACATAGGTACCAATTAAAGTGTTAATAATCGAATCTACAATCGCAATGTACGTTGCTGCAATCACTTACGACGGATTATTGAAATAATGGATTATTCGGTTTAGGACAGATTCTGGTTAGGGCAGATTATTTTTTGGCAGATTTGTTATACGGCAGGAGTAACATGACCAACATAAACCATACATTTTATCTAATGGTATAAGTCAATTTCAAACTAAAAACCTTATTAAAGGTACTTAGCAAAGGTAACAAAATTAAAGAATTAATCTTATTCTAAAAACTAAAAACCTTACGCAAAGGTAACAAAATAACAACAAAAAATATTTAACCTCCGCACATAACATTGCGTTGCCAAACGCTGAAGATATTCTAGTATCGTGATTTCATTTGACTAATTTTTTTTTTTTTTTTTAAGTTTCTTTTCTGTACTGTGGCTTCTTTTTTAACCGACTTACCAAAAAGGAGGAGGTTCTATGTTCGACATTATGTTTGTTTTTTTTTTTTTTTGTGTATGTTCACGCATATCTCCGTCAATTTTGGACCGATTTTGAAAATTATTTTTTTGTTTGGAAAAGTATGTTTCGAAATTGGTCCCATTTTAATTTGGTGAAGATCTGATGAAGAACTTCGAAGATATACAACAGAACTCTTCAATAAATTACGGCAAATCTCTCGGGATTGCTGCAATCGCATATCTGTTCATTGTTTATACCATTTCATAACATAACATCACGCCAGTATCCTCTTAAGGGGTACGCAGATCTCTCATTTCACCGGTTATGTTCAAATTTCATGATATTCGGCCATTCGGGTAATCTATTCTGGCGTTATAGATACCTTACTAAACAACTTACCTGTTAGGTAGGTACAACAAAAAAGTGAACTAAGTGAAGTAACTTTATTTTTGGAAGTCGGTGTCTTTAACGAAAAAAAATGGTACCTACCAAAGACACCGACTTCCAATAATAAAGTTATTTTTCACTTTGTAGTTTTCTTATTTGGATGTCGGTAGTATTTTTTTTCCAAAAAAATATTTTTTAATAATTGAATAACATGATAAATCGGCGGTTTGCGAGGAGATTTCGAATTTACTTCTGTAGATGACTGTAAAATATCTGTCTTATCAAGAATCTGCCAAAAAAAGAATATGCCGTAACATGAATCTGCCCAAACCAGAATCTGTCCACAACCGATCAAGCCGAAATAATGTTAAATTAGGTATCTATTATTTACCTAAATTATCTTTTTGTGGGTTCATAGCAGAAGATGCATTGGAGTAGAATTTTCTTAAAATAGGAAATAATGCTTGCCGAGTTCTTGATTCACTAATAAGATGTGTTATATCTGTAAATAAAATATTCATTTTAAAGGAAGACTTAAAAAAGAAAATCAGTATAAAAAAATCGCCGAACACAATCTCCTTTTCCTTTTAAAGTCTGTTAAAAATGAAAAATCTTGACTTATTAACTGACGCAAAGCATTGCCTGAGAAACTTAAAATTAAAAAAAAAAAATTTTGACTATAAATTTTTCTGAACAGTGCACTCCTCACGAACAAAATTTTGAAGCATAGTATATTATGCCGGTTTGTGTAGTAGTACACGAATTTGAAAGCTGAAATTCTGCATAGAAACCTCTTTGATTTATAATTTCTTACGTTTTTTCAACATTTCCATAGAGTGGAAAAGTGAAACACTGGCAAAGTGTTCCAAATTAAAAATAATTAATATCTTCTTCTAAGGTCGCTTGAACACGCGAAGAAAATTCACCGCGTCTGCTGCAGACGGAACCAATTCATCATGTATACGACATTAATTTTGTTGGACCTAGGTTCGAAAACTTATCTTGTCTGCAGCAGACCGCTGGAACGCAGAGCGCGTCGTATCTAGCGCACACATGATTTTTTCTTCTTCAGCAACGTGGTAGTGTACAATCGGTAATAGCTGTTACCTGGCCCACCCTGCCTGCTAATAAGTTAGACTTTTTTGAACCTTCTGCAATTTGCAGTTTATAAGTTTAATTTGTTTTTTTATCTCCCTTACAACTATCATTACAGGTATATCTAATGCGATAGCGCGGTCTTAAAATTAACTTATTTACTTAGTTTTATATGAAAAACGTTATAAACTAGTAGTGCTCATAATCACATCCAGTAATAATCATATGACATGACGAGGGCATTTGATTGTGTTGATCACGAAACCTTAGTAAATAAATTAAATGCCGTAGGAATCAGAGGAAATGTACTTGAACTCTTAAAATCCTACCTCAGCAACCGTATGCAGTATACAGAGATCACAAAAATATGCCTCAAAACTAAGAGTGAGAAAAAATTTATATCTAACGTTAGAATAATTAGATTTGGTGTAGCACAAGGCAGTGTGCTGGGCCCTTTATTATTTTTACTGTACATTAATGACTTGCCACGACACATTGAACATCCTATGGTCCTTTTCGCTGACGATAGCACTGCCTTGATTAAATGCTTTGACAGAAATACATATGAAGAGAACATAAATACTAAGTTAACGGATATTATACACTGGCTTGACCAAAATAATTTATTGATTAATATTCCAAAAACGAATGTTATGCACTTTTATCAACGAATTGAACCAGGAATCTTGCATCTATTTCATAATGGACAAAAAGTTGACCAAGTAACAGTTGCTAAGTTCTTAGGTATAATGATAGATAGCCAACTAACTTGGAAGCCACAAGCAGAAGAAGTATGCAAAAAACTAAGTGTAGCTGCATATGTGCTTTTTAACCTGTCTAAAAAAGTGAGCATGGCCACAAGGTTAGTTGCATACCATGGGTTAGTTGCGTCGATTTTGAGATTCGGCTTAATATTTTGGGGCAATTGTAGCCTGAGAGAACAGGTGTTCAAGGCTCAAAAACGATGTTTGAGGGCAATGTGTAATTTAACGGTAACAGATAGCTGCGTACCTATGTTTAAGTCCCTGAAATTATTAACATTGCCATGTCTTTATATCTTCGAAATTGCTGTCTTTGTTAAATCAAATATGTATCTTTTTATTATAGTATCCGATAATAGAAACAGACCAATAAGGAAACAATATAGAAACATGCTACATGTTGGTAGTTATGACACCGTCTTATTAAAGAAAAGTGTTTTATGTATGGGCCCGATCATATTTAATAAAATACCTGATAACATAAAAACACAGGCTATTCCAGTCTTTAAAAAGAAATTGACAGATTTGTTGACTAAGAAATGTTATTACTCGATTTGCGAATTTTTAAACGATGAATACTTAGATTAATCCTGACATCTGTACCAATTTCTATGTATTAATTCAATAATGACAGACTAATTAACCAAACTAAGATGATGACTGACTAGAATAATAATGATATGGCTATTGACTGGAATTCATCCTAAAAATTTATCATTAATAATGTATATTTATAAATTTAATTTAAATTTATTTTGACATTGTGCTTGTACTATGCTTGTGTTATGCCTGTATTGTTTTAATTAAGTTTGATTTGTTTTATAAAACTATTTTGCATGCCTTAGTTAAGATAGAAAGTATAAGGATCACTTAATATTATAATAACTTCTGTATCTTGTACCTACTTTCTGAGCAAATAAATCATTATTCTATTCGATTCTATTCTATATATAATAAAAGAAGAAACTGACTGACTGACTGATCGATCAACGCACAACCAAAACCGCTATGCCTAGAAGCATTAAATTTGGCAGGAAGGTTCAGAAGTGAGCATTCAGAAAGGATTTTTGGCAATTCCACCTCTAAGGGAGTAAAAACGGTGTTGAAAGTTTGTATGAAAAACCTAATTCCTTGGGCCAAATTTCTTGAAACTTGGTACAAATTGTAACGTAAATGAATAAGAAGGTTGCTATTATTATTTTTTGAAACTATCCCCAAAAGACGATTTAAGTTTTTTGAAGAATCTTATAACTTCAATTAATAAACTTAAACTTGACATAAATACCAACCTAAATAAACAATAAAGGTTGTCATTATCAGTTTCTTTTTAACTACCCCCTAAAGATGATTTAGGGGGTATTATAGTGTTTTGAAGAATCTTATTTCTTGGGTTAATAAACTTGAAACTTGGCACAAATACCAACCTAAGTAAACAATAAAGATTATTATTATTAGATTTTCGAAACTTCCCCCAAAATAGCTACGATTTAGCGGGTAATAATACGATTTAGCGGGTGTTAGTTTTTGAGGGTTTAGTAATTTTTAATAATTTTATGTCTTAGGTTAGTTTTATGTGTTGGTTTTTAACTTGATACTTGCCATAAGCACCAACCTATGTAAACAATAAAGGTTGTTATTCTAAGTTTTTCGAAACTAACTCCAGGCTAAGAATTTTACTGGACAGGGTTTCGTTTTCGACGTGAGGTTCTATGGAAGCACTAAGCAGGAATTTTCGGAAATTCAACCTTTGAGGGAGTGAAAAGGGGCAAAATTTGTTTGTACGAGTATACAAAATCGAATTCCTTGGGGATAAAGATAGTAATCAAAATGTACATAAAACTTTTTTAAAACTGCCCCCAGATGGGGTTAAGGGGTGTTAAAGTTTTTTGAGGAATCTTACTGCGTAATCTGACTAACATAAAAGAAAAATAAAAAATAAAACCGGCCAAGTGCGAGTCGGACTCGCACACGAAGGGTTCCGTACCATTATCGCAAAACACTGCAAAAAAAAATCACGTTTGTTGTATGGGAGCCCACCTTAAATATTTATTTTATACTGTTTTTAGTATTTGTTGTTATAGCGGCAACAGAAATACATCATCTGTAAAAATTTATTTGTCTGGCTATCACGGTTCATGAGATACAGCCTGGTGACAGACAGACGGACAGACAGACAGACAGACAGACGGATCGCGAAGTCTTTGTAATAGGGTCCCGTTTTTACCCTTTGGGTACGGAACCCTAAAAAGAGAAGAAAAAACTGAATAACATATTTTTCAAAACTCGACCCTCAACGGGGCAAAAAGGGGTTATTAACTTTTTTGGGGAGGATTTTACTTTGTGGCGGTAACCTAAAATTTATTATTATTTAAGTAAAATAAAGAATCGTCCCAAACCAATAAACGCTGTATATCTACGATACCCCACTTTTTATGGATCGCTTATTTTTGGTCGCCCTGGCACCACTACCATTACAAGGTAACGCACCGTTCCCGAGAAAAAGACATTATTGTAACCTAACCTCAAAACACTTCTTGTCAAGTTGCTTCTGCATCATCTCCGGCGCTGCAGGAGCCCCGGACCCCTTCGCCCTTACGTAATAAAGGATATGCACCCATGCTCACCTCCGCAGCTTCCCTTCGCGCCTCCGTGAAGCCTACGTGAAGTCGGGGTGCCCCGGTTCGGTTTTGGAACAGATTCGACCTATTTTAACCATGAAGTGGCGGTACCCTAACTTACTTTCTAAGCAGGATTTCTAGGTTCAAAGTCGTCGAAGAAAACCGTAAAAACACCAAGAAATACAAAAAGCACATTCACGCTACTCGGGGAGAAACGGAATGAACGAAAACAAATGACACTGACACGTCACCCATGACGCAAATGCCATAACATATCTGCCGAAAGACGTCCACTGCTGGACATAGGCCATATGGACATAGGCCATATGGGCAAATGCCATAGTTTATTTTTATGTTCTGTTCAACAATTTTGCTCAATTATTGCGCCACAGACAATATACCGATACTGTTTTCGTTGTCAATCGCCCAGTTTGACGTTCGTTTTCACTGTTTATCTGATAGAGGTTAGAAACATTTTTTTGTTATTTTCTCGAAAAACATGGAATACCTTGTAATTAGAGTGGTAGTGTTTTAACCAGAAATCCATCCCCTATCAGCTTCACTTTTAACCCTCTCCTCTTGCCAAACGTTACTAGACCCAAGCCAATAAACATATAAAATAAGTTAAAATACAAACTACTTAAGATAAGTTAGATTTTTTTTTATTCAGTTGTCAGCGCAACAAAAAAATAGTTTCTTAGTTTCAATATCCATTTTTATTTTTTAAGTAGGTAATTTATCTGTTACATCATCTGCCTGCCCTTATCCCATGTTACTTGGGGTCGGCGCAACACGTTTGCTTCTTCCAAACCGTTCTATCCCCCGTCATGTTATTACTGACTCCCTTTTCTTTCATATCACTCCTCACACAGTCCATCCATCTTTTCTTTGGCCTTCCTCTCCCTCTCCATCCATCCACATTTATATTCATAACTCTTTTAGTAATATGCGTTTCATCCCTCCTCATCACATGACCATACCAGGACAAACGGTTTCCTTTCAACTTTTCTGCCACTGGCGCCACTTTCAAACTGCCTCTAATATACTCATTTCTCAGATTATTTCAATCTCGTCACGCCGCACATCCATCTCAACATTCTCATCTCTGCTACATGCAATCTCCTTTCATCCATCTTTTTCACAGCCCAACATTCCGATCCATACAGTATGACAGGTCTAATCACGGACTTGTAGATTTTCCCCTTTAACTTGAGGGGCATCCGTGGGTCGCAAGTTGTTCCAGGTAATTTATCTGTTACATACGTTACAAAGTGTTTAGTGTAGTGAATCAACATGGTATATGTTCATAAATATGTAATATTTTTATTTTATAATAATAACGTCACCACATTAACTATCATACCTACTTATAAAATATAAGTGAAAATAGTACTAAATACTTTGATGTTTTACCTACTTGACTTATAGATTTTTCTTAAATATTTTTATGTTTAATTATGGTTATGATCGTAAAAAGGACCTGCTTATTCATTGTATGAAACACTTCCGCGCGCGTAGTCACTGCCATTGTACGTAGACTGGCGTTAGCTTTATTGTCAGGGTTCATATTTATTTTCCTACCCTTAACCTTAGTAACATTTGAATACCAGTCTTATAATGAATACGCATATTTGTCTTTCATCTATCCACTTATTACAAGCTAGACAAAAATATTACCAATTTAGAATTTTTATATTTGAAGAATGTGTTCGTCTATTAATAGTTCTATACAATAATGCAAGAAATACTTATTGAATAAATTCTAAATTGAAAGCAAAACAATATCCTCGATGCAGGATTTGAACCCTCATCTTGTCCGTCTCAGGCTTATACGCGGACCACTAGAGCAGATCTACTCGAATCTAATAATTAAAATAAGCTATTAATAGCAATGACACTAGTTATATTACAATATTTAAATGTAACTTTTTACAATTTTATACACACTTCAACTTCACTTATTAAGTGAAAATGCGGCCAGACGAACTTGAATCCAGGCCGTTATAAAAATACAATAAATACTTTTAGGCTTACAGCATAAAAATCAAAATCGCATAACAAGCCGATATATATCCTAACATTTTAAAACGTTTAAAGATCAAATTTGCGTATCTGTATTATTATTGTATTTGTTCATCCAGTTGCGCTTGTCTGATAAACTGATACAAATTGAATAACCCCTTATGTTACAGGCAGAGGTTCAAATACGTTCGTTTTTAGGGTGGGTCAGGTAACAGCTGTTACCGACTGCACACAGTTCGTACCGAGACTGTTCTCTCCAACCACTGGCTCCTGCACACCGAAACCAACTGCCCTTACTCGTCGGTCTATCTCCTCTCGCTACCTCTCCCCGCGTCCCTTCCCCATTCTTCAAGCATCCGCCCAGGTTCTCTTCCCACAGTTAGGCAGCTTAACGAAGTTTTTTTATTTTTATAACCGTTTTTGTGCAATTTTTTAATTGTTTTGGGACTGCCAGCAAGGTTTATCGCTGCCACATGGCAATTTCTTAAAATTCGTACAGAATGTCTACTATGGAAAACCTTTTCCCATGACTTTCTAAACTAAGATTTTTTTATTGTTTTATCCTTTTAAAATGAATAGTGTGTCATGATTTATTAGGGTGGCTGTCAGACCGTAAAACTTAATGTCCTGTTAAATGACTTACACGTGTAGACCCATGTAGGAATTATTAGTATAAATATAATATTCTATAATTAAATAAGAATAAATGGCATGTAGTCACAGTGCGTAGAAATGACAAGAATTCTTGCATAGGCCCGGTGAATTATCTCATCGTGTACAAGCGGCCTAACGCTTACCTGAACCAGCTACGGGTCTGTAAAAAGTGATGTCGGAGGAGGAAGGCATTATTCCCGAAGAGGTGGTGCCAAAACTCGGGAATAACATGCCCGCTTCTGTTACATAAACATACTCATTAGTAGGTAAACAAAAGAAATGGTTTTAAAATTTGATAAAATGGTGTAGTACGATGCTTAAAAAATAAATCTGTCTACAAGTAATCTATTGGATTTCTTTTATGACGGGGTCTTTTGAATTAGATTTCGTGGTCGGGCAGAATGTTACTGGGTTTTCCATTTGGAATTTCTCAGTATTAGCCATCAGAGCCTAGATTTGTGTCCAGTTGATGGTGGTGGCTTTCCCCCTTCAGGTAATAAAGACGTGGCGTAGTGTTTACTGCTAGAGAACCCAATTATAGGTTAAGCTTGCCTTTCTACATAAGCTGTCCGATTATAAGTCTTTATGTTTTTGTGTACAATAAACAACAAGAATATTATTTACCTGCATTATGGCACGTGATGACATTTTGAGTAAGGGCTGCGGCGCTCATGTTGCCAGCGTCCTTGTTGGTCTGTATCTGGTTCCTACTGAATTGTATCGGCGCGGGCACAGGTGTGCTTGTCTCAACCAATCGCATCATGGATTTTAGTAGGTCTTGAGTATCTGTGAGTCAGTACGATTACGGTGCTAAGAAGCCCTAAGTTCGTAAGCCGTAGCGTTTAATTATTGCCAAAACGCGTCGTGGTCAAATATTATGATTTCACTACATACATTTCGCTATGTGGCTTTTTTTGTATTTGTTATAACGCGTCCAGGCTGAATTCTATAGTGCCACGACGCAAAATTCGGGTTGTGGATGCTTAATATACGAGCAATTCGGGTTGTGGACTTTTAATAGGCGCCAAAACGCGTTCTGTCAATGAGTATTTTCGTTCTTTGAGTATAACGTAGAAAGAAAAACCACTGTGCAAAATTTCAGCTTTCTATGTCTAAGAGTTTAGCCTAGACGTTGGAGACTCAATGATCAGAGTCTATCAGAAATTTTCTTTTAATTAGAATGTATGAGGAGGAGTGGTGACTGTGAACCAGAAGACGCAACGTTGCAAGGCCTCCCTAGAGGTTACCGATGACTTGGTTAAGGCTGTGGGAATTCGATGGATCCGAGATGCACACGGTCAATCAGTGTGGCAATGCCTGAGTGAGGCCTATGTCAGCAGTGGATGTGTTTCGGCTAAAATTATGATGACGATAATATTATTTACCTGTATTTTGTGTGTCAGCGTCCATTTTACAGACATCTTTACTGGTATGTATCTGGTGCGTAGAGAACAGTATCGGCTCCTGCGTTGGCGCGGGTATGCTCCTCTTCTCATCGGTCTCAAAGATTCGTAGGTCTTGGGTATCTGTGATGAAGCACGATTAGGATGGAAAAAGAACAAAAAAAAGTGACCCCCGCACGCGAGGGGACACGAGAGATGAAACAAAAAAAGTAACAATAATTAAAAAATAACCCAGTGCGAAACCAAAAAGAATCCTGTCTCAGCAAGGAAGAATATCTTTATATTAAATGATAAAAATGTGACAAAGGTATAGCATAGATATAAAAAAAAAGGTTTTCGCTGCCATCAGAAACTTAATGGCTTCCTTTTATCATTTTGCCGTGTTAGAGTATACATATAGAGTGAAAATTTAAGAACAATCTACAAATTAAGAAAAAGTCGACGAAAAATTTTATAGGTCCCGAATCATTTACTGTATCCATTGTACTCCATTTTGCATCGGTGTCATAAACACCCTGTATGGTAGGTGGGTTATTAAAGGATATCACTTACCTGCATTCTGTGTGTCGGCCTCCATCTTACAGACATCCTTCTTGCTGGTTTGTATGTGGTGCGAACTATATAATATTGGTACCGATGCGGGCATGCTTGTCTTCTCATCGGACTTTGGTGAGTCTTGGATATCTGTGAATTAGCACGGTTAGTATAAATTCCGTCCAACCATTTATTTTACATATCATATATTTACTTAGATAGGTAGGATAAGGTAGGTAGCCAGTTGACGGAAGCGAAGCCGAGGGGGACAGCTAGTTGAACATATTTGCCGTAAAATAAAGGATATTATTTACCTGAATTCTGTGTGACGGCGGCATCCATGATACGAGAATACTGGATGGTTTGTATGTGGTGAGAACTGAATAGAATAGGTGCCTGCAGCAGCACGGGTATGCTCGTCTTCTCATCGGTCCTAAAGTTTGGTAGGTCTGCAGTATCTGTGGATAAGGTCGTGTCTAAGCAATAATAGCAGAACGGGTCGATCTTCAAGGTTACGCTATAGCGGCTTTATCACATACGAATTAGTGACCTGAAGTCACACAAATCCTGCATCGCGCAAGCAAAGTTTTATTCATTATAAAAGACATTGATAAGAGAGGATCCTCGGACCAGACGGTTGTCGTATCGGGTCGCGGTTATTATCGAACTGTTGTATATGTTCAAATGAATTTTGTGTGAGGTCAGATCATTAGTGCATATGTGGCGGCATAGATGGCGCCGCAACACAACTAAAAAATTCTAGGTGGAGTTACCTGCATTCTGTGATACAGCGTCGAATTTACACATATCTTTGCTGGTTTGTATCTCATGCGAACTGAATAGTATCGGTGCTTGCGCCTGCGACGGTATGCTTGTCTTCTCATCAGCCATAAAGTTTGGTAAGTCTGCTGTATCTGTAAATAAGTTGCTGCTGTATCTCTAGTATTTTATGATACCAATTTTGAAAGTAACAGCTGCACGTGTCGATATTCAAGGTTAAGCAACGCCTGCTATGGTTGGGCCTTGAATGGGTGACCATCCATTACATACCGAGGTGTTTTCCATGCCTCAGAAAACAGAAAACAAGTTAAGTAGTTGGTTCCGGCTTTAATTTGTAGATTTCTGCCAGTCGTTACGGGTAGTTAGAAGCCAGATAATCCGACACCAGTGTTGCCAAAGTTTATCGTGCTAACCAGTGTTCTCGCCAAACTTCTTGCCCGCCCTGAAGTTGGCTACAATGGCTGCGCAGTAGTAAATCTCACACAAAAACAGCACCACACCGCGCCTTGCCCTTCGGAAATCCAACTTCAGCGAGGTCAACAAGTTTGGCGAGAACTATAGCTGCATAGACTGGAAAGCCAAGGTTACCCAGTTACTGGGTTGTGCTTGTGAATGTGAGATGGCAGTCATAATATGTAAAATACCGTATTCAGTTTTGTAGTTTGGAAAAGGTTAGGCACTAGGCAGTCTTACCAGCATTCTGTGATACGGCGTCGAATTTACAAAAATCTTTGCTGGTTTGCATCTGGTGTGAACTGAATAGTATCGGTGCCTGCGCCTGCGACGGAATGCTTGTCTTCTCATCAGCCATAAAGTTTGGTAAGTCTGCTGTATCTGTAAATAAGTTGCTGCTTTAGTATTTTTAACGGACTTACCAAAAAGGAGGAGGTTCTATGTTCGACATAGTATGTTATATTTTTTTTGTGTATGTTCACGCATATCTACGTCAATTTTGGACCGATTTTGAAAATTCTTTTTTTGTTTGAAAAAATATGTTTCGAAATTGGTCCCATTTTAATTTGGTGACGATCTGATGAAGATCTTCGAAGATATACAACAGAACTCTTGAATAAATTACGGCAAATCTCTCGGGATTGCTGCAATCGCATGTCTGTTTATTGTTTATACTATTTCATAACCGTATAAAGTTTATCGTGCTAACCAGTGTTCTCGCCAATCTTCTTGGCTGCCCTAAAGTTGGCTACAATGAATTGTACAGGTGTAGTAAATTTCATACAAAAACAGCACCGTGCCGCGCCTTGCGCATCGGAAAACCAACTTCAGTGCGGCCAATAAGTTTGGCGAGAACTATAGCTGCATAGACTGGAAAGCCAAGGTTACTCAGTTACTGGGTTGTGCTTGTGAAGATCAGAAGGCAGTCATTCAAAACAAATTAGAGTAAGAAAAAAAAAAATGGTTGATTTTATTGAATAAAATTATTATAAAATATAAGTGCTTTTACTTCTAGTGTTTTAACACTCTTAAAAAAATTCACAGGTGCCTAAAATAATAATGTGGAACTAGTGAAAAAAAATTCAACATTAGTTCCATTATTTTCAGATTCTTTTAAAATGGAACTAGTGATGATTAAAAAAAACATCAATAGTTCCATCATGGAACTGTTAATGGTACTAGTGGCAACGAAGCAGGTTACCCAGTTACTGGGTTGTGCTTGTGGAGGTCAGATGGCAGTCATTCCATGTAAAATACCGTATTCAGTTGCGTAGTTTGGAAAAGGTTAGGCACTAGGCAGTCTTACCAGCATTCTGTGATACGGCGTCGAATTTACAAATGTCTTTGCTGGTTTGCATCTGGTGCGAACTAAATAGTATCGGTGCCTGCGCCTGCGACGGTATGCTTGTCTTCTCATCAGCCATAAAGTTTGGTAAGTCTGCTGTATCTGTAAATAAGTTTCTGCTGTATCTGTAGTATTTTATGATACCAATTTCGAAAGTAACAGCTACTCCTGTCGACATTCAAGGTTAAGCAACGCCTACTATGGTCGGGCCTAGGATCGGTGACCATTTATAACATACCGAGGTTTCTCCATGCCTCAAAAAAAAGGTAAGCCGTTGGTTAGGCTTTAATTTGTAGATTTCTCCCAGTCATTACGGGTTAGAAGAAGCCAGTTAGAAGCCAGATAATCAGACACCAGTGTTGCCAAAGTTTATCGTTCTAACCAGTGTTCACGCCAAACTTCTTGACTGCCCTGAAGTTGGCTACAATGGCTGCGCAGTAGTAAATCTCATACAAAAACGTTAGGTTAGGCACTAGGTAGTCTTCGTCGGGGGTGCTCGAATTGCTGTCGAGTCAACCATGAAGTACCTGGGATTGGTGCTCGACAGCCGGTGGAATTTCGGTCCCCACTTCCGGCGGCTGGCACCCAATTTGTTGGGCGCGGCTGGGGCGCTGTCAACGCTGCTTCCCAATCTGGGGGGCCCGAGCGCTGCCTGTAGGCAGCTCTACGTGGGGATCGTGCGATCAATGGCCCTGTACGGGGCCCCGATCTGGGCGGCTGACCTGACGGCCGGCAGCATCGCTGTCCTGCGAAAGCCGCAGAGAGCGATGGCCGTCAGAGTCATCAGGGGGTATCGCACGATCTCCTACGAGGCGGCTTGTGCACTGGCCGGATCCCCGCCCTGGGACCTGGAGGCGAAGGTACTCGCGTCACTGTATCGGTGGCGCGAGGAAGCGCGGGCGCGGGGCGAAGGGCTGATGCAGCGACATATGGAGTTGCGTCAGTCTCAGCTTCGCGAGGTCCTGGTGGCGGAATGGCGGGACAGGCTTTCACGCCCTACCTGACCGTCTCATTACCATTGAGGCGGTCCGGCCAGTGCTCGAGCGCTGGCTCGGGAGGAGGCACGGCTCCCTGTCGTTTCGGGTGACGCAGGTGCTCTCGGGGCATGGTTGCTTCGGGAAGTACCTGTGTCGTATAAACAGGGAGCCGGACGCCCGGTGTCACCACTGCGTCGACTGCCGGGAGGACACGGCGCGGCATACGCTGGCAGAGTGTGCCGCTTGGGAGAAGCCACGCCATGTCCTCATCTCTGAAGTTGGCAGTGACCTGTCGCTGCCGGCCGTAGTCGAGTCTATGGTCGGTAGTGAGGAGTCCTGGCACGCGGTGGTATCCTTCTGCAAAACAGTCGTTTCGCAGAAGGAGGCTGCGGAGAGGGAGAGGGAGATTTTATCCTTAACCCGATCCGCAGCAGACGTGCTGGGCGTCGGCGGAGGGCAGACAACGCCCTCTTCCAGCCCCCCTAAATGGGTTCAGGGGCGACGACCTCGGGGACGTCCATCGCCCCCCAAACATCAGGACCCGAGGTGATGGCGCGTAGTGTTCCACGCGCGCCCCTCTTAGACGTTAGACGTCGCGGGGGGAGTCCAACACCTCACTCCCCCCCCAACCCGAGGTCGTGGCCCGCAAAGGCGGGCCGGCATTAGCCGGGGGTTGCGGAAGTATCGTTGTTCCCGCGACCCCCAGCGCAGGTGTGGGATGGAACACCGGGGTGGTTTTTAGTCAGTACGAGTCTGACAGACCCCTCCGCCCTCCCCAGGGCGGAGGACATCCAATGAGAATTTTCCACCCCGCAAAAAAAAAAAAAAAAAAAGGCACTAGGCAGTCTTACCTGCATTCTGTGATACGGCATCGAATTTACAAAAATCTTTGCTGGTTTGCATCTGGTGTGAACTGAATAGTATCGGAGCCTGCGCCTGCGACGCTAAGCTTGTCTTCTCATCAGCTATAAAGTTTGGTAAGCCTGCTGTATTTGTAAATAAGTTGCTGCTGTATCTGTAGTGTTTTATGATACAAATTTCGAAAGTAACAGCTGCAAGTATCGATATTCAAGGTTAAGAAATGCCTACTATGGTCGGGCCTTGGATGGGTGCCCATCCATAATATACTGAGGTTCCTCTATGCTGCATAAAACAAGCTAAGCCATTGGTACCGGCTTTAATTTGTGGATTTCTGAAAAAAGCTTCAGTGCGGCTAATAAGTTTGGCGAGAACTATAGCTGCATATACTGGAAAGCCAAGGATACCCAGTTACTGGGTTGTGCTTGTGAAGATCAGATGGCAGTCATTCATAACAAATTAAAGTAAGAAAAAAATAATATTTGTTGATTTTATTGAATAAAATTATTATAAAAGCTAAGTGTTTTTACTTCTAGTGTTTTTATACTCTTAAAAAAAATTACAAGTGCCTAAAATAATAACGTGGAACTTTAGAAAAAAAAAATCAACATAAGTTCCATTATTTTCAGATTCTTTTCAAATGGAACTAGTGATTAAAAAAAACATCAATAGTTCCATCATGGAACTGTTAATGGTACTAGTGGCAACGAAGCAGGTTACCCAGTTACTGGGTTGTGCTTGTGAAGGTCAGATGGCAGTCATCATCATCATCATATCAGCCGAAAGACGTCCACTGCTGGACATAGGCCTCCCACAAGCGTCGCCACATTGACCGGTCCCGTGCGTCTCGCAACCAGCGGATCCCCGCAACCTTCACCAGGTCATCGGTCCACCTAGTGGGAGGCCTTCCAACGCAACGTCTTCCGGTTCGCGGTCGCCACTCCAGAACCTTTCTGCCCCATCGGCCATCCGTTCTGCGAGCAATGTGACCTGCCCACTGCCACTTGAGTTTGGCAATTCTTCGGGCTATGTCGGTAACCCTGGTTCTCTTGCGGATCTCTACATTTCTGATTCGATCACGCAAGGAAACTACGAGCATAGCCCTCTCATAGTCCTTTGAGTGACTGTAAGCTTTCTGATGAGGCCCATTGTAAGCGACCACGTCTCAGAGCCATATGTGATCACTGGCAACACACACTGGTCATAGACTTTCGTCTTGAGACACTGTGGTAAGTTGGACGAGAAGATACCGCGCAACTTCCCGAACGCTGCCCAGCCGAGTCGGATTCGACGGTTGACCTCTTTCTCGAAGTTGGCCCTACCCAATTGGATCGTTTGTCCAAGGTAGACATAGTCGCCCACAACTTCGAGTGTAGAGTCTCCGACCATGATAGGAGTGGGTGTAACATGGGCATTCAACATCACCTTGGTTTTGTCCATGTTCATCCTAAGACCCACTCTTTCGGAAGCTCTACTGAGATCATCGAGCATTGTACTGAGATCCTCCATGGTCTCAGCCATAACCACTATATCGTCGGCAAACCGAAGGTGAGTGATGTACTCGCCATTGACGTTGATGCCTAGCCCTCTCCAGTCCAGAACCTTGAAGACATCCTCCAGTGCAGCAGTAAACAGTTTCGGAGATATGACGTCTCCTTGTCTCACACCTCGCTGCAGAAGGACTGGTTCCGAAGTCTGATCCTGAAGTCGAACTGAAATGGTGGCGTTTTTGTATAAACACTTCAACACTTCGATGTACCGGTAGTCAATTTGTCACCGTTGGAGAGACTGCAATACAGCCCAAGTCTCGATTGAATCGAAGGCTTTCTCGTAGTCCACAAATGCTAAGCAGAGAGGCAGGTTGTACTCTTCGGTCTTCTGTATAACCTGACGCAGCGTATGTATGTGGTCTACGGTGCTGAAGCCCTTACGGAATCCGGCTTGTTCGGGAGGCTGGAAATCGTCAAACCTGCGCGCAAGACGATTCGTGATGACTCTTGAAAACAGCTTGTAGACATGGCTAAGAAGTGTGATGGGCCTATAGTTCTTCAGCCGGGCATTGTCGCCCTTCTTGAAGAAGAGTACCACCACACCCCTGCACCATGCCTGTGGCGTTTTGCCCTCGAATATGACGGAATCAAACAGCTTCTGAAGGGTCTTAAGAACCGGTTTTCCAACCGCCTTCAGGAGTTCAGCCGTGATTCCGTCGTCACCCGGTGCCTTGTTGTTCTTAAGCTGTTTCAGAGCCATCCTAATCTCATACAGGCTGACGTCCGGAATGTCTTCGGTATAGTGTCGGGTTAATCTAGCTCTAGGGTTATTCGCTAGATTCGCGACGGGTTTACTGGTTGACGTGTACAGCTGCCCATAGAATCTCTCGATCTCCCTCAGAAGCTCTGGTTTGGCGGAAACGATCCTGCCATCATCGGTCTTTAGTTTCGTGAGCTGGCTTTGCCCAATAGACAGATCTCTTGCAAAGACCTTGGAGCCCTTATTCCGCTCAATTGCGTTTTTAATACGCTCAGTATTAAAGCGGCGGAGGTCGCTTTTCAAGGATTTTGAGATCCGTCTATTTAGCTGCCGGTATTTCAACGCGTCGTCTGAAGACTGCAAGATCATCTCACGCCTCTCCTTCATTAGCTTGAGAGTAGGATCAGAGAGCTTCTGGAGTTCGAGCTGAAAGCTCTCGGGGTTTTGGACCTGGATCTGTGCTGGACGGAGCGTGGACTTCATCAGTCGAGACCTTTCAAGCTTGACATTAATGTCCAATGTGCCTCTTACCATGCGGTGATCGCTCCCGGTTTTCACCGAATTGATCACAGAGACATCATTGAACATTTGCTTCTTGGTTGACATGATGAAGTCGATCTCGTTTTTAGTTGCACCATCGGGGCTTTGCCAGGTCCACTTCCTGTGCTCACGCTTTTTGAAGAAGGAGTTCATCATGTAGAGGCCCTCCTTCTCCATAAAACTGGCCAGTAGGTGACCCCGGTGGTTCCGACGTCCAACTCCAAATTGCCCCACTTGCAGCTCATCCTCGTCTCGTTTGCCCAGTTTCGCGTTGAAGTCCCCAATGACAACGGTGAAGTGAGTTTTGAAACCATGCATGGCTGTAGAGATATCCTCATACATGGCCTCTACCTCGTCGTCGGAGTGTGCCGAGGTTGGGGCGTAGACCTGTATGACCTTCAGCGAATATCTTGCGGATATTCTGAGTATAAGGTACGCCACCCTGGTCGACACACTCTCGATCTTCACCACGTTGTTCACAAAGGACTTGTGGACGATAAACCCGACACCACCTTGGGACTGCCGGTCACCCTCTCGGAAATAGAGCAGGTTACCGGATTTGAGGATTATCGAGTCCTCTCCCTCTCTTCGGACTTCAGATAACCCTATAATACTCCATCGTAACCTGCTCAATTCCGCCTCGAGTTCGGTTATCTTCTCGTCGGGCCGGAGTGTTCGCGTGTTATAAGTTGCCAGGTCCAGTCGTCGGTGTTTATTGAGGTAGCCGGGTCCACTCCGGGGATTCTTCGCACCCCTTGCCACGCCATCGCCTCGACCGCTACCGTAGCCGAGGGTAGACGGGCTGCCGGGCACTCGGGGCCGTTTTTTATGTGTGCTATTCATTTGGTTTGGGGGGGTATGCCATAATCGCCACGCTTGGCAGGCGGGTTGGCGATCGCAGTTAGTTGTTAAAGTGCACAGAGAACGCTGCTGCCCATTCTCTGGTGTGTCCCTAAGTCGCCTCTTACGACACCCACGGGAAGATATGGGATGGTGAAATTCTTTACGTCCGTCACCACACGGTACCAAGTACCAGATGGCAGTCATTCCATGTAAAATACCGTATTCAGTCGCGTAGTTTGCAAAAGGTTAGGCACTAGGCAGTCTTACCAGCATTCTGTGATACGGCGTCGAATTTACAAATATCTTTGCTGGTTTGCATCTGGTGCGAACTGAATAGTATCGGTGCCTGCGCCTGCGACGGTATGCTTGTCTTCTCATCGGTCATTAAGTTTGGTAAGTCTGCTGTATCTGTAAATAAGTATCTGCTGTATCTGTGGTATTTTATGATACCAATTTCGAAAGTAACAGCTGCTCCTGTCGATATTCAAGGTTAAGCAACGCCTGCTATGGTTGGGCCTCGGATCGGTGACCATCCATAACATACCGAGGTTTTTCAATGCCTCAGAAAACAAGTTAAGCCGTTAGTCAAGGCTTTAATTTGTAGATTTCTCTCAGTCGTTACGGGTATTTAGAAGCCAGATCACCAGTGTTGCCAAAGTTTATCGTGCTAACCAGTGTTCTCGCCAAACTACTTGGCTGCCCTGAAGTTTGCTACAATGGCTGCGCAGTAGTAAATCTCATACAAAAACAGCACCACGCCGCGCCTTGGGCATCGAAAAACTAACTTCAGTGCGGCCAATAAGTTTGGCGAGAACTATAGCTGCATAGACTGGGAAGCCAAGGTTACCCAGTTACTGGGTTGTGCTTGTGAAGGTCAGATGGCAGTCATTCCATGTAAAATACTCATATTTAGTTGCGTAGTTTGCAAAAGGTTAGGCACTAGGCATTCTTACCTTCATTCTGTGATACGGCGTCGAATTTACAAAAATCTTTGCTGGTTTGCATCTGGTGTGAACTGAATAGTATCGGTGCCTGCGCCTGCGACGAAATGCTTGTCTTCTCATCAGCCATAAAGTTTGGTAAGTCTGCTGTATCTGTAAATAAGTTGCTGCTGTATCTGTAGTATTTTATGATACCAATTTCGAAAGTAACAGCTGCAAGTATCAATATTCAAGGTTAAGCAATGCCTGCTATGGTCGGACCTTGGATGGGTGACCATCCATAACATACCGAGGTTCCTCTAAGCCTCAAAAAACAAGTTAAACCGTTGGTACCGACTTTAATTTGTGGATTTCTGCCTGTCGTTACGGGTAGTTATAAGCCAGATAATCAGACATCAGTGTTGCCAAAGTTTATCTTGCTAACCAGTGTTCTCGCCAAACTTCTTGGCCGCCCTAAAGTTGGCTACAATGGTTGTACAGTTGTAGTAAATTTCAAACAAAAACCGCAACGCACCGCGCCTTGCGCATCGGAAAACCAACTTCAGTGCGGTCATAAAGTTTGGCGAGAACTATAGCTGCATTGACTGGAAAGCCAAGGTTACCTAGTTACTGGGTTGTGCTTGTGAAGGTCAGATGGCAGTCATTCCATGTAAATAACTCGTATTTAGTTGCGTAGTTTGGAAAAGGTTAGGCACTAGGCAGTCTTACCAGCATTCTGTGATACGGCGTCGAATTTACAAATATCTTTGCTGGTTTGCATCTGGTGCGAACTGAATAGTATCGGTGCCTGCGTCTGCGATGGTATGCTTGTCTTCTCATCAGCCATAAAGTTTGGTAAGTCTGTAAATGAGCACGATTAGAATGACTGTGAGTTGAACAGCCTGCAGTGAATATGACCCGCATTCAGTATGAAACAAAGTTTTTGTCTTGTGGGGAAACATTGTACCGAGAAGGAAACAGTTGTGCGATATTGCTGACAGACCATTTTAATGTTGCGTGCAATAACGTTGCGTAATTGAGTGTTTTTCAACTTTTTATATCGGTTACAGCAACTATATGAGTGGCACAGTCGGTTAATTTGTGGTATATTATGAGTTTCCCTATCGGAGACTACTTATCAGCAAGCTTTTATAGATTATTAGCTTCTGCAAGCGGCTTCATCCACGTGAGAAGTGTTTTCTTATCACAAGGGAACCTTATACCGGGATAAAAAAGTAGGTTATGTGGTCTTCCAGACTATAATCTATATCTTTGCCAAATTTCAACCAGATTCGTTCAGGGGTTCTAGCGTGATTGAGTAACAAACATACATCCACACATCCACCCAAAATTTCACATTTATAATATTAGTAGTATACAGGCGTTGATGTATACAAGCCTTCGGATCACAAAGCCAAGAGACAAATACTGGGGCCCATAGCAATGCTGTGACTCTTGGATCCTATCAGGTCTATACCCGCGAAACTGCGATTCGCAGCAGCGGAAAGCTAGGGGTCTGTTCTTTGAGATACTGGTTCTTGTCTGACAGGTGGAAAGTGCTACTTACAACTATGCACTTACCCTTGTCCTCGTGGTGGTCTCCTGGTCAGTCCCGTGTGGTCGGGGGTTATAGGGGAAGATATATATATAATAAAAAGATAAGGGACGTGGTCTGGGGCGAAATTCCCTGCAGATACCAGGACACGCTCCCGCCAAAATACCCTCGCTGCGCGCGAAATATACACAAATACAACTGCACAGGAGGAGCACAATACCAATCGCGAATAGCGAACGTAATTTCCAACAACGATGGTTTGATTGTTCAACAATTATTATAAAATCAAAACGAGATCCCAGTATTACGTCCAGCCATGTCAAATCACAATTTTTAGTCTAGTGTCAACTGTCAATTCTCGATGACAGCGAGCTGACGCAGTGTTGCAACAAAATAACAAAAAAAAAAGAACGAAGCGTTGATTGGTTTCAAACAGGCGTGATAACGATTGGTAGTTGGCGCAATACTAAATATAAATCAATATTCTGTAGGTACTATAAGGGTCAAAAGTGCAGTCACAATCTGCCATTACAGAAAAAGCAAATTTTTTGTAGGCAGCAGATTTTGAACTTTTCGCGGTTAGTAGGAATAATCTATACTTTAATTTCTATACAAAATATTAAAACAATTGTGGATAATTTAACTTCTTCTACAAAAACTAGGCATTTGAGTTTTGGGAGAATATGACTGCACTTTTGACCCTTGACTGTACCTGTTGGTTGATCAGTCAAATTAATTTCCATTTCACCCGGCAAACTTGTTGTTTGTTCCACATGCTCTGCTATCTCAACTGGAATTTTACAAAAAATACGAGGGCAAAAGGTAACAAACTAAATTCACTAAATATAGGATTCAATTGTGTGATGGATGGAGAGGGGGGTGAGGAAGGCCAAAGAAAATGGATGGATCGTAGGAGGTGGGATATATATAAGAAAAGGGAGTCAGTGATAGCATGACAGTTAACTGGATGGAATGGAAATCGTGTTGCGCCAACCCCATGTAACATGAGACAAGGGCAAGGAGATAATGATGTGGGATTATTTTTTCAAATATAATATTATGTCTAAATATATAATCTTAAGCACATATATATACGCGACTTACCTTCATATTGACAACTTTTTGTTGACTTGGAGATGCCCATGGCTGCGTCAGTGTTCCAAGCAAAATTGTAGTTGAAACTAGTACAATGATTCTGTTGGCAGTCGGGAAACTGGCAGCCCGATAGACTTATGTCCGCAGTCATAATATTAGATGCTTTTTCTTCTGCAATATTTTTTTTTGTATATTAAAATTATATAGTAATCAAATTAAGAGCAGTAGTAGACCAGTGGTAACGGCACTGACACACGTGTCGTAGGTCGTAAGTTCGAACCCAGGCAGGCGCTTTACTATGGATAAATTATTTCACCACTATAACTCTCAAAACGGTGAACAAAAACATGGTGAGGAAACCGGCATGTACTACAACCAAAAATCGAAGACATGTGACATCCACCAACCCACACTGGACCCGCGTGGTGGATTATGGCGAATTACCTCTCTCACAGAGAGGTTGCTTGTGTCCTAGTAGTGAGCACATTATAAGGCTAATGAGTAATCCAATAAAAATGTTGATATGTAAATTATACATTAATTAATGAGCTGCTTTATGCATGCCAAGTTGACAAAATTTAAGCCAAAGTATGCAATGCGAGAGCAATGTAACTTCCACCAAAAGTATGCTTACCCTATTTATCATTGCACAATGGCATCATGCAAGCTATAAGCATATTCTTGTTCAAACGATTAATATTTTAAGAGTTATAAAGGAATACAAATTATTAAAGTTATGAAGAAATTCTCATTCCTCTATTTAATTTTAAGGTTATATTATAGTTGTTAAGTACCTAGATTAAAGAAGAAAGGAAACATCGAGGGGCCTGAGTTCACGTGTCTGGACTTGTTGCTTGTTTTGGAACCTAAAATTTAATTATGACTGTGTTATTTTGATCACAATATATTCTGTACTGCCCTTCTCCTGAGATATACCTTTTCCTAGGTAAACGGTAGTACAGAATGAACTCTCCTCTATTAATTGAATGATGACTACAAGGGATGCAACTAGACTGCGATCTGTTGACGTTCATTTGTTAATCGGACACAGATATCAAACAGATTAAGGGTCACAGAGTGGGAAATTTATAGTCTGATTATGCTACGCTAGCGTCTAAACAAACTTACTGATTGACTAAACGGTTTGGATAACCGAAATTCTATAAGATAATTTGAATCTAGGATCTGCTTAACAAGTGCTTTTCAGGTCAGATTTTTTATGAATGAAACTGTTAATTTATTAGGTAATTTATTTAGAAGCGATTCTGTAGTTATGTATATAACTATATACTATAAAAACAAATTACCTGATACAGCTAAGTTCGTCATAGTCTGCAAGGTTCTAAAGTTGAACATAGTGCTAATTGCAGCAGATTTCTGCTCCATGAATGCTCCACCCGTGCCTAAAAGACAAACGTAAATCTCTTACGTGAAGGTTTCCCACGATTTATTACGGAAAGTACTTAAACTGGCAGGTTTACACGAACTTAGATTGGAGGAAATAGGTCGTATATTAGATGAGGAGCAGTGCTGGCCCAGTAGTTATGGCCCGACTTACGAGTTGTAGGTCGTGGGTTCGAACCCGAGAGGCGCTTTACTTTGTGTAATTTAGTTCATCACCACTGCTCACAAAACGGTGAAGGAAAACATAGTGAGGAAACCGGCATGTCCTAGAACCAAATATTCAAAGACATGTGACATCTACCAATCCGCACTGGGCCCGCGTGGTGGATTAGAGTCCACCCCCTCTATGAGAGGAGGCCTGAGTCCCAGCAGTGGGAACATTAAAAGGTTGATGATGTGATGTGATGATGTGATTAGATGAGGAGAAATAATTACTGTGATTACTTTTTAAAAAGCAGCGAACAATTTATTGTATTGGCTACCTAGAATGGTGGTTTGTGACCGATTTTTTGGTAATTTCGAGACATTGGGCCTTATTTATATTTTATTTTAGTATTCACACTGATTAGCACATTCATTATTATTATGTTGGCATCAATTTAAATATTTAAAATATATGTGTTACTGATTGAATAAATAAATAAATAAATAATAAATAATAATTCAAATTTGTATTTAGAATCTGATTCTTTAGGATTTGTTTTTTTTTAAGATCGTCTCAAATAACATTATTGAAAATTGAGACCACATTTGTAGAGCATATTTTCGAGATGACATAGCCTACATATATTAGGTATTAATGTTTTTACCTGTTTCATGGCAAAGTAGTATATTCGTTTGTATATTAACGTCTTCCCATACAATCGATCGTACAAAGTTTTGTACAAACATTTTACGGACTGAAAAATAAACAATAACATTACGTCAGCAATTCATTTGGTTAAGCCCATTGTTATAGCATTCATAAAATAATTATAATCATATTACTACGATGCATTTACCGTAGCGTGGCTAACAAACAGATGACACACCTGATGGTAACTGATTGTGTTGTGTTAGTCTTCTGTTGATCTTTGTTTAAGGCCCATTGGCACCATTTATTACTAAATAATGAACACACTAAGTGATGGGTGCAGTAGAGAATGTGTAAAACAAATATTATGCACTTCGGAAATCAACGTCTTTCTTGGCAATACGATATTTAGGACTATATTTCTGAGGTTTTGCAATGCTATGTGATTACAGAATTTACAGAACATAAAATGATTTATGAGTGTCAAAGAGCATACCCGTAATTGTAGTAGTGCAGGCTAGTAGCAATGCAGTTAGAGTTAACCATGGATTTCTAATGACTACTTACACATTCTTGACTTAGCATGTGACCTGGTAGACCAGACGGCCCATCGTTCAGTGGTCTTCTTCCACACGTGGTTAAACCTTCGGCAGCATAACCGACGGATTAACCCGCCCCTTCGCCACGACCCGAAAGTTCTTGGTACTGTGTTGGAAATACACGTATATATAAAAATTCTGACAAAAAATATTTTCACAAAGTTTTTATTTGAGCTAAGCACCTGAATACTTCGGATAAGTCGATGCCACCAGATAATAAGTGGGACCATTGGAAATATCTGAAATAAAATTGGGACGATTTTATTTTGTAGGTGTTACTTTAATACATTTTCCAGAACAGGTATTCAGCCATCATAAGCAGAAAAGCCACATCTAATTAAACGAAGAAAAAATCTATAATAAAGATTTATAAATGTAAAAAATTGTTCGGCGAAACGCAACTTTTCACTGCTTTTACGCATGGAAATTTTGACACAAAGGATAAATGAGCTCCTTTTTCCTTTTGGTTTCGTACAACAAGAGATTATTCCTAAAATTATATATGTGATTGCCAGAGATATTTATCCTACAATTTCTTTGTAAAGGAATTCAGCTATCATGAATGTATATTAATAGTTCTTACAATATTATAAGTAGATATATATGTATATTAATATATTTATTATTTCCTTTATTTAATTATCTTTCTTATTATCTACATTTTTAAATATTTTTTATAAAATAAATTTAAAAACAAAAACATTTAAAAATATAAAAAATAGAGGCCCACCGGTATCGGGAACAGGGTCCAAGCTACCGGCGGTCAGGGCTCCAGAGAGAAGAACCTCCTAACAATGCGAGCCGTGTCCAGCAGTACTGCTTTCTGGATCAGGCCCTTGACCCAGCCGCCTAACGAGAGCCTCCTAAGGTGTTGGTCGAGGCTCGTGGCTATAAAGCCATTGGCCGACACGACTATCGGTACAATGATAGCTGTGTCTACATCCCACATATCGACAACCTCGCGAGCTAAGTCAAGATACTTGATTTGCTTATCTTTCTCGGCTTTCACGAGGTTCTCGTCATGCGGGACGGTAATGTCAACAATCATTGTACGCCTCTCGATTCGGTCAACCACCACAATATCAGGCTTATTGGCTACAATAGTCCTGTCAGTGATGATGGACCGATCCCAGTACAATGTGATATTGCCATTTTGGAGAACTGGGTCGGGCACATACCTGTAGTACGGTACCTCCGATGCCACAAAAGTGTATTTCAGAGCGAGTTGCTGATGGATAATCCTGGCTACAAGGTTGTGGCTATGCAAGTACTCTTCGTTAGCTAGCCGAGAACAACCAGAGATAATGTGGCGGATCGATTCACCCGGGCGGTGACATGCCCGACAGATGTCAACCGTGCCATCCTTCACAATAAATCTCCGGTAGTTATTCGTCATGATAACTTCTTCCATAATTGCACAGACAAAACCTTCGGTTTCCCCAAAGAGGTCTCCGAAACGTAACCAGGCTACGGACGCGATGGTCTACACCGGACCCATGTAGGTCCCGGAAAAAGCGTCCGTGAAGCTCCTTACCCTGCCATACCTCCTTGCGGTCGTTAGTGTCAAGCACTACAGGCTTGCGCCAGTTCTCATTTGCCAAGGAGAGCGGGGTGAGTCCCTTGTCCACTGCTACTACATCTCTATGCATACCCACGTCGGTGTTTAGAGAATATTCCCTGAGATTGCATACCTCGCGGTTGTGGAGGCTTTTGGCATTTAAAAAGCCTCGGCCACCACACTTCCGCGGGATATACAATCTCATGACTGACGATCGTGGGTGATGCATTCGATAAGCAGTCAAAAGTGTACGGACCCGCCTATCCAGGGCGTCAAGATCCGTTTGAGTCCATTTGAGTATGCCGAAAGAGTACATCAATACCGGCATGACCCAACCGTTGAAAGCGCGCACCTTGTTTCCGCCCGAAAGAAAGCTATTGAATACCTTCTTCAGGCGGCCAAAGAAGCGTTCCCTCAACGATTGCTTCATGTCAGTAGTGCTGATACCTAACGCTTCCGACATACCCAATATTATTTATTATTATGGTTTTTAAACTTAAGTTTCTCAGGTAAGAACCTGGTGTTTTTATAAGATCTCACGGGTGTGAACCAAGGTGAAATCCTAAGTTTCTATTTGAACTGGTGAATTATTTTGTACTGCACTCAAATCGTAATCTAAATCTAACTGTAAAAATTTTCTTACTACTCGGCAAGTGTTCAATATTGCAGCTTTTTGTAGTGTTAGGTATGTGTATTTTGATAGATTGAGAACATTAAAACTATTGTATATTTGTTTCGGAATAACACCTGTTGTTGATATTACTATTGGAACTATTGTAATTTGAACTATTGTGGTTGTTATAAATAGTGTGATCTGTAATTATTGTGCGGTCATAATATATTTTGTATAATTGATTTTCTAAAACAGCTCTGGGTGAATATTTGTAATATGGTGTGTACGGATCCTGCATGAGTTTAAGTTTGATTGCAAGTTTTTGGTGTATAATATTAACAAGTTGATTATGCCGGTGAGTATAGTCGTTCTGAGTCAATGTCATACAAGCTCCCGTAATATGTTGTATTGTTTCAGGTTTGCTTTGACATTTTCTGCATAAATCGTTTCTAACTGTACTATCTTTTATAATATATTTTCTATAATTTTTGGTATTAATGACTTGGTCTTGAATGGCTAGCATAAATCCTTCTGTTTCTGGAAACAGCCTACTTAATTCGAGCCATTTGTTGGAAGCTTCCCTATCAATGTGTGTTTGGTATAGATCGTTAGGATGTCTTCCGTGTAGTTCTTTCTGTCTCCATTTTTTATGTATCTCTTCTATGTGTCTTGCTTTGTCTATTGTTTCAATATTACCTTCGCTAAGATTCAGTGGTGTATATTTGTTATCTATCTCTGTTATTGTTTTATGTAATTGACTAGTGTTCTTCTTGCTATAAAAGAATTGTTTTAGGTTAATTATTTGCCTTTTGTGTAAATGTGATATTTCAATTAACCCTCTGCCCCCTCCTTCCTGGACATAATCACTCTTTCGATTGCTGATTTAGGGTGGTGATATCTATGTTGTGTAAGAATTGTTCTAGTTTTAATTTCGAGTGCATTTAATTTATTTATTATATTATTAAATTATACTATATTTGTATATTTATATGATATATATGTATTATTTATGTATATTATATTGTAGTAGTTCTTAGTTATTATTATTCTTTCTTTCTTTCTTATTATATTATTTTTATTTTATTATTTTATTTTAACTAAACTGCAAAAGTAATGATCGAGCTCGTAAACAAAAGTCACAACCGCGTAACAGAAAGATGCCTATGCATAAGATTTAATTTTTGAATCATAATTATAGCCTCTGAAAGTACGCCATGTTTAACAACTGTATTGAAAAAATTTGTTAAAGGTGGAGGAATAAGGTGCGAAATTCTTCCATTGAAGAGGGAGGATCCTCCGACCATTAACGGAGCCAGCATTGCCAGCCTCTACATGAAACGCAGACTGAACGGGTCTAACCCATAGTTTATTTCTTAAGTTGCTGAAGCCTTCTGTTTCTCTTGTTGTTGCCCCATTACGGGGCAGAAGCTCCTCCTTTTACTAAACAAACTATTCAGATACAAGTTACATCTAACTTACATTTATACCGAGTACTGGGAAACTTCTTAAACCTGCGGCAATTCTTGCAATGTTCCCTCATATTATTATAGTGACTGTCACAGCTGTACCTCTTAAATTCACGTCCAAAGCTGTCTCGACAGTCGTATTCTAAAAAAATAAATAATCTAATTGATCAAGAGCTATGCTAAACTTAAGCGAGAAAAGCTAAACTAAATAGTTAAGCTTAGCTTGCATAGCTAAGGAACAAATAATATTATACTGGCATGCTGAGGTAATATTTTATACTAGTTTGCAGATCGCAAGTTCTAACTAAACTGTGTAAGCTTAAAATAGCTTAGCTCTTGACATCATTAACTATAAACAATGTTAGGCATCCACGAGAGGCGATTTTTATTTATTTTGTGTGTGTTGTTTAAAGATATTTTAACAGTTGCATCTTCTTTTGAAACCTGTTGAGCCGGCCCCACGTAACATGAGATAAGGGCAGAAAGATAATGATGATCTTCTATTGAAATTGAAAAGAATGGGAAGACGAGGACATAGAATATTTAGTTTTGTTCCGTCCGGTACAGAAACAGTCTGCCTGAAACTTAGGTTTCGGAGCATGGTCTGACGATTACGAGCATTGTGCTCAGGGACACCGTTGCATCGAAGGAGTGTAGGTACCCTTAGGGGCGCTATAAAGCGAGGACCTTAAAATAACTTTTTTTTAAGCCTGAGAAGCATGGTTCTACAAAGCATAATTTCAAAGAAAAATTGGCCTATAAAATTACTTTGTAATTGTTCACTAAGATATCTACCAATTTTTGCAGCCTCTGGACCTTTGAAATCGGGGACCTGGTACTGTGAAGAAAGAGGAAGACTGTTACCTGAACCATGCGTGCTTTGATATCGGCAGGACCACTCGGTGACCGTGAGATCAGACTTTAGTAACGTCGTATCGTCACTAGAATTGCTAGTTTTCATAAGACTACATTCTAAGGTTGAATCGTCTGCATCGCACTCTTCCATGGCATCCCTAGTGCCTCCGATAAAAGATGGTTTATCGCCTATTTCAGCATCAGTGCCTTCATTACTTGGTGTCTTCGATCGCTCAATTCCTAATTATGTAGAAGAAAATAAGTTAAATAGATACAAGTAAACCAGTCATTGTCATTTGGATATGGATCAGAAAGACAGTCGCTTCATGTAAACCAGCTACATCTGGCTAGATTAGAAGCCGAATTCAACATAATTAGGGCAAGCTCCAACTATGTTTTGAATACGACTCCCAATAAGACTTAAGACTGATTGATAAGTTTAACCAAATAATGAACACCATTTTAAAGATTTACATTTCAATAATCTTTTCAAATCCAATTAATTATATGGCTCATTTTTAGGGTTCCGTACCCAAAGGGTAAAAACGGGACCCCCCTGTTACTAAGACTCCGCGGTCCGTCTGTCTGTCACCAGGCTGTATCTCAAGAACCGTGATAGCTAGACAGTTGAAATTTTCACAGAATATGTATTTCTGTTGCCGCTATAACAAATACTAAAAACAGAATAAAATAAATATTTAAGTGGAGCTCCCATACAACAAACTTGATTTTTATGCCGTTTTTTGCTATAATGGTACGAAACCCTTCGTGAGCGAGTCCGACTCGCATTTGGCCGGTTTTTTTAAATATTCCATGTATTAGGACATGGAATATTTTAAAAAACCGGCCAAACCCGTGTACCAAGTTTAATTATCATTAAGCTGTCAAAGGTAACAGAACGACATACAGAGTTATTTTCATTCGCATTAATAATATTATTATGATAAGTCCGGATAGATTATAGGAGGTTTATAGCAAATAATAAGAAGTTACATTAGAGAAGCTTACCTTGGTAAACTTCAAAATTGGTTGTTTTCTGTAGGACCTCCGATAAACAATCTGTGTATGACAGTACTGGCATCCGAGGGACGGGTGTTACTACAGATTGGTTTGCGTTTGAACAACATGTGTTATTACTTGCGTCTGAAATTGTGGGCAACTTCATCGTTAATTTTTTCTACGATATAAGTTTGCAGCTTTGCCCGGGTATATCATCATTAGCCTTTTAACGTTCCCACAGCTGGGACACAGGCCTTCCTCCCTGGGAATGGGCCGTAGACAAGCACGCGGGCCCAGTGCGGGATGGTGAATGTCATATGTCTTCGAATTTTTGGTTCTAAGACATGCAACCGCCTCACGATATTTTCTGTCACCGTTTTAAGAGTAGTGGTGATGAATTAATTTACACAAAGTATAGTGCCTTCGTACCCACGACCTGCAATTTGTAAGTCGCGGCCGTTACCACTGGGCCACCACTGCTGCCCGGGTATATGCATGAATAATATTATAAACATATCCATCTGGAATAAATTAAATCAAATGAGGCAGAAGATTTTAAATAGTTCCTCATTGTTCACACCTCACATTGTTCCTCATTTCCTCATAGAGTAATTACCAAAAAAAAAAAAAAAACTGAAGATGGACTGACTTCCGTAAACTGCTTAAAGTTTACGAAAAACAGAGATATACCTATGGGTGAAGAGGACATGCTGCGCCTCCTTCAAATAAATTGGGAAAAGAGCAGAAGTATGTTGATATGACCTTCTATGATTCGAATCTATGATTATTAAAATGATGATTATGATTATTTATCTTTTGTAAAGAAAATGTACTGTATAAATATGTGTGAATATCTATATAAACAGTACAACTATTTTCTTAAGGGCCTACATACGCTTTAGTGCCGTATTCTAAAGCATACTCCTTAGTAACGGCTAGGTTAAAAGGTTCGAAAAAAAAAAAAATTGTCGGGTTTAGTCAATAGTACGGACGTCAAAACAAATCACAAACACGCCACCTGTTGGCAATCAAGAACAACTATGCTTTGGCGCGCTTTCTCTAACTACTTGGGTGGTGGGGACACCAGAATATGGCAGATGAGTACTGACAGCCTTGGAGCTAAGACGTCGTAGAATCAGTGTCGATCCGTAACATTAGTAAGCAAGATTGTAACTGTTAGTTGTGACTATTTTAATAAGCCCAGTGTATTGAATAATTTGTGTGATTTCATTTTCACGATTCTACCCAACGACCTGCCCACACACGATGTCTTAACTTAAGGGAATACATCCTGATTCCCGATGGTTTGCATATATCGGCCACCCTTGATGCGACATCAGAATTGGGATTCGATCATGCTAATGAGATCACACTTAAAAACAATGCTAGTAAAAATGGCACTTCTAGCACAAAAAAAAACGCGGTGTCAGTTGCGACTACAGTCAGAAACTGGAATAATTTAAAAAACTAGTCCGGAACGGAGCAGCAAGGATGCTAGCAACAACCAAGGAGCTCAACAGGTCAAGACAGAGCTTGTGGACGTGTGATCCATACACACTGATTTTTTATGCCAATCTGGTGAGTCGTTTTCATTTTGTTATGGCTATGGCCAAGAGTGTTCAATATTCAAAATTCTAAGTTTTGTGTACGGTATGGTGGTCAGTGGATCGTCGGAGTGGCCCGTGTCTGGTCATAATTTCATGTTAGTTATCGATGGTTTACCTGTATTCAGAAGGGATCTTGTTGCGTAACGACTTACACAACAGACGGTTGTGTAAGTCGTTACGCAACAAGATCAGATCTGAATTCACTTACTAACTTTCAAAGTAGTATTATGATAGCAGAGTAGATCTCGCGATAGTTTATCTTAATTAAAAACTGAATTAGTGAGTGATAGTAAAGGGTTACTGTTGATAATCTGATTTTAACGATATTGATCCGAGTTATTCATGAATTCCCTTCACACCAGCTGTTAAGAAGCAAATATTATCAGCCTTAATTATTTCCCTCATATTAACAGTCGGTATGTTCCAAAATCTATGAGAAAAAAGAGTGAAAGTAAACTCGCAGTCACGCGTGTGGAAAGATCACCATGTTAATGGTGATGACGTTCGAATCGTCAAGCCCTCATTACAAAAATTTAAATAATTTTGGTTTTCTAATTTTGATTACTATGGATCGAGTTAAAAAGTCACACAAAGCTCAAGTACCAATTGAGATTGTAGATGAAGTAGATAATGAATTGACGTAACACAGGACAGACTAAATCTCTGTGTGAACAGGTTGAGTTCAGAGAGTTGAGTTGACTCGACATCGTGGGGATGTGCGAGAAGGGCAATTTTGATTGCTAAGAGAGCTATGCGATAGCTAAGAGAGCTATGGGATAGCTAGGAGAGCTACGAGATAGTTAAGAGAGCTATGTGATGGCTAAAGATCGTAAATAAGATACCTGGTGTCTTGTTTTTTTATTTATTTGATGTGACATTAATGACTATCAGTGGTACTTGGACTTTGTACGAAGATTAGTTGCTTTTAGGTACCAAATCGGTGATTAAGTTGCTATTTTATTTGAATTGGAAATAGAATTACTCTTTCCTTGCAAATGTGAAGAAAGATATTAAATGATCATGTTTGATTATTTCAAAAAGTTTCCTCACTCACCTAGAGAATGAGTCAAGATTCGACGAGCAAATACTGTTTGAAAATTTTGTATTTTTCAGAAAGACATTCTTCGTATGATAGGTGAAGGGCAGGGCCGCAGGACAGTGTTGACTAAGAGGACGTGTGGCGCAACACGACATGAGACAGCATGGAGCAAGGACTAGAAGATGGAAGCATGCGGGTGATAGGCTGTGTTCCACGCTCGCCTCTCAAGAGGAATTACGGCCTACAGAACACCATGTGGTTTTAGTCAGTAGGGGTCTGACGCAGGTCCTCACCGGACATGGCTGTTTCGGGAGGTTCCTGTTCCGGATAAGGCGGGAGGAAACGCCCGGGTGTCACCATTGTGTGGATCGCCCGGAGGACACGGTGGAGCATACGGTGGAGGTCTACCCCGCTTGGGCGGAGCACCGCCGTGTCCTCGTGGAGGCGATCAGCGGTGGCGACATCTCGCGGCCGGCGCTGGTTCAGGCCATGGTACGAAGCGAGAGGGCGTGGGAAGCTGTCACCTCCTTCTGCGAAGCAGTAATGCTCGCGAAGGAGGAGGCGGAACGCACGAGGGAGACGCAACGGAGACTCCCTCGCGCCCCTAGTCACCGCAGGAGACGCCCTGGGCGTCAGGAGTCGCAAGCCGATTCCCGGCCACCGTAGGCGCGGGCTTGCGGACGGCAAGTAATGGGTAGCTCGCCATCCGATAAGGACCAGGCCCGAGTCGACAGCGCGTAGTGTTCCACGCGCGCCTCAAAGAGATGTCAGCAAAATTGACGGGGCCCGAGAGGGCCGATGTCTGTCTGGGTCGCGGATAAATTTGAAAGAGTGTTACCGCGGCCCTAGCACAAACAGCTGAAGGAACACGGGTGGGTTTTAGTCAGTAAAAGTCTGACACGCCCTCCCGCTTCACCCAGAGCGGAAAAAGTCATTGGATGATTTCCCAAACAAAAAAAAAAAAAAACGACAGACCCCTCAGCTTGCCCCAGGAGCTGAGGACATCCATTGAGGATTTCCACATGATTCGATACACTGTTAAAACCTGACAATGAGGAACAGACGAAGACGCCTGTCTCGCAGGATGGCCGTGTCGGGTTTAGTCAATAGTACGGAAGTCAAAACAAATCACAAGCACGCTACCTGTGGGCAATCAAGAACAACTATGCTTTGGCGCGCTTTCTCTAACTACTTGCGTGGTGGGGACAACAGAATATGGCAGTTGAGTACTGAAAGCCTTAGATCTAAGATGTCGTAGAATCAGTGTCGATCCGTAACATTAGCAAGCAAGGTTGTGACTATTTTAATAAGCCCAGTGTATTAAATAATTTGTGTGATTTCATTTTCATGATTCTACCCAACGACCTGCCCACACACGATGTCTTAACTTATGGGAATACATCCTGACTCCGGATGGTTTGCATCTATCGGCCACCCTTGATGCGACATATTTATCATTGATTTATGTACATAATTTTGAACACAAGGTATTTTTGTGTAACTAATAGTTTTGATTTACAAAAAAATTAACAACACGATATTTTTTCGTAACTTTTGGAAACCCCTCCAAAACGACTTGGATGTTTAAAAATATTTTTACACAGAAAAATTGATGGCTGGAATTTCCTCATAACTAAGATAGCATGTGTAAATCAAATAATATTTTGCAAACAAAACTGTTCAAAATGAGGTTCAATATTGATATTTTGGCATCCAGCGGGCACACGGCCAGTACTGCGTTAACATTGGGGCGTATATATCGCCTTAAGGGCCTATATCAGCTTTACTGCCGCACTCAGAGACATTTAACGGTTACTTAAGGCGCTCCTTAGTGTAGATTTTGTACTAAAAATCTATACTAAGGAGAGCTTTAAGTAACCGTTAACGTCTCTGAGTGCGGCAGTTAGTGCCGTAAAAGGGTTACTTTCTAAAGCATACTCCTTAGTAACGGCTAGGTTAAAAGTTTTGAATAAATATATATTTATTATTGGTTCATGTTCATTATTTTTAACACACGGTTTTTTCGTGTAACTATAATTATTGTTTAATTTTATGCTTTTTCTCGTGTTTCCTATGCGGGTCACAAATAAATATTTTTTCTTTCTTTTTTTTTAGTTTTGCTTTAAATGTTTAAAAATATTTTTACACAGAAAAATTGACGGCTAAATTTCTTCATAACTAACATAGCATATGTAAATCAAATGAAATTTTGCAAACAAAACTGTTCAAAAGGAAGTTCAATTTTGATATTTTGGCATCGAGCGGGCGCACTGCCAGTACTGCGTTAACATTGGGGCGTACAGTATATGTCGCCTTAATGTCCGTCGGCAAACTTCGTGTTTCGTCAGTCGTCGGATTTCTATCAGTTGCCCTTTGCATTTGCAGACCGGACGCTCTCAATAAACTTGGAAGTATATAGAATTGTTAATACTCTTTTAACTTTATGTAATTTTGTTCTTTTTTTGTTCACCGATTTCTCCGTCAATTGTGGACCGATTTTGAATTTTTTGGAATGATTTTGTTCCGAAATTGTTCCCATTTTAATTTAGTGAAGATTTGATGAAGAAGTTTGGAGATATATAATAGAACTTTTAAATAAATGACGGCATCTCTCGGGATTGCTGCAATCGCATGTCGCATGTTTTTTTTTTCACGCCTGTCCGCTCTAAAGGTGTACGCAGATGTCTACAGTGCACCTTGGTACACTCTCATTTCACCGGTTATGTGCAAGAGTCATAGTCTATGCTGGCATTATAGGTACATTACTAAGGGCAAGTTGCCTATTAGGTGAAACTAAATTTAAAAGTTACTCAGCAAGTACAAGCTCCTGCCCCTTGGCTCTCGAAGAATATACCTCGAAGCCATTATCTTATATAAAATTGTCAGAAATAAATTCAATTGTATAGATATAAGTAACATGATCTGTTACGCTGTGCCTAGAACCATTCATAGGCGACAAGTTCGTGCAGGTACTCTCTTTGCAGTGAATTCATGCCGAACTAATTCAGGCCAGCGTGCACCTGTCCGCCGAATGGTTGATTCATATAACAGTACCTTTGAAAATATCGATATCTTCAGTTGTCCAATGTCTAAATTCAAAAGCCTCACTCGATCTTCTTTGTTAACCCATACTAAATAAAGTCCATTTGTGTTGGTGGGTTTGATGATTTGCAGAAAGAGCTTTCTGAAAGTCGTCAAACTTTCTGAGGTCATACTTTATATTATGTAATCTTTATTCCTAAATTTAGCTTTTTTTTTGTTTGCTTCATAAAATACAAATTACTGCTCGTACAGCTACTCAAACTCCTAGCGATACATTTCTTTTTCTTATAAACTTTTATGTCTACCTGTGGACAGCGTTGTGGGTTATGTTATTACTATAGCATTGTCATTGTTAATTTAGTTATAAGTTCTTATAATGTAACTGTTTGCTGTTCCTTTCAATAAAAAATAAAAATAAAAATAAATGAAAAAGCGAAAAGTCAAATTTAAAAAAGCTTTTTTTACAAAAAAATACTAACGACTTCCGAATAAAAGCACTACAAAGTGAAAAATAACTTTCTTTTTGGAAGTCAGTATCCATAACGAAAAAAATTGGTACCAAAGAAAATAGGAAAATAGTTTTGCAGCTGTATATAATTCATACGGAAATCAAGCAAAACAAAAGTAAAGTGCTTAGTTCCGAATTCAAATTATTATACCTACACGATAAATCTAATAATTGATGGACATGGCAATAAGCATTCGTTTGTATTCGGAAATGCGATGATTGCCGAGGGACGATAAGAAAATAGTTGTACTGTACCTGTCTTTGACAGCCGCGAAGATTCCGAAGACACATAACTTTTGGAAGTAAAAGTTCCTTCTTCGACTTGTTGCAGATCTGGGTTGCCACATATTACTACAGTCGGTCGGCTTAGTATCGAACTTGTGGCTGTAAAGGTATGGAAAGAATGTGTATTATTATATTTTACTAGCTTCTGCCAGCCACGTAAAAGTTGGTAATCATCACAAAGAAACATGCTCTCGGGATAAAAAGTATCCCTTGTTCTAATCTAGGACTTTATAATTTGTAACTTGGTTAGAGTATTATCATTAAAATAACTCAACATAACAACAACAACATTAACATTATTATTAAATCATATACTCATATTTAAACAAATTATATCAGTATTTATTTATTTATTTAACCATTTATGCACACACACATAATATACAGACAAGAAGAAGAAATAGAACAATAGGTACATAGGTAATGCTTATTTCTATAGAAATCTCTTCCAGCATACCTGCGAAAGGAAATATGAAAAAAAGAGATATAGACATAGTGTGTAGAGTTGAAAAATAATAAACATAAAACGATTCATAACTAAGTAATAACTAATAAACAATACCGATAACAAATAAATATACCTACTATCATAACAATTTAAACAAACATATTTGTAAAATAAATATTAAAACAATAAATACTAATACCTATCTATATATATATATATATATATAAAATAATAATACATAAATAAATATGCAACTATGACGGAATGGAAAGATAGTGGTCTTTCACTCTTCTTTTAAAAACTGCAAGAGTTTTGCAGTCCCTAATGTCAGGCGGTAGAGAGTTCCACAATCGCACGGCGTGCACAGTAAAAGAGTAGGAGTAGAAATCGGTAGTGTGGGAAGGGATATTAAGGATATTTTTAAGATGCGACCTGCAAAGTGCATCGGAAGGACGGGAGTAAGAAAAGCGTTCACGGAGGTAGGAAGGCGTTTTCGGATTATGAAGGATGTTAAATAATAGACACAATATGCGAGAGTTCCTGCGAAGTCGAATAGGGAGCCACTTGAGTAACTTGCGAAAATCTGAAACGTGATCGTATTTTTTAAGGTTGAAAACAAAACGAATACATACATTTTGCAAACGCTCAAGTTTATTTAAAAGCTCCTCGGTGGCATCCAAATAACAGGCGTCGGCGTAGTCGATGATTGGCTGAATGAGTGTTTGGGCAAGGGAAATTTTGGTTTTCAAGGGCAAAAAGCTCTGGAGGCATTTCAGCGAGTGGAACGAGTAATGCACTTTGCGACTGACCTCAGCGACATGGGCAGTCCACGACAGATAGGAGTCCATGATTACCCCCAAGTTTTTAGCCGTCTTAGTGTACCCAATCTGTACTCCATTCAACCATAGCGGAGACAGCGACGCAACATCAAGCCTGTTCCGCATATGCCTGCCGCCAATAACCATGGCCTGAGACTTCCTAGGGTTGATTTGCAGCCCAAAGGACTGCGACCACTCCCCAATCAACTTCAGGTCACTGTTTACGGCAGACACAGCAGCTTCCGCATCAGAACTAAGAAAATGATGGTAAAGCTGAAGGTCGTCAGCGTAGAGATGGAAGTTACAGGAGATGATTCTAGTAACAGTGTTAATAAAAATGGAAAAGAGAAGAGGAGAGAGAACGCCACCCTGGGGTACACCCGCAGTAAGAGAGCACCAATCCGAAGAACACTCATCAAGGCGTACCCGCTGCGAGCGACCTCTGAGATAGGAGTCGAACCAATCAATAGTGGAAGAGGAGAAATTGAAAGATTTAAGGATCCCAAGAAGGATATCGAAGTCAACAGAGTTAAAAGCACTGCTGAAATCAAGAAGCACAAGTAACGTCAGAGATTTGTGATCCATAGCCCAGCGGATGTCATCAGTCACCTTTAAAAGGGTTGTGACAGTACTGTGACCAGGTCGGAAACCAGATTGAAAAGGACTAAGAAGATCATTACTAGATATAAACAGAGACAGTTGCTGATGAACAATGTGCTCAAGAACTTTGGAAAGATAAGGAAGGATGGAAATGGGTCTGAAATCGGACAAAGTGACCGGGTTAGGTATTTTGGGTAACGGAATAATATGGGCTAGTTTCCAAGCATCGGGAACAGTGCAAGAAAACAAGGAATAGTTAAAAATGTGGGTTAAAACGGGAAGTATTGTGGAGAGGATAGGGGTAATCATTCTTGAGCAAAGATCATCATTACCAACTGCGGAGGAGGAGATAGCACAAATAGATTTTTTGACATCAATTTCACTCACAGGACTGAAACCGAAAGACGAACACTGCGGCACTGTTAAGGCGGAAAGCTTATTTAATGTAGCTGATTTGACGTGTGGATCCAAAGTTACGGGTGGAAGTGAGAAATGTTTGTTGAGAGCACACACGTCAGTCTCATTACTAGCAATGACAGGGGACTTACCAATGCCGACAGTTTTCAGAAACTTCCAGACTTCAGAGGAGTTCCGGTTGTCAAGAGAATTATGGAAGTAGCGTCTCTTTGCATCTCTACACATACGACTACAGCGATTACGCATCTCACGATACGAACTTAGGTTGCGCTCAGAAGAACGGAGCTTTAACCTTCTTTTGGCACGATCTCTACTTGCCATAGCATCCTTAATAGCAGGGGTGAGCCAGGGAGCCGGCACATACTTTACTCTGACTCGACGAATAGGAGCATGACGATCGTAAAGGCTGAGTATCTTAGAGTTAAAAATACGAACCATATCATTGATACTAGAGCTTTCAAGCACATCCGTCCAGTCAATGCCACCTGCATCTTGCAGCAATGCCTCCAGATCTATGCCCTTATAGTTCCGAAGGAAAATATAAGATGGTTTGCGCTTTGGAGGACGAATCTTGTAGGACATGAAGATTAAATCGTGGTAGGAAAAACAAGCAGAGAGCTGACCGTGAATAGATACATTATTAGCTTTAGAAACAATCATTAAATCCAAGAGAGAAGGGGTGCAACTAGGAAAATGATGAGTGGCAGAGAGAGGGAGAATACTGAGGTTAAAAGAAGACAAGAGAGTTTGAAGTTTGAGAGTACGCGAGTCATTTTTAAGAAGGCAAGTGTTAAAATCACCCATCAAGACTACATGGTCGTAAGTAGGACAAAAATCGTTTAAAAGCGAATCAAAAGAATTAAAGTAATCGACACTGAGGTTAGGACTATACATCACGCCAAGAAGCATCTTAACGTGATGTAAGGTGATTTCTAAAAATAGATGCTCCGCTGAGCCCGAGTAGGGAGATGGTGATGTACTGATAACCCTAAAGGGAATACCAGCACGCAAGTAAATGGCGACACCACCACCACCCTTCCCCGTTCTATCGTTACGAATAAGAACAAAGCCAGGGAGGGCATAGTGAACCGATAAAAGTGAAGGTTTCAGGAAGGATTCGGAGATCAGCAAAGCATCTATGTTTGCACAGTTAATGGAAGCCAGAAGATCAGAATAATGGCTAGGAACACTCTGGGCATTGATGTGAGCTATGTTGAGGTTATTGGGATATTGGGAAAACAAAGGTAGAATCATTTTTATGTACGTTCAAAAGTGCCGCTTGGTGGCCTAGTTGAAATAAAATATCTTTGTCTTTGTCTTTGAAAGAAGATATCTGATCACCAAGAGTTAGAGGAGAGGAAGAGCCACTCGCCGCACTAAGGAAGCTGCTAGAAGAGGAAGAACATGAGAAAAAATCAACATCTAAATTACCATCAACCATAGTATGCAAGTATAATAAACTAAATAAAATACCTTAAAATAAATATTTATAAAAAAAAAAAAAAAAAATAAAAAAAAAATAAAGAAATATACAAATAATATTAACAACTTATTAAGTTACTGCCCAACTAATAAAACCACCTGTACGCTGTAGTTGGAAGAGATTTTAACAACATTTTTAAGCAAAAGAGTAAAGACAAAACGTGAGAAATCAAAAAAAAATTAAACTTGCAAACGAGAATATCAGTCACCACAACAAAACGGCAATACAAACGAACTGTGAAACGAAACGTAAAATAATGAGATTGACATTTGACACTTATGACAGACGACAAATTTCATCAACATCATGCCAATGTCAAGTTGTCAAGCAAAAGAAAAGTAATAAAATAACTAAAATAATTAAATACATCTACCAGCAGACATTCAAAGCGTTAATTTAGACAATATATATATAAGGGTAGATAAACATTAGTAGAAACTTATCCAAAAATATACCGAAATTGCCCACTACGTTAAAAATAAACTGGAGTCAAATGAAACCACAGACTCAGCGACGCGCCTTCCTCACAATCTTAGCTTTAGGGGTTGCGGTTTTAGGCAATGCAGCTGCGGCAGCAGTCAAGGTTGAATCAGCACGCCCAGGATCGTTGGAAGTACCAGCACAGGCTGCAGTGGGGAATAGTGCGATAAGAGTTTGAAGCTCACCCAATGTTGCTATCTTCCGGCGAGACCTGTCAGGCGTCATGACTATGACCTTTCCCTCTGCAGACCAGCAGCTATTAACGCTGAAGTGCTTGCGGGCAGACATAAACACTTGATGCCGAATTTTGGTCAGAAACTCCGAAATGGTGGTCCCGCTGCCCTTGAGTGAAGTCTTATTGTCCCAGACCAACCGACGGTGCTCCATCTCCTTGAAACGCACCAGCACGGGTCTAGTTTTATCCTTGGAGGCACCAAGTCTGTGGCACACATTCAGAAACTCAGCCTTGAAATCATCAATTTTGAGCTGGTTGGAGATAACTTCATGGATAGTGTCACACAACTTCTCACCTGGTCTCTCAGGGATTCCGTGAAACAACAAAACCTTTCTCCTCATAGCTGTCTCATGACTATCCAGACTTGACGATAACAGTTCAATCTGCGTCTTGAGATGTGACAGTGTTTTACAGACGAAGCACTTAAAGTCCGTGAAATCTTTAGACAAAGATGCAAGGTCTGAGTGCGTGGGGTCACTTCCGGCAGTAGCTCTCTGCAGCTTTTCTTCATATTGATGCATGCGGGAGCTAAACAATTTCTCCAGTTCCTCCATGCTATGTGCCAGCCTGCTGTCCATACTTAGAAAATTATGAAGTGTTGTGGTTGTGAAAGAGAGTGAAGTAAAAAGGAAAATATGAAGCTAAGGTGGGTTTTATAGTTACTTAGTACATAGAATATTTAAAAAATAATAAATAACTATTTTTAATTAATTTTAAATAAGGGAGCCAAAAATGAATGTTCACTTGACACGCCTACCCACGTAGGAAAAAAAAGTTTATTAAATTATATTACCGTTACTAGTCGAATTGAGTACTAATAGAATCTACAAGTACAAATTAAAAATTTCTAAAACCCCGGTTTTTTTCTATTTAATACTTTTTAAACTACATAATTTATCCAATAGACACGCTCGATCAACAATCTATCGAACACGTAATTATAACACGATATCTTGCGAAAATACCCCGATTCAAACAGAAAACAGCCCGTAACTTTTGAACGGCTAAACCGATTTTCACCAAACATAGCTAAGAACACTCTCAACAAAGTCACCTTACAAACAAAAAAATCTAAATCAAAATCGGTTCATCCGTTTAGGCGCTACGATGCCACAGACAGACACATAGATACATAGCTACACACGGCAAACTTATAACACCCCTATTTTTCCTTGTAATGAATGAACCTTATAGTGGAAAACCTATTTTAAACCGATTCTCTAAAAAAAGGCGGTTCTATGTTCGAATTGATGTCGTATTCTGGTCTTCATTGTTTACCCATTGGGAGGCGCTCTTTTTTAAACGCATTCAAAACATCTACCAGTTTTTTTTAGGTTCAGATCTATCTAGTAATTTAATTTTTTTTTATCTTCTCCATGAAGTTTTCACAAAAAATTCCTAAATTCTTCTTTGATTTCGTAAAAATATAATCAACTTTTAAAAAGGAGCACTCAATCCACAAGCCCATCATTGTAAATAGGTTTCAATCTATGGTTTCAATTCAATAATAAGCAATCAGGGATTCAAAAGGAAATTAGAGTTTTATATGATCCCCTAGGGTATCGTAGTGGAACATTGAGTGTGTAGTCCCCTGGGAGACTGGAATAGGGGATTTTGGAACGAGTGGAAATAACAAAAGAATAAGATGATGATAATAAGATGGGTCCCAGTATGCTACCTTGTGGTACACCGTGTGTAAAGTGAAGGTGAGAACTTTTACATTTTTCTACACGAACACACTGTGACGGGCCAGTTAGATAACTAGTAAGAAGTTTCAGCTGAGTACCTCTAATTCCTAATCTTTCGAGCTTGTCCAGTAAGAGGGAAACAGAAATCGTATCAAATACCTTTGCGAGATCTAGAAAGATAGTGAAACAATTTTTTTCTTTTTATCTAAATTAGAGGAAACAGAAATCGTATCAAATACCTTTGCAAGATCTAGAAAGATAGTGAAACAATTTTTTCTCATTATCTAAATTAGAAGTAATAGAATTTATAAGTTTATTTACGGCTTGCGCAGCTGATTTTCCTTGTCGAAAACCATATTAGTTAACTGAAATAGGACGCCCTCAGACTTGGTTGAGCGACGATCTTCACAAAGCGGCTGGTAGTAGCAGTGACAAACTATGCTGTTGATATAGGCTGATAACTATTTTTCGTAATTTTAAATATTGAAAAAAAATCAACTGACCTGTGCTACATTCCACGGCTGATTTCCGCGTTGAGGATTTCGGAGCCAGATCCTTTGACAAACCTATGCAATACGTATGGTGTGTGCTCATCTTCATGCGTTCTTCACTCTGCGACTTCTGTGACTTCTTGAGGTTAATTGATTTTTGCGAGTTTTTCTGGTTCAGCGTCTGTGATTGCTGCGTGTTGTTAAGACTAATTGTCGTGATTGCTATTCCTTTGAAAATGGAAACAATTTTTATGTTTGGCCAGTAAATTTAATAAAAGTATTCAAGTATGTCATTGTCATCATCATTATTATTTCAGCAGAACGTCGTCCACTGCAGCTGAATATATGCCTCCTCTAAGCATCGCCGAATGATCGGTACTGTGCATCTCGCATCTAGCAGTCTCCCGCGACCCTCAACTGATCCGTGCATCTTGTCAGAGGTCATTGAAGACTTCTAGTACGGCATCACTACTACAAAACCTTTCAGATCTATTGACTTTGTATAGATCATTAATAATAAGTTGTTATGGCGCAACGGCAGACATGCTACTGCAGCTAAGCATGCTTTTGTACAAGTCATTGGAGACAGCTGTATTATTTTCTGTAGGTAAATAATCGCCATATTCTAGATATATTTACGAATATGAATGATTGGCTGATTTGCAAATTTCTAATAGGTAAAATCATAATTAATCCAAATTGTATAAGAAAGCATGACAATGCTAATAATTGGCAACTACATCGGAACAAAATACCTTAAAACTATAAATTATATCAGGTTTGTACAAAAGTTTTCATAAGTTTGGTTCGATAGACAAATTACCTACTTGCGAATTTGTAGTTTTTATTAGTCTCAGCAGTGGGTACATAAAAGCTGATGATGATGATGATGATTAGTTGCAATAGATTACGTACCTGATACATTGTCTCTTGTAGGGAGTTCCCTTGTAGGCAACTCCATATCGGGACATATCCATACACCAATATTATCATTTGTAGATTTAGATTGACTCGAAAAACTTGTATTAGTGTCCTGTCCTTGGAAAACTATGTTGGACTTGTTTCGAAGGTCTTCTTGGTGGGAATTTGCAGGATATGCTAATAATTTATAACAAAAATTAAATGAAGAATTTTAAAAGATAGTGAGTTGATAATGTTGATATCAGTTACACAAGTACAACACAAACAAGTGATTTGTAATCTTTAGAAATAAAAGAATTCAAACCGTAACCGTAAATTTTTGTTAGAGTCAATTTCCCCCCTCCCCCTCCCTGCCAGAGAAATGGTTGCTTTTGGCTATGTGATAAAATTCACGGCAGTAATAACGAAAGAAAACTATCACAGCTAAGTAGGCTTTACAAGTTTACGAGTAATAGTCGACCAACTTATAAAATGTACTTGAAACGGTAAAAATCGGCTATTACTATTTATATTTTAAGGGTTATATATTTTTTATAAATAATATCAATTTGAAATTATGTACTGATTTAATTATGCTCATTGAGAAGCTTATTTACGTTGGTTGTTTGATCTTATCATTGAATAAGTTGATTTTACTTTTTAACCCCCGACGGAAAAAGAGGGTTGTTGTAAGTTTGAGGTGTGTTGCTGTGTATATGTGTGTCTGTCTGTGGCATCGTAGCGTCCAAACGGGTGAACCGATTTTGATGTAGTTTTTTTCTTTGAAAGGTAATTTTGTCGAGGGTGTTCTTAGCTATGTTTGAATAAAATCGGTTCAGCCGCCCAAAAGTTATGGGCGTTTCACTGTTTGAATCGGGGTGTTTACGCAGACTTTCGTGTCATAATTACGTGTTCAATAGATTGCCGATCGAAGCGTATCTACTATGTACCAGATAAATTATGTAGCATGAAATATAAATATGCCGGAAGTTTTTTAAATTTTGAAATTTTACTTGTTGGTAGTTGAATAGGTTGTTTGAAAATACTCATACTAAAATATTTGTTTTCGGTTTGTAAATAGTTGGAGATTTTAACGAAGACTATCTCCGTAACGGTAATACTGCAGTATTGAAATTATTGAGTGACGCTGGTTATAAATCTTTATTACAAACGCTTGCCTCTACCCGCGGTGGTAGGTACTCAAATAGTTAATATTTTTTCGAACTTCGCTTGTAAAGTTGGAACTCCTTCTTCAGTTACCATCGTCCTATGTGGGCCCGTTTTTAGATATTGTGAGCCGCTGAAACCGTTTTAATGTTCATGTAACAATAAAAAACCCTCTTCTTAGTCCGCATTATTATGCAACTACGGACCCCATTACTGCGCGTGGTCCGACACGCACTTGGCCGGTATTTTTGTTTTTTTTTTTGTCTTTATAATATTGGTGTGACTAATATTGAAACAACAAGAGAAAAAGTAATCACAAGTTCAAGTTTCAAGTTTTCTTGTAAAAGAGATGTGTAATTTTTTTTGGTGTACAAAAAAATATTCTATTCTATTCTAGTCACAATTTAAAAGCCGAATTTTCCTCGCCATAATCGGGATCACCCTGCGTTCAAATGAACATTTTAGTTAACTAATTGTTCCATCAAGGCTGCACTTTCGAAGTATTGCTATGGTGTGATGGCTATCGCTGATACATAATTCGGATTCGCAATTGAAGAGCAATTGTTGCGCAATAATTGTTATCGCTTTGCTTTTGCAAGATACGTAATAAGCCTGAGTAGAGATCGGGCGCAGAAGTAGATGCATAACGTGTTTTCTGAGGCACTGGGGTATCACACCGCCACTCTTAATGTCCGGGCTCTCACTTGGAAACACTTAAAGGAAAAGACATAATAACAAACCCGAACTGAAAATCAAATAAGGGACCCCACTTAAATTAGTCACAATTGTGACTGCGAGTCGTACGAGGTTTGTAAAAAAGTAAATAAAGTTATACTAACCGTAAGTCGAGCTAGTAGTATTGCGGGCATTTGGAGCACTATTAGAAGTCGTGGTTCTACTATTGGATGATCCTATAGATTGATTTATTGGCGTCCTCAAATCCATAAACCAGTCTAAAGATGATATAAATATTGAATATTATTTACAAAAAAATATGCGAAGCACATAAAAAAAATTCATTGACTTTATGATGAAGTGTTGAACAGGAAAATCTCAAAAATCCTTCGATTTAACCTTATATGAAGGGCTGACGTTGATCCTGAGGCTTATAGCCCTAACAGTTTAGTGGTTCCATAACCTTTTTAGCTTATAAAGACTTATCTTTGCTTCAACATGTCCTTGGCAAAATAATTAGTATGAGGATAGTGGAAAATGTAGGCATGATGAAAGTCAGCCATTATGAAACTTATCCAAAAGCGCGCTGGGGTGAGCTGCTTTGAACCAAGCTACTTATTTTTTAGCCAATAGAGATAAAGACATCATAATTATTGGTGGAAAAATGCACAAACATGGAATAAAAGATCGATCTCTACAGATTCTACATAAAAGCTATGATATGGTTTAGAGAATAAGATCTGAACTGATATAGTGAATATATCAGCTCAGATCTTATTCTCTAAATCCTACATTGTATTTGCAAACAACACAATACTTCAACATGTTTACCATCGAGTCGGTCACTCTCAATCATATTCATATGGCCATAAATCCGTCCCAGAGTGGGTATGGGTCTCGTTGCTTGTACCGAAGTGGGAGGACCGAGATCATCTGCACAGAATTCTGGAAACCGAATTATTTGCTATACTGTGTTATTGCATTTCATGTATTGCCTCAAAGAGAATGTTAAACTATTTGTGTACTGTCACCCTTTGCCCGATCTCTCTTCGGCACCCAGTCATCTGGTTTGTCATCTCATTGCGACTTTTCAAGTGCGAGAGAGACTGATTGCGTACACATTTGTGCACTATAATAATACAAATTATTCACTGCGTATCAGCTCAATGTAGTTGGATCACGGCGGTAAATTCTATCAGTCTCTGCTCTCCCTCTTTTATTTAAAAATCTGGGCTTACATATTAAAATGTTATTGATATTAGTTACCTGTATTGATCAAGATGTTAACTCTCTGTACATTTCTACATTCTGGTATGTAGTGTTTGCTTTGTGGATGGTTACTTGCGCTGCTTTTATTCAGTGGTAAGGTATTTCCTTTAGATCCTTCCTTTTGGGATTTTAGCCGTGGTATATGACTTATTTTCACAGCTACATTAGAATTAAGTGAGTTAGGATTAAGAATATATAAACAAAACCAAAATTTCAATGAAGATAATTAAGGAATCGAAGAATGCATTAATAATTTAATAAAATATTGTTTGAACAATGGTAAAATAAGAACAAATCGAATCAATGCAATTTAGATTAGCAGGATAAAGCTGATACATACGTATGATATCATCTTTTTTAATTTTCAAAGGAACGCCGTCCAATTTACTTGTTCCGGGCAGCGAGTCACCTAAAATAGAATACAAATCAAATATTGGAAGTCAAACAAATATATGTATATTAATGAAATTTTCAACTTGCCGGAATCGTCATTCGATTTGGTGGAATTTTCGATCGGTTTGTAGTATTTTGTCGGCATACGAACAATTCTTGGCAGTTTGCTAGTAGCCTTATTTTTTTGCTGATCTGTTTTGGAGGAAACTTAATTGTATTAAATTTATTTTAGCTATCCGTCACCGTGTGGCTTCGCTCCCGTCAACTGGCTATCTAACTACCTACCCTACTTTACCCTACCTACCTTTTTATTATAATATATATATTTTTTGTCTGTATCATGAGCTCATGCATACTGCACTACCACGGCGAGATAGTGCAGTTATGTGGGACTCCAACCCATTAAAACTCCACGGTGTCCTCCTGTGTCGCTTATGGTGGGAATACGGGCTCACGTTAGCACTCACCGCGAAACCGCTGCGGCTGTCCGTCATAGGACCCGCCTCTGGGGAGTACCCTCCATCACTCGCGTACCAGAACACATTATACGCCGTGACCACCCGAGAGACCAAACCAGCACACGGGCGCCAGACGACTCCGTGTATGGCACCCTTGGTGGCCCCGCCACCTACGATTTATCGGCCGCAGGGAATAGGGTGAGTGGCTAACGCTATACCGAAACTCCTTAACCCCTGTAGCCCACCGCATCCGCATAAGGAGAGCGGTGCACCGGGATACGACTCCTCTCCGCCGCGCTGCGGCCTCCTACCTTCAGCTGCGATGCCTCCTATACGACATCGCGGCCCGCTTCAGTTGCGGTGTCACCTCTGCCAAGCGGCACCGCAACTTATTTGTTGGCCGCCACTTCGTCGGCTTATCGGCAAAAGCACTGACGGGCGGCCCCTCATCGGGTTCCTCTTCGCTTCACCGCGGGTGACCAAGCCACGGCTACTGAGCCTCCCCGCCTTGACAATGCGGGTACCCACCGAGGGGTGGGGGGGGGTACCCTACTTACCTACCCTACCTACCTACCTAACCACCTACCCTACCTACAAACCTACTTACCCTACCTACCAAACTACCAACCCTACCCTACCTACCTACATATCTACTAATTCTTTTTTTAGGCAAAAATTTGCCTGTGTCCTTCCCCAGGATGCGTTGGCATCTTTCATTGAAATCTATTCAGTGGTTAAGGCGTGGAAAGGTAACATACAGACAGACAGAGTTACTTTCGAATTTATAATATTAGTAGGGATTTAAGAGAAGCAATAACTTTAAGCATCTTTAGTTTATGTAACTGCATGTACTACTAATCAGAAATATTGGTCTACTTAGCAACGTAAGAGTTAAATTTAAGAAATAATTGAAACAATAGATTTTATTTATTTGGCTTTTGTTGATTAAGAATAGATATAACTAAAATACATATGGGTTATATGATTTCAAAAATAATAATAATAAAAAAAAAAAACTCAAAATGTATGATTAGTACTACTCAAAATTGAAGCAATTATCATACCGTTACATATTTTTTCCATCGAGTTGGTCCTGCTCATCCTAATTCTTTGTGAAGAGACGTGCAGTTTGAATGCTTCCTTCGAACTTTCATCTTGTGCCTTCTTTTCCATTGTGTGTTTAACATTAATATCACTTTTTTTTAATTTACCAATTATTTATTGTGTTGCAGACAGTGCTCTTGATTATGCTTTTTTTTTTCAATAAACATTTGCCTCCCATACTGTTACAAACTTTTTAAAAACAAGTGTTGACGCTGTTCACATTCCCACTATAAAATTTTAATGCTATGCTTGCCTTCAGTTTTCAGTTCAGTATGAAAAAAAACTACAATTGACGAATTTCAAATTCAATTCCTTTTCACGTATATCTACAGAAAATTACTATAAAGAAAACCAAAGAAGTAATGCTTTGTTTTTGTTTATTATTTTTTTACAACGATAATTTAATGATTATCTAAAAAAATATGCATTTTATTTTGACACTGGAGATTTGACAGTTTTTTTGCCAAAAGTCAATTTATATTTTCTTCTAAAATGCAAATGATAACTAATCTTCTTGGTAAATCATTGAGGTGGTGGGTTCTTATTTATTCTTCCTTTTCGTCTAGAATTGTAAACGCTCTCTCTGAACCTATACTCTGCTCTGCTTGTATTTCTGCTAATTTCTTTATTAGATCCTCTTGCACACTGTCTACTATTTCTTTAAGGTTTTTAGCTGGAAGAACATTTTATTTATTAATATACAAACAAAAGATCAGGGCTTTTTTCCAAAGGAAAGGCAGAAACTACAGAATGCCAACTTCTAAGTTCCTTACACATTCCATTTACTTCGTTTAAGTGCATACATCTGGTCACACAAGCAGTTCAGCATCTGGTCGCCAGTTGTGAGTATTACACACCTAGCCTTTCTGAAGAACATTACCTATTAGGACTGTAATTATGCTTCTATGACCACTTCGGCGTTTCCACTCACGTCTGCCTATTGTTATCGCTTTGATTTATCTTCTTAATAAAACTAATTCATCTAAGCATACTCTTTTCGATTTTTATTGGGGAGAAAAGCTAGGATATGGTCTTGGTGGGAATCACTGTTGGTGATAACAGTATTACCTAGAACTTGCCGAGAAAAACCCTCTGCTGTACTCGTGGCGAAGTATCGTAATAAGCAGAGCCTTAGCTAGTCCGATTCATCCACGTCGCCGTCGTTCTCCCTGAATTGCAACTGAGCTAACGGATGCAGGGCGAAGGGTAAATATTCTGCGCCTTAAAACAGAATCGTCTCACTAGGGTACCCGAAACCAAACCGAGCACATCCGAATGCTCAAAAGCGGCAGCCCCGCTATCGGATTAAGGCATAATGGGCTAATCACTCGCTTGCCTGATAATAATGGATTCATGAAACTGAAGCATAAAGAACCGGACCGATCTTTTACCGACGAAATTTGGCTTTAAATTATGGACATGAATTGCATTTTGGAATGCACGAACGATGAGCGAGGACAGTCGACGGGCCCAGGCAGGAGCAGTGATGCTTAGCTACAAGCTGCAGATTCTGGGTCTAAGCGAGGTGGATGATGTTGCTGATCGTGCACACTGACAAACTGAAAGAACTGTATAAATCCACCAAGACCTTGGTAGGAAACAGAAGGCTCAAATAAAAGCCACTAAAATGTAAAGAGTGGCAGCTCATAGTGACGTCAGAAAGGCAGCTACTACACTGGCGCAAATACTTTGAGGAGGTCTTCCAATTGTCAGCATTATCGACTCAGGTAGGTAGGTCGACGCGCTGCAGGTAGGTTCCTTACCACCTGGGCCTCTCGATACCAACACGGAACCACCGTCAGCCTCCGAGGTGGCTGAAGAGATCCTCTCTTTGAAGGCAGGCATAGCACCAGGTCACAACCTGATAACGACGGAAATGTTACAAGCCAATTTGCTTGCCTCCGCCGTCGGCGTGCTGAGACCCCTGTAATTGAAACCTGAAGAGCTCCCGGGCGACTGAAATACTGGACTTTTAATAACCGTGCCCAAAAAAGGCGATATCAGTAGCTGCGATAACTGGAAAGGTATCACATTGCTAAAGTCTTCTGTAAGATAATCCTAAATAGTCTGTTGAAGGCCGTAGAACCTGTAATTACCTAGCACAGGAGTCAAGGACTTTACTAATTTGTAATCTTTATCTTAAGTAAATAAAGCTACTAGTATTACTATTACCTCTTCAGCGCAAGGAGCAGGCGGGTTTCCGTTCTCAAGAACTAGCTACTTTCTACTTTGTTCACTTTAACATCCCTTTCATTTTTAATGCTTCATTCATTACAGTCTCTATGTCTGTGATGTGATGTCCGCCATTTTTTTTAAATTGTAATGAAATCATTCATTACGCAATAAGGCTGCAGATAGACAGTCGCTTCATTATGAAACACTGGTTTTCAGCTACAGAATTTAAACAAGCAAGCAAGTGCTGTTTAATTTAAGCAACTTAGATTGGAAGCCTACCGCAATACAGTTGGGAAGAGGCTAGTCAGATTGACGCTAAATATTTTTTTAAAACACTGGAGAGTAAATCATTATTATAATCACGTTTACCTACCACCACAACCCACCTAGGAGTCGTCTTCACTTTACTAAATATGAACAGAATACAGAAAGTAGTTTGCCTACCCGTTTTTTGATTAAACTCTTCGGCTATCAACGATATTTTCCTTAACGTGCTGACATGTTTAGAAATTTCGGCAGCAACATCGAGCTCCATTCCCGTGTTCACTCCTTGGTCATGCATTGGCGTTTTCTTTTTCTTTGCAATAGCTACTTTAAATACTTCGCTACTGACTAGAGGCATTTTGGGCATTTTGAAAGATCCAGCCCTTTCCGAAGGGATTTCTACTTCTTCCGTATACACAACATCATTTATTGCTGTCTCTCCGTTATATTTATTAGGACTGTATACTAAGGTATCACTAGCTGGAGTCAGTTCTGGAGCAAATGTCCGTAAAGTTTCTATTTTCATGGGAGACGGGCATATTTGTGGAGAGATCTTTTTTGAAAGCTTGATAGGTAACGCATTTGTTATGCTTTCTATTATCGTATCTAGAAATATAAAAAAAACTTGATATAATTTAAATTAAATATAATTATTGTTTTTTTTTTAAATCAAGAGTTTTTTTAAACTTCGTTGTGTTAAAGTCAATTCATTTAATATGTTTTATCCCAGATTAGAGATTTCTCTAATCGTTCCTAATCGTGTGTAGTATATTGTGTGTAGGGCACATACAACATAATATTAATACTTACGGATAATATTTCTGGGTTCTTCCTCTTCTTGTTTTCTTTTGGAAGCCAATTTTCTGGTTAATTCTGCCAAAAACATTGAACAAGTAGGGCCTGTGGAAGCAATATTAAAAAGTGAAAGGAAATCTGAATAATGAATGGTGACAGTTGCAGTACCATAAAAATGTTAGGTTCAAGTAAATAATTTAACAGTTCTTATTCTGTACATTACTTGAGTTTTTTTGATAGTGTTTTAATGAATCCTCGTCATTGGAGACTTGTTATTAGTCATGGCCTTTTACAACAGCCTTAGTTGAGTAGGTCTATTGTAAAAGGCAAAAGAGTATAGGGTTGAGTTAATGTTGAGTTTGTAGCTATACTTTTTTCAAGTCTTTGCAAAGACGGCAAATGAGAGATGCATCCTGGAGTCTTGATTTGCATTTGTTTGAGGGAAACATACTTGTCCTTATTAAGTACATGGGTTTTAAAATGGGCTGTATTAGAGTTACACCTCTGTCTAATAACCTACCTAAACCTAGCCCTTCTAGGAATACTACAGGCGTGATATTGTGTTATTTTCTATGTCATATCTTAAGTTAGTCACCTTCTCTACCTTCACTTTTACGTTTCTTCGACGTTTTTGGTTTTGGGGCTGGCTTTTTGTTTTTTGCTTTGTAGCGAGCAGGCTTTTCCATGGCTGCAAATATAAAGTTGACGTCAAGAAAACCTTAGATAGACTTTCATCCCACATTTAAAATGCTTTCATCTTTCCTTAAATATTCTTTTGCTTGTTCTTAAAATAGTGAAATGAAAAGTAACAAAATGTTCTAAATTTTTTTTAACATATCTATGTCATTTGTCTCGAGCTTACTTATTACAGTTCAGAATGAAATAGGATTCTTTTATTTTTATTTTATTTTACTGAGTCACTTTTAAAAGAAAAACTCTATAAACTTGTTTCAAGTACTTTAATTCAATCAGATACACGTAGGTGCACACTTAGTTTACACCTCAATGCTCGAGAACCAACGAAAAACCGCCATTTTTCAAACATATTCCATCAGTTTCCCGCTCAATCCCCGTGACAAAAAATGGGGTCGAGTGCGCTAATATGAAATCAATAGTTGAACATTTATCTTAATATATATAAATCTCGTGTCACAATGTTTGTCCTCAATGGACTCCTAAACCACTTAACCGATTATAATAAAATTCGCACACCATGTGCAGTTCGATCCAACTTGAGAGATAGGGTAGGGTGGGGTAGGGTAGGGTAGGTAGGGTAGGTAGGGTAGGTAGGGTAGGTAGGGTAGGTAGGGTAGGTAGGGTAGGTAGGGTAGGTAGGGTAGGTAGGGTAGGTAGGGTAGGTAGGGTAGGTAGGGTAGGTAGGGTAGGGTAGGTAGTTAGGGTAGGGTAGGTAGGGTAGGTAGGGTAGGGTAGGGTAAGGTAGGGTAAGGTAGGGTAGGGTAGGTAGGGTAGGGTAGGGTAAGTAGTTAGGGTAGGTTAGGTAGGGTAGATGAATGTTTGGTGTTTTTATGGCAAAACAAAGTTTGCTGGGTCAGCTAGTCAACTATAAATTTTAACTTGTTTAATATACAAGGTGGGTCAAAAGAAATCACCCTATTGGAAGATGCTCTCATTTTTGCAAATGGCCGCCAATGTCAAATCTGTTTTGACATTTGTGGACTATACAGATGCAGAATACAACTGAACAAGCCAAACCAGAACGCGGAATAATCGTGTCTATTTTTTTGCGTAACAATTCGTCTGTGGTGTTGGCGCAGCGCGAATTCCGTCGCCAATTCCCCTGCCGTCCGACACCGACTGCGCAAACACTGCGCCGTTTAGCCACCAACCATGAAGAGTAGGGGACCACACGAGTCGTTGCCAGGAGTGACCGGCCCCGGAGCGCCCGTTCTGCCGAGAATGTCGCCGCAGTTGCCGAGGATGCCGAGCTGTCGCCAGCAACATCGACCAGACGCCTTGCCACGCAATCAGCTATCAGCCGGACCATAAGGCGAATTTTGGTCAAAGACCTTCGCATGTTCCCGTACAAAGTCCAGTCCATGCATCAGCTGCTGCCTGCTGACCGCCAAACTGGCGTAACCTACGCCAAAGCCATCCTCAATCTCGAGGAAGAAGTGGACGATTTTTCGATCAAAATCATAATGAGCGATGAGGCTCATTTCCACCTCAGTGGGTACGTGAACAAGCAAAACTATCGCTTCTGGGGCACCGAAAATCCACGATTAATGCACGAGGAGCCATTACACCCGCTCAAAGTGACTGCATGGTGCGCTGTGTGTTTTTTCTGCCGCAATTGGACGAATTAAGACTGAGGGACTTGTGGTTCCAACAGGACGGAGCAACGGCACACAATCGATATTCTGAAGGCAGCGTTCCCGGGTCGCCTCATCTCTCGTTTTTTGTTGCAGTGGTCCGCAAGATCGCCCGATTTAAGCGTTCCAGACTTTTTTTGTGGGGTTTTTTGAAGTCCCGTGTTTACGTGAACAAGCCCGAGACTCTGGCAGCCCTCAAAGACAAAATTCGACACGAGTGCGAGAATCTGTCGCCCGAAGTTCTCGCCGAAGTGATGAAAAATGCCATAAAACGAGCCCGTATGACAATCAATTGTGACGGCGCTCATTTGGCCGATATAATCTATCGACTTGACCAATAAAATTCTAAAGGTTGAAATAAACATAATCAAAAAACAGAATCAAAGTTTTTCATTTAGAAAAAAAAAGAGAGCCAAACAACATCGAATGACTTCTTTTGGCCCACCTTGTATAATGAATAATAAATATAAGTTTTAGTTATATCCTGTTATGAAAATGTTGTAGTCATATCCTTATATTTAAACAAATTATCAGTACATCGAACTAAACTACCGTACTAGACAAATTGAGTACTAATGATGTGTATGCGAACGTCAGGTAAGTGAAACAAATGATAGCTGGTAGTACACTGAGTTTATTTGGCAAGCGACACAACTTATATAGGAGTGGATGCAACCACCCTCATATTGACATCTAATATACAACAATCCTCCCCATAGCTTGACAACATAAACATGATTAGAATTATCTAGTAAAATTGTTTATAATCGACCCTAGGTACAGTTCGCAATTTTTTCCCATCAGTCATTTGCCTTTCTGGCTGTGGGATCTGGCTTGACCCTGCCTCCACGAGGGGTTCATCATGAACCCCATCTGTTGCCTCGTAGAATTCATCGTCTTCTTTTTTTGATGAGGCTGCCAGTGTTTCTGTATACATTATTCCTTTTCTCTCACTATTTCCCTCCCCTCCCGTGTGTGACACCTTGTTGTCCACTGGGTATGTACGAGAGGCAAAAGATACTGGACGTTCCACTCCGTCGACACCTATCTGCGATAAAATTGCACCCAATCCACTGGGTGATGCGTCTACCGTTAAAATAATTTTGGTATTGTGATCAAAATGTGCTAGAACCTGATTTGAAGCTAAACATTGCTAGATTGCCTTGAATGCTTGATCATGTATGTCCTCCCATTTTCATGTATTGCCGTTTTGCAACAATGAATAAAGCGGGGTCAATATTGATGATGCGTTAGGGACGAAGTTCCTATAGTAATTAACTAATCCTAGAAATGTCTGCAATTTATTCATGTTTGTCGGTGTAGGTGCCTCAACGATAGCTTGGACCTTTTGTTTTGATTTACTTAACCCATTCTTATCAATGGTATAGCAGTCAACCCCTTCAATCTCAAACCCATATAACAATTGTGTTGGGTTTTTCATGTATTACAGCCGTAAACGAATCTAATACCGCCCTATTGTAGCACTACGTATCTGACCGTTTGCGCGATAAAATGTTGTTGAACTTTGAGCTTGTGAATGTAGTAACTTGGTCTGTGACTGTACTCGTGAAGGAAGACCAAACAAACTAAAGCAATCATTAAAAACTAAAATAGTCGAGTGAGTCTTTGTATTTTTAACTGATTTAAGTTTTTTTTTAATATTTATTATTTCTATTGCTCTCATTGAAAGGGTGGTGTGGAAAGGCCCAGACACTTTTGGTATCGGATGCATAAATCTGGACAGCCGGTATTTTTCCGTGAGCACATTGAATACATGCTTGCCAATACTTTTGAACAGTTTTATTTATTTTGGGAACCAGTAAGTTCTTTTAATGTTGTCTAAGGTCTTGTCATAGGAAAAATGATATATATGATGACTATGACAGGAACGTAAAACTTGCCATATGTCACCTTTTGACACATACCATCTAAGTCAAAGATTCTCTAATGAGCCCATATTGTAATAACTCATCGGTAAAACTCCTAACCTCTTGCTTTTCTTTATGAGACAACCTATAAGGCCTGTAAATTACTGGCTTTGGGACTGTTAAATGAATGCTCATTGTATTTACTACTAAAACTAACTCAGTTTATTTAGTAGCAAAGCAAGTTCAGTAACGATATATTAGATCCAAAATACAGGCTTTCTGATTCTGGTTTAAGCTATCATCTAAAGAGAAATCATTTTAAGGTTCTAAATGACTCAAATGACTCGTAATATAAATTTTACTAATAGTATAGCAATTTATAATTTTAATTTGTAAAAATGGTATTTTAGCTATCAACTGATCTTTATTATAAGTTACTGAGGAAAAAATAATCGACTAATAATACCAATCACAAATTATAACCATAATCATTACTAATAATCATAATCATCATTTATTTGTTAACATAAGTGTGTATAGCCAGAGCACTCTTTTTTCTAAATACAGTTTTACAGTTGCGATTACATAAGGCATTTTTGTATTGACTACAAATTGGAACAAATCGTACAGTTGTTTTTTTTTTCGAAAAGTTTTAGATTTGTTTTGATGAAAATACTAGTTTCTATCATGTATAACGCCGGCAATGTAAGAATTTTTAAGGATTTAAAGTAAGGTGTGGCTATCGTCTATTTTCAGACCACACATGGCTCTAATACATCTTTTTCGAGCCCTAAATATTAGTAATTTATCTGAAGAATTCCCCCAAAATATAATTCCGAATCATAGAATCGAAGCTACTAAACCGTGATAATACGCAATCAGTAAAGCATCTCTGTTTACTTTTTTAGATAGTTGGAATAGTGCATAGGCAGTATTTTTTTTACATAATTGTTCGATATGTGCTTTCCAATTAAGGTTGTAGTCAATATGGATACCTAAAAACACAGTTACATTTACCTCTTCTATTTCGTTGTCGTTATAGTTAAAACAAAATTATGGAGTATTTGGTTTACGGTGAAAATGCATTATTTTGGTTTTCATAAGGTTAATTAATAAATTATTGATATTAAGCCAATTAATTATGTCAGTAAGAGTATTTAGCAATGTCAAATTACATTGCAATTGCATTTTTTTGCATTTTACTACGGCAGTGGTATCATCTGCAAACAAAAAATATTTGTTGTACTCAACAACATTGAGAAATTATTAACTCGTTATCAGTTTTTAAGATTTTAACCCTCGATGGGGGTAAATAACTGACCAATTACTCGTAGCTAAAGTAAAATGGTCAGGGACGACAATAACATCTAGTTGGATAATAACAACTTGAATTTCCAAAACTACCGGACGCCGATATTTCGCATGAACTTCTGCTCCGCCAAAACCCATCATGGCCACAGAATAAAGCCTATCCTATTCGCCTAATATTTCTACAGCATCGGGGTTTCTAATGAGTGTACATTCGTTTCCTGTATCTAAATATCCTACCTTTCGTGACCGTTAATCATCACCGTTTGTACATATTAATAATTAGTTTTAGGTTTGGTATTTGAAATTTCTAAAACAGATTTTGCATCTTCATTCTTTCGATAACATTCGTTAGAACTGTGACCAACTATTGAACAGTTAGCACATTTGTTTATTGGTACATTACATTCATAATATAGCTCACTTCCTTTGAATTAAAGCATCAAATCACATCACATCACATCATCAGCCTATTAATGTCAATGCCACTGCTGGGACACAGGCCTCCTCTCTGTGAGAGGGAATGGACCGTAATGCACCACGCGGGCCCAGTGCGGGTTGGTGGATGTCACATGTCTTCGAATTGTTGGTTTTAGGACATGCCGGTTTCCTTCACCGTTTTGAGATCTAATCGTTTTCTGTTTATTTTTAGCATATTGTTGGTTGGGATTTTCTTAGTTGAGATTCTTTGTATATCATTTCTTTTACCTATACTTTTTGTAGATAAGCCAAAAGTTTGTCGGGATTATCAAACTGAGCCTCTGCTCCTATCCTAATGGCCCTATCATCTATGCCAAAAATCACACTTTCTACTGGCCGTTTCCCCTTGATTTTGCACCTATTAAATAAAGCCATTTTATCGTAATATCATCATCTTCCTGCCGTTATTCCATGGGGTCGGCGTAAAACGTTTTCTTTCCATTTTATCGTATAATAGTTATCTGAAGATTCCCGAACTTCGCTCTTTTGTCTAAAAAATCCAAAAGCATTTGGCTGCAGTATTAATCAGATGGAAAAGCTGCTTTGAGCTTTTCTAATTGAGAGTTATAAGATCCTCATACAACTGTTTCGCATTACCAGTAAGTTTAGGTATCGTATTATGTATAATTTGTAGGTCTAACCAACCATAAAAGCTTGAAATTTCATTTACTTTATGAATCCAAGTGTTAACATTCTTACTTTTAGAAGAAGGATCGAACTCAGCGACCACATTCAAACTTACTACCCCTGCTCGAAAATTTATCAAGAAATTCGGTAAATTTAGAAAACATATTAGTGACAGTAAAAAGCTCACTTTTACTGGTACCATTGGGTGGTGAATGGGAGCCTCGCCGATGACGTGGATCTCCGCTTCGCTGGTGAAATCCTGTGTTGTTCCTACTGCACCTCGACTGTAATCTGCAATCTTGACGCTTCTCTTGTTGAACCTGTGATTCCGATGAGCTGCAGCTGTTGGCGGCGGCGGCGGCGGCGTCTCGCCGAATTCGACGACCAGGACCTCACATGTAAATGGGCTAACGACTGCTCCTGCTACCCTCGCTGCACCCGCTCCACCTGCGACCGTGGCTGCGGCGGCTCTCCCTGTGGCCCTGGCTGAGGCTCACCCTGCGGTCTTCGCCGCGACTCAACGTGCGGCCTTGGCTGTGGCTCACCCAGCAGCCCTGGCTGCGGCTCAGCTTCCGGCTCCACTTTTGGCTCTGCCTGTCCATCACTGATGATGTGACTTGCAGAGGTCGAACCAAACTTCTTTCACCACTGTGATTCATTTGCAGACGTGAGATTATCCAAATTCTGAACTGAAAGAAAAACTGTCTAAACTTGTTTCAAGTACTTTAATTCAATCAGATACACGTACGTGAACACTTGGTTTACACATCACTGCTCGAGAGCCAACAAAAAGACCCTTTTCAGACATATTCCATCAGTTTTACGCTCAATCCCCGTGACAAAAAGTGGGGTCGAGCGCGCGAATATGAAGTTAATAGATGGACGTTTATCAGCTATAAATTGTAACTTGTTTAAAATAGTGTGTTTTAGTTGGTTTCAAGGTAATTGCAATATATTAAACCATATTCTAATATTCAGTAACTGGGTTGTGGAGGTCTGATAGGCAGTCGCTCCATGTAAAACACTGGTATTCAGCTGAATACGGTAAGCCGACCCCAACAATAATTGGGAAAAAGGCTAGGCAGATGATGATGATATATTTTAATATTTAAACAAATAGTCAGTAAATCGAACTAAAGTAACGTATAGTCAAATTGAGTACTAATAATCTCTTTAATTGTCTGTATTTACTTTAATTGACGTTGAAATATTTTGATTTATTTTGTAATCGCTTACACTTTGTACACCTTATTTCTAAAGATCATTGATCATCAGAATCTCATCATTTTGTTTTATTTTTAAATATTATTGATAGACTCGCACTCTGATTAGAGAAAAGTCAGTTTCTGTTCTCTAATCTAAGGGCTCGTGTATGACAATGGCGTAGTCGATGATGAGCAAGCTTGTCAATAAATAACCTTTGATTGACTCTTGGCTTAAAAACCTTCAATATATAGCTTTCAGATAATACAAACTCCGGCAGAGAATTCCATTCCTTGACCGAACCTATTCATAATGAAAATACATCCAAAATTTAAAACCCTTGCCGGGCCATTGCCAGGGACGGGACTTCAAAATTATGCAGTTTCTTAACATAAAATTCTGTGCTGAGAAACGACATATTTTTCTAAAATCACCCCTTTAATTTCGGGCAAAAAGTCAAAATCAAATTATTTGACATCTAAAGAGAGTTGATTCCCTCAATATTTTCTGTGGAGGCGACGCAAGTATTTGCCGATGGTAACACTTTGACTTGCATCGAAAATTTAATAAAGCTCGGTGCCCCAAACTCTTGGTTCGAGAGGCACAAATTAATTTATTTGGAGAATTACAGGGTGAGGTCGTGCTCAAATAGCAATTAGTTATTCGAGTGTTAGTTTGCCTTCGGGGATTTTCGTTCACTAAAGTTTGTTTAAAGCAATGTAATTTTTTGGGCCAAGCATGTGTCCAGCAAAAAGTAATAGATCAAATTGTGTTAGAAGATAAAACCTGGATGTGATAAAATATCGGTACTATGTACTGTACAACTATTTTCTTTATGTCACTCGGAATCATCGACTTTATCAGTTGCCTGCCTATTTTTAAATAAATTGCATTAAGTTAAAAGAGTATTAACAACTCTTTATTCTACTAAGTTAATTGAGAGTGTCCGGTCTGCACCAAGTGCAAAGGGCAACTGATAGAAATTCGACGACTGACGAAATACGATGTTTGCCGAGGGACATTAAGAAAATAGTTGTTCTATTGGTATTATCTTTATTATGATATCGACACCGCTTCAACAAAAAAAAAACCGGCCAAGTGCGAGTCGGACTCGCGCACGAAGGGTTCCGTACCATTATTGCAAAAAACGGCAAAAAAACACGTTTGTTGTTTGGAAGCCCCCCTTAAATATTAATTTTATACTGTTTTTAGTATTTGTTGTTATAGCGGCAACAGGAATACATCATCTGTGAAAATTTCACCTGTCTAACTATCACGGTTCATGAGATACAGCCTGGTGACAGACAGACAGACAGACCTACAGACGGAAAGCGAAGTCTCAGTAATAGGGTCCCGTTTTTACCCTTTGGGTACGGAACCCTAAAAATTACGTCGGTACTAGAAAGTCTTCTGATTTTAGATTGTCACTGGGTTATTGTAACACCGTAAGTTTATATAAAATCGCGTGAGATTATAAACTCTTTCTTCAATAAGGCATGGATATAATGTTTAATTCTAAATTGGATGGGGTTTATCTTATTTGAAATTATCTGTTCACAATATATCAAGATTTTATATGTATAATCTCTAAAAAAATCGATTTTTAACACACGACACACTGAAGACGGTCTGTCGTCCGTTCGTTTGTTCACTAGACACGATTCTGCAACGACACTGCAGTGTACTTGTATTGTTCTATAAGCGCGTGAGTGACGAACCACGTGTGATCCGTGCGGTGCGGTGTGTCGTGTCGTCAACAAGCTCCTACTTGTTTTGTACAGCCACTAAATCGTCACAGCAAAAAAGTCGCGACGACATAGCAGAAAATCCGTTTGTAAATCGTGACGCGGTGTCGTGCAATGAACAAATGGTACATAAAAATATAAGGAGCTCTGAATCGTGACCACATTTTGTCGTGTCGTGTGTCGCGTCATGAACAAACGGCCTTACGGTTTTTGCAATAATAAATGACATGCTCATGACAAAAGGATCGCTCTCTATTACACACGCATTTAACATAGCTAGCGTAATGTAAGTTTTGTAAATTGTAATATACTTCTGACTTACCCTTCGGGCACTACAGAAGTGATGATTGCATAAAATCAGATTCTTACCTGCTACCGAAAGAGGAGAGAACAGATTCTTAACGATCCGACCTCACATGTTGGAAATACACACCTTGATGACTCCTCAACTTCACTAAAACAGATCAAGATGATAGCATAAATCTTATTTACTCGATTAGTAGTCTCGGAAAGCCCCTTATAAGGGGACTTCCGTTAAATAAATAATATTCCTATTTTACTTACAAAATAATAGTGCCACTAGGAATTTTAGTGTGAAACTGACGTATTACTGACAGGCACCATGACACTGACAGCTATAGTTTATGGGTATATGCAACGAAGGAGGTTATATAGTTTGAAGCATGGAGTGAGTAGTAAACCTCTTTAGAGTTTAATGCCCTATGGTTTGACACAGACCGAACACTTTAGAAAATATATTGAGTTATTTAGTGACAACTTTTAATAAATACCTACTCTAAACTAAGTAATAAGCATCGTCATCATCATTATTTCAATGTAGGCCACCCTCAAGTGTCACCACATTAGCCGTTCCTGTGCATCTCGCATCCAGTGAAATCCCGCAACCCTAATCAGTTCATTTATCCACCTAAAGGGAGGCCTTTTGATACTGCTTCTTCCGGCACGTGGACGCTCTAGAACTTTCGATCCCCAACGACCATCCCTTCTCTGTCTTTCACAATTAGATACTCTCAAACGAAAGAAAGTGTCGCGTCTGAGTCCACATTTACCTCCGTTAGCTGTATAAGTGTATAGTCATAAAATTATACAAATATCGTGGATAACAGAGTTCTTGAGAAAAGTTTAACGTTCTTTTGCATTTCTACGTAAGAAACATAATTTCCTTTTGACTGAGTTTATGCCACGATTCCTTGGTATAAGCTAAGTATACGCTGAACTTGCGAATAATGGCAATAACTCTCTCAAACTCTTACATACATCGCATAATAAGAGTTTAAAACATACCTACCCCCCGTCCGTCAAAATCACCGTAGCGGCGAAAGACAATGGTAATTTCTATTATCTGCTAATTAGCGGTTGACAGGCTACCTGTACATAGCCGATAGTCAGATAACTTTTATGCGAGTCTGGAACAGTCAATGGTCCGAGACGAGTGGCGGCGTGCCTAGTTCCGCACTCACCTCTCCAGAGGACTATTGTAGTCGTATGCGACACCAGAGGGTGACGGGTTCTTTCAGGCCAATACCCATTATTATATTACTCTTTGCCAATATGCCGGGAGAGCGCGACGACATGCACACGCAGCGCCCGGGCCAAAGGAAGGTGCAGATAACCGTGTGATCTCTGTTAGTCTGACGGACCCCTCTGCTCACCCCGGGTCAGAGGTCATCCTTAAGCTTATTTTCACAAGAATAAAATAAATACACCGCACAACATATTCCTCAGATATAAATAATTTGTCTTTTAACTGCCTTTTTTCTGGCCAACTTAAAAAACTAAGTCTATTCTTTTACTACCTCTGGGTTCTTAAAGGCAGAAATGGGAATAAAAAAAACAAGAGCTTGAGTTAAAACTGTTACTTTATTTAGATCATCTGCAATTAATGTGGCGGATGTTGTCGGAGATGTTTTCCAAAAGTAAAATGACTGGACTTGGTAGCGGAGCTGGCTGAATACGGGAGTTATCTGGAAAAAGGCAAAAAAGTACATCAGCTACTTTCACAAAACCCATAATAATACCGACCGGATACTGATAATATATCTTATACAGATAACGTACGAGAATTAACCCCTATGCTTGCTCAAAGCGGGTGAAAATCCATAGTGCACAAAAAAAAACTTTTTTACAAAAAAATACTACCGACTTCCAAATAACAAAACTAGAAAGTGAAAAATAACTTTATTTTTGGAAGTGTCTTTGGGTAGGTACCAAATTTTTAAGTTATGGACACCGACTTCCAAAAATAAAGTTAATTTTCACTTTCTAGTTTTGTTATTTGGAAGTCGGTAGTATTTTTTTGTAAAAAAGTTTTTTTTATTTTTCACTTTTTAGTTGTACCTACCTAATAGGGAAGTAGATAAATAAGTACCTATAACGACAGAATAGATTACTCGAGTAACATGAAACTTGAATATAACCGGTGAAATGAGAGATCTGCATACCACTTTCGAGCGTACTGGCGTGATGTTATGTTATGAAATGGTATAAACAATAATGCGATTGCAGCAATCCCGAGAGATTTACCGTTATTTATTGAAGAGTTCTGTTGTATATCTCCGAAGTTCTTCATTAGATATTCACCAAATTAAAATGGGACCAATTTAGAAGTATACTCTTTCAAACAAAAAAAGAATTTTCAAAATCGGTCCACAATTGACGGAGATATCGGTGAACATACATAAAAAAAAAACATACATAATGTCGAACATAGAACCTCCTCCTTTTGTGGTAAGTCGGTTAAAAAACCCAATAAAATTGTTATACATAATATATCTCCTTTTTAGGCAGAAGAAGTTAATGGCACCCAATATGTAAGGTGGTTGTTGTGTAAGTATTTGAATTATGAGACACGGCAGGAAAGGCGCTTAGCTGATCGGATTTTTTAAGAGACCAGTTAATAGTAACTGCATAATAATTGTACCTATATTTGAATTACTAATCTGTATCACAAGTACGGTAGCATTCTTGCTAAGCTTATCATTTTGATAGTCATTAAATTAAATTAAATAAACTTTATTTCAGAATCACTTTTAAACAATTCCATATTTGTTAGTAACAATGTTAACTTATAAAATAATGTTAGTAACATTTACTCTAAAATGTGCGAGACGAGCCGATCCCGGGGAATGTCTATTTGACAGCGTGCAGTCATATCCATCGCCCCAAGATCGGAGAGTCCCACCTTTCAGCTAACGCTCTAAGAATGGTGTTGGGGCTGGCGTGAACACGGCGCCGCGGCGTAGCAGAGACGCGCATCTCTTGCGCATGATGGCCGCAAAACTATCAACATCCGCGTCGGCAAACATAGGTGCTGATAGACTGACTACAAAAACGCGGCAGCCCCATCAACATCCGGAAGGTGTTGTTATATTGTGTGCGCAGGCCACCATATGCACTCAGTCATTGCAATGACTACAAAAACGCGGCAGCCCCATCAACATCCGGAAGGTGTTGTTATATTGTGTGCGCAGGCCACCATATGCACTCAGTCATTGCAAGGTCTACTTTCGTTCACTAAGGCCAGTATTCCAAGCCAGTTTGGAGGACCTCCGCTCGACTTGATCGCCGTGACAATGGAAAAAGACCCGTAACTAATGACAAATAATAAAAAAATTGTCACTATGATGATTCGAGGTGAGATCGAGTTGGAGGACATTACTTGGAATGGGTTTTAACAAGTTCCCTGTCCACATAGTAGAAACAATAGATAAACAATCAAGTGAGTCATATACGATTCATTGGATAGGCAAGTTGTTAAGACTCACAAAGACGTATTAAATTTCCAATATCTCAAAAACTAAAATAAAATATTCAACATACCAGTAAAACGGCTTATTACGGAGGCAGGGTTGGTTTCTGCAAAGAAAATAAACACGATTAGTTTACTTGAAAGATCTCTAAAGAAATATTATATTTTTATGAAAGTGTATGTACAGGTGTTTTCCCTCAGTATTGGGATCAAATCGAGCGTGTGTTTGTATCACCCTGTATATTGTGAGATGCTTACTGTCGTGGAAAAGATATAGGAGGTGTTTCGCCCACATATTTGTTTTTCCTGACTGAAAAGAATTCTTGTAAGCAGGTGGTTTTGAAATTCTTTTTCAGGGTACTTGATGATGTGATATTAGAATGAGATGTATTTATTTTAATTTTAATGCCTACTTTTCCAACATTTGAAGTTTCTTTAACTAAGAACTTATGTACCAATTTATTGACGATCCGGAGAAAATTATAGTAATGGCGTTTCGACATATAATCATATAACTAAACAGATTTCACCAGAAGAGTCTAGTAATATCTTGACTATAAATTAATAGTTTGGCTTTATGAGATGCTTATTTCACAAATATTTTAGAAAAATGTGCCCGTATGAAATTGGCATAAAGCAAGAAATATTGGCATAAAAGAGAAGAGGCTCAGCAGGGGCCCAAAACACTTAATAATAATAATAAAATAATAAATCCTAATTTAGCATCAGGTAGATAAGTGCAATAGGTTCAACCCTTTCCCCTAAACTAGGCTAGGCCAGGGGCCCAAAAAAGTGAATAATAATAATAAAATAATAATAAATCCTAATATAGCATCAGGTAGATAAGTACAATAGGTTCAACCCTGTCCCCTAAACTAGGCTAGGCCAGGGGCCCAAAAAACTGAATAATAATAATAAAATGAACTTGACGCCCTGGATAGGAGAGTCCGCACATTGCTTACCGCAAATCGGATCATCACCCACGGTCATCGGTTATGAGACTGTATATCCCTCGGAAGTGCGAGGGTCGTGGCTTTTTAAATGCTAAGACCATGCACAACTGCGAGGTATGCAGTCTTAGGGAATATTTCCAGGCAGCTGCCGTGGGTATGCATCGAGATGTGGTAGCGGTGGACAAGGGCCTTACCCCGCTCTCCTTGGCTAACGAGAACTGGCGCAAACCTATAGTATTAAATACTAATGACCGCAGGGAAGTATGGCAGAGCAAGGAGCTTCACGGACGCTTCTACCGGGTCCTACATGGGCCTGATGTAGATCTTTTAGCGTCCGTGGCCTGGCTGCGAATTGGTGACCTTTACGGGGAAACCGAAGATTTTGTCTTTGCGATTATGGACGAAGTTATGATGATGAACAACTACCGGAAATATATTGTGAAAGACGGCACGGTTGACATCTGTCGGGCATGTCACCGGCCGTGGGAATCTATCCGTCAAATTATCTCCGGCTGTTCTATTCTAGCTAACGGAGACTATTTGCATAGACACAACCTTGTAGCCAGGATTATCCATCAGCAACTTGCTCTGAAATACAATCTTGTGGAATGAGAAGTGCCTTACTATAAGTATGAGCCCGACCCAGTTCTCGAAAATGGCAATGTCACGTTGTATTGGGATCGGTCTATCATCACTGACAGGACTATTGCTGCCAATAAGCCTGACATAGTGCTGATAGACTGACTAGAGCGTCGCGCAATGATTGTTGATATAGCGGTCCCCCGTGACGAGAACCTCGTGAAGGCTGAGAGAAATAAGAAAAGTAAGTTTCTTGATTTGGCTCGCGAGGTTGTCGACATGTGGGATGTGAATACAGCGATCATTGTGCTGATAGTCGTTACGGCCAATGGCATAATAGCCAAGAGTCTCGACGAACATCTGAGTAGGCTCTCGTTAGGCAGCTGGATCAAGGGCTTGATCCAGAAAGCGGGACACGGCGCGTATCGTTAGGAGGTTCCTCTCTCAGGAGCCCTGACCACCGGTAGCTTGGACCCTGTTCCCGATACCGGTGGGCTACTATTTTTTATATTTTTAAATGTTTATGTTATTGTATTTTTATAAGCTAATATTTAAAAATGTAAAAAGTATGAACATAAATGAATAAAGGAATTAAAATAATAATAAATCCTAATTTAGCATCAGGTAGATAAGTACAATAGGTTCAACCCTGTCCCCTAAACTAGGCTAGGCCTGTATCTTAGGGAGCAGACATCTAATAATACTATATGAATATTTGTGACATTTACAAGTTTTAAGCTTAATTTCTGTATTTTGTAAGCTGACACTGGCGTCACCATACAGTGTTAAATGCCTGATAATGATGATGATTACACAATAACAAACATTTTCTTAAATTGTTTTTGTTACGCGAGAAATTAAATTTGAGCTCAATCGAACACTTGGAAGTGGATCAAATTTAACTTGTAAGCTTACACCGGATAAGGTTAAATAAAAAAAAAGCTAGCAATAAATGGCCAACACTAACAATAATAGGGGTTGGTTCCTTATGCGCGGCTGGCATGGTACTCTGTAGTTTGGACGACGCTGTCAGGTCGGATGCCTTCGGATCCTGATTGGCATCGGACCCAATTGCCATCTGCGCTACGTTCGGTATTATTGAGTTTTCTGAAAATACACACACATCACATCACATCATCAGCCTATTAATGTTCCCACTGCTGGGACACAGGCCTCCTCTCTGTGAGAGGGAATGGGCCGTAATCCACCACGCGGGCCCAGTGCGGGTTGGTGGATGTCACATGTCTTCGAATTTTTGGTTCTAGGACATGCCGGTTTCCTCACGATATTTTCCTTCACCGGTTTGAGAGCAGTGGTGATGAAATAATTTACACAAAGTAAAGCGCCTGCCTGGGCTCGAACCCACGACCTACAACTTGTAAGTCGTGGCCGATACCACTGGGCCACCACTGCTCTCAAATACACAACAGTCTTGAAGATGATTACTGAATTGGTTCTTAGTGATAACCTTTGTTAGTTTGGTCGGTCGTCTCATAATAAAATATTACAACTCGTTCACTGGCACGCACAGTCTAAAAGCACTTGGTTTTGGAGAATGATATTTTGCACAAAACTCTTGTGCTTTATATGCCTTATACAAAGGTAAGCGTTTAGGTTAGGTAGGGGTTTAGGTAATATCGGGTTTAGGTGTTGTATTTGAAAATATTTTTTTGAGAGGCACTGATCTGTAGGCCTTCCTGCTTTACGACTCGTAGTTCCAAATTTCCAATTTCTTATAAAACCAAGAATTCCGAATTAATACTGTACACTTATACAGTGTTTTTTACTAATGCACAAAAACTAGTAATGTTCCTACTAGTCGGTAAAGGCGATTATCCGGCCACTTTCATAGTCAGCGACTATTCGGCAAAAACCTTTTTACTTTGTATGTATTATCATTTTGGTACTGATTACACTTGATTATAGACCATACCAAGATTATTTTTAACATGTTTTTTTATATTTTTTTATTGAGGTCTAAAAAAACCGTTCTTACGCGTGCAAAAGCAAAAATCATGAAACAAAGCTATCAGCGGTGGTTGCGCGACTCAGCTGTATACGATGAGTCATGGAAATTGCCGAATACCCCCGAAACCGTGACCGGCTTGGCCGACTAGTCGGCCTCTTTACAACCGACAAATCGGCTAGTCAGCTAGTCGGCCAAAGTCATAATCTGCGCAACTCTAATAAAAAGTTATCGCATTGTCGTTTAGGGCACAAATACATATTACTGTAACTTGCATAAAGTCAAAGTCAAATATATTTATTTCAAGCAGGCCATTAAGCGGCACTTAGGACGTCAACAATTAAAATTTACAAGTAATAACAATTGATTCTACCGTCCAATCAGAAAAGTAGCTTGTTATGGAGAATTGCATACTATTCTGCTGTAATAATTTCTAATTGGTGAATATCGGCTTGCACTTCTAGTACACTTTTAAGCAAGTTACAGGCTTGTGTATTTTCGCTCTTACGCTAATTTGTCTACCTAATGTGCCGAAAGATTGAAAACTAACCTGGAAAAGCGTGATAACTTTCATGAGCATCATAGAACTCTTCCTGAATATCTGTAGTTGAAGGAGGCACAGAACTATCATCAGACATACTCGACTGGCTACCACGACGCTTATCCTGAGGAACTGCATCACTCGCTCTCTTCTTTTTTCTACGCTTCTTTAGCTTTGCTACTGCTGGTCCTATGAGAGGCTCAGATTCAGTTAGTGGTGCAGCGGGCGACACCGGATCATCTTTTTTAATGTCATGCAGTTCTAGGATATAGGGAAGGTTTCCCCTGTAAAGTTTTTCTTCTGATGAGGAAGAGGGTTCCGAGTCATCCGACTCGGATGATTCAGAGACGTAATCGATGTCGAGGTCCCGGTCTGAAAAAAAATTTGTATGTATACAGGCTGAGTTATTCAAGGTAACATTGTGAATCATCAAGGTAACATTGTGAAATATTTCGGTGCTGCCCCCAAGTCTGTGTAGGAAAGCAATGTGCGTCGCTGCTGAGTCCTGTTAGGTCCAGCAACATCAGCTGACTATGCGTGTTCGCGGGCAGCTGAGACTCTCCACTGATGCACCACTGAATGCGCTTGAACACAGCCCTGTGAGTAGTGGAGAGTTCCTCCTCGTCAAAGTTAATGTGTTGCTTTTTTCGTGTATTCGTGTAGTACTTTATTTTATTCCGTTTATTGTGTGCTATAACTGTTTTAATTTATGTTATTTTTTGTCGTTGTATTGTTGTTTTTGTAAATTTCGTTGTATTGTCATTTATACCTATGGATGAAAATCTAAAAATAACGTTTATTTATTTATTTTTTCATGCTAAATATTCAAGCAGCTTGTTCCCACTGATCAATCCAATCCGTTAATTTTGTAATAAAACACGCTGTATATTGTATTGCTTTAACTCGCCAGACCGAATTTGGTTTTTAATACCCGGTCACAAGTAATGCAAAACAGTTGGCCGGTAGAATTTAAAGTATATATAAGGTAATAATAAAAGGTGTAAAGAGCTTTGGGGGAGGACTATGTTCAGCTGTGGACGTCTTTCGGCTGAAATGATGATGATGATAAAAAGGCTTAGGTGTGTCTTTATTTGTTTTAGGACCGAAGTGCTTTTTAGGGTTCCGTACCGAAAGGGTAAAAACGGAAACCTATTACTAAGACTCCGCGGTCCACCTGTCTGTCTGTCACCAGGCTGTATCTCGTGAACCCTGATAGCTAGACAGTTGAAATTTTCACAGATGATGTATTTCTATGCCGCTATAACAAAAAATACTAAAAACAGAATAAAATAAATATTTATGTGGGGCCCCCATACAATAAACGTGATTTTTTTGCCGTTTTTTGCGATAATGGTACGGAACCCTTCGTGCGCGAGTTCGACTCGCACTTGACTGGTTTTTTTAAGTAAGTTCTTAAGCCGGACCGTTAAAAAAAAGTTCAAGTTTGAAGACAGAATGAATTTTTCTGTAAAATACAAAATAAGTTTCTTTTTAATTCTAAATGACACGTATTGTAACGGTTATTTGTTTGTAATACGTAGAAATACTGACAAACACTAAGCGTGAAGAGAAGAAAGTTAATGTAACTATTTTATAATACCACTTACATAACTAGGGCTATTAATATTAAGCCTTATTTTATATGATCAACATAATGGTCAATAACGAACTAACAACTTATATTAATAGGTACCAACCATCAAAACTTGGCAGTCTATATATATTTATATATATAAAAGCGATAGGTCACTCACTCACTCATCACGAAATATCGAAAACCGCTTGACGTAACGTGAGAGGTTCCTCAAGTGGCGTAAATGCGCTCTAAAAAAGGATTTTTGGAAATTTTATTCCTAAGGGGGTAAATGAGTGTTGAAAATTTGTATGAAATTTCTACAGTTTGTAGGTTTTAGACACGTGAAATTTTAGATTAACGCTCTTGGTTGTTAAAAAAGACATGAGTCTTATTGACGTCGTATTTATTGGTTTTTGGAAATTCCACCCGTAAGGAGGTGAAAAGGTGGAAATTTGTTGGGCTTATATATTTGAAACTTGGCATAAATACTAACCAAAGTAAGTAAATAGTAAAGATTTTTATTTTAGTTTTAAAAAAATACTCCTAAAAGACGATTTACGGGGTGTTAAACATTTTTGAAGAATTTTACTGTACAAGGCTTCTTTTTATGATGAAGGGGAGCACTAAGAAAGGATTTTTGGAAATTCAATCTTTAAGGGGGTGAAACTAAAAAGTCATATGTACGATAAAATACGGATCACGCGAACAAAGTAACGGGCGAAGTGCTAGTAACTTATATAGAGGTATTAAGTCCGTAAGTCAAGAAAATGTGTTTAGACCAACGTATGTAATATAGTTTACTTACTTTTAATGAACAGCAGGTGAAATAAGAAGTTATTCAAATCTTTCGGATTATCTTCTGAGTAATACCGAAAATTCTAAACAGTACCTGCTATACTCTGTAAAATTTTGGTCAGCCCGATAAATTTTCCGTTAAATAACTTTCGTTATGTTAAAACAAGAGGTACCAAAGTCACCGAAATCCGAAACGAAAGTTATTTTTGCACTTTTTTGTGTTTTGCTTTTGGAAGTCCCAATTAACAGTCCATAGCATGGGCGACCTGCCACGCGCTCTCGTTCCTTCCACTGTACCCTGGACTAAGAGCCTATTAATCCCTGGGGGATACGTCATGGGCAAAGTCCGCCTTTGTACTTGTGCATAAAGTTTTATAAATAAATAAATGTGAGTGCTCGTTCACACAAGGATCCGTTTTACAGGTTAGCTTTATCGTATACGTTTTTATATCGCGCTGACGTATGTAGTTATATGAGCGACTTCACACACATGAAAGTATTTCAGACCAGTAAGAAATACCGATCCGACAAAATAAACAGCTATCCGTTTTACAGGTCCGCTTTATCGTATACATTTTTATTCAGCAATGGTGTACAAAAATACAAAAAAACAAACAGGTACAGGTAGTTGTATGAGCGAGTTCACAAACACAACCGTATGAAAATACTGATCCGTTTTATCAGATCGAAGCCATGCGGGGCGTGCCATTACCCCAGTAGCGATGGATCCGTTAAAACGATCCTGGAAATACGGACGTTCTGCCCGAGCCCTCAGGAGTATAATTTTTGTTTTTAGGGTTCTATACCCAAAGGGTAAAAACGAGACCCTATTACTAAGACTCCGCGGCCCGTCTGTCTGTCACCAGGCTGTATCTCATGAACCGTGATAGCTAGACAGAAAATTTGATGTATTTCTGTTGATAAACAGGTGATGTATTTTTGTTGCCTCTATAACAACAAATACTAAAAACAGAATAAAATAAATATTTAAGTGGGGCTCCCATACAACAAACGAAATTTTCGTGCGCGAGTCCGACTCGCAGCTGGCCGGTTTTTTTAACTTACCGTTCCTGTCCATAACACTGAATTGTCGTGTTTTGAGATGCTTGGTGGGTCTGGGTTACGATGCCATGTTATTTAACACTTTAGCACACAGCTATGACTAAAAGCTTAATTTATTTTACTATTGCACATTTTTCTGGTTTTGCGTATTTGCTTTGGCAAATATTAATGACAAATGATTTTGACATCTATGTTTGTTTTAAGAATTGCTGAAATGAACAATAAAATACAATGTTTAGGAAGGTTTTATGTCTCATTTCAAACCTCTTTACGCATAGTTATTTTATTCTACGTCTCTTTGTTCATGGTGGACATCCCACCCATACGCGCTAAACGTTTTGGGAATACTTTAATAGTTCGTACACTTACCATCAATTGAGATAGTAGTAAAATGCGAGCTTAAAGTCAATAAAAAAATCCGCCTAATTGCGTAAGTGAATTCGGCAAAGAAAAGGGTTTGACCGCATGAAAGAGTATGACACATTCTCTTTAAATAATTAGGTATTGACAAAAAATATTGGAAGCTTTCGTTGGTGAAGAGGTTTTTCAAAAGAATCCAATATCTTTTTCTGCTTATTTTTTGAAGAATATCCTAATTCAAATCACCAGGAATTTGCCAAACTTCTGCTAAAGTATGAATTGTGGTTTAAAAGATGTAGCTAATGACATAATTTTGAAAGATAATGCTTCGATGGTTTAGTAATTTTGAGAGGATGAATAAAAGGCGAATAAGAAAAGGCATTTACAAGGCACAGCTAAGTGGACACTCTGGTAGGGGATGCCACAGAAGGACATACACTAATCTTATTGGTGATATTATTCAGAAACGGCCAGGTGCGTAGTAGGCATAACCATTTTGCGTAGATGACCAGATGTATGAACGTAAACGAATTGGCGTTCTGTTGTTTCTGCTTACCCCATGGATAAAGGCATACATTACAAGACACACATACACGTATAGATACAAATACATTTTAACACGCTTTTATTAGCTTGGTATGTATATATTTATGTATGGGTATTTTTGAGCGTTATTTTTACCCCCTTCGAAACGTCGCATTAATTTGAAACTTGGCCATTGAGGTAATAATGTACTACGAACTTGGCACTCTTCTCAAGGACTGATGACAATGCAATCACTTACCAGGATCTTCAGGATTAACGATTGAACTAAAGAGTAAAACATAAATCAAAAATAATATATTTTATTTTACATAGGCCTACATGGGCACTTATAAAACGTCGACAAAAGGCGCACGGTTCGGGAATAAACCGAACCAAATAATAGAACACCAAACAAAAAAAACACGCTTTAAAAGCAAAACAAACAAAACATTTGATAATATAATAAATTTAAATTAAGAATAGTGTGATTAACAAAACATGTATTTTATTGTATATTTTTTTTTTGTTAATCACACTATTCTTAAATTAAATTTATTGAAAATTATATTCTACTTTTAAATTAACAATAACTACCTATATAATAATATGTTAATTAAATATTTTATATTATATACATTTTAATTGATATAATTGAATAGAAAACTTTTTAGTTTGGTTTCCTATTAAAGCGTGTTTTTTTTTATTATAACACATATCCATTGCTCAATCAGCTACTATCCAAACGTTTTTACCTTCACCCACCAAAAAGCCACTTGCTCCATCCATAAAAGATAGTGGGGTCAACAGCACTACGGGTCATAAACGGAGGAAAAACGACCACAAACCGATATCTCTGGACATAGGCACTCACTATGTAATAAACCTATGGACATTTTTTATGTCCTTACTGTCTCAGATATATTATGTAGAAATGTTGGTCTGTTTGGCACTTTTTGGTGCCTGAACTGCTGATTTGGTGTGAATTTTACCCATACTAATCGGTAGTGCCTACAGCTCATTTTAGAAAAGCTCTTATACGGATATGTTTTTAGAGCTAGTGGAGCTACCAACTTCTGCCACCAAGTAGCAGGAAGAGACAGTGTAGTAATTGAAAGCTTCGAGGGCCTATGTAATACAGGTGCATTTGTGTATTTTTGTGCATTACCAATGATATTTTTTTTTAATATAGTAACGCACGCTATACAATCTCGGATTGAAGGTGTAGTGGGCGACTAATACCCATTAGGTGGTGCTTCTGCTTGTTTTCCATTCGATTGTGACTCCACTGGATACAAGAAGCACAGATCCAGTCAATATGGCGTCCAGCAGTATCTTTCGCCTGTTATCCTTTTATCGCTTAAAAAAGCTTGGCTGACTCACTGCAGGCATGTGAAAAGTACCTTTCTAACGTCCTAAATACCGTCTTTAGTGGTAAATGTTGATTCATAAAAAGCCAAGTTTTCCCGTAAAGTTTAAGAACACGATAAGCCGCGGGAAGAATTTAGTGGACCATAAAAAAGCCTGGTCGAAATTTACGATGTGATTGACAGTGACCTTTATGTCGCTCCGTTAGGTATGTGCTGAAAACTAATCATATTTTTATGTGGTCTTCAAAGGTTTACGTATGTTTCTTTAAATAAAATGGGGAGGATGAGCTAGTTACTTATTTTTTTATTATTTGTCACATTTTTTACTGTTGCTGGGTTGTAAATGGTTAGGTTTTTAACCTTAGATGCAGGACAAATATCTTAAAATGTCAATCTTTTAAGTTTTTTTTGGTATCTCTAGGGTTTGATGGTATCGGAGATAGATTGATACGGGCACTGGTATTCCCTATTTTCCTGTATGGAGTGGAAACGTGGACAATCCTAACCCGAGAGAGACAAAGGATGCATCAATTCGAGATGTGGTGTTGGAGGCGAATGCTAAGAATACCTTGGACAGCGAAACGCACCAATGCATCGATCCAGACCCAGTTCCGAATAAAGACTCGCTTGTCCACTATTTGCCAACAACGCATTCTTGCGTATTTCGGTCACACAATGCGCAGAGGCGACGAGAATTTGGAAAAGCTGATTGTAGTTGGGAACACTAAAGGCAAAAGATCGCGCGGTCGTTCACCAACAAGATGGAACGATCAAGTGAAAGACTCGTCGGCCTCCAAATTCTACACGGTCGTAAGGGACGCGCTGGACAGAAACCGGTGGAGGCAGATCATCCGCTCCAGATGCAACCTTGATGCTGACCACGATCCTCAGACATGAGGGACCGACCAAGAGAGAGAGAGGGTTTGATGCGGCAGTGGACAGTGTACATTGACCTGAAATGATCAGCAGTGGCGACCGTGTATCGGAAGAGGAAGCATTAGTAGCTGGTGAGGGTCGCGGGATTCTGTTAGATGTGATATGCTTAGGGTCAATTTGGCGGTACTTGGGATAGACTTGTGTCCAGTAGTTGAAGTTGAATGATGATGACTTTGAAAATGAAAGGGTTGGACTTCAAAGTTATTCTATCCTGTCTATGAATTTATAAAACTGGATCCCAAGACTGCAAACCAAAATCTGAAGAAGAAATAAAAGAAAGAAAAAAAAAACAGCAGCCTGCAGCCTCTATCAATCTCTAGTTAGCAATAACTTTTTTGCCACCACGAATTTTTAACCCCGGCTTCAACAAATAAAGCTAAGTAGCAACTTGGTGAGTGATGTTATCGTAAATATGTCGTAAGCACGATATCGGATCGTGTCTAGTGCGTACCTTACCTACGCTTAACCGTTGGTTTTACAACCATGTTTGGTTAACCGATGGTTTAGGGTGGTATAAACTGTCGGTGATTTTAAAAGTTTTATCGTCAAATCTGGCCATGCGATTTGGCTTTTTATTTGACTGATGGGCATTGAAAACTATGTATCTATGTTGTGTATGGTGTGTGAAAAAGAATATGTACGGTCAGGGTACCCCCGTCAGAAACGAAGTCCCTCACACATTTTTTTAATCGTATGGCCCCCCATACGATTATAACGTTGAATTTTCGCCCGCATCACATCTACCGCAAGTCGCGTTAAGGCACTTCGTTCCAATTACTTTTGTTGGGTTTGCTTTTGAGCTACGTTTCAAATGAATTAATTACTGCTTTAATATTTAACATCAACGTATTTATCGACATAGTTACACGTATGATATTGAAACGATTATTTAAATTGTAGTAATGAAATACTTTGTTAGCTTTTAGCTCAAGGGAAAACTGAATTGTTTCCAATTCCAGTTATAATTGAAGAACATCTCCTGAATGAAAAAAAAAAAAAGAATTATATTGTCGACTTACAAATATTTTCTCGAACTGGGTCTAATTAAAGATGTTCTTTTGTAAAGGCAAGCAATTTTGATATGAATTTCCAATCTTTTTGAATTTACAGATTTCGGGGCTGTACTTAAAGACAAATATATTTAATTTCAACTAGGCCACATGTGACGAATTTATAAGACAGCCAAACACGCATAAATTCGTAATAATCTCAAGTACCAATTTATTATCAATATTTATGGCTTCTATGAAAACTTATTTCATGTGAAAAGTTCTTCTGAGTCAAACACACTATTCTGGATCTAGATCAGGGATGGCCAACCAATGGCACGAGTGCCGCGAGAAAAGAATTCTAGCACGTCAATTTTATGATCAAGTAAAAAATATGCCAGAAAGTTTATTTCATTTTGATGTTTAAATATTTACCCTCTTATTAATTAACACAGAATAAAGTTATACCAAGTATAAACCTATGAAAATATATGGTTATTCCTTTGTTATACCTTTAGTAGTATAACTTTATTCCATGTTTATTAGTAAGAGCGTAAGAATCTACTTTGTAACATAAAACTGTAAACATTAAAGGTCTATCCACACATATCAGGACCGTGCCGATGCCGGGCCCAGGCATTGAAGCCCCTTCACTGGCCCGTGCACGGAGGTGTGTGAACGAGTTCATATAAAATGTACACACCGATACTTTTTTGAGCCCCTGACGGGGCACGGTCCGTCCTCGTCCCGGGCACGGCCCTGATGTGTGTGGATAGACCGAGCCCCTGACGGGGTACGGTCCGTCCACGTCCCTGGCACGGCCCTGATATGTGTGGATAGACTATAAGATTGCTTTACCGGCGAGAACCTGTGTCCGGTCGAATCATACCGACACCACAGATTAAATTAGTATCCGCCCTGGCTAGAGTTTTGTTCATCAGCCATCAACACGTTTTTTCTGGTTGCAAATAAAGAGTTTTAAAACTCTAAAAATACTTGAAAAAGCTCTATCTAGATCTTACCCATGAACATGACCCATGACATGATCTTAGACAACACGTCATGGGTATTATCGTAGGTTTTAATATAAAAATGGCACGGTCACCAATAAAAATTCGCCATCCCTGAAATATTCGTAGGGCACATCTAGATTTATGTCCAGTGCTTACGGAGCGGTGCTTGTAAAAACTGTCTAGATATTGTATGCGCGACAAGGGAGTTTGGGGTGACAAGAGTTTTAGACGAGATACGGATACATTATAGGATTGTTTTTCACAAAACAGATAAATTACCTAATTATTTAAAGAGAGTTCGTCAACTCTTTCATGGGGTCAAACCTTTTGCCTTGCCGAATTTATTTACGCATTTAGGCTGCTGGGAAATACCCGGACGAAAAACGCACAGAACCGTAAAGAATGGCAGTAAAGAAAAGAGGTTTATAACCAGTAGTGGATAATGCCAAGCTGATATGGTGATGATAGTGTCTACAAAACAGTTTCTACAATTTGAATTTCTTTTCAAACCTTAGTGCGAGCTGATGTTTGTGGGTGGGACGCCAACACACCATTAGCAGAAGATATACCGACCATCAAATACGCATTTGCCTGATCAGATCGTAATGTTGGTTGTGCAATAGTTATGGTACACAAAACTAGTCATAATTACCTATTATATTATTTTGTTACCAACGATCTTTATTTTATATTTAAACTCAATATGCCATATTAACGACCAGGTATAACTATATCTAATAATAATACCGTTAATATGGCACATTGAGTTTATTAGTTTCTTCTGACCTGTCACAGCGGATCTTTGTGTTTCTGAAGTAGGCTCTGCAAACCATTGCGCAAGAAACATTTTGTCATCGAGTATACTGCATAGAGAAAGCGAGATAGGACGATGCGATAAACGTAAGCGAGTGATAGAGGCAGTTATATATTGCTATCTTCTAATTCAACATTGACACAAAAATAGCTACTGCGCAGGGTCTTGCAGCAAACTTCCGAGACACAAAGATCCGCTGAGACTACTATATTATGCTTTTCATTGTGAAATAAAGTCTTTTTATACGATATTGGATATGACATATTGGAATCCCCATCCGCCCCCATCCATTAAGGGACTGACTTAAAAGTAAGTGGGTGGATAACAAATCAGTTTAAGACATTCAAGAAATCTTAAAATAATCCAAGTTTTTTACCAATTAAATCAAATTAATTCAAACGCAACGGCCATACACGAGCTTATTGCTAATAATAATAATAAAAAAAACTTTTTATTATAACCGTAGTCCACCAAATCATAGTTCACCTACCTACCCGTACATATTCTCAAATGTATTTGAATAGAAAGTGCAGCCAATAACAAGTTGTCTCGTGTTCTGCCGTTAGCCGAGCGTCATTTGTCGAGCAATGGACCGCGAACCACTTCTCCTTATAGCACGAAGTGATACTCGACACCTTCGGAGAGTAGGTGAAGGTAGTTCGATGCTTATTTAATTCCTGCCGGATAATTTTCGGAGGAGTGTAGGCAAAGTAGTGGTAATACTTGAGCAACGGAAACGGTTACAATATAAAAGCGACGGCTAGATTAAAAGTGTAATATGCTTTTGTTTATTGTTTCCTGACTTGTATGCTGAAAGATATTTTATCTCAACAAAAACCCATTTAAACAAGTAAAATTTCAAAATTTCAAAAAAGCCCAACTAATTTTTATTTCATGCTACATAATTGATCTAGTACATACACGATATCTTGCGAAAACACCCCGATTCAAACAGTAATACGCCCATTACTTTTGAACGGCTTAACCGATTTTATTCAAACATAGTTAAGAACACTCTCGATAAAATCATCTTTCAAACAAAATACAAACTATATCGAAATCGGTTCACCCGTTTCAACGCTATGATGCCACAGACAGACACACATATACACAGCAACACACGTCAAACTTATAATACCCCTCTTTTTCCGTTGCGGGTTAAAAATGTAAATAAATTAGGAATTGAATCAGAGATGTAAAGCACCAACTATTTTGAAACGTATCTACATTATACAAATCTGTTTGGTTTCAATGACTAAGAACAAGGAAAGTATTATATTATCTGCAATACGAATAAACACAAAGAATTCTCGGACTGAACAGTCGTCAGGACACCAAGTGAAGTCTTAAGGGGTTAACAGTCTGCTACAGATTTTGTTATGGCTCAGATTCAAATCAAATACCTATCGTGGTCCGATTCCAAAAAACCGGCCAAGTGCGAGTCGGACTCTCGCACGAAGGGTTCCGTACTTGGTAACGACGGTTGCGGTTTACGATTTAAGACGTATTAAAAAAAAAACTACAAACTAGATCTCGTTCAAACCAATTTTTGGTGGAAGTTTACATGGTAATGTACAACATATATTTTTTTTAGTTTTATCATTCTCTTGTTTTAGAAGTTACAGGGGGGGGACACATTTTACCACTTTGGAAGTGTCTCTCGCGCAAACTATTCAGTTTAGAAAAAATATATATTAAAAATCTCAATATCATTTTTGAAGACATAGATACCACACACGTATGGGTTTGATGAAAATAAAATTTTGAGTTTCAGTTCTTATTATGGGGAACCCCAAAATTTATTGTTTTTTTTCTATTTTTGTGTGAAAATCTTAATGCGGTTCATAGAATACATCTACTTACCAAGTTTCAACAGCATAGTTCTTATAGTTTCGGAAAAAAGTGGTTGTGACATACGGACGGACAGACAGACAGACAGACAGACAGACAGACGGACAGACAGACATGACGAATCCATAAGGGTTCCGTTTTTGCCATTTGGCTACGGAACCCTAAAAATGCTGGTCCCGAAATTAGTATCGAATGATTTGATTACTTATGTTTATTTCAATGGGTACGCAATATTAGAATACTTATTAACCTAAGTAGATATTTCACATCCTTCTAGTCTTAAAAATGTATTAGAAAGGATTGTCAAGGAAAGAAAGGAGAGGTATATAACGACGTTTGCAAGTTATGGGTGAGCAGCTGTCACTAATTGTTACATGTTTACGAGCGTGTCCTAAATCTTATACGTTTTGGTACCTATATGTTACTTTTGGTATCCTTATAATTTAGGTTTTGCAACTGTGCTATCAAATTTGTGGGAATGGTTTGTTAATATTGCTATAAAAGTATTTGGTTCAAGATCTCTAGTTAGGTACTATCTGCTCCATACTTAAGTAAATATAATAAAAATTTATGTCTTTTTTTTCGTTAGATAAGGTAACCGTAAATACACTTAGTCGGAAGTGAAACACTATAAAAATTTTGTTTTTTTAAGGATACTGAAAAATACTAAATTTTTCCTAAAGTTGTCCATAAGCTGAAGTAGTTAGTAAGCCAATTAAGAGACGTTTATTTCTTGTAGTCTATTATTATGAAGTGCTTTCTTATTAAAAGGGTGTTGATGATCCGCTTGTTAGTAAGTCAGGCAAATAGAATAGAAGTGGAATTTTCATAAATCTATGTAACTTCTACTTTGATAATTTAATAACAATTTTAATGAATCAATTGAAGTCAAGACATTTTTTATTTATTTTATTTATTTTTTTCTATGTAGGTTTTTATATAAAGTAAAGGTTTCTTCTTCAGTAGCAGTCCAGTGTCTGAATTTTTGGCCGGTTAATAACAATCAGCTCATCATTTTTTCGGCTCACTATTACATAGGACTTATAAATGTTATAGAATATAAGATAACGAGTGGAGCAAGTCCACTATCAAAATAAACGAGCGAACATACAACGTACAACAAACCTACGCCTTTTGTCAGTTGAGCTTTTTATTTCATATGAAAGCTCGACTGACAAGCTAAGGCGTATTTTCGTTATACGTGTGTGCGTGTAATTGTGTATGTATACGGCAAGGTATAGTTTTAACCGGCGTCACCTTGTTGTTTGCAACGTTGCATCTTGACTTTTTATTTAATCTAAGACCAACACTATCAAGACTAGCCAGCGAAGCAAGCTTACTTACAAAGCGAGCGATCGAAGCGCGGCCACGATTAGCCGAGTGAGCTGAGCGTAGAAGGCGCCAGCTGCGCTCGCGTGTCTATAAAGCTCCCTGAACTGTTAGATACCTAGAGAGAGTAGAGACACGCGAACGCAGCTAGTGCCTTCTACGCCCAGCTCACTCGTCTCTAAAACTCCCTGAACTGTTAGATACCTAGTTCAGGGAGTTTTAGAGATGAGTGAGCTGGGCGTAGAAGGCGCTAGCTGCGCTCGCGTGTCTCTAAAACGCCCTGAACTGTTAGATACCTAGAGAGAGTAGAGACACGCGTGCGCAGCTAGCGCCTTCTACGCCCAGCTCACTCGTCTCTAAAACTCCCTGAACTGTTAGATACCTAGTTCAGGAAGTTTTAGAGATGAGTGAGCTGGGCGTAGAAGGCGCTAGCTGTGCTCGCGTGTCTCTAAAACTCCCCTAACCGTTACCGTTGCTGTTAGATACCTAACAGTTCACGGAGTTTTAGAGACGAGTGAGCTGGTCGCAGCTTTTTTTTCAGTAGACTCTTTCGGGGTTTGTAAACACCTCAAACTATGGGTATAACACAGTAAATGCCTAATTTAGTAAATGTATCCAATAATCTTTGATAACAACACTTAGATGAAAATAATGGAAAGAAATAGTAACATAATTTTCAAAAATTGGTGTTAAACTTTCATAGGACCCATTACCAAAAAGCTGAAAAGCCATAACATTTACAATAACATAGGATAAGTACTTGTCTAGACAATAACTTTACTTGTAGTACTTCTACTAACAGTATACTGCCGTCTAAAGAAAAAGGGGCGCATCTCCAAATTAAGTTATTTACGGAATCATAAAGAACATTTTTTTTCTACGAACGCCATGCTCGAATTGCACTTGCAAAAAGTCTATATTCGACGAAAACATGTTTCAACATTTCCGTTATTTTTTAGTGTATTTCTCCATTTTGTGTTTTGGTAAGATGCTTCCTTTTAGTTTATGGTGGCAGTGTAGTATCCTAACATCGTTACAAATAACTGCTGTATCAAATAGTTTCGGTTTTAGACTAATAACGGTAACTGGCATTATCGTTATAGTTATACTGATATGCGTAATGTTTTATTGGTTCTCATCTTTGGAAGTGACTAGCTTTCTCCCGCGGTTTCACTCTCGTGGTCTATTCCACAGGAACGCAGTTACTTTATAGGGAAAGTAATTCTTCCACTTTATCTTTGGTTAGTTGTCCCGAAGAGGCAAAGACTCTATTGAGCGGTTTGGAGTCCAGGGTAGAGTGAAAGGAATGAGAGCTCGCTGTAGCAGCCTAATTGGGTAAGGGAGTTCGGCAGGGCAAAGGGAACCACTCCATCTTTCTCTTTCTTTTTTTTTCGTGTGAGGATGTGGCCGCCGTTCGTGTCAGAGTTGAATAAGCCTCTGACTTGGCTATTAGACTTACATTTACTAAATAAGTCCAGGTTTCCTCGCGATGTTTTCCTTCACCGTTGTCGGTGATGTCCAAGATAAACTTAGAAAGTACATATGATATGCAAATAACATACACATAATGTACATACAAAATTTCAAAAACATACTTTGGTACTTGCCCCAATTTGAACCCACGACCTGAAGCATGAAAGGCTAGGTATTAGCCACTGGGTCACGAAGACACAAATCCATGAAAGAGTATGCCAGATTTTCTTTAAATGTTTTCGGTATTGCGTAAATAATTTAGAAAGAGTACGTCCTCCACCCTAAGTGTTGAATTCACATATCCTTTCCTTGACCTATCCCATTTCGAGGGTATAACGCAATACACAAGTCGTTATTTTAGAGGTGTCGTCACCCTTACCGATACGTGTTCTTTGCCATATTCACTTACGCAATTAGGATGTGGATCGGCCATGCGATGGACGGCCTCATCAAGTCTGCAGCAAGCGGCTCATCACATGATTGCTACAGGAATGATGATCAGGACCGCTTTGCCAAGAGTGTACCGACGAAGAAGTTAGTGTAGCTTGCTGACTGTAAAAGAAGGTTTTTAATCGGACCAGAACTTTCTGAGATTATCCTTTTACTGACAAATATACAAACAATCAATTATAGCGTTGTAGATTTTTTTAATTTGTAGTGGCTTTGACTAGAATCAATCTAGTCTAGGTCAGAGTAAACAAAGACAAAGTCGACGATGGAGTGAGCTAATAGTTTTTTAGTTTGTAATATACGTAGGTAGACCTTTAGATGATGAGATAATCTCTCGCTCGTATCAGCACGAAATAAATAAAAGATCCAGAGTGAGTCGGACACGCGCACTGAGGGTTCCGTACCATCTATATATATTAAAATGAACCCTGGATTTCTCCTGGTCACGCTATAACATGAGAACGGCTTTATCGATTTCGCTAATTCTTTTTTTATTGTGTTTGTTATTGTTAGGAGAAGGTTCTTCGATAGAAAACAATATAGTAGGTAGGTAGGTAGAGTAGGTATGTAGGGTAGGTAGGTAGGGTAGGTAGGTAGGGTAGGTAGGTAGGGTAGGTAGGTAGGGTAGGTAGGTAGGGTAGGTAGGTAGGGTAGGTAGGTAGGGTAGGTAGGTAGGGTAGGTAGGTAGGGTAGGTAGGTAGGGTAGGTAGGTAGGGTAGGTAGGTAGGGTAGGTAGGTAGGGTAGGTAGGTAGGGTAGGTAGGTAGGGTAGGTAGGTAGGGTAGGTAGGTAGGGTAGGTAGGTAGGGTAGGTAGGTAGGGTAGGTAGGTAGGGTAGGTAGGTAGGGTAGGTAGGTAGGGTAGGTAGGTAGGGTAGGTAGGTAGGGTAGGTAGGTAGGGTAGGTAGGTAGGGTAGGTAGGTAGGGTAGGTAGGTAGGGTAGGTAGGTAGGGTAGGTAGGTAGGGTAGGTAGGTAGGGTAGGTAGGTAGGGTAGGTAGGTAGGGTAGGTAGGTAGGGTAGGTAGGTAGGGTAGGTAGGTAGGGTAGGTAGATAGGGTAGGTAGGTAGGGTAGGTAGGTAGGGTAGGTAGGTAGGGTAGGTAGGTAGGGTAGGTAGGTAGGGTAGGTAGGTAGGGTAGGTAGGTAGGGTAGGTAGGTAGGGTAGGTAGGTAGGGTAGGTAGGTAGGGTAGGTAGGTAGGGTAGGTAGGTAGGGTAGGTAGGTAGGGTAGGTAGGTAGGGTAGGTAGGTAGGGTAGGTAGGTAGGGTAGGTAGGTAGGGTAGGTAGGTAGGGTAGGTAGGTAGGGTAGGTAGGTAGGGTAGGTAGGTAGGGTAGGTAGGTAGGGTAGGTAGGTAGGGTAGGTAGGTAGGGTAGGTAGGTAGGGTAGGTAGGTAGGGTAGGTAGGTAGGGTAGGTAGGTAGGGTAGGTAGGTAGGGTAGGTAGGTAGGGTAGGTAGGTAGGGTAGGTAGGTAGGGTAGGTAGGTAGGGTAGGTAGGTAGGGTAGGTAGGTAGGGTAGGTAGGGTAGGTAGGTAGGGTAGGTAGGTAGGGTAGGTAGGTAGGGTAGGTAGGTAGGGTAGGTAGGTAGGGTAGGTAGGTAGGGTAGGTAGGTAGGGTAGGTAGGTAGGGTAGGTAGGTAGGGTAGGTAGGTAGGGTAGGTAGGTAGGGTAGGTAGGTAGGGTAGGTAGGTAGGGTAGGTAGGGTAGGTAGGTAGGGTAGGTAGGTAGGGTAGGTAGGTAGGGTAGGTAGGTAGGGTAGGTAGGTAGGGTAGGTAGGTAGGGTAGGTAGGTAGGGTAGGTAGGTAGGGTAGGTAGGTAGGGTAGGTAGGTAGGGTAGGTAGGTAGGGTAGGTAGGTAGGGTAGGTAGGTAGGGTAGGTAGGTAGGGTAGGTAGGTAGGGTAGGTAGGTAGGGTAGGTAGGTAGGGTAGGTAGGTAGGGTAGGTAGGTAGGGTAGGTAGGTAGGGTAGGTAGGTAGGGTAGGTAGGTAGGGTAGGTAGGTAGGGTAGGTAGGTAGGGTAGGTAGGTAGGGTAGGTAGGTAGGGTAGGTAGGTAGGGTAGGTAGGTAGGGTAGGTAGGTAGGGTAGGTAGGTAGGGTAGGTAGGTAGGGTAGGTAGGTAGGGTAGGTAGGTAGGGTAGGTAGGTAGGGTAGGTAGGTAGGGTAGGTAGGTAGGGTAGGTAGGTAGGGTAGGTAGGTAGGGTAGGTAGGTAGGGTAGGTAGGTAGGGTAGGTAGGTAGGGTAGGTAGGTAGGGTAGGTAGGTAGGGTAGGTAGGTAGGGTAGGTAGGTAGGGTAGGTAGGTAGGGTAGGTAGGTAGGGTAGGTAGGTAGGGTAGGTAGGTAGGGTAGGTAGGTAGGGTAGGTAGGTAGGGTAGGTAGGTAGGGTAGGTAGGTAGGGTAGGTAGGTAGGGTAGGTAGGTAGGGTAGGTAGGTAGGGTAGGTAGGTAGGGTAGGTAGGTAGGGTAGGTAGGTAGGGTAGGTAGGTAGGGTAGGTAGGTAGGGTAGGTAGGTAGGGTAGGTAGGTAGGGTAGGTAGGTAGGGTAGGTAGGTAGGGTAGGTAGGTAGGGTAGGTAGGTAGGGTAGGTAGGTAGGGTAGGTAGGTAGGGTAGGTAGGTAGGGTAGGTAGGTAGGGTAGGTAGGTAGGGTAGGTAGGTAGGGTAGGTAGGTAGGGTAGGTAGGTAGGGTAGGTAGGTAGGGTAGGTAGGTAGGGTAGGTAGGTAGGGTAGGTAGGTAGGGTAGGTAGGTAGGGTAGGTAGGTAGGGTAGGTAGGTAGGGTAGGTAGGTAGGGTAGGTAGGTAGGGTAGGTAGGTAGGGTAGGTAGGTAGGGTAGGTAGGTAGGGTAGGTAGGTAGGGTAGGTAGGTAGGGTAGGTAGGTAGGGTAGGTAGGTAGGGTAGGTAGGTAGGGTAGGTAGGTAGGGTAGGTAGGTAGGGTAGGTAGGTAGGGTAGGTAGGTAGGGTAGGTAGGTAGGGTAGGTAGGTAGGGTAGGTAGGTAGGGTAGGTAGGTAGGGTAGGTAGGTAGGGTAGGTAGGTAGGGTAGGTAGGTAGGGTAGGTAGGTAGGGTAGGTAGGTAGGGTAGGTAGGTAGGGTAGGTAGGTAGGGTAGGTAGGTAGGGTAGGTAGGTAGGGTAGGTAGGTAGGGTAGGTAGGTAGGGTAGGTAGGTAGGGTAGGTAGGTAGGGTAGGTAGGTAGGGTAGGTAGGTAGGGTAGGTAGGTAGGGTAGGTAGGTAGGGTAGGTAGGTAGGGTAGGTAGGTAGGGTAGGTAGGTAGGGTAGGTAGGTAGGGTAGGTAGGTAGGGTAGGTAGGTAGGGTAGGTAGGTAGGGTAGGTAGGTAGGGTAGGTAGGTAGGGTAGGTAGGTAGGGTAGGTAGGTAGGGTAGGTAGGTAGGGTAGGTAGGTAGGGTAGGTAGGGTAGGTAGGTAGGGTAGGTAGGTAGGGTAGGTAGGGTAGGTAGGTAGGGTAGGTAGGTAGGGTAGGTAGGTAGGGTAGGTAGGTAGGGTAGGTAGGTAGGGTAGGTAGGTAGGGTAGGTAGGTAGGGTAGGTAGGTAGGGTAGGTAGGTAGGGTAGGTAGGTAGGGTAGGTAGGTAGGGTAGGTAGGTAGGGTAGGTAGGTAGGGTAGGTAGGTAGGGTAGGTAGGTAGGGTAGGTAGGTAGGGTAGGTAGGTAGGGTAGGTAGGTAGGGTAGGTAGGTAGGGTAGGTAGGTAGGGTAGGTAGGTAGGGTAGGTAGGTAGGGTAGGTAGGTAGGGTAGGTAGGTAGGGTAGGTAGGTAGGGTAGGTAGGTAGGGTAGGTAGGTAGGGTAGGTAGGTAGGGTAGGTAGGTAGGGTAGGTAGGTAGGGTAGGTAGGTAGGGTAGGTAGGTAGGGTAGGTAGGTAGGGTAGGTAGGTAGGGTAGGTAGGTAGGGTAGGTAGGTAGGGTAGGTAGGTAGGGTAGGTAGGTAGGGTAGGTAGGTAGGGTAGGTAGGTAGGGTAGGTAGGTAGGGTAGGTAGGTAGGGTAGGTAGGTAGGGTAGGTAGGTAGGGTAGGTAGGTAGGGTAGGTAGGGTAGGTAGGTAGGTAGGGTAGGTAGGGTAGGTAGGTAGGGTAGGTAGGTAGGGTAGGTAGGTAGGGTAGGTAGGTAGGGTAGGTAGGTAGGGTAGGTAGGTAGGGTAGGTAGGTAGGGTAGGTAGGTAGGGTAGGTAGGTAGGGTAGGTAGGGTAGGTAGGTAGGGTAGGTAGGTAGGGTAGGTAGGGTAGGGTAGGGTAGGTAGGGTAGGTAGGTAGGGTATTTTTTTTTTTTTTTTTTTTTTTTTTTTTTATATTAATACTAATCCCGCTCAACAAAGTTGGCGCCTATTCTGTGCAAATTCTTTCATTCCATTCCTCTTTCATGCCTCTCGTACTTTCATTCTTCATACCATGGTTCTTCTTGCATACGTCTTCTTGTATACAGTGGGTGGGACTCCCACTTTGTTTGATTACTTAAAGGCAACTTTATTTATTTAGTGTAAGGTTAAAAGAAAAAGTGCTACATATACAAGAATACAAAAAAGTGCTGTTGATCACAGTAAAATATGCAAAAAGTGCTGCAGATCACAGGTAAGGTACAGAAGTGCTGTTTATCACAGGGAATATCACAATATAAATAATGCCTTACATTTAGGGATGAGAAGCACAACAGTGCTTTTCACCATACAGACAATCTGTTTTCTTAGGTACTACCCCAGTGCAGGGTTCGTCATTGCAGTTTTGTGCGTGCTATTCTATGCTTCTTACAAATATTCTTATAATACTAGTGAAGCATAGTGCTGCTTCAACTTCGGTTTCGTGCAATGACGGTGGAGGCCACATTAACACAGTACACCAGGAACTTTTCCCTGTGTTGCTTACTAGCTCACATTCGAGTTGGTAGCGTTCCCTGATAAATAACGGGCAATCTACCAGTATGTGCTGGACAGTCTCTGCCACGCCTAGATCGCAGGCGCACAATGGGTTATCCTTACACTTGAAACGATTCAAGTATTCAGAGAACCCGCCGTGCCCCGTCAAAACCTGCGTTTGAACGCCTGTGGGCCGCACCTGTTTTATAATACGGAAAGCCGCTATGGCATCCGGAAGAAACATTTTCGTCACAGAAGCTGTCTCGCCCGACACATATCTTCGGTTCCATTCATCAAGCGATTCCAAACGGATCTGTCGCTTGATAAATGATACCGGACACTGGTCGTAGTCCGGCTTCCTCCGTAACGACAATGCTGCCTTCTTTGCCAACTCGTCCGCTCGCTCATTCCCCGGCAGGCCCGCGTCGGCCTTGATCCAGAACAAAGACACAGCTTTGCTCTGACCCAGGGCTTGAGCCAAATTGGCGCGCGCGCGAACTGCCAGGGGATGGAGAGAGCCATGGCTTGCAAGCGTCTGCAATGCTGACATTGAGTCACTGTACAAACCATAGCTCGTCTCTTGCCGCGTAAGGATCACGTCCGTCGCTTTGATGATGGCCAGGAGTTCCGCCTGGTAGACTGTGCAGTACGCGGCTAAGCTAAGTTTGAGGTTCCGGACTTCGCCTTCATTATCCCAGATGGATAATGCGGCCCCGACCTTCCCCTCAATCTTGCTGCCGTCGGTGAAGTTTCGCACCGCCTGCACTGGGTAGGTAGGTAGGGTAGGTAGGTAGGGTAGGTAGGGAAGGTAGGTAGGGTAGGTAGGTAAGGTAGGTAGGTAGGGTAGGTAGGTAGGGTAGGTAGGTAGGGTAGGTAGGTAGGGTAGGTAGGTAGGGTAGGTAGGTAGGGTAGGTAGGTAGGGTAGGTAGGTAGGGTAGGTAGGTAGGGTAGGTAGGTAGGGTAGGTAGGTAGGGTAGGTAGGTAGGGTAGGTAGGTAGGGTAGGTAGGTAGGGTAGGTAGGTAGGGTAGGTAGGTAGGGTAGGTAGGTAGGGTAGGTAGGTAGGGTAGGTAGGTAGGGTAGGTAGGGTAGGTAGGTAGGGTAGGTAGGTAGGGTAGGTAGGTAGGGTAGGTAGGTAGGGTAGGTAGGTAGGGTAGGTAGGTAGGGTTTTTTTTTTTTTTTTTTTTTTTTTTTTTTTTATATTAATACTAATCCCGCTCAACAAAGTTGGCGCCTATTCTGTGCAAATTCTTTCATTCCATTCCTCTTTCATGCCTCTCGTACTTTCATTCTTCATACCATGGTTCTTCTTGCATACGTCTTCTTGTATACAGTGGGTGGGACTCCCACTTTGTTTGATTACTTAAAGGCAACTTTATTTATTTAGTGTAAGGTTAAAAGAAAAAGTGCTAAAAATACAAGAATACAAAAAAGTGCTGTTGATCACAGTAAAATATGCAAAAAGTGCTGCAGATCACAGGTAAGGTACAGAAGTGCTGTTTATCACAGGGAATATCACAATATAAATAATGCCTTACATTTAGGGATGAGAAGCACAACAGTGCTTTTCACCATACAGACAATCTGTTTTCTTAGGTACTACCCCAGTGCAGGGTTCGTCATTGCAGTTTTGTGCGTGCTATTCTATGCTTCTTACAAATATTCTTATAATACTAGTGAAGCATAGTGCTGCTTCAACTTCGGTTTCGTGCAATGACGGTGGAGGCCACATTAACACAGTACACCAGGAACTTTTCCCTGTGTTGCTTACTCATGAGCCCATGCAGGCTCTCCTTCGTCAGTCTCCTGTCCAGCTCACATTCGAGTTGGTAGCGTTCCCTGATAAATAACGGGCAATCTACCAGTATGTGCTGGACAGTCTCTGCCACGCCTAGATCGCAGGCGCACAATGGGTTATCCTTACACTTGAAACGATTCAAGTATTCAGAGAACCCGCCGTGCCCCGTCAAAACCTGCGTTTGAACGCCTGTGGGCCGCACCTGTTTTATAATACGGAAAGCCGCTATGGCATCCGGAAGAAACATTTTCGTCACAGAAGCTGTCTCGCCCGACACATATCTTCGGTTCCATTCATCAAGCGATTCCAAACGGATCTGTCGCTTGATAAATGATACCGGACACTGGTCGTAGTCCGGCTTCCTCCGTAACGACAATGCTGCCTTCTTTGCCAACTCGTCCGCTCGCTCATTCCCCGGCAGGCCCGCGTCGGCCTTGATCCAGAACAAAGACACAGCTTTGCTCTGACCCAGGGCTTGAGCCAAATTGGCGCGCGCGCGAACTGCCAGGGGATGGAGAGAGCCATGGCTTGCAAGCGTCTGCAATGCTGACATTGAGTCACTGTACAAACCATAGCTCGTCTCTTGCCGCGTAAGGATCACGTCCGTCGCTTTGATGATGGCCAGGAGTTCCGCCTGGTAGACTGTGCAGTACGCGGCTAAGCTAAGTTTGAGGTTCCGGACTTCGCCTTCATTATCCCAGATGGATAATGCGGCCCCGACCTTCCCCTCAATCTTGCTGCCGTCGGTGAAGTTTCGCACCGCCTGCACTGGGTAGGTAGGTAGGGTAGGTAGGTAGGGTAGGTAGGGAAGGTAGGTAGGGTAGGTAGGTAAGGTAGGTAGGTAGGGTAGGTTAGGCAGGGTAGGGTAGGAAGGTAAGGTAGAGTAGGTAAGCTAGGGTAGGGTAAGTAGGTTAGGGTAGGGTGATTGGATAAGTTAGACAGGTAGGGTAGGGTAGGCAGTTGACGGGAGCGAAGCCGCGGGCACAGCTAGCCATACATAAATATTTTGGATGTGTTACTTTACGTGCAGTCCTTCAAAATTAGGACAGGTGGACAGACAGACAGTTAGTGGAAGGGCGAACAGGTGAACATTACTTTACTATTATATCTTTATTGTTAACATTGTTTTTTTTTAAAGTGTGTCATTTAGGGACATCGTTTTATTTTTCCTGTAATCTTTACATCAACTGCTATCACATAGATTAATTTCAGATTTTTCTCTATGCAAACTTTGGAGATAAGGAGATATATGGTATTTTTAAATTTTTCGTCAAAAGTCGAAAACAATGCGACCTAAAAAAAAAGAAAAATTGCGCTCTTTCATGTAATACCCATGTAATGCCCTAGTAGCTCCATTTCGAATTTTAAGACGCTCTTTCAGTCACTGTTGCAAAAAAAAATCCTTATTTGCAAAATAGTTGAGCAAATGTCATCTAAAACTATTCCAAATTTCAAGTTGATAGCATTAGTAGTTCTTGAGATATCCAGCTGTGACAGACGGACAGACTGAGTCGCACCATAAGGGTTCCTTTTTATCATTTTGGTACGGCACCCTAAAAAGCACCGTTTAATTATAAACTATCTAAACAAATGATTATTGTCAGCAAAGCAAGAATTGTAACAATACACAGCAGAGAAGGTAAATATAAGACTTAAGTATTTTGAACATACTGAGTGCCTATTCTACATCTTAAAAGCATGCATCCATTTAGTAAATTTTTGTTTTAGTGACGAATCGGCAAGACTTGGTATTTCGATTGATATTGAATGATATTATTACACAGTTACTGCAAACCTTCGACGCATTGTAAATGTGTATATTATTGAATATTTGCATACATTTTCAGAGAATCATTTACTGTTATAATAGAGTAACATTATTTAATCAGTGCTAGGTTATGTAGGTGCCTATGCGCATCTTCGAGTAACAAGGTCGATTATTTCAACATAATTTATTTCACGTCTACTTGGGCACTTATAAACAATCAGAAGTTCGTGCACGGATAAGGAATAAATCGGGCTTTTCTCACAAAATAGTATTTCACTGGCATAGGCCTCTATTTGAAGTTTCCGCAGACAGCCGCGACGTGACAACGTATTTTCATAGATATTGTTCAAAAACCTTTTTTTCAATTATTATTTATTAAAATACATAATATTATTTATTTATTTATTAAAATACAAGTTCATAAAATCTTAACTTAAGAACTATGCCCCACTAAACCGCAATAGAATAATTTCTATGATAAAGCTTAGTCGCAAAGTCACCTGGCACTTGTCTGTAGGTGCCTTTAATTGTGCCAAATTTCAGGTTTATCCGACTTTCTATCTAAGTATTTATTTTTATTTGTCATCCAAAAGCCAATTCATTTATAGTTATTTTCCTCTAACCAAAACAAAAGTCAACAACAATGTGTTTTTCAAATTAAAAGTCCAATTAATTCATCCTTGTCACATCTACTCTGATAACAAAAAGACAGAAACTAGAGCAAAAGGGAAAATATTTGGTAAAACGTGACTTGACGAAGTTGCGCTGGGCTTTGCTTGTGAATATAAATAAAACAATCCTGAATTCCGATTACCCAAAAATGTTACTAAAGAATTAGGTTACGGAACTTATAAAAACTATCTTTAAATAACACTGTTTTCTCTCTTGTTTCTCCTTCTCTCGTGATTATATAATATGCGATGATTTTGTTGCCGGCAGTTTCGGCATTCTTTAAAAAAAAAAAAACACTGGTTTTGTAAACAGGAAGGTTTCAAAGTATTAGGTTCGTGTAACCAACTGAACCTGTAACAGTCCACTGCAGGGCCTCTCCATGGACCTCTCCCAAGCTGCGCCTTAACACTGGATCCTCCACCTTCCACTTCCTGTCTGTCCCAGCCAGCATTTTAAAGTTATATTTTACTAGCTGTTCCCTAAGGCTTCGCTCCCGTGAGCCACCCCACAGGACCTGTTTTCGGGATTAAAGAATAGCCTATGTTACTCAGGAATAACGTAGCTTTCTATTGGTGAAGAAGATTTTTTTAAATCGGTCCAGTAGTTTCGGAGCCTATTCGGTACAAACAAACAAAAAAATCTTTCCTCTTTATAATATTAGTATAGAACTAGCTTCTACTAGCGGCTTCACCCGCGTGAAAATTGGATGTTGTCCCACGGGGACCGTACATTTTTCCTTTATGAAAAGTAGACAATGTTCTCTTCCAGACTATAATCTATCTATATGCTGAATCTGATATAGAGCCGTTCAGCCGTTCTGGCATGATTGAGTAACAAACATACATCCATCCAAACTTTCACATTTATAATATTACTAGCTTCTGCCAGCGGCTTTGCCCTCGTGAAAGTCGAAAATTATCTCGAGGGAGAATATTCCTGGGACAAAAAGTATCCTCTGTGCTATTCCTGACTATAATCTATCACTGTAGCAAATTTCATCCAGATCCGTCCAGCCGTTTGAGCGTGAAGAAGTAACAAACATTCAAACACACACACACACACACTCACAAACATTCGCCTTTATAATATTAGTGTGATAGTAGGATAGGATTTTTAAGATTACTTATTGCAATCAAAATATCATTTAGTCTGATCGACCGACGGTCAAAAATCTTTACAATTGTCACCATTTCCACCTAACTAAGCATTTATCTAAATGAATGAAAGTTTATCGAACTTTTCAGTTCACAGTGACATGGTCCAACTTTCCACACGATTCAATTCTTCAATTTAAAGTTCCGTCTGCGACAACATGAGTTCTGTCGATGCTCGGACAAACTTGATTTATCTTCTTTGCTAGTATTTAAACTTGTTATTTTTCTAGCGGAAGACTTTCCTCTTGGATGCCATCATTTCGTGATATTCGTTTGTCAAGGGAATTGAGATTCTATTAGTTGTGGATAGTGTTGAATTTAGATCTTTTGGTACACACCAAAAGATCAAAATTTACAACAATGTTACTAAATTTTATGTATAAAATACTTAATTAACAATAACTACCTATATATACAGTTAAATAAAAATAAAATTAAACAACGAACGCGTATGAAAGGGCAGGGGTCATAGGGCGTCAAAAAATTATATATAACGCTATCAACGTGAATAGTGCCCAGAACGCTGGCAGCATTGCCACGTTGGATGGCAATGCTGATTCTCTGGCCAAGGAAAAGCCCTCTGGTCACGTGAAGAGTCGACCGAACCGTTTGCTTACATCTCGAAATACTCGAAGAGCACGCGGACTCCATGGACCTCATGTTTTAACCCCAAACGGCTCAAATAAAAATAATAATGTTATAGATAACAAGTCGTTATCCTGTTTACAATGAAATTAAGAATAATATTCGATTGAAATTAAATTATGCTGTGTGATTTCTAGCAAAAACTAGAAAACAATTTTGTACATGTGAGTATAAGAAACAAAGACGAATTAAAAACAACGTCAAAGTATTTCTTTCAATTAACCCTTTACAAGCACTTTTGCCAGACAGTCAGAAAGATGAAGCTAATTGAACATCTCAAGACGAAAACCAAGATAACGCTTTGTTTAATACTTAGGTGATAGTCCTCTCTTGTGTGTCTTAACAATAAACCTATTATTATCACCAATCCTTCGGCCAAGATTTATCGTTATAGTGAAATCTCTGATAATAATATATCCCCTAGACTATGTTCGTACGTCGAGTCCGATATGAGAGCCCAAAATATATACACACATATATAAATACACTCTCATATCGGGACCCAACACCCCATTAAGGCACTGTGACAGTGAATCCTATTTGATCCTTTTTGGGGACTGTTACTAAGCTGGCGATAAATATTGTACAATTTCGTCTAAAACTCAATTACAACGTGAAAAGTTGAATAAAATTTAATTTATCAATATCTGGTGAGAATTTTATTCTGTAAAAGATTTTTCTGAAAAAGGGACAAAGTATTTGATTAGATTACGCACTTAGTTGCCTACTCCCCTGTCATGGACAATATTGATAGATACGTAAAATGTACTTCGTTGTTATTAAGACCCGGTTAAGGTATTTTAATTAATTATTTAAAGATTACACCTTGGTACCCAAACGCAGAGTTATCGTAGCGAGTGCGTGACGTCAAAGCAACGCTTGTTATAAAGAAATTCTTTGACATTAGAAAGCATACATGGGGTACAGAGATAGGAGTATGTTACTTTCTATCGAGCAAGGGGCAAGCTTACTGCAAATTACATAGGGCAATAGCAACATCCCTTACTTATTTTAACTTACCCAACTTGGGTTCAAAGTTGCTATGCAGCCACTAAACAACCCAAAGATATTTGGATTATTATAATATTATTGTATACTTCAAGTAAATATTCGTAATTTTTTGTGTTACACCAATGTTAACACCCCATTTCATGTCCAGGCTATCACTGTCCATTCCAGGTTGCCCGGAAGAGATCGCGGTATGCGATAAAGCCGCCCGTTGTATGTATTTAACCGACTTACCAAAGAAGGAGGAGGTTCTATGTTCGACATTATGTTTTTAGAAAATACTCTCTCTCTCTCTCTTGGTCGGTCCCTCATGTCTGAGGATCGTGGTTAGCATCAAGGTTACATCTGGAGTGGATGATCTGCCCCCACCGGTTTCTGTCCAGCGCGTCCCTTACGACCGTGTAGAATTTGGAAGCCGACGAGTCTTTCACTTGATCGGTCCATCTTGTTGGTGAACGACCGCGCGATCTTTTGCCTTCGGTGTTCCCAACTAGAAAATACTACCGACTTCCAAATAAGAAAACTAGAAAGTGAAAAATAACTTTATTTTTGGAAGTCGGTGTCCATAACTTAAAAATTTGGTACCTATAAAAGACACCGACTTCCAAAAATAAAGTTATTTTTCACTTTCTAGTTTTCTTATTTGGCAGACGGTAGTATTTTTTTGGAAAAAAGTTTTTTAGGTTTTAAGTTTCCTTTTCTATGTTTTAACTTGGTGTACCTACAATAAAGTATAAACAAGTAATTAAATAAATAAATAATCCACTTCTGGGGATCGGTTCAATCAGGACCAAATTAATCAATAAATAATATAGTTAATGATAAATATAACCTGATAATTGTAGATATATCAAAGACGATACTTACGCAAAACTTGTTTTAGAATACAATGATAGCAAATATAGTCCCTTTGATCACACACCCATAATTTTCTTTGAGGTTCTTTGTCATTAAATTGGAGTACAAATTCAATATCAATCAGGGTACCTTTAAATTATATTGAAGGACAGATCTTACCCAAATTGCTATTGAGACAGAAAATTGGCAATTACCCGTATTTTCTGTTTAGCAGGCACTTGCACGTGTGAAGTGATATTTCAGTTACATTTACTTGAATATTATTTTGAAGTTATAGTGGTTATTGAGTTGACTTGATTTGAGTTTACTAAATATATTTGTATTATCTATTATATTGCGATTTATTTTTGAAAGAGTCGCTATCTATCAGTAGGTTTACCTATTTCTACTGATAAGCAGCATTGCTGTGCCATTTTTAGAGTAGGTATGTGCTGATAAAATTACAGATACATAAGGTTTTTCAATTTTAACCAAATTGCATAAAGTTTCAGCTAAATGCATAGTGTGTCAGCATACATCGATAGGTCATTTTATCAGCCGTAGGTTTTATGTGAGTACTTTCATTTGAATATTTTTCTCAACAGTTTTATTATGACAGCATGAACCCTTGTTTTAAAATTAAAACAAACCCAATATCCTACTGCTATTATAATTACGAAAGTTTGTATGGATGAATGGATGTTTGTTACTCTTTCACGCAAAAATTACTGAATGGATTTTAAGGTGAAACTTTACAATAATATACCTTATACTCCAACATAACACATAGGCTATACTTTATAAAGATAACTATTTATCAAACGCTGAGCGGAGCCCTGGGCGGCAGCTAGTTCTACTTATTATGCCTCAAAGTTTCAACACAAAATGTTTTACTCAATAATTTCTAAACCAAAGCTTGAAACATCGTCACGTTTCAATAAATATCTACAGACTCAAGTAAAGTTGACTTAATCACGTAGAAACATACAGTCTAGCGGTCTGGCCGCAACACGTAGACCCGTGTCACGAGTGTCACGAGAGCGACTGCTCTCGAATATTAATGTCAGACACCCGTTGTTAAAATCAAAGGACATCATTTGCGAAGTTTTGAAATACGTGTAATAAGTCAAGTATTCGCAGCAATTTTATGTAAATGTTTTGTAACATCTGCAGTCAACTTTATGAAAATGTTTTGAATATTTTTTTTTGGTTGTACAAGTTAGGTGTATCTTTATTGACTACCTTTTCATTTGCTGTTTTGAAACTAAAATAACAAAAAGTTTTCATAAGGAAAATATCAACAAATATCAACAATATTATATTTTTCGTATCAAAATAGGGATGAGCTTTGATATGCTCCAATATTGAATAATTCAGGACAGGGTGTATGGGTGTCTTTGCCATCTTTATTCATGTGATATGAGAATGTTCATGTTAGGGAATTTACATTTTATTGAACAACTTTCGATGTTGTAATTTTGTTTGTTTATTTGGTTTACTTTACTAAATACAAATTATAACACTGACCCTCTCAAAAGCTTCTTCTCATGCTGAAAAGGCATGAGTATTAATCACCAAGCTTGCTCAATGCGGGTTGGCGATTTCAAACTTGTATTAACTATAAGCTCAGGTTTTCTCACGATGTTTTCCTTCACCGTTGTCAGCGATGTCGAAGATAAACTTAGAAAGTACATGAATTGAAAAAGTTGCATTAGTAGTTTCCCTGATTTGGACCCACGACTTCAAGCACGAGAGACGAGGTCTTCAGCCACTGGCCCACCACAACGTTATCATGTATAAATAAAATGTTTATTAAAAAAATCAAAAACCCGACTGCTTGAAAAGCAAACTAAAAAGACGTAAACAAGGAGAAAATCATGCTGTGCTGTCGGAGGATACATCTTCGCGAGCTGGCTGACCATACTCCGACTGCACAGCATGATTTTCTCCTTGTTTACGTCTTTTTAGTTCGCTTTTCAAGCAGTCGGGTTTTTGATTTTTTTAATTAACTTTTTATATTTATAACTTTTTGTTTATGTTTTTTTTTCGAATTAGTTATTTTTACATATTTAAACATATAAGTGTTATATATTTTTGAAATCACCTCTTTAAATCCTTTATTTTGATACCCCACACGATAGGTTTGGGAGAAAAAAAAAACTGGGCCCCCACAATATGGCGCCCAAGAACCGCCATTTTCCTATTTTCCAACTTTCATGTAGCCAGTGACACTCGTGGGGTTAAGGCGAATTGATTGACGTAAGAACCATCAAAATCGGCCCACGAGTTTGGTCTCTAGAACGCCACATAGGAACAAACATACATACATACATACATACTTACATACATACATACATAGACTGATAAACACATTACCCTCCTTCGGCAGTCGGGTAAAAAAAAACATCTTTATAAAATTTCCTTACCTATCTCGGCTGATACCTGTACCAGTAGGTTCAGGAGGCTGTAGGTGGTAACAGTTCTGGACTTGGACTAGTTAGTAGACACATATTTGCTCTGACGTGCGGCCTACCCTAGGTTGGCGGGACTGTACAGAGAAAAGCTATTGCATTAGTGTTTTTAATGGAAATTATGTTACACTCAGCAAACTAATTTATTTTTACAAGATAATTAGAATTCAGAACCCGACTTCTTCAATACATTGCTTGAATAATTTCATAATAAGTACAATTTCATACTACTTTCAAAATATTTCTACTTTCATTGCGTATGTGGGCAGAATAATAAGAAGCTTGTTCAAAAGATAAATAAAATCTAGACTTCATTCCAAGTTTATTTCAGGTGACATTTTGAAGCATGGATTATTTTGTAATTACATTGAAAGAACTTTTGTAATAGAATAATAAAACCGACGTTAATGTAAAAATTATAGTAGTTTTGTTTTTTTGTCTATGCGCACAATGAAAGTATTTCCAAAAGCGTTTAGTGTGTATGGGTGGGACGTCCACCATGTACCGATGGTGCATAGCCGTACGTCTTGTAGTCCGATGATGAAACGGCCTAGGCGAAATTAAATCATGCAATTCCATCGCTCTCTCCCCGAAATGCAACCGATAAAAAACCGATAAGCATGGTAACTCGGCGACGATGTTCAAGGCTGTGGCAAAGCTTTGACTCGACCAGTGTCTCATTGCCGATGAGCCTCTAGGCTCGTTTTCGCTTTTTCTGTTTCAGAAAGTCATGGTTTTAATTAAAATAATAATAAAAAAAACAATAAAGACGGAGTTCGCAAAAATATTAACTCTTTTGCGTTAAAGACTTTTTTGCGAGAGCATTTTAGATGTTTCTAAAAATACCAATATTGCTACGAACGAGCCCTAGTACCTAGGTTCGTACTTGTATTCGCACGCCACGTTTTTCAGATTTTCATAAAGTGCTTTGATGCTTGCCAACCTTTGTTGCAAAAATCAAACAAAGGCAAGTTCTAGGAAAGCTTGCTCATGAAAACAACACTCAATATTGTCGTGTTGCATGCTCGAGAAGATCGAAAAACAAATGAGAGTCGCTGTACAACCCAGAAGTATAACCCAGGCATAAATTATGACATATCGAGCTGAAGACAGAGAGAAGAGGCTGCTGTAGACAAAGTCACATAATAACGATAGCGTGTCTATAGCGATTGTCAAAATGTTATGTCACGTCTCGATTTCTGTACGTTTCGATAATCGTTATTACTAATACAATTTCACTTTATCTTGATTTTATAGGCTCCAAAGGCCTTGGACAAGTGACATTCTATCGTCGAAAGCGTGCCGATAGCGATTGTCAAAAGGCAAAATTGTACGGGATTGACAAGCGATATCGAAAAATCACGTGATCAATCCCTTACATTTTGAAATTTCGACTGTCACCTTCACTGACATCGAATGCCACTTGTCCAGAGCCTCATAATATAGATAGATAGATAGATAAATCATTTATTTAGTGCACACAAAAGACACAGCATAACACACAAAATCTTAATTAAATTAATACAATTTACATGTATGTTTAAAAACAAGGTGCAAAAATTAAAATAAAAAAGGAAACCATACCTAGAGAAATAAAAGTAAAAGTGATACCGGTAACTTTGCCTGTCTTTGATTCTTCATTGAGGTAATTTCAAGTTTTTCAATTTGGTATGATTTTTTATGAGTGAAATGTTGTAAAATGCTATTGCATTAGTGTTTTTAATGGAAATTATGTTACACCCAGCAAACTAATTTTATTTTTACAAGTTAATTAGAATTCAGAACCTGACTTCTTAAATACATTGCTTGAATAATTTCATAATAAGTACAATTTTATACTATATAAATTAAGTAGAATTATTATTTTCAAAATATTTCTACTTGCATTGCATATGTGGGCAGAATAATAAAGAGCTTTTTCAAAAGCTAAATAAAATCTAGACTTCATTCCAAGTTTTATTTCGGGTGATATTTTGAAATTACTTTTATAAATAGAGGATGCTTATCGCTACTACTCCTAGATTATACGTTCCGGTCTACTTCGTGCACGTGCAGGTATCTACGAATGACAAATATTTCCGGGACTCCGGATGCTGTAACAAAGGGGTCGTAAAAACCCCGTGATTTTCTTCACACGTGTATAGGTAGAATCAAACTCATTGGCGTCTCTGAACAAGCCACTTCCTACGATAGCGCGGTTGAGAGGTGAAGTACTCTGCAGCGAAAAGCAAACTTCACAGCTGCCATTAAGTTTGAATCGACTTGTATACGTTACGGGCAATGAAAAGTAACTTTTAATTAAAACTGGTATTTTGCTTAGCCTTGCAAGACTTCTTATTAGAACACAGACAAAATTTGTTTACAAACTAAACTCCCCCCGAGTTTAGTTTGTAAACAAATTTTGTCGATGTACAAACACACCTTTGTTTTGTTTTGGTTTAGGGAAAACATGTTTTGTGGGTCACACAGCAAAATTAAAACTCGAACTCAAAATATCAAGTCGACGCGCGTCGGCGCCGTGCAGTCGTTCAGAGAGTCTATTTAAATTTGCGAGGTCGGTTCTAACCCAGGCAGGCGCTTTACTTTGTTTAAATTATTTCATCACCACTTAAAACGAACTTAAACGTACAAGGAAAAAATCGCGAGGAAACCGGCATGTCCTAGTACCAAAAATTCGAAGACATGTGACCAACAATCCGCACTAGGCCCGCGTGGTGGATTCAGGGAGCGCCGCCGCTTATGTACTTTGTGATTCAGGCCTATTCTCTCCCTCCCAGAAAGGAGGCCTATGCCCCAGCAGTGGGAACATCAAAAGGCTGATGATGATGATAAAAAGGAAATCTTACTATATTTAGCTCGGGGATCTTCATGCTTTTCTTAGTAATTACTGCAGGCACTTATACTGCTGCAATCATTTATGTATGTAGAAATAAACTATAACTATTTTTCTTCTTTAAGCAGTTATAACGAATATGTTTTTGTTTTTCAATATATACATTCAAATTTAATTATTCGTAAAATTAATCAAAGTAATAATAATATCGCCGGTTTAATTCAAAAACCAACTAACTGCCCACTTTATGATTTTGTGCTAGGGCGTTTATAAAGTTTGTATTAAAAAAAAACATGTACTATCTTAGACAATGTTATTATGAGAAACAGCATCTGATTTATAATAAAATCACGTATGCGTTGATTTATAGCAGTTCATAGAAAAGTAACTGGGTTGCACAGAATATTGCATTTTGTGCCCTAAACCCCCTTATTTAATTGCTTTTACCTCCCTACAAAATAAAGGCATTATTTTCAAAATTAAGCGCTACTGTATAATCTCAGAAAGTCACTGGTCATTAATTCAAATATATACATCGAACAATAATGTATTATTCTTACAAATCCTGTTAGTTTCGACAATAATGCAAAAAAATAAAATTTTAGTCGCTTTTACCACCCGATATTTGTTGAAATTTTGAACTAACCTATGTAACCGTGTCCCTTAACAAAGCGTTTTCATCATGAAAACTATCTAAGAGATAAAGATGGTTTAATAAATTGAAAATAGATTGATTAAAAACACACCTGAGTTGAAAATAAAAAATATATTTAAGAAAAACGAACACAAAGGCATGGTAAACTTATAAAAGAATATTCTTCATCAGAAGTCAATTAGACACAGTAGCATGCGGTTCAAGGCCAAATTTAGTTTCATTCATCAGTCGCAAAATTTTCATTCCACGCATGGTATTCTTCGGGGATTACTCCACAATTTCAGCAAGCCGATGGCATTTGTAGTTGCAGCTGGTAAATTCGCTACTGCTTTTTTATCTGGTTCCATAGTGCCGAGCGGGAATGTCAAGACCAGCAGTACAAGTAGCTTCCACGTTTGTTTCCTGATTTTCAAGATCTACAACCAAAGAATCCTCAGACGTGTTAGGCAAAATTTTTATTTGACTCTTTTCATATTTCATTTTCTTAATCTTTAACCAGTTCATTCTGTCTCCTATGCTTTTATTTTTGTTTTTCACTATGATGGCTGCCAAAGATTTTAAATTCAGCGGCACGGAAACTTGGCCACATGCGAATTTATCGATAAGTCGTATATAAATTATTTTTTGACACTGAATTATGGGTCATCATCATCTTTTTGCCCTTTTCCCATGTTACTTGGGGTCGGCGCAACACGTTTTCTTCATCCATACTATCCTGTCCCCCGTCACTCCATCACTGACGCCCTTTTATTTCATATCACTCCTCACACAGTCCATCCATCTTTTCTTTGGCCGTCCCCTCCCTCTCCATCCATCCATATCTATCATCACACTGAATTATGGGTAAATGCACTAAATAAGTGTTTTTTATTTATATGTCTGGCTTCCCATGCGACCAGTGCTCCATTTCGAAGTTGGTTGAGTTTCTGGAGGGTTGGAGGTGGACTTGGTATTTCTTTTGAGCAAGTCACAGAGCATGTCTTTTGTCTATTGGGTTTAGGTCATTTTTGATGATGAGTACTCATTACTACTCATCAACACAATGTGCAACGTATGGGCGTAGATTATAGTGCATTAGGAGGAACTCGTCGTGCCCAATGAACCACGAATATGGCAAAACATGTTCTTGAAGGAATTCCTCGATGTATCGGGTTGCAGTTAACCAGTTATCAACAATAACCAGCTCCGTACTAGCATCAGAACTTATTCGTCCCCAAACCATAAAAGAACCTCCATGAAAACTCCCAGTTTGTAATTAGTAGAAACCTCTCTCCTCTTCTTCTCCACACTTGCTCCTGACCAACTGGTGCGATGCAATTCGACACTCACTTGTGAACAGAACTCGAACCCATTGCTCGTGGGTCCAGCTGGCGTGTTCACGTGCGAACTGAAGTCGAGATACTCGGTGATGTCTAAAAAGTTCTGGACCGCGTGCTGGTCTACGGGCTTTTATATTTACTTCAACCATTCGTCTTCTCAAGGATCGACGCATGCGCGTTCAGAAATTGAAGAATGTAAACCAACTACCTGCGGTTAATCGGTTTTACTTCTCAATATTTTGTTGAGGTCATGATCAAAATTCTCAAAATTATAGAAGTAAAACCTACTAAACCTATTTACTAACAATTACTTCTTGATTTTGTGTCAAGAATGAATGAATAATCAACAAGTAATAGCTATTATCTTTTAATAACTGGTATTATCATTGAATATTTACGCTATTTCCTGTTTTTTCTAAGTACTAAAACCATACATTTGCATGTGATCGATTTTCTTTCCAAAAAATCCGTATATTTTGCAGGTTTTTTTATTTTGAAAACTGATTAAATTTAATTATTTTGTTTGACTTCGATACAAAACATAATTTTGCTGATTAACAAGGAATATTTGTTTTGCATATAAACGGTATGGTTAGATAGTTGGTTTCACCATTCAGTATCTCTGCAACTAACCATCGCACGGCTTAGTATGTTTTACCAGTAGAAAGAGAATAAAATTTCGAATCGGTGGGTATATTTAACTCAAAAGCCCAAAATCACCGAGTTAGTTGGTTTTTGAATTAACCCGGCGATATAGATATTGTGTTCCTATGTCCAACAAATAGGATTATTTAAATTAACTTTCAGAATACATCTTTTAATTATAAAATACACATGGGACTACGAATTGTAGGTTAAAAGTGCCTGACCCAGTTGGTGAAGATTCGCGGTACTATGAGCTATGAGAATAAATTCACATTTGCCGTCGTCGCCGTCGGCCTGTTTCGGATTTAAAGGGCACTGTAATACCATGCTCTATTTTTGTTACTGTACGGCTGTAGAATTGTGTGTGAAAATAGCGTATATTACAATTTCGTACCACGTTTTCTACACATACAACATCATACTCTTCTTTATTCCCTTCTTTATTATCCTCTTTATTTGATGTCAATACGTCTTCTTATTCCATACTTTCTCTCTTACTCGATATCTCTGTAAAGTCTACGCCAGATAACAAAAATAAAATCGTTAACACCTGTCTACCAATGTAATCCAATATTTCAAACCATACAAAAAAAATGTCGCTAAAGTTAGTGTCCCTAACACGATCAGAACAAACGTATCGCGGTAAGGGGCGTCCTTGACGCGTTCACTTGGCTTGAAATTATTTTCAGTGACGCGTGGACCGATTTACATGACTAAGGGCTGATTTTCCAATAGTCTGATAACTTTTAACTGAGGAATAAAAATGGCGATTTGACAGCTTTTGTATAGAAAATATGTCAGACGGCCATTTTTATTCCTCAGATAAATGACACCAGACTATTGAAAATTCGGCCCTTAAACGGATATAATGCTTTTGTTTATTTATTTTTTTTGTGACTACGCCATTTAATTTTTGACCAAAATTATCAAAATATCTCAATAAACAAAAAATATTTTTTTCAAGTTACGTAATTATACTTTTTGGTACAAGTCGGAACAATGACTTTTATTTTTTTGTTATCTGGCAGTCTTCAGACTTTAGTCACCATCTTTCTAGCCATTTCAGCCTCTTACAGCGATCGACATTCATACCTCTTTTTGTAGATACATATTTTGATCGAAATTTATGAGAAAAGTGTAGATATTTTAGGTTTTACGTTGCGTCTTAGTAAGTTTATCTCTCCAATAAACTTAACATCATCAGCCTATTAATGTTCCCACTGCTGGGACACAGGCCTCCTCTCTGTGAGAGGGAATGGGCCGTAATCCACCACGCGGGCCCAGTGCGGGTTGGTGGATGTCACATGTCTTCGAATTTTTGGTTCTAGGTCATGCCGATTTCCTCACGATGTTTTCCTTCACCGTTTTGAGACCAGTGGTCATGAAATAATTTACACAAAGTAAAGCGCCTGCCTGGGTTCGAACCCACGACCTACAACTTGTAAGTCGCGGCCGATACCACTGGGCCACCACTGCTCTCAATAAACTTATCTACAACAAATACATAAGGCCGCAAGAAAGCGCTGCACAACTTTATATAGCGTTAAACAAAGATATATCATCAATTCTGTGCACTTCGGCTATCCTAAAGCCAGCATCGCTTTAAAGCGCTGGCTTTAGACAGCGCGTCTCTTACGTTATGGTTAGTTTCTTAGTAAATGAGGCTTGCAGACCAAGAGAGGAACTTGTCCAGAATGTGAGTTTTGTTTCAGGAATGCGATGAGATCTGTTTGAGTTTCTGGAGTCTTATAAGCCAAAAGCATCCACCGTGTGGTTGAATGTGGTTCTTGAATTCATGTAACCCAGGACGAGGGATTTAATTAGTTTATTTCACTCTTTTTAACAGATAGATAGATTATTTTTTCTTATACACCAAAATTTTAACTACTCTTTAAAGGGGCAAGTGTTTGAATTTGTCATATCATACCTCATTAGTTAGTTCAGATTGTTGGTTAGATAAAGTGTAGTAACTAACTACACTCTTTGTTATAACAAACAAGTTGGTTGGTACTTGCCTAATATCGGTACTATTAGCTACGAGCATATTCTCAAGAGGTTGCAGTTCTTGATCGTGATCAATAAGGGCTAGGTTAAATAGGGAGGTAATTTCCTTATCTATTAATATTATAAAGTTACAAAGCAGAAATGGAAACCATGAGAAATTGACTAACCTTCTATCTTATACCTGCCGTTAGCCAGAGTGGTTCCATTCGGGACGGAAGAAGCACATCGTTGCGGTTTGGGACTGTCCTTTTACGAAGTTTTTACACAATTCCGAGGAAGTGACTAACATTATTTCGCACTTTCGGGCAAGGGACGTGCTAAACACAATTGCCCTTTTTTTTGCTCACTTGGGCTGTCAAAGGGAAGGAGAAATGCGAAAAGTAGGTAATTTATTTGATATGTCTACACGTGACTTTTTGTCTCTTCGGAAGAATACCTATATAATCATTATTTTGGCCTAGTCCCAATTTATTTGGGGAAGCGCAATATAATATCTTGTATTAAATGGTATATATTGCAATATGGGCTTAGGACTAAGTTCACATAAGATTCTAAAGTGGAAATTATGTGGCTGATGATAACGCAGTAAAAAAGAGGCGTATGAAGTTGATGCATTTATTAGTTGCAAGATGTTGCTTCGCTGTATGGATCAGACTGGTGGGCTGTCAAAAAAGAAGCTTTAAAATACAGGTAGCATGTAGCAGAGATTAAAATGTTGAGATGGATTTGCAGAGTGAAGAGAACAGATAAAGAAATGAATATATTAGAGGAAGTTTGAAATTGGCGCTAGTGACAGAAAAGTTGAGGAAGAATCGTTTGTCTTGGTATGGTCATGTAATGAGGAGGGATGAAACGCGTTACTAATATAATTATGAATATAAATGTGTATGGATGAAGAGGAAGAGGAAGGACAAAGAAAAGATTGATGGAATCTGTGAGGAGTGATATGAAATAAAATGAGTCAGTGATAGTGTGACGGTAGAAGGAAATTAATAGAAGAAGAAAACGTGTTGCGCCGACCCTTAGTAACATGGGACTAGGTCAGGAACATGATGATGGTGCTCACTTAGACATTAAAGCTGTAGTGAGTAGATTAATTTTAATAAATTGAAATTTGAAAAAATAATATCTGCATTTATGTGGTTAAGAAATTATTAGCTCTATTGTGTATTATTGAAGCTGCCATGTAGGCAAGAGTGACACGAGTGATCTTTGTAAATTACTAGGACCTTTGATACTAATATGGAACACAGTGTAATGTATAATAGGATCTAATATAAACACAATAATAGTATTTAATAACAGTCTAGCATTACATGTTGATCGTAAGTATTACATAGTATTATCATAATGATAGATAAATGCTATCATAATAGACTAAGACATGCCTTTGAAATGAAATAATGGAGCATAATTGGTAGTGTCTGGATTTAATTTAAGCTATGCCTTAGTTCGACAAGAAGTAAAGCGGGTTTAAGAGTATGATTTTGAACATACTGAGAAATTGTGTAAGATGACTAATTTGGGAGTACCTTCCTACTCATAACTCAAATAATTCATGGAGAATGAAAAAGTCTTAACTTTTCTCAGAATTCTATAAATAACAATAAAAAACGATAGGAGTCCCACGACACCTATCGTTTTTTGTATCGTTGTCTGTCGGACTCGGACACTTTTGCCCGTGAAGTTCGTATACGCCAAACGTGGGATAAGGAACATAGTTCCAATAATATTAATGCATAGGAAGCATTTATAATTACAGTAAAAAAAAACCTGTCAAATAATCTTGTTGACTTCAACAACTTGCAAGACATGTTTAAATTTTAAGCAAAACAGAGTGAAACAACACTTAGTAGATAATAAACAAAATAATGGAACTTAATTAAATTAGAAATACGTACATACATCACCCCGCCGTCATAGAAACCTTTTGAAATAAGTCGTAGGTCCCTGGACAGTGCCCAATCCAGCTCGCAAACAAAGCTTAGGGAAAGGTCAATATCGCTATAACTCAACCTTATGCGCAGTTCATCATACATATACTGGATATAAATCTGCTGGATAGATAGAACACGGAATTGGCACACTGCGCCTATACTCATATGCTGTCCCACTCCAAGGCAAAATGCTCTCTTCTCTCTTTTAAACTCTCTTTGTCTTTTGATATTTGGGCCTGTAGGCAACTCATTCTGCATTATCTGTGCTTTTTTAGTATGTTTCTTTTAGGACGCGGCCCCGTTGCTCCATTGTTGTTATGGGAGCCCCGTATTGATTCAGCTCTAAGCCTCGCCTGTACTATGTAAGTAGCTGTATGTGTTCTGTGTAAAGTGTACTATTATGTGTTATAAATAAATTACACGAGTTTGCCAGTAATTTGGTGTTGAATTTTCATTGTGTTTAAAATAATCCGGTCCTAATCGCAAAATTGGTCCTTCGAGCCGGATCACAATGAAAAACCAAATTACTGGCGTTGACGCACAAAGCAAAGCTGCTGGAGTCAAGCAGCGACCTGGAGAGGATATCGCTACTGTAACGCGTGGTTCGATTAATGCCACGTGTGCGACATCCGGGTCGAGATCGAGCAGCCCCAGCCGCGAAGCACTGTACCATGACCACGTTGGGGACGAGCACCGACCTGGAGTGGATATCGCATCTGTAACGCGTGGTTCGAATAATGCCACGTGTGCGACATCCGGGTTGAGAGCGAGCCGCCGTAGCCGCGAAGCTCGCCGTGCTGCCGCCGTGTACAGGGTCGAAGAAGAACTCGTCAAGTTAATGGAACAGCTGGTAAAGGATAAGGAACAGCTGGTAAAGGATAAGGAACAGCTGTTAAAAAAAAGGCTGGCATTAGAGATCGCCGAGATCGAGGCATTCTTCCCGCCTGCTGCTGAAGTTTCCTGTGAGCAAATGGACGAATCGCCCGCGCCCCTAGTGCCGGCTGACACGTGTTCGACCGAAGGCCTGAATAGAGAATGCGCACGTGGGCTCGTGTTTACCCCACGCGTTGTGACATTCTCTCCGATTGCTGATCAGGCCGCCTGCGAACACGCAGCCTTGGCGCTGGTGCCCCACGCACTGGCTGGCGCGCGCGTTACCGAAGTCCCGCTGCGAGAACGTGCACGTGGGCTCATACATGCCCCACGTGTTGTCCCGTTTTCCCCACCTGCTGAAGTCCCCTGCGAACAGAAGGACAAACCGCCCGCGCTGTCTGGCGCGGGCTTCACCGAAGACCTGCCAGAACGTGCGCGTGGGCTCGTAAATGCCCCACGTGTTGTCCCGTTCTCTCCGCCTGTTGAAGTCCCGTGCGACCGCGTGGACTTGCCGCTAGCGCCCCTTGTGATGGCAGGCGCGTCCTTGGCCGATCGACAGCGCGCACATGGGCTCGCGCTTGCCCCACACGTGGACAAACCACCCGCGCCGTCTGGCACGTGTATCATCGAAGGCATGACACGATACGCGCGCGTGGTACCACGCATGTGCCGTTTACTGCCGTCCGACCGGCTGCCTACCGGCTACCCAGCGCATCATTTGCGCCCGTCACGATATTCTCCGGGCCCGCTGTTCAGGCCCCTCGTAAATGCATGGACGCGGTGCCACAGTCCTGCTCGACGCTGGCTGTCCCCGCGCCGCCAGCGTTCGCCACGCCGCCGGCTTCCTGCTCGCCGCTGGCTGGCCCCACGCCGAAACCGACGCAGCTCGCCGCGCCGCCGGGGCCCCCCGCGTATTTGTTGCGCCCCACGCCGACGCCGTCCGCCGCGTCGATGCGGCTTGCTGCTACGACGGCGCTCGCGACGCAGACGCAGCCCGCCGCGCATATGTTGCGCCCCACGCCGACGCCGTCCGCCGCGTCGATGCGGCTTGCTGCTACGACGGCGCTCGCGACGCAGACGCAGCCCGCCGCGCATATGTTGCGCCCCACGCCGACGCCGTCCGCCGCGTCGATGCGGCTTGCTGCTACGACGGCGCTCGCGACGCAGACGCAGCCCGCCGCGCATATGTTGCGCCCCACGCCGACGCCGTCCGCCGCGTCGACGCCGCTCATTGCTACGACGGCGCCTGCGATGCCGACGCCACCCGCCGCTCCGACGGCGCCCCCCGCGCCTTAGTTGCGCCCCACGTCGACGCCGTCCTTCGCGTCGACGCCCCTTGTTGCTACGACGGCACCTGCGATGCCGACGCAGCCCGCCGCGCCGCCGGCGCCCCCCGCGCATTTGTTGCGCCCCACGCCGACGTCGTCCGCCACTTCGACGCGGCTTGTTGCTACGACGGCGCCCGCGACGCAGACGCAGCCCGCCGCGCATATGTTGCGCCCCACGCCGACGCCGTCCGCCGCGTCGATGCGGCTTGTTGCTACGACGGCGCCCGCGACGCAGACGGCGCCCGCCGCGCATATGTTGCGCCCAACGCAGACGCCGTCCGCCGCGTCGACGCCGCTCATTGCTACGACGGCGCCTGCGATGCCGACGCCGTCCGCCGCATCGATGCGGCTTGTTGCTACGACGGCGCCCGCGACGCAGACGCAGCCCGCCGCGCATATGTTGCGCCCCACACCGACGCCGTCCGCCGCGTCGATGCCGCTCGTTGCTACAACGGCGCCCACGACGCCGCCGCCGCCCGTCGCCCCGACGGTGTATCCCGCGCCGGCTGATACGTGACCGACCGCGCGTCAGCGAGTACCCGATCACCGTGCACACATCAACAGCGAGCAAGCTACATTTTGAGTGCGTGGTCGCGTTGTGTTAGTGCGTTTTGTTACAGTGCGGGTTTTGTAACAAGTGTGTTAATGACAATAAGTGAGACTTTATTAAAGACGCTAAGTTAAGAATAATGTAGATACTATGATTTAGATGTGTTGCCTACCGAAGTGAGTGTTCAGGAACAAGGGGGTGGAATGTAGGCAACTCATTCTGCATTATCTGTGCTTTTTTAGTATGTTTCTTTTATTATGTTTAGTTAGTTGTAGTTTATTGTTATCTGTGGCATGCGAGCTGGCAGCCTCGCATGCGCCGTATATTGCTATCCTTGTCGCCCTTGTGCGGGCGTGTCCTATCGTCCTTGTTGCTCTGTCGCCAACGTTGCCGCTCTTGGCAACGCCGCGAACTGTGCCGGCGCAGAGCGCAGGGCAGTCGCCAGATATTCTACCTGAGAGTAGGACGCGGCCCCGTTGCTCCATTGTTGTTATGGGAGCCCCGTATTGATTCAGCTCTAAGCCTCGCCTGTACTATGTAAGTAGCTGTATGTGTTCTGTGTAAAGTGTACTATTATGTGTTATAAATAAATTACACGAGTTTGCCAGTAATTTGGTGTTGAATTTTCATTGTGTTTAAAATAATCCGGTCCTAATCGCAAAAGGGCCAGTCCTTTTGGATGGAGACCAGCACTCTAATGAGTGTTTTTTTTTTTGCCTACCTTATCACTTAATAATAATATTGACATAATAATAATTGTTTTGATTTTATATAGCTTTTTTTTCATATTTTTTCTCAGCTTCTTACTTTTCTTTCTTTTTATGCATGCGTTTTAACTTTTTGATTTAAATATGATATGAATTGTTAGCGCACGTCGTATTAGTTTTGTAAGATTGATAAATATTCTGTGGAAAACGTCGTTGGTTGTACATTTGTCACACTGTTTTCATTAAATTTTTATTTATACTGTAATGTGTCACCATTAGTTTTTCCTAATAAATAAAATAAAATAATTGCGTTACATCAAAGAGCGCGAGAGTTTATAGCCGGTATTAGAAATTGTGTGTGGGAGTTCTGGCTAATATAGCCAGCTTATCTCCGCCCAAAAGCACAGAAGCTTCTTGGGGGAGATGTTGGGAAGACCAGCAGCCTAATTTCATGGAATCGATCGCAAAATCTTTTATTTTAACAATTCAACATTGCTTGTTTTACGCTGTGGAAAGACGGATTTTTAAACATAATACACGATTAATTTATCTTAGTTTGTATTAAAAGTTTTGACCCTGTCTTCTTTAGCATGGTCCGATGAAGCGTCTCAAGGCTCTATGGCTAGATACATGATTTATCATATAACAGTGTTGTTTTCGTGCAGGACGCTAGTTGGGCAATTATTTATTGACATTGGATAAGTAAATAAGTAGTTGGTAGTAGTTAGACGATTGAGTTATGAAAGTTCTAGCTGTAATAATTATAGTAGGTTAGATAGCGTTTGCGAAGATGTATCGCCAGTTATATCGCTGCCTACGCATGTAATTTGATCGTGAACTGAGTATCTACTAATAATTCTTAGTTATATATTATTCTAGTAGAATCACTTATAGATGAAGTGAATATTTTTTTGTTTTTTGGGCGAGAATGAAACAATGTCTTTGAGTAGTTAGGTTTTTGGGGTATATTTTCTTTTGTTTCAGATAAATCACGTCATGGGATTTTAAGACCTGGGAGGGAACCATAAGCTCTTAGAGAAAGGTTATTTTGAGTGTGTGTAAGGGACAGATGTATATATCTTGTATACACCTGTCACTTACGCGATCTCAAAATAACCTTACTCTGAGAGCTTATGGTCACCCCCCTGTCCTGAGTTGTTGCCATTAACAACTACAGAACTGTGCCATTGTTTTTAAGTTTGAAGAAGTCCTTTTCAAGCCATCATCATCGTCATTTTTGCAAGTATCGCCACATCAACCGATCCTATGCGTTTTGCATCCAGTGGATTACTGCGACGTTCACCAGGTCATCCGTCTTCCGGCACGCGGTCGCCACTCCATATCCAAAATCCTCGTAATTTGTTGTTAGTAGCAAAGCAGAATTTTTCAAACTCCAAAAACATTGTTGACAACTTCTTCTATATCTTGCATCAATAGTTTTTCGATTTACCGCTGGGTCACTCAATCCTTACGCACATGAAATAGTTGTATATCCTAAAGTTGGAACAAATATGTTTTGTCATTTCGAAATATCAGTAAAAGTAATCAGAGACACAATATAGTTTGGACCAAAGTGAGGGCTTTTATTTGAAACCATTTGTGTTACGATGCCTTCACACTGCGGGATTTTAGTAGTCTAGATCCTTTGAGTCGCGTTTTAATCAAATTTTCCTTCAAACTTGATTGCTGTGATATTTTTTGTTAGATGTACTGTGTTTTAAAGTTTGGTGTTACTTTTAAGAACAGTTTGCAGGAAGAAAATTTTTTTTGATGAGCGATGTCCGCTTTTCTTGATGCTTTCATGGCAAGTTTTTCAAGCAGATTGCTGAATATGGTATACAGTGGCGTATAGTGTAACAAGCAAAAAGTTTTAAAATTTTATCCCGACTACGGTATTGCTGATTACTTAACCTTTTTATAATATACATACTTTGCTGAATTTTTTACGAGATTGTAAACTATTTATACTATACTAGCTATTCCCCGTGGGACCCTACAGGACCCGTTTTCGGGATTAAAAAAATAGCATATGTCACACAGGAATAATGTAGCTTTCTACTGGTGAAAGAATTTTCAGAATCAGTTCAGTAGATCCAGAGATCTACAATCTCACAAACATTATATATCGCCGGCCCCGGGCAATAAAGCGGTAATCGCCGGTTACGCCCTTTTTAATGTTATTTGATTTTTGGCTTCTCTGAGTATCAATCTATCACTCCAATTTTTTTCGGATTTTTTTATTAATATTCCTTTAAAATAAATGACAATAACGACTTTATTGCATGAGAAATTCTCTTATGACTAAGTTATGTATTATTGCATTACTCTAAGAAACATAACACAAACAACCAGTAAACATCTTTACACTAAATTTGTAAACAATAAGAAACAGTAATATATTTAACCACGTTTTTGAAAATAAGCTTATTATATCAATAAACTGTAAACACTTAATACAAAGTATTCACGAGAGATTTTATTCTGTACAAGCTATTACGCTTTTCTTCCCGTAAATTTATTGTAGCCCCGGCGACGTATTGTCATGTTACGCTGAAAGAAATACGCAGAAAGGTTGGGGTTGTAAAGATAAGATGTAGAAATTCTCTTCATGAAGCTGAAATTTGGCAAATGGGTAGTTTAATCATCTTCATCAACTTGCTGCCTCTGACCCATGTTACTTGGGATCGACGCAACACGTTTTCTTCTTCCATACAGTCCTGTCACCCGTCACGCCATCACTGACTTCCTTTTCTTTCATATCACTCCTCACACAATCCGTCTATCTTTTCTTTGGCCGTCTCCTTCCTCTCCATCCACATTTATATTCATAACTCTTTTAGTAACATGCATCATCCCTCCTCATCACATGCCATACGAGAATAAACGGTTTCCTGACGCCACTTTCAAACTACCTCTAATATACTCATTTCTCACTTTATCCATTCTCGTCACTCCTCACATCCATCTCAACATTCTCATCTCTGCTACATGCAATCTCTTTCCATCCATCTTTTTCATAGCCCAACATTCTGATCCATACAGTACGACAGGTCTAATCACGCACTTGTAAATTTTCTCCTTTAACTTAAGGGGCATCCATGGGTCGCAAGTTGTTCCAGTGATCTGTCGCCATTTCATCCATCCCGAGTTGATTCGATGCGTAACATCTCGGTCTATCTCACCATCCCCTTGGACAAGCTTTGACCGGAAGTTGGAGCACGTCGGTATGGGTGTTCCAACGACAGCTATAAGCACGGAACTCGAGAGATCGCCAGAATCACAGAACAAGTATTCTGTTTTATTTCTGCTCAATTTCCAGGCCTGTGCCAGCCCTTTACTCTCTTGTCTGTACCACCAAACCTCCGATCTGGACCTCTAGGCCACTCTCGGCAACCAGCACAATGTCGTCGGCAAACACCAGGGAGCCTCTTTCTGTATGTCCGACGTCTGAGCGTCCATTATCATCAGAAAGAGGTAAGGACTGAGATCCGACCCTTGGTGCAAGTCGACTGCCACACTGAAGCTGTCAGTAGTGCCCATTGTAGATCGGACTCGGGTACTGCATCGACTGTACTTCCCTCGGACCAACTGTACATACTTCCCAGGTACATCATTCTTCTTAAGGGCCCACCACAAAACCTCACGAGGCACCCGCTAGTATGCCTTCTCGAGGTCAATGAACACCATGTGCAAGTTTTTATGTGCACCTCTGTATTTCTCGCACAACTGGCGGATTGCAAAAATGGCATCCGTTGTACTCCGACCAGGCATAAAACCGAATTGGTTATGCGATATTTCACTCTCTTCTCTCAGCCGCCTTTCAATAACTTTCTCCCAAGCTTTCATACTATATGACATTAGCTTTATTCCTCAATAGCTGTTGCACTCTAGCACATCACCTTCGTTTTTAAAGATGGGCACCAGCGCACTATTGCACCATTCATCAGGTATAGCTTCTTCCCGTAACAAATTATTGAAGAATAAAGCTTACCACGACCGTCCATTGATGCGCAATATCTTGCATACTTCAACTGGTATCCCGTCCGGATCAACTGCCTCACCAGTCTTCATTCCATTTACTGCAATTCTTATTTCCGCCATACTAACTATTCTCACTAACCCCTCATTCACAGGTTTATTTACTAACATACCACTCCAGTTATTTTCCTCATTCATCAGTTTCAGTCAAAGTATTCCTTCCACCTATCCTTAATTTATTCATCATCAGAAAGAATCATTCCAGCCTCATCTTTTATACATCTTATCTGACAGACATCTCTCTTCTCCCTTTTCTCCCTAGCTCTAGCAAGCCGGTACAGGTCCTTTTGGCCTGCTGGACTATCCAGCGCGTGTTAGAAAAGAAAAGATATTTTTACATTCAAATTTTAAGGGGGGAAATGGGTGCAGCTGAACTTTGTATGTTTTTTTTTATTGTGGCTTGCGATTTGGTTGAAACTTTGCAGGAATGTTTTTGGCAATAAATTATTGAGGACTGCATTATTATTTTTTCAATCTACTCCTAAAAGGGGTTGAAGTGGGGTACTATAGTTTTATGGGGAAATTAAGAGTACCGGTTATGTTTATGTAAAATATTGATTATGCAATGTGATTTAATGAGTATTTTACACATTAAGGACAAAATAAATAATAGATACAACTATATTAACAGGTATGAGAAAAGAGAAAAGCGTGTTCATTCGTCGAATCCCAATAATCTCCACTGATCTTCCATTTCAATTTAAAAGACTCAAGTTCCCAATCAATAGCAATTTTTCCCTTTTTTATAAGTATTTAACATCTACCTGTTATTTAATTCTATTAAATTAATTTAACGATTAACTTATTTAATTCTATACGTTGGTCAGTACCAACATTTAAAATTAAATAAGTTAATCGTTAAATTATGTTAATGCTTGCTGTACCTGGATATACTATACAGGCTGAGTTTTCCAAGTGGGCGTGGATGGTCAAATCAGACACTATGAAGAATAGCGAAAACACTCAAAGGGACACACGGGACCGATTTTGATGAAAACTAAAATTGCAACATTGAATATTGCTCTCCCCTGTATATCGAAAACCAGAATTGCTTATAAAAATTTAGTAGTTAATAAATAAAGTAGTTCATAAAAATTATATGAATTTATTCAAGTTAAATTAGCATAATGTTTTTATTTTTTTAAGGATTTGTCTGTTTTATTTTTGTTTGCAAAGTTTAATACGTAATACAAATTAACAAAAAATAAAAATCATAAAATACTGTTTAAAATGATTAAAAATAAAAATAAATTACAATATAAGGTCAGTCTGTTACGATGGTTACATAAAAATATGTTTCATTGATAGGATTCTAAAATAGCGATTAGTGCATGATACAGCTAAGCTTTGGCTATAAAATTTCCCTGAATAAGGTGGTAATTGGCCATTACGCTCGAGATCTAAAGAGGAAATTACGTCGTATTACATACTTACATTCCTAAATCTCAGTGGTCGGTGTGCCTAAAAAGTCGTTAATGATGTTACAATTTAAACGGTATCGTCTATAATTTGTGTTATACATTTTTTTAATTATTTCTTAATTTTATATACCATTACAATTATTTTTAAATGGTTAAATTGGTAAAAAAATTAGCTTTCAATTGACACATTGAACTCTTGTTTTGGATTACTTTACGCTGAAATATAAATAAATTAGCTTCTTTTATTTCTCCTGTAATATTAGATTTTTGATATTACCGCTTTATTGCCCGGGGCCAGCGATATAACTAGCTGACCCGGCAAACTTTGTTTTGCCATAAAAATACCAAACATTCATCTACCCTACCTACCCTACGCTATCTACCCTACCCTACCTACCCTACCTTACCTACCCTACCCTACCTACCCTAACTTACCTACCCTACCCTACCTACCCTACGCTACCTACCCAAACTACCTTACCTACCCTACCGTTGTAGGTAAGGTACCAATTTATTTCTCTCCTAACAATAACAAACACAACAAAAAAAGAATAAGCGAAATCGGTCCAGCCGTTCACGCGTGATGCCGTGACCAAGGGAAATAGGGATTCATTTTTATATATATAGATTATTTATTTATTTTACTTGGCACCTGTTTATTTTCCCTTGCACCAGCTTGTCTTTCGACAAAGGCCTCGCTACTCGTAACCATTCTGGATCTGCTAATTTTCTGAGATCGTCTTCCTATCGCTTTTCCTATCTTCCCTTACTTCTTTTACATCCTCTTGGGTACTCGAGAAGAAGTAAAAGAAGTAAGGGAAGATTTTTTTTTAGATAGTTTTTCTTTTGTCTTTTTTTTTCTTTTCTCTAAGCATATGTCCTTGCTACTGCATGCACTTTATATATGAAGTTTTAAATAAATAGTGTAAGTATTTATATAGCATACATAGTTAAGCTGAAACAGACAACAGAAAAAGTAAAAGCTAACAAACCGTAAAATTTAAATCACTAAGCGAAAAAACATTTCGACTAAGAAAAAGAAAGCTTTAAAACATCCACGCTTTAAAAATCAAGGGACATCGTCACAAAATTATTAAAACAGCTTCTAAAAATCACAACCAACATTCTGACAAGAAAATTAATTACGGAAAAACGCAATTTCTCACAAAAATTGCTCGGCTCTTCCGTCGCCGCCATGATAATCTACTGCGGATTGGATTATAATGGTGTGGTAATGTATTTTTAACTTAGTTTATTGGGGTAAGTTAATTATAGTAGATATTACTCAGTCTTATTTATAGATCTGTTTATGAGATAATAGTGATGTTATTGAATGGCTTTCATTGATATTCTTCGTCTACGGCCCACTTGCGCCTCCTTAGGCCCCCATCGGTCTGGTGTCTGACTCCGAGTTAGTAGCTAACAAGGACCCATTATGTATGATTTATTGTCAATCTTATATCGGCAAAAACTCCACTCAGTTAGTTGCTAGCGACCGAACCGATTGCACGATGCAAAGGAGACTAATGTGTTTAACAGTCTATGTATGTATGTATTTTTGTTCCTATGTGGCGTTCTAGGGACTAAACGCGTAGGCCGACCTTGATAATTCTTAAGTCAATCGATTCATCTTAATGTTGCGAGTAACACTCGCTACAATAAAAATGAAAAAACTAAAAACCGGATTTTGGGCGCCAGATTGTCCATAATATTATGGCGCCCAAAATCTGCCATTTTTGGCATTGACAGACTGTAAACAGTAAAGGTTGTCATTATTAGTTTTTAAAAACTACTCCTTAAAGACGATTTAGAGGGTGTTAAAGATTTTTGAAGAATTTTATTGGAGAAGGCTTCTTTTTATCCGACTGCAAGGAAAAGGTTTATGTATGTAATATTCTTTACTACCTTATATCTGTCAAACCGCTAGACGGCTTTATATAATTAAGACATCGTTAGATAAGTCTTGACCGCCCAAGTGTTCTTAGATAGGTGAAGTTAAAAAAACAAACGTGGCGGATTTTGGGCGCCATATTGTGCGAGTCCCAATCCCAGTTTTTAGTTCGCTTCTTAAGCTGTAGGGTTGTTTGATTTTTTAAGTTATTTTTTTTTTAAAGTTTGTCTTACCAGAGAGCCTTGGACCAACCTATAAAGTATTGTATTTTTTTAATAGTATAATCAGCCTATAATGTCCCCACTGTCGGGACATAGATGCCTTCTCTCCTGAGTGGACTTCAATCCACCACGCGAGCCCCCTCACGTTGTTTTTAACTCCCATCGGAAAAAGAGGGGTGTTATAAATTTCATGTGTGTACCTGTGTGTTTGTGTATTTGTGTATCTGTCTGTGGCATCATTGCTCTTAAACATATGAACCGATTTTGATTTAGGTTTTATTTTTTGAACAGTGAAATTATTGGGAGTGTTCTTAGCTAAGTTTAATGAATCGGTTCAACCGTTCAAGAGATTTGAGCGTTTTACTGTTTTAATCAGGGTATTTGCGCAAGATACCATATCTGGGGATTTTTAATTTTTCTTGTGTTTTTCGGTTTTTGAGATAGTATTTTTAAATAGGTAGGCAGGTACTCTAGCAGTGGTATTATTATAATGACAGCCCAAACACTAGCTAATTAATTTCATGGGAATGTCTATAGTCTCATTATGTATGCGTAAAACTTCGGAAAAATAATGAGAATGTTCCAATTGTAATTACACTTGCTAATAATTAAATCAGTCGCTATTTCTCCTGTGACTGGATTTGCTTCACCTGAATAACATTTATAAACAGTCACATTCCAAGATAAATAAATTTCTCCAAAGTCTTTAAGTATGATTACGTTCCAAGTTGACACCTAATAAATTATTGTGGATAAATTCCTTAATCTACTTTTATCTTTGTTATAAATGGTAAGAACAAAATTGACTTGGGTGGCAGCTGAGATTATGTTTGGAAAATCATTTCTAACTTATTCGTTTCTTTATGTAAATGAAATGTACCTAAGTGGCATATTTAATTGTACTTTATAATTAGATTTTTTAAATCTTTTTTAAAAAAGAAAACGTTGCCCCACACTAGGAATTTCTTCCTGTATTGTGGGGTGCGTTTAAAACATTTAAACTCACATACCTATTTTTCTTTAATTTCGTTGACATGACTTTATTTAAAATATATTCTGTACTTTAGAGGGTTCAAGGGTTATATTTTAAATGAAAAACAAACTAAATTGATTCCATACATTTATTCTAAGGTTTCCTTTTTGGTACACTGTATAAACAGTGTCATAGCTTTGATAATGCTTTTTTAATGAGAAAATATACAGATTTTTTAAATTCTTTATTTTTAATTTGCCGCGATTGCAAACTGGAAATTAATTCATGACAATTATTTAAAACGTTCTCTGAGGAAAATTATCTTTAGGTAAGTACATATTTAAAAAAAAAACATCATAATATCGGACCAGTTTTCATAGTACATTATAATACATTTAAAATACACGTAAAACACAAAGTGACTAGAGTTTGACTCCAATCTGGTTTGGCACCTTTATTCTAGAAGTTACAATAAATGTTTTGAACCTACAATATCCACTTATATCTAACAATTACAGTATCCGGTTTTAATATGGCACGACCTTATTACAAATCTAGCCTCATTTTCAGTTTCTAGCTTTACTTGTTACTCGCTGATCATCAGCGGTGGGACAAGTGCCTTATAGGGTCAAAGCTCATAAGTTATGGCCTGTGTCTGTGAACACATAGATAAAAATGCTAGCATTCAGGCAAATTCGCGTGATTTTTTAACCAGATAGAAAGTGCATAACACTGTGAAGCTAGAGCTTATAGAGATATGCGGAATAAAGTGTCATCATAACCAGCCTTTTGATCTTGCCACTGCTGGGACACAGGCCTTCTCTCTGTGGGAGGGAATGGACCTAATTAAACCACGCAGGCCCAGTGCGGGTTGGTGGATGTCACAATGTCTTCGAATAAAGTGTGAAGTCCCGCAACCTCCATTGAAATGTGATGGGGCGCACATGGGTGTGGTTTCTGGTCCTAGCAACTGCATACTGGAGGTTGTATTCGTGCAAGTCGAGCCTGGAACTTTGCTTCTGTGATGTAGGATTTGTGAGACATCAGGTCTCTAGTTTGCCACTACAAGTTCAATATGCTATGTAAATTTAAAGATTGATTACACCTAAGTTTAATGTTAGAATTCTCGATTTGTAATGAGACGTACCTATCGAGTATTAGAAGAAGTTCGGCTTTGTAGAGCGCCATCTTCGTCGAACTTTTTCTAATACTCGATGTGCCATAATTAACACCCGGGTACTATACTTACGTTATATATAACTATATACAACACGTTTGGTTCAAGAGATCTAGAACATCGTACAAAATAGTAGACCGAAAATGTAGATACTTTTCTAAATAGTCCCTGTATCTTGTTCGCTACTTTACTTTACAATAAAACACTTTTCATTCGTTTAATTACAATAATAATTATCTTTTAAAAAGGTATAATCAATTATAAAGATTTTTAAATTAGATAATAGCGTGAGTAGAAAATAACCATTTGATTTTAGAAGCACTAAGAGGATAATACACACCCCGGCAAAATTGGCGGAACAAAATAAAAAAATTGTTTTTTTTTATAAATACGATTTTATTTTATAAACTTTTAACCTTTCCTTACTTAAAACTTTTCCTTACTTAAAAATACACCTTCTAAAATAAGTACGAGATAGAATTTATTACAATTTTTGTGAGTAATATGAGTTTATGGGAAAACTGCACTTCGTTAATTTTTGAAGGTTATCAAAAAAAGGAAAGTTAAAAAAATAATTAAAAAAAAACAATTTTACAATAAAAATAATATCGTACAAGATTGTGTTTCCTCTACGTGCTCTTATTAAAGTTTTAATTTGCCTAGACATGTTGAGAATAATTTTATTCATTGTTTCCTGTGGTAGTCTCTACCATTCTATACAATGACGTTTCGCAGTTGTAGGGATTATAAATTTTTATCTTCGTTTTATCAGATCCTAAGCCAGTTCTATCTGGTGACCTCGGTGACGATTCCACAACTGCAATATTGACATTATTAAGTGGGGCTGGAGTTAAAAAATTGTTATTCGGCCGAACATTTACCGATCAATATGAAGTGACCATAGATAAAGGGGCAAATGGCACCACATTTTAATCTTAAGTAACTCTTTCATAGTAGTCTGCAATAATATTTTTTCCATCTATCACGACCAAGTCCGTACAAGCTCCCAAACATATCCACCACCTGAATCCAATATTGTTCTTCTACCATATGCTACTATAGGTTAAAATATTGACTGATAATATTGTTTTTATTTATGTTTACAAATTCATTACAGTTCGTTAACTCGATTTAAATTAATTCCATACTCATCACTTAACAATATTTGACTGCCTAGTCCGTGGACCAAAGTCGATGTTCCCGAGAAATAGTGATTCTTTTTCTATAGTGGTGTACCTCAAGTTTTGGACCTTCGGCGAGTACTTAAAAGCCAAATTCAGCTTCTTTCAACCTCCTTCGTGCCATAAGCTCACTTACTCTGGCAACTTGAATTACGTCCAGGATTTTTTTGGCTTGAAACTGAATGAAACGATATTCTTGTTAGACGTACATGGTTTCTCGCCTTGCACTGATCTCCTCTCACAAGCATTATTATCTCTGAATCATTGGAAACTGCAATAAATGGTTGGAACAGGCAAACGATGAAACATCACATCATCCTGTAGGTTAAATAATTTCATCTAATTTCAAATTAGATGAAATTATTAAACCTACAGTGTGTGAAGTCCTTAAATTCAAATAAGATCTAAAAGTTAGAAATAAAACAAATAACTCATTATGTTAATGAAACAATTTCAAAATTTTAAAACAAAACCACGAAGTGGCAATAAGAGAAATTCTCTCAAAATGGTGCCAGTTCAATTGTTTTATCAATAAGTAATAATGGGTTTTATTATAAAACAAAATAAAAACTACCATGCCAAGGTAAAAAAAAGTTGTACAATAATTTTTACTAGTTCCGCTTATTTTGCCAGTGTGTGTATTTAGGCGAGAGCATCAAAATATTCACAATATTTTTATGTGCAGGGTAATTAAAAAGTAAATGAATTAACAACACAAGGACTGTTCAAGTACACATTATATGGTTCAGATTGTTTTTTATATAAGAGCCAATGAATTATTTTAATATTTTTACCTATAATAAAAATATTATTTTAGCTTCTGCGTTTCTGAAGTTCTTAAACTTTTATCTATTACCCGTAGTTAAATAAAATAGCAGTTTTAATAAAAACTTCCTTGTATATAATAAGAATGTCTATATAAGTTTCAACAATTCTTACGCAACGGAACTTAAAACTAACATTATTTTCCAATTCGTTTTATATAATAAACAGTTTTGATTATATCGTAACCAATTCGTTTAATTTCGTCTTAAATCTAAAATATTTCACATTTATTAAAATTACACAGTATACATGTACGTACATTTTATAAAATATTAGACATAATTATAAATTCTCGTATTCTGGAACAATGTCGAAGCAAACAAGATGAATCTCGAATTTTAAACTGGTATATATGGGATATTATTTAAAAAAGAAACTTAACGGTGTTTAGCAATTGATAAGAAATTCAAAATTTAGCGTCGAGATTTTTATAGGTTTAAATATTAGTTTAAAAAAATATTAGTATTGATATTATTATCTCGAACCAAATAAAGTGTTGAACTGAGAATTGTGCTCGATCATTGTTCCAGAATAGGGCTTAAGACTTTGTTATACTCTGAAGTCTACAAGAAAGTGTCTTCCCGTCTTCTTTGGGGTGGATGGCAGTTGTTGTTAATTTGTTGGTCTGGAAGGTGTAGACGAACCTTTTTGGAGTTTGTGCTGTTGCACTGGTGGAGACGCTGCTTTGGAAACTTCACGCTGTCGTCCTTCAACTGGGTGGGAAGATAAACATTTTCTTATTAATGGATTCGTGTATGTACATTTCCCTTTAACAAATACAAAGTTTATGATCTAAGTGCTTAGATGAATATTTATTACAATACAATATACTACAAATTATGGATCTTGTCAAAACCACCTTGTTAGCATAATATAACATTATAGAACAGACGTTGAAAACAAAGTTACAAAATTTCTAGATAATGTATCTATTTTGTACCAAAATAAATGACTTATGTGTCCAGTTAGACAGAAAGCTAGTTCCAATATTTACTAGTTGGGAAAAAGACAAGGCAAATAACGATGGATGTTAATAACAGTAGTTTCATCAAAGAGCAGAATTAATAATTTCTTGACAGTCAAAATTTTCACACAAATTCTTTTTATATTAAAACTGCCAGAAACAAACTTGAATGTTCAAAGATGAGAGTTAATAGATGACGAACAAACTAAACCTCACGTACCAAACTTTGATTCGAAAGTTGTAAAGCTCACGAAAATTATTCTTACTTTCATCAGAATAAAATTTGACGGATCCTTAAATTTAAAATATTACACTGGGATCAATCAATTTTGTTGAAAGTAATAAAACAGTTGGAAGCCAAAACTTGGGAATTTTAATAATCGGCAAAAAGTTTCAAAGTTGAAATGGACGAGAAGAAATTGGTTGGGGAGACTTGTTACAGTGTTAACGACCTTGATACTGAATCGACCTTGATTTTGTAATGAATAATTATAAGAAGTGGTGGATAATCTTATCGTGTGACGTAAATTATGTAACGTGGATTCTTTTTGGCCAGTGTTGACCAGAATTCAGACACGTCAACAGCGTTCTCAATTACGTCACAATGGTCTTTCAGGGTGCAGGTAATGTTGCACAGAGAGCATGACAGGAGACGAGGCATTGTTTGGGACGTGGCTCCGCAATCTTACTGCGGGTCATAAGAATATCGCCGTCAAACTTAACCCAGAAATTAAATTCGAAATCGAAGAAATGTCATTCTCAAAGTGACAGTTCAGGGGTAGTCAACATTTCCATAGTAATTCAAAATAAGTTATTTTTTTAATTTTTTTTTGTTTTTGGAGAAACGCTAAAGCAGCGTGCCAAAATTAAAAATATGATAGCCTAAGGTAAGTCCTAATATTATAGGTGAGGTAAACGAAATGAAAATAAAAGATTTATATTGTTATGAACAAGTTGCTCATGTTTATTTGAAATTAGGATTTATATAATACATATAATGATTTATTCATTTTCTGTTCATAATTGTCAGGACAAGGTTTGTGTGTAAGAAAATGTTTATTTATTTCATAAGTAAAAAGCACCCATGCGAAGCCGAGGCGTTTCGCTAGTTGAAAACACTAAATTAAGTCCAAATGTTTAAGACCACTGCCTTATTGCCAGTAGCATAAAAATAATTTGCACGATGTTATTTCTTTTAGTACTTTTCGGCAAACTGCACAATTGAGGTTATTATTTAAAATTGGCAACACCTTTGATTATATTTTTGGTCTTGAATTCGATCTCTTATTTTAAGTTGCGTGGATTAATAAATAGCTTAATACAATTGGTATGTCATTCTACATTTATTGGAACCCAACACCAGCAAACTAGAGAATTGATTTTTTCAAGCTAAAATAAATATAGTTTTATTTTGCGCTGCCACTATGTGAGCTTACAGTATTTCGTACCAGTAACCGGCTCTTTGAACTATCATCGTTTCGTAGGCTAAGAAGATGCTCAACGATTCCAGCGAAGTTTCATGGTTGACGTGATATTCGCTTGCAACTAAACCACGGTTGAACGCACGTGACTGCTCCTAAATATATCTCGATACTACCCCCACTATAATCCCACGGCAAGCTTGCAAAGTTGGTTGAAAATGTCGCGCTTGTTTTCAAAATGCAACCTTGTTTACAGAGAGTGAATTTAAATCATATTTTTAACCTCCGACGGAAAAAGCGGGGTGTTATAAGTGTTTGTGTATACGTGTATCTATCTGTGGCATTATAACTCCTAAACGGGTGAACCGATTTTGATTTCGTTTTTTTTTTGTTTGAAAGTATACTTTATCGACAGTATTCTTAGCTATGTTTGTTGAACCAACCAGATCGTAAAGGTCGAGTGCCCAATACCACATTGTTTTTTTTAGTTGTAAAATAAAAACGCGTAGCACAATTTAGAAACCATTAAGTTGGAATCGTAAAAATTCAAGCCCGGTGTCAACGAAAACACAAAATTTAAGCGCAGGTTGGCCCCTCGCAAAATACCCGCACTCTCGGCAGCGAACTTCTTAATGTTGTTTGCTGAGTGTCCACTGTAAATAGTTTTCATAAAGAGATAATCAAAACAGAAGTCTTGACCAGAGGCTCTACTCGTGTCATTTTATATCAGCGATAGTGCAATGATTGTAAAAACCCCGGCCAATTGCGAGTCGGACTCGCGCACCGAGAGTTCCGTATAAACAGCTACATTCTACAAAATAATTAGATAACATTACTGACAATCGTAAACAATGAAAACGCATAATATTACTCTAATGAAGGGACAAAATTAACTTTGCCTTGGGGAAGCTGTTGTCCCCATACATCGACATAGGTCGCGGACAGTTAACCAACTCCAAATAATTTAGTAAAGTTTTTTTTTGAAATAGCTACATATTTACAGTTTTTAGGATTTTCCCTTTACTTGTACTGTAAGACAATGCTTCTTGGCAAATTTTATAATTCTAGGTCGATGGGAAGTACCCTTGAGGTTTTGGTTTCCTTGTGATGCCTCAAATATATGACATAAACGGCCGTATCTTTTGATTGCGTTGATTTAGAAGTTTGATTTTCTCAGAGCTCCAAGAGATTGCAGACCTGAGTATATCATATTCATTTCAATTTGATACCTCCAGGCAGTCCAGATAAAAAGGGCTCGACATACGGATATACAGACAGACACCGAAGTGATCCTTTAAGATTTCATTTTTTTCCTTTTGAGGAACGGATCCCTAAAGGATTATCGCTATGTTCAGAGCCTTTGGTTGGAGCAAGGTTTTAAAGGGTGACGTTAACTTACTCGAATAGTGAGTTCATGTCTAGTCCTTCTATGGGAAGACGTCAGTAGCTCCGTGTGTGCCCGGGACTCGTTCCCGGCAGGACTGTCGCTTGCTCTCATCCAGCACCATAGCCACTTGTATGGTGGAATGTTCCTGTTGAGAGAAAATAATATAAGTCAATGATAAAGTCCGCGTATTAGCAAAAGAGACAAAACTAACATTTAGAATTTAAATTTGACGTGAGAAATCGACGATCTGAAGAAAGTCACTGGGACTAAACTGAATGAAAAGAAAATTTAATAAATACTAGCAGGTATTTATTTCGTTAGAAAAGACGCAAGGACTGGATACGGAAGACGGAGAATCGATGCAGCTTGGGAGAGGCCTTTATTCAGCATGATGCGATAGGCAAAGTTGTTTTTTTTTTTTTTTTTTTTTTTTTTAAATTGAAGTTCAGTGATGGTGGAAAACCGCTGGTAGATCGGTTAACTCATGGCTTGGGGTTACCCAAGCGCCAGATATGGAAGGCTTTTGCTTGAATGATAAATTGATGAATCCTACTTCTCCTCAATATATTTGCGAACAGTTTGAGTACCTCGTCTCGAGGGGTAAACCTTGTCGCACGACCACTTCGCTTCGTACTCGCTTTACATTTCTAGCCGCTACGATGGCTTCTCTGTTACTGCAGTGCATCTCTGAAACTCTCTTCCACACTCCCTACGCGATAGCCCTTCTCTCGATGTCTTCAAGGCGAAAATTATATTAATAAGGAGCATTTCCTTTGAACGCGAGGGCAGTGGTGGCCCAGTGGTAACGGTCGCGACTAACAAGTTGTAGGTGGTGGGTTCTAACCCAGGCAGACGCTTTACTTTGCTTCGCTTTACTACACAACTGCTCTCAAAACGGTGAACGAAAACATCGTGAGAAAACAAAAATATTATGTCTAAGAAACAAAAATTGGAAGACTTGTGGCATCCACCAACCCGCACTGGGCCCGCGTGGTGGGTTACGGCCCATTCCCTCTCACAGAGAGGAGGCCTGCACACACAACGGACCAAATGGGAGTCTAGGTGCGGAAAAGGGAGTCCATCTATCCTAATATATCATTCCTTTGAACGCAATGAATTATATTTATATGTATTTGTCTTTATTAACGTAGATAGGTGTTTTATGTATTATATTACGAGTATAGATATATACTCGTATATTTTACACTGGATAACTGCCCTCTATTATGATCACGATCACTCAAAGGTTTGTTGGAAGAAAACTCCATGTTGTGTTAGACTCACCTTTGTACATTAATTTTGTTATTAATTTGTTTAAATGTCATGTCTTGGAGTACAATAAATAATAAAGAATGATGTTTATTTGTCAATGAGCCTATTTTTCTGTTCAGTACCTATTGTATACCCTATCTACCGATAAAGTTGCTCTTTGATGTAGTTTAAAAATCTTTCTACTTGACACAGATAAGACTGTTCGAGATTTCATCCTTCAGCAGCCAAATCATATTATCATTTTAGGAAAATACCCTGAAAACGTATAAATACAACCTAATTATAAAAGGGAATAAATATAATGACCACCAAAAAAAACTTTGTGACGATAACCCCTAACCACCAAATCTAGTAATATACTGACAAAAATAGTAAATGATCACCAAATTTAGTAAATTGATCACCAAATTTTAATAGCAAATTATTGCGCTATTTAATGTTGTAAAATAGGTTAGGTTAGGTTAGAACTGTGACCAACCGCGCGCGAGCCGAGCGAGCAAAGCGAGCGGTGCCGCGGCAGCGGCCGGCGAGCGCTACTTCCAAGTTGCTCCCAGAAATTTTATAATCTTTTTGGTCATTGGTTTAATTTTGGTGATCATTTACTACTTTTGGTGATCATTTACTACTTTTGGGTTAACAATGATTTATTTGGAGTCATTTTGCCTAAACAGGATAGCGAGATGTTAAAACTTTGGTTATAATTTTACAATAAGATGCGGGTTTAATTTTGGTGATCATTTACTATTTTTGTCTGTTATATGTTACTATATCTGGTGGTAAGTTAAACATAAGCCATTATAAAACCACTCGCAAATACGGACTGGTACTTAAATAATTAATAATTTTCAATCTACTGGCTCAATTAATTCAGTGAAGAAAGTTTCGGAGCACATACTAATTATAACAATTTAATAACATATAATGTGTACGTAAAGCCAGAAATGTTTCCCTAATGTTTAATTAGAAGCTAGGTAGGTACATCACTTTCAAAATTTTATGTTCCCAGAGTGTTTGACTCAATTTCGTTTCTCTAATAAAGTTATAATTTAATTTCGTGCTTATTAATATAATTGTGACGAAATTTTAATATAAATATACAATAATAATAATGTTTTCTAATATTAACTACGTCCCACTTTTCATATTTGTATTACAATTTCAAATTACCGAAGTTATTTTGAGGGTATTTTTCTGAGGATTCATGATGACAAAAGAAGGAAAATTGGTATACGGTTGATGTTATTAATTATATCATAATTTACTTTTGGAGGTTATTATTACCACGCATTTTCGCTCTGAATTAACAAAGTGTTAGTACGCACGTATAGTTCTCGCCAAACTTCTTGGCCGTCCTGAAGTTGGCTACAATGGCTGCGCAGTAGTAAATCTCATACAAAAACAGCACCGGTCCGTGCTTTGCGCATCGGAAAGCCAACTTCAGGGCAGCCCAGAATTTTGGCGAGTACTATACATGGCAGAAGTCGTGGTTAACAGCCGTAACACACGTTCGGATTTGGTACGGCGGACTAACTCCGCCTACCAAATCCGTTCTCGCTATTAGTGTTGCCGTATTTAAAATATTATTTTCCATTTTTATTTATTACTATTAGTTGAATGTATACATCGGGAGACCGGTGTGCTTATGCCGAGTTTTCTAACGTTCTCGATCGTGATAACACAAACAAACTTATGGCAATTTCTATACAAAAAGAAGAAGTTTTTACTTACTGTAACCAGACGGTGCTTATACAGTTTCAATACAAATTGACGTTTAGAGCGTGAGTAAAAACTCACACTAAGCCCAAGGATCGCTAAATCGGCATATCGGGTGACAATAACCAAAATCAATAGATCACCCATAAATCGGGGAAGTTTTCAACGCTGGTCGTAGTTGGTACGGCCCAACCAACCGACAACCGTACACACGTCCGGATTTGGTACGGAGCAGACCATATCCGATGTGCAAGAGGACCGAGGCGGACTCCATTTATAATAATAATGTTCGGCGGGCTACTCTACACATGACCAGATATAGTTCGGAAGCGTACCATATCCGTGGTCCGCTCGTACCAAATCTGAGCGTGTGTTACGGCTATAAGTAATAACATCTAAAGAGGTAAATTTTCATAGTTAAGTAACGCTTACCGAGATTGGTTCGTCGATGAGTGACCATCTAAACCCATTGCGACTCTTTCATGCCTCGGGTAGCAAGCCAAAGCCGTTGGTCTTGGCTGTCGTTTTTGGATCTTCGACTGTCACGACTGTCGAAGATCCACCAGATCCAGAATCAGAATCAGTAAATCTGGAATCTCTCTTGCCAGCTGGGTGTGTCGTGTTACTTAGTCAATGTATTGCAACGGTCAGGTAGGGGTCTCTAAAGTACACATCTACACCCAGTTAGACTGAAAGGTGACTCTAAGTTGGGAAGAGGTTAGGCAGATTAATTTTGAAACGAAGAGACTTGTATATTCGTACATTGTTTTTTAAAAGTTTAAAAAAACCTCTCATCGTACACAACGATATTTAACAAGCAGTTAAAGAAGCAACAGATAGTCACTTAAAACGCACTAAAATAAGACAAACTTTATGACTAAAGCATAAACCGTTTAGTGCTTAAGTGCATTTTGACGTCACTTAGTTGAATTGAGTACCATGTTAGATCCAAGATGGCGCCTTTAAAGACCTATTGTTGCTTTTTAGAAACATTTTATAGCGAAAAAAGCTGTTCTTTTTCCATATTTATGGAAGCGGGCATTCCAGAAAAACGATACAGCTTTTGTTTTTGTTTGAAATGAAGGGAGGGAAAATGTGTTGACGTTAAGCGTTGTAGATTTTGCTTGTACTATATTTTTTGTAACCCCCGACGGAACAAGTAAAAATTAAAAATTTTCTAAGCCACCGACAACTTTTTTTAAACTACACAATTTATCTAGTAGTAGATACGCTTCGAACAACAATCTATCGAACACGTAATTCTAAATCTTGCGAAAATACCCCGATTCAAACAGCAAAACGCCGATAACTTTTGAACGGCTGAACAGATTTTCATCAAACATAGCTGAGAGCACTCCCGATAATGTCACCTTTCAAAGGTGTGTCAACGTTTTCGGTTTATCCGTATATGAGCTACGATGCCACAGACAGATATACACAAACACACATGTACACACGTCAAACTTATAACACTCCTCTTTTTCTGTTGGGGGTTAAAAATAGATTGTTATTTATAAGTTTGACGTGTTGTATCCGTCTGTGGCATCATAGCTCCTAAACCGAAGAACCGATTTTGATTTCGTTTTTTTTTTGGAAGTGGACTTTGTCGAGTGTGTTTTTAGCTATGTTTGATGAAAACTGGGTAACACGATACCCCTTGGCAAGACGTGTAGTGTCAGATTTCCTGGGTTTTGACTATCCGTATCTAACAACATAACATTCATACATGGTTCCCATACAAAAATACCGAAAAATATCGACGTTTACTGAGTCCGGGTCGATACCGCAAAATGGCGCCGGAGTACCCGGACATTATTCTGGACACCGGAGCGGTTATGTAAACATGGTAACCTATCCACTATCATCCCATCAAATTTGTATCTAATCTCTCTCTATGTCGGTCCCTCATGTCTGAGTATCGTGGTCAGCATCAGGTTTACATCTGGAGCGGATGATCTACCTCCACCTGTTTCTGTCCAGCTAGCGTCCCTTACGACCGAGTAGAAATTGGAGGACGACGAGTCTTTCACTTGATCGGTCCATCTTGTTGGTGAACGACCGCGCGATCTCTTGCCTTCGGTGTTCCCAACCACAATCAGTCTTTCTAAATTCTCGTCGTCTCTGCGCATTTTGTGGCCGAAATATGTGAGAATGCGTTGCTGGCATATGGTGGACAAGCGAGTTTTTACTTGGAGTTGGGTTTGGATCGATGCATTGGTGCGTTTCGCAGTCCAGGGTACTCTTAGCATTCGTTTTATTTCCGTTACAATATTTTTTTCTCGTACTGTTGAATTAACTACTCGTAATTGGATGCCCAATTTCTCAAGCCAGGTAAAAAGTGCAAAAACTCAGGACGGCCTGTGAAAAATGTAGCAATTTTTTCTTACTTTAAAATAAACTAAATCACTGTACTTTCTAAGTAAGGTCTCTTAATTTAACGAAGAAAATTATCAGAGCTGACCTTGCTCAAATCACTTCAGTTGACGAGAACGAAGGAAACTTTACGAGTAATGAGTTTTACAGGATAAATAATATAAGCTAAATTATTGTTTAATCCGAACAAATGGACCGAAACAATGATTAATATTCTGATATTGTCATTATTGTTTTTGTTTGAATGATGGACGGCATTTGTTTTAAACGCTTTTAGCTTTAATAACAATAATGTATTTAGTTTAAAGGGCAAAGTGTTTTATTATAATAACCTTTTATTTGTAATATTTATTCATATTTATTGGGAATTCATTTAGAAGTTGTAAATAATTTTTAAATTGTTTTGTTTATGTTCTAAAATTGATTTCTTAAGCTGTATATTAATATGAACTCTCACTAAGTCTAAGTGCGTAAAAGGGACTCCCACTGCTTTTGCTGTCTACCCTCAGCCTCAGTTCTGCGTGTAAAAGCTTCTTTGTCCATGGTAACGGCCTAAAAAGTTTATTAACAGGCCACATCTCAAAAAACCCATACCATTATCTCTCGGAATGTGTAAATTATGCGAAGTTACTTATCATTACTTCCTCGGCGCAACATTTTTTACGCAAAACATTTTCAGTATTAGCAAGATTACTTTAATAAAGGTTCGTTGTATAAAGTGTGTTATTTTATACTTAGGTCGAATTTTTATACAGGTTTTGCTGGGGATGAACCCTGTAGGAAGAACAATATCGTTTCTTCTTAGCTGTCTGTCACCTTTTTTAAGGATTAGTCGCAGACTAAAGTACTAACTTTTTCTAAGTAACCCAAAATGCTGGCAGATTTTTTTTCGATATTTTAAATAAGCTTGTGAGAATACTATTTAGCCCTTATTTAAGATTTGATGTTATTGTTCCTTACTACATAATTGTAAATTATGGACATCTGACTGAGTACATGATTTAAATGTGCTTTATCCTACGTTTATTTAAGGTTTTAAATCAATTAAAAATACTAATAGCTGTTGTATTCAGTTGTACACAGTTTGCATTACAAGAAGAATAAAGATTACAAAAAAAGTCACGCCGAAAAATTATACGATCTGAAAAACACGGAAAACACAAAACAATACACTTAGATTAGACAAATTACTTACCTGAGACTAATAAATATTCTGTTCGAGAATATGAAGTAAATGACGGGATTGGCGGCAGAGTTGAGCGGGGCGAGGCTCTGTATGAGCGAGGCGATGGCTATGTTCCCCTGCGTGTCCGGCACGTAGCCGTACACTTGCAGCAGGTCGAAGATCATGTACGGAGACCAGCATAGGACGAATACTGGAACAAAGATCAAGTTAGTAGGAAATGGAAGAATTTCCTAGCCAGTAAAACTACAAACACAAAAAAGGTTGAGTGACGCTCGTTTGCGTTTTAGTCTTATCGTAAAGTTTCATGGCTCAAAATTGCAATCCCGTATTACTACCGAAGACACTTTAGTGGGGAGTTATTCTGTATAACATTCATTGAAGATAAAGTGATTCAGATTGCAGCAGGAAATAATAAAGAAATAAAGAAACATTAACTGCCGCAGAAATCGCCAAGCATTTGAATTATGTTAAAACTAAAATTTTTGACGATAGTATTAGCTATATTTCATTTTTTTTGGATTATTTTGTCCTCATGTTATTCGGAATAGAATTCTTTTAACAGTAATTTTGCTGAACTTCCGAATATTCTGCATATTGAACTTTGGTTGTACACATTGTTTGTTCCTCAATAAATCATGCCAGTTTATTCAAAGAGAACAGATGATCAACCGCAGCATCTATTGGGTTGAGTTATTGCTTAGCCCTTATTTGGATTTCGGCTAACTGAATGCTAACAATTTTAATTAACTGTTCAGAATGTGCTTGTTGGCGAGAGAATCAATCAATCGTTAGTAAGTATGTTACGGTTTAAGATCAATTATTTAAAGCAACATATTTCTGAGCAAAGTGGCATTGGCTTCGAAAAAAGAAGATGTCAAAATGGGTTATTGGACGATTCGCACGAATTTAACTCGCCCGAAAAGTGCGAATCGACCCCTTTTAAAAATATTAATTTTTCTGTTGCGATTCGCCCGAAGGTAATTTATCGGTATGCGAATCGACCACCCCAAAATTATATAGTAGGCGATTCGCACATACATTGTGTTTTATGCAATACTGTTAAGATAAAGTACACTCAAGTACAGGCGTATTAAGGATTAAATATTGTTATTGATATGAAATGAGATACAAATTAATCAAAAATGTCTTTATTAAAATAACTACTATATGATTTGAGCACGTATTCCACATTGGGTACCCACTTAAACGGAAACTGATTAAATGGCACCTTAGGTATGCCACATATGGCACCTATCGAGGAAAGATACGGAAAGATACGGATGTCTTACATGTCAACGAAAGTCTGATTGTTCTCTCTAAATGGTTCGCAGCTAACAATCTTTTACTGAATGCGAAAAAAACAAAATGTCTGAAGTTTGCCTTACCAAATGTACCACAACGTGACCTAAATTTAAATCTTGACGGCAAAAATCTTGAAGTTATAAAGGAAACTGTATTCTTAGGGATTACTATCGATTCAAAATTGCAGTGGGGCGCGCACATTAGAACTCTTTCGGGTCGGTTAAGTTCAGCTGCATATGCAGTAAGGAAAATAAGGCAGTTAACCGATGTAGCCACAGCAAGGTAGTATACTATGCTTATTTTCACAGTATTATGTCTTATGGCATTCTGCTGTGGGGATCAGCAGCAGACGTTGACTCAATTTTCATCTTACAAAAGAGGGCAGTCCGCGCAATCTATAAAATGAGTCCACGAGAGTCCCTCAGAGAAAAATTTAAAGAGATCGATATACTGACTCTACCTTCTCTTTATATATTGGAATGTATTTTGTATGTCCGCAAAAATCGAGGGCTTTTCAAAACTAGAAGCGATTTCCATAATTTAAATACACGCAGTAAGCATGAAGTTGTAATACCCAAATTCAGATTAACGAAAACTAGCAAGTCTTTTCTTATAAACAGTATACGCTTTTATAACAAGTTGCCAAAGCCAGTTATAGAATTGACCGATGGAAAGTTCAAAAACTACATCAAACGTGTCCTTATTAAAAAAGCATATTACAAAATCAAGGACTACGTTGAAGATAAAAATTTTAGCTCCTTCTGCGCATGCGGCTTCCCTGGTAACTCATAAACGGCACAAATATGTGGATGCCTCTAACTATTCTCAATCTCATTGTTACTTTTTTTCTTTCTTTTAATTAGACTTTTTACAATGATTTCAATAATCTTTATAGCCCTTTGCTATGAATAGTTACAGCACTGATAACAATATTTGTGCCACATGTTAAATTTAGTCTTGTTATATATTTTTATTTATTTTTTCCTTTGTATAGATTCTTTTACTGATTGTTTTGTGAATGTGTGAACATTGTAGGCCTTCTAGATTTCTAGACGCTTGTTAACATTTGTTAACTCTCTCGTTTATACATTTTTTTTTTAGTTTCTTACGACTTATTGTCGGGCCTACGTTGTCCCCCCATATCTAAGCACTAATACTGTAACGTGGAAATATTGTAAAAACAAACCAATTTTTTTAAAAGAGTAACCGTGGAGTTTCTTGCCGGTTCTTCTCCACAGGAAACGACTAACCCGAACCGTGCACCTTTTGTCGACGTTTTATAAGTGCCCATGTAGGCCTATGTGAAATAAAAAACATTTGATTTGATTTGATTTGATTTGATATTTTTCGCAATTATACTCCGCATAATTAAATGGAACCTTAGGTACTTACTAGTCTTGAGACGTTTATTTTGTTAGGACGTCAAAATCAAAGATTCGATTAAATTCGGTAGAGAGTTTATTTATATTATGACATGATAAAAATATAACTTCCTCTTTTGCTTTTTAGGTAGATGTTGACATTATAAGCATTTATACACAAACTACCAGGAGGCCAGAATCATGAAGAAATATTTGCAAGGCTAGAATCATAAGCGGTAGAGACTAACGGAGTACTAGGACTTCAGAAGTGAAAATCGACCGATACTCTTTTTACTGCTCATGATTCCAGCCTAGCTTCCTCATGATTATAATCTCCTGGTACTTAAGTTAGTCTTTACCGGTACCGAAATGACCTGATAGCGTATAGAGCTTTCTCTTTATTTTTTTTGTGGCGAATATTGCTGTTTCCCTCTTATTGCTTTGTCGCCTGTCTATCTAATCTAACTGGCACATATCCACGTTTTAAGTAGTAATTACTTATTTAATGAATTGCTTTCCTAGTTTCTAGTAAAATATTTATTTACTTCGATTAATTCTTCATATTATTTCCGAGACGGGTGAGCACGACTGTACTTTTTTATTTTCTGTTCTCTTAAATACAATTTGGACGAAATGCCTACTGCGTAATTTAGGAGTGGACGATTCGCCCACCGATAAATTAACTTCGGGCGAATCGCCACAGAAAAATTAAAATTTTTAAAAGTGGTCGATTTACACTTTTCGGGCGAGTTAAAATCATGCGAATCGTCCAATAACCCGTTAAAATCACTGGAGATACATTAAAGTGACATAATATATTATTTCTGTTTTCCCATACTTAAAAATTCAAATTGCTTACAATAATTCATTGTTTCACCGAAATAGCTGTCAGATTATTTCTGTGACCCTTTTTATACGTTTTGGCTATTAGACTGATAGATGTATGGTGTGTTTAACGAGGGATGAAGTGACGGAGCAAATACCGGCAATATATTATTTTATACGCGATGAAAAGAACCATGGGCAGTAGGATTTGGGGCTAAATGGTAACGCATATAAGATGTAAAGGCATATGAGGGATGGGGCTTATTGGGAGGCTTCAAAACAATGACTCAATGATTAAGATGTATTCATGTTTGTGGCACATTTATTTTGGTTTCATAACGGTTTTTGTTTATACCTGCATGTCAGAAAGGCTGTTGTATTTAACTTTGATGAGGGTTTAAATATTTTGCATGATTCTTCAAAGTGTAAGTATCTGAATACATATCAGAAACTTAACGTATTTAATGCGTATTACCTAAGTTATTTCATTTATTTAATGAACCTATTAAGGAAGAATTAATATTGCAATAAGAATTTATAAATAGTTACGAGAAACTTATTTATTTAATAAGTTTATATCAGTCGTTTTCCAAGACCAGCAAGTTATCCCTCGAAAAGTAGAGTGGCCGATATGCTGTCGAATTATCTCCTTACCATCAGGCGAGATGGTGGTTAAATGTGAGTCTTATTTTATTTTAATTATTATTTAACGATTTAAATAACAATAAAAATAAAATAACTACCTATTAAAAACAAGCATACTCTGCTTTGAGTAAATAATACATTCTACAACTATTAAATAAGTTACAAAACTATATAGAAACATAAGGATTAATAAACGCTTATTAACTAATAAACTTCGTAATTTATTGTAGCACTAACAATATTCTTTCAGGATTATCCAATAAAACCTTCCAGTTTTATAACTAAACTTTTTAAAAGTTTCTCTCGTCCGAGACTGATTATGACGGCATGGAATTATTATACACGGGTGAAACGTAATCTTCGAGTTCTACAGTTTTCCATGTTGAGGGAATAAAAATAAACTGAAATTTCCCGTCCTTAGAAATTTATAGACCAATCGGGTCTGTAAATTTCTAAGGACGAAGTGTGAACCGACAAGTGAACCGTATCCTATAGTTTTAGAGAAAATAGTTTTTTGATGAAGTAAAATGTTGTTACTAAGTAGTAATTTGCAACAATATCACTTTCTTTAACACTACCTATTTCTTATGAAAATGTTTTATTTTTGTATAGTATAGAAATTACCAATACATTAATATAAAAAGGAATCTGAAAAGATCTTAATTATAATAATTAAATTAAATACAAAAATATCATATGAAAAAGAAAAACGTGAGACGTGTTGCTTGTTCCAAAAACGAGGCAAAGAACGTAATATAATCACAAAATCCAGACAAAAACAACGCCTTGTAGATCAGATCTGATATCTTCATAATAAGATTATGGTAATTCACGTCATCAGGCAAGTAAACGAAGATAAAGAAAATTGGGGCGAATCGATCAGTCTTGCTTTGAACCAAAAATCAATTAACTTTATTGTTGGTGATATATTTTTAACCCATGATGGGAAAAGAGGGGTGTTTTAAGTTTGACGTGTGGTGTCATCATAGTTCCTAAACGAAAAACCAATTTTGATTTAGTTTTTTTCACAGAAATGAAATAAGCGGTAGACAGCACAATAAAAAAAGTTAATTAAAAAAATCAAAAAACCCGACTGCTTGAAAAGCGAACTAAAAAGACGTAAATTAGGAGAAAATCATGCTGTGCTGTCGGAGGATACATCTTCGCGAGCTGGCTGACCAAAACCAGACATATCCTCCGACTGCGACTATATTGTATATGTTTGACATTGTAAAAGTTTTATGTTATGAATTAAAACGCATCCAAACGCGTTTTAATTTTAAATTTATGACATTTTTATAACATTTTTTAATTTATGACATTTTATACCATTTTTTAATTTATGACATTGAATACGATTTAGTTTTATATTGTAATTTTAATTCAATTTGTAACATTGTATTATTTTAATTATTATTGTAATTATAATTTTGCATGCCTAAATTGGTGGAACACGGTTGACTGCGCATTCACCTGACATCTGGAAGTGTATTTTTATGTACTATGTTGAGCAATAAATGAATTTGGATTTTTTCTTTGAAAGCTGATTTCATCGAGTGTTCTTAGCTATGTTTGATGAAAATCGGTTCAGCCGAAGGTAAGGTGTTTTACTGTTTGAATCGGAGTGTTTTAGATATCGTGTCATAATTTCGTGTTCATTAGATTGTCGATCTATAGCCCCGTATGGTGCCGGACGTACAGAATTTCACCATCCCATGTCTTCCCGTGGGTGTCGTAAGAGGCGACTAAGGGACAAACCAGAAAATGGGCAGCAGTGTTCTCTGTGCATCTATAACAACCATACTGCGATCGCCAAACCGCCTGCCAAGCGTGGCGATTATGGAAAACCCCCCCCATGAATAGCACAAATAAAATTGGCCCCTAGTGCCCGGCAGACTGCCTACCCTCGCAGTCGGGGTTACGGCATGGCAAGGGGTGCTAAGAATCTCCGAGCGAGATCCGGCTACCCCAACAAACACCGACGACTGGACCTGGCAATGAAAAACACGCGCACACTTCGCACCGACGAGATCACCGAACTCGAAGAGGAATTGTGCAGGTTAAATTAATTAACAGGTTATGATGGAGTATTGTATTAGGTTATCTGAAGTCCGAAGAGGAGGACTTGATAATCCTCAAATCTGGTAACTTGCTCTATTTTCGAGAGGGTGACCGGCAGTCCCAGGGTGGTGTCGGGTTTATCGTCCACAAGTCCCTTGTGAATAATGTGGTGAAGATCGAGAGTGTTTCGACGTCAGGGTGGCGTACCTTATACTCAGAATACCCTCAAAATATTCGCTGAAGGTCGTACAGTTCTACGCCCTGACCTCGGTACACCCCAACGACGAGGTGAAGACCATGTATGAGGATATTTCTAGAGCCATGGATGGTTTCAAAACTCACTTCACCGTTGTCATGGGGGATTTCAACGCGAAACTGGGCAAACGAGACGAAGATGAGTTGCAAGTGAGGCAATTTTGAGTTGGAAGACTGGACCACCGGAGTCACCTACTGGCCAGTTTTATGGAGAAGGAGGGCCTCTTATGATGAACTCTTTCTTCAGAAAGCGTGAACTAGTGGACCTGGCAAACCCCCGATGGTGCAATAATAAATGAGATCGACTTCATCAAGTCAACCAGGAAGCAAATGTATAATGATGTCTCTGTGATCAATTCGGTGAAAACCGGGAGCGATCACCGAGTGGTCAGAGACATATTGGACATTAATATTAGGCCTGAAAGGTCTCGACTGATGAAGTCCATGCTCCGTCCAGCACAGATCCAGGTCCAAAACCCCGAGAGCTTTCAGCTCGAACTACTGACTCGTTTCGAGTGCCTAAGGAGCTCCTTGGACGAATACAGCGATGGGTTCATGGAAGCTAGGCTGTCCATACGGTCGGGTCAAAGTTTTTCAAGACCCGTCGTACAGATAGAAACAAAAAGCTCTCTGATCCTACTCTCAAGCTTATGAAGGAGAGGCGTGAGATGATCCTGCAGTTTTCAGATGAGGCGTGCAAATACCGGCAGCTCAATAGACAGGTCTTCTGAGATCTCAGAGCTTCTGAAGGAGATCGAGACATTCTATGGGCAGTTGTACACATCAATCAGCGAGCCCGTTGCGAGTCTAGCAAACGACCCAAGAGCTAGATTGACCCGACACTATACCGAAGATATCTATCCGAAATACGATACGTTGGAAGGCTTCCCACTAGGTGGACCGATGACCTGGTTAAGGTTGCGGGAAGGCGCTGGATGCGAGACGCACGAGATCGGTCAATGTGGCGACGCCTGGGGGAGGCCTATGACCAGCAGTTTTTGTTTTGTTTTTGTTTTAAAAACAAAAACAAAACACAGCAGCAGTGAACGTCTTTCGGTTGAAATGATGATGATGAGATTGTCGATCGAAAAGTAGTAGCGTGATATAAAAATGTGTCGAGGTTTTTTTAATATTACTTGTTTCCTTTATGATTTAGGATTAGGTAATTACACCCAAGTAATTATATTTATAAAAAAATATGTTATTTGGAACTAGAATTATTAGAATAAGGATAGTATTAGGTATTATTCTATAAAATAATTATGTAAAACATAACTTTAGTTCAAAAACGACAAAGACAAGGTTTCAAGTATACTACAAAGCAATAGTCAATTATTTTCTAACTGAAGAATAAATAAAGTCTGTTTGCCACGTTTGTTTATATACAAAAGCTGTCAAACTGCCATTTTTATTCCTCGGGTAAAAGTTACACATTATCACTTCGCACCTGAAGGAACTCTGTGAAAACAGCTCACGTGTTCATCGTCGTGGAAGGCAACAGATGTTTCTGCTTGGAAAAGTAAAATGGCGAAATATGATTTTAACCATAAATAAAAAAATCTAATTTTAGAAAATCATTATTCCAATATTTTTGTTGTAACAAAATCATTTAATTGTATTTTGATTGTAATTTTAATTGTATTTTATTTGTATTTTTGGTCGTATTTTTAAAGGTATTTTATATGTATTTTTAGTAGTCAATGTAAGTTAGACGTATATTATATATTTTATTTATTTATATTATTTTATATTTATCTTTGCGATAGTAACACTGCATTGGCGTTATAGCAGTTAAGGTTTTATGTACGTAATTTTGATTGAATAAAGATTTTATGATCGTTTTACAGATCAACTTGACCCCGAGGGTAGGAGGTTCTCCTCCTTTAAAAGTTTCTTAAAACAAAACTGGGACAAAAACGGATACAAAAAGGAAATTCCAAGATACAAGATTAATGATCAAAGTCTTACTTTTTCATGTCTCAAAATTTTAAACAAAATATTCACCCTGATCCTCGTCTAATGTAAACACTTTAACTGGTAATTTATTTATGACTATTTTGCGTCGGATTCTAGAAGCTTTGAGACAACTGTTCCCCCCCATTTAGACATGATGGAGGGGATCGTAAACAGGTTTTACTGTCCCCAGTTTTTGTGGCTCTCGTCATATCGCGATGGTTCTTACATTTCTTATGACTTTCTAAGAGATTTGACCTCTGCGTACGGAGTAAGGAGAGGGTGATGTATGAATAAGCTGCTTGAATTTATACACCTTTTTAACAAAACAATAATTCATACTACACGCATATATAACTGGCATTAATTTTATTTAAGTACAACAATTACTCTACTGATATAAATTAGCACGATATACTCATTGCTGTACTTATTTAACAGGTAGGTAGCTGTAGGGAGCAGTGGTGGCTTCGTGAAAACGGCCCTGACTTACGTGTCGTAGGTTGTGGGTTGCTCAAAGACGATGAAAGAAAACATCGTGACGAAACCGATGTCCAATATGATGCATGTCCAACAAACAAAAATTCAAAGACGTGTTACATGTACCAACCCGCACTAGGCCCGCGTGGTTGATTAACCGCATGAGTGACTGAAACGTGTATCCACGCGAGACACAATGGATTTTCTATTGTTGGTTTTGGTAATTAAGGATATTCAACCGTTAAGGTCCATTCCCTCTCTCACAGACAGGAGGCCTGTGTCTGAGGTCAGCAGTGAGAACATTAAAAGGGTGTTCTTATTTTAAAAATAATACTTATTTAATCAAGTTTTGAAAATCCCTATTAATAAAGAGATCTATATTCAGACAAAAACAAGTTTCGAAAAATCCAAGTAAGTAACGTAGAATTCTAAGTACTTGCAGTTTTCGTTGGTTCGTATTTCTATAAAAAAGGTCTGATTTTCGTGACTCGCTATCCAGCTTTATTAGCTCGACTTATTTATTCTCTGGATCGGAAGCTATATTTTTCACTGTCTGTTCATAGTGCCGTATCGTCTGCGGACGTAAAGTTATACTATCTGAAGACGTTTTTGAGAGACTTCAACGACTTGCAATTAGGGTTGAGTGGTTGCAGATCGAAATAGAATTATAAGGATTTTTTTTTTTTTTTTTTCCGACTTTGCAAAAAGGAGGAGGTTCGTTTATATTTATTTTTTTATCTAGTGTCTAATTAAATTCTATCGACTTGGCCAATTGGCAATTTAGCCAAATAGATTTCCTCAAAGTCTAGATTAACTTAATAATCTGTAGTGAATTAAAGCTATGTTTTTCCAGCGGCTTTGGTCTCACCCCAGCAAATTTTTCAAAAAAAAAAATCTAGGTTGTAATAATAGTTTAGGGCTTTATATGATATTTTCAAAATTACTCTTCTTTTACCAATATCGGTCAATAAAATATTATAACAATTGACATCAAGCACCCCACGCTTTTTACCCGACTGCCGAAGGAGGGTAATGTGTTTATCAGTCTATGTATGTATGTAAGTATGTATGTATGTATGTATGTATGTATGTATGTTTGTTCCTATGTGGCGTTCTAGAGACCAAACGCGTGGGCCAATTTTGATAGTTCTTACGTCAATCGATTCGTCTTAACCCCGCGAGTGTCACTGGCTACATTAAAATTGGAAAATAGGAAAATGGCGGTTTTTGGGCGCCATATTGTGGGGGCCAAAATTTTTTGTTTCTTCCAAACCTGTCGTGTGGGGCATCAAAATAAAGGATTTTAAGAGGTGATTTCAAAAATATATTACACTTATATGTTTAAATGTACCTAATTCGAAAAAAAAAATAACTAAAAAGTTATAAATAAAAAAAGTTAATTAAAAATATCAAAAAACCCGACTGCTTGAAAAGCAAACTAAAAAGACGTAAACAAGGTGAAAATCATGCTGTGCAGTCGGAGGATACGTCTTGTTTTGGTCAGCCAGCTCGCGAAGATGTATCCTCCGACTGCAAAGCATGATTTTCACCTTGTTTACCTCTTTTTAGTTCGCTTTTCAAGCAGTCGGGTTTTTTGATATTTTTAATTAACTTTTTTTACATAATTTTTTTGTTTATCACTCTATTCTTAATTTAAATTAATTGATAATTATTTTCTACTTTTAGTTTGGTTTTCTAATAAAGCGTGTTTTTAGTTTTTTTTTTACTATTATTTATTTTTTACTTTTTAGTTCAATCACTTATCCTGATGATCCTGGTTGGGATAATGGGACAAACTATTTAAATTATTTCATTATCACCGGTCCTTGAAAAGTGTGCAAGGTTTCAAATTAATCCGACATTTTGAAGGGGGTGAAAATCACGTTCAGAGATTCCATTATATAGAATCATAGATACATACATACCAAGCTAATAAAAGCGGATTAAAAAGTCGCCTTCACACTCAGCGCTATGGTAGCTTTTTATCAGTAAAAGTATTTCCGCAGTTAGTACCTACTTCTAGAGATAACTATTTCCAAACTGTACCTTACATATATTAATTTAGGTTTAATTTTAGGCTTTTACTCATTTCCAAGAAGGAACTTGTTGAAACCTTGAAGATCCTCACGTGACCATCCAAGGCCAAACTTGAGGTTAATAATGCTCTCCTATCTAAACTAAATTTATGTATCAACACAAAGCCTTACACTTCCGCCGTTTCTGAGGATCAACCATTAATTTCCTGTGTATCCTATCACTTAGAATTTATGTACTGGAACCGATATTTGTTTAGGAGAAGCTGATTTAATAATATTAAGATATCCTTCGTAACATTGTGTTGCTTTACAAAGATATTATTTGATTAACAAATTAGGTATAGGCACACAGTGTGTTTCCAAGTAACCAGTAATGTAACTGAACGAATTAACTCATGAGAGCGGTTTCATGAGATGATTCGTTTACAACAAAAACAAACACTATAAAAAAACACTGGAGCAGGGTTAAAAGGAAAGCCTTTAGGCCGCGTTTTTCACCGCAAAATTATCGCAGAATTAATGTGACAAATTTTCAAGTATGCGTTATCTGCTGTTATTGATTGAATGAATTTTTAACAGGCAATCACAGCAGATAACCGGCGATTATTCGTCGATTATGTTAACAGCCCGATAATCGAGTGTTGAGATACCGGGGGTTATAGTGTCTAATATTTGAAGAAAAATTTTCAAACGATTTGATTAACTTGTTAAAAAAATGTAACGAAAGTGTTATGTGCTAGATATGAAGGGAAGTCCAAAAAGAGGCGATTTATTTTACTTGAAATACTGTATTTTTAACCGACTTACCAAAAAGGAGGAGGTTCTATGTTCTACTTTATGTTTTTTTTTTTTAGAGTATGTTCCGAAATTGGTCCCATTTTAATTTGGTGTAGATCTGATGAAGTACTTTGGAAATATACAACAGAACTCTTCAATAAATAACGGCAAATCTCTCGGGATTGCTACAATCGCATGTTTGTTTATTGTTTATACCATTTCATAACATAATATCACGCCAGTATACTCTATAGGGGTACCCAAATGTGTACAGTTCACCTTAGTACACTCTCATTTCACCGTTTAAGTTCAGTTTCATGATATTCGGTTAATCTATTCTGGCATTATAGGTACCTTACTTAACTGCATGCCTATTCGGTAGGTAAAACTAAAAAATTTAAAATAAAAAAAGCTTTTGTACATAAATATACTTCCGACTTCCAAATAACAAAACTACAAAGTGATAAATAACTTTATTTTTGTAAGTCTGTGTTCATAACGCAAAAAATGTTACCTACCAAAGACACCGACTTCCAAAAAACAAGTTATTTTGCACTTTGTAGTTTTGTTATTTGGCAGTCGGTTGTATTTTTTTGTAAAAAAGTTTTTTACCTGGAAAATATTCTGCGGACTGTACTTTTCCTTATGTAGGTAGGTACATTATTTACCAATTTACTCAACCTGTAAAAAATGTATTTTACAATTTTTTGCCATCTCATATATTATGATAAATATCATATCAGGCTGAAAGGTAAACTATGAAAGTAGGGCACCTAAACTTAACTCAAAATGGATTTTCAAAAACCATTTTTTACACACACGTCCAAACTGACTCTTTAATAATATCCTTCCCCTATATTTTTGTATGCATGTCTGTCCGTCTGCGTGACGTGTGACGTGTTGCTTTACTAACACGAAAGAGTTATTAAACTAATCACCATGTTGACGAACTGAAATACTGGAATAACATGTTTATTGTGTAATGGGTAAGGTTTTTAGCGTACGAGCATAATTTTGTTGATAATTTTTTGCTAGTTATTCCAGTTATTGGGTAAAAGCTCGCCAACAATAACATGGCCAGTACCTACGGGTTACTATTTAGATATTCAAAAGCTGACAACAAGCTTACATGAATAGTTTATACGGACGATAAAGATAAAACTGCTTTTTATGTCCCTGGAAAAGGCATGTATCGCTTTAAAGTTATGCCATTTGGCTGAACCAATTCTCCCGGGTCTAATTTTGGCATTGGTGATATGTTGACTCAGGAACAAGGCAATGAAGAACTAGTGATCGCATACATGAGCAAAACTATTCATGAGAGCTTGTTGTCAGCAGTTTTGAATATCTAAATAGTAACCCGTAGGTACTGGCCATGTTATTTTTGGCGAGAGTTTTTTGCCAATAACTGGACACAAATTCAGAATTACGACTACAAATGGGCACCTTTTTTTTGTTATTAGAAATCATACAATGACTTCTCCCGCTCTGGGTGAAGCGGGAGGGCGTGTCAGACTTTTTACTGACTAAAACCCACCCGTGTTTGTTCAGTTGCTTGAGACAGGGCCGCGGTAACTGTCTTTCAAATTTATTCACAACCCAAACAGGCATCGGCCCTAGTGAACCCCGTCAGTTTTGCTGACATCTGTTTGAGGCGCGCGTAGAACACTACGCGTCGTCGCTCGACTCGGGCGGTCCTTATCGGACGGCGAGCAACACATGGGTACCTAATGAGATAATAATGAAAACCTCTACGCATTTTGCCCAACTTTGCCTGATCTGAATCCAGCAGAACCTAGTGAGCATTTTTTTAGAGGAAAGGATGATGAGCGTTAAGAGCTGTTTCTTATTAGATCTGTTTCTGTTAAGATTCAAATAGTAAACTAATCACTTACCAAAAACAATAACAAAGGTCATCTTGACAGTTTTAATCTTGGCCTTCGGTATGATGCCGCGACTGCTAGCTCGCCGGCTGTCCAGATCGTCACTGTCTGCAATAAAAATATACCATTATTATCATTGTTTACTACTTTGACATAAAATAAGTTATAATATCTATCCTAGTTTATCGGTGGCGGGTTGTCGGACATGTAGAAAATCAATAGACAAAAAGTTGCGTTGAATTATTTATTTATAAAAAAAAGTTATTGTCCTTATACTTAAACAAAGCACATTTTTAGACCCCGGAGTCTGTCTTAGCATGCCATGGTCTGGAATTTACTCAACGCGCTACTGACAAATTAAGGTCACATCGAGTTGTAATATTATTACGGCTTGTGTTTTACGTTTTTACTGTTCATTGAGTCTCTAATGTCTAAAAGTATTTGGTTTAGTAGATAGGGTATTGTAAAAGGTGCTGTGCGTCTACCATAAAAGTTATTTTTAATATCCTCCCACAAGTTGAACTGACAACCTGATGAAGGCCGCGGGAATGCGCTGGACGCGTCAAGCACAAGACTGGTCAATGTGGCGACGCTTGGAGAAGTTTATGTCCAGCAGTGGACGTCTAACGGCTGATGATGATGTAAAAGAACAATAATTATATAAAACTTGAAGCGATATTACGGTGGAAGTTCAATTGAGAGCTGGGTTCATTCGTGCTTTATCAATGAATTTAGTATTAAGTACCCAGGAAATAGTAATGAAAATAGGAGCTATGTGCTTTGGTGATGCTAAGCATAGCATGAAAGTTTGATTGAAATATTCAAAAATGTTTTTGGCAATAATTAGAAAAAGGTTTTTATATATCCGTGTCCTTATTCCTTTGCAGAATATAGATTATGCCAATTATGTTTTTGTGTGGGCGTCTACATTATTAATTTGTGTTATAAAAGAGCTCCTCTTAATAGGCCGTCTTTATATCCGCACAAATTATTTTGACACCCACAACAACAGCGAGCCACGTTAAGATGAGCAAATTAATAATTATCACGTTTCCAATATATTTTTGTTATTATTGCCATTATATTCTATTGCGAATATAACACCCACATTTATTTCCATATATTTCTTCCACTCGACTTAACTTCGTGTAGGCATAAATTGAAATTAATAAATTTATAGCTTATTATTTTTTGACAATAACGTTCTATCTCGAGTCTCGACTCGACTGAGTAAAATGGAGTAGGGGCTTTTTCTTCAAATTTTTTGTAAAAATTAATATCCCAAGCATTTTGTTAAAGGCTTGGGATTTAAATTACTACATACTTTTCCCTACATTTAACTTCATACAATATTTGATTTACCCAGTTCATACTCTTCTCATTTCAAGATAATCCTCCATAACTCAGTTTATCGTTTTCTTTTCTTAACCTTCGTTTACTATTCAATAAGAGGCGGATAACCTTTTATTTTCGACATAAATCCGGAGTGGTTTGCAGGCTATACTTTATGGACCTCAGACATCGTCAGTTTGAGCACGTTCCCCGGTGTTGACCTTGACTTTAGCCAGTATTTTGTTATATTCTTCTTGTTTCGGCTTATTTATTTTGGAAAGATTAATATGTTTGGTTCTTGGTTTACTCTTCTTCTTAGGCCCACTTGCACGAAAATAAATATTCAGAGTTAGTTGGTAACTCGAGGTTAAACTGACAGTTTTTCATACAATATTATACCAACTCTGAGTTAAGTTTTTCGTGCAGTTGGGCATCGTAAAGCATTTTGAGGCGGCACCAAACAAACTATCAACGAAGTTACAATCATTCTATGCTTTAGGTAATTAATTTGCATGTTTGTTTGTTTGGCGCCAACTCAAAATGCTAGACTAAAAGATATTTTTAAATGTTTTGCTTTATAGTTATTTATTTCGTTGGTTAGTTGTGGTTCCGTACCTCAAAAGGTAAAAAAAGGAACTCTTATAAGATCAATTTCTTGTACGTCTGTCCGTGTGTCACCACCGATTTTCTCAGGAACGGGGTACCTAGCAAATTGAATTTTATACCTGATACTAAGGTGGTATAAGGTATTATAGTCCCTATTAGGTGTATAAAAATCAAGGTCCTGAGTCAACACGATAAAAAGATATAAGCAAATTTAGATTTTCGGGGCAACTTTTTTATTTTTCGGTATTTTCCCTTTACTTGTGCTATAAGACTGTGCTTTTAACCAAAATTGACAATTCTAGGTCAACCGGAAATACCCTATAGGTTTTGGTTACCTAGTAGTACCCTATAAGTAAGGTTTTACAGGACAATAGAGGAAAAACTTCCAAATAAAAAAAAGTTGATACTTATGGTAAATTTTGGTACTTACAAGTTTTCGCGAAATGAAAACATAGCCACCAATAAAAAAATTACCAATTTAATTATGGCGGTATAATGGGTAGGTACGGAACCCTCGGCGCACGAGTTTGACTCGCACTTAACCGGTTTTTTTTCTTAAAAAAGCTTATTTTTATTTTATTAGTACTTATGTATTAATCTATTTTGATACCAGTGGAAAAACACCTCACCACATTAGCCCGGAAAATTATCGCTGTACTAAACCTCTAACACATTTATATACCACTAATCTAATTCAGTCTACATCAAGCCTACATAAACAACCGTTTACGAGTACATAACACAAACCAGCCAATCACATTCTCGCAAACTTTTACCCAAATTACAACTCAGGGATGACCAAAAAACGTCTAATTACTTACTTACTTAGTTTAATTAATTAAGTGTGACTCGCTGAAACTTAGTAAAAAAATTATCGCAGATTTTTTTTGTTAAAGAGATAGTTGCCACGTCTTTCTGCCGTTTTATGATGTTAAAATTTCGAACACAATGTATATTGTAACTGAATAAATTGAATTGAATTGAAGCACCGTTACAGTATTTTGGTTTGAATTCCATTGTAAAATTAATATTTATGTAATAACAGACAGCTTAGAGCAGTGGGTATTATTTAATTTAATTTTAAGTTTGGTTGTGCACTTATTGATAGCCCTCATGTGCAAAATTTCTATATAATGAGGGTTTGCTGTTAGATAAGCCAATTCTGGACTAAGTTCACCTGTGTACATACATAAGCTGTACTTATGAAAATTGTTTTAAATTGTTTTTTGCATATATAATGGAATGTGTTTTGTTGCTGTTTTTTCTTCAATTAATTTGATGAAATACTCATTTATCATCCGAATACTTACACTGGCTTCATTTTATACAAAACAAACCTTCCTCGTTTATCGTTCTTGCTATAACAGAAAATCGTATCAAAATCCGTTGCGTGGTTTAGATGAATTAAGCAGAGAAACAGGCAGAAGCAGATAGTATCTTTGTTTATACCTACTATTTAGATTACAATAAACAGAGTCTCTAAAGGTCTATCCACACATATCAGGGCCGTGCCCGGGACGTGCACGGGACGTGGACAGACCGTGCCCCGTCAGAGACTCAAAAAAATATCGGTGGGAACAATTTATATGATATGCACGCTCACGGGCACGCTCCTGATATGTGTGGATAGCTTTATAAAGACACATGCACATCACCCAAAAGTCGCTTGTTAGAAAATGCCTTAGTCCACCTCTGTTCGTTTGTGTGCATGGAGTATTAATCAAATAAACATGGTAAAATTAAATAACTTACATTGTTTAGTCGCCCTTCTACCCAACCGGTTGCTCTTCTGTCGTATTGTGACCACAATGACTCCGTAGCAGGCTGATATAGTCAGTGCTGGGGCCACGAATAAGGACACGAAGACGCTCGTCATCCAAATCCTCCATTGAAGCTTGCTAATGCCTGACCAGCATTGGTATATGCCTGGAAATTTGTTGACTGTTAGTAAGTGGTTTATTTTGAAAAAAAAAAAGGAAAGGGACTTGCAAATGGTGGTATTTCTGTGAAGAAAGTGATAATTTTTATTTATTTTTAACGTTGTCCGGTATTATACAAAGTAATTTTCCCTGACCGATTTTCCGCCGCCTTGGTATTTAAATATGAATGTCGGTTAAGGACCATTTCGTTCTCAGAAATTATTACTTAATATTTTGTCCAACATAATTTAATAATATTTTTTTTACACGCTAGTTAATTCCTTTACCTATTGTTTTGACTAGCAAATGCCTTTTCCACTTTTTTCGGACAAAATAAGTTGTTCTTCCCTCCCCTAATAGTTACTGTCCACATTTTTAAACGAAGACATCTTCGCTCAGCAATTCCATTATTTAGTCGGAAATAATAGAATTGCTGAGTGAGGATGACTATCCAAACACTTTTACGATGTCAAAGTCCAAGATAAAGTTTTGCATACTTTTGAGAATGTAACACAATATTCTCAAGCAAGATGTCTATCGCAACTTTAAGACATTCACGCGAACCTTCATAAAATACGACCGATTAAGTTGTAAAAGCTTACAATGTTATTAAAGCTAGACTACTAGATTGTCTGCACATACTGCGTGGGTAGCCTTGTCTAGATTCGTTTTAAAATCTTCACTATTGCAGTCGTTGGACGCACCTAATAAATCTAAAGAATTGATAGTAAAAGCTTTGATAGTAACTGGCAATGTATGTACAACTTGATGATTTTATAAAAATAAAACTAAATAAAAGTCGCTTAACCCGTTTAGGAGCTATGATGCCAGAGACAGACAAATCAAAGTCGAAACGAATAGTTGATGTCAAATTTATAACACCCCTCTTTTTCCATCGGGAGTTTAAAAAAAAAATGAATATTACCATTATTTATTAAATAAATATGCGGAATTCATTAATTTATCTACGAAGTTAGCAAATATTTTATTTTGCACTAAATAACTGTTTTATTTAAGCTTGTCGGATTTTAACCTGGGAGCTAGGCCCATTTTCCATAACCAAAAATCCGACTCGCTGGATATCTGCGTGATATCAGAATATGATCATACGTACCTTCAACATTGGCTTCGTCGAATAGAAACAGCATCGGGACACAGAATAGGAAGCTGACGAACCATGCTCCTAGGATAAGCGCTCGAGCTCTGCGCCCTGTGTAAAAAGAAAACTATAATGAGCAAAGTAAAACAGAAGATGCTAAAAGGTAACAAGTAAACGGAGTCAAAAACCTGATAAATAAGAATACAACGTTCATTATCTGACAGACAACGCACAACCTGAACCGCCTGGGTCTAACTAGAAGCATAACATTTTACTCAAGAGTTCCTGTATGGAAGGCTTGGTTGAACCCATTAATTTGATATTACTTATGTGGACTATATTTCAATATACTATCTATCAGATACGTTATTGGACACAGTAAGAAATATTTTGTAATGTAAAAACATATAAGGGGACGAAAGTTTGTGATTTTTGCAGATGGGAAGTCCCATCGGACTCACGGGCCATGTCATAATAAATGACAACATGCCAGACCTACATCTGATAATAACACAAACACCGTCACTTCCATAATAAATTCATTTACAAAGAACACAGGACAAAATAAAAGAATAACACTCCATCTTCTTTTCATAAAAAATATTTAGTTCAAGAAAACAATTGACTACGTAATAATAAACAAAGCCGGTAACAGTGTTAACAGAACAAATTCCTGCTTACTAGCAAAGTTTGAAAAATATGCAACGACACTTGCCTGGAGTTTGTCAGAGTTATACCTTTCCTTAGCTTAGGATAAGTTATGATCCACTGCGAGCTACAACTTACTTAATAACTTAGAATTTTCTAAGACTTCAAGAATATTCTCACAATCTTTTATTAGATCAACACAATAACAGTTCTTACATTTTCTTTTGCCCACAAGTAAAGTAACACGGTTTCCCATATTTTGCTAAGTCAAACTTTGTCCAGAAAAGTGTTCAATATCGCGATGTCTATCAGTAAAATGGCTGTTACAAATAGAAATATGTCTACTTTCCAAGTTTTGGATGTCACGTATCTATTTTTGGACGGAGTAGTTGGAAGTTTTCTAACTTCTTGCAATGTTATAAAAGTAAATGTAGTTTTGAATGGCAGCTTGTTGGCTCAAGACACTCCTATGTCCCAATTTCGTGAAAGTTTTGCCCCATGTTTTTCTCACTTTTAAATTGTAGCGCCAAAGGAAAAGTGTTGAAGAGAAATAGGGTTAGAAGTTCTCAAAAAGAAATTACTATAAGCTTTAAGTTAACTATCTAAGAAAAAAAAGGGTGCTAAGGCCTCTGTCCCTCCCGAAAGTGCAAACCATTATCCGTCTTTCCATATTAGTTTTACATTGCTTGAGATTAAGATGTATGATTACATTAATATTGATCATAACTTAACTAAAAGCATTGCTTATATCTATATATCTACATAAAAGAGAAAGTATGTATGTATGATCCTTATAGACTCCGAAACGGCTGGACCGATTTTAATAAAACTTTCAGACCATCTTTAAATTGACCCAGCGGATAATCTTGTATTATATTATATTTTATAGTGTGTTGGCGAAGCCGCGGGCAGAAGCTAGTAAGTAATAAGTGAAGGGAAAAGGATTGCCCTGTACAGGTTTTTTTTAAATATTATAATTGATTGGCTGACCATTATCTCACTTCTCACATGGTTAAGCGATGATGTGGTCGACGGTGCAGCTTACTTTATAGTTGACCAGAAATAACCTATTCACTTTTGAGTTAAACCTCTGGTTACAGGAAAAGAAAATGATTTTTGTAAAAAGGAATACTTACAGCTTCCAGTAAAGTTCATCGGATGGGTGATCGCATCACATCGGTCCACACTGAGTGCTACCAACACGTATGTCGAAGAATATGTGACGACACCCTAAAATAATAACAACCTATCAGCAAATCAGTTATATTAAGTTTAAGACCCATATATTTAATAGTTTAATAGGACGCGCACAACTCCAGGCTACGGAGTCTGGATGAAGTTGTCCGGAAATTTACTGCTAGAATCCAGACAAGGATTTCCTTATGAATATTTATTTATTTATTCAGGAAACGATAAACACACATACACACATGGAATACACACGCTCATACACATGGAATTAATCCCAGCCATTAGGCATTATCTAATTTGTTGGTAATGACTTTAGAAGACGATAATGATAGAATACCAATGTTATCCCAATTTTATGACAGATGTTGAGCTAAACCCAAGGTTGATCGACACGGCCATTAATTTTAGTTTAAAGCTCTGGTCACACTGATTAGTTTAAAACAATCGGTTTCGCATTCCAGGATCAGTTTCAGTTTGACCTGAGTTACATACGATTAAACGTACATACATATTTCAACAGATGATCCCAAGTTCTACTCATCAAAAATCTAAGACTATTTGAAGGTTCACCATCTAAGAAGACGGCTTTGACAGCTATATAACTACTTAATTATTTAAACTTGATGCTTACGAATGATACTCGTTGTTATAGTGTATGGGTAACATAGTAATTAATTAATATTATGAATAAGAATTTTCAATTTCTTTCGTACAAAAAGTGGGATTCAAAAGTGGGATCCATCGAAAATAAATCAGTTATCGAGGCATGTAAAATGAGATACGTCACTTCTTAGATTGTCACGATTATAATTCCGATGAAATATTAGAACATCATCCTTGACAGACCATCCTAATCTCCCAAAGTATCCTTATATAATATTGCCGCAAAATAATGGAAAATTCATTGTAAGAGTCATGTTTTATTCCTCGTATTATTAATTATATTCATAGCCGGAGGCTTCAAAGTTTACCTGTAAATACTTCATCATTTTGCACGTGATAGACCCAGCTAGCCACGTGATTGTTATCCGTTGTATTAAATCTGGGAGAACACTTATTAGTCCCACAAGTAAATCTGGAAAAAAATCACTGTGTTCGTTAATTTGAAACGTAATACGTCTTATGTAATGATCTCGTTGGACACTTGTTTTCAACCAGATAGTTTTGGAAATAAAACTTTTTGTAAAATTGGCAAGAAAATATAGAGTTCTTGGAATATGTCAATAGCATTTTTTCTGGTAGAAGCCACAAGTAACTCACAGATTCGCAATCGAACACAATCATTTACAATCCAACATATGTATATACGTATGCATTACGTGTTTACGTAGTTGAGCAAACGAATTTTTAAGCATTGAACAAAGATTCATCGGTTGTGATTGAAAGTGTTATTAAACATGATTTTTTGTCAAGTACATAATAAAAGAAATATTGAAAACTAACCTGCGATTGCCAACTGCATGATGAAGAAGTTCATCCTGCTTTTCCGGGTCTTGGTCAGCAGGAGTGCAAGCACGACCGTCGCGTTGCCAGCTACAATAGTCACCAGCAGCACCCATAGGATCGCCAGTTGTGCTGACTGCAAAGATAATTGAGACGTCACAAGGAGGCCATTTTTTTGGGTATGTATAATATCTTTTTGACTCACCGACTTTAACAATTCAAAAGTGCCTTTAAATGATTTAATTAAAATAAATGCTTTGAGATAAAGTTTGAAAATTATATCTAAGAAGTATTTAATTGATGAACCTCTAAAAACTTTATTGACGATAGCTTTTTATCAAACAAACTTACTGAATTAAGCATTTGAAGTTGAGTATTTGTCAAACTATATTTTAGCCTGAAAACCTGTTAAAATTTGGCACTAAAACTAGTTTTGACGTTCTTAACTCCAAATACTCAATTCATAAATCGGCACTCAGAAAGAACAACAGCAAAATTATTGTTGCAGAATTTGACAAAGAGATTTCGATTGATTCTTTTTTACTGTAAGTGGGTTCTGTTTGAAACCATGACCAACGAAACTTAAAATAGCAAATGAAAAAGCTTAATTTATAATTATCGTGCACTTTTAATAGTAAAAATAAATAAAATTAAAAAAAAATACCTAGTTGGAACTTTAAAATGGTAGGTCTGAGTATGCCCTGGCTCAAGCAACTGAAGAAACACGGGGGGTTTTAAGTCAGTAAAAGTCTCCCTCCCGCCTCACCCAGAGCGGGAGAAGTCATTGAAAGATATCCCACACAAAAAAAAAGGTCTGAGTATAAAAGTTGTGCTATATTTAGTGGGAATAGTTCTTCCAAGTAATTTCTAGTAAACTGCGAAGTGCAATTGGGATTTAGGAATGTCTTACAATTTGGTAGAGACTACACTAAAATTTTAAACATTCCACAAAAGTAGAATATTTGTATTAAGCAGTTTGGATATTTTGCTTGAGGTGCAAAATTTTAAACATTTTGCGAAATGAAATATGTTTTTTATTACGTTGTTGTTATACAAGTTTTCTTAGTAAAATTGTTTTACTTATTTCGTGATTTGCTCCTACCTAACATTATTTTTCACCCATTCATGGACGGCGTAAGACCTGGCTACCACGACTTATCGATTATACAGGTAATTGCTGTGATTCTATAATTATTTCTGCCGGTCCATGGGCAAAAAGCGTAGTTTATGCCATCCACGGACTGATCTTGGCAAGCGTTAGCTAACCTTGCAGATCGACCTTTGCGGCTATTAACACACAGCTACGAGCCACTAAAGATACAACAATATGAATAAAAAGCCGTCTACACAAACTAAGTGATTTCATAGCCTTTAAATTAAGTCAGTCTTAAACAAATTAGAAAGCAGAGAGGGAGTCTAGACCCATACTTTAGTTTGGAGAATGTTTCTCGCAATTAATCCTGTACTCCACCTTAATGAATACAGCTGATTAGTTTCTTAGTTCTTTACCAAAATACGTAGAGAAAATCAGTGTTGTTGCAGCGGTGAACAAGAATTTTTAAATTTAAAGAATCTATATTTCTCACAAGAATATGATACAGTCCACTTATATGAGATTTAATTTTTGACATTCGTCATCTAATTAAATCTGCGAATATGTACAATCTGCACATCATATCTTATGGGAGTGTATTCTTTGGCAGAATGAACACAATATTATGTTGAATAATGTACAGGCTGTATCAGGAGTTGTTTATTATACGGGCCTTGTGGAAACTAGAACAAATTGCCGTGCGTTCAAGCGTTTTTGCCATAACTATTATTGGAACCAAATATAACAGCTCACAATGTTAGGACCCATTAATATTAATGCTATTTTTTATCCGTGATGCTAGGCAACTGGGTTTATCCCTATCTTCTTATCTTCGTCGAGCTTCATTGCCTCGGCGCTTTTCTGGTGGTCGCCACTATTGATTCTGGCTTTCACGAGTTGCAGTGGTTTGGGAATAGTGCGGTGGGATTGTCCCGATTCGTCGTCTAATGAAAATGCATGCAAAGGTAGAATTACAATAATCTGCCACAAACAAAGTAAATGTGCACGTCTAAAACAAATTAACACAGTTGGTTAAACTTTTTAAATCTAACGAAATAATTGCTCATAAACATTATGGTGATCAAAGAATGTATTAGGTTAGTTTTACCACCGAAAATAAAGTTTGAAACTATAATCATCTAAACTTTTTAAAGTTTACTTTCAAAAACGAACAAAATCTTTTTAACCATTATGATTAATACAAAGTTTTTTTTATAAATAAGGCTCCTAGCAGTTTATTTTTAATCAAAGTTAAAAATAAAATTATGAAACGTCGCCCGAGACCCGCAGTATAGGTATGTTAGTTCTTTCACACAATTAAACAACCCTCTTCTTCACCCTATTCACCCCCGTTCACCCCTATTCCACCCATTGGTAACATATCACCTTCATCTATATTATTTTATTGCCGCGACAGTTTGACAGGCCATTAGCTTTAATGACACAAGCTTTAATGAGAAAATTCTTTGAGAAAATGTTCTTTTGATGACTTGAAAACAAAAGTAAGTATTGGATCTTTGAGAATTTTGTGAATAAAGAGAATGTTAGTGGACCTTTGAAAATTTTCAAACCAAAATTAATTTTAGGCATTTGGAACAGCGAAGCGTTGCATCTAACCCAAAAATACTAAAAAGTGAAAATCGCACCACCGCTTAAGAGCACTCTGATAACTTGGACAACATCACAAACCTACGGAGAAGCTTAAATTTTGCTAAACTTGTAAAATAAAATCATTCAGCTTGATGCTGATTTATCATGAGGTACACAGCTAATCATAGGCTTTTCCAATCGTACGCTATATAACAGGATTCTCTGCTACTTCCATCAAGCTACTAGTCAGCCTATGAAAATCTTTGGTTCCAGGCAAAGCGAAATTCTATCGATGTTAACGATTGTCAAAAATCCAAAATTATAGATTCATCCTACATTTTACAATTCGATACGATTTGTACTGTTTGATAATCGACATCGCTAAAAGAAAGTTTCTTTGTCAAGACCCTCTTCTCTCTTCTTGCTAAAAGTGACTAACGAAATAAAAATCCCGTCAATTCCTCTTACCTGATAAAAGTAAAACTTGTTGATGGTTGTCTCATTCTTGGCGATGTTCCTGTAAACGGTGTCGTTGATCTCAGCGTAGAGGCTGCAGTTGTAACAGTATTCTTCCTCCATGACGCTGGTATTCACATCTTAATACTGAAGTACCTGGGACAAACAAAACGGCGAATATTAAAAATTATGGCTGAATAAGAGAACTCTAAGGCATATGCAAGTTGAAGATTCGGATAGTTATATATAAATTTGAAGCAACAAAGGCGGGACTGTCCGGTCATTTTCTAACAAATATATACAAAGTAAAAATTCAATATAAATTCAATGTTTAAATCTACTAAAATAAATACAACACGTAAAATTCATCCAAGACCTTCCCAAGAACACCCATGTTCTATTAAGAACAATATTTATACGCGATGTCGTCCCAAGTTTAATCTTTACTTTATCCCAAAATTAATCTTGTATCTCTAATGAAATCTTTGATAAAAGGTAATGGACAGAATTAAGTCTTAGAACTCTGTACGAGTAGTATTGTAACAATAAGTATCCAATTTTAGCTCACTTTGAAACACTTTATGGAATTTAGGACTTGGGTATGTTCAGAAATAATAGACGGCAAAAGACTTGAGTTATATTGCAATATGTTGATGTTATTTTTATGGGAATGGATATAAAAGGGTTTCGGCAATTTTATAGTACTTATTGAAATAATAATTTATGCTTTAATTACTATGCCATTGCCAGCGGACATGCACTCGTGACAGACAAAAATTAAATAATACACTAACGAGCAATGAAAAAATTCTAGTGACATAGCACCAAATTACTCCTAAACGGGAAAGGCTAGCTTAATGCCGCCGTCTGCAATATTGAAGTACATTTAACAGCGCATCAGAATATTATCAATTAAAAACGTAAATATTGTGTTCAAATTTTAAATTAAATGTGAAAAAATTAAATTAGGGTGTTTGTCGGCATTTTGTAGGTGGAAATTTTTCATTGCTCGGCAGTTTATTATCGAGATAAAAAGTATTTCATAATTCTATGTCCTAATCCGTGGTCTATCAGATTTCCATATTTAATCAAATCCGTTCAGCCGTTGAGGCGTGATTAATTAAATCACGCCTCAACGGCTTCAATCTACAATCATCATCGTTGCTGGCAATAAACAATTTCTTTATTTTTTTTATTTTAATTAGTATATGAATAATAGTTTAGGATCAGATTTTTTTAAGCAGTTTGTGAAGTTATTTTAGCCATTTATTTATTTAAGCTTTTCCTCCAAATTTAGAGTAAGTATTTATAGATGCTATATAGCGGGTTCTAACGATTAGTGTGTAATGGTAGAAATAACAATTCTAGTTCAGTTTCAATGGCTAGGCCGTCCCGTTTGCTAATACGGGCTGTGTTAGTTGAAACAATAATGTTAAAACGATGTGCTTTAAAGGGTTACAAGACCAAGTAATTTCGTAGACTCTATAATTTCTATATTTAGCTAAATATGTTACTTCAAGTGTAGAAGTAATTCATGTGAAATTGTTCTGCTAAAAATATTTAAACTAATAATTAGTTTTTTTTATTTAACGGTATGCTCGCGTTTGACCACTATTTCGCCTGATGGTAAGCGATGGTAAGCGAAGTCTTAGCAAAACGCTTTGTGCGTATGGTTGGGATGTCCACCATGTACCGATGGCACATTGCCGTACATCTTGTAGTCCGATAATGGCTAGGTGGAATCAGGTTGTGCAGTTCCATTGCACATTCTCCGAATGTAACCGATAAAAAACCGACAGGCTGGCAACTCGGCGTCTATGTTCGAGGCTCTGGAGCTTTGACGTGATCAGTGCATAGTTGCCAATAAGCCTCCGTCTGTCAATCGACTCAAGAGCATCAAGCTGGTATTTGGAATCCTTACCAATATTATAAATACGACAGTAACTCTGTCTTTCTGTCTGTATGTTACCTTTAACGCCTAAACCACTGAATGGATTTCAATGAAATTTGGCAAGGAGATAGATGGCATTCTGGGGAAGGACATAGGCACATTTTTGTCTAAAAACGAAATATCGGTAGGTAAGATAGAGTATGGTAGGTAGGTAGCCAGTTGACGGGAGCGAAGCCGCGGGGTACAGCTAGTATAATATAAATTGAATATTATTATGTTTGTTGAAGTTACGACTACAGATTACTGTGGAAGTACTGATTAGGTTACGTATTTTCTTTCACAGATAGAAAGTGACATATATATATACATAAAGGAAAACATCGTGATGAAACAGGCATGTCCACGGCATGGCACTGGGCCCGCGTGGTGGATTACGGCCCATCCCCTCTCACAGAGACGAGGCCTGTGTCCCAGAAGTGGGAACATTAATAGTCTGATGATGTGATGTGTGATGTGATATATATACATATATGTTATCGTTTCATGGCACAGTATTTCAGAAGTTGCACGGTTCCTGTCAACTTTTTCTGCCTAGCCTTTTCCCAACTATATTGGGGTTGGCTTCCAGTCTTACCGGATTCAGCTGAGTACCAGTGTTCTACATGGAGCGACTGCCTATCTAACCTCCACAACCCAGTAATTGGGTAACACGGTACCCCTTGGCAAGACTGGTGTCAGATCACAAGCCTCTGACTACCCGTAACAACTGTCAAAGATCTTTAAATGACAGCCGGGACCAACGGCTTAACGTGCTATTCGAGACACGGAGGAAACTCGGTATGTTGAAATGGTCACCCATCCACGGGCCGACCTCGTAAAGCGTAGCTTAACCTTGATGATCGGCCCGTGCGGCTGTTATTATTTAGCAACGAGCTCCTCAAGCACGGTTCCTGTTATACGAATTACGTGTTCCTGAATTACGTGTTAAAGCTGTTAAATGATAAAACATAACCAAAATGGTAGAATTCTTATTATTATTTCCTAAGTAAGATCCAACATAGCTATGTAACATTGCATTTAATAAAACTTTGGTATTAACAGCTTGGTCCTAAAACTTAATAATGTCTAAGTCGTCCTTTAATAATGTCTAAGTTTCACAATTTTATATGTTAATTTAAAAGTTTTTGCAAGAGTAACTTCCAAGAATATTTTAAGGTTTTCGACGAAACACGCGGCAAGTATCTTTTGATTTATAAATTAAGTAAGAAAGAATTTATTGTGATCTCCATTGTTTACGCAACAATTAAAATATCAAAATTTAGAAAACCCCCGACACATTTTTATTTCATGCTAAATAATTTATCTAGTACATAGTTACGCTTCGATCGGCAATCTATTCATCATCTTATCAGCTGAAAGACGTCCACTGCTGGCCATAGGCCTTTCTGCCCCATTGGCCATCCGTTCTGCGAGCAATGTGCCCTGCCCACTGCCACTTGAGTTTGGCAATTCTTCGGGCTATGTCGGTAACCCTGGTTCTCTTGCGGATCTCTACATTTCTGATTCGATCACGCAAGGAAACTCCGAGCATAGCCCTCTCCATTGCCCTTTGAGTGACTGTAAGCTTTCTGATGAGGCCCATTGTAAGTGACCACGTCTACACGCCAATCTATTGAACACGTAATTACGATATCTTGCGTAAACACCCCGATTCAAACAGTGAAACGCCCATAACTTTTGAATGGCTGAACCGATTTTATTCAAACATAGACAAGAACACTCTCGACAAAATAATCTTTCAAAAAAAAAAGAAAAAAAAAAACTAAATCACCTGTTTGGACGCTACGATGCCACAGACAGACACACAAATACACAGATACACAGCAACACACGTCAAATTTATAACACCCCTCTTTTTCCGTCGGGGGGTTAAAAAATAAAAAGTTTGGTTTTTGAGTGTTAGTAAGTACCTACCTACATAATACTAGAGGACATTTCAATATTTTATTTTACTATTATATATAAATTTGAATAAAATACTGTCATATTCACACGAATATTGCAATAAATCTCTATCGTTATCAGCTTGATCATCCATTTTATATGTAGAATAGTAAAAAAGTAACACCTGGGACTTCTATTGAAAAAAGATTTCGTTTACATTTCATTATATTAAAATGTTAATTTGAACGAGAGTGTTTTAAATGAAGAAAGTTATCATCCACCAGAATCATTTATTAATGAAGTTAGAAAACTCATATTACTATGAATTTCTCTCATATTTTTCTTGTAGATCCAGAGGTCGTAAGCGCTGATGTTGAAGATGAGGTCCTGGATTCGATTCCCAGATCGGGACAAGTGTTGATGGGTTTTTCCTTCTGCAATTTTTATGTAACAATATGGAATCTGGATTTGTGACACTAGTGGGCCTATTACACGAGACTTAAACATGATTGGTGAAATGTGGGGAAATTTGGTATAGGTAGTATATTAGGTGGTTTTGACAATCTCGGGTCCCTGGGGTCCCGGTCCTTTGAAAGGCGTGCGAGGGGCCGATGCCAACTCGCAGAGGCCTTGTTAGGCATGTATCAAGAAATGTGAAACCAACCGACGATTATCCCTGTATGCACTACGCAAGTGCACCCAAGGGCAATTCCCGGTTGGTACAGGACTATTGCAAAATATGGAGAAAAATGTATTGAGCTATGGGTCTGATTCAGGTTTAGTGGATCGAATGCCTAAAACTATAGGAGGACTACTGGCCCCTGCTTGACCACTGTTGAACTACACGACTATAAAATGGCAAGGGGTGACTTGCACACTCAATTAATGGGCCCCATAAAGAGTCGCTAGCACTTAAGTGACGTAGCGCCAAGGGGCAACATATCCGGAGGTGCTTGAGGAGTCGAGAGGTATACCACGGCTATCAGGACAATCTCGGAAGTACGGTCAAGATCCCTATAAATATATCCATATATATTCCTTAGGTGGTTACTATTAGGTAGTTATTTACAGATATAATAATAATTTTCGGATAGTTTTGATTATAATTTTTATGAGTTTTTGACTTTTTAAATTTAATCATCCATCAATTTTATTTTGGATTTTTATCGGTTTATAATTAAATGTATGAGTGTTCTATGGGGTATAAATTAAATTTAAAAAATATACCTCTGCCTATCCCTTAGGCGGATACAAGCGTGATGTAGTTATTTTCTTGTTGATCCGAAAATTATAAATGTCTTCGTAATATTTTCTTTACGCAAAAGAAAAGACTAGTGAATAATCTCTGTGAATCGTTCACACATAATAGCCATTCGTCATTCAGTAAAGAAGAGAATACTAATGCTCCAGATAAAAAAACAAAACAACAAGAAGAAATACATTTGTTTTAACTCCAAAAAAATACAGAATGTAGGTCTCAAATAAAATCATTTATTTGAGATCTACATTACATAATTTGTTTTAGGGACGTTTAGGAATTCGTTGATCGAACTAAAACTATGTTAATGGACGCTTGGGTTTCTTTAAGAAAAATATCCTATACTAGTGGAAGTTAGAGATAATATTTCACCGAAGCACTTTATAAGGTTAGAAACCTACTACGACAAGCATTTTCTCGCGGCTTTGCTTCCATACGTGCCCCTATCCTAGAAGTACCGTTTTCGGCGACATAAATTAAGCGATCGTGTCCCTAGCATTCTAACTAGAATAACTAAAAGTTCTTTTTTTAAATCGTACTCATCTGATTCCAGAGATTACCTACTTCAAACAAACAAGCAATTTGACCTGTTAAGAACATAAGTTTTGATTTCTAAAATGTTAAGGAAAACATGACTGAAAAACTGATGAAATTCCTTATACATGAGGTTCTAAAAGAGTAATTTCGGTAACGATGATGATGCTTGAAATGCCAACATGTCAGGGATTGATCATGTGACATCTCCATAGCCCTTGACAATGTACTTATGGGAAAGTACATTTTAGTAATTTTTCGTGACGCTTTCCCTGATAGAATGGTATTTGTGTAGAACCTAAAGTCTCAGTAAGCGTTCGACATTATCATTATTACTTTCACCAACTAACACAGTAACTGTCCCTAAATCAACTTTACTGTCCTTACTTAACATGTCCTCGTAAGCCAATGCAGTTCTCAAACAGCGACAAAGATAAACTGCCCAACTTTGTCCGACACTATGACTCCTGAATAACCTATAAAACGACCCCTTAATCAAAACACAGGTGTTTTCACCCTCTTCAAATCCTCCCATTGAAGTTGCAACCCTATTGTTTGATGCCCAAGGTGAGTTTTTCAATACAGTATGAAAAGAAGTAGAATGAAATCAATCTATTGGACAGCAATTCAATTGGTATTTGAGAAAATGATCTAATTTATCAAAATTTATCCGCGGAGATTTAAATTATTTCGCCTTGTGGGAAACGCAGATGTGGTTTAGCACTGTGATATATTGCCACCACAGTATTGGCTCCAGATTAGTGATTTGCAAACGAGATTTCAATTGGTTTCTCTCAAGTTTTGTTTTCAACTTTTTGTTGAAGGATTGGTATTTTGGGCTCTGTATAATTTGGTAACCTTTTGTATTGATTTGTGGTGCTTTATTTTGGAGTTATTTTGAGGTTTTGTTGAAGCTTTAATTAAATAGGAAAGTTTTTGTTAGTTATGGATTCAGTTTCTTTGCGAAAACCTTGCAAAATATTTCATTACGAATTGTTGTTGTTGAGTGTTGACATGTACTACAACTCAACTCTACCTCGAATGATCTCATTGACAATTATAGTTTATATGTTGTTATTAATTGATATTAATTGAGGCCGTTTTTCCGTTGTAGTGGGGACAGAGTTATATGGGGAGCCCCTAAAAATGACTTGGAATTATAGACTTTAAAATCAGAAAGTCAGATACGTTTTGTAAGGCGAGGTCGGTCCGGGATGGGTTACCATTTCAACATACCGAGATTCCTCCGTGCCTCAAGAGAACGTCAAGCCGTTGGTCCCAGCTATCATTTGAAGATCTTTGATAGTCGTTACGGGTAGTCAGAAGCTTGATATCTAACACCAGTCTTGCTAATGGGTACCGTGTTACCCAGTTACTGGGTTATGGTGGTCAGATAGGCAGTCGCTCCATGTAAAACACTGGTACTCAGCTGAATCCGGTAAGACTGGAAGCCAACCCCTACATTAATTGGGAAAAGGCTAAGCAGATTGATTACTTAGTCAATTTAAGGAAAAGTTCATTGAAGTTAATGCAATAAGACGTAACTTATAGGCGAATTCATAGCAAGCAAACTAAAAACAACAACAAAAGTCTTTTATATCCCAAATGACCCAATCCCGTCACCTGTACTAAAACAAACAGAAAGAGAAAGCAAATGTTAGTATAAGCTAAAGGAAAAAGTCCAGTAGTTCAGCTGAGTACCTTGAGGGACCCCTTAAATCCTCCTAATTTCCTCTTAATTTCCTCCGTGTGTTTCTTAGAGGATAACGTAAATAATAATGAAGATAAAGTCGATTGACAAGATGAGAATTCTGATGAAGCATCTGGAAAATACTTTTTGGTAATGAAAAATGTTTATGGCCTCGAATTTATAATTAATGGAAGTGTTACTTCGAATATTGTTTCTTGTGGATAATCAGATTAAGTTAGATAGTCAAATATGAGCGCGCAAGATTAAAAAAAAAATACATTTATTGAATTAAGTATACGTGTGCTCAGCATGGTCGTTATAGAACGAAGAACACTTAAATCTAAGTTTAAGTTACATGGGCTATACTAGTGGAATGTATAAAGGTTTACATGTGTGTGTCCGTGTCTGGACCTCACAGTGAGCCAGTAACAGACAGTCCCACGCGTTTCAGATCCCACTCCTAATTGTTTAAGCAATCATTACTTGGTAATTTATTTCAATTTTACAAAACAGTCATTTGTTTATCACATTACTCCTTCAAGTGACTATAAATAAATCAAGTATTATTACACGCAGCCGCACCTGGCGACCGCGTCAGACTTTTTTGGCTATGCATAATTAGGTACCTATGTACTTCATTAAGTTTTTATGTTTTTACCCGACTGCCGAAGGAGGGTAATGTGTTTATCAGTCTATGCCGATTTTGATGATTCTCACGTCAATCGATTCTTCTTAACCCTGCGAGTGTCATAGGCTACATTAAATTTGGTAAATAGAAAAATAGCGGATTTCGGGCGCCATATTGTTGGGGCCCAAACGTTTTCTGTCTTCCAAACCCGTCGTGTGGGGTATCAAAATTAAGGGATTTAAAAATATTTTCAAAAATGTATAACATTTATATGTTTAAATGTACCTTATTGTAAAAAAAAAATACTAAAAAGTTATAAATAAAAAAGTTAATTAAAAATATCAAAAAAACCCGACTGAAAAACTTTTCTTTTTCAGACTGTTTCGTTGGTCTAGTTCTCTCAAGCAACACTATTGAGGACAAGGTAGTAGGTTTGATCCCAGGGAAGACAAAAGTGTTATTTGGTTTTGCTAAGTTAAGTCGCGAAGTCAGAATTTGTGCCAAGTTAAGCACTAAGCTTTACTGGTGAAATATATGGTATAATACACCAACCATGCCCTTAGGAGATTACAGGCATATTTGTATCAAACTAGGCCTACATAGGCAATTATAAAACGTCGGCCAAAGGTGCACGGTTCGGGTTGGTCGTTTCCTATGGAGAAGAACCGGCAAGAAACTCCACGGTTACTATTTTAAAAATATGGTTTGGTTTTACAATCTATACAAAGGTAAAAAAATTAAAATTAATGTATAACAAGACTAAATTTAACATGTGGCACAAATGTTGTTAACAGTGCTGTAACTATTCCTAGCAAAGGGTTTAAAGATGATTGAAAACCATTGTAAAAAGTCTAATTAAATAAGAAAAAAAATAAGAAAAAATTAGATTGAGAATAGTTAGAGACATCCACATATTTGTGTCGTTTATGAGTTACCAGGGAAGCCGCATGCGCAGAAGGAGCTAAAGCCAAAAAAATTATCTTCAACGTAGTCAAAAAAACATACGATATCCATGTGGTATTTATCTACTAACAATTCCACGTCTAAAATTTTGCCGGCGAAGCATGTATGTATTGTATGTTAGAATTAGTTACTAAAATAGATGAATATTTTGAATCTTGATGAAGTTTTTAAAACTATCTCAATGTAGGAAAGCACAAATGTTGTATTTAGGTTTCGCTAAACTCTGGACCCAAAAGTTACAATAGAACTTTAGTTAAAGTTAGTTCTAGTTCTGTTAGGGAAAGACTAATCACAGTTCCGTGTATCATGAGAGCGTTTCACCAGGAATCTGGTTAACCAACAATTGAATTAAGTAAAACATTCACAAAAGTTTTCCCTCTGAGAGGACTGTGAGTACGTAACAAGTTTACCGCCTGAAATTGGCAGGATTTTCACTATCTAGATGCTAATCTAGATTGTGAGAATGATTATGATTATACTTAAGTGGCAGTGGGCGTTGCTCGCAAAACGACGGCTAATGGGGCAAAAAAGTTCTGGAGTGGCGACCGCGCACCGGAAGACGTTGCGTTGGAAGGCCTCCCACTAGGTGGACCGATGACCTGGTGAAGGTTGCGGGGATCCGCTGGTTGCGAGACGCACGGGACCGGTCAATTTGGCGACGCTTGGGGGAGGCCTAGAGGATATCACGATGATGATGATGATTCGCTGACTAAGCTATCGCACCCATCACAAGTAACCTACTCTATGAATAAAATATTTCCATGCTTTTACTAATAAATACTCAATCATTAACGGACACATAACAGTGATTTTATTTCCTGTACAAGTCCCGAGTGATTCGACCACCATTCGACTACTACATCTCAGTGTACGGGGCTACTGCCCGTCTATGTTCACTAAATCCATTTTGTTTCTTGGCATAACACACAGGAAACTATATGAAATATTGTGTACGCTGTGCAAATCTGGTGAAAAGTAGGCTTCTGTAGGCTAAAGCAACAGCTCAAATAAAATAAGTATTTTTGCATGTTCACAGTTTTTGACAGAATTTCTTTAAAAGAAGACCGTATTTACGTTATGTTATTTGCAGTGACTGCAGGAACGTTCTATTTCTCTTAGACTCGTACTAGCATTTTCCTGCGGCTTCGCTCCCGTAGCGTATCTCATAGAAACCGCTTATTTTTCAGGGATCAAAAGTTTATGACATTTAGCGACAGTATAGCTTCTTATCAGTGAAATAATTTTAGCTATCGGATTAGAACTGCCGGAGATTGCCGTTAACAAACATACAATAAATTGTACCTCATAATCTATATTATTTAACATTATGATAATTTGGACTTGTATGAATAATAGTACCCCAGACCGGATTTCGGCTACGGTGGCCTAAACCTAAATTTAGACTAAGATGTTGTTGTAAAATTGTAATATGTTTTTTTTTTACTTTTTTTAACAAGTCTTTGCCCCACATTAGGAATTTCTTCCTGTTATTGATGACTTTTGTAATATTTATCTAATTCTAATCTATTCATTAATTAAGTATCTAATACTAGCTTCTGCCAGCGGCTTGCCCGCGTTAAAAGTGTTTTATCATCCCAAGAGTACATTATATCGGAATAAAAAGTAGTATATGTTCTATGCCAGACTATAATCTATCTATGTGCCAAATTTCATCTAGATCCGTTCAGTCGTTTTAGCGTGATTGAGTTACAAACATACATCCACACAACCATCCATCCAAACTTACGTATTTATAATATTAAGTAAGATTTTAATTTCACGTTTATGCATATGGATAGGTTCCGAAAAAAAAAAAAAATATTTATTGTACACCAGCCATCGGCGCGAGAGATAGGTGCTCAAGTTTGTGGACAGATAAGTGCACTATCTGTTCCCTCACTCTCATAGTCTGATGGAACAGCGATCTGATACGACCGGAGAGAGATCAGGCGTAGGACCAACGGCTTAGACCTGGTTCAGAAGGGGCAAATTCGCCGCGAATCGCTTCACGTAAATTCAAAATACGCGCGTAAATCGCGTGCACTTCGCCATGTGCGTAACGCCAGCTTCCTCATAAGTTGTAGAATAATTCTATCTATGCTATTATTTAAGGTTTAATAGCAGCAATCAAAGTTCCGAGTCTTTATTTAGCTGCCACAAAAACTTCGTTATTATGAGTCGTTTAGTATGTGTTAGCTGGAGTGACGTCACCTCTTCGGCTTCCTCATTCAATACAGGCAAACCAGTAAGGTTAGGGTTTTGGACTATAGTCAAAAAAATAAGGCAAAATAGCTGCACATGGAAGGCAAGAACTGACCGATAATACTTAAAAAGTGTTGAAACTATGATACAAAAACGTGTGTGTAAGCTGGAGTGACGTCACCCCAGCTGCCATGTCATATCTTCCGAACAAAAGAAGATATGATGATGTATCATAGTTCCAAAATTAAGGTATAATAGCTGCCATTGGCAGCAAAATTTTCAAGTCTCTGGTCAAAATACTATATAAGTTATTAAACCGACTAATATGTGTAAGCTGGAGTGACGGCACCCCAGCTGCTCATGTCATATCTGCCGAACGAAAGAAGATATGATTATGCATTATAGCTTAAAACATGAGAAATAATAGCTGCCATAGGCAGCAAAACTTTCAAATGTCTAGTCCTTATAGTTTCCACGTAGTAAACAAAAATATAGTTTCCGCGCCAAAAAGATCAAATTATTATCGGAGGAGGTACGGAGCGGCGTTGCCGTTCCGTGCGCTACATTATAGCAACCAAGTTTGCACTTAGCAGGGATTTTATTAGAAGTCATTTTAACTTGCGCTCAAAATATTTTTTTATTGAAGATATAGACTGAGAGCCGACTGAACTTTAATGGAACTATAAATGTAATATTAAAAAGTGGATTCTTATCAACAGTACACGACGAGAGAACTACTATTATTGTATTTTGGGGTTCCGTACCCAAAGGGTAAAAACGGGACCCTATTACTAAGGTCCGTCTGTCTGTCTGTCCGTCCGTAACCAGGCTGTATCTCATGAAACGTGATAGCTAGACAATTGTATTTTCACAGTATTTCTATTGCCGCTATAACAACAAATATTAAAATTGAATTAAATAAATATTTAAGGGGGGCTCCCATACAACAAACATAATATTTTTGCCGATTTTTGCGATAATGGTACGGAACCCACCTTGTGCGAGTCCGACTCTCACTTGGCCGGTTTTATTTTTGTGACACACTCTGTAGTTCGGTTAAAGTGGACGTGGAAAGTTAGCCCGCGAAAATAAAATTTTGTTACGTTTTTTTTTCAGTTTACAGGTCACTGTTAGGTTGTCTTGTCATTGTCTTGATCTATTGCTTGCAAAATCCATTTCTTCAATGAAAAGCAATGGTGCCAACATTACGGCGAAGGGTATTCTTTCTTGAAACGCACTTTACTTACTTAAAAGATAAATCATCTGATTCTAAAGAATAATTGTGATTTATACTAATCATATTTTATCTGATTTCAAAGACTGTAAATAGTACCAAAAAAATAATTTATGACAAAAATATACGAAATTGTTACACTTCGATTTTTGGATTTTCTTTCATCCTATGTTTAAATAAACAATATGACTATAAAAATCCTATATACTTGGATAGTACATTAAAGTGTGAAGTAGGCTCCCAGTCTAGTTTGCTAGTTTCTAGTGCGTTAAACTGATGATATAGCGCACGGAACGGCAACGCCGCTCCGTACCTCCTCCGAAGTAATAATTTGATCTTTTTGACGCGGAAACTATATTTTTGTTTACTACGTGGAAACTATAAGGACTAGACATTTGAAAGTTTTGCTGCCTATGGCAGCTATTATTTCTCATGTTTTAAGCTATAATGCATAATCATATCTTCTTTCGTTCGGAAGATATGACATGAGCAGCTGGTGTGCCGTCACTCCAGCTTACACATATTAGTCGGTTTAATAACTTATATAGTATTTTGATCAGAGACTTGAAAATTATGCTGCCAATGGCAGCTATTATACCTTAATTTTGGAACTATGATACATCATCATATCTTCTTTTGTTCGGAAGATATGACATGGCAGCTGGGGTGACGTCACTCCAGCTTACACACACGTTTTTGTATCATAGTTTCAAAACTGTTTAAGTATTATCGTTCAGTTCTTGCCTTCCATGTGCAGCTATTTTGTCTTATTTTTTTGACTATAGTCCAAAACCCCAACCTCACTGGTTTGCCTGTATTGAATGAGGAAGCTGGCGTGACGTCACTCCAGCTAACACATACTAAACGACTCATAATAACGAAGTTCTTGTGGCAGCTAAATTAAGACTCGGAACTTTGATTGCTGCTATTATACCTTAAATAATAGCATAGATAGAATTATTCTACAACTTATGAGGAAGCTGGCGTTACGCACATCACTTCGCCAGTTCGCCAGACGCTCGACTCGCTATTGATGCGCGCGTATTGCGCGCGTGTCGAGATATTAGAGACGACTTGTTGCGTCCAATTTACGCGCGCGTTTCAGAGCAAATGCATGTCTCACGGGAAATGGACTGCTTCGTTCTACTCCATATTTCAAATGAAAAGTTCGTTCGTAGCTAACGCTCGCGCGTTGGTATGCTCCTTCTGGGTGCAACAAGCGCACGTAATATGCGTGAGAGAATCAAGGCGAATTCACCATTTCTGGACAAGTTCTTTACGTTTTCCGAGGCACGCGGGTTTCACACCGCCAACTCCCTAATAGAACCTAAAAAACATTTTAGCAAAGAAATACAACCGACTTTCAAATAAAAACACTACATAGTGAAAATGCAAAAGTAATTTTTTTTTTATATAGTCGGTTGTATAGAAAAAATATTTTTATTTTTCACTGTTTAGTTGTGGTACATATCTATAATGTCCACAGTTATGTCAGAATAGATTATCCAAATAACATAAAACTTGAATACAACGGGTGCAATTATTTTGAATTATGGTGAACTGTACACATCTGCGTACCCCTTTAGAGCGCACCGGCGTGAACTTATGTTATGATATGGTCTAAACAATAAACAGACATGCGATTGCTGTAATTTATTGAAGAGTTCTGTTGTATAATTATCTCCGAAGTCCTTCATCAGATCTTAATCAAGGGACCACATGAGAAGCAACGGCTTTCAAATAAAAGAAGAATCGTGAATATCGGTTTACCAAGTAAAAAGTTCTGAGGTAACTCATATAAAAAAAACAGTCGAATTGAGAACCTCCGCCTTTTAAAAACAGTTGGTTAACACTTTGCTCGACCTAGGAATCGAATCCGCAACCCCGCACTCGAAAGTCGCACTTGTAAACTAAGGCACTGAAAGATATCAATATGGGCCAAAAGAAATCACCCTATTGGAAGATGCTCTCATTTTTGCAAATGGCCGCCAATGTCAAATCTGTTTTGACATTTGTGGACTAGACAGATGCAGAATACAAGTGAACAAGCCATGGAGCGATACACTCCCCAAGAACGCGGAATAATCGTGTCTATTTTTTTGCGTAACAATTCGTCTGTGGTGTTGGTGCAGCGCGAATTCCGTCGCCGATTCCCCGGCCTTCCGACACCGACTGCACAAACACTGCGCCGTATGGCCACTAACCTTAAAGGTATGGGACCACACGAGACGTTGCCAAGAGTGGCCGGCCCTGGAGCACCGCCCGAACGACAACAGTGGACGGTACGCGCTATAGGGCCATGTTGACCGAGTTTTTTCTGCCGCAATTGGACGAATTAGGACTGAGGGACATGTGGTTCCAACAGAACGGAGCAACGGCACACACTGCGTGAGCCACAACCTATATTTTGAAGGCAGCGTTCCTGGGTCGCCTCATCTCTCGTTTTGGCGATTTGCACTGGCCCGCAAGATCGCCCGATTTAAGCGTTCCAGACTTTTTTTGTGGGGTTTTTTGAAGTTCCGTGTTTACGTGAACAAGCCCGAGACTCTGGAAGCCCTCAAGGATAACATTCGACACGAGTGCGAGAATCTGTCGCCCGAAGTTCTCGCCGAAGTGATGAAAAATGCCATAAAACGAGCCCGTATGGCAATCAATTGTAACGGCGCCCATTTGGCCGATATAATCTTCTCGACTTGACCAATAAAATTCTAAAGGTTCAAATAAACATAATCAAAAAACAGAATCGAAGTTTTTCATTTAGAACAAAAAAGAGAGCCAAACAACATCGGATGACTTCTTTTGGCCCACCTTGTATTCACTAATATTTCACTTACTTCATGTGAAGGAAAAACCTCTTTCCATATAATATGAAATAACTAGAGTCAGCTAAGGAAGTGTTTTCAAGAAAAAATATACTTCATTCATGAAGGAACCAGTCGATTGGAAGAAAGGTTACTTACTATGCTAGCGCGAATCTTACTATGACGTCGGAAAAAACTTTCTTACACTTTACCAACTTCAATTTTACTGTTTTCTATAGAAACTTCTTGAAATAATAAGGAAAGAAGACGATATTTTGACGTGTACCTAATACATTTGTGAAATAAAAAAAGATCTATCAACAGTTCCTTTCGTCTATCTATTTATTTATACTTACATCGTGTATTTTAATATAGGATGAAACAAGAAAACCTAAGTACCTATTGGTAATTTTAAATACTCTTGGCTTAATTTGGAAAGATTGTTTGTTTATGAGTATTAATTTGTTTATAGGTTAGTGAATTTTTTATCAAAACACGGATACAAAAATGAGTTATATAACTTTGATTAAATGCTTCACTCGTACGAATATTTCACTGCAGTTTATGGCTATCGAAAATTCAATTCCACGATAGGTTTTCGCAACAGACCGAGCTGTGACCAAAACTTCAAACAAATTGATATCTGCGTCAAACCAATTTGCATCGAGACGTGGGAACCGACATGATTGTATACAAAACAATAGTATCCATTTAGACTGGTCGGTCTGAGTCTAAGTGCGTTCAGTCTACGGCCTAAAACGCTATAGATACAGTTCTACTACAAGTTGACCTCGTTTTTTATAGGATTTGCGTACAATAAGAGGTCATACTGGAAATGTATATCTTGATAATTTTGTCGCTCACCGTACTTACGTTTGGTCTTTCATTAAGGACCGTCGGTTTTATTCCTGTTCTACATAGCTACATTCTTGTCTTGATTCTATCTACTAGATAAAATCAATCAAATGTCGGTGTATGTTGTTCAATGATTATTTGAGTCAAGCCTCGTCCTATTCAAACTTTGAGCAATTTGATTTTCCATGTTTGTCGGTTTGATGTTGGTACTGTTTACTTCAATTACCTAATCTAAAACCACATCTTTGAACTGCAGCGTGTTTTGTTAAATTAAGCTGGATTATAATTATTATAAGTTTTATTCATCACAGATTACTTAATTTATCATTATAGTAATTATTATTATTTATTTAATCAGAACGACGAAATGCTAATTACACTGATTAGACAGATTACAAAGTATGTATAGAATATCATGGATTAAATATCAATATTTACAATAATTATACAGATAGTTGTGCCTGTCTAGTTGTTTGTGTATGTAAGTTTATATGTTTGTAAATGCATCCTTGTTACAGGAGAAAGTCTTAGAGTGTCGGTCAAAACAAATAGCATTTCGTCGTTCTGATTGAATATACAAATAATACTAATAATTATTGTAATGAATGACCAGCTAATGGCCTGTTTGCCAATAGCCGCGACGACCAATTGTCGAGGCTGTCATTGCGCGTTAGTCTCAAGGACCTGAAACAGTAGGCAGTACCCCTTGATACGGCTAGCATTGTGAGGAGGTTCCTGTCTCTGGAGCCCTAACCACCGGTAGCTTGGACCCTGTTCCCGTTACCGGTGAGCCTCTATTTTTTATATTTTCTAATGTTTTAATTTTTTAATATTTAAAAATATATCAAGTAAGAAAGAAGATGAATAAAGGAAATTGTAATGATAAATAAATAATCTGTGTTTAGGACACAAAAAGAAATGTAGCAAGTAAATTATTTTGACCATACCCATATTACTTTATCCAATGATGAGCTCGTGGTCACTAATAATTCCAGCCGGGATGATCTTGAAGGTTAAGCAAAGCTTGGCGAAGTTGGTCTGTATGTGGGTGAACATTCGTTACATACCTCTCCGTGCTTCGGAAAGCTCGTTAAGCCGCTGGTCCCGTAGTTAGAAGCCTGATATCTGACACTAGTCTTACCAAGGCGTATCTTGTTACCCAGTTACTGGGTTGTGAAGGTCAGATAGGCAGTGTTGCGATGTAAAATACCATTACACAGCTGCAACCGGTTAGATTGGAAGCTAACCTCAACATAGTACTGAAAAGGGTTACCTATCATAAGTTCGAAAAACATTTGACCGAATTTCATTTCACCTAAAACTTTTCAACTATTATCGTTTCGTTTTTTTTTTACTTGATCGAAGTCACGTCTGCCACTGTCTCAGTTGACTTATTATCAATTCGACTTTTTTTGTTACTCCGACGTTTCACTTGGTCGAAAAACTTTTTACCGAAGTTACACTTAGCCGAAATAACATTTGTTCGAAATATTTATTTTTAAACGCATATCAAAATACTAAGTGTGAGAGAAACAGTGAGCGAATACAAATGTTTAAAACAGCGACTTTAAAAAAAAATGTCGACGGAGCCCCGCTCCGCGGGGCGCCTATTTCTGTCTGCACGGTCTAAAGTAACCTAACACGAAGGCAATGACATCCTCTTCGAACCTATCCTACCCGTGTCGGGATGCCCTAAATTCCCGAGCTCGCTTCGCTCGCTCTTAGACAATTTTTTTGAAATAATTATTTAATAAAAATGTCTCATGCATGACAGCTATTTATAAATCATTTGCATGAAAATTCGAAATAAATACGTAAACACAGACAAGACTGCGTGAAGTCTATTTTGCAGCGATTCGTTTCTGTCACTAAATTTTGTAGCCCAACATTTTGACTTTTTATGACACTTACAATTTTAAATTGTGACTAAATAATATTCCCTAAAATGTTGTTTCGGTTTGGCGAAAATATGACAAATGAAAAAAGTTCAAAAGAGGCTTCGGCCAAAAGCAGTTCGGTAAAATAATACATATGCCACATGATACTTCGATGATCTGAAAATATGTCAAATAATGCATATGGCAAAAGAGACGTCGGTCAACAGTTTTCGGTAAAATGAAAATCGACCAAAAAATATTCGGAAAAGTGATCGGTTCCCTCTGAAAAGGCTTGTTTGACACGCGTTATCTGCTGTGATTGGCTTTTGAAAATTCATTCAACCAATTATTCATTCATTCATCATTCACAGCAGATAACGCGTGTTAGACAAATTGTCACATTAATTCTGCGATAATTTATAAATTTGCAAGTAGCAAATTTATAATATTTAAATAGAATTTACCAAGACAAGGCCCCAATTATTAAAAAATATCTTTAGAATATACAATATCGGAAGCTAAACGAGAAAGCTTTGTATATCTAACAATATAAAAATGTCGTAACTAATTCGTAAGAGGATTACGCCTGATTTGCGACTCAATTTTTCTTATATTTCGTGGCAAATTCGTATAATTGGCTCGTATTTTTGCCTTTGACAGAATTATATTTCCATTTGGAATATTTATTTTGTTATTTTTTTCTTTTATTTGTTTGTTGGCTGGCGTTTATCGACGAGATTTAGTTGTGATAATATCTAAGATATTAAGAAGTATAACTAAATCGTTTCTAAATGGTACTTCATTAAGATACCTTCATAATGTTAATAATTACAAAGAAATTAAAAGTAGCGTTCCCTTATAGCCGTTTCTGCGATTTCAGAGTTGTTCCAGAAAATCTTCATGTTCACCGTTGAACATATAATCGCTTACCATCAGGTTAGACAATTAGCAAAAAAACAGTATTCGGAACTACAGTATCAAATATTAATAGGAAATGTTACAACATTGCAGAATAGGGTGTAAAGTCCTAAAAACCTCCATAGAAAAGGGAGGATCCTCCGACCAGAAGGGTGTTGTGTCTTGTTCGGATAACTGCCCGGCGGTTAATTTCAGACTGTTGTATACGTTCGTATCGCGCCGAAAACTTTGCTTGCATTGCGCAGGATTTTTGTGACGTCATGTCATTAGTTCTTAAGTGGCGTTGGTGCCGCTACATTGCCATTATTTAAAAGACACCCTGTTTAGAAGATAAAATATTCTTTTAAATTACTAGCTGCATTCTGTCTTCATAAACCTGTGTTATAATCAAATAAATTTACCAAGTTTTAATCGAAAAAATATCTATCTTGAAGTAAAATAGTAAACGTAAACCCAAACAAACCAATTTCAATTGTTTTAATCAAATCACCTAAATCTTGCCTCCCGCCTCTAATAAACCAATGTAATGGTAACGGTCAGATAAAGTACCAACTGATCCCCAAAGAGGCCATAGAAAAGAAGAGATGAGAATGCCTGTCAAAGTTGCCAACTAGGTTAGGCAACATCACCTATTTTTCAGGTTTAATCGGGTCTCGATGACAGTCAATGAAAAACAATAGTTTGACAACTCATTGCTTCGACGGAGCATATATTCGACTAGCATTAGTCCGACAGATCATACTAGTCCAGTAGGGATACAATTATTTTCCACATAACCTTTGATAATTCAAAAGTTTTTTTATTTTCGCTGGGTTCTTATGTGAAATCAACGCTATGTACAAAAATGCTAACAGTTTAGAGTTATGCAATAGGCATAAAGTAGGTATTTCCTATTATTTCGTGTTATAACAATAATATAAAATTTAAATTTAAATAATTTACTGTTTCTTTATTAGTACTATCTAAACTTTATATTAGTGAAAATGCTAACAGATACGTACTGTGGAACAATGGACAACTGAAAATGGCTCGTAACTCTTTCAATAAAAGATTTAAGTTTTCAAATCATTTCCTATATGCATAGAGGGATTAGTTATACCTTACAACAAAAGTTCTAACAACTAAGTATAATGCTGCACAGGTTATTGTATTTTTACATTCTGATTTGCGAAATATTAAATTTATGTTTATAAATTTGCGCCTACATATTCGAAATAATAAACTCTGCCACCATACAAAAGTCTAAACACTTAAGTGCTATGCTAGTTTAATGAATAAAATACAATTGGGTATTGCGGGGCGTATAATTAACTGTCGGAATTCAGTATGACTCTAGGTCTCGAATGGAAGCAAAAAGAGGATCGTAGCAGGTGGCGGTCTATCATCATCATAACCCTTTCAATGTTCTCACTGTTGGGACAAAGGCCTTCTCTTTGTGAGAGAGGAAATGGGCCTTAATACCCATGGGAAAAGGTGTGTTTATGTAGCTACTCGTATTTATGTATCTGTCATGGACCAAGTGATTAATCAGGGCACTATATATAATGCCCGGAAAATATGAATCAAGTTAATTCAAATCGGGCAACGTAGTGAATACTAATTTGAACATAATTATTTATCACATTGTCTGGTCCTTGTGAATATTGCTACGTAACTGTTGGGCGATTCGATAGTTATGGTACATTAGTATGGTGTACATTTCAAAAATTCAATCAACAAGAAAAATCCGGCAAAATAATATTTTCACAGCAAAATTTATGAGGGCTGATGTTAAAATGCCAGTTTGTTGAAAAGCTATGATATTTTATTGTGCTAAAAGGGCACAATAAAATATCATATATTATCAACAATCTTTCAAAAGTAACTATGTAAAAAAGAAGTTGATAAAATCATGCCTTGCAGTCGCAAAAGTAAGCTGTTATTACATTTTTCAGAAAAATAAATAAACCATAAACTGTTACCATAAACTATTATAGTTTATAATAATTATAAACTTAAGTTTGTTTATAAAATTATAAAAAAAATGGTTGATTATATTAAGACTAGGATAAAAGACTGATTTAACAAATAAAAACTGTTTGATATCAAAAAATTCGTTTATGTCTAATAATAATAATCAATGTCAACATTAAAATAATTTAATAAAAGACTTATTTTTAATACCTTGCCCAGCAAGTGATGGAACTATTCAGAAAGCCGTATAAATTTACTTATTTTAATGGATTTTATCATCTTGGCTGCTCATATTAGGCGTTTTTCAAATTGACTGGGCATTATGAAAAATGTCCGCGTTAATGTCGAAAATTATTCCGAGGGAACATATTCCCGGGATAAAAAGGGTCCTAAGTGATATTCCAGACTATAATCTATCTCTGCGTGCAAATTTTATCCAGATCCGTTCAGCCGTTTGGACGTGATTGAGTAACAAACATACATCCATCCATCCAAACTTTCGCATTTAAAATATTAGTAAGATATAACCTTGTCTGGATCTCTGAATCAACTCCTTGATTAATGAATGTTTTTGAAAGATCAAGATACGCTAAATGTGTTTCAAATTGCTTTAAGATTATTTTGTAAGATGTTTGCTGAATACTTGCTGGTGACTCGGACTTGATAGGATCTGTTAGAAGCTTTTCATCGTGTTCAGCATCGCATGTCGTGTTCACAGAGTTTGACTGTACGAAAATATAATTTCTATAGCGAATAAATATAGGTACGGATAATATCATTAGGACTTCTAATGGTTGAAAATCCATTAACTCCACAGCCCCACCCACCCTCAAGTTGAAAATCTGTCGCCAAGCACCTTCCGGTGTGTTCCGACAGCAGCACTTGAGAGCCAGTTCCCTTCTAGGCTTTGTGTGCTTACCACCATCGGCCACATCATCACTGACCACGGTGAGATTGTGGTCAAACACAGCCCTATACATAGTAAAAAAAAAACTGTATTTAAATCACTTATATTTCACGGCAATCCTATTTCTTTTGTTTTGTTTTAGAACAACGTTTTTGATTTAGAAAACATTTGTAGTTATTTTAATAATATAATAATTTTCCTAAAGTAGATGTCACCTACGATCGAACAAAGGTTGTTGTCAACGTTTATAATAATAAACGTGATAATAATACTATAACACAATTTATTTCTAAAATAGATTTTACAATAAGCAATTACTAACATGAAGGACCTTATTTGTTATGCGAAAACGTTTTTGTGACAGCCTACTTCATTAATAAGGCTGAGAGTTGTATAAAACATTTTTAATTAAAAGTTTTACACATCCTGTAGTACTTTTGATCTTCCACATCTCTGAGTAGAAAAGCTTTTTGTATTTTCTGTTCAACTTTGTATAATAACATATTTTCATGACATGTAAATTAGATATCTTTTTTTTTTATAAAAAAACTTTTTTATAATAGAAACGCCGTATTCTAATACAAATACTGGATACAATTCCTGAATTCGGGCTGCTATTGGGCATGTCCTTTAGAACAAATCCTAAGGTGGGAATGTATTTTAGAATAGATCCCTTGAGTTCAAACCTAGTACTTGAACATCCCCATTGCGTAACATATTTCCTATAACATTCTAATAATGTTGAATGCCTGATAAAATATAGCTACATATTTGTTGAAAAAATGGCTTGGTTGACAACGTAAAGGACGCAATCAATATTTTTGAATATTTAAAATATAAGGCATTGATTTTTTCAGTGATACGCAAAACTACCCCGCAAGATTCACGCGTTTGATCACTAGACGAACAAGGCAGTCTCTAGACCATAAAGTAGTATAAATTCAGTCTTCAAATTTCATTAGAACACACAAGGCAATCTTGTACCGCAACCATCTCAGATTTAAGGCTCAAGAACAAGGTCGACTTATCAAAATATTTCATTCCACGAAATGTGGTTTATCTCCAATACTGTCCTGTATTTTCTTCCACAAGCATTGTCTTTATTCATCGCACTTGGAAGGGATTTCTTCTAACAAATTCAATTTGTGTAAGCTCTTTTACGGTATATAGTGGGTCTTGATTTCTTGAACCTTGGCGTCCAGTCTTCGTTTAATTAAGATTTACGTTACTGACTTGGCATTGGTACTAGTTAAAGTGTGATACAATAAAGTGATCTAAATTTATTTAAGGATAGAGAAAATACTAACGGAAAAGTTTGTTCCGGAACTGGTTGTGCTTTTGTAAGTTTAGAGAATGAAATCGATATAATAGAGTCCAACTTTTATGAGGGTTTGTGAATTAATTTGTAGGGTGGGTTTCTTTGATAGTTTTGAATTGATTGTGAAAGTTTTTGAATACGTTATGTTGGTTAGTGAGTCAACTTACATTAATTTTGTAAATACGAAATGTGTAGAATTTTTAGTAAGAATACTTAGTAAAAATTCTACATACTAGATCATCTAGTGTCATCATCAAAATTACGCCGAAAGACGAAATTCCTCTTCAGGAAGTAGGGCTCCCCCAAGCAACACCATTTCGCTTTTGAAATGTAGGATGTGCCCTAACAGGCGTTGCACAGTGGAGGTTCCTGAGTAGTCATTTAAGAGGTAACGAGACCCATTCCATGTACTGATGGTGATCACCGGGGTGGTTTTAGTGAGGTAGAAATCTCACACTCCCTGTTCTTTTTCCCCCAAAAGTCCAGGCGCCTTTTGAAGGTTTCTCCCCGAAAACCAATAAAAAGTATTTTCTCAGTGTTTTACTCTTTTGTTCCTACCAACTAGGAGTACCTACTCGTATGTTCTCTAACACACTTCAAAATGAAATCAAATAATTTATTTGCATAACACAGGTTAGTAAAGGTGTTAGATACAAATAATATTCGATAGATACACTGTATTATAACCTAATGTAGTGCAAATTAAAAGAATTTTAGACTCACAAATTTAATTTTATTGTAGTGTTACAATAAATTTAGTACAAATATTGCTTCATCACTATTACAAATTAAAGTGCCAAATTTAATGTCATATTAAGTTATCATAGAATGTCATAAAGTCAGATTTATTTAATAAAGGTCAAATTAAATTATAATAAAATGTCAGATTTAATAAATAAAGGTCATTTTAAATTATCATAAAATGTCAGATTTATTAGTTACACACACGTCATATTAAATCATTGTCTATGATGTCACACAAAATTATAATTGAATAAATTATTGTTGTTACTGTTACTCATATTCATAAAATCATCATCTGCCTATTAATGTTCCCACTGCTGGGACTGCCTCAGGCCTCCTCTCTGTGAGAGGGAATGGGCCGTAATCCGCCACGCGGGTTGGTGGATGTCACCGTCACTTCGAATTTTTGAATGTCACATTGCTTGATGCATTTCTTTTGAACTTTAAAAACGGATTCCTTTTCAATCGAGTTATCCCAGGATATAACACCATATCTTAGAACAGGTGCAACTAGTCCGTAATAAGCGGCTAATACAGTTTCTTTATTGACAATCTTCGAGAGTTTGTAGAGAGCAAACGATGATGTATTATCTCTTTTACAGACGTGCTCTAAATGCGTTTACCATGAGAGTTTATTGTCAATATTAATTCTTAGAAACTTTGTGTATGTCACAGGGTGTACCGTCTTGCCTTCGTAACTGACTTTTAGCTGTTTGGACTGTATTCTTTGATTCATCATCATCTGCCTGCCCTTATCCCATGTTACTTGGGGTCGGCGCAACACGTTTGCTTCTTCCATACCGTTCTATTCCCCGTCATGTTATTACTGACTCCCTTTTCTTTCATATCACTCCTCACACAGTCCATCCATCTTTTCTTTGGCCTTCCTCTCCCTCTCCATCCATCCACATTTATATTCATAACTCTTTTAGTAATACGTGTTTCATCCCTCCTCATCACATGACCATACCAGGACAAACGGTTTCCTTCCAACTTTTCTGCCACTGGCGCCACTTTCAAACTGCCTCTAATATACTCATTTCTCACTTTATCCAATCTCGTCACGCCGCACATCCATCTCAACATTCTCATCTCTGCTACATGCAATCTCCTTTCATCCATCTTTTTCACAGCCCAACATTCCGATCTATACAGTATGACAGGTCTAATCACGGACTTGTAGATTTTCCCCTTTAACTTGAGGGGCATCCGTGGGTCGCAAGTTGTTCCAGTGACCTGGCGCCATTTCATCCATCTGACTGTGTTCTTTGATTAAAGTGTAGAATTTTAGTGTTACCATATTTATTCTTAGATTAATTTTGAATAACCATTGAATTATTACCGACTTAATAAAAATGGAGATAATCAATTTGACACATATGTATGTAAATAATATTATTGGAATAACTAATTAGAGTAACACATATGAGTGTTACTCTAATTGGGCTTCTAAACATGTGTGCCAAATTTTATAAGTGTATGTATGTTTGTCCACGCATTTCTCCGAAACTCCTAATTGAGTCGTGACGATTCTTATTTTGTTGGATTAAAAATCTTTCAACTTAGGGAGTAGTGTAAGTTTCATCTAAATCGGTTCAGCAGTTTTTAAGTTACAGTCAAAAAACGATAAAAAAAGAAGTACCAAAAACACCGGCTTCTGAAACGAATGTTATTTTGCACTTTTTAGTGTTTTGATTTTGAAGTCAGTCTATTTTTTGTGAAAAAGGATTTTGTATAATAGTAAACATTATATGTTCGTGCTTGAACTCCATTTCTACGAAAATTGTTCTAATTTCGAACCGGCCTTAGCTCTAAACTACCTACTTATACAGCTGCACAAAATAACACAACTTTTATAAAACAAAACACTATCAACACAGGTCGCCCAACAATTAGAAGCAGATTAACATAATCTTATGGACGCCTCGTGGAAACAAAGGTGCAGCAATCGTGGGCTATTCTTAGCTGTTGCGAAAGAGTCGGGTCGTAACTTTGAATTAAGGCGTAGGGTTAAGTCCGGGCTAAGTAGTGCTTACGAATGGGTAGATCGAGCTGTGTATAGTGTAGAACAGTAGAGGTTGACTGGGTTAATACGGGGCATTTTTTAGGCCATGATATTTGATAAAAAATATGAGTGGAATAAATAAAAAAGAAAATTAATAAAATGTACGATATGTTTCGCTAAGAGTGGAACCAAGTTGATCATCTATTAGGGCCGGTTTTTGAATTGAGAGTTTGTTGTGATGAACACGAGTTGTCATTCAAAAGAGCTTGATAATTTAATTTTTCAACTTTAGAAATCGGGGGTGAGTCAAGGAAGTATGTCTCATTCAAAATTTTTGGCTCTACACCTCTGGTTATCCTTCGGCGAATACAAGCGCCATGTTTATTATGTGTTTTAGTACAAGCCTAGATAAAATTAAAGAATCCACAAATTATATGATAAAAGGAGATGGTTCAAAATATTTGGACCGAAAACCCAGAAATCGATATGAACTAACTGTATGCGGATCGATTTCTTATAACGAGTGAAATAATCTTACCTAAGTCGCAGACTCCAAATCTATCGGGTATCGGAGCTAAAGGCTGACAAAGTCATCATCTGCCTAGCCTTTTTCCCAATTATCGTTGGGGTCGGCTTCCAGTCTTACCGGATTCAGCTGAGTACCAGTGTTTTGCGTGGAGCGACTGCCTATCTGACCTCTACAACCCAGTAACTGGGTAACACGATACCCCTTGGCAAGACTGGTGTCAGATCTCAGGCTTCTGACTACCCGTAACGACTGTCAAAGATCTTCAAATGACAGGCGGGGCCAACGGCTTAACGTGCTTTCCGAGGCACGGAAAAAACTCGGTGTGTTGAAATCCACGGACCGACCTCGTCAAGCGTTGCTTAACCTTGAAGATCGACCCGTGCGGCTGTTATTATTTAACCACGAGCTCTAAAGGCTGACAAAGTATGCCTGAAAAATCATTATCTACTAAGGATTTTCTTAACTCTAGTATCAAAATCAGAGGCGTGCTTGACCGTTCTATTCATTTTAATAGATATTTATTGTAAAATCGATCGGGATACACTTGTTTGGTATCTACTTCTGGGTCAATTGTGAAAAATCACCTTTATTAAAAAACTAGAAAAAATATAAAAGCGCTGTTCTTATTATATATCATATTATTAGAACATGAATCGAATACTAAATGTCCTCTTTCAATATATCCCTTGTTTATCTAGTCTAATTGTACAAATAAGAATAGACAAGGTTCTGTTTTTCTGTTGTTGCTAATGAAATTCTAGGAAAGGCCATTTTTCCGATAGCATTAGTGTTGGGTGGTCACGGAGAACGATTATATCAATATGGCCTGGTCATGTAGCTAATAAAAGGGCTTAATATTACTTGTAAGGAATAATAGTTAAGTAAGTGGTAATATATTACATGAGAATAATGTTATTAATATGTCTGCGGTTAGTAGATTAAGAGCACCGTTTATGAAATCCTTCATATTGTTGCGTAACACAAAGACAACGGAAATTGACCCGTTTCTGAATGTAATACTTATTTGGAATTATAAAATGTGACAGACTACTTTAAGGGGTTTTTACACTTTCGTATATATATAGGATCATAGATCTATGAATAAAATAATAAATAAAAAGAGCCTTTATTCAGACAAAATACTTAAATTTTACATGCACAATTATTATTTCATTTGATTAATTATTTTAATATATTTAAAACAATAGTATTAATATTTATTTAATTACAATGTTTTCCTCCATTAATTTATTTTAAATTAGTTAAATTATTATATTATATATTTTATGTCTGTTTGTCTATTATTTATTAGATTATTAGACATAGGCCTCCTCCAACTGCCTCCATAGACTCCTGTTTTCAGCTGTTCTGGTCCATGTGCTGCCCACGACTGCTTTAATGTCGTCCACCCATCTCTGTTTTTACATTATAGTTTTACACCATTTCTCTCGTCCTCTTATAGTATGCCCCGTCCACTTCCATTTAAGTTTCCTTATTGCAACTGAAACATCCATTGTTTTTGATTGCTGATGTTCTTATTTTGTCTGATAACACTATCGTATATATATAGGTTCATAGATCTATGAGTCATATTTATATGATAATGTAATATAGATATATGAATCATATCGTCTTTGATAAAAGATTTTTGACATTTGTTGTTAGATAGGATCAAAGAAACAGGGGCAGGACGGAGCTATACAAGACAAATAGCTCTATCCCTTTTTCACCGTTGCAATATATAGTTTTAACACGGCCCCTGGTCTTGCCATATTGAATCTTGCTACATTTGAATATTTTTTTTTTCATAATTTCCTGATACAAAATCCGTCCACAAAATTATGTGATTTTGCTTTTTCAGTTTTGCTGCTGCCATATTCTGCCCAGGTTGCCTGAAAGAGATCGCGGAATGCGATAAGACTAGCGTTGTATGTTTTAAGTTTCTTTTTCATGTGTATTCTGGTGTACAATAAAGTGTAAATAGATAATATTCTAAATCCTAAGGCAATTAATTATTGTGACGGTTTTCACCATACACACACTCACACACATCTGTTAAACTTAAATAAAATAAAAAATTTGATTTGATTGTAGAATAAGAACTACAGAATTTATCCTAAAATATGTAAGCCTACTGCAGCGATATTCAAACTAAACTTATTCGTAGTTATTATGTGATACTTCCTGCGGCTGAATCACTGTTTCCCAAAATACAAGCTCAGGCTTAGCTTGGGAATCAGTAGCAGTAACTCTTGTGTTATACACTAATACGAAGCATATGTTAGTTTAAGATAAGATAAATAAGTGTATTAGCTGGCGACAATATTTTTTTTTTTTTTTTTTTTCTTTTAAAAAACGTTGCGAAATTTTGCCGTAAGTTCACAATAAATGATTAGTGGATTTCATTGCTTTACACACTGCCGAAGCAATAGTAGTACACAGTTACACACAACAGACTTGTCCTCCATTGCAACCAAAAAGGACAAAAAGAAAATCAAAGAACTATGATAATATAATTCACAGATATGATTTAGAGTTCATATATTTAGGATAAGAGATAGGATCCTATGTATGATCCTAGAAATATGATAGTGTAATACCCCCTTAATGCTTAAGTTTGACTGGTTTTCAGTCTTACGTAGAGTTTGACATATTTTTAATTCTTAATTCAGAATTCGAATGTGTTTCATTTTGACAAATCAACAACATTTTATTGAAGCATTTTGGCGTTTTTATTTATTTATTGGCCTATTTACAATTGTTTCTCAGTTTATCCTAATAATACAAGCAATATGATGTACAAGCTTGGTTCATCGCAATTATTAAGGAACCTGCAAAGTCTTTAATTAAATTGATTTGATTTTCAATGTTGAGCAGACTTTTTTTTAAACATGCGAAACAATGTATTAAGAATATATCAATATCTTTGTAAATCCTTCGGATTGTAATACAACGAGTGTTTCGCATTTGGGGCGCTGAGTACCATGTTATATGGCAAATATATGGGTCCGTGGCTTATGCCCCCAGTGGTCGACGCACCCGTGGCCTATGCCCCCGATTCGATTAAATTATTTCTAAGCAGTTTTTGATCAAATATACTGTCAGGCACAAAAATGTTGTACAAAAATAATAAATGTATATTGATTGTTATATTTATAATATTAAATCATGATTATATTTAAAACAAAGAAATGCTAAATATTGGTAAAAAGAAGAAGAAGTCTTAGTTATTTTTCAATATTGATTTATTTATCTCAATAAGAAATCTAGTAAAAAAGTTGTATATAAATCACAGTTTTCATCACCTATAATCAAGATAATCATTCAACTTAATTATAATAATCAGTCTTTAATGTAATAAAATAAGATAGTGATTTTAAATAGTCGGTCTTAAAAATTACTGCAGAGCAACTAACTTCTAACATAATGATATGTTCTTTTTATGTTTGTAACAATAATAATTAAACGTAATCAACTATGAAACTATAAACAAATGAGAATTATTTTAACTAATTATAACAGTAAAATATGGGCACAATGTTGGTTTCATCTGAATTATTCCCAATATCTCCGTGGATAGTATAAATCTGTTTGAAGGGACACGGGCAACAATCAAATGTACCGACACAGAAGAAGTGGTGCACTTTTTGAATTTCATCCAAAGCTATGTCTGATACAAATACGATGATCCTGTTGCCGTCCTCATTATAATCAGGAAAAATACTTTATTATGGTGAAACACTTTTCTCATTTACTGTACTAAGTGAAAAAGCACAAAAAAATATTTATATTAAATTTATCGAATCGGGGGCATAGGCCACGGGTGCGTAGACCACTGGGGGCATAAGCCACGGACCCAAATATAGGGTCCGTGGCTTATGCCCCCAGTGGTCGACGCACCCGTGGCCTATGCCCCCGATTCGATTAAATTATTTCTAAGCAGTTTTTGATCAAATATACTGTCAGGCACAAAAATGTTGTACAAAAATAATAAATGTATATTGATTGTTATATTTATAATATTAAATCATGATTATATTTAAAACAAAGAAATGCTAAATATTAGTAAAAAGAAGAAGAAGTCTTAGTTATTTTTCAATATTGATTTATTTATCTCAATAAGAAATCTAGTAAAAAAATTGTATATAAATCACAGTTTTCATCACCTATAATCAAGATAATCATTCAACTTAATTATAATAATCAGTCTTTAATGTAATAAAATAAGATAGTGATTTTAAATAGTCGGTCTTAAAAATTACTGCAGAGCAACTAACTTCTAACATAATGATATGTTCTTTTTATGTTTGTAACAATAATAATTAAACGTAATCAACTATGAAACTATAAACAAATGAGAATTATTTTAACTAATTATAACAGTAAAATATGGGCACAATGTTGGTTTCATCTGAATTATTCCTAATATCTCCGTGGATAGTATAAATCTGTTTGAAGGGACACGGGCAACAATCAAATGTACCGACACAGAAGAAGTGGTGCACTTTTTGAATTTCATCCAAAGCTATGTCTGATACAAATACGATGATCCTGTTGCCGTCCTCATTATAATCAGGAAAAATACTTTATTATGGTGAAACACTTTTCTCATTTACTGTACTAAGTGAAAAAGCACAAAAAAATATTTATATTAAATTTATCGAATCGGGGGCATAGGCCACGGGTGCGTAGACCACTGGGGGCATAAGCCACGGACCCAAATATAGGGTCCGTGGCTTATGCCCCCAGTGGTCGACGCACCCGTGGCCTATGCCCCCGATTCGATTAAATTATTTCTAAGCAGTTTTTGATCAAATATACTGTCAGGCACAAAACTGTTGTACAAAAATAATAAATGTATATTGATTGTTATATTTATAATATTAAATCATGATTATATTTAAAACAAAGAAATGCTAAATATTGGTAAAAAGAAGAAGAAGTCTTAGTTATTTTTCAATATTGATTTATTTATCTCAATAAGAAATCTAGTAAAAAAATTGTATATAAATCACAGTTTTCATCACCTATAATCAAGATAATCATTCAACTTAATTATAATAATCAGTCTTTAATGTAATAAAATAAGATAGTGATTTTAAATAGTCGGTCTTAAAAATTACTGCAGAGCAACTAACTTCTAACATAATGATATGTTCTTTTTATGTTTGTAACAATAATAATTAAACGTAATCAACTATGAAACTATAAACAAATGAGAATTATTTTAACTAATTATAACAGTAAAATATGGGCACAATGTTGGTTTTATCTGAATTATTCCCAATATCTCCGTGGATAGTATAAATCTGTTTGAAGGGACACGGGCAACAATCAAATGTACCGACACAGAAGAAGTGGTGCACTTTTTGAATTTCATCCAAAGCTATGTCTGATACAAATACGATGATCCTGTTGCCGTCCTCATTATAATCAGGAAAAATACTTTATTATGGTGAAACACTTTTCTCATTTACTGTACTAAGTGAAAAAGCACAAAAAAATATTTATATTAAATTTATCGAATCGGGGGCATAGGCCACGGGTGCGTAGACCACTGGGGGCATAAGCCACGGACCCAAATATAGGGTCCGTGGCTTATGCCCCCAGTGGTCGACGCACCCGTGGCCTATGCCCCCGATTCGATTAAATTATTTCTAAGCAGTTTTTGATCAAATATACTGTCAGGCACAAAAATGTTGTACAAAAATAATAAATGTATATTGATTGTTATATTTATAATATTAAATCATGATTATATTTAAAACAAAGAAATGCTAAATATTGGTAAAAAGAAGAAGAAGTCTTAGTTATTTTTCAATATTGATTTATTTATCTCAATAAGAAATCTAGTAAAAAAATTGTATATAAATCACAGTTTTCATCACCTATAATCAAGATAATCATTCAACTTAATTATAATAATCAGTCTTTAATGTAATAAAATAAGATAGTGATTTTAAATAGTCGGTCTTAAAAATTACTGCAGAGCAACTAACTTCTAACATAATGATATGTTCTTTTTATGTTTGTAACAATAATAATTAAACGTAATCAACTATGAAACTATAAACAAATGAGAATTATTTTAACTAATTATAACAGTAAAATATGGGCACAATGTTGGTTTCATCTGAATTATTCCCAATATCTCCGTGGATAGTATAAATCTGTTTGAAGGGACACGGGCAACAATCAAATGTACCGACACAGAAGAAGTGGTGCACTTTTTGAATTTCATCCAAAGCTATGTCTGATACAAATACGATGATCCTGTTGCCGTCCTCATTATAATCAGGAAAAATACTTTATTATGGTGAAACACTTTTCTCATTTACTGTACTAAGTGAAAAAGCACAAAAAAATATTTATATTAAATTTATCGAATCGGGGGCATAGGCCACGGGTGCGTAGACCACTGGGGGCATAAGCCACGGACCCAATATATGGGTCCGTGGCTTATGCCCCCAGTGGTCGACGCACCCGTGGCCTATGCCCCCGATTCGATTAAATTATTTCTAAGCAGTTTTTGATCAAATATACTGTCAGGCACAAAAATGTTGTACAAAAATAATAAATGTATATTGATTGTTATATTTATAATATTAAATCATGATTATATTTAAAACAAAGAAATGCTAAATATTGGTAAAAAGAAGAAGAAGTCTTAGTTATTTTTCAATATTGATTTATTTATCTCAATAAGAAATCTAGTAAAAAAATTGTATATAAATCACAGTTTTCATCACCTATAATCAAGATAATCATTCAACTTAATTATAATAATCAGTCTTTAATGTAATAAAATAAGATAGTGATTTTAAATAGTCGGTCTTAAAAATTACTGCAGAGCAACTAACTTCTAACATAATGATATGTTCTTTTTATGTTTGTAACAATAATAATTAAACGTAATCAACTATGAAACTATAAACAAATGAGAATTATTTTAACTAATTATAACAGTAAAATATGGGCACAATGTTGGTTTCATCTGAATTATTCCCAATATCTCCGTGGATAGTATAAATCTGTTTGAAGGGACACGGGCAACAATCAAATGTACCGACACAGAAGAAGTGGTGCACTTTTTGAATTTCATCCAAAGCTATGTCTGATACAAATACGATGATCCTGTTGCCGTCCTCATTATAATCAGGAAAAATACTTTATTATGGTGAAACACTTTTCTCATTTACTGTACTAAGTGAAAAAGCACAAAAAAATATTTATATTAAATTTATCGAATCGGGGGCATAGGCCACGGGTGCGTAGACCACTGGGGGCATAAGCCACGGACCCAAATATAGGGTCCGTGGCTTATGCCCCCAGTGGTCGACGCACCCGTGGCCTATGCCCCCGATTCGATTAAATTATTTCTAAGCAGTTTTTGATCAAATATACTGTCAGGCACAAAAATGTTGTACAAAAATAATAAATGTATATTGATTGTTATATTTATAATATTAAATCATGATTATATTTAAAACAAAGAAATGCTAAATATTAGTAAAAAGAAGAAGAAGTCTTAGTTATTTTTCAATATTGATTTATTTATCTCAATAAGAAATCTAGTAAAAAAATTGTATATAAATCACAGTTTTCATCACCTATAATCAAGATAATCATTCAACTTAATTATAATAATCAGTCTTTAATGTAATAAAATAAGATAGTGATTTTAAATAGTCGGTCTTAAAAATTACTGCAGAGCAACTAACTTCTAACATAATGATATGTTCTTTTTATGTTTGTAACAATAATAATTAAACGTAATCAACTATGAAACTATAAACAAATGAGAATTATTTTAACTAATTATAACAGTAAAATATGGGCACAATGTTGGTTTCATCTGAATTATTCCTAATATCTCCGTGGATAGTATAAATCTGTTTGAAGGGACACGGGCAACAATCAAATGTACCGACACAGAAGAAGTGGTGCACTTTTTGAATTTCATCCAAAGCTATGTCTGATACAAATACGATGATCCTGTTGCCGTCCTCATTATAATCAGGAAAAATACTTTATTATGGTGAAACACTTTTCTCATTTACTGTACTAAGTGAAAAAGCACAAAAAAATATTTATATTAAATTTATCGAATCGGGGGCATAGGCCACGGGTGCGTAGACCACTGGGGGCATAAGCCACGGACCCAAATATAGGGTCCGTGGCTTATGCCCCCAGTGGTCGACGCACCCGTGGCCTATGCCCCCGATTCGATTAAATTATTTCTAAGCAGTTTTTGATCAAATATACTGTCAGGCACAAAAATGTTGTACAAAAATAATAAATGTATATTGATTGTTATATTTATAATATTAAATCATGATTATATTTAAAACAAAGAAATGCTAAATATTGGTAAAAAGAAGAAGAAGTCTTAGTTATTTTTCAATATTGATTTATTTATCTCAATAAGAAATCTAGTAAAAAAATTGTATATAAATCACAGTTTTCATCACCTATAATCAAGATAATCATTCAACTTAATTATAATAATCAGTCTTTAATGTAATAAAATAAGATAGTGATTTTAAATAGTCGGTCTTAAAAATTACTGCAGAGCAACTAACTTCTAACATAATGATATGTTCTTTTTATGTTTGTAACAATAATAATTAAACGTAATCAACTATGAAACTATAAACAAATGAGAATTATTTTAACTAATTATAACAGTAAAATATGGGCACAATGTTGGTTTCATCTGAATTATTCCCAATATCTCCGTGGATAGTATAAATCTGTTTGAAGGGACACGGGCAACAATCAAATGTACCGACACAGAAGAAGTGGTGCACTTTTTGAATTTCATCCAAAGCTATGTCTGATACAAATACGATGATCCTGTTGCCGTCCTCATTATAATCAGGAAAAATACTTTATTATGGTGAAACACTTTTCTCATTTACTGTACTAAGTGAAAAAGCACAAAAAAATATTTATATTAAATTTATCGAATCGGGGGCATAGGCCACGGGTGCGTAGACCACTGGGGGCATAAGCCACGGACCCAAATATAGGGTCCGTGGCTTATGCCCCCAGTGGTCGACGCACCCGTGGCCTATGCCCCCGATTCGATTAAATTATTTCTAAGCAGTTTTTGATCAAATATACTGTCAGGCACAAAAATGTTGTACAAAAATAATAAATGTATATTGATTGTTATATTTATAATATTAAATCATGATTATATTTAAAACAAAGAAATGCTAAATATTAGTAAAAAGAAGAAGAAGTCTTAGTTATTTTTCAATATTGATTTATTTATCTCAATAAGAAATCTAGTAAAAAAATTGTATATAAATCACAGTTTTCATCACCTATAATCAAGATAATCATTCAACTTAATTATAATAATCAGTCTTTAATGTAATAAAATAAGATAGTGATTTTAAATAGTCGGTCTTAAAAATTACTGCAGAGCAACTAACTTCTAACATAATGATATGTTCTTTTTATGTTTGTAACAATAATAATTAAACGTAATCAACTATGAAACTATAAACAAATGAGAATTATTTTAACTAATTATAACAGTAAAATATGGGCACAATGTTGGTTTCATCTGAATTATTCCTAATATCTCCGTGGATAGTATAAATCTGTTTGAAGGGACACGGGCAACAATCAAATGTACCGACACAGAAGAAGTGGTGCACTTTTTGAATTTCATCCAAAGCTATGTCTGATACAAATACGATGATCCTGTTGCCGTCCTCATTATAATCAGGAAAAATACTTTATTATGGTGAAACACTTTTCTCATTTACTGTACTAAGTGAAAAAGCACAAAAAAATATTTATATTAAATTTATCGAATCGGGGGCATAGGCCACGGGTGCGTAGACCACTGGGGGCATAAGCCACGGACCCAAATATAGGGTCCGTGGCTTATGCCCCCAGTGGTCGACGCACACGTGGCCTATGCCCCCGATTCGATTAAATTATTTCTAAGCAGTTTTTGATCAAATATACTGTCAGGCACAAAAATGTTGTACAAAAATAATAAATGTATATTGATTGTTATATTTATAATATTAAATCATGATTATATTTAAAACAAAGAAATGCTAAATATTGGTAAAAAGAAGAAGAAGTCTTAGTTATTTTTCAATATTGATTTATTTATCTCAATAAGAAATCTAGTAAAAAAATTGTATATAAATCACAGTTTTCATCACCTATAATCAAGATAATCATTCAACTTAATTATAATAATCAGTCTTTAATGTAATAAAATAAGATAGTGATTTTAAATAGTCGGTCTTAAAAATTACTGCAGAGCAACTAACTTCTAACATAATGATATGTTCTTTTTATGTTTGTAACAATAATAATTAAACGTAATCAACTATGAAACTATAAACAAATGAGAATTATTTTAACTAATTATAACAGTAAAATATGGGCACAATGTTGGTTTTATCTGAATTATTCCCAATATCTCCGTGGATAGTATAAATCTGTTTGAAGGGACACGGGCAACAATCAAATGTACCGACACAGAAGAAGTGGTGCACTTTTTGAATTTCATCCAAAGCTATGTCTGATACAAATACGATGATCCTGTTGCCGTCCTCATTATAATCAGGAAAAATACTTTATTATGGTGAAACACTTTTCTCATTTACTGTACTAAGTGAAAAAGCACAAAAAAATATTTATATTAAATTTATCGAATCGGGGGCATAGGCCACGGGTGCGTAGACCACTGGGGGCATAAGCCACGGACCCAAATATATTCGTCTTAATTTGGGAAGACTGAACATTGCAAATGGAATATTTTCGTATTTGATAAACTAACTGCTCAGAAAATTCAGCTTAATATAGAAAACAGAGATGACATTCATTACATTAAAATTTAAATTAGTTTGTTCTAAATATACGCCTATTCTCAGAACATTCGACGAATACACAAAATGTTTTCCGAAATAAAGCAAAACAAAATAGGCATACTCAGTAAAAGGGGTAAAGCCAACGTTCTTTGCCCGAAAACAAAATCCATCAATGACACAAGCAGTTCCTTTTTAGGTTATAGGATGAAGAGAAAAAGACACAATTGTTTTAGGGGCGTCTCTCTTGCCCTCGCTTAGCATTTTTCGTCAAGATTTAACTAAAAAAAGTTTTTATGACCGTCTCGACGACGAAATATTTTACGAAATGACGAACTGTCTTACTCTTAATGTGTAGCTAAAAAGCTGTAGTTTTTACTTGGTTTTTATAATAATTAAGTTTTTGGGTATTAAAAAAAAATAAGTAAACTTTTCTCTTTAGTGCTAAATTCTAAAAAGGTCACTTATTATTTTAATTAATTATTTTGCCCCCGGTTCTCTTTTATTGCCAATAAGAGAGGCAAGTAGAGGCAGGCCAAAATAACTATGAATGAACTGTATGATAGATGATGGGCCTTATTAACAGAAAACTTTTTAACCGATTAGTTTAAATACTGAGCAGCTAGCAGCAGCTAGCAGATTCTTAATAAAAAAATGCTCCATATATATCAAGAAACTGTTAAACAATATTTAAACTAATTATTTGGATGAAAAGTTATATTAATAAGTTTGAGGTATGTAAGAAGAAGCTCAAAACAAATAAGGGGCCAAGAAAAAGATATCTCCTATGATTTTATCCTTGTCCACGTTCAAATTGAAAAGTCATGGCGTCTGTAATTGTGCACAGAAATTGATACGGTATAGGACTTTCTCAGCCAAAAATATTTACAAAATCTTTATAACTATACTAACTTAAATAAATCTAATGTAAGGCCGAAATATTCCGTTTTCTAAAACAGTTTCGTATTCATCAGGTTCACAAATAGGTACATAAAAAAGACAAAGTAGCAAATAATTTCGTTCTCTGACAGATAAAGACCCAGACCAAATCTTAAGACCATCATATTTTGCGTAACTGTCAGTTAGTCTGGAACTCTCTGAGTTGTGAGTTGTGATGTAAGTGTTCCCTTTCGGCTCATGTAGAATAGAGATAGAGCTACAAAAGAAAAAGCCCTGTCTCTTTTTCACACTGATACAAATGACAACTTTGACACTTCTCAATGCGAACTTAGTTCTCCAAAAACTTTAGGAAGTCGACTAAAATAGGTCTTTATCTTTACGATAAAAATACTTTGGCTTCATTATCTTATTCTACTTCATTATTTTCCAAGTCTTCCCCGTGGTGTAATATTTTAAACTCGCTCCAAGAATCCAAATTAGCTTTTAAATTTTCAAACGATTGTCTAAATTTTCAGTTAATGAGAGGAAAGCTTTGAACGATATTATTATTTATAATAGAAGTTTATTAATTGTTTTCAAAATGCAGTATTTGTTCCGGCTTTATGTCAGATCAAGGAAACATCGACCTAGTCAACAAGGAGAAAGTTATTAATTTATTGATTGAACAAAAGTATGTATTCCGTCCGATGTTTTGTTATATTTGCTCCAACAAACGGGGTTCTAAGTGGCTTGATAATGAAAATGTGCAAAGGTAATAATGGAATTGGTGAATACGAACTTGACCTTTTAGCAGTTTCTTTATTGGAAAGAGTATAAAATGAATAGGATAAAATTGATTGACTGGGTGGTTGATTTACACAAGTAATAATTCTGAAGAAAGATTCTAGGGAATTAAACCCAAAATGAAATCTTTCAGTGATGTAATATGACATTCTTACATGTCCTGGAGAAAGTGGTTATTAATAAGTGCATCTGAAAATTGAATAAAAATGGATGACGCTGCTATCCATGCTAAGGTATAATAAATTTTAATTAGAAAGTCAGAATGTTCTACCTTTCGCTACTCAGTGTATGACGCCATGAACTTAAACCATTCAATATTCTCTCAACTTGCCCTCACGGAAACACAAATTATGAAAATTACGCTTAGCTGATGTTAGGGGAATCCTACCAATTTCCAGAGTAATATTTCGGCGCCATAATCCCGGACCGAAAAGCTCTGGGTCGTGCTAAGTCTCATTTATTTTGCTATGTGGCTGAATATCTTTAGTGTGGTGTTAGTTCCTACATATTCACTTTATAGGAATGTTTGTTGATTTGCGTAAATTCTAGGAAAACGAAATATGAAGGGAGAAGTTTCTACGAATATAATTATATTCATTTCGAAATAAAACATGAAACTAAAGATATTTCTCAAGAATAGAGACAATGAAAATTTTTACCGTCTTTTGGTATCAAATACAAGTACGTGACTTTTGTAATTTGAGACTTGGTCGAAGAATAAGAAAATATTTTTCTGCGAAAACTGCGTTGTTCTTAACACGGAAAACGTCTTTTACAAAGATTATAACTTCAGCTAAGAGTAGTTCCGACATTAGATATGTTATCTCTGATACTGTATCTACATTCAAAATTGGATCAAAACGTGCGTGCAGCGCAAAGGCCGCCATTGTTATTCAAGTCAGATTCCCGAAAGCTGACGAAAATGACCGAACAATCCCGAGCGCGGAGTGAACGCTCTTTGCAAAATATAGGGGCAATGTCACTGACATGATCTTCGATAGTATTGTTTGAAATTCTGATATTGCCCCTTTTTCAATATAAGAATATACAGCTATTGAATCGACTTTCCGTTAAAATACAAGATTATTCTTCGTATATATGTTTTTACATTTGAACAAAAGAAAAGAAAATTAAAGAGTTCAAAACTTTGAGCAAAGCTGAGAGTTCAAAACTTTTATATAACTTCATTGGTTCGTAGTGAAAAATTCACTGTGCATCTGTATAGAATCAAGTCACAGAAATAGATGTTTACGTTCGAATGAGTGCTGAATACAATGTCCAATGTCATGCGGTCAATAGTAATATTCAAAGCAAAATAAGAAAGAGTTCAACAAACTATCCTTGAACTATACATTCAAATAGTTATCAAGGCAAGGCTGTATTTGTATCCAAGATCCAAAACAAATTCTGGGTAAAAACTTTGACTCACGATTGTTTTGTGGCGTTTTTGATTTCGGGGAAAATCGAGTATTTTGCCCTAGAACGTGGAAAGCTCGATCAGATGAGCTACATAAATCGTAAAATGGATGCAAAGTGACATAAATTGTACATAATTATTTATTTCTGTAAATTGGTTAAACCAGCACTGTTATAAGTCTATTTTATATGTTATAAGATAAACTAGATTAGAGCAGCTTTTCCGAACCGACTACTCTAAGAAGTATCAGCACGTAAACAAAATTCAAAATTTACAGTATTTTTCTGACCAGTGTGTGCATTGGTGGCCCAGTGGTAACTGCCTGATTATGTAGTCTCTTTAGAAAAGAAAGTAAGAAATAAAAAAAAATATCGTATATCTCAACTCAGCTCAAACAGTTCAACGAATAAACGTAGACTTCCAACAGAAATAGTCAGTACTCATAAACCCATGTAAAATTCAAACCATTCTTACAAGTCAAATAATCATTCCATATCAAATTCACCATCTTACACCTCCACTTTAAAATATTTCACAAGACCTCATCTCCTTTATAAAACGACAAATTGGATTTTTCAACGACAGTAAAATTCCTTTGTATGAATACCAGCCAGTACAAGATAGTTTCAGAATACTAAGTGAAGTGCAGTCAGAAATAGGTTAAGAGGATGATAGTATCATATAGCTTTGGACTGAATTGATGCAAACCTCAGTTAAGTATATGAAAAGTCGTCTATTTTTAGATGGCTGTGTGAACTTTAAGAGCGGTTGAAAGCAGTGTGAAAATTAAGATACTAAATACACCTAAGGTACGAATATTTTGGCTTCTCAAACTTGCAAGAGTGATGCTGCAATCAATTTCTAAGTTCAAATTGATTAACTTAGTTTTTCAATAGGTACTGCAACTGGATCATTAGTGAACCGCTCATTAGGAATTCTTTTTGTTTTCATGCATTTTAGCAAGTCTCAACTCTCATGTCACAATGTCAGGGTTTGTTTTTTAAATGCTTTAATATTCATCTATTACTGTCGCTCTTCAGCTATTTGCCTATTAAATTTGTAGTCAATAAGAACTGCAGTTTCAAGAGCTGTCAGTGTCAATAGTAATTAGCAGATATGGCACTGACGGACCCTGAACGCGGCTTTTTGGTAGTCGCGTTTGGCATCAAACGAGAAATTCGTCCTATGTTACCTCTTCTTTTTTAGGGTTCCGTACCCAAAGGGTAAAAACGAGACCCTATTACTGAGACTTCGCGTTCCGTCTGTCTATCTGTCTGTCACAAGGCTGTATCTCATGAACCGTGATAGCTACACAGTTGAAATTTTCACAGATGATGTATTTCTGTTGCCGCTATAAGGACAAATACTAAAAACAGAATAACATTAATATTTAAGTGGGGCTCCCATACAACAAATGTGATATTTTTGCCGTTTTTGCGATAATGGTACGGAACCCTTCGTGCGCGAGTCCGACTCGCACTTGGCCGGTTTTTTTATTATATTGTGTCAATAGATACATGAAAAATTTCAAAATTAAAAAAAACTCCCGACAAAGTTTTATTTCATGCTACATGATTTATCAAGTACATAGTAGATACGCTTCGATCGACAATCTATTGAACACGTAATTATGACACGATATCTTGCGAAACAGTAAAACGCCCATAACTTTTGTACAGCTGAACCGATTTTATTCAAACATAGCTAAGAAAACTCTCGACAAAATCACCGTTCAAACAAAAAATTAAATCAAAATCGATTCAACCGTTTGAACGCTATGATGCCACAGACAGACACACAAATACACAGATCACAGTTGCTGTGTGCAACACACGTCAAACTTATAACACCCCTCTTTTTCCGTCGGAGGTTAAAAAAGAGCCACCCGGGGTGGAGTTAAAAATATCGGTTAGTGATTCCAAACACCCGTCGCACGCTTGACTCCTAGTACTCGGTAATGCAGAGTCTAGATCACTAATTCTTTCACCAGACTCAAACTCATATCACTATGGCAAAACAGCACATCGTAATGCACAATTTTTTTAACCATTCATCTAGATTATCGCCACATCTTCACGAGAATTGATTAAAGGTTCCATTCTCTAGGAATCCAACGTTCACCCGCACGAATACCTATGCCATACGTGCTTATTCTATATTCACGTTTGCATACAGACATTGGCATTTGGCATTTTTGCTCGTCTATTAATATCCTGAGATAAAATGCCAGATGCATTTAATTAATCTTAGTAATCTATGAAGACATATACTGAATCGTGTGCCGTTTGAATCAAATGTAATGTGACATTCGTTCTTGTGTGTAATGAATTGAAAAGAGCTTTCAATTCATTTTGAAAGAATGAAATATTCTTCTGAAGTATGTCTCATTTACTCCGATAAATATGTATTATATGTTTGTTATTATGTATTTATTATATTATATGTAAGTACATAAATGTAGATAAGGCAATATCAAACACGTATGTCGAGAACTTTAATACTCTCATTTATTTCTTCTTTCATACAATCCCTAACATTAACGCGTAAAAAGAAAATAAACCTCGAAAGACTACACGCAAAAGAAAATAGATAATTTAATCTTCTCCGAGACACCCTTAAAATTGAGTTTTCTTTCTTGATTGGATCCTATTATTGCTCACTTTTGTGTGAAACTAAATGTTATTTCTTGAAACATTGTATCGGATTAAGGCGATGGAATCTGCAGATTAGTTTTTGTGCAATCTCTTGAAAAAGCTGACTGTGCTGTGATTGCGGAGAAGGGCTAGAGAAAATGGATGCAAGAATGTTTACCGATATTTTCAGGATTATCTTTTATTTTTCTAATGAAGTGTTAGAAATTTTGTTAGTAGTAGTACAAATATTAAGAGTAATCTACTATCACAAAAATTAAGAGTAAAAGTAAAATATGTGATTAAACAGAATTCGCCTTTGTTTTTAAGTGACTAGAATTTTATAATTATTATTAGCATTTACATAAACATATTGATATACTCATGATAGCACAAGTTCAAACCTTAGTGGTTTTTGGTTGCTATTTAATACGAATAATCCTGTACTCTTTTGTGTCATCATCAGCCTTATTATGTTCCCACTTTTGGGACACAGGCATCTTCTCTGTGAGAGAAGTAATGGGCCTTAAACCACCACGTGGGCCAAGTACGGGTTGGTGGATGTCACACGATGTTTTCCTTTACCGTTTTTAAGAGCAGTGGTCATGAAATAATTTACACAAAGTAAAGCGCATGCCTGGGTTTGAACTCACGAACTACGACAAGTAAGTCGGGGCCGTTACCACTGGGCCACCACTGCTCCTTTGTACTCTCTTGTATAATTATTTATAAATAAAGGTAAAAGAAAAACCTAATAATTTTAATCAACAAATGGCACGTATTTCTCCATTTAATTCAATAAGAAGGATCTCATAGTAACCCAACTAACTTGCTTACTATTTCTGGCGAACCCTAACACACAGGACATCATTCAATACACCAATTAGAGTACATTATCTAATTACACCGTTGTACGTGTGTGAACATCGGCAAAGGAGATGATATCCCGGAAGGAGGCAATCTTCACGCACCCTATGGTAATTATTACCAAGAAACTATGTGTGGATCTTATGGTTTAATCTACTCGACGCAATTGTTTGTCTTTTGAAAGCCCATATTTTCATTATAACATAAACCCCCGAAGTTATAGACTGAGGTATATCAAAAATCCATGCTTAATACCTATATTCCAAACTACTTTAATAGAAACTTCCTCCATTCTCGTCGACTCAGTCACCGTGATAACGGAAAAAATCCATCGATTACTGATTGTAATGAAATTGACCGTTACTGATTGTCATAACAAGCAGTAACGGTCAATTTCATTGAAGTCTGTGTCGAGGTTGAGTCGAGTGGAGAAAATTACTTGGTGTATAGAAACAAGTAATTGGGGATTGAGATGTAATGGGGATCAGCCTATTGTCATAAATCGGGCGCAAATCTAGATTCCAGTACTGAAACTGAAAAGTCCGAAAAGATTAACGCAATAATTATTTTCCTTAGCTGGTCAGAATCCTATGCTCAGCTATCTAGACAGAAGTATTTTAAAAATCTAGCGATTTTTAGGGGATTGGCTATTTTTTATGGAGTTTAAAGGATAGTGTAGATTTGAATTAAAATCATGAGAAAAATTAGCTTTCAGAATATTATAATTCGTAAATAAGGCTCTAGGAACGAACAAGGTGTGATTAAACGCTCGCTGGATTTGATTTCCGTATGGATTTGTTTTCAATCATTCTGAAAGCAGCCAGTTTAAGGATCAAAGCTATTTAATACTACTTTAGGCTGAAGGTTATTTTACTAGTCAGTGAACGAAAACAATGAGCTGGTAATTACGTTTAAATTAATTTACCCAATTATGACCGACGACCCGGTGAAGGTCGGGCGAATTTCCTGGAAGAGGGAAGCGCAGGAATGGTCGGTGTGGTAATGATTAAGGAAGGTCTATGTTCAGCGGGCTTTCGGTTGCGATGTTGAAAATGGCGATCAAATTATTTAATGTTCCGACCGTTAAGAGGAATGACGAAAGTGTATGCACGTACATACATTTATAAGGGTCGGGGAAGTCCTAAGAAGCGATGGATAGATTGTGAAAGATGATTTGATTAGAAATAAATGACTATTGTGATGACTGAAAATCTGTGGCTCTAGTGAAACGGGGTATAAGTCTGATTTTGTCTAAAATGAGTTAAGTATGCTAAATATATCAATCTGCCTAGCCTTTTCCCAACTTTATTGGGGTCGGCTTCCAGTCTTACCGGATTCAGCTGAGTACTAGTGTTTTACATGGAGCGACTTCCAATCTGAACTCCAGAACCACGAACTGTGTAACACGATGCCCCTTGGCAAGACTGGTGTCAGATCTCAAGCTTCTGTCTACTCGTAACGACTGTCAAAGATCTTCAAATGACAGCCGGGAACAACGCGGCAACGGCTCAACGTGCTTTCCGAGGTACGGAGGCAACTCGGTATGTTAAAATGGTCACCCATCCACGGGACAGGTCAGGACCGACCTCTGTGGAAGGGTGATCATTTCGACATACCGAGTTTCCTCCGTGAAAAATCAAATTCAATCGTTTGGTGAAAACGGATCGAATATATCTCTAAAAATAAAGAAGTTATTTTGTGTAAAAGATAATAAATAAATAAATATAAAAAAATAAAAAAGTCTTATATTTCCTGCTTAATAACAAATAGACAGGTAAGTGATTAATTATTAAAATAACACTAGTGTTTAGCAGGAACCCCTTGAACAGGTGAAGGCCTCCTCCAAGTCATTCGTTAAGTTGGTGTTTATCAATACAACGACGCCTGGTCCTTAAAAATGGTTTAGTGAGTAATGATATTACTAGACATAGATCCGTCTTCACCAAAATACACACTTTCATTATGCGTACAGCTAAGGAGTGGAATTTTCTGCCGGAGTCTGTGTTTCCCGATAGCTACAATCTAGGGGTATTTAAGTCAAGAGTGAATAGGCTTTTTCTAGGCAAGCCTGCTTTACCGTCGACCACATCATCGCTTACCATCAGGTGAGATAGTGGTCAAGCGCAAGCCTACAGAAGATAAAAAAAGCAAAATCTAAATTTCTTAGTGTTACTTGGTTATAACAAAAATCATTCCTATTGCGTATCCCTTTTCACTTGTGTGAATTAACATTTAACTTATGGGAGTAGGGGTAAAACTTGTTTTAAATCTTCAAGAAATTCATCTTGTGGTTGGTTAGTATAAGTCACTATCTTAAAAACTATTAACTTTATATAAAAAATATCTCAAATATAATAAAGAGCATAAGTCGTTTACTTATAAAAAACTGTTACCAATTGAAATACATGTCATGTATTTCATTTGGTAACGGTTTAATATTCACACGAGGTCAAACACGCAATTTGAAGCGCGCGGAGTGTTTCTGCGTCTCCTGTAAAGTTGCATTTTTGGACTTAGATCCCTTTTCACTAGGGCTAATAAAGATGTATGAAAGCAGAACCGACGATAAGGACAGGAGGACGTTGAGAGTGAAGGGACATTATATTGACACCTTTCTGCTCTTTACTGTTTATTACGAGAACTTTCTCACAATCAGCAAATGTTAGATACATTTCTAGGCCAATACCAAAATAAATCTCGTCAAACTTTAGCGTCAAATCCCGCTGACATATTCTATTCTCAATTATGAACTTTACAAATAAACTAACTATCGTAAAATAACTTGTTATCTAAATATTCCCACTGAATGAACTAAGTTTTAGGACTAAATTACTAAAAGGCGCCAGTGCTGACAATAAGTACCGAAGGTACTTTATTTATTAGGTTTTAGGTAATTTTTATTAGGCATTGTAACTTTATAATAATGGCACCTATTTTTGGGTTTATCGCTATAAATGTGGCCGCCTTCTGGGCCTAAACTGTCCTTAGACTTGACTGAACTGAAGGGGGTAACCATTAGGTTAACCCTTTGATTGCCTCAAACGTGGATCTACTCCCGTATTACCGCAACAATTAAAAAGGCATTGTCGGGAGACAATTAAGGCATTCAACAGTTAAAATCACCATCGACTCGAAAAGAAGGAGTCCTGTTATATATTCTGTTGACAACTATTAGTTACTAGGAAAATAAATTTATTAAAGGGAATTAAATTACTTATTTTTGAGAAGGGCATTATTTAATAAATTAAAGAGAGATTTCAAAGGCAGGCCTTAATACTGATTGAATAGGGAAAAGTTTCTTTTTCAGGTAATAAAAAGTATAAAGGCGTGACTTCTTAATTAAAAAAAAAAAAACATTTATTTCAGGTCTTAAACCCATATCAGACAATAAATCAATAATTCAATAATAAATACAAAATCACACAGATAAATACAAACAAATAAATACAAAATAATATCAACACATCAAATAAATTCATATTCCATAATCAAAATTATTAATTACAGTAGTCTCTTACGTGCGACACTATATGTAACTTGCCTGTCACAACAGTGTCGCACATAAATGGACAGTCCATCCTATTTGCTATCATACTCAGAACGGCATTGGAGCTGTCCCGCACTCTGCGCACAAGAGACGCGCAGCGCTTACGCATGGTCGCATGAGAACAGTCCGTGCGCGCCCGTGCGAAAAATTGAATTAATGATTGACTAATTTTTTTCATAACTATTACCAAGTGTACTTACCAAAACGGTATGTTGACCACCGCGGTCAACATACCGTTTTGGTAAGTACAGTGGTATAGTTTACGTATATAATTTCAGTAGAATATCATCATTATCCTAGACGATCACTTTATATCAGCCCAGTGCCAGTGCATGCTGTGGGTCTCCTATGGCACAATAAGAGTGGGAGGTTTCTTGTCACGGTCACGATATGCATCTGCCTAATTTTTATTCTTGCTGTGGTTTTTACGTTAAATGTAGTTAGTTCTCTGTCGTAAATTTGGCTTTACTAACATAATTGAAGTACCACTGACATCATATTTAAGTTAAGGCATGTTAGTTTTTGTGACAGTAAACACTTACTTTCTCTTTTCTCTTCTTTCAGAAGTATTTATCTATATTCTACATATAAAATATGTATTCGCGTCGATCTGCCGATATAAAAGGTACAATTCCATTGATATTTTGTTTTACTAAAATATTTTGTGTATTGACCTTTTGGTTACGTGTTAAATAAACAGATTTAAATGATACAGTCATGTTACGGGTTCACATGTTAAGTAAATATCACTGCGTTGCCTTTAATAATAGGTCACCCTATTTTATCCTGAAACTGACATACGACACACCAAGAAAATATCAACTGACCGAGTTAGGAATAAATATATTTGCAACTAGCTGTTGCCCGCGACTTCGTCCTACTCTAACTCTTCGTCAAACTCGTATTTTTTTGTTTTGTTGCCCGCCGGATTTATACATTTTCTCGTGATCAAACGTAGCCTATGTTACTCGTTATTACATCAGCTATCTACCAGTGGAAGTTCCGTCAAAATCGGTCCAGCCGTTCCGGGGATTACCCGGAACAAACAGACAGACAGACAGATAGATTGCTTATTTGTTGTTAGTACCGTATATACTTTCACGTGCATTCAATAAAACGTTGTTATTTTGATATTACATACGGAAACTTTAATTTTATTCATTTGTATGTATGTATTGATGTTTGAATACAAACTAGGAAAATGAGCCCTAGTTTCTTTGCAAGAAAGATTTAGGAAAAAACTGAATTCACTTTCGAAAAACTGAAAAAGAATCAATGCGCAGTTTTTTTTTGCTTATTTCTCTTGTCGAATTATTTTGCTGAAAAACGGTGACAATGTGATTGAAATTGTTTTCAAAATGGCGTTTACCTATTTAAACGAATATGAATATTTCCTATTCGCTTGAATCAGTTATTTGCAAGTTAAACATTGATGAGCAACAATAGATCTATTTGTCAGTTAGATCAAAGGAATTTCTGTAAATCATCAAATCATTTAATTACAACCCATAAAGATAGAAGGATAAATTACGAGTACAATTATTGTCAGATGAATATTCTTAGAATAAATGGGTACGAAGCTTTTAGGAAATGATCAAAGGAAACTCTGTGTTTAGAGAACCACCAGTAGTTTTGGCATTATTATCGATTCCATAAGAAGTACCTATTCCTTACGACATGGGTAACGATATTTTTAGCGTTCCGATCTTAAAAATAAATAAACAGAAAAACTCAGTTCTGAAACATTTCATAATATATGTCAAAGACAAGTCCTTCTCCAAATTACATCATGTTCCGTGACATATAATTTAATTTAATACTATGAGAATGTGGGTAGAATATTTGATGTACGACGCTTCGTCAATACATACACAAATATGTGTTTTGTTTCTTTATCAGGGGTCACAATCAAATTAACAGTTATATGGTATTCATAATGTTATCCTGTTTATGAAGACTGAAATTGGGATCGACATGTAGTCTTACGGTTAATTGAGACTCCTAGGCTAATGGTGTTATTGTCTAGTCTAGATTTTGGTGTGAAAATAATGATTTCAAAATCGAAATGCATTTATTAAAATAAGACTGGTCAGAATCAGCACTTTTTATTGTCATAAGTCTGTAACTTTTGACAGTCAAAAGTGCTCTCAAAATACCAGAATTTTACCACTTTCATGTGTATAAGTTGTAAAAAAAGTGACACAGCAAACTGTGTTAATTTATTTATGTGTCCGGTGGTAATATTTGGTAATACATACGAGTGAAGATGGTTTTGTTTACTGTCTTATTAAGCCATAAGGTGGTTGGAGTTTATGTAACGGCACAATTTTTTTACCAAAAAAAATTTTTACTCAAATCGTTTTTTCTTGATCCTATCGTATATAACTCCTAAATATAAGGCTAATAGTATGATAGCAATTTTTATTTCCGATCAGCCGTTTGTCGTAAAAAATATGTAAAAATAAAAATAGGTCGAATCTGTTCCAAAACCAAACCGGGGCACTCCGACTTCACGTAGTCTTTTTGCTGCTAACCCCAGAGTGTATATAAAAACCTGAGGCTCGAAGGGAGAGCAAGCCCCACCCGCTGTAAAAAAGCATAGGCACCCGTGCGAGCTGTAGTGAGGCTGAAGCTGCGGAGGTGAGCATCGGTGTCTATCCTTTGTTACGTTTGGGCACTTCCCACAGCGCCGGAGACAATGCAGAAGCAACTTTAAAGTGAAACAATACCAATATGCTAAGAATTACGCGACACGGGTTTGTATATTAAGGGGGCTGGTTTTCCATTATTGTTGCGATAGGACACACCGTTTTTGAGATAAAAGCAAATTAAAAAAAAAATACTTGGTAGTATCAGGGCACTGGAATTCCAAAGACACTGCCAAGGCCAAGACCTCCAGTGTCACTTGACCTTGACCTCAAATTCGCTTTTCCTTGACCCTAAGGTCACTTGACCATGACCTCAAGGTCACTGACCATTTATATTGACTTTTTACCGCTAATGAAAACCACGGGTCTTGACTTTCAGAATTTTGACCTTGACCTCAAAATGACGTCAAGGTCAATAACTTTGAGGTCAAGGTCAATATCCTTGTCATGTCCCATGAACACCCCTACTGTTCCTACATCCCACCGGGTTCTGAAGGCTTGATTAGACGATAGTTTTTGGTAAAAAAATTCTGTCTTTTTTTCATACTGCCCCGTTTCGCATCCGTTTCGTACCCAAAAGGTTAAATGGCTACCAACATAAGCGGTCCAGTATAAACGTAGGTATTTGTTATTAATATATACAAACAACAAAATTCAATCTCATTGCTTTTTTAAACTTACTGCACTCGTTTTTCACCGTCTACAACACTGCAAACACAACAATTAGTTTATTCATGAAACACACACGCGCATCAACAAGCGTTAATTTCAAACATTAAGGCGCGTCTTGACTTACTTGTCTTACGCGCGCACTTGATCAATGTCGTGCTCGTACTCGTACCACACGGTAAATCTTTACGGAAGCACTGGGAATGAATTTACCGCATGTTTGACTCCTTTACATCGCCATGGGAACAATTTACAAGACCACTAAAGACAATTTTGTTGGGAATCGATTCCGTGAATGTATTTGGAAAGTTTCCAGGCTTGGCGAAGTAAAATCAAGTAGTTTTGGGAATACGAGGCTTGGTTGGTGAGGTTGAGTAAATTATCAGTGTTGTCTTGTTTTGGTGAGTAGTCCTTTGTGTACGATTTCTGTTAATTAATCAGAAAATCTGCGTCTACTTCCAAGGATTGCCTGTTAAATCGAACTATATTAGTCCAGGAAAATAACCGCAATTAGAGGCCAATCTGCAGAAAATACCTAGTTAAGTACTTACACCGGAATTACGTGCATTATGGTAGCAGTAACGGTAGTTTGGCTGACTCTTGTCATACAGAGTTTAAAGGCTTCATTAATTGCTGTAAAAAATTATGTCAATAAAGATTATTTGTATAGTAACGTTGCCTGAAAAGTCCATAAAAATCGCAAAGGTGCATAAATATGGTCAAAGGCCCAAAAATCTGATTTTTTGCTTAATTCTAGTAAAGTTTGATTTTACTGCAATTTGTGCTCAGAGCAAGTTTATTCTGTACTAGCTGTTGCCCGCGACTTCGTCCGCGTCAAACTCGTAAAAAATATATTTTTATTTTTTTAGTTGCCCGTCAGAAATATGAATCTTCTCGTGATCAAATGTAGCCTATGTTACACGTTATTAAATCAGCTATCTACCAGTGAAAGACCCGTCGAAATCGGTCCAGCCTTTTCGGAGATTACCCGGAACAAACAGACAGACAGATAGACAGACAGACAAAAATCTTAAAAATTGCTTATTTGTTGTTAGTACCGTATATACTTTCACGTGCATTCAATAAAACGTTATTATTTTGATATTACATAAAGACACTTCAATTTTATTTATCTGTATAGATTCAATCAAATTGTGCACGAAAAATTCCTCCATATAATTCACTTATTGGCACTAGTTTTCGAGATAAGTTCCATTTTCTTTTATTTTGTTTTAATTTTTTTACTTAATCTGTACGTAAGGCAAGTAAAATTATATTTATCTACACTCACAACGTAATGTTCCAAATACGAATTCGAAAAATATTCTATAAACACGTACTTTATATTCGTGGATAGGTAAAATTTAAAAAAAAAACCATTATAGTTCAACATTTTCCTTCGATTTTCAAACAACTGCATCATAAAATAACTTTTTAATTTTTATAGCACACTTTTACTTTTTAATTTTCTGGCGCGTATGGGCTCATGTCATTGTCAGTTGTCTGTGGATACGCGCGCTGCGCAATGAGAATCTAAATTGCCCGCCATACCATACCACATATTTTTTCCCTTTCCACTTTTGTTTTATTTCAACTGTATGAGTGAAGATAAAGTAGTGTATGCAATAGCATATAATTAGGTATTAAAACACTCGCGTAATATTATTATCAAATTCGGCTTCGCCTCATTTGATAAACCTACGCTCGTGTTTTAATAACCCCTATTATATGACCATTGCATAAACTACTATTTTATTCTCAATAGAGCCGTTTAACATTCAAAATGACATTGTCGTGTTTACCAATAACATACTGTGCACGACACCTTAAAATCAATGGGTGCAAGTAGTGGGTTAGGCGACCTGACACCGAACCAATCAGCATCAAGTAGGATTTTTGAGTAAACGTATGGAGACTAACTTCTTTTATTTATATTCCCTTTGTTTACATACTTAGAGCCATTCTTTAACTGTATTAAGATGTATTCGAGTCTATATTTTCATATTATAATATTTTTATTGTGAGATCTTACCTCTACGACGCATAAAATAAGAATAAGGTTTTCCGATGGTGTCATTTGTTTTTATAGTAGTGAGGCGGGGGGCGGTGTCATATAAATATGCCCGTCACCTTTGACCGCGCACCATTCCGTGATGGAGCGTCGTAGAGGGATGATCGATATGAAATTGTAAATATAATTTAATAAGCTATAATATCATTAGAGACTCGCCAGCTCAAGGCATTTGTAAAATATTTTAAAGCAAATAAACATGATCGGGGGTGAGGAAATGGTTCACTGGCCAGCATTTACAATTTAGTATAAAAGAGGTGGCACCGTTTGCACAACGTGTCAGTCAGTTTACAGTATTTAAGAAGTAAAGAAGTCTATGTACATAAAGAAAGCCAGCTCCCAATTAGTTTCCTCGCCGCCGTTTACCTCCATAACAAATTACTTCGTGTTTTATTGTCGGAGTTAAGGCGATCCTTAACATTATTGGTCCTTCGAGAACCGGATGAAAAAGTAACTAGAAAATGGTGTTGACGCGAAGTAAAGACGGAGAACAAGCGAAACGTCGACAGGAAGAGCTTAATGCACATAAGGCCGCTGAAGAGGCCGCGACTTCAAAAACGCCTAAAAGTGGCACGTCGAACACCGCTACCGAGACGTCGGGTATTAGCAGCGGTACTAGTGATTCAACGACCACCAAAGCGACCACTTCGACTGAAACTGAAGATACCAATGCTGCGTCCCAGAAGGATCAGACCTCGCAGCGCGCTTTGAAACCTGCAGACGCGCGGTCACGTCGCTCCGTAGCCTCACGCAAGAAACTCCTCGCGGAGTTAGAGGCGAAAGAGCGACTAGCCGAGCTCAAACTCAAGCAAGCGCAGATGCAAGCTCAAATTGAGCTACAAGAAATACGGGTTCAGCGACTTCAAGCAGAAGCCGACACCTCAGATGATGGAGAAGAAGAATTAGAAGATGACCTGGCTTCAGTTCGCATCAGCACTTGGTTGAAAGACACCGAGTCGAACTGCCCGCAGCCAGCAAACATAGAAACACATCAGGTAGAGGCCAAGAAAAAGAAAGAAGTACCCGTTGAAATTAAGAAGATGCAAGAAGATACATCGAAATCGAACCAGTCAATGATAGATGTTTCAACCCTAGCCGCCGCGTTATCCCAAGCGGTGAGAAGCACGAGGGAACCACCGAGGTATATTCAAGAGCTGCCACTATTTAATGGAAGCAGCGCAGACTGGCTCAGTTTCAAGGCAGCATATGAAGAAACATACAAGTACTTCACGTCAAATGAAAACACAGCAAGCATACGTCGAAGCCTGCGTGGTACTGCAAAGGAAGCTGTAGGTTGCCTACTATTAAGCCAACCAGATCCTGGAGTCGTCATAGAAGCACTTGAAAGAAGATTTGGAAGACCTGAAGCACTAATTCACGTCGAAATGGAGAAGCTGAAGTCATTGAGTCGAGTCACTGACAATCCACGTGCCTTGTGCATCTTCGCTGGGAGAATAGCAAACATAGTGGGCACAGTTGAAGCACTTAAGAGAACAATACTTACACAATCCTGAGATGGCTAGAATAATTACTGAGAAGCTCACTTCTATTTTAAAAAGCAAGTGGTATGACTACGCAGCCATTAAGAAAGAAGACGTCCCAGAATTAAAGAAGATATCTACATTCCTGAATGAAGAAGCCGACAAGTGTGGCGCCTATGCTTTACCTGAACTGGCTACCGACGAACCTTGGGGAAAAGAAAGAAGAAACAGGAAAGTGGAACGCACATTCACAACTGGGAAGAGAACAATGTCAGAAGATCAATGTCCTCAATGCAAGCAAAACCATAAGCTAACAGGCTGCAAGCAATTCACCGCTCTCGACACTAATGCAAGATGGGAAGTAGCTAAGAAGAATAATATCTACTATCGCTGTCTTCAAAGCAAACACCGACGACTACAATGCAAGGCACCACCGTGTGGACGACATGGGTGTACCATGAGACATCATAAGATGCTGCATCACGACAAGGAACAGATCAGCATGGATGACTCAGAGAAGAAAGAGATGACAACACCTGCAATAGAAGTCACATCAGCAATTAAACCAGGTGACTGTCGACGTGCGTACCTGAAGATAGCGCCCGTCATATTAAGAGGGCCGCTCACCAGCATTGAAACATATGCACTACTAGATGAAGGAAGTACAGTCACCCTGCTGGACGCTTCAATAGCTGACGTCATCGGAGCAGACGGACCTGTAAACACAATGTGTATTCAAGGTATCAGCAACGAGATGAAGCATAAAAACAGCAAGATCGTCAACCTCAGTATAAAGGGAAAATACGCGGAGGAAGAATATAACATAGAAGCCGCACGGACTGTCGATCGACTGAGCTTCACACCTGAAGCAATATACGATCGGCACTTAGAAGATTGCGAACATCTGATCAACATCAAGGATCAGATTACATATCAGCACGCTTCACCGAAGTTGTTAATCGGACAAGACAACTGGCATCTCATCGTGACACGAAAGCTCCGCACCGGTCGTCGCAACCAACCAGTCGCTTCTTACACTCAACTAGGCTGGGTTCTTCATGGTTGTCTGAGTTCAGTCACAGCCAAGATACACTTCTGCGGAAAGCTCCAGCACAAAGATGAAGAACTTTCTATTGAAGAGCTGATCAAGAATAATTTCAAACAAGAGTCATTATGCATCGAGCCGCCAAGACCAAGAGAAGATCCCGAGCAACGAGCCCTTCAAATCCTAGAAGATACAAGCAAGCTTCTGCTACAGAGAAGATTCAAAACCGGTCTACCATGGAAGGAGAAGAACTATCAGATTCCGAACAACTACAAAGAAGCCGAACGACGCCTGCGTTCCCTAGAAAAGAGACTGGACAGAGACGAAAACCTCAAATCAAAGTATGAAGGAAGAATAGAGAACCTGTTCCAGTCGCGGTACGCAGAAACAGCTGCCATACCAGCTCCAGAAGGAAGAACGTGGTACCTGCCACACTTTCCAGTTATCAATCCAGCGAAGCCTCATAAGCCACCTTGGTGGCTTACGAAAAAGACAGTAGCCGCGCAAACCAGGAATGATATGCCTCACAACGCTCGTCGCTACCTCGAATTGCCCACTTCACATATATTCAAAGCAGAACAACTGTGGGTTCGAGCCAGCCAGATGAAGACCTTCAGAGCTGAAATACAACGAATCAAGAAGGGAGGCACACCCAGCAGTAACGATCGTCTCAGTCATCTCAGCGTATACCTCGACGCTGAAGGCACAGTACGATTAAAAGGAAGAGTGACCGCAGCGCAAGAAATAAAAGAAAACACGTCCAATCCTCCAATATTGGACGGAAAAGAAGAGCACACCAAGTTGTACATAGCTCACGTCCACGAGAGACGTGGTCATGGCGGGGTGGAAATGGTCGTAAACGAGCTGAGACAACGGCTGTGGATCTCCAAGATACGTCCAGCAGTAAGATGTTTTGTGAAGAGCTGTCTACCGTGCCGAATCAGAAAAGCGAAGCCTGCAAGTCCACTTACAGGAGACTTGCCACCAGCGCGCCTCGCACATCACGCACGTCCCTTTACCTTCACGGGGCTTGACTACTTCGGCCCAATAGAAGTAACAGTTGCGCGCCATCACAAGAAGAGATATGGGGCGCTCTTCACCTCCATGACTTCAAGAAGTACCAGTGCCAGGTCACTTTGAAGAGAAAGACCTGACAGCCCACCGGCAATGGAAGAGAGCACAGATCCTGACTGATATCTTCTAGAATAGATGGGTGAAAGAGTATTTACCCTTACTCCAATACCGGCGGGAGCCTACAAGCACTGGAACCCAGCCAACCCAACCCTGTGACCTCGTCATCATCTGCGACAGCAACCTCCCCCGCAATACCTGGCCACGAGGAAGAGTAAGCCAGCTGTATCCAGGCGCCGACGGGGAAATACGAGTTGTGGACGTCATGACCAGCAGCGGCCATGTCCTGCGTCGTCCGACCCGGAAGATCGTCGTGCTACCAACGGAGTCGCAGCGTGGCGACGGCGGGAGAATGTGCACGACACCTTAAAATCAATGGTTGCAAGTAGTGGGTTAGGCGACCTGACACCGAACCAATCAGCATCAAGTAGGATTTTTGAGTAAATGTATGGAGACTAACTTCTTTTATTTATATTCCCTTTGTTTACATACTTAGAGCCATTCTTTAACTGTATTAAGATGTATTCGAGTCTATATTTTCATATTATAATATTTTTATTGTGAGATCTTACCTCTACGACGCATAAAATAAGAATAAGGTTTTCCGATGGTGTCATTTGTTTTTATAGTAGTGAGGCGGGGGGCGGTGTCATATAAATATGCCCGTCACCTTTGACCGCGCACCATTCCGTGATGGAGCGTCGTAGAGGGATGATCGATATGAAATTGTAAATATAATTTAATAAGCTATAATATCATTAAAGACTCGCCAGCTCAAGGCATTTGTAAAATATTTTATAGCAAATAAACATGATCGGGGGTGAGGAAATGGTTCACTGGCCAGCATTTACAATTTAGTATAAAAGAGGTGGCACCGTTTGCACAACGTGTCAAGGCGGTAACGAAAACCTCTCCTCAGCCAGTTCTGCCACCGGCCTCGCCCGTAAGGCAAATCACCCCCACCCCTGACATTGCTTCTTCTCAGCGGTCTAACCGCAGTCCCAGTCCCATGGTAATAGTTACCAATAAGAAGCTCCGTCCCCCTCGACCTGTTTATCTTCAGGATAAAGTCAAGTGAAACGATGTTTCGAACGCTTGTGTTGAGCGGAAAATCAACTACTCCAAAGCCACTGCATGCCAACAAGGCATCAGAATCCAAGTCCCCACTCCCTCTGATTTCCGGAATCTAACCCGGTACCTCAAAGAAAGGAACATCTCGTTCCATACTTACTCCCTCCCAGAGGAAAAGCCCGTCCGAGTAGTTATTAGGAGAATCCCAAAAGAGATCCCTACGGAGGAAATCCGTAAGGACCTTCTAGACCAGAATGTCCCCGTCACTGAAGTCCACCGCTTGCATAAAGCAAGAGGCGGACAACAGTACGATATCGTATTATTTGTCTGTAGCCCTACTGAGGGATACAACCCGATCTTCAATATGAAGACCGTGTGCTCCCTGTCGGGCATTTCGATCGAGAAACCGGTAGGGTTCCCCCATCTTGTAGGACAGTGTCACAACTGTCAACTTTATGGCCATTCTCAGGCCCATTGCTATGCAACACCCAGGTGCGTTAAGTGCATGGGCGATCATGGCACTAAGGACTGTCCCCGTCCTAAAGACCGCTTACAGTGCACGGAGCCTCCCAGCTGTGTGCTCTGTGGCCAAGTCGGGCACCCGGCTAATTACCGGGGTTGCCCAAAAGCCCCCAAGCTCGCGCCTAAAATGGCCAAGCGATACAATGCGCACATAATGCGCATGGCTCCCTCTTCCCAAGCACCCCCCCGTCTAGCCCCTCAGAGGACTTCACCATGGGGTAAGCTGAACCACCAAAGTGTGGCTCCTCAGACTTACTCCCAGCCCATCCCATCGCTGATGGCCCACCCCATAGCAGATCCAAATCCAGTCCCCGACCCAGTGGCCCCAGCTGCCCCCATGCCCGCACAAAGCCGGAAGGTGGCTTCCACCACCACCGCCGCCATGTGCCCGCCCCCTGTCGCCCCCTCCGGGCACAAGCCATATTTGAGCGTCGCTGAGAATATTATCAGCGCGTATTCCATATGGATGACCCCTCAAGCCCGTGCTCTGGATGCAGAAATCCGGAATGCAGGCTCTCCCTCCCCCGCTTCATGCAGTGCCCTCTTCTCGAGGTACGAGTGCATTACCAGGGAACTTGACAGCCTTGTCTACAAGGACGGTCAATGGGTTCGTAAATAGTACGAACACCTATAGAAACGTAGCATACACACCGATTGGTCAGTCCTCGCCGCCGAGGCCCCGCCGCGAAGTCCCAGTCATTATTTATGTAGCCAGCCCGCGAATAGCTGTGCCATAGTTAATTCTAATTAGTTAATTGGAGTTTCTTGTCCGTTCTTCTCCACGTAGGCTTATTCCGAACGGATGGTAGAATCACTTTATTAAGATCCAGCCTTAGTTGTCCCCCCAGCGACGCCCTGAGCCGAGGTTCGACCCCAACTGGGGTAGCCCTCAGCGTTGTCGCTTAGGTTTAGTAAATTTTTGCCTAGCTGGAGGCTATATTGTTTAGTCTCCGTAGGAAAGCCCGGTTAAGCAGCTGAACAGTCACTCTGACTGAGTTGCGAGACGCTACGTATTAAAAAAAAAAATAAAAAAAAGCCAGCTCCCAATTAGTTTCCTCGCCGCCGTTTACCTCCATAACAAATTACTTCGTGTTTTATTGTCGGAGTTAAGGCGATCCTTAACACATACAGTCATATTATCTTTTTAAATAGCATTTATAGTTGCCATATTTGAAACATAAAAGTAGTTCTGGCTTGATTTGAGCAATCATTTGACGGTTGGCTGACTAGCAATTTAACAAGGTGGTTTATAAAGAAATAAATACGAAATGATAATGCATACAAATTTTCTGTTTTAGTATTAGAGTTTGGATACCTCAGGTACACGTTCTGTAGTACCAACCGTCTCAAATTTTTACAAAAAATTAAACCGTAGTATTTTTTAATTCAGTTCCATAAAACTTATGTTACTGGGTAGTGCAGGCTTTAGCGGTGATTTATCTTCTTCTTGTCGTCTGCAAGTCTAGTAGGTACAGTAATCCTCACATCAGTGGTATCTCTTACAGTACAAAAATCACCCTTACTTAGTAGTAGATAAAAAGGCTCTTTGACATTGTTAGATATACGTGGTTAACTGTACTGCAAGCAGACATGGGAAACAAACTAACCAAAACCTAAGACATGAAGGCAATTTAGGTATAATGTCAAAATTATTCAGTTACTGTGTATAATATTCCTATTTATTTTGCTGTGGATTGGCTAAATTCGGTGTTTCCGAAGCAAGGTTCTCGCATAAATTAAACAGCGGCATAAGTAGGGTGAACGCATTTATTATGGTAATCGACTCGTCAAGTAAAAACATTTGTGTAGGATATTTATTGGGACCGTCGCCTTTGATATCTATTGTAATCTCTTCACCTAGTTTTCTTTTTTGTTGTAACTCTAATGTTATAAATTTTTCTTTATAAAAAAACTAAATTATGAAGGAACTCATAATACTACACCCAGTATTGCAATAGAATAATGTTATTTAAATAATTTCCCAATTTTAGGTACGATTCTACGATATAATTCTTACGACACTACATTTCTAGGGTTCCGTACCCTAAGGGTCCAAACGGAGCCCTATTGCTGAAACTTACGTGTCTGTCTGTCAATCGCCTGTTTTTACAGTTGGAGCTGAATTATTACTTATATTTTACTAACAAATAGCAATATATTAATAAATCCCATTTTCCTTTGAAATCCACTCATTTTTCCTATTACAACCAACTTGATTTTGCGGTTTGGTACAGACCCTAAATGTGCGAAGTCGGACATGCACTTTGTCGGCATTTTTATTTTAGTTTTCTTGTTGTTTTTTTGTTTGGGTCCAATTTTAGCATAATTACTAAGTTGGAGAGTTAAGAAACTGGGTGTATTCTAGTAAAATAGTGTAATTTAAATGTAGAACGAGAAGAGCGGTCGCTCTAGGCGCCAGTTGGCAAGGGGCGCCAAAAAGCAAAATACGAAAGACAATTTCCAACGCAAAATAAAATTTTGACGGCGCCTTTTGGAGGAGTGTTGATATTTGCAATAAAAGTTTTTTTTTTTTTTGAATTATTTTTATTTAACTAGAATCCGAAGTAAATTACATGAAGTGAAAGCGTCGACCAAAGGACGCTGAAAGACAATCTCGTTCTACCCTGATCGAGGGCTAGGGCCGCTGCTGACAACAATATTCTTTATCAATATTCTTAGCCCCAAATTGGCGCTCCATTTTTTAGTTTTCTTTCTGTAATTTTTTTGGTATGTTTGAGATCAATTTTAATTAATAAATACGTTGAAAGTGTGTATAATCTAGTCATCATATCAGCCGAAAGACGTCCACTGCTGGACATAGGCCTCCCCGAAGCGTCGCTACATTGACCGGTCCCGTGCGTCTCGCAACCAGCGGATTCCCTCAACCTTCACCAGGTCATCGGTCTCTCCTTTTCTACTCTTTCTTTTTTCTACTATAATTTAATTGTTTGAATAAAATTGACTCTATTTTTCGGCAAGTAATTGCGGTCGCCTATTTGTATATGTGAGATGTCGCTTAATAAACCAGTGACCTGTTTTTCTTTTCTTAAAGATATTACATCCTAGATTTTCTTATGTATCCTGTGGGCACAACAAACAGCTATACATCTTTTACGGACAAAAACACTTTATGACAGTTGTAGGGCATACTAATATTTGTTCAAACATCAAAGCAAAGCCTTTATCCATCACTAGCATCTCATGTGGCTACGCTACCGTAACCTATCTTTTCAGGGTCAGTATTTTCAGAGATTACCTTTAAAAACATGTAAACAAACAAACATCATTTCATTTATATAATATATTAGTTCAAATCACCACTAAATCTTTAGCTCAGCATAAAAATATAACAAAATAAAAATAAACTTCCAAGTAACAATGAATAATCTTCTGCATCAATCACAAAAATGATATAGTATGTTTACCTGCGAGTAACTAAATACGTCTTTTAGTCTGACGCTACTAAATACATGGCAAGATTTAGGGTGGGTACAGAGATGTGCGAGGCGGTGCGAGGATGAGTAGCGGCGGATGTGTGTCCTGTTACACATCTCTCGCTGCCATTCCTTGCAAACCTCCCTCGCTTTTTTGTATGTACGGATACGTAGCTTCGCTAGTCCTTTTTAACGAGTGCTGTGTAAGTCTGGCTGGGAAAATGCAGTAGTGAATTTGTCCGTCACTCACTGCCTAGTTACCTCGCACCCTCACACATCTCTGTCAGAAAAGCAGCTTTAATCTCAACAAATAGTTCTATGTGAGACATACTGATACAAATTACTTTCTTAGTAACTTAAACCAGGCTTCTGTTGGCGCATGGCTCAAGTCAAAAGGGAATGGAGGCAATCTATTATACAGGGTGGTTGTAAATAAAAAGTGCTTTGTTGAGACACATTTTTCTTTTGATATTCGTTTTAACTTGTAAGCTAGTTAAATGAGAGGAGATGCAATTATTATTTGCATACTATAATTTATTTTAACATACTCAATAAATTAAGTTCCTTTTAATAGTTCAATCACATCTAGAGGCAATAAAAATATACATTTAATTGCATTTCTAACTTTTTTTAAATACTCTAATCAATCTTTTCCTGGAAAATTACTCTAGCTGCATAGTATTTTCCATTAAAGTTTTTAATAATAAACGGGTCGTATTTAAAACCAAATCAAAAGAAATACTTTTTGTGACCAAAAATAATCCGAATTCCAATCAAAACTACTGATTGCAAAGCAAAATAGTTACTTCAAAATATTATTATTTATGCAACAATTGCGGGGTTCCTATTTCTGCATACAGGTTCTAAAGAAACCTAATATGAAGGAGATGACAGGACCCTTCGACACCTAACCTATCCGTGTCGGGGTGCCCTAAGCTCCCGAGCTCGCTTCGCTCGCTCTTGGACTTATTTTTAACCGACTTCCCAAAAAGGAGGAGGTCACTCGGGATAGCTGCAATCGCATTTCTGTTTATTGTTTACACCATTTCATAACATAACATCACACTGGTACGCTCCTACGCTCTAAAGGGGTACGCAAGTGTAAGCAGTTCACCTACTCTTATACCACCGGTTTTGTTTAAGTTTAATCTATTCTGGCTTCACTTCGGGCATTATTGATACCTAGCCTATATGACTGGTCCATTATGTACCACAACTAAAAAGTGAAAAATAAAAAAAATCTTTTTACAAAAAAACAACCGACTTCCATACAAAAACACTACAAAGTAAAAAATAACTTCAATTTTGGTATCAAAAAACGAAGAAATTAAAACAAGAACACCGACTGCCGAAATTGAAGTTATTTTTTACTTTGTAGTGTTTTTGTTTGGAAGTCGGTTGTTTTTTTGTTATATGTGTTGTATAACGTTTGTACGCTCTGGTTATGTTGCTGTGCAGTCAGTATTTCGAATGTAAAAAAGTATATAAATGATGGAAATAAATTGATAGGTGATTATTTATTTGATGTACAATATTAATAATATCTCATAATAAACTTCCTCGTCATCGAAAATACTTCCTTAAAAAAAATACTCAGCTATCGTTGTTAGATCTTAGTATCTTTTACCCCAAAAACTTCAGGTCTATTTTTCACATTGTTAACTCTTCACGCGGTTCATAAAGTATGAACTTTATGTGTTTTCTTTTGCCTAACCAAATACGCCGCCATGATACCGTCCTAAAATATTTAATTTATATAAACTTCGTTTATTTTTATAAAAAGTACCATAGTTATGAAATCACACTAATATTATAAAGGCGAAAGTTTGTTCCAAGGTGTTTTCATGGAATCTGGCTATTGGGCAGAGCCTGCTCACGAACCCAAAGATCGACGATGGCAGGATCATATCCGCTAAACCGGAATATCTAAAGGGAGATGGAGACATTCTATGGGCAGTTGTACACATCAATCAGCAAACCCGTTGCGAATTTAGCAAATAACTCAAGAGCTAGATTGACTATACCGAAGACATCCCGGATGTCAGCCTGTACGAGATTAGGATGGCTCTGAAACAGCTTAAAAACAACAAGGCGCCGGGTGATGACGGAATCACGGCTGAACTCCTGAAGGCGGGTGGAAAACCGGTCCTTAAGGCCCTTCAGAAGCTGTTTGATTCCGTCATACTCGAGGGCAAAACGCCACAGGCATGGTGCAGGGGTGTGGTGGTACTCTTTTTCAAGAAGGGCGACAACGCCCGGCTGAAGAACTATAGGCCTATCTCACTTCTTAGCCATGTCTACAAGTTGTTTTCAAGAGTCATAACGAATCGTCTCGCGCGCAGGTTTGACGATTTTCAGCCTCCCGAACAAGCCGGATTCCGAAAAGGCTTTAGCACTGTAGGTCACATACATACGCTGCGGCAGATTATAAAGAAGACTGAAGAGTATAGCCTGCCTCTCTGCTTAGCGTTTGTGAACTACGAGAAAGCCTTCGATTCGATTGGGACTTGGGCTGTAAGCAGTCTCTCCAGCGGTGCCAGATCGACTACCGGTACATTGAGCTGTTGAAGTGTTTGTACAAAAACGCCACCATGTCAGTTCGTCTTCAGGATCAGACCACGAAACCTATCTTTCTCCAACGCAGTGTGAGCCAGGGAGACGTCATTTCTCTGAAACTGTTCCCTGCTGCGTTGCAGGATGTCTTCAAGATTCTGGACTGGGGCGGGCTAGGCGTCAACGTTATTGGCGAATACATCACACGTCTTCGGTTTGCCGACCTCAATACAATGCTCGCTGACCTCAGTGGAGCTTCAGAAAGCGTGGATCTTAAAATGAACATGGACAAAACCAAGGTCATGGTGATTGCCCATGTAACCCACTTCTATCAAGTTCGGATACTCTACTCTCGAAGTTATAGACGATTATGTCTACCTGGGAAAAACGGTCCAATTGGGTAGATCTAATTTCGAGAAGAGGTCCACCGTCGAATCCGACTCGGCTGGGCGGCATTCGGGAAGTTGCGCGGTATCTTCTAGTCCAATTTACCGCAGTGTCTCAAGACAAAAGTCTATGACCAGTGTGTGTTACCGGTGATCACTAATGGGACCAAGACGTGGTCGCTTACAATGGGCCTTATCAGAAAGCTTAAAGTCACCTAAAGGGCAATGGAGAGGGCTATGCTTGAAATTTCCTTGCGCGATCGCATCATAAATAAGGATATCCGCAGGAGAACCAAAAAATTGAGATACTTAAGTGGCAGTGGGCAGGGCACATTGCTCGCAGAAAGGATAGCTGATGGGGCTGAAAAGTTCTGGAATGGCGACCGTGAACCGGAAGACGATGCGTTAGAAGGCCTCCCACTATGTGGACCGCCGATAACCTGGTTAAGGTTGTGGATGCGAGACGCACGGGATCGGCCAATGTGGCGACGCCTGGGGGAGGCCTATGTCCAGCAGACGTCTTTCGGCTGAAATGATGTTGTGAGTGTGTTTGTTACTTCTTCACGCTCAAACGGCTAAACGGATCTGGATGAAATTTGGCACAGAGATAGATTATAGTAAGTCAAATCAAATCAAATCAAATCAAATAATTTATTTGCATAATACATGTTAAAAAGGTGTTACAGGTAAAAAAAGTACATTGTATTATAACCTAATAAGGTGTGCAAATTATAGTTAGGTACAATACATTTTAAAATGGAGTACCTAACAATAGAAAAATAGAAATGTCAAATTAAAAAATGTCAAATAAAAAATGAAAAACATTGAATTTAAAATATGTCAAATTATTATACACAACTCAAATCAAACAATAAAAAAAATTATAAAAATCAAATAATCAATAATAAATAATAATAATCAGTCATTTTTCATTTAAATAATCATTAATTGAATAATAACATTTTGCAACTAGGAATTCATGCAAACATAATTTGAAATGGTACATTTTGTGTAGGTCTCTGATACTTTCTGGCAACTTATTGTATATTTTGGGTGCCATGCCCAAAATGTTTTTACTAAATACTGCTTTTTTATGGCTTGTTACGCATATTTTATTTTTGTGTCGTGTGCTTCTTGGATGGGTATAAAGATGTAGATTTGCTTTGACAAAGATTGCCACTTCATATATATAAAGACATGGGAATGTTAATAATTGTAACTCTTGAAAATGTGGCTTACAGCTTTCTGTGCGTTGTATGCCACAAATTGCCCTTATGCATTGTTTCTGGGCTTTGAACGCCATTTCTTTGTCTGGCGAGTTACCCCAAAATACAAGTCCGTAGCGTAAAGTAGATGCAACATACCCGTGATACGCCATTAATAATGTTGCACGATTTGAAACTTTCCTTAGGTTATGGAGAGCATAGGAATACTGGCTAAGCTTTTTGCATGTATTTTCAACATGTGTTTTCCAGCTCATGTTTTTATCTATCCAAATACCTAAAAATTTGGTGTGTTCTGTTTCACTGACTGTTTTGTCACCGTAACGAATATCCGGTTTTTTATTGTTTGTTTGTTGTTCAAATGAAATGTAATTTGTTTTTCCAAAATTTATTTTTAAGTTGTTTTCAGTTAGCCAAGTTATTATATCATTTAAGTTGTCGTTTATTTCCTTTTCAAATGTCACATCATCTTTACTTTTGATTAGTATTGTGCTATCGTCGGCGAATAAAATCATTGGATTATTAATAGTCTTAGGCATGTCATTAATATATATAATGAATAACAATGGAGCAAGAACACTGCCCTGTGGCACACCAAATATGCATTTTCTATGTGTAGAGACAAACGTCTTTTCAGTTCTTGTATAGGGGCAGATTTTGTTTATATATGTTATTTGTTCTCTATTAGTTAGATATGACTTGATAAGTTCAAGGACATTGCCTCTAATTCCATATTTTTCCAGCTTGTTTATTAGTATTTTATGGTTAACGCAGTCAAATGCCTTTGACATGTCCATAAATAATGCAACTACTGGCGTTCTGGTATCAACGTTAGTTAGAATATGTTCAACCAGTTTGTAAATGGCAGAGTCAATGTTTTTATTTCTTCTGAAACCATATTGTTCACTAACCAAGATTTTGTTAGTTTCTAGATATGCATATAAGCTGTTATGTATTACTTTTTCAAAAATTTTTGCGAATACTGGAATGAGCGCGATTGGTCTGTAGTTGCTAGGATCTTGCTTATCGCCTTTTTTATGTAATGGTTTAATTACAGATATTTTCAATTTATCTGGGAATATGCCTGTTTCAATGCTACCATTGATAATATGGCTGAGTATTGGCGCAATGATAGGAGATGTGGCTTTTATTACCTCGGTGGTTATGTCGTCATATCCAGAGCTTTTAGTATTTTTCAGGGAATTAATAATTTTAAATATGTCAAAGGGTACTGTGGGTGTCATAAATATTGAATTAGGATGAGAATTTATTGTTGATTTATTATTAAGATTAATGTCACTTTGAGATTCAATTTGGTCTATAAAATAATTATTTAATGATTCTGCTATTTGTTCAGGATTATTTATAATTTTGCTGTCAACTTTTATGCTATCTATAGTTTGTTTAGGGTAATTTGATTTCTGCTTATTAATTATGCTCCATGTAGCTTTGCTTTTGTTTTCAGCAGTATTTATAAAATGATGGTTTTGCGTTTTTTGTGTCTGTTTGATTATGTGTTTTAATCTTTTAGTATACGTTTTAAATTTATTTTTATTGTCTAGGTTTGGTGACTTTCTATATTCCCATAGCATGTCTCTTTTACGTTTCGAACATTTTTTCAGTCCCGTTGTGATCCACTTTGGCTTTTTAATTACCGAAAGTTTTATTTTGTTAATTGGGAAACATAGGTCATAGAATAATTTAAATAGATCGTGAAACTCATTAAATGCTTTATTTGGATCTGAGCATTTATATGCATCATGAAATGATAAACTTTGCAGGCATTCTCTAAACTTGCTAATATTTTCAACACTATAGTCACGTTTGTATATAAACCAATGATGGAATGTGCAGGTTTTTTTGACACGACATTTTAGCAGTTGAGCTGTATGGTCTGATATTGCTAATTCTTTGACCTCGCAGCTACTTCCTCTAATATTATGAATGATGTTGTCAATGCAGGTCCCGCTACACATACGTGTTGGAGATCGCGTCCCCAGAATCAGATTATAGCTACGCAGTATATTTTGAAAAGTAATAGACCTTTTACTATTTTTGCAGATATCTATGTTAAAATCTCCACATATTATAATCCTACTGTTACGTTTTAAACATATTTCGTTTAACATCAAATCTAAATTGTTAAAAAACATTGATACTTTATCCTTACTGTGATTTGGCGGTCTATAGATACAAATAATGATGATGGGATGGGCAGTAAGTTTTATCGCACTGCATTCAATATGGTTAGATAAGGCCCATTTATTTACATTAATGGTTTCAAATTGATGTGTGTTTTTTACTAGAATGCACGAGCCCCCGTTTCTATCTTGCCTAGGGAAGTATAGGATACTTTTTATCCCGGGAATATGTTCCCTCTGGATATTAATCGAATTTCACGCGGACAAAACCACTGGCTGAAGCTAGTAATAAAATTTATTTAATATTTTACACGTAAGTCGAAAATTATCCTTTGCACATTCGATAAAATTGCATTTAATAAATATATTTATCTTAGGTACTGCCATCATCACAAGTAATTAACTTAAGTAAAGAAACCATGGAAAAATTTTATGGCATTCGCTCTACCGCTGCACCACCCTGGGTTACAACTCCCAGCTATTAGCTAGCTCGGCCAATTATATATAACATTTATTTGTTATATAACCTAATGTGCAACTAACTCCGACTTAAGTTTTCGGAGCAAGTCGGCCTATGTACAATTTTACGTCATGACATATTTTTTTTCTGGTAAGTAATAGGAAGGTATGTTTTCTTGAGTTACCTAGAGCAAACCTGTCCCAGGCTCAATAGAAAAGCTTCCTTTGAAGTTGCTAGCTTCAAGTTAAGAAGATAACTTAAGTAAAATAACTAAGTAAGAAGATAACTATACAGATAGAGAAATATACAGGCAGCTGGCAGCCAGGAAATTCTAATTTAGATACGAATTAATTCGTTTCTCTCTACTTTTCTTTTACGAATTTAAATATCTAGTTATGGAACTAAAGGGCTAAAAGATAGGAAGCGTATAGAACCCTTTAGAATAGTGTGACTCTTTAATTACCTTGAATATCAAAAAGTAACAACTATTTTAAATCAAAAAAATATATTTTCGGCTACGGCCGTAAGGATACAAGAAAAAGGCTTTTTCTATAATACAAAATTAAATTCTTACAATGTTGGAAGTTCGGAACACGCTAGATTGGAGTTTTCCCCGAAACTATGGCCAAAGTATTTAAACTTATACACAAAGATAATTATTACGCATTCATGTTAGATTCTTTGCTGCTTGTTTCGCTCTGTCCCTTTTTGCCAACTAAGTTCCATGAAAAACTTAATTTTCGGATCACATTGTTTTCGCAATAGAAGATTCTTGAGGGTGTTGAAAGGAATTCAGAAAAATATAACCTGAAATTCATGATAATCATGGTAAGGTGAGTATTATTTGGTATCGTTGTCAAATGCTAAAATATAGACTTATTTGGTTAGATAATCGGCACCACACCGATGTCTAATATTATTAAGTACATCATGTTCTAATTCATGTTCTAATTCACAAAATAGATTAATACATCACGATCAACTATAAAGAAAAAAAAAAAAGCTTGCAAGTACCAATTAAAACAGCGCCTATTGTAGTATATTATACTGCGCATTTTTAAAATTTTGGACCCATGCCTATTATTACTTAGGTGTCTCTCAATATTAGTAACAAAAGTAATTAATCATTGTTTTATTTCTAAACATACCTATCTACATAAAACACAAATTTTCAGCATGGACCTAAAGATAACAAAATACGTTATCACTGCAAGGTTGTGAGAAAATTCACAAACTACATGTTTTTTTCTAAATTCTCCTTCAAAATTACAACATCGGTTAATTTAAATTCTTTAATTTCGAAACAAGGTGAACCATCCATCAATAGATAAACATTAACCTAGATCTATTTATTCCTAAGTAACTGTTATTGTTTTATTTTGCAAATTTTAACACTTACAAAACATACATAACATCACGCCTATCTTCACCGAAGGGTAAGGCAGAAGTGGGTATAATTTCAATGTTATAGGCTCATCAACCTAGCACAAGTTCAGACTCCAGGCAGCTACTGAGAAAAAACAAGGCACTAATGAACAGAGAAGGAATAATTAATTATTCCTTCTCTGTTCATTTGTGTACGTAAAATAAATATAAAAAAAATAATTGCGGAACCCAATAACACTTTTTCCGAACAGGGAATCGAACGATGGACCTCATGCTCGGCAGTAGCATTTGCGACCACTAGAACAACGAGACGGTTTAAGACTGTGTTACATGCTAATATTTATTTATTTAAAATACTTCATGCACATAAACGTACAGAGGTGGACTTAATGCCTTAGACATTTTTCTACCAGTCGACCTTTCAGTGATGCAGAGACTAATAGTTGTAGGTGCAATATTGAAAGTAAATCAAGTTAGTAATTCTTGGGGGATCAAAATCAAAATTTAATAGTTTATTGTTCACCCAAAAAAATAAAATGACTAGTTGCAAATTCGCAAGCGTCAGTACGTCAATGGAGAAGAATTTGCAAGAAGCTTCACGGAAACTCTTCAAGGCAGGTTTATTCAAATACAAAGCTATACAACATACTTTAAATACATACATTATAATTATATTCAAACAAATAAACTAAATACACCAATATACTTAAACAGTTAGAGGTAATTGGAAAACATTATCGCTGTGACGATACTACTGTCAACTTCTTACGAACGTGCTCGCGAGCTTTCCCTATGAATGCGGTTGGTTGCCATCATGATTTCTAGGGGGAGCACATTCTACAGAGAGATAAACAGAACGAAGAAATTACAGTGAATGAAGTCAGTGCTGTGAGTGGGACATTGAAGAAGAAGGTTATGTGTAGAACGTAGATTTTTGTTGTGGTTGGCGCAAATATATTGAAAGTATATAGTATAGGCCATATAACTAGGGAAATTTGAAGAGGCAAGAAATGAAAACAAGGTAGTTAGTGCCCTTAGCTCTCTGCGCTGGCGTATGGGCAACCACTTTAGAAGTGACCGATGCTACGCAGATTAAAAGCAAATTGAATGTAGTAATTTAGAAGACGGTCAAGTTTGTTGAGTAGATCTGCATTCAGGTCATAATAGCATACGAAACCATCATCGATGATAGGAAAAATTAGGGTCTGTACGAGCATTATTTTCGTGTTCGAAGGCAATACATTTTTAAACGATACAGTAGGCACTGTATCGTTTAAAAATGTATTACCTTGCAGCGTTCTAGTAACCTTCTGACTGACACTAGCAACTTGAGTACGCCAGTTCCTTCACTCCCGATAGCACCCGTGTACTATCGATGCGCAAGCCTAGGTCCTTCACGTCAGTGCTAAATGGAACAATCGTACCGTTGAACAGATCAGGCAGCAAAGTTGCACCATCCATCTTAGCGATGCTACGGGGACTCCCAATGATGACAGCCTCGCACTTATTGGGGTTTACAGCGACGCCAAACTTATCAGACCAGCACTTGTAGACAAATTGACAATCTACAATCGATAACACTATTGGAAAACTAATCAAGTATGGGAATGACATCTCTGAACGTTAAGTCACGTGGTCAGACCAAACGAATAGAAGGCGTTAACGACTGATACGTTTATAACTTGGCAAGGCCTTGGCAGGCTTTTATCGCTATTTAGTATAATTATATCTTGGGAAATGCCTGGAATCATAGAGAAAATAATAGGAAGGTAAAGTCTGGTAAAAATCAAGTAAGCTACACCTAAAGGCTATCTCAAATATTTGAATGCCATTAGAATCTCAGACTATTTTTATGAAAAAAGGTAGGAATTTTATGAACCCAGATTTTTGTAAATTGCTAAGTAGTATCCTCGACAAGATCTTTTATAACAAACTAGCTTCTGCCAGAGGCTTCGCCCGCGTGAATGTAAAAAATTATCCCAAGAGAACATATTCCCGGGATAAAAAGTATCCTATGTGTTATTCCAGAGTATTATCTATCTCTGTGCCAAATTTCATCCAGATCCGTCCAGCCGTTTGAGCGTGAAGAAGTAACAAACATACACACTCACAGACTTTCGCTTTTATAATATTAGTGTGATTGTATTTCCATAATAACCCGGTAGCTCGCCAGCCGTCGCTCCGTGCGGACGTCTCGCTGCTCATCGCCCCACCGCGCTCTCCGGCGCCCCCACTCTCCGTCTCGTCGCGCCCCTCTGCGTGACGTCACTACGGCCGTCGCGTCTTCGCACGCCGCTCCAAAGGTGTCGCTACTAGTAACTTTGGTTACTAGTAGTGGCAGCTCAAATCCACATCTTGTGGTCCCTGGCGGGAAACCTAGCGGTGTTAACAAGCCAGTGAGGGTGTGCCCCAAGCACCCACCAAGTCCCATAAGGACACGGCAATCATTGGAGTCGGGAGCGGGATCAGTTGGCCTTGGTAGATAGCCTAGTCAACCCCCGCTTCGTCCCACAGCGTACACCTGGCACGGTCGGGTGTTTCTATCCCGACGTACCAGACTTTTGGTACACAGTGGTGGGTGGCCCACCTTCGGTGGGTTTACCGGTACCTTAGGGCCCTGTCACCCAATAAGATTGGTGGCAGGTAGACAAGCTTAGGGCTCACCAGATACTCACCTCCCAGTCTAACCCGACTGGGAGTGTAGGTTTGCACACATCCCCGGGCCTATCCACCCGGGGAATATCTCTCAGCCCCTAAGAAACAGATAGGATAGGGTATTGTTTACAATACCTTATCTTATCTCGTTTATTCCCTTTTTTCACTTGTACTAGCTCTATCAATAGCGACAGGATGCATCCTGTCGAAGCATTGATAGAGCTCGTCAAGGACGCGCTTTCGGATGATCCCAGTCCGCGCAACGTAAACAAGCAAAGGCTTAAGATCATTCTTGTCTGTCTTGCTACATGCCCCCCTTAGACGCCCCGGTGCCCACTTCCACCGGCACCGCGGCGCCCGCCCCCGCTTTCGCGCTTGCGCCCACTCAACCCCCAACTCTCAAATTTCCGATGAATTTCTCGGAAAATCCTGCCTCCCCTAACGTTGACAGTCCACTCGTCGACGAACCCATGTCCGGTGATGATCACGGTAATGATGATTCCGATGATTATGTCACCACTGATGACGCCTCCGCCTATTCCTCCTCAGAAAGCTGTCAAGCTACCTCTGAGGGGAAGAGGAAGAGGAAGAAGGGCAAGTCCCACCCCAAAGCCACCAAGCCCAAAAAGGTCGCTTCGACCAACCCTCCTACTCTGCCATCCACCTCCTCCTCCGACGTGCAGCCCACCCCTGTCACCGCTACCCAGCGGTCTAGGCGCTCAGATCGCTCCCCAGCCCCCAGGAGTCGCTCCCGTAGTCCCCTAACTCAGGCCGACGCTTCCCCAATGTCGAGCCGCGACCCCAGTCCTGCTACTATTCCCAAGAAGCAGAAATGCCCTCCGATCTTCCTCCACGACAAGGCCAAGTGGACAGATGTTTCTAAAATTTGCGATGAACGCAAAATCAATTTTCTTAGTGCCACCGCTTGCCAGGTGGGCATTAAAATCCTACTCCCGACCCCTACTGATTTCAGGAACCTTACCAGGCTCCTAAAAACCATGAGGATAGAGTTCCACACCTATTCTCTCCCATCGGAAGCGCCCACCCGTGTGGTTATCCGGCGCATTCCGAAGGAAATCCCAGTTGATGAGATTTATGCGGATCTCGCCGCACAAAAAGTCACTGTCAATGCCGTCCACCGCATGCGTAAAGCAAGAGGTGGACAGGAATACGATATGGTAATGGTCGAGTGCGACCCTGCCGAGTCCTATGCCCCCATTTTTAAAATCAAGACTCTATGCTCCCTTTCAGGGTTCTCCATAGAGAAACCCTACCGTCCCTTTGTCGTTGGTCAGTGTCACAATATGCCAACGGTATGGCCATAGCCAGAAACATTGCTTTGTCCGCCCCAGGTGCGTCAAGTGCCGAGGGGATCACGGCACAAAAGAGTGCACCCGTCCCAAAAACCCTGCCGAATGCGCGGAGCCTCCCAGCTGCGTGCTATGTGACCAAGTCGGTCACACGGCAAATTACAAGGGTTGTCCTAAAGCCCCCAAAATTGCGCCTAGATTGGCCAAAATCCACGCTGAGCGTCAAGCACGCCAAGCTCCCTCAATGAAACCCCCTCCCCGGCTAGCCCCTCAGAGGGCTTCGCTATGGGGCAAGCTTAACCACCAAAGTGTGGCTCCCCAGACCGTCCAACAGCTTCCAGGCTTGATGGATCATCCCATTCCGGCCCCTCAGGCACCCATAGCTCCCATGCCCGCTCAAAGCTGACAGGTGGCTCCCACCACTGCCGCTGCTAAGAGCCCGTCTCAATACACGCCCAATCCCAGACGCTGCGTATCTGATACCATCATCAGTGCGTACGAAATCTGGATGACAGACGAGGCCAGATCGCTGGCTGCCGAGATCAATAGGATCCAGGCAGCCGGGGATATGACCCGAGCCCAATCCAATGACCTCTTCAAAAGGTACCCGAATATAACCGAGGAGCTAGACAGCCTCGTTTATAGAAACGGTCAATGGGTGCGCATTTAAGACGCACCTACACCGTTTCTAGCCAAATTTCGCCAATTGAGGCTCACCTCTGACCCCTCACGATCTCTACTCTGCTCCTTAAGAGCCTAGGGAGTAGAATATACAAACGTAGAATACAAACTGATTCGTCAGTCCTCGCCGCTGAGGCTCGTCGCATATCCCTTCAATTAAAATCTTGCCAGCCCGCGAAGCTGAGCATTAGTTAAATTATTAGATATGAAATGGAGTTTCTTGTCCGTTCTTCTCCACGTAAGCTTATTCCGAACGGATGGTAGAATCACTTGTCAAGATCCAGCTTTTGCTTGTCCCCCCAGCGACGGCCCTGAGCCGAGGTTCGACCCCAACTGGGGTAGCCCTCAGCGTTGTCGCTTAGGTTTAGTAATTTTTTGCCTAGCTGGAGGCTATATAGCTTAGTCTCCGTAGGAAAGTCCGGTTAAGCAGCTAAACAGTCATTTTGACTGAGCTGAGAGACGCCCCGCAGAAACAAAAAAAAAAAAAACATAATAACCCGGATAGCAAGAAAAGAAAGAAAATGATTTAATCCACCCATACTCACAAAGTCAAAAGTACGACTAGGTTACTCGTGTGTTCCCACATTGGTTATCATAATAAGTTTTTAAGAAACACCCCGAACCCAGATCCTCGCGTTAAAAATGCCCCATCTTCCATGAAATAATTATTTGATTTGAACAACTGCTACGGATACAGAATCATCATCATCATCTTCCTGCCCTTATCCCATGTTACTTGGTGTCGGCGCAACACGTTTGCTTCTTCCATACCGTCCTGTCCCCCGTCACGTTATTACTGACTCCCTATTCTTTCATATCACTCCTCATACAGTCCATCCATCTTTTTTTTGGCCTTCCTCTCCCTATTCATCCACTCACATTTATATTCATAACTCTTTTAGTAACATTCGTTCCTCCTCATCACATGACCATACCAGGACAAACGGATTCCTTTCACCTTTTCTGCCACTGGCGCCACTTTCACAGCCCAACATTCTGATCGTTACAGTATGACAGGTCTAATCACGGACTTGTAAGATTTTCCTCTTTAACTTAAGGAGCATCCGTGGGTCGCAAGTTGTTCCAGTGACCTGTCGCCATTTCATCCATCCTGAGTTGATCCGGTGCGTTACGTCTCGGTCTACCTTGCCATTCACTTGGACAAGCGACCCTAGGTACCGGAAGTCGGAGCAGATTGGTATGGGCGTTCCAGCGAGAGCTATGGGCACGGAACTGTAGAGACCGCCGAAATCGTAAAACAAGTATTCAGTTTTGCTTCTGCTCAATTTCAGGCCAGCACTCTCCAGTCTGTGCCACCACACCTCCAATCTGCTCTGGACCTCTAGGCCACTTTCGGCAACCAGCACAATGTCATCGTAAAACAGCAAGAAGCCGGAGAAAAATGTTTTCATCAAGTTCTTTCAGTTGTAAAATGTAGTATTGTTTAGCTTGCTCCAAAAGCAAATTGGGGCGTACATGGTTGCGTCATTAAGAGCCGTGTAATATAGTGACTGATACAAAACCACAGGAAAATGTTGAGACATTTTCTGTTCTATAGGGTGCCTTTTAATTCGACGTAAATCTTTTTAGGGAGTGAAAATACTCATGAATATGATTACTTTAGGATTTCTCTCAAATATGAAAAAAACAACGTACAGCATTGTGTTCGTACAGCTTGTCACAAATTTGAGAAAAACCTGGTATATTTTGCGAATGTTGTTAATATAGTTCGAATACAATAAAATTTGTTAAACAAATTGTCCATTAATGAATTAAAATGGAAGTTGGTGATCCATGAGTACTTTCACCCGCTTAAAGATTACCAATGAATTAAAAGTCAACCTAGTTACATAAAAATTCTTTCTAACTAAAAGCAAAATTATTTTTGACGCAATAGGGTCTAGGGACTAAAAATATCTATTTAGTCCGTTAGATAGATAATTTAAAAATATTGGATATGTAATTTTTCTTTTGCCACTTAAACAAAAAAATACGACGATGTTGTTGAAATATCGTGTGACGGTGTGTCTTTATACTTTAAATGATAAACTTTGATGCGCTTTATTTTGTCAGTTTTTAGTTATTTGATAAAGCAAAAAATACGGGTCCAATATTAATTGATAATCTCACTGACGCACTAAATAGAATTATCATTTTTCTACCCAGGAAACATCCCTATTGATGCTATCTATATTTTTTAAACACCAATAAATGTAGCCCGTACTAAATAAACATTAAATATAAAGGGATAAAATGACCCTGCAGTTTATTATCTGCGTTCAAAATACAAATGGTTTTTGCTTTTTTGCCAATGTAAATACAGGTTTTTGCTTGTGTTGTGTTGTAAAAAACCCTGACACGAAAAATTTACAGCTGTAAAACTCTAAACCGATACACCTACAAAGTTCTCGCTTCGATTGAGAGTTGTTTGAAATAATAATCAAAACATTAAATATAAATGAAATAATATTTTTTACATCGCTTCTAGTAGGTTAATACGCAGTGTAGACGCGTAATTTTATTACGTGTGTACCAGCACTTAATGGCTCGAAAAATGTAATTTCTTCTTACTTCCACAAAATTAAAGCTAAAATGCGACATATTTATTGCCTCTAATAATGTTATTTATTTGATTGTGTCAAATGAAATGTGAGAAATGACTTTCCCGTTTGATAAGAAATATCGCTGTAAACAAAATATTGTATGCCTAAAGCTAATCTTGCTTATATCAGTAATTTCGGTTATGGTCTAGATATTTAATTTAATTCTGTCATGTACCGAAAGTGAAGCCGAATCCTACTTATAATATTATAAAAGCGAAAGTTTGTGAGTACACGTAGTTTGTTATTTCTTCATGCTCAGCTGAACGGATCTAGAAGAAATTTGGCACAGAGATACATTATAGCCAGGAATAGCACATAGGATACTTTTTATCCCAGGCATACTACTACCTTCGGGATAATTTTCGACGCGGGCGAAGCCACTGGCAGAAGTCAGTTTAAAATAATTTTAGTAGAAGTTGTACTATGCTATAGTTTGATATAAATTAATTTATTTAATTAAACTAATTATCAACTACCGGATTAAATCAAACACAAAGGTAAAACAGACGGACTTTTAAGTTCACCTGCCTACCTTTGTGTTGGAGAATATATAAGGCAAGCATTAGTCATTCTCTTCCAGCATCTTACGCCCCCAGTGGTCGAGGCACCCGTGGCCGGTGCCCCCGATTCAATTAATTTATTTCTAAGCAGTTTTTGATCAAATGTACTGTCAGGTATAAAAATGTTGTACAAAAATAATAAATGTATATTGATTGTAAGTATATGTATAATATTAAATCATAATTATATTTATAACAAAGAAATGCTATTATATTGGTTGTATCTTTTGAAAAATTAAAGCCTTAGTTAGTTTTCAATGTTTATTTATTTATCTCAATAAGAAATCTAGTAAAAAAAATGTATATAAATCACAGTTTTCATCACCCATAATCAAAGTAATCATTTAACTTAATTATAATAATCAGTCTTAATGTAATAAAATAAGATAGTGATTTTAAATAGTAAATCTTAAAAATTACTGCAGAGCAACTAACTATTTACATAATGAAATGTTCTTTTTATCTTTGTAACAATAATAATTAAACGTAATCAACTATGAAACCATAAACAAATGAAAATAATTTTAACTAATTATAACAGTCAGTTTCAATAGCAATAACAAAACAAAATAATCAGGCTTAAAAATAAACGTATACGTAGAGTACCAATTTTTTACATGCGAAATGTTTTAAAATCAAATGTAAAAACTTAAACAAAAGTAATATTAAAATTTCAAAAATTAAAACTTAAAAATAGTATACAAGCAAAATCATCTCTTTTCACTAGGTAAGTTAAATTATATACTTTTTTAGATGGATTGCCACTTAAGGGTGGACTTGTTCTCCAAAAAACCAGATCATGGTATTTTTTGTTTTCATACTTTTAAGTCAAATTGGCAATCATTTTTTCATTCTTTCTTGTGTTGTTTTCATCTTGTGTGTACATAATAAATATACTTTTAACGGAGAAAAAGGTGTGTAAGGATAAGGTTAAGTGGCGATCTATTCTCTCTGCTATTAGATAGATACATTTTGTTTAGCAAGGAAAATACTTTATTATGATGAAACACTTATCTCATTTACTGTACTAAGTGAAAAAGCACAAAAAAATATTTATATTAAATTAATCGAATCGGGGGCGTCGGCCACGGGTGCCTCGACCACTGGGGGCGTAAGCCACGGACCCACCTCTACTACAGGGATCCAGCAGAATATCAGCGTCAGGTATATTTGCCTGACACGTGCTGAGCTGGACTCCCATTTGGTGCAACCTTGAGACGCACACCGCACTGTGTTTTGATTGTCATACCTAATGTTACTGGTGTCACTGTTACTTTTATTTCTATAACTATGGTTTCCTTTTTTCTTTTTATGTTCGCACCTTGTTTTTAAACATATCTACATGTAAATTGTAATAATTTATTTAAGATTTTGTGTTATGTACTGTGTCTTTTGTGTGCACGAAATAAATGATTTATCTATCTATATATCTATCTACCAGTCAAAGGGGTTGTCTAATATACCCACAACAACTAGGACTAGGCTCTAGACTTGGGACGAAAAGCTTTATGAAAAAAAAAATACGGTAGAGCTTCTAAAACCAATTCAAAGTGTGTAAATATTGGGTTATTGGACGACTCGCCCGAATTTAACTCGCCCGAATCGGGCGAATTGTCCACTATTAAAAATATTCATTTTTCTGTGTCGATTCGCCCGAAGTTATTTTATCGGTGGGCGAATCGACCACTCCAATATTATTTAGTGGACGACTCGCCCGAATTTTATTTTAGAGAACAAACAATATAAAAGTACAGCCGTGCTCACCCGTATCGGTGCCTGTTTATCATATCTAACGTCCAAATCTCAACGTACGCTCGTACTCTTTTTACCGCTCATGATTCTTTTGATTCATTGGCGACAAAACACTAAGAGGGACACAGCAATATTCGCTACTAAAAAAAATAAAGAGAAATTTCTATACGCTATCAGGTCATTTCGGTACCGGTAAAGACTAACTTAAGTACCAGGAGATTATAATCATGAGGAAGCTAGGCTGGAATCATGAGCGGTAAAAAGAGTACCGGGCGATTTTCGATTCTGAAGCCCTAGTATTCCGTTAGTCTCTACCGCTAATGATTCTAGCTCTGCAAATACTTCTTCATGATTCTGGCCTCCTGGTAGTTTGAATTGCTTTCCTAGTTTCTAGTACAATATCTATTAACTTCGATTAATTCTTCATATTATTACCGATACGGGTGAGCACGACTGTACTTTTATATTGTTTGTTCTCTAAAATAAAATTCGGGCGAGTCGTCCACTAAATAATATTGGAGTGGTCGATTCGCCCACCGATAAAATAACTTCGGGCGAATCGACACAGAAAAATGAATATTTTTAATAGTGGACAATTCGCCCGATTCGGGCGAGTTAAATTCGGGCGAGTCGTCCAATAACCCAAATATTTTATACAAAAATATTGAAAATAAATATATTCATACATCTTCACTATAAAAATAAAAGCAACGTAGATATCCAAACACTAATTAAAATTTCGTAACAAACCGTATCACGCACACGTAATTACTCATCCGCCTAATCATTTATTGGATAAAATTTCCTCCAGGGGAATAATACCCCGGGGAAATAAATTGCCCTGGGAAATATTACCCCAGTGACCGTACCGTGACTTTAAAAACAGGTGTCATTTACAGCCATGGGTTGTTAGGAGTATCATTATCAAACTAATCACTTTTATCCACTAATGGGGGTAGTTTTAAATATGATAGCGTGACGTTGTTCATATTCATTAATGCATGTAACTTTACAGTGGAATTTTGTTCTTTGAATTTTTTTTGAAGCAGAATTTCTTGAAATCAAAGCAATGTTAGTTTGGTACATCGGCTTTCAAAGAAGTGTAGCGTTTGAGACGTGTTGTATTTTAAATTATATTTATAAAAGTCTGTATTATTTAAAATATATACAGCAGTCAGTAATCTATACGAATAAATAAAATTAAATGTCTGGTGTGTCAAAATATCAGTTTTTGACTAAACGCATTTTTGTCTGTTTATCTGTTTGTGCTGGTTAATCGTTAATCGATTAGATCGATTTTACACGGAGTGACTGCCTATCTGGCCTCCACAACCCCGTACCTGGATAAGAAGATACCTCTTGGAAAGCCTGCAATCAGATTTTATGGATTCTAACTACCGCGACCGTAACGACTGTCAAAGATCTCTCGAGGTAGTAAATGAGTAGATATCTTACTAGTAATTATTATAAATGCGAAAGTTTAGATGGAATAAAGTCTGGAATAGCACATAGGCTACTTTTCATCCCGGTATATTGTTTCCCTGAGATAATTCATGACTTATACGCCGACGAAGCTGCTGGCAGAAGCAATCACCCTAATATTATAAAGTCGAAAGTTTGTGAGTGTGTGTTTGTATGTTTGTTACTTCTTCACGCTCAACGGATCTGCAAGAAATTTAGCACACAGATAGATTATAGTCTAGAATAGCGCATAGGATACTTTTATCCCGAGAATATGTTCCCTTGGCATAATTTTCGACATTAACGCGGGCGAAGCCGCTGGCAGAAGCTAGTTATGGATATAAATTCAATTACCTAACTACACTTTAATTCGAACTCCAAATTTTCTTTGTTTAAATAAGTTATTCCATACAATTTTCGCAGCTCATACGTGGCAGATAATTTCTTATTAAGTTTTATGACACAAAGTAGGCACAAAATGCTACTTTATTTTCACCCACACATCCTTTTGCCGCGTCTTCATTCATAAATTTTATCTAAACGCGTTCTTTGGATGCAAATGACTTGCTTATTATCGTCGAATGATTCACTTTTTTGAAGACGGAGAAAATTTATTTTAGAAATAATTTCACATTTAACTTTTCAACACGTTTTAGTATGAGGAATGATAAAGACACTTCCTATAATAAGAAAACATATAAGATAAAATAATATATTTTTTTGGTATCAAAGCTTTTCAATGCAAACTTACGAACCCCTGGGTTCTGGAATTAAAGTATCAACATGTCACAAATTAAAAGCAAGTCAAGTGATGTGATCTGGTGAATGTCCATTCAATCAACCACAGCATCTAACGCACTTTTATAATTAATCACATTAATTTTGCGATCCTTGTCGTTGCAGAAACTTGTATTTGGCAAGCTAATAATGCTTGCGTGCTGTTTAAAGACAGTTAGACAACCGGTTTCGGCTGTCTACTTGAGGTTTCGAACGCTAAGCAGCCGTCTAATCTGCTCTACCTTTTTACCATGAGGTGCAGCGTCGCCACTATGTCGCGTGGCCTGCTTCCATACCACCGAAGCTTAAAGTTTCTTTTTCAGGTCATTTTAGAGACAGTTTTATTAAATTGAGTTAAAAAAATTGTTTGAATTACCTGTAGCGGGTATTATTGCGTTGCTAGTTACAATCATGGCTGAATGGATATATGTATATCATTTTTAGGATTTCGTACCCAAAGGGTAAAAACGGGACACTATTACTAAGACTCCGCGGTCCGTCTGTCTGTCTGTCTGTCTGTCACCAGGCTGTATCTCATGAACCGTGATAGCTAGACAGTTGAAATTTTTACAGATGATGTATTTCTGCTGCCGCTATAACAACAAATACTAAAAACAGAATAAAATATTTTTTTATGTGGGGCTCCCATACAACAAACGTGATTATTTTGCCGTTGTTTGCGATAATGGTACGGAACCCTTCGTGCGTGAGTCCGACTCGCACTTGGCCGGTTTTGTTAGAGTCGACAGTCGTCCAAATTCTTCTACAATTATTAGCACTGATGAGCATGAAAATATATCGCGGGAGATATCGAGAGCGTGAAAGAAGCCTCCCCGTGTGGCGTTAAAAATATTGTATTGTATTGTAATTCTAAACGCCTGGCGCATCCTTGACAGCTAGCACCCGGTAACGCAGAATCTAGGTGGTTTATCCTTTCCTGACGACGACTCAAACACAAAGGTAAAAAAAAAAATTACAAAAAAAAATCGTTGAAATAACGAACTGAAATCCAAACAATCAACGAAGATCAAACTAGTTACAATCATTCTACGTTAAAACGGTTATTAATTTACATGTTTGTTTGTTTGGCGGCTCAAAATGCTTGACTGAAAATTTATGTTTATTTTTTGCTTTTCATTTCGTTATTTCGTCGATGAATTTCTTTGTTGAAATTTATTTTTTCGCTTTTCAGTTTATTTAATTTCAACAGAATTGGTGCACAATTGAAAATTCAGTGGGAAAATGATCAATAAATCCTTTTTATCTACCTTTAGCCTTTTTATACATCAAACTTGGTCCCATTTTACAAATAGAAATAGGACCAACTTTGAGGTATTTTCTTTCGAATAATAATAGTTATTTATGCTACAAGTGCGGAAGGTAGGTGATTTCCGATGAGTGGCATTTTTATCACGAGCGAGCGAAGCGACTGAGTGGATAAATTGACACGAGTCGGAAATCATCTTACGTACGTGTATAACATTTTACTGTGCATTGTGCGAGGAAATAAAAAAATATATCTGAACCAAGCAAGAAATTAATAAAATGGCGGGCTTAATCAAGCGCGCTCTGCATATCCACAGATTAACTAATAGTTCCTCGGGCATATCTACTGCGCATGTGCAAATAGCTGTCACGTTGAAACACAAAAAGGCACGAGAAACATATACGTTCTGTCAAACATATTTAATGATTATTTAAAATTAATTTATTGATCAAAATCAAAATCTAGAGTAATTAAAAACGCCTTTATGAAATATAAATTTTATTTTACCTTTTATTTGAATGATAATCTGTACTTAACTAATCTGTAAAACTTATCTCAAATAATATGTACTCTATGCGTCGGGCTGACGTTGGAGTTAAAAATTAAAAAAAAATCAGGAAAGTAAAAAGCACTAGTAAAAAAAAGTGACACTTTCCGCACAGTTTGGCTGATTGGAAAACGCTCTTTTCGAGGACATGCATTATAAAATATATTTTTTAAATCGGGTCCGATATATAATAGGGTGGTCACCCTATTTATGAGTCATCAAACAAAAAAAAATATACATTTTGAACTTCCTTTTTTTATTTTAACGATAGGCTCGCGTTTGACCACCATCTCGCCTGATGATGATGATAGAGTTTCTTGTGCGTTCTTCTCCATAACAAGCTACTTTTCCGAATGCACGGTAGAATCAATTTTTATTACTTGTACATTTTTAATTTAGATTTATTATTTTAGATGATTATTTGACGTTCAAAAGTGCCGCTTATTGGCCTAGTTGAAATAAATATATTTGACTTTGATGGTAAGCGATGATGAAGTCTACGGTGAAGCACGCTTGCCTAGACGTAACCTATTCACACTTGACTTTTAAGTCAAGAGTGAATTGATTACTTACACCCAATATTGGGGTTACTTACCTACAAGCGTGTGGTTTTTAGACCCCAAAGTTGTAGCTATCAGGAAACAAAATCTCCGGTAATGAATTCCACTCCTTAGCTGTGCGCACAATGAAAGTATGAGCAAAACGCTTTGTGCGTATGAGTGGGATGAACCGATGGCGCATTGCCGTACGTCTTGTAGTCTAATGATGGAAGGGCTAGGCGGAATCAAATTGTGCTGTTCCATCACACACTCCCGAAATGTAACCGATAAAAAACTTACAGTCTGGAAACTCGATGTCAATGATCGAGGCTTTTGAGCTTTGACGCGACCAGTGTATCTTTGCCAATAAGCCTTTCAGCCCGTCTGTCAATTGATTCAAGTGCATAAAGCTGGTATTTGACAGATTCGTCCCAGAGGTGAGAGCCGTACTCCATGCATGACCGAACTTGCACTTTACGCAAGTTGATCAGTTGTTCAGGCGTGAAGTACCGGCTCACCTTTACAAGAATCCCCTTTTTTTTTCAGCCAACTGACCTTTCGCCACAATGAATGCACCGAAATTGTCGATGTCAATGTACCACCAAGAAGTTCGAGATGGTTCGTTAACGGCACGGTTACACTATGGAAATACTGAGCCGGATGGAATTGGCTCTTTTTAGCGGGCAATAGGGATGATGACGGGGTAAGAAACAGCAAATTCTATTTCGTCCGCCGGTTAAATTATCAAAAATTATTGGACATGTATTTTTGCTTATTCAAATCAATAAAAAATCACCAAGATAATGCGCATTAAAGTTCGGGAGTGGGTGCTTGTGACGTCACTTCTTTGTAAAAATTGTACCAAGGCATGACGTTAGGTGATATTTTAAAGCACTGTATCGTCATCACTTTTTGTTAACGTGACAAAAGAAAAAACACGGGTCCAATATTTTTTGGAAATCTATCTGACGGACTAAAGTATTTTTTAGTCATCATCCCTATTAACCTGCTTCTTTTTTTTTGTCGGTTAATTATACAAGTGTGTAAAACCGTAGAGTAGAACACATAGCACAGTACGACACTTAACATACACAAAACAACAAAACAAAACAAACAACATAGACAAAATTGACATACTTTTATAATTTTTTGTTTTAAATACGAGGCTTTGGCTAATTTGTACCTTTAGTGAATGCCACTCTTTATTTTGTATTGTGCGTTTAGTTTGTGCAGAATAAACAAATTTCTTTTCTTTTTTTTTCTTTTCTTTTGTTTTCTTTTCTTCTCTTCTTTAACCCATGTTAAGCAGTGGAAGTCTTCCAGCTGAATAATGATGATGGTAGGTCTATTCAGTTTTAAATTCATCGTCAACAAAATCATCCACTGCGATTGATATCATCACGAAGAGTTGAAGGTGGATCTTCATCCAAGAATTTTATAATAAATAGCTATTAGCCGAATATATGTGTAACTAGCTTCTGCCTGCGTCTTCGCCCGCGTGCATGTCGAAAATTATCCTAACAAAACATTTTCCCGGGATATAAAGTCATCCGTCATATGTGCTATTCCAGACTATAATCTATCTGTGTGCTAAATTCCATCCAGATCCGTTCAGTAGTTTTTGCGTGAAAGAGTAACAAACATACAAACACACTCACAAAAATTCGCCTTTATAATATTAGTGTAAAGATTAATATTATTAGTATGGTTATGTTGATCCTATGCTACGGTCACCTTCACGATACATACCGCCTTACACGGTAAGTATATAATACAGCAAATATACGTCGTAGCTGTTGTTGGGGCTTTCACAAATGAGTTTTCTGCGTATAGAAAATTGATAATTAACATTTTCAGGGAATTTTGCTACAATTGTATCCAAAGAATCGAAGTATGATGTGATTAAAACATTATTAAGGCTGTATATTCTCATAATTAAATATTATACTCAACAAACCCGTTTTCCTAGAAGGTAGAAGCAAACAGTTTTCTGTAGCTTTGTAGGTACATTAAAATTTTGCGGATGACGGTGTTTCCACGTAATATAGGCGAATCGGGCACAATTCGAAACTTTGGGATTATTTAAATGAAATTGATACCCTGTAAAACTCGAGATGTCCAAAAAGTTCATAGGGCCTGGTCAGTCAATTAGCCACGATTGTAAATAAAAAACGAAATGTAAAGTTCCTTGTAACTTTGTATTTTTGACAATCGTTTTTGCTAAAAGTTTAATCCATGTTCTTTGTGGCCTAAGTCATAACATAAAAAATAGATTGACTAAACGCCTGTTTTAGTGACAAAATGAAGGGGTTATTTCCGATTTGCCACAAAAGTCGATTCGTCACACTTTCGTAAGAACGCCTCATTTTATTTCATGATCTCATCATAAAACTCTTTTCTTAGTCATATCTTTCCTTTAGGTACCATCATTAAAATAACTCTAAATTACACTCCAATTCGGAAACTTCAGCCTTATTTTGCGTACTACAGGATTTTTATGCAAAATTGGCGTATTGCCAGAATACTACCTATAAAATGGTGTCGTTCAGCTACAACGACCATTCACAGGAAATGTGGGGACATTAACTTTGTGCTGTTGTATTTGATGGTCTGATTTACTGCAATATATTGTTGCTTTCAAACTGGATTTTGTGCAATCATTAGTTATATTAAAATATTAGGCCGCCGAACTGGGTGGTCGATATTATGTGCTTTAGAAACGCGACGCGGCAAAAGTTTCGTAATTTATCATTAAAAACTTAATCAAGCTGTCTACCCTTTTTCCAACCATGTTAAGTAACAAATGCTAAGTACCAGAAGCTTACATGGAGCGACTGCTTATCTGACGACCGAGACTCGGTGACTGGTTGGAAGTTAAACCTTTACATTTTGTTTGCGTTGAGAAATCAGTATGCATGTAGCGCAGTCGCTACCCCGGTAGTGCAGTCATGTGGGACTTCAAACCACTAAACAGCCACGGTGTCCTCCTGTGCCGCGTATGGCGGGAACACGGGCACGCGTAAGCACTCATCCGCGTACCCGTCGCAGGGATCCGTCACCGGTCCCTCTTCTGGGAAGTGCCCCCCATCACCGGCGCACCAGAACACATTGTACATCGTGACCACCCCACGGACCAAACCAGCACGTGGGCACCAGACGATCACGTGTATGGCACCCTTGGTCCCTCTGTGACGGGTCAAGTCAGTGACTCCGCCACCTACCATTTTTCGGTCGCAGGGGATAGGATCCTTCTCTACGGCCCCACCGCCTCCGTCATCAGAAGATCAGACGGTGGTGACCCAGTCCAGGCCGCGGCTGTAGCCATTCCTCTCTCGACACGGCCTCCAATCCTCAGTCGCGATACCTCCCATATGACATCACGGCCCGCCTCAGTTGCGATGTCGCCCAAGCGGCACCGCTACCTATTTGTTGGCCGCTACGTCATTGGCTTATCGTCAAAAGCCCTGACGAGCGGCCCCTCCTCGGGTTCCTCTTCGATTCACCGTGGGTGACCAAGCCATGGCTACTGAGCCCCCCCGCCTCGACAATGCGGGTACCCACCGGGGGTGGAACATATACCTAGGCAAAACTGTTTTCAGAATTTCTTCACTGACTTACCTGACTTACCATGACGACTCTCAAAGAAACACTAATCACAGCCAGGGCCAACGGCTTAGCGTGCTTTCTGAGAAATCTCGGAGGATCTCTGAGAAGATCGAACTGTGAGGTGTTATTATGAAGCCACGAGCTCCTCCTATTCATATCATAGTTATTATCTACATTTGAATATTAGGTCGCCGATATGGGTGGTCGGTAGGATGTGTTAAAATACTCGACGCGATAAAAAATTTCGTAATTCACTATCGTTTAAATTGGTGTCTAGTATAAGATGCGTAGTTTGAAGACAACTGAAATTTTGATAACGTGCCTAATATTAAATTGTATGAGGCCTTGATCATCTTGACGAAGGACTAAAATATTTTATTTAAAATGACTGTTTTGTTAAATAGACACAGTAAGTAAGACACAGTAGGACTTAGATACGAACTTCTGTTCTCATCCATCTTTTCCTGTTGATTGACTCAAATACCGACCAGTATTTGGACGTCTGATTTAATTCCGCTTAGCTCGTTTCATAATCAGACTATCAGACGTACGGCGATGCGCCATCGGTACATGGTGGACATCCCAACAATACGCACAAAAAAAGTGTTCCCAAAACGGAACACTTTTATTATGCTTACGGCTAAAGAGTGGAATGCCCGCCGCAGTCTGTGTTTCCCGACAGCTACAATCTAGAGGTCTTTAAGTCAAGAGTGAAAAGGTTTTTTTCTAAGCAAGCATGCTTCACCGTCAGGTGAGATAGTGGTCAAGTGTGAGCCTAAAGAATATATATATATATAAATGTCCTCGTTCAGGTCCTAGAATGTGCAGGTGGTTTGGCTGTTCATGATGGGCAGAAATGTAGGTGATGTTATGAGCATATTAAGCATGTTTTGATGAGGCTACACTGAAAAAAGTATTTAACAGAACTAGTTGAGTTAACTGACAAATAGCCAAACATTGTTAACTAACAAACGAATTTCATTTACGTATTGATCAACTGCTTTTGTTGCATTTTACAAAAATATTTTAGCTATATGAGTTGGTTGAAAACTACTAAAGTTTATGTTATCTAATGCAACATTCGATTTCGGTACTTTGCAACATATCATGTTTTGCTATAATCAAACACACTTGTGACTTACAGGTGACCAAGCTAAAAATATTTTTTAATCAACTATGTTGCTATTTTCCAACTCTGTTATTAGTTTGTTTCCAGCTGTAAATTATTGTTGAAATTTGCGTTGTAAAGTTACTACAAACAAACAAAAAATTTGACTTTGACCAACAAATATTTATTATGTTGGTTTTAGAATATATTTGGTCATCAATCACACAACAATATATTATGTGGTGATTATAGTTATGATGTGCATAACAAAACGTTTTGTCCCCGCTCGCTGAAAAATTCTAATCTTATTAATATTCAAGAAGCGAGAAATATTTCCCTGCTTCTCATAGTTTCTTAAGACATATTAAAGTTCCATGCGTTACATTTACTTTACTCCGTACACTACAGCCTCATTAAAATTGAAAACCTCTCTCTATGTGTGCCGCTAACGGTTCCGTCCCTTACGCGGCTAGCATGCATAACTCCAGAGGTAAAGTTATCTGCAAATCTGGAGCCAGAAATCCTTTCTAAATACAGGCATAGACTATTCTATCTTTCTTATAATATGAGCATATAGGCAGGCAGGTATTTTTTTTTAAATTAATATTTGAGTAGAGATTTTTGTCGGGCTTTTTTTATTTTCTACGCATTTTTGAGACTTCTTTTTAATTTTGTGTATTGGTTGTAAAACAATCTTTGATATACGGTAATTGGGAAAAGTAATCTAAAAGTACGTATTTACAGTTTTTTCACATCACATCATATCATCAGCCTATTAATGTTCCCACTGCTGGGACACAGGCCTCCTCTCTGTGAGAGGGAATGGGCCTTAATCCACCACGCGGGCCCAGTGCGGGTTGGTGGATGTCACAAGTCTTCGATTATTTGGTTTTAGGACATGCCGGTTCCCTCACGATGTTTTCCTTCACCGTTTTGAGAGCAGTGGTGATAAAATAATTTACACAAAGTAAAGTGCCTGCCTGGACTCGAACCCACGACCTACAACTTGTAAGTCGCGGCCGATACCACTGGGCCACCACTGCTTACATTTTATTAGTAGCAATAAAATCGTAAGTCATAATGTTTGTCATTAATTTATTGGTTTGTCCGATTGAAATTTTGAAACGCCATATTACTGCGACTGATTACTTTGAATTATATTATCGTTTGGAGTTTTACAGATTTCAGGTCTTCTTGAAAGAAATCGTGCATTTCTTGATTTATTTCTTTCGTCCGTTTCCCAAAAGTATCGTTTGCACTTCGATAAATCTTAAATCCTCTTCGAAGGAAGTGTATCTACATCACCGAATCTACAAGGGGAAAGGAAGACGACGAAGTCGAAATCGTTTATCAATTTATATTGGTAAAACGATTTCGGGTTATTGGTGCATGTCAATAACTATTTATCCTCAAAAAACAAATCCATAATCTTTCACCCCACTCAATAAAACTGACAGTTATTATATTGTCAACGAAGTCAATATATGGTTCCGTATACAAAACACTAGCTTAGCTATGATTGTCTAAATGGCAGGCAGGGAGTCATCCCTTTTTTGCGCTGTTAAATTTCCTTTTCGGTAACCTTCCTGTTTGATCAAGGCAATGAAATTGATGTATAGGTTTTTATATGTAGGTTTTATATATAGTTAGTGGAAAGGAAGAAAATTTAAATTTGATTATTCGATATTGAACATTAATTTAACTGCCCGGATGTTTGTATGTCTGGATTGTTAAATGTTGACTTTTCCAAATTAATACAAGTGAAAATATTTTGAATTAATGGATTAAACAAAAATAATTTTCCTCGTCTTCAAGTTAACTAATATAAGCTGTAAAAGTTTAAAACTTATTTTCGTTTTTAATAATCGTTAATATTTTAAAATTATATCCATCACGCATCTGGTTCTTGATTTCATATACTCATTAAGACATTGATTGACTTATGGCAAAATTCAATTAGTTCAACTCTGAGTAAACTAATTTTTTTAACTGAAAAAGTCCAACATACACAATCACATAATATGCGTTTTGTTCCGTAACTTTGTTGTACCGTATATTACACAACAAAGTTACGGAACAAAACGCACGCACGCCAATAACATCGTGTCTAAAAACCCGTATCCTGAAAAGAAAACCCGTCAACTCCATCGCTAAAAAGCTCCGTTCTCCCTCCTTAACATTCTAACGACATCCCTAAAAGTAATTTATCTGACTTCACAGTATGTTCGACGCAGAACATGGGTACTTACAATATCGTCGGCTTCCCAACTTTTTCAATCTTAAATCTACACAAAAAAGTTGTAATCACTACACAAACACACACAGAAAGTATTTAAAACACGACAATTATTAATATTAATTTTATAATTTAATTTATATTATACACATAATTATATAAATGTTTAGTTAAAAGTTTTTTTTATAAGTGTTCGAGAGTTCGCGAGTGTACCACGTAGGTTACGCGTCCGTCCGACTCTGGCGGCTGACGGTTTCAGAGTCGCTTCAACGCTGAAAACTGAAGTGAAGACGGGTCTCGTCTACGCGTCTGTACGCAATGTATTGCCGCTTTACATATTGACTGTACATGTGTGTGACAATTTTATTGAGATATACACACAATTGATTATTGTACTTTATTAAGTTTTTGGATACATTATATCGTAATTTGTTGTATAGTTATCGTAATAATAAAAATATTTACGAGTAAAAACACACACATATTATCATGCCTGTATTATGCGAAGGGTTGAGCAGAGTTGCACACTAGTCGCCAATTATGTAATAGGGGACTATGTAATACGGGACGAGCCTAAATTATAATATTATTTAAAAGAGTAAGTGTGGTGTTTCTTGTGCATTCTTTTCCATAACAAGCTACTTTTCCGAATGCACGGTAGAATCAATTTTTTTTCATGTAAATTTTAAATGTTTTAACGTTCAAAAGTGCTGCATGATGGGCTAGTTGAAATAAATACATTTGACTTTGATTATTTAAAAAGTCGTTGGTTTTTTTTGCATCAAAAATAATTTATTAAAGTAGCGTAAATATTTTGATTAAAGTAGAGACAATAGGATATAAATTTATTTCTCGTACCCAAAATATTAAGACCATATAAAATATATAATACGAATATTTAACGATTCTAAAATAAAAATAAAGCCGAATATTTTCATTAAAGTAGATACGATGCGTCTCACTATTATTTTAGTTTGTAGGAATTGTTTACAGAATTTCGTGACCCTGATGAATCTGAAATGAGATCAAAGTCGTTTGTGTTGTATTCTAACGATATTTTGAATCGAGTCAAATGATGTTATAATTACTTTGTTCTAAATATCATATGAGGCATTAGCAGAGCTCGTAAAAAAGATAATAATAAATATCCCACTCATATGCACTTAACGTTTTAGGAATACTTTTATTGTGAGTACACGTACAGCTAAGGAGTAGATTTCTCTGCCGGAGTCTGTATTTCCAAATAGCTACAGCCTGGGGCCTTTAAGTCAAGAGTAAATAGGATAATTCTGGGTAAGCGTGATCCATTGTCGACCACATCATCGCTTACCATCAGGTGAGATGGTAGTCAAACGCGAACCTTGAGTGAAGTTTCAGAAGGTTCAGATGCTAAATCAGAATTTCATACAGATACCCAGAACTAATCGTCGGAGAAATTATAGACTGACCGCTTAACTGAGAACTTTCTGAAGCAGCTGCGCGGTACGGAAGGGGTATTTATTTAATAATTAAAACTTCATACAATATGAAAGTACATAGGAGGACTTAGTGTCCCCGCGGGTGTAATTACCTGTCAGTCGATAGTTCACTGATGGGTGTCAACATCTCTCTTGCTACCTTAAGAACGGTCTCAGTTAAGGTCGGCCTATGGTTAATAATTATTTTATTATTGTTACTTATGTTTCAAATAAAATTACGCAATTAATAAGCAATGACCAAAAAGCGTTAAGATTTGCTCAACACATAGAAGAAACTTTTAAACCCAATGAAAGCTCTATAGAACTACTTGAGAGTGAAATATTGTCACAAAGCCAAATAATTAAGCTTGTGACTCCTAAAGAAGTAATGAGAGAAATCCAAAATAACATTAGCTCGAAAAAGTCGCCGGGTTACGACCTCATAACAGGGGAAATTCTAAAAAACCTCCCACGCAAAGCCATAGTAAAGCTGACCAAGCTTATCAATGCTGCATTTATTTTAAAATATGTACCTGAGCCATGGAAGGTCGCTGAAGTCATTATGATTGCGAAGCCTGGAAAACCACCCCATGAAGTATCATATAGACCTATTTCTCTGTTGCCCGTGTTATCAAAGCTATTCGAAAAACTGTTATTGAAACGGTTAAAACCAGTAATAGAAGACAAAGACCTTATTTCAAATCATTAATTTGGCTTTAGGGAAAAACATTCAACAATAGACCAGGTACATAGAATAACCCATATCATTGAAAAAACACTTGAAAATAAGGAAGTCTGCGCCACCGTCTTTTTAGATGTCGCGCAAGCTTTTGACAAAGTTTGGCATAAGGGTCTAGTATTCAAGCTCAGACGCATGCTACCAGAATTTGCAGATATCCTAGAGTCGTATATAACTAATAGAATGTTTAGAATACGGCAAGAAGATGCATATTCCGAGCTAAAAGCTATAAAAGCTGGGGTGCCTCAAGGAAGTGTGCTAGGCCCAATTTTGTACTTGTTATACACATGTGACATCCCAGAACTGGAAAACAACACCATTGCGACCTTTGCAGACGATACTGCAATTATGGCTACCGGATCAAGCCACAAAGAAGCAGTAGAAAAAGTTCAACTAGCTGTGAACAAAGTTTATGACTGGACACAAAAATGGAAGATCAAACTGAATGAGTCAAAATCAATTCACATTGACTTCACAAATAAACACTTGGATTATCACCCAATCTACATCAATGGCATGCAAGTGCCTTATGCTAATACAGCCAAATACCTTGGCATAACTCTCGACGCCAAGTTGCGTTGGAAAGCTCATGTCAAAAAGAAAAGACAGGAACTCGACATACGTTATAAAAGTATGTATTGGTTACTTGGAAGGAAATCCTGTCTATCAATACATAATAAAATAACCATATACAAGCATATACTGATGCCAATTTGGACGTATGGTATCCAACTTTGGGGCTGTACTAAACAAAGCAACGTAAAATTAATTCAACAATTTCAAAATAAAGTGCTCAGAGATGCTGTAAATGCACCCTGGTACATAAGAAATGACGATCTTCACCGTGACCTTAAAACGGAATTCGTCACCACCATCATCCAAAAATTTGCTGAAGCCCACGAACACAGACTTCATCGACACGTGAATGTTGAGGCTATTCAGCTGCTAGACAATACAGACTTAGTGCGTAGGCTAAAAAGAACTAAACCTTTTGAATTAGTGTAGTGTACAAAGTGAATGAATAATAGTGACAACGCTGTGCTATACATGTAGCACATGAACATAGTGTTTTTATAAATTATATCAGACTCTAAGAAAGTGCTACGGACTTGTGTAAAAGTGCAAATGGACACTATTCTTAGTTTTAACATAATCTATAACGTAACATATTAAGTTAGAGTTAAATTGCTTATTAGTCTTTTAGGCTAGATCGTAATTAATTGTTAAGAATTTTGTTCTTACTAACAAAGAAAAAAAAAATAAAAATACCCTTGCTAATTGACAAAAGGGTAACCATGGAGTTTCTTGCCGGTTCTTCTCCATAGGAAACGACCAACCCGAACCGTGCGCCTTTTGTCGACGTTTTATAAGTGCCCATGTAGGCCTAGGTAAAATAAAAAAAAAATATTTTGATTTTGACAATAACTACTCCAGTATTTTCACATAGCGAACCTTAGGACCAAAAAGTTGTTGTAGGTAGGTACTTCATAAATGCCTTTGTTAATTGGGTACCCCCTTTTAATGAGTCCCAATTAGGAGCTTACCCATCAAAGAAGTTTTTTTAGTGCTGTTTCATAATATAGCTCCTTGACTGGAAGCCTGAGCCGTAACTATATATAAAGCCGGCAGAATATCTAACAATGGACGGCCGAAAAGGGGCCGGAAAGTTCTGCAACTGTAGCCAAGTTGACAATCTACAATCGATAACGCTAGTAGAAAACGAATCAATATATGGGAATGACACATTTGAACGTTATGTCACGTGATCAGACCATACAAATAGAAGGTGTTAACGATTGTAGAAAGAGATTCGATACGACAGATTTGTAACTTGGCTGGGGGGTTGGAATGGAACTAACTGGAAGACGTTGCGTCGGAACGCCTCCCACTAGGTGAAATGATGACCTGGTGATGGTTGTGAGGACCTGCTGGATGCGAGACGCAAGGGACCGGTCAATGTGCCGACACTTGGGCGAGCCCTATGTGCAGCAGTGGACGTCTTTCGGCTTCTTCTTCATTTTTTCGAGTGAGGATGTGGCCACCTCTGGTGTCACAGTTAATTAAGCCGCCTCTGGCAAACCCACAGGACCCTGACTTGGCTATTTCAGACTTACATTAACTATATAAGACCAGGCTTCCTCACGATGTTTCCCTTCACTGTTGCCTGTGATGTCCAAGATAAACTCAGAAAGTACATATGAATTTAAAAAAGTCACATTGGTACTTGCCCGGATTTGAACCCACGACCTCAAGCACGAGAGGCGAGGTCTTAGCCACTAAGCTACCACGGTATTTTAAGCCTTTCGGCTGAAATAATGATGAATATATGATTAGATAACTTACGTACATGCATAAACTCACGGCTTCTTCTTGTATAGAACACCACCAACTACGAACTTTACATACTATTTTTAGGGTTCCGTACCAAAAAGGGTAAAAACGGGATCCTATTACTAAGACTCCGCGGTCCGTCTGTCTGTCTGTCGGTCTGTCACCAGGCTGTATCTCATGAACCATGATAGCTAGACAGTTGAAACTTTCACAGATGATGTATTTCTGTTGCCGCTATAACAAAAAATACTAAAAACAGAATAAAAGAAATATTTAAGTGGGGCTCCCATACAACTAACGTGTTTTTATTCCGTTTTTTGCGATAATGGTACGGAACCCTTCATGCGTGAGTCCGACTCGCACTTGGTCGGTTTTTTACTTTATAGCCTGCACTCTCCCACTCATCGGCAAAGGAGAAACTCACGTTTTCATTCCATGTGGGAAGTTAGATAGGTACAATACATAGAGCGCCGACAGCTACAAGCTTCATACCACTTTTATTTAGCTTGCCTGATCGGACCTCCCCCCCCCCTCCTACCACTTTTCATGTTTGCTCTTTCCAGTTCTGGCGAAATCCGTCTGGCTCGTCGTCGTCTTCGTTGTCTCACGTACTCCATAAACCTATATAATACACATAAAAGCCTAAACATTGTTCTAATAAACACCAGATCCGTGGAAGCTGTAAAATGAAGTGCTAAGAACCTCATCTTTATCGCAGCCGTTTGCACTGAAATATCAATTTGACGTATAATCACGGGTTAATGGCGTCTTAGACGGATGTAATTAACTTCAGCGGTTGGACATAATCGGGCGACGGATTAACCCGTCAACCGTCATAATATTATCCAGGATTAGGAATGGGTACAGAGGTGGAAAGATGAGCGAGGGATGGATTGGGCGGAGCGAGTAGGTGCCTAGTCTGCTTATAAGTCTACTTAGTTTTCAAAGTTCTATATTGAATTTATGAATAAAAATATAAATTCAGGTATTACTCAGTAAGTTTTAGTTTAATTTTAAACTTCATCGACAAAAATAATAAGATAACCAAACTTACATAATAACATTGATGGTCCAAATTACAATAAACATTGTTCTGTTGTTTGAGTTTGATTCGCACTATTCTCCGTATAAACTGTCTCACGGTAGAATAGTCTCAATTTGGTAACACATACTCAAATAAATGACTAAGGCAACACAGAAATTAACATTGACATTGATAGTTCCTAAAAGTACAAAATTATCGCAATTTATCGGCTTTTCTGCTACCAAACCGCGGCCACCAATCCGTCTTCAAAGACAGGTAATTATAATGAACGATCCAATAAAATAAACTAAAGCGAACATTTGGAGTCTTTGAATGTAATTATGTGAAAGTTACAGGCTAATACATAAAATTAATCGTAATAAACACATCAGATGTCATGTTTAGGAATACATAGAGATAACCCGTAATGGCAATTGAGTACAATGAATGTACCTTAAAAGTTTCTTCTACAAAATACCAAAAGAAAACGTACGATCTACATAAAATACTTGCGAATTCCCCAAGAGCAGGCACAAAATAATTTATACCGTGATAAAATCTGACCCTAAACGGAGTGTCCCGTTTAGATGCAAACATCGATCGATTAGAACCGGCTTCAAGGACCGAAGGACCAAATACGGACCAATAAGGATCAAATTCTTCTGTCCCTTGACTAAGATAATCCTAAGAGCTTTTTGCGATTAATTTAACAAAATGGTCTGTAACACGGTGGGTACATTAGCGGACAATACGTGATACATACAATATTTCGTACCATTTTTGATACGGACAATTTTATAGAGTTGAAAACTTTCGTGTTGTTTTTAGTCACGCAAGTTCTTTTACGGTTTTAGTTAGAAAGGAATGAGGATAGGTTAATGTCGTTAAATTAGGCGAATTATTCCCGAAAGGATATGCAAATTCTATATTTAGTATAGCAACAATGTTTAAAACTATACTCTTATTATACTGAGGATAGAGTAATTGGTTGCTTATCTATACACGCGGCAGCGTGTCAAGCCACCTTCAAGCAAAAAAGGAACTGGCCATGCAGCAGCTGTGTGTATTACACTAACCATTTGTAGACACTTTTGTCATCTTAATAACTCAAAATCTATTTAAGATAAAGACATGATAATTTGGTGTATGTATTAAAATCCCTAAGATAATCTATAAACCAAAATCTCATAAATATAGCTCAAATGGTTGTTTAGATATTAATGACCAAAAATCGTCATTTTTATCACTGACTGACCTATAGATCAAACCTCTAACCCAGTTCCAGATGACCTAGAAAGTTCAAATTTGGCAACCAGATAGGTAGTTGGGTGAATACAAAGCAATACATCAGAAACTAGTAATAGTTATAATTTTATTATAATTTTTAAATTAATTGATTCTATTAGGAACGCTAAACTAAAGTGCCTGTAATGTAAGAATCAGCAATCAAAATTAATGACAGCCGGTCTTTGTGTGGATTTTAAAGTCTTCAAGTGAATATATAACCACTACCTACATATAACCATATACCTACATATATACTCGTAACCACTGAATACACAACACACACAGTGGAATACCACCCATAATGCTAGAATGAGTCAAGACCAAGTTTCACATATTAAACAATGTATATGTTCACAGGGAACTATTCCCAATTTGCTTAGCATATGTATATTACTATCACCAAATCACAAGGCCTTAGCCTTGACAGCACTCTTCTGGACAGGCTCCTCTTTATTTAGTAAAGGGCAGGCTTACGTTGGACTCTCCAGAGTTCAAACTTTAGATGGAGTACATCTTATCAATTTAGATCCAAGTCAAAACAAGGCACAAGAGAACTCTATTTTTTTTTTTTTTTTTTTTTTTTTTTTTTTTTTTTTTTCTATTATTATTTTTTATTGGTAGAGTACAACCGCCTACGCACGTTATATCGCCCTGACTTGGCCAAATTAAGTATAAACAGAAAACACTTAAAAAAAAATCCGGATGAAATTCTGAATAGACTGAATGGGCAATTCACTCGAACATTTCAAAGCTACAAGAAAATATAGAAAATAACACAAAAAAAGGCAATTGTACGTTACGTAAACGTAGGAAAATACAGTAGGCATTTAGTATTAATTTGATTATGAATAAGTAGCTACTAATAATTTCTGTACAAAAAGTAATGTTAACCCATCAAAAACATAAATATGAAAAAGGGCGCCAAGTTCAATACTAAGAATATGCGCGATTGTTGACTACGCCGGCAAAAGAATTGAGATCTAAATAGGTGCCAAGTTCTGTATCCCGAAATTGATTTACAAGAACATAATATAAAACATAATAAAATAAATTTTAAAACACAATTTCCTGCTTTTTCTGCTACAACAATATTTGCTATTTTAAAATATAACTTCTTAAATTTGAAAAGTCGAATTATTAACAAAAAGCAGATAACTTAGGATAAATTCTAGCTCAAGATTTGACTTGACTAGTTTTCACAAAATATCCGATACCGTTTTATCACTGATAGGAAACTCCACTTCTTTTGTCACTGGCTACTTTTTTTTTCGATTAATGCACGATTCTTGTAGGAAAGTTCTGGGAGCAAAGCCACGGGAGTTAGTAAGACACGTGGTCATGACTACAGTCACCATATGAGTCATGCGAGTTAAACATCTTGAAAATTAAAGTTAGTTAATTAAAACAGTAACAAAATGAAAACTATTCCTCTTCATTTTAGTAGGTGTCCACCTAATTTGTGGTCGTAAAACCCAGTTATAAATTAAAGGGAATAATAGTTAACATGCCACGTCTAAACCCTTTGGGTTTCGTATCATTGGGTATAATGAGGAACGTGCTTGTTACCTTTCATGTATTTATTTATTTAGGACCTCCAACGAAAGATGTACACATAAAATACAATGTCTTACGATATAAAGTTTCGATTAGTGCACTCCTTCAATTATAGAAGGCCAACATCATACTTCTAAATATTGAGGCGCTATATACGCTCCAATGTTAACGCAGTACTGGCCGTGCGCCCGCTCGATGCCAGTTTTGTTTGCAAAATATTATTTGTTTTACATATGCTATGTTAGTTATGAATAAATTCCAGCCATCAATTTTTCTGTGTAAAAATATTTTTAAACACCCAAGTCGTTTTGGAGGAGTTTCCAAAAGTTGCGAAAAAATATCGTGTTGTTAATTATTTTTTTAAAGTAATACTATTAGCTACACGAAAAAACCTTGTGTTCAAAATTATGTACAATCAAACATAAATATATATTTTTTTCAAACCTTTTAACCTAGCCGTTACTAAGGAGTATGGTTTAGAAAGTTACCGTTATCGTTTTACGGCACTAAAGCGTATGTAGTCCCTTAATAAATTATGTTTTAACTAACATTAAAATATAAACTCTACAAAATGTAGTCCCGAGTCCCATGTCATAAGGTGTGGTATTCGATTAGCTAACACCTTAAAGGTACCTGTCAAAAAGGGAAATCGACATTAATGTAATCTTTCTATCTAAAACCTTTAAACGAGCAATTCATGTATATATATATATATAATCTGAATCTCAGAAACGGCTCCAACGATTTTCATGAAATTTAGTATGCAGGGCCTTTCGGGGGCGATAAATCGAGCTAGCAAGGATTCATTATTAGAAAACGTCATTTTCTCTATTTTCATCCAAGCAGAGCTCGGTCGCCCAGGTACTAAATATTTAAACTATCACTAGTCGAAACGCATATAAAATAAATTTAAGATTTTTTTAAATTACTTGGTGAGTATCACAGACGTCTTTTGGATGTCAGAAGCACGGGATCGGTTGATGTGTGCAACGCTTAGGAAGGCCTTTATCGAGTTGTGGATGTCTTTTGGCTGAAGCCTTATAAAAGACGTATTATAAGTATTAGGCAGAAAAAGATTTTTATTACATAAGTCGGTATATCCAAACACGAGTAACCAATAATTAGATTGATGCATTGAAGTTGAAAAGAAACCAACAAGAAAAGAAGAGATCCAAACTTTCGACCAAACATTGGTTACAAACTTTGGATTATTGGCAAACATTGTTGGCATACCAAAGTTTCTCTATGACTCGTATTTTCTCATGGGACATTTAACACACGTCACAAGTTACGGGCTTACCTATCTAAGATATAATGTATGAAACTGTTGATTTTTGGGTCGACATCATCTTCTACAAAAAAATCATTCAGTAGATTACAATTCTGTAATAGTACATTGTGATACAAGGGTGGAAAGTAGGTTATTGCAAACGATCTGTCATTAACAAGCCCGAGCCGAAGGCGAGGGTTTTTAATGACACGAGTTTGCAATAACCTACACGCCCGTGTATCACACGATATTTTTCAATACAGTTGTGGGAAATAGTAAAAACAAATTAAATAATTAGATTTGTTAATTAACAAAAAAATTAAATTTTCGCGCTTTTGTGCAACTGGCCATATTTTTTTTACAACGAAAACAGCCTACACAGCCTATTCGATTTTCGACAAATGTTGATGTGAAAATAATAAATTTTGTTTATTCTTGGATATTTAATACATAAAAACTTTAATTAATTAATTACAGCTTCTTACATATGTACATACTTATACCATAAACAAAAGTAAACTATACAAAATTATACTTAAACTAACTACTTATACTATATACAAAAGAAAGGTACACTTAGGCGTCGAAGTACTCCTCCACATCGCTGTCATCCGGGAACGTGCCCAGAAGACTGGCAGCATTGCCACGTTGAATGGCAATGCTGATTCTCTGCGCAAAGAAAGATCCAGCCCTCCGGTCACGCACAGCGTCGATCAGTCGGCGAGAGATCTCTTTAAAAAGCAGACGTGCACTCGGGCCCCATGTCCCAAGCGTTTCGACCCCAAACGGCTCAAAACTGTAATTACCAATTAGGTTACAGTATTTGCGCCGCTTGAGGGCCTCAGCAGCCGCAGCAGCAGCGCCAGCACAGCCCGCCGAACTAGGAACATGAGATGGCGCAAGGGTGTCGACACAGGTTGCGTCCCACACCAGAGGCCTACCCACCTTCCACGGCACCAACGTCATGCCATCTGGTCTCTTCCCATCGTCACGTACCAAACCGTTAGGTTCTAATACAGTTGGTACGCTGGCGGTGATAAGGGCTCGACGAATAATGTCATTGATGCTGGCGTGTCGTGCTATGCGTCCTGCGCTCTTGCAACAAGACAGGCCATGGTGCCCAAGGCTGCCGACAGCTTCACCACATTGGCACCGATGTGGAGCAACACAAGGTGCGCCTAAGCGTAGACAGGTTGCGAGCCGAAACGAAGAGTCATCCATCATAGTGCCTATGGTGGATGACGGGAGTGCTTGAAGCCACAAACCCGACTCCCATTCCCCCACAGCCAGCAGACGCGCACGCTCAGCAGTACTAGACGATGTATTTATAAGATTATTCTGTATAATACTGCAGAGCGGCACATCCCATCGTCTCTGGGAGGACAGGTTGTCGGGTAGATCCGTATTGGGACAAGCCATTTTCCAAGCGTTCAACGCATCGGTCAAACACGGTACCTCAAAATTAACCAGTGAGGAAGATAAGATGTTCCTGGTTAATTTATCAGTACCGTAGACCGAGGAGAGGAAGGCTGGTAAACTTATACTTGAAATTTTGCGGACGCCGAGGCCGCCCAAGCGAATGGGAAGCGTGGCTTGTTGCCAAGCTCGGTCGTCCAAGGCCACATTTAGGATAGCTGAAAGTGTGTTCTTTATAATTTGGTCTACTTTTTCTAAAAGTTGTGGGTGTTTCCATAAATGAGAGGAGCGAAGGCTATAAGTAAATTTTGGTCCAAAGCAACAATATCGGATAAGTGTGTAGGCCGAATGCATGTTAATTTTGAAAAGTCTTTCCGAGACATCGTTAAAATTTTGTATTTTCTGTTCAATGAAATTTGGAAAGGATTCATCAAAAATAGGAGAACCCAGGAGGTGAAGAGAGTTTCTCTCGGTAATTTTGATATTAGGTGCTATGGCGTTGAATTTTGCTAAAGTAGTCTGTCGGTCAGTAGTTTGGGGGAGGTAAATTTCGCATTTCGAAAGGTTAAGTTCTAGCCCAATAGAGCTAAATTTATCATTCAAATAAGTTAAATCGTTCAAGACTGTATCTACGTCACCTCCTAGGGTTCCATCATCCAAATACCAAACATTGAATTTTGAATTTAGTTGCCGAATGATTGGGTTTATTGCCAAACTGAAAATGACTGGCCCAAGAGGGTCACCTTGTTGACAACCAACAGCTGATTCCAAAAGGTTTTCCTTGTAGAGTAATTTAGTGGGGTGCCTATAACATTGATATAGAAAACTGTAAATTTTGGGTATTTGTTTTTGAACTTCTGTCAACAAGGTATCCCTATTTACGGAATTGAAGGCATTTTTTATGTCAACCTTAAGTATGACCTCACCTTCATTGCTGTTGAGGTATGTAGATAAGGCGTGTACCGCAGCCTCACAGCCCCCCTTGGACCCGAAGCCCAGCTGTAGGGGCTGGAATTTGCTGGCCAATGTTTCACTGTAATAAGCACAGCAAATTTTGGCTGCGATACGCCTGTAGGTAGACCCTACGGCAATGGGACGAATGCCGCCATCCTTCTTGCACAGGGCACATAGATTTGCCCCGTACAAAATATCAATGACGGCTTCGTTCACATTGCCGGAGAGCATAAGGTTGATGAGGGCCGTCAGCTCCTTCAAAAGGGACTCACCAGCTTCCCCGGCGCCTGCACACATTAAATCTTTCAGATGTTGGGGTGTCAGGCCGTCGAGGCCGCCGGCGGATCCACTCCGGAAGGAACCTACGGCCGCACACAGTTGTTGGGCTGTAATTCGCAATAAGTTGTTTTCAGGATCGAGGGGGTCGGGGAAGGTGAGATCATCTGCCGGGGCGGGGTGTTTGCTCTCCAGAGCTGCAAGTGTCTCTGGAGAGTACGGTGCAACCACATCGCTGCTGAAGATGATTCTAGCCGCACCTCTGATATCACCCTCACCTAGTTTAGACTCCACATGGTGCAATAACCCTCTTTGGGGGAGGTGTGACGTTAATTTAGGTTCGAAACTTTGGGCCGAAATGTTACAGTTGTCTTTAATTTGAGCGGTTAAAGTTTTTTTGGTAGCCAGATCTTTTTGTACATGTAGGATTCTAAACGGGAAGGTGAGTAATTGCTCCCAAGCACTTAGTGAGTTCTCTTGGGCGGCGAGACGGACACAGCGTGCTAGGCTCGATGCCACGGATGGTCTCGCGCCACGAGGAACTCTTTTTAAAACAGGTGTTGAAGTTTTGAATTTCGCAAGCTTTTGCCAAAGGGGTTGAGGGGGTGAATTAGGTGTATAAGTACAGGTTATTGTTGGGCATGATGAAGGCACATTGTGGGATTTGTGTTTCTTACCCAGATGTACCTTCAAACCTCGTTCACCTTTAAAAAACCGTGCTTGGGAACAGTGAGGGCATCTGACTAGGGCATCCAGCGATGTGGTAGGTTGACAAGCGCTTCGTACGGCATCGCTACTGTCGTTTATATTAAGCATATAAAAGCAAATCTATAATACAATACTTACAGAAAAATTAAAAAGTCATAAAAACAATAAAAAACGCACTTAAAACTATATTTACACTGCACCATTTACTTAAAACTAAAACCAAATGTTGTAAAATAAACACATTTTTGCACTATAAAGTCACTGTCACATTGTGACACAGACGCCAACGGGGCTCTTGGGCGCCCCGCGCACGCAGAGCAGTCTTCCCGGCCAGCAACAATTAGGCAATTATGTGTGCTATAAACGAGCAATTCTTGTATGTATGTTTATATATATAATCTCTCGTAAACGGATCCAACAATTTTCATGAAATTTAGTATGCAGGGGATTTCGGGGTCGATAAATCGATCTAGCTAGGTTTAATTTTTAGAAAACGTCGTTTTCTTTATTTTCACCCGAGCAGAGCTCGGACATCCAGGTACTGAATGATTTAATTTTAAATTAAAAAATCCACCAGTTTTTGGGTACTTTTTCTGTTGACAGTTGACAGCTTTATCTTTTTTCTTTGAAAATAATTAAATTGAAACTGGTAATTAAATATATTAAACAACCATTTAAAAGACTTTTGAGAATTAAATGCTAAAACGTACGGAATCATTGATTTTTCCTCGTATAAAATCTATTCCATTTTATTCTATGTATGCAAACTCCTTGCTACTAAACTTTTTTAAATTGACTTATAACTAAAGGCGCGTTTTTGCAACTGGACATTTTTTACAACGAAAACAGTCTACACAGCCTATTCGATTTTCGACAAATGTTGATGTGAAAATAATTAAATTAAAACTGGTAATTAAATATATTAAACAACCATTTAAAAGACTTTTGAGAGTTCAATGCTAAAATGTACGGAATCATTCATTTTTCCTCGTATAAAATCTATCCCATTTTATTCTATGTATGAAAACTCTTTGCTACTAAACTTTTTAAATTGACTTATAAATTTAAAACTAAACTGCAAAACTAATGATCGAGCTCGTAAACAAAAGTCACGACCGCGTAACAGAAAGATGCCTATGCATAAGATTTAATTTTCGAATCATAATTATAGCCTCTGAAAGTACGCCATGTTTAACAACTGTATTGAAAAAAGATTTATATCATGAACTGTGTAAACAAGCCTACTCATTTATTTTTATATATAGCTTGTTTCCAACTAAAGTAAACAGTCCTAATCTATACCTACAGTTAATAGTACCTATACTATCAACATTGATTCCTCAAAATCAATGACGTAATACACCAGAAACTCATTGAGGCAGTTCTACAAAAACATTTCTAAAATTAGATTCATATACGAAAATACTTTACCAAAAATCCTTACTTCTTATAGACCAGTCACCCGTAATACAGATATCGTTGGAAGCATCTTCAATAATAACATGTAATTCGGAGCATCGACGGCGTCGGGGACCCATTTGATGTCCGTAAGCCGAAACTTACAGAATAACCCGCTAAAGGGCAAAAGGCCTGTGACGTCATCGTTGACCTCATAGTAACTCGCTATAGTTTTTACTAGGGATGTTACGTAAACCATCATGGAACTCCGTAGACTTAATGGAGGCTGGAGGATAAATACAATTTACGTATTAGTTTTAAAATTTCAGAAGGTGCAAGTTATATTTCACCAAAAACGTTTCTGCGGCTTTGTCAGAATACATGATTTATTTTATAAAGAAATAATAGTAGCAATGACATGGGAGAAAAACAGGAACGGTCGATTAAATAATATTTGGCCTGATTTTCTATTTTATACCGGGGAGGGTAGTACATCTTCGCCAAAAACTTGTGGAAGTGAATGTGGACGCGGAGGATCTTCAACTTCCCTGATTTCTTGAGAGACATGTACTATGTTCTGTTACAACACTAGCCTGTACCTACAATTTGCCGATCAAATCTTACTATTTGATTGGATTAAAATGCCTGACAGTATCCAAATATATAAATAATATTGGACAGATTGACCTAGTTGGTTAGAGTTCGATAAAGTTGATGTATGGCACTCGTATTGTATCGCAGAATTTATCAATTTAGTAAACAGTGTTAGAACGTTTTGGTGCCTGTTATTGGCAGGCTTTTGGAATGGAACTGATCCGATATATATTGTCTATTAATAATTCGCTGATAATTTTCAATTATCTTCTAATGGCTTTCCTAAATTGAATCATTTAGTATCTACGTGTATAAATTAGCCTTGTCCACTGGTTTTACTTAACTAGGGGAGACTTGGGAGATTTGATTCTACGTCTTGGTTCATAAAAATAATAAAGCTACTTAGCATCTCAAATTGTTTTAAAATGGTAATTCCAAGTCTACTAAAGTAATAAAACCAGGGGAATAGAACTAATAGTAGAGTTAGCTTTAATTTTTTTAATTAACCGCAGATGTTTAGAGACATTATAATTTTTATATCCCAAGTCTTCCGTAGAACCACGTCAACCCAGTCTCCCATACATATATAAACTTGCACCTTTTTCCCACCAGGAAAAAAAGAATCGGTAGGTACACTTATATCTTGAATTGAAAATTGCTGGTCTGATTCTCACAATGATAGTGATCAATTCTGGTATCGCAAACCGTACAAGCGACATACAAGAACTATTCGCTTAGTTCAATCAAAGTAAGTGGTCGCAATTTTCTTAATTTTGTGAATCTTGATTCACTACCATAGAGATTTCCATCGCAACTACGCATCTCAACTCATCACTCAAAATTGAAAATAAAGCATAAAGGCGGCGCTCCACAGCATTGCTCGCTACGAGCTTCGCTTCGGATGCGCCGAGCAGTTTGCGGCGTCATAGCATTACAACATTTTGGTCGTTTTGATCCCGCGGAGGGTCGATCCGGTGCATGAAACCGTCGGTGTCTTAGTTACCTCTTGTTTCATCATTTTGCAATACCGACTTCCGAAACGAAAGTTATTTTTGCACTTTTTATTGTTTTTCTGTGGAAGTCTGTTTATTTTTTTGTGAAATGTTTATTTTATTTTTTTATTTTATCTTTACAAATTGATACTGTTTCATGCATCGGATTGACCGTCCACGGGATTAAAACGACCGAAATGTAACGGTGAATAGTCAGTATTGTCCCGTACCGTCAGTTTCTTTGAGTAGATGGTGACTCTCACAGACTCGCTACCATTACATATCCTACATAGGTCAAAGAGCTTGGAATCACCGCGCTGGCTGCGTCTAGAGACGCCACAATACCAACAATATTCGAGCTCATACAATGCTAGCGACATTGTACCATACAAAAAACATTAGAATCCGTTACATCCTAATGCGGTATGCGGTATTCTAAACTAAAGAATGTTAAAACCATGTATGTATTCCCCTGAAAGACTTGTATCTATGGTCATGAATAATAATGAAAAAGAAAAAAAAACAAGTTTCAGCTGTCATACTCAGAATTGTCACCGGCCGTCAATTTCCATGAGTAAAGATGACCACAGACTACTTAGAGATACTACCGTATAAGATGACACTCATGTAAATGCTTTGTATGCTTGGAGCATTAGCCTGTAATGTAACTTTACAGAGTCGAGCATTACATTAGTGATGGAAGAGAACCGAGTATTACAGTGCGCAACATGTAATGTTACAGATTCGAGCATTATATTGGTGAGGGATGACAACCGAGCATTACAGTGCGCAACTTGATGATACAATGTGTAATATTTTGATGAAACTAGTAATGAAAATATCAAAATCGAATCTTGAATTCATTTCAGGCGAATGCTAGTCAAGTCAGAGAGGCAGCACTTAATGTAATGTTCGAAATCGAATCTGAAATCATTACAGGTGAATGCTCCAGATGAGGGAGCATAGATAGTTTTTACAATACAGTCTCTAACAGTGGCAGCCAAGTAACGTGGTAAATCTCTCTCCGAACGCATCTTACTTAACAGTGGTCCGTCAACTTTAACATCAAGAGCTTTCGGTCAACGCACTTGTTAAAGTTAAAATCGTTTGCAATAAACATTGTATTGTCTGTCAAGATGAACTTTGGTTTATGGCTGAATCTTAAAAGCGTACCGAACATTATTTGGTCGTCGCCAATACTACTGGGTAATAAAATGGAAACCGAGACTGATTGTAATTTACAGAGTTGGGTAGTGCGTTTAGGGTTTATATCGATTAGACAAAGACATCGAAGTGGCTACACTAGTTTTATGACTGTATGAAATGAAACATTTGACTTCTTTTAATCTAGAAGACTAGAAAAAATTACTTTTACATTAAAAATAGTAGGTACAGTCAATGATGTTATAAATATACTGAGGTAGATACGATTTACCGACGTCTGCGCGGCAATACAAACACAAGCTGAGCAGCTTAAATAAACAATAAACAATATTTATTTGTTCAAGACTTAAACCTATTTACAATGATTGTACCTTAAATTAGAATCATTAAGTTAGTGGCAAGATACAAAATATGTGCAACTGGGCTTAAACTAGGAGGATTCCTGTGCTATAAGCACCAGTTACTTCCGTCACCACCGTGTTCGAACTGCCATTACATATGTGGTGCGGTGCTAAAGTAAGTGCCAAAATTACACTAATTTATTTTATTACTATTATGCGTAAGAGTGTGCATGTGAGTATGAAGATATGTGTGTGTGTGGTGTGTTTGTGTGTGTGTGGGTGTATATGTGTTTGCGTGCACGGGCTTGACTGGTTTTATTTTCATTATTTTATTTGTTTTATTTTATACATTATATACGTTTTAGTAAATTTTCAGTGTTTACATAATTTTGAGAAAGAAGGAAGTTATCTATGGTAAGTTTTAGTTTTTTTATCGGTAAGTTATGTAACTGGGTATTTTTACTTATTTTATTATATAGGTATGGACCCATGTAGCACGGTTGTCTCCTGAAGAAGTCTGTTTTATACGGTTTCAGGTCAAAGACTATATCCTTCCTACGTTTGTTTTTCATTCTTTCCGGGTCGTACGTTGAGCCTTTATGGCTTATAAGCAGAACCCTCCTGATATAAAGTTGTCGAACCGTTAAAACCATACAATCCTTATATAGCTGCTCCGTTGGATACTGAAAGTTCTTTTTGTGTATTACTTTGAGAACTGGTCTCTGGGCTCTTTCTAGGTTTAATATATGAGTTTTGTGTGTACTTCCCCAGATAGAGATACAGTATTCCAGTACTGACTGGCACAGGGATAGATAGATTGTTTTCAACAGGCTCGAGTCGCACACCCTACGTAACTTTTTAAAAACTGTTATTAATTTTCTCACTCTGGAGCTTAGTGTTTTTACGTGGTGGTGGAAGTTTAACTGGTCGTCTACTTGTATTCCGAGATATTTTATACTGCTTGTTTTTTCAATAGGAAAACATCTGCATTCAGTGATACTGTTTTGATTACAGGTATGTGCTCGGACGTCAACCAATTCATAAGCAGATGGGGGAGCCTTCTTTATCGAGAACATGAGATATTTTGTTTTCTCTACGTTAAGGGTTAGTAAATTTAGGTTAAGGTATCGAAGAACTGTTCTCAGCCCGGCGTTTGTAAGATCGGCAACCTCTGACCATGTATTTCCATGGAAAATGATTGCCGTGTCGTCTGCATAAGTTATTATTTGACCATTTTGTAGATTTAAGTTACATATCTCATTTATGTAGATTAGGAATAAACTAGGACCGAGTACACTCCCCTGTGGTACGCCAAAGTCTATATTTGCACTATTACTTATGTACTTGTCAATTTTAACTATCTGAGTTCTGTTAGTAACATAGTCCGTGAATAATTTAAGAGGGGTTCCTCGAATCCCTATATTCTCCATCTTCTTCACCAGCCTGGGGACAGAGACGGTGTCAAAAGCTTTTGCTAGGTCTAGAAATACTCCTATGCATTTATTTTTGTTGTCTAATTTACCTGCAATATGATCTGTTAGTTTTATTACAGCGTCTTCTGTAGATTTGCCTGATACAAAACCATATTGGTTTGGAGAAATTAATTTATTTTTATTTAGATAATTTATTAATCTGCTATTCATGAGTTTTTCTGTTATTTTGGAAAGTATTGGGAGCACAAAAATTGGTCTGTAGTTGCTTACATCGCCCCTGTCACCAGACTTGTAGATAGGATGGACTACAGAGAGTTTAAATAGTGTGGGGAATGTTCCCGTGTTAAAGTTTAAGTTGGCAATATGAACAATAGCGGGGACCAGGACATCGCTAGCTAATTTAATTATTTTCACAGGTATATTTTCCCAACCTCTAGCGCAGTCTTCTCTTAGGTTTGAAATAATTTGTTGAACTTCCTGCTCATCTGTTTCAAGCAAAACAAACGAGTTACACACTTGTGGGTTGTTACTGTTTGTAGGGATGTCACTAGGTACGTTTATTTTGCTTAAGCTTGAGTGAACTCAGTCCGTCCTGCGTTTGGCAGCGACACGAACGTACGTTTGAACAGTATGTTTATCACTTTCTGACAAGGGGGGCCTATTTATATCACTGTGATTTTTAACCTACCCAGTAATGGAAATAAAGTTCCAAGTTCAATAGGTCCTATGTAGGTAGCTAAAGAAAAATACCGCCATGTTTTTAACCCATAGACAGGTTGAACCTTTTTCTTTTTTGGTTTGTGAAATCAGCCAATGACTTCTCCCTCTCTGGGTGAAGCGGGAGGGAGTGTCAGACTTTTACTGACTAAATCCCACCCGTGTTTTTTCAGTTGTTTGAGCCAGGGCAGCGGTAACTCACTTACAAATTTATCCGCGACCCATACAGGTATTGGCCCTAGCGGACACCGTTAGTTTTTGCTGACATCTTTTTGAGGCGCCGGCTTGGGCCTGGTCCTTAACGGACCCGGACGGTGAGCTACCCATTACACGCCGTCCGCAAGCCCGTGTCTACGGTGACTGAGAATCGACTCCCGACGCGGTGGGTTGAGCCTAGAAGTGCTAGTTTTTAACATCTCACCGTGATAACTTAGGTGATATGAAAATTTAAGTGCACTGTCATTCCACCTTGTGAACGCATTGACAGCTCTACGTAGTTTTTATGGTGAGATGTTTACAGAATCGCACTGCAGTTTAAAGCGGTCATAGTCATCAATAGTGCAGGTGTGGTGTCCCTACCCTGACAATTGGGTCATATTTATTTGACATGATGTAGGTACTGTAGGTACCTGATACATATCTGCATAAACTTTCCATGAAAACAGGCATAATGTTATAATTATGTAAATCATGATTTCACATAAATAGAGTAATCATTTTCTCAAACACAAGATATTAATTAATAGTTTTGTCACCCTCGAGAAGTCGCTATCAAAGCAATTGGCTTCATCAGTTTGGTTAACTCAAATTATTTACGGATCAAGGAGTCACCCTGTATATCAGAAATAACCCAATACGCACGAGAGAAACCCTTAAGGGCCTTCCACCACTTTAGTGCCAGTGTAAAACGGTTACTTTCTAAAGCATACTCCTTAGTAACGCTTAGGCACAGATAATACAATTCTAGCATACAGATGGCTCATCCCATACATAGAAACCGTGCCCAGAAAGAAAAGAAATGTAACTAGCGTTTTTATGATTATACCGATAATTTTTTGTTATGTACAAAAAATAATCAGTATACTTAGAACAGTACGTCGGGACGGTTTCTATGTATGGGATAAGACACCACTGGCTTAGGTTAAAAGGTTTGAAATATATATATATTATTAATTCGTGTACATTATTTGTGAAACATGGTTTTTTCGTGTAATTAATAGTTTTGCTTCAAAAAAAGAAACTAACAACACGATATTTTTTCGCTAATTTTGGATACCTCCAAAACGACTTGGATGTTTAAAAATGTTTTTAATCAGAAAAATTGATGGCTCTAATTTCTTCATAACTGAAATAGCATATGTAAATCAAAGATTATTTTGCAAACAAAACTGCCCAAAAGGAGGTTCAATATTGATATTCTGGCTCTGAGAATATATACGCCTTAACCAATTAATATTTCAGCAACAATCATATCAACTCAAAATAACACTTGAACTTGGTGATTTCAGTACAAATTCAACTCTTGTGGTTAAACTTCAGATCAAACCAATTATAACTCAAAAAGTCTTTCATACCTATTGTTATATGGCCTTCTAAGCCTAAGGTCCTGACGTAATATCAACTGGGTAGTATATTTAATTTTGTTAAGTTGTATGTTAAATTTCCTACTTTGTATATACTTAGTACCTACCTATACCTACCACTGATTGTTTTCTTCGTGAACGATCTTTGAGGGTAGGTAAGTTAGGGTGAGTAGCAAAAGCGTTCCCACTGCTAGGACACATATACAGGGTTATTGGTAAAACACTAACAACCTTGCAGAGCTGTATTATTAGACGAGTAATGGGTGGCTCGCCGTTCGATATAGACCAAGCCCGAGTCGACGGCGCGTAGTGTTCCACGCGCGCCTCATAGAGATTTCAGCAAGATCTGACGGGGTCCGCTAGGGTCGCAGATAAATTTAAAAGAGAGTTACCGCGGGTTTTAGTCAGTAAAAGTCTGACACGCCCTCCCGCTTCACCCAGAGCGGCAGAAGTCATTGGATGATTTCCCATCCAAAAAAACAAAATAGGGCTGTATTATTAACATCATTATAAATAAAAACCTTTTTATACGACTTTTAAAAATTTAATAAAAAAAAACATACATTTATGCTCGCATAACTCACCAGAATGTATGGAACAGCTGTTTATTTTTGTCGAATTTTTAAAAGTCATGGAACAAAAGTTGTTGTTATGATGTTAATAATACAGCCCTGCAAGGTTTTTAGGTTTATAATAACGATGTATAGTTATAAAGTGAATTATCTATGGGACAAATGCCTCTTCCCTGTAAGAGGACACGTATTCTTTTCAAAACGAGACCAAAAATAGAAGTACTTATTCATCCAAATCGCCATTCTAACATTACTCCTACCGTTACTGTAAAATCTTGATCTTATGTATAACATAATATTACGGAAATAAAGATTTTAGTATGAGTATGTACTTTTCTAACTCATAAGACAACACACAGAATCACGCCGAGATAACAAACATATAAGTAAACACAATCCCTACGTCATCTGCAGTCATTGACCCCTGTCCCACGTCCCAAACATCCTGATATCCTGCGGAACGCTATTTAACATGGAGTCAAGGCCAGTCAAGGGGAAGGGCGAGCATTGGCGTGCCTACATAAAAACTTATCACCACTACTAACAATAACGGTGGAATAGATAGAGCATTCGGTTTTTTGTTAACACATCCACCACTGACACTAAGGAAAACGAAAAATGTGTATCGGTCTGTGTAATTTTAATCAAAAAAACTACATTAATTTTGATGAAATTGGAACAAGCACAGGTAACTTTCTTATCTATCAGCTTATTGACTAAGTTTCATCTATAAAACATCTGAGTTCACTTGGATAAATTGCCAGAAAATAATAGTTGCTCAATTTTTTTTTTATTTCAGTTGAATGAAACCAGGAATTAAAACTAGATTTTATCGATAGCCTTTATTTTACCCAAGTTAATTTGCCCCTAAATACAAAATGTGTATCTGTGTATTCTTTAAGTTTTAAGAACTTTTAAATTTTGATAAATTGCCTGAGTATGAGAGTCAGAGAGAGTTTCATACAAAATTATGCAAAGTTTTTAGACAGGCGATACCAGGGGTAAAAACTAGTCTAAAATATATGCGAAAAGTTGAAAAAGTACCATGGTATATGGTGTGGAAAAACTAACGGAAGAAAATAATGTTATGGTTACGCAAATTATATGGTGAGGGGTCTGAAAGTTCTGATGTTAAATCACTGTGAAAATTCGTGTTTCAACCTATGTTTACGATGTGAATATTTTGTATGAAAATTATGTTTTGAAGGGGAATTTAGTTTATTAAAATTGATCAGACAAAATATTGCAGTCGAATATTTTTGTATAAATTCGTTTCTTTTATTGTTTTAGTTGCTGCAGTGAAAAATCTTTGTCTGATTTTTTGTGTTTGTTTGCTAGTCAGAATTTTTTGTGTATCGTGGACATTTTTTACTGTTTTGTTGAGAGGGCGCGCGCCATCATTATGTTCTGTCAAAACACATTGTTGGCTGGTTTGAAGACAGCCTAAACTTTTGATTTCAAATAGCTACAGCTACCTGGGTCAAAGCCCGCTCTGGTACTTGAAATTATGAGTACAGTCAATCGTGTCCTCGGAGTTTGTCTATCTCAAAAATTACCAACTTGTAAACAAACCTGTCTTTATGGTTTCAAAAACAACTGAATGGGGACTAGGTTGACATACTATTTAATAAATGATACAACAGATGTTCAATACATGACCACAAGACGATATCAATTCAGAAAGCAAGACATAAATTGTGACAGAGTTCTATTGTATTCAATGATGGAGCCGTATTGTGCCTTTGTAATATTGTGTCTATTCCGTATGTGTGTCACTTGTGCTTTGAAATCCTTTCTCTGGTGTTGTTGTTATTGAACGACAGATCAATATTTTTTGGGTAAACAAAGATAAGGGTAGTTGTGATTGGTTTTACCGGTCAGTAGGTAAACCGTTTTCTACAGTAGGCATGAAAAAATTACTCATTACATTAATATAATAAAAGCGAATGTTTGTGAGTGTGTTTGTATGTTTGTTACTTCTTCACGCCAGAACGGCTGAACGGGTCTGGGTGAAATTTCGCACAGAGATAGATTATAGTCACTTAAATATTATTTTTATTCTGTTTTTAGTATTTGTTGTTATAGCGGCTACAGAAATACATCATATGTGAAAATTTCAACTGTCTAGCTATCACGGTTCATGAGATACAGCCTGGTGACAGACACACAGACGGACTGTGGAATCTTAAAATAGGGTCCCATTTTTACCTTTTGGGTACGGAACCCTAAAAAACAGCAACCAGCCAGCAATATCATAACAGAGCTGACTGCCCAGGAGCTCCGTATTTGCTACAAAATTGGATGTCCCTGATGACCATCATGATGAAATAGCAAAAGAGGATATTTGTTCTCTTCAAGTCTTATTTATTGGTTAGTGTTTAGAAGAAAATTATAATTTTGATTTTCCTTAGTTGAAAAATTAAATCCTGTGTAAATGTTATGGGAAATCTGTGAAAACCAGGATGTGTACAAAAATAAAAATTAAATCGAGCTTATTTAGGAAATGTGTGAAATGATAGTTCTAACATTATTTGATTTAGAAAGAAAGAAAGAAAAAGTATTTATTTGTGATCCGCACAGGAGACACGAAAAAAAGCATTAAATTAAAGTATAATAAAAATATAAACCCCGTGCGAGACCAAAAGGCTCCTATCTCAGCATATGCAGCGATATTCGAAAAAGCATAAAATTAAACAATAATAAAAATAAAAACCCCGTGCGGGACCAAAAAGGCTCCTATCTCAGCATATACAGCGATGTACGAAAAAGAAATAACGCTGCGCTGATATTCTGAGAGGGCCCACTGTTGATGCCAAGAACACACTTACGGAGACGGAAAATACTTAAATAATAAAATAATATTACACACATCGGTACATCGGTATTTCCTAGAAAATGTTTACATGTACTAGAATTTGTATACACTTCCTAAATGGTTCAAGTAAATGTGTTTTATAAATGAATAAATAAATCAAACAGCTTATTAATATGCAAAACCTTTTTTGTTAAGACTCTTAGTGCAATACTAGCTGTTGCCCGCGACTTCGTCCGCGTGGTTAAGAAGCTATAAAGTTTAATGATGTTCAACGCAAACTATTTTTATATTTCAGTTAACAGAAAATGCCAATCACACTAAGCATCATTTTTTAAAGCACGAATTAGGAAAAAAATATAGAGTATCACAAAATTATTTCTTAGCTTATGACTCCTACTCATAAACTCTAGACTTGTTAAATTTCAGGACAGTAGTACAAAAAGACATCTGGACTCTCATACAAACATGCGAGAGCCCTTAAACCACCTTAATCTGGCCCTGTCGCAAAATCCGTTCTTAGTGGACGTTTACTAACTATGAACTACCTTCATGTCAAATTTCAAGTTTGTAGCACAAAAAATGAAGGACTTTCATACAAACTTGCGCGAGCCCTTAGACCCCTAAATCCGGCCCTGTCGCAAAATTCGTTCTTAGCGGGCGTTTACTAACTATGAACTACCTCCATGCCAAATTTTAAGATTGTAGTTCAAAAATGAAGCACTTTCATATAAACTTGCGCGAGCCCTTAGACCCCTAAATCCGGCCCTGTCGCAAAATTCGTTCTTAGCGGGCGTTTACTAACTATGAACTACCTCCATGCCAAATTTCAAGATAGTAATTCAAAAAATGAAGCACTTTCATATAAACTGGCGAGAGCCCTTGGACCTCCTTTATCCGGCCCTGTCGCAAAATCCGTTCTTAGCGGACGTTTACTAACTATGAACTACCTCCATGCGAAATTTCAAGATAGTAGTTCAAAAAAATTAAGCACTTTCATATAAACTTGCGAGAGCCCTTAGACCTCCTTTATCCAGCCCTGTCGCAAAATCCGTTCTTAGCTAACATCTACTAACTATAAACTACTTTCATGACAAATTTCAAGTTTGTAGCACAAAACAATGAAGGACTTTCATACAAACTTGCGCGAGGCCTTAGACCCCTAAATCCGGCCCTGTCGCAAAATTCGTTCTTAGCGGGCGTTTAGTAACTATGAACTACCTCCATGCCAAATTTTAAGATTGTAGTTTAAAAATGAAGCACTTTCATATAAACATGCGCGAGCCCTTAGACCCCTAAATCCGGCCCTGTCGCAAAATTCGTTCTTAGCGGGCGTTTACTAACTATGAACTACCTCCATGCCAAATTTCAAGATAGTAATTCAAAAAATGAAGCACTTTCATATAAACTTGCGAGAGCCCTTGGACCTCCTTTATCCGGCCCTGTCAGAAAATCCGTTCTTAGCGGACGTTTACTAACTATGAACTACCTCCATGCGAAATTTCAAGATAGTAGTTCAAAAAAATTAAGCACTTTCATATAAACTTGCGAGAGCCCTTAGACCTCCTTTATCCAGCCCTGTCGCAAAATCCGTTCTTAGCTAACATCTACTAACTATAAACTACTTTCATGACAAATTTCAAGTTTGTAGCACAAAAAATGAAGGACTTTCATACAAACTTGCGCGAGGCCTTAGACCCCTATATCCGGCCCTGTCGCAAAATTCGTTCTTAGCGGGCCTTTACTAACTATGAACTACCTCCATGCCAAATTTCAAAATTGTAGTTAATAAAATGAAGCACTTTCATATAATCTTGCGTGAGCCCTTAGACCCCCTAAATCCGGCCCTGTCGCAAAATCTATTCTTAGCGGTCATTTACTAACTATGAACTACCTCCATGCCAAATTTCAAGATAGTAGTTCAAAAAAATTTAACACTTTCATATAAACTTGCGAGAGCCTTTAGACCTCCTTTATCTGGCCCTGTCGCAAAATCCGTTCTTAGCTGACATCTACTAACTATAAACTACTTTCATGACAAATTTCAAGTTTGTAGCACTAAAAATGAAGGACTTTCATGCAAACTTGCGAGAGCCCTTAGACCCCTAAATCCAGCCCTGTCGCAAAATCTGTTCTTAGCGGTCATTTACTAACTATGAACTACCTCCATGCCAAATTTCAAAATTGTAGTTAATAAAATGAAGCACTTTCATATAATCTTGCGTGAGCCCTTAGACCCCCTAAATCCGGCTCTGTCGCAAAATCCGTTCTTAGTGGACGTCTAATATCTATTAACTACATCCCTGCCCATATTTTAAGTTAGTAGCTCAAAACATGAAGGACTTTCATACAAACATGCGAGAGCCCTTAAACCGCCTTAATCCGGCCCTGTCGCAAAATCCGTTCTGAGCCGGACGTTTACTAACTATGAACTACCTCCATGCCAAATTTCAAGATAGTAGTTCAAAAAATGAAGGACTTTCATATAAACTTGCGAGAGACCCCATAAATCCGGCCCTGTTGCAAAATCCGTTCTGAGCGTCGTCTACTAACTATGAACTACCTCCATGCCAAATTTCAAGATAGTAGTTCAAAAAAATTAAACACTTTCATATAAACTTGCGAGAGCCCTTAGACCTCCTTTATCTGGCCCTGTCGCAAAATCCGTTCTTAGCTGACATCTACTAACTATAAACTTACTTACTTATATGGTGTACATAATAAAGAGTATTCTATTCTATTCTACTTTCATGACAAATTTCAAGTTTGTAGCACTAAAAATGAAGGACTTTCATGCAAACTTGCGAGAGCCCTTAGACCCTAAATCCGGCCCTGTCGCAAAATCCGTTCTTAGCGGACATTTACTAACTATAAACTACCTCTATGCCAAATTTCAAGATTATGGTTCAAACAATGGAGCACTTTCATATAAACTTGCGCGAGCCCTTAGATCCCCGAAGTCCGCCCTGTCGAAAAATCCGTTCTTAGCAGACGTCTACTAACTATAATCTACCTCCCTGCCAAATTTTAAGTTAGTAACTCAAAAAATGAAGGACTTTCATATAAACTTGCGAGAGACCCCATAAATCCGGCCCTGTTGCAAAATCCGTTCTGAGCGTCGTCTACTAACTATAAACTACCTCCCTGCCTTTTAAGTTTGTAGTTCAAATAATTAAGGCTTGTCATATAAACTTGCGAGAGCCCTTAGGCCCCCTAAATCCGGCTCTGTCGCAAAATCCGTTATTAGTGGACGTCTAATATCTATGAACTACATCCCTGCCCATATTTTAAGTTAGTAGCTCAAAACATGAAGGACTTTCATACTAACTTGCGAGAGCCCTTAGACCCCCTAAATCCGGCCCTGTCGCAAAATCCATTCATAGCGGAAATCTACTAACTATAAACTACATCCCTACCAAATTTTAAATTAGTAGCTCAAAAAATGAAGGGCTTTCATACAAACTTCGAGAGCCCTTAGACCCCCTAAATCCGGCCCTGTCGCAAAATCCGTTCTTAGTGGACGTCTACTATCTATAAACTACATCCCTGCCCATATTTTAAGTTAGTAGCTCAAAAAATGAAGGACTTTCATACTAACTTGCGATAGCCCTTAGACCCCCTAAATCCGGCCCTGTCGTAAAATCCGTTCTTAGTGGACGTCTACTAACTATAAATTACCTCCTTGCCAAATTTCATCTTTATACGTCAAGCAGTTTTCGATATTTCGTGATAGGTGAATGAGTGACCTTTCGCTTTTATGTAGATATAAATGAGATTCTTCAAAAAAACTTTGAAACCCCCTAAATCGAATTTTGGGGGTAGAAACTTATAATGACAACCTTTATTGTTTACTTAGGTTGATATTTGTGTCAAGTTTCAAGTTTATTAACCTAAGAAGTAAGATTCTTAAAAAAAACCTTAACACCCCCTAAATCGTCTTTTGGGGGTAGTTTCGAAAACCTAATAATGACAACATTTATTATTTATTTAGTTTAGTATTTGTGCAATGTTTCAAGTTTAGTGACCCATGAAATAAGATTCTTCCATACAAATTTCAACACCCCCTAAATCGACTTGAGGGGGTAGTTTCAAAAAACTAATAATGTCAATCTTTATCATGTACTTAGATCACTATTTTCGCCAAGTTTCAAAAATATTAGCCGAAGGCATTGGATTTTTCATACAAACTTTGCCCCTCTTTTTAACCCCCTTAGGGGTAGAATTTCGGAAAATCCTTTCTTATCGGATGCCTACATCATACCAAGAATACACCTTTCAAGTTTCAGGTCTCTACGTTCAGCGGTTTGGGCTGTGCGTTGATCCGTCAGTCAGTCATTCAGGACAAAGCATTTTATATATATAGATAATATAGATAATAGACAAGCCATGAATTTAAGAAAACAGTAAGCAAGACACCTGGGGGGAATAAGCTCTTAGCGTAAGGTATTTTTAGTGTGTGTAAGGGACAGATTTATATGACTTGTATACATCTGACACTTACGCGATCTCAAAATAACCTTACTCTAAGAGCGTATGGTCACCTCACTGGTCTGGCCTGGCCTCTGCAATCTCAACACCCCGCTCGCTCTCGTAACGAGACGCCGCCGCCGTTTAGGAATTGTGTAAAAGTCCTAGGAAATGTGTGATATACACTTTATTTCACATATTTCAAATAATTTTTCGGAATTATATAGATTTCCTAGGAATTGTATAGAATGCCTGGTTTCATACATTTCCTACATAAACTAACACTATTTTGTATTTGGCCACAAAAGATAAACTGGATCTAGTAGTAAATAAAACTAGATAGTTCAAGTAAACGAGGTCGCAGTTAGCACGTAAAGCAGTAACCATGTCCTGACGTAGTTGGTTTACTGTTAACTGCCGTTTTATTGTTCACTACAAACGCCGCACGCATTCTTAATTTGTGGTTGATGTAGGAATAGTTAATGACAGAAACTGAATTTATCTAAGTTATATGAAAGCAAATTATCATAGTGTAAAAAAACAACAATAAAGTACCTACTTAGTTCTGAATTCAAATTATTACTGTAATTATTCCTGTTTTTCATGAGTATATCATGTTTTCCAGACGCATCAGTAGAGTTGCAGAAATGTGGTCAGCGTGCAGCGGGTTATTCTGTTCACAACAACCTTTTATAACACCCACTTTGTAAAGATAAGGTGTATTGAGTGTATGTTTTAGTGAACAACTTTTTTTCTTCTTATTATGTTATCCCACCGACAAACTGCCACGCAGTTTGGTGGGTTTGTAATTTGAGAACGTTTTTTACAAAAGAACTTTTCTATTCAATATTAAAACTTTTATACAAAAAAATACAACCGAATTCCAAATAAAAACACTACAAAGTGAAAAATACGAAGAATCGATAACAGGAACACCCGACTTCAGACACCGATTTTTTATTTTTCACTTTTTAGTGGGAAATAATGGACAAGTTCTATATTAAGGTACCTATAATGCACAGTGATGCCTGAATAGATTACCTGCATAACATGTTACTTGAACATAACCAGTGGAATGAGAGTGTACCAGGGTGAACTGTACACATCTGTGTACCGTACAATGAAATGGTGTAAACAATAAACAGACATGTGATTTCAGCAATCCCTAGATATTTGCCATCATTTATTGAAGAGTTCTGGTGTATATCTCCGTAGTTCTGCATCAGATCTTTACCAAATTTAAATAGGGCCATTTCGGAATAAACTTCTTTCGAACAAAAAAAAGAATTTTACATTATATATGATGGAGTTAAGCAAGAAAAAAAAATGCGAACTTTTTGGAAAGTCGCTTAAAAATAAACGATTTATTTTAATTTTTGTATTCTGCCATTCTCAACCATCAAACGTCACGCTGTCATTCAATCAAATGCTTTCTTCAGTATGTTACTTACAAAATACGTAATATCGACCATACATTATTAATTAATTAATAATTATCTATATTAGAGAAGGACAAGGAATGCCGACTGACAACTTTCTTAGCATTAGCCCAGTTTGTCGGGTAGGGTAGTTTTTCCTACAATAGGAGCTTCGCCATGTAAATTTGGATGGATGGAGACGGAGGGGACGGCCAAAGAAAAGATGGATGAACTGTGTGGGGAGTGATATGAAAGAACAAGGAGTCAGCTGATAGCATGACGGGGTCAGGACGGTATAAAAGAAGAAAACGTGTTGCACCGACCCCAAGTAACATGGGACAAGGGCAGGAAGATGAAGAGGAGTTTTGTCATGCTAGTCCAGCACGTAGCCGGAGGTTGTCCACACTTTGACAATTGTCCAAAAGTGTAGCTGTAGAATCAATCAAAACTAGCTATGCCCGTGGCTTCGCTCCTGTTAACTGCCTACCCTACCCTACTTACCTACTACCTGTACCTATCCTACTTACCTACCTACCTGTACCTATCCTACTTACCTACACGTACGTGATATATTACTTCTTGAACACTTTAAATTTATCTTACTTTTGATAGAGTGAACCGATAGCGATGATACAAAAACTGAGCATTTCTTCAAATTACACACAGTTTTATTTATAAAAGTTATCTACATTGGTTTCGTACATTTTACGTGATGCGTGCAGAAATAAACAGATAAACAGACAAAACTTCCAAAAATGCTGGATATGGGTTATCTTGGTTTTCCTCTAACACCCTGCTTATTTTTTTTGGAAATATTTTCGATGTACTAAAACGACTTTTCTACAGATTTATTATATGTATTGAATTGATGTTGATGTTGATATTCATCCATCCACACAGTCTCAGCCAAGTTCTGTATAAAGTGCTATGGCGTCACGTATTCGGTAGCTGGACGTTCTCGTAATGCATTTACGATGCTCATTTGTTTGTCAGACAACGCATCTGTGTCAGATATTTGACGTTTCGATATTAGTCCGATATGAATGGAGCGATTTGTTTCAGCCACTGCAATGCTGCAATGCAATATGTTCTGATAAACATGTGGAGGTGACTCTAACAACATCAGAACTGGTATTTAATAATCTACCTGCTTGCTAGAAAATTTACTTTTAAGATTTTTTGTAATATCTTCTTTACAAGTAAGGGGGCAGGATCAATGGACAAAGGAGTCCAAGAAGCTCCTTTTTTTTTTAGTTTCAAAAAATGCTCATGCATACTGCGCTACCACGGGGAGATAGCGCAGTTATGTGAGACTCCAACTAAAACTCCGCGGTATCCTCCTATGCCACTCACCGCGAACCCGCCGCGGCTGTCCGTCGACGGACCCTCCTCTGGGGAGTACCTCCCATCACCGGCGCACCAGAACACACTTTGCGCCGTGACCACGCCAGGGACAAAACCAGCACATGGCTGCTAGACGACCCCGTGTATGTCACCCTTGGTCCCCTTGTGACGGGCCAATGTCAATGTAATGTGTGTTTTGTAATTGAAATAATATTATCGGGTGTAAAATTATGCAGATGGGAATATTGTATTGTTATGAAATCTATGTAAATTACCAATGTGGGAAAAAAAAGGAAAGAAAGAAAATGAACCCGAATGAGTATAGAATTGGTTTATTTTGTGTAAGGTATCACTCACTTTGTCAGTCTATTATGTCAATGAATTTATACTATTGTTGCATTTATATTATTGAATTTATTTTATTGTTATTGAATTTATATAATGAATTTATGCATGGATTTATATTTTATATTATTACTACAATTGTGCACAGGGAAGAATAAACTGGCCCACCGTAATACAGTTTATAACTAGTACGGGGGTCAGGGAGTTTCGCATCAACTTAATTGCAAATTTAAATAAGTGATAATTAATGCTAATGTGAAAACTTTGATGCAACCATTTTTTAATTAGTGTTAATAAATGATTATGATTATGATTATGAATGGCCTCGCCACCTATCGTTTTTCGGCCGCAGCGGATAGGTAAGGCGGCCAACGCCATATCGACACTCCTCCTCCCCTGCGGCCCCACCTCTTCCGCCGTCAGTCAGTGGCGACCCCGTCCAGGCCGCGGAAGGTAGGGAGAGAGGCGCACCGCAATAACGGCACTCCTCGCCCGCCGCAGCATCCAACCCTCAGCCGCGATACGGTATGGGTATGAGAGATCCCATACGACATCGCGTCCCGCCTCAGTTGCGATGTCGCCCAGGTAGCACCGCAACCTACATGTTGGCCGCTACGTCATCGGCTTATCGGCAAATGCCCTGACGAGCGGCCCCCTCCTCGGGTTCCTCTTCGCTTCACCGTGGGTGACCAAGCCACGGTTACTGAGCCCCCCACCTCGACAATGCGGGAATCCACCGGGGGGGGGATCCATGAACTACCTAGCCCTAATTAGTTATCTTCTTATTCGTTGTCTTCATTACTGAAGGTCGTGCCCGTCTTGGAGAGCTTATTCCAAGCCACTCTGTCTTCGGCTCGTCTCAGGGCAGTGGTCACCGTGAGGCCCGTAATTGCCCTGATCTGGTCTGACCACGAGTGGGTAAGCGTCCGCGTTGCCTTTTGCCATCTACTTTTTCCACAACAACCAGTTTTTCCAGGTTATCTGGCTGTCTCCGGGCGATGTGACCAAAGTAATTTAGGACTCTTTGGTAGCAGATCGTGGAGAGTCTGGTTTTGATGTTTAACTGGTCGAGAATTGACTTATTTGTGTGTTTTGCTATCCATGATATGCGCAACATTCTCCTCCAGCACCACATCTCGAAAGCCTCAATCTTTCTTTGATCCACCGAGCGAATTGCCCAAGATTCGGAGCCGTAAAGGAAAATCGAGATTACCAGGGTTCTAACGAGTCTTTTCTTGGTGTTATTACAGATGTTCCTATCTTGCCATATCCTCGACCTCTTGCTAATAGCAGCTTTGGCCATCTGCGTACGTCTCCGAATTTCCCCGCTGCAGCCCCCCTGATCGCTGATCATGGAGCCCAGGTACACAAACTCATTGATGAACTCTAGATCTACAAGTTCCTCCGTGCGTACTATTAGTCCAGCTCTGTCGATGATCGTGACTTTGGTCTTGGACTTGTTGATCGACAGTCCGACCATCTCGCTTTCACGCTCTATCCTCAAAAATAGCTCAGCAAGTTCGCGTTCCGAAGATGCAAACAATGTGGTGTCATCTGCATATTGTAGATTGCTGATTTTATTTCCACCTACCGCTATGCCCCCCTCACACACTTCTAAGGCTCCCCTCATGATGTATTCGCCATAGATGTTAAAAAGAAGAGGGGACAGAATACGTCCCTGGCGTACTCCTTTCTCTGGCTTAAAAGGCCCCGACACCACACTGTTGATTCTGACTAGCGACTCTCCATCCTCGTATAAGTTTGCGAATGCTGTCAAGTGCGAAGGTACTCCCATTTCCTCGAGTATTCTCCATAGGCAATCCCACCTCACACAATCAAACGCCTTGGAGTAGTCGATAAAACACAAGAGCATTGGAACATTAAACTCACGGCTCTTCTCTATCATTTGCCTTATATTCACAATTTGTTCTCTCGTGCCTCGACCCTTGACAAAACCAGCCTGCTCACTTGGTATTTGTCGCTAAAGATACGATTGGAGCCTAATTAGTTTTAACCAACTTAAAAAAGAGAAGGTTTTTACTGTTTTAGTTTTAAACTCAATTTCTTTTAGTATTACTCGTATATAACTGCACAAGACATGTGTGAGTCATCATCATCATATCAGCCGAAAGACGTCCACTGCTGGACATAGGCCTCCCCCAAGCGTCGCCACATTGACCGGTCCCGTGCGTCTCGCAACCAGCGGATCCCCGCAACCTTCACCAGGTCATCGGTCCACCTAGTGGGAGACCTTCCAACGCAACGTCTTCCGGTTCGCGGTCGCCACTCCAGAACCTTTCTGCCCCATCGGCCATCCGTTCTGCGAGCAATGTGCCCTGCCCACTGTCACTTGAGTTTGGCAATTCTTCGGGCTATGTCGGTAACTCTGGTTCTCTTGCGGATCTCTACATTTCTGATTCGATCATGCAAGGAAACTCCGAGCATAGCCCTCTCCATTGCCCTTTGAGTGACTGTTAGCTTTCTGATGAGGCCCATTGTAAGCGACCACGTCTCAGAGCCATATGTCATCACTGGCAACACACACTGGTCTTAGACTTTCGCCTTGAGACACTGGTAAGTTGGACGAGAAGATACCGCGCAGCTTCCCGAACGCTGCCCAGCCGAGTCGGATTCGACGGTTGACCTCTTTCTCGAAGTTGGCCCTACCCAATTGGATCGTTTGTCCAAGGTAGACATAGTCGCCCACAACTTCGAGTGTAGAGTCTCCGACCTTGATAGGAGTGGGTGTAACATGGGCATTCAACATCACCTTGGTTTTCTTCATGTTCATACTAAGACCCACTCTTTCGGAAGCTCTACTGAGATCATCGAGCATTGTACTGAGGTCCTCCATGGTCTCAGCCATAACCACTATATCGTCGGCAAACCGAAGGTGAGTGATGTACTCGCCATTGACGTTGATTCCTAGCCCTCTCCAGTCCAGAACCTTGAAGACATCCTCCAGTGCAGCAGTAAACAGTTTCGGAGATATGTATGACGTCTCCTTGTCTCACACCTCGCTGCAGAAGGACTAGTTCCGAAGTCTGATCCTGAAGTCGAACTGACATGGTGGCGTTTTTGTATAAACACTTCAACACTTCGATGTACCGGTAGTCAATTTGGCACCGTTGGAGATACTGCAATACAGCCCAAGTCTCGATCGAATCGAAGGCTTTCTCGTAGTCCACAAACGCAGGTTGTAGGCAGGTTGTACTCTTCGGTCTTCTGTTTAACCTGGCGCAGCGTATGTATGTGGTCTACCGTGCTGAAGCCTTTACGGAATCCGGCTTGTTCGGGAGGCTGGAAATCGTCAAACCTGCGCGCGAGACGATTCATGATGACTCTTGAAAACAGCTTGTAGACATGGCTATGAAGTGTGATGGGCCTATAGTTCTTCAGCCGTGCATTGTCGCCGTTCTTGAAGAAGAGTACCACCACACCCCTGCACCATGCCTGTGGCGTTTTGCCCTCGAATATGACGGAATCAAACAGTTTCTGAAGGGTCTTAAGAACCGGTTTTCCACCCGCCTTCAGGAGTTCAACCGTGATGCCGTTGTCACCCGGTGCCTTGTTGTTCTTAAGCTGTTTCAGAGACATCCTAATCTCATACAGGCTGACGTCCGGAATGTCTTCGGTATAGTGTCGGGTTAATCTAGCTCTAGCTAGGGTCATTCGCTAGATTCGCGACGGGTTTACTGGTTGACGTGTACAGCTGCCCATAGAATCTCTCGATCTCCCTCAGAAGCTCTGGTTTGGTCTTCATTTTCGTGAGCTGGCTCTGCTCAATAGACGGATCTCTTGCAAAGACCTTGGAGCCCTTGTTCCGCTCAATCGCGTCTTGAATACGCTCAGTATTAAAGCGGCGGAGGTCGCTTTTCAAGGACTTTGAGATCCGTCTATTTAGCTGCCGGTATTTCAACGCATCGTCTGAAGACTGCAGGATCATCTCACGCCTCTCCTTCATTAGCTTGAGAGTAGGATCAGAGAGCTTTTTGTTCCTATTTGTACGGCGGGTCTTGAAAAACTTAGACCCGACCGTATGGACAGCTTCCACGAACCCATCGCTGTATTCGTCCACGGAGCACCCTAGACACTCGAAACGATTCTGGAGTTCGAGCTGAAAGCTCTCGGGGTTTTGGACCTGGATCTGTGCTGGACGGAGCGTGGACTTCATCAGTCGAGACCTTTCAAGCTTGACATTAATGTTCAATGTGCCTCTTACCATGCGGTGAATGCTCCCGGTTTTCACCGAATTGATCACAGAGACATCACTGAACATTTGCTTCTTGGTTGACATGATGAAGTCGATCTCGTTTTTAGTTGCACCATCGGGGCTTTGCCAGGTCCACTTCCTGTGCTAACGCTTTTTGAAGAAGGAGTTCATCATGTAGAGGCCCTCCTTATCCATAAAACTGGCCAGTAGGTGACCCCGGTGGTTCCGACGTCCAACTCCAAATTGCCCCCCTTGCAGCTCATCCTCGTCTTGTTTGCCCAGTTTCGCGTTGAAGTCCCCCATTACAACGGTGAAGTGAGTTTAGAAACCATGCATGGCTGTAGAGATATCCTCATACATGGCCTCCACCTCGTCGTCGGAGTGTGCCAAGGTTGGGGCGTAGACATGTATGACCTTCAGCGAATATCTTGCGGATATTCTGAGTATAAGGTACGCCACCCTGGTCGACACACTCTCGATCTTCACCACGTTGTTCACAAGGGACTTGTTGACGATAAACCCGACACCACCTTGGGACTGCCGGTCACCCTCTCGGAAATAGAGCAGGTTACCGGATTTGAGGATTATCGAGTCCTCCCCCTCTCTTCGGACTTCAGATAACCCTATAATACTACATCGTAACCTGCTCAATTCTTCGGTGTTTATTGGGGTAGCCGGGTCCACTCCGGGGATTCTTCGCACCCCTTGCCACGCCATCGCCTCGACCGCTACCGTAGCCGAGGGTAGACGGGCTGCCGGGCACTCGGGGCCGTTTTTTATGTGTGCTATTCATTTGGTTTGGGGGGGGTTTGCCATAATCGCCACGCTTGGCAGGCGGGTTGGCGATCGCAGTTAGTTGTTAGAGTGCACAGAGAACGCTGCTGCCCATTCTCTGGTGTGTCCCTTAGTCGCCTCTTACGACATTCACGGGAAGATATGGGATGGTGAAATTCTTTACGTCCGTCACCACACGGTACATGTGTGAGTACTATGTTCCAACTGAAAATATACCATTCACTGTACCGTTGTGTCGTTGGGTAACTTCTGTGTACCCTGGCAGTTGAGTGTCATGCTCTCTCTAATGTATCTCTGATGGTGTCACATGTGTTGGATCATTCGGTTCTCTTCATGATGTTTGAGCTGAGTGGTGCCGATCCATGCGTCATGTTCGTGAACGGGCGCCATCAGTTGGGATTGGTCATAACTTAGCTGCCTCGGCCTGTTATTGTATTTGTATTTTTATTTTATTGTTTGTTACTCTAGACGCTTTTATGTGCACGTCTTTTTACATCGTTCTCACATATAATTATGTATTTTTTCAACAATAATGATGTGTAATTAAAACTGATGGAAAAGAGTGTCCGTGGAGTTTCATGCAAATTCTTCTCCATTGAGACCTACTGACGCTTGCGAATTTGCAACCATAGTCATCTTTTTTATTTTTGTTTTACAATTCAAAAGTACCTCTGAGGTTTATTTGAATTAAACTATTGGATTTGTTTTGATTTGACTGTCATTGATTGATTGTTGGTCTGTCGCAAACGCTACTGCTGATCATGTGGGCTGGGTGGTTTTATCATCTGGCATTTATCCAACTTCTCGTAACACGTCTGCATTCGTGCCCGGTGGATAGCAAAAGGTCGTCACCTATAACATGGAACCTTAACCAAACTGGAGAAATGCGGGTGCGCCATAGGTGCATCGCTACCTTACTCTTCGAGGAATATCAGACGTGATCTAATGTCAAATGTGTCAAATGTTATTGTTAGTCTTCGAAAAACATACGCTAACATCAAGCCTTATCAGGGGGGTGACCATAAGCTCTTAGAGTAAGGTTATTATGAGTGTGTGTAAGGGACAGATATATGTGACTTGTATACATCTGCCACTTACGCGATCTCAAAATAACCTTACTCTAAGAGCTTATTGTCACCCCCCAGGTTTCAAATAAAGAGGAAAATCTACAAGTCCGTGATTAGACGTGTCATACTGTATGAATGGATGTTGGGCTGTGAAAAAGATGGATGAAAAGAGATTGCATGTAGCAGAGATGAGAATGTTGAGATGGATGTACGGAGTGACGAGAATGGATACAGTGAGAAATTAGTATATTAGAGGAAGTTTGAAAGTGGCGCCATTGACAGAAAAGTTGAAAGAAAACCGTTTGTTCTGGTATCGTCATGTGATGAGGAGTTGAGACGCATGTTACTAAAAGAGTGATGAATATAAATGTGGTTATATGGAGAGAGAGAGAGGAAGACCATAGAAAAGATGGATGGACTGTGTGAGGAGAGATATGAAAGAAAATGGAGTCAGTGACAGCGTGACGGGTGACAGGACGCTATGAAAGAAGAAAACGTGTTGCGCCGACCCCAAGTAACATGGGATTAGGCAGGCAGATGATGATTCTCCTAATTCATATTTATGACATGTGTAATTTTAATAAGAAATAAATTGAGGAGAAATGGATTTTACATTTACATTAAGGAAAATGTATTCAAGTGTTTCACGATAAACGAATTAGTACCGAAAGCTTTCTTGGAAAGATTTAAGCTTCTTGAGAGTTTGGTTTAAAAATAGACTGAAGGATTATTTTTGATAATAATGCATTGTTTTCATTTTAAATCGGATTTATGTTTTTTTCTTGTCATTCAGACAGAGCCTCTTCTCCATACATTTCATACCATAACCATCACGCCAGTATTCCCTGAAGGGTTAAGCAAATATGCACCTATAGTGCAATCTAGGGATCTTACGGAAGTGATGATATCGGAAGTGGAGGCTGAAGAAAGATGTATTATGAGAAAGCAGGTTTAATAAATATATATATTATTAATCAACCTTTTTAATTTCAGCTCAAAAACAATACACTTGATTAGGCGCACGGTTGAGTGATTGACTGCTGCGCTGCGTGTGGCGGGTTCGATTCCCGCACGGAACAAATATATGTATGACCTATAGATAGTTGTTCCGGCTCTGGGTGTTGTGTAAGTGAGTTTATATGTTTGTAAACGAACCCACGATACAGTAAGAAATTCCTAGTGTGGGGAAACCACTTAAAAAAAAAAAAAAACGTATTCGAATACATGTGACATCCACCAACCCGCATTGGGCCTGCGTGGTGGATTACGGCCCATTCCTTCTCACAGGGAGGAAGCCTGTGTCCCAGCAGTGGGAACATTAAAAAGGTTGATGATGATGATGAAATAAAACGTGTGGAGTAGTTAATTAAGTTAAATTAGTGACTCTGAGAGAAACCAGTTATAGTTACTTAATGAAAAAAGTAAATTTAAAAAATCAAAAGACCCGACTGCTTAAAAGGCGAACTAAAAGACGTAAACAAGAAGAAAATCATGCTGTGCAGTCGGAGGATACATCTGGTTTTGGTCAGCCAGTTCGCGAATATGTTATAACTTTTTAGTTATTTTTTTTAGATTTCGGTACATTTAAACATATAAGTGTTATATATTTTTGAAATCATCTCTTAAAAACCTTTATTTTGATACCCCACACAATGGGTTTGGAAGTAAAAAAAATTTTTGTCCCCCACAATATGGCGCCCAAAATCCGCCATATTTCTATTTTCCAATTTTAATGTAGCCAGTGACACTCGCAGGGTTAAGACAAATCGATTGAAGTATGAATCATCAAAATCGGCCAACGCGTTTGGTCTCTGGAACGCCACATAGGAACAAACATACATACATACATACATACATAGACTGATAAACACATTACCCTCCTTCGGCAGTCGGGTAATAAAAGCTTCGCAGCGTTACCTCCTTTCACTATATTTCTCAACGGGTCATAGATTAGACCGCCACCCGCCACTGCGCATCGACCTCCGATTTAAAAGCGTCGGATCCGAAATCGGCGGTTTGAAAATAATCGGTAGGTCCAATTTTGCGGCATCGGAATCGAACCTCCGTCACATCCTTAGTGCACTCACTCACATTTCTCCAGATATTTTTAAGTCGTATTTAATAGGGGTCGACCCTATTGTCATTAACCCGGCACAAATCTATATACGCCCCAATGTTAACGCAGTACTGGCAGTGCGCCCGCCCGATGCCAAAATATCAATATTGAACCTCCTTTTGAACAGTTCTGTTTGCAAAATATTATTTGATTTACATATGCTATGTTAGTTATGAAGAAATTCCAGCCATAAATTTTTCAAAAATATTTTTAAACATCCAAGTCGTTTTGGAGGAGTTTCCAAAAGTTGCGAAAAAATATCGTGTTGTTAATTATTTTTTAAAGCAAAACTATTAGTTACACTAAAAAACCTTGTGTCCAAAGTGATGTACATGAATCAATAATAAATATATATTATTTTCAAACCTTTTAATTTAGCCGTTACTAAGGAGTATGCTTTAGAAAGTTACCGTTTTACGGCACTAAAGCGTATGTAGGCCCTTAATGGAATAACCCAATAACAGTTCGGCCGACATTGGAGTCCAACCCAGAACCTTATGCTTGGCAGTAACGTTTGGGACCACGAGACTAAAAAGAAAATCTCTATACATTTCATAAGATTAAAATCTTCGTCTCGTATGACATCGACGAAAAGTGGGCTAATAATGGATAATTAATACAAAGAGAAAGAATAAATGACAAAACTGGAAAGAAAAATAGTACCGAGCTTTATGTTTGTCACGATTCCAACATTTTTTGGTCACAATTTTTACCTCGAATGACATCGCGAATACGAAACAGACGTAGCTTATCAAAACAGCATTGTTTGAAATATTTCATTTTACACTACTCTTGACAGCTTTTGCTTCAGGACCATTATAACTAGATCCAAACAGTACCCATTCGTGGAAGTTATTTTGAAAGGACTGTAAACGCGGGAGAGGTCTATAAGTTTGCCGTGTATAATGAATATACTTTTGCTTTGGATTGAGTCCAAAAGTATACATATTTATACAAGATACAGTTCGTATAAATCGTGTTATCTACTATTATCTAGTAAGTTAGCGTAATAATTCGGCAATTGTAATTTAATTTTTAGGGTTCCGTACCTAAAGCGGGACACTATTACTAAGACTCCGCGGTCCGTCTGCCTGTCTGTCACCATACTTTATCTCATGAACCGTGATAGCTAGACATTTGAAATTTTCACAGACAAATTCAAATTCGTCAATCGCACTTGGCCGGTTTTTATTAAATCTATTATCATGTCTACTACTAGTTTTGCCAGCCGCTTCATCCACGTAATTGTGATAAAAGTATCCTATAACATAATTTACGTCTTAGGGACTTTCCTGGTGCGACGCAATTTAAATTTCTGCAATAGGAGATATAGTGCACGTATTTTTAACCCCCAACGGAAAAAAGTAAAGTGTAAAAAGGTAAATAGGTATCTTTTTACCTCCTAAGGAAAGGAGGTAATAAGTAAAGTGTCTGTGTATCTGTGTGTCTACACAGACACACCCCTCTTTTTCCATGTATGTCTGTGGCATCATAGCTCCTAAACGGATGAACCGATTTTGATTTAGTGTATTTTGTTTGAAAGTTGACTTTGTCGAGTTAGATTATGTTTGACTGAAATCGGTTCAACTATTCAAAAGTAATTCGCAATTTACTCTTTGAAACTGGGTTTTTTCGCAAGATATCATGTCATAATTACTTGTTTGTATATATTGCCGATCGAAACGTGTCTACTACCAGCTATATTATATATAGTTTGAAAAACATGAAATAAAAACTAAATTAAAAAAACCCTCGACATAAAAACCTCTAATAAGCAAAAAATAGGCCTCATATTCGCGTCGGGGAATGGCTAAGTAAATAAAATAAACTGCTGTAAACGGTGGCGGTTCCCCGACTCAAGCACGAGGCTTATTTTTCGCTATTTAGAGGTTTTTATGTCGGTGGTTTTTTTTTAATTTTTAATTAATTTTTTTGTATGAAAATTTCCTGTGCAAATCGGTCGAATTGCATCTCATTGCGGCCTTGTGAACGTATTTGCAATTTCGCTTAGTAAAAAATGCTAATCGGTGTGATACAAATCGAATGACGTCTAACCATCAGGCAGGACACTAAATCTACCCGTGTGTTAATTTTCAAATCCAAATCTTGTCCACCAAATGTGGTATGATTAATTAATAAACATCCTGACAGAATCCATCAATCTAATCATACGGACTTTCACATATTTAATATTAGAAAGTAGTAATTTTCTTTTTATATGCCAATATCTAAATTGAACTTAGTCTCTCTCTTATCTGAAATTGATATAACGGGAACAGTTGATAACACTACTGTGTAGGTTTAGTTTTACCACTTCTTATTTGTGTTCTTCATAGCTGAAGGTTGCGCCCATCCTACAACTTTAACCAAGTTAACAATCTACAATCGATAACGCTAGTAGAAAACGAAGCGTTAATTAAAGCTTTGATTTGATGTGACTTGATTTATGAGTAGATGGTCGACGGAGCTGAATAGCTCTGGAGTGGTAGCCGCGTACTGCGATGAACTGGTTAAGGTTGCAGGAATGCATTGGATGCGAGACGAATGGGACTGGTCAATGTGGCGACGCTTGGGGGACGTCCTTCGGCTGAAATATTGGTTATGATGATAATGTGACCAGCGTATAGTGTAGCGTGACAGTTCACCTACACGCTGGTGTCCGCATCCGCATGCGGCTGTCCGCAAGGTTACTAAAAGCTAAAAAGAGTGATGCCAATCCATGGCCCTGAAATAAAAAAACCTTGAGGAACCCCATAAATTGTCAGTACATCAATCAGTACTCCATCGATCACTCAGTAACGTAACGTTATTGCCGCCTACACAATAGATGTTATACGTTATTTTATAAAGAAAAAGGGCCTACTCTCAATGGCTGTTTATTTCTAAAATAATGATCGATTCTTATTACTAAAAGATTGATTACTTTGGTTTGGGAACTGGCGTCCTGCTTCGGTTTGGCTTGTCTAAATTTTTGTTTTGAAGGGTTTCAAATGATGAATTCCAATCTACTGTTCTGGGTCTATCTTATTACTTTTCAATTTTGCGCCTTCGGATGACCCAGTGAATTCCACGGGAGTTCGCTGGACGCGAGAAGCACAAGACTGGTCTATGTGGTGATGCTTAGAGTAGATAAATGTCCGGCAGTGACGCCTTTCGGCTGAAATGTTGATGAATCTTCTGATATCGTGACGGGCCTGGATGGAAAGAGTGCAGCGGTCGAATCTATTTTTAACCGACTTCCCAAAAAGGACGAGGTCAATTATTCAATTTTTTTTATGTTTGTTCGGTCATTACTCCGTCATATATGACGTAGACGTTTATATATATACAAATTTGCAAAATTCTTAGATATACAACAGAACTCTTCAATAAATGACGGCAAATCTCTCGGGATTGCTGCAATCGCATGTATGTTTATTGTGTTTATGTTTACACCATTTCATAACATACTATCACGCCAGTATGCTCGAAACGGGTACGCAGATGTGTACAGTTCACCCTGGTACACTCTTATTCCACCGGTTATGTTCAAGTTACATGTTATTCGGGTAATCTATTCTGGCACCACTGTGGGCATTATAGTATAGGTACCTTACTATAGAACTTGTGCATTATGTAACAATAAAAAGTTAAAAATAAAATCATTATTACATAAAAATACAACCGACTTCCAAATAAAAACACTACAAATTGAAAAATAACTTCAATTTCCGTAGTCGGTGTTCCTGTTTTCGTTTCTTTGTTTTTTGACATCGCCTTCCAAAATTGAAGTTATTTTTCACTGGTAGTGTTTTTATTTGGAAGTCGGTTGTGCTTTTTTGTAAAAAAAGTTTTTCAAATTATTTTAATGTCCTCATAAGTAATCGAATTTAATTAATAGTCGACCGAAGACCAGATGAACCGATCGATGCGCAAGAACCGATCGATATGGTCACACATGATGGAGAGGCCTAGAGACAAAAGTATGTCCAGCAGTAGAGGTCGACCATCAGCTGATATTACGATTATTACATACGTAAAGACACAAACTCACGCCTTTTCCTATGGGGGTAGGCAGAATCTTCAGAATGCCACCTGCTACGATCCTTACATACTTCTTTTGCTTCACTCACATTCATACATCTAGTCATACACACACACCGGTTATGAGTACTGCGCACCTGGCCTTTCTGAAGAACATCACCTATACGATCACTATCTGGTTGTGTCGGGTGGCTAGTCTGTTCAAGCATTGGCGTCATCGAGTTCGAGTTCCTGTGACCGCGTTAGAAAGAATAAAAGTAGAAAGATTACAAGAACTAAAAGTAAAGGAGGAATATAAGAGGGAATTAAAACAGAAGACGGATAAGATATTTGATGATATGAATGATTTCAGTTTAGAGGATGTGTGGGAAATAGTGAAAAGTAGTATGGTAAACGTAGGCACAAAGTTATGTGGTATAGCTAAGAGGAAACGTGGTAGTAGAACGAATGATATTTGGGTAGATGATGAAGTAAAAGAGGAGGTGAAGAAGAAGAAAGAGGCTCAATGTACGATTATTAATCGAAGATCTTTAGAAGAAAATCACAGACTTTATTTATAAAACTTGTTTATCTAACACTATTAACTAATAGTCGTTTTTGAGCTAACAATTTATTGTTTCAACCTTTTTCTGATGAACAAAATCTTCAAAAGATCCACCCAGATACTTCACACTGTTTATAAAAGCGGACTAGAGTGATTTATTACATAACATACTAAGCATACTGCCCTAAAAATAGGACACAAACAACTTTTTCTGAACGTTTTTTTTTCCATTGTAAATAGCAGTTGAAATAGCCTTGTATACCCGGAAGACAGTTTCTGAATATTTTAAAGCTTTTTAATTATCCTTCGATATGGGGTTGATTAATATACACGTGTTTCTACATAACTACAATAGTTATATTCAGCTCATTTACATTTTCAAGAATTTCCTTTTAATTTTGCGTCGTAGCTTCTTATTGTTGAATTGGGCATAATAAATATAAAACGAATTTAATTTATGTAAAAATAGATAACTTAAAAATATAACTTTCTAGAAACAAGGACGATTCTGAGCTAAATAATGATTGTTTAGTATATTCTATTAATAGAAATATCTTTATTTTTTATTTATTTATTTATTTTCAGCCTGTTCTGTCCCACTGCAGGGCAAAGGCCTCCCCTTTTTCCTTCCATCCAATACTCCCGGTTTAGGGAAATTGTAGACCAATCCTGTCGATAGGCATCCAGTTCATCCCGCCATCTTCGTCTGGGTCTGCCGCGGTGTCGCCTAACATTTTCCGGGACCCACATTGTGGTTGATTTAGCCCATGAACCGTTTGACTTCGGCAGACGTGTCTGGCCCAGTCCCACTTCAACTTGGCTGCCCTTTGGGTGACGTCGGCGATTTGTGTTTTGGAGCGCAGCACTGTGTTTCTGATGCGTGAAATAGAAATATCTTGAACAAAATTTATTTATATATTTTATTTTATTTAAAAAAATGTATTAACATATATACAATTGAGTATATCTTACTTGAATATTACTTGGTTTACTGGTAGAGAATGCCTCAGGCATTAAACCCGCCTATGTACCTTTATGTTGCATGAAGTTTTAATAAATAAATAAATTTTCTAAAAAATAAAACAAGTCTGTATATATACAAAGGAGAAAGGGAAAAGGGCTCATTGTGCCTCAAAAAATTCGTCCGCATCGTTATTAATGGGCAATGTGCCCAGAACACTGGTAGCATTGCCACGTTGGATGGCAATGCTGATTCTCAGCCCGAAGAAAGGCCAGCCCTCTGGTCACGTGAAGAGTCGACGAGCTTTATGCCAATGTCTCGAAAAACTCCATGCGCACTCGGACCTAATGTCTCAAAAATATAACAAAAAAAAAAGCAACAGTCCTATTTTGTATGTCACCATTTTGAAGATTGATTTTTTTCAGGAGCTAATATTCAATTAAAATAAAATGTATTAGGATCCCAAAGAAATATTCTACAAATCCTTTACAAAAGTGCGGCTTTCTGTCAACTTCGTAGATATATTCGAAATAACGATATCCCCAAAAAATCTTATAATAACTGACCGAATGGAACCCTCACTTTTTGTGTCACCCACAGAAATAGGTTTCACAGAAATTGATGTAGCTCACAAATGGTCGAGCCCATTTATTCTGATGGCTTCAATTTTATTTTGTAAGGGTTTCACTAATATATATATTCAGTACTTTTGGTTTTAGAGATAAAAAAATATTTACTACAGCCTAGCTGAATAATACGTAACAACTTTCAACTCTGCGAGGCTGAAATGGGATCTACGTTTTAGCCTATATCGGCGATTCCTACTTTGAAGGATGAAAATTGTAACTGCTCGTATGTTTCCTTATTTCTTTAAATACAAGGATAGGGTTTAAAAAAAAAAAATTGGTATTTTTATGCCTTAAGGGTACACTAGTCGACGGCACGAACTATTTTGTGCGCGGGGTTAAAATGCGTGCTATATCAACCGACAACACGTGCGGAACAGATAGATGCTGTAATGAGCAGTAAGGAGCTAATACGCGTACGAATACACACTTTTGCAAATTAGTAGCGAAATGGATGATGATTTAGAACGAAAAAGAGCGCGCGAAATTTTATAAACAGACCTTTGGGAGTCTGGATATCATGAAAAAACGACTGAATGTATCTGTTAAAAATAAAATTATTTGCATTGTTGAACTACTTGTACTAATCTATCCCTGTATGGAGGCCGTTTTTCAATTTTCCTTTTTCTTATGGTACTTATTTGCGGCCAAAGATGCGTTAAAATGAGTGTTAAAATATGGATCTTTCGAAGCTCTTAACTATCAAGTAATTTTATTTTTTAGTTTTTTGCTTCCATACAGGGCTAGATAATGATGAGACAAATTGATATCAGTTTTTATTTTACACGTACATTGTCAAACAGTGGAGTAAAAGCCAGACTACGTTTGTATGGAAGAATTTTCGACTAGTGTACCCTTAAACATAAATCTGTATCTAATAACAATTTACATTTATGTGAAGTACCAAACAGATAACATGAAGAATCTTTTGAACTACGGACTCTTACCACAACTCTTGAATAAAGATAACGATCCTTCTTTTAGTCAACTATGTAAAATAAAAATGTGCCTACTGAAGAGCCCAAAGACTTATTCAAGTTACAGTATCTACTTTAGATACAAAGCTCATCATTAGTAAGACTAATAATGATCCTAAAACTAAAAGGTTTACGTTACCTTTTAGTTCTAGTTTAAGACTATTCTTTTAATTGTTGGACACTTGAGACCTTTTAAGTCAAATAACCGTTAAGGGAATTTAGTCAACATAATAATTATGTTTGCGCTGAAACTGTACTGTTTTCGGATCAAACTTTTAGGTTCGTGAAAATTTGTGTTTAGTTTTGAGAGTAAAAAGCGGATATTGGGGAAGCAATTTTTTTGGATATTTTTTGCTTTAGCCACATACAATTATGTTGTTTAATAAATCCAATATCTAAAACATTTCGAACGCTACACATCGCAATTATAGCAAAAGCCTAGATAAAGTAACATTCACAGCCTTTTCACCCGACTGCCGAAGGAGGGTAATGTGTTTATCAGTCTATGTATGTATTTATTTATGTGGCGTTCTAGAGACCTAACGCGTTGGCCGATTTTGATGATTCTTACGTAAATCGATTCGGTATTATTTTAATGAAAATTTGAAAATAGAAAAATGGCGGCTTTTGGGTGCCATATTTTGGCGGCACAATATTTTTTTGTTACCAAAAAAGTTGTAAATAAACCGATTAGTTTAAAATACTCATGAGCAGATTTTTAATTCAAAATAATATTCTGTAGAGAATTTAAATTAAGAATTTAATTTTCAGGTTTAATTTTTCTCAATTGCCATGTTTCTTCATCTCATTCAGCCTGAACGTTATAAGGATTTGTAAATGTTCAAGGTTTACAAAGAAGCTGCGCCCCATTGTTTGAAGATAATCCCGTTTGAGATTGAAACTATTCAGTTAAGGGGGCGGCTTAAGTGCTGGGTCGTTGTGGTTTGCGCCTTGATTGAGTTCACGCGGTACACTCATGTTCTATGTTCTATGTTAGGGGGGTTTGGTTTCCGCACTTAGTCCCTCAAATGGACTTTTGTACGTGGGCCATGGCGGCCGTTGGGTGGTTATTCCAACCAGCCCACCTCCCTCCAGAAGTCAATTAGAGCTCCTGGTTTCTTCAGAACATCTGTGTAAGATCTGGGTGACCCGAGGGTTTGTGCTCTTATCTGTGTGACACCTGTGCATTCAAAAAGAACGTGCGCAACGGTTTCCTCAGCCTCCATGCATGCCCTGCACAGAGGACTGTCCGTTATGCCTATTGTGTGAAAGTGTTTGTTGAGTGAGCAGTGTCCCGTGATGGTCCCCGTCACCTGGCGGAGGCCATTCCTGTCCAGGCGTAAAAGACGCCTGGTAAGCCTACTATCCAAAGATGGCAGAGCTTCTTTGGATTGCCTACAGCCCGGTGCCGAGGCCCACCAGTTCTCCGCCTGTGTCTGGGTGAATTCCTGTAGCCACCTGCGTATCTGGTTGAAGGGAATGGGTACAACAGGTTCGGGTCCATAGACCGTCGAGCTGGATCCGCGCCTCGCAAGCTCGTCAGCCGCGTCGTTGCCCAGCGATCCACTGTGTCCCTTAATCCATTGTAGTGTTACCGTGTTACGGCTAGATACCGTTATTTGTTCTAGCGCGTTGTGACATTCTAGTATTAGTTTTGATGTAATGTATTTTTTACGTAAGGATTGGAGGACTGATGCGCTGTCGGAGAGAATCCGTATGTGGGTGTCCGTAACCCTCCTGGCTTCTAGGGCATGGACCGCTTGTATGATGCCAACACACTCCGCCTGATAGACGGTGTTGAACTCTCCTAGCGGTCTGGATATATTTATATTGAAATCGTATGAGAAGACTCCGACTCCGGTACCTGAGTCAGTTTTCGATCCGTCGGTGTATATTCTCATCTCTTTCGGGCCAGAGTAGTCACATTCTTCCTCTGTGAGTATTATGTTGTAGTGCCTAAGAAAGTGGTGTGATTTCGGGGCTTTGTCACATGGTGATGCTAACATCGGTTTACGCTTGATCGCATCATCCTTTATGCGTGTGTGCTTAATTCTGGAGTCTTTATTTAGGGAGCCTGACAGATGGAGTCTAAAGGTGGCTAGGGCTGCCTCCTCCCTCACAATTAGGTGTAGAGGTGGGAGTCCCAGCATTGCCTGTAAGGCGGCAGTGGGTGTGGTTCTCATACTACTGGTGATTGCAACACAGGCGAACCGCTGTAGTTTTTCGAGATCTTTTTGGGCTGTGCTGAGCTCTGTCCTGGGCCACCAGACTAGCGAGCCATATGTAATGATTGGTCGGATAACTGTGGTGTATAGCCAGTAGGTGACCATGGGGCTAATCCCCCAATTCCTGCCTAGCAGTCGTTTGCACTGCCACAGGGATATGCTGGCTTTTGTGGTGATATGGTTCATGTGTTTTGCCCAATTCAACTGTTTGTCCAAATAAATGCCCAGGTACTTGGTTTCTGTTGAAAGGCTTAGGGTTGTTCCGAAGAAACGCGGTAGTTGCAATGTCATCGGTTTTCTCTTCTTAGTGAAGAGAATTAGTTCAGTTTTTGTGGGGTTCACTGAGAGTTGGTGCTCGTTGCACCATTCCTCTACTATTTTCAGGGCTTGACGCATGAGATTGCATAGGGTGTTTTCGTGGGTCCCATTTATTATTATTGTTATGTCATCCGCGTAGCCAACGGTGAAATAGCCTTTATCGTTGAGTGTTTTGATGAGGCTGTCAGCTACCAGGTTCCACAGAAGTGGCGAAAGGACGCCCCCCTGTGGACAGCCCTTCGCGACGATGGCCCTTGTAGTGTCGTTAACCGTGACTTGGACCGCTCTCAGTTTAAGCATATTGGTGATCCAGCCCCCTAGGGTCGGGTCTATGCCGTGTCTGTCGAGGGCCGTGTTTATGCTATTGAACATGGTCTTATCGAAGGCGCCCTCAATGTCAATGAAGGCAGCCAAAGCTGAGCATTTGTGGTCCACTGCGCATTCAATTTTAGAAACCACGTTGTGCAACGCGGATTCTGTTGATTTGCCTGTGGAGTACGCATGCTGTTGTTTGTGCAGTGGTTTTTCTCGGAGAGGCCCATCACGGATGTGCCTATCGCAGAGTCTTTCGAGGGTTTTCAGTAAAAAGGATGTGAGGCTTATAGGTCTATATGCCTTGGGTTGTGTGTAATCAGTTTTACCGGGTTTGGGTATGAAGATGACTTTCACCTCACGCCATCCGAGGGGTATGTATCTTAGTGCTATGCAGGCCCGATAGATCTCCAACAGCCATGGCGCGAGATAATCTACCCCCCACTGTAGCAGGGCTGGGAAGATGCCGTCCAGCCCCGCTGACTTGTATGGCTGAAAGGTGTTGATAGCCCATTTTATCCGGTCCACTGTTACTATATTATGGGCTCTTGACCAGTCTTGTTCCGTTGGGGTCCATTCGGGTTCAGCCTCCCATGTCCTGTTCTCCAGGACTTGACAGTCCGGGAAGTGAGTTTCGAGAAGGACCTTGCTGGTTTCATAGTCGGTTTGTGTGTATGAGTTGTCGGGTTTTTTCCGCGCGCCGAGGGATCGGTCCTGATCAGTTGATAGGATTTTCCGTACCCTTGCGGCCTCATTATTCGTTTCAATGGATTCACAGAATTTCCGCCATGCCATCCTCCTGGCGGTTCTAGTCTGTTTTTTGTATGCATATTGGGTCTCTTTGTATATCTCCCAGTCTTCCGGGAGTCTCGTGTTTTTTGCTCTGTTAAATTGCTTACGCAGCGTCTCTCTGAGTTTACCAAGTTCAGCGTTCCACCAGGGGTTCCTCTCGTTCCTGCTTTGTGGCGCTCTTGATTTACAGCATGCGTGGTAAGCTTCTGTTAGGTATTTGGATAATTGCGTTACGGTGTGTTCTAATTGTGCTTGGTCCCTTACGGTACCCAGTGCTGGATGTCCAGCTAGTAGTGATGCCAGAAGGCTTTTGAACCCGGGAACGTTGGTACGTCTCGGGTTTCGCCTTGGTGCGGGTTTTTTGGTGTTTGTGGTTAGTGTAAAGCGGATCCTTCTATGGTCTGAGCAAGAAGGCTCGTCCGATACGTGCCAATTAGTAATAAGGTTTGTTGCGTTTCCTGTAGCAAGTGTTAAATCTATGATCGTTTGTCCCCGGGCAGTGACCCAAGTGGGTTCTGTGCCGCGATTAACAATGTTAAGATTAGTAGAGAATAAAAAGGTGGATAGTACCTCTCCTCTGGGGTTCGGTGTGACACTGCCCCAGAGCGGGTGGTGGGCGTTTGAATCGGTACAGATAATCAGGTCCAGACCGGCGCGCTCACAATGCTGCACCAGGTCAGCCAGCTCCTTTGGCGGGCAATCTGTGTCCTCACCTGGCATGTATGCCGAGGCCAGTACGACATTTGGAGCGCTGTCTTCGGTATGGAGCCTGACAGCTGTCAGGTCTCTGGAACAGAATTGGGTTAGTGACGTAAAGGGAATTTCATTGGGTATGTAGATGCAGGTTCTTGGCTTTTCTGCGCCATGTGTGTTGAGAATTATCTTACCTCCGATGTTACCGAGGCCGCATATTCTATTATTCCTGATCCACGGCTCTTGGATCAGTGCGATGGTTCTGGGCTTTACCTCCAGTGCTCTGCGTAAGCTAGCCGTGGCAGTTTGGCTATGCTGGAGGTTGGTTTGGATGATGTTGAGGGGTGGGGATGGAGGTGTGGTGGGGTTAGTCGGTGGTGGATCCATCAGATAGTCCCTCCATCTCCACCTCTCTGTAGTTGTCGTCATGTCGGTCACCCGGTGACGAGGCAAGGAGCTGTTCGCTCCAGCCAGGTGACTCGGGTGGTATGGAGTCAGCGCTATCGGCCATTACCGTACGGGCCATGACCTCTTCGAGGTGGGTAATGTCCGTATAGCTTGTCGGGGTCGTCGTCGGTTCCGTCGTTTGCTCTGATGGGTTTCCATCCGTGTTGTCAGTCTGTGTGTCAGAGGGTCGGGTCGTGGGCCAGAAGCGCACGTATATCGACCCCAAGAGGTACGATATCCGTCGCTCCCGCCCCACGACCTTTTCGGCTTCCTCCGGTGGCAGCCCCAGGGTCAGGTAGGTCCCGTGACGGTCGCCACCGACGGTAGTCGCCCTGTACAGTGACCACCTGCTGATGTCGTACCAGGTATTCTGACGGATCAGAATACCATGGAGCCTGCCCACGTCACCTCTATAACGAGGGACGAAGAGCGAGGCTCGGACACGGGTGGGCACGTCGGTCTGTTTCATCACCGTCAGTGTAAGGTCGTTGTCGGGGAGTTTGATGAGGGGAACATTCTGGGTCAGCCAGGTCAGAGCATAGTCGTCTTCGCACCACAGCTGCACCGTGCCCTCCGCTACCCTTGGGTATCCGCGGAAGGCCGGGAGCGGTGTCGTCGAGTCTGTGTCTAACATTCTGTCTTCTAGTGCTGTCTTTATGTGTTCGGCCTCCTGTATGGTCAGCTCTCTGCCGGGGTGGGGAAGGCAGATTGCTACCGCCAGCCGCGCAGGAATATCCTTCGTGGCCCGCGCGTAGGTCCTCTGCCCCCCCTGAGCCGAGTGGATTCGCACCCGCTTGGCGTCCCCTTGCAGTGTGCTTGGTGAGGCCGTGTCGTCGGGGCGCTCCCTCTTTAGTGGCGCAGTTCCACTTGGTCCAGGTGTCGGGTTTGGAGAGCGTGGCGTGGTCTGTTTAGCTTTGCGCCCAGCACCACCGCGCTTGCTCCTGGTGTGTCTTGGTTTCGGTCCGTCTTGGGTTCTGTCAGTGTCTTGGGGTCGGTTTGCGACCCTGGCAGATTCTGTCGCGTCCGGTCGCTTTTCGCGCTGGGTTACTTCCACGCGTACTTGCGACCGGTCGTGTGGCCCCGCGTCCGGCCGCTTTTCGCGCTGGGTTGCCCCTTCGCGTACTTGCAGCCGGTCGCGTGGCCCCACGTCCGGCCTCTTTTCGCGCTGGGTTGCCCCTACGCGTACTTGCGACTGGTCGCGTGGTTCCGCGTCCGGCCGCTTTTCGCGCTGGGTCTCCCCTGCGCGTACTTGCGGCTGGTCGCGTGCCACTCCTTCAGCGTCCGATTGCGCTTCGCTCTGGCTGGTGCCGTCGCGGGTGTCGCGCTTTCGGTCGCCTACTCTCCTCTCGCGGGCCGTGATTTTTCCGCGCTTGTTACGCGAGCGTACTCCGTCACCTACAGCCGGGAGAGTTGTAGAACTGCCAGTTCCGCTATCCTTCCCCGCGACTGTCTGTCTGTGCTGATCTGGGTCGCTGTCTGGGTAATTCATTCAGCGGTACACTCATTTTCGTTAGATTAGAAATTAGATGCGTTCACACGAGATTCGTGAAGTCTGTTCGTTATTCAGCCAAATATAAAAATAAACTTCAATCACTAAATGAATTCTTATTTCTCAATTATTTATTGCGTACCATAATGTATACAGTTGGTGGGGAAATAATTATTTAAGTAACAATTATGGACCCTGTCGGGCACAGCATAGATCAAGTAGGCGGCATCTCATATCATAAATCAAGGAGGAAGAACACCGAGTGTTTAATGTAATAAGTTGGTATAAATAAATTATTAAAAGAGCTTCGAATACAAAACTTTCTCCGATACAAGACTTCGCGATCCGTCTGTCTGTCTGTCTGTCTGTCTGTCTGTCTGTCCGTCTGTCTCCAGGCTGTATCTCATGAACCGTGATAGCTAGACAGTTGAAATTTTCACAGATGATGTATTTCTGTTGCCGCTATAACAACAAATACTAAAAACAGTATAAAGTAAATATTAAAGGGGGGCTCCCATACGACAAACGTGATATTTTTGCCGTTTTTTGCTCGATATTAATAACGGCAACAGGTAGACGCACGACTTCAAAAAATAATAATTAATAAATTAAAATAAAATAAATTAAGGGGGGCTCCCATACAACAAACGTGATTTTTATGCAGTGTTTTGCGATAATGGTACGGAACCCTTCGTGTGCGAGTCCGACTCGCACTTGGCCGGTTTTTTTGTGTCATCATCATCATCTCCATTTTAATGTTCCCACTGCTGGGACACAGGCCTCCTCTGCGAGAGAGGGAATGGGCCTTAATCCACCACGCGAGCCCAGTGCGGATTGGTGGATATCACATATCTTCAAAGTTTTGGTTCTAAGACATGCTGGTTTCCTCATGATGTTTTCATTCACCGTTTTAAGCGAAGTAGTGAGGAAATAATTTACACAAAAGCGCCTGACTACGAAACGTAAGTCGAGGCCGTTACCTGTGGGCCACCACTGTTCTATATTTTTTGTGTAGGTAACATTAGTTTTCCTACAATTTAAACTAACCCACCATTTTATTTCTTAATTTATACTATATTAGAGGCTATATTATACTAAAATTTTGTATTTATTTTGTGCTTGCTGGATTAAAGTATGTCATGCCTGTTACCGACATTTTCATTACCTAATTCATAGACTTCGTTTTAGGCTTCACCAGCACAAATTCACAAAACCAATAGATTACAAACTTTTCAAACTAAAACAGCAAATCATTCCTTCGGGACACCTAATCGGCTCCCAGGACGAAAGTAAAAGAAAATGAAAAAACTTTCCTTTTCTATTATTTACTAACATCGAGGTAGTAAGTTCAAATTGTTATTGAAGGTCTTCGATCACGCTTATCTCCGCTCCTGCAGAAAGGCTTGAGTCGGATGTGGGTATTATTTGCTCAGTGTCATTTCAGAAGGGAAGATGACGAAGTTTGTGATTGGAAGAAATGATATTATTTTTTTAGGATGCACTAGATTCTTGGGGACCGGCTTTACATTGTCTGTTCCATTACAGAGAAATTAAGAAAGTAAACTGTCTTCTTCATCTTCCTGCCCTTATCCCATGTTACTAGGGGTTGGTGCAACACGTTTTCTTCTTCTATACCGTCCTGTCCCTAGTCTCGCTATCACATGAAATGAAACTGTATTAGTACGAAAATATCTAGCCACCGATTTCTGAATTAAGAATTTTAAGTTGAATGTTTGTGAAACTCTAATTCTTCTTAGTGTGTCGATGACTTCTTAGTTGAATCCACTTTAGCCTGACAACCTGTACAGTTTTGGTATTAGAGTAGAGTTTGGCAAGTTCCTAATACTCAATTCAGAAACCGGCCCTTGGTAGGCATCTGTTAAATTAACGTGTATTTTAATGGGGGACGTTTTGAGCATACTTTCATTGTGCGTACAGCTAAGGAGTGGAATTCCCTGCCGGAGTCTGTATTTCCTAATAGCTACAACCTGGGGTCTTTAAGCTAAGAGTGAATAGGTTACTTCTAGGCAAGCGTGCTTCACCGTCAATCACATCATCGCTTACCATCAAGTAAGACAGTGGTCAAACGCGAGCCTATCAATAATAAAAACCGGGCAAGTGCGAGTCTGACTCACGCAGTAAGGGTTCCGTATAAACGGCTAAATTCACCAAAATAAATAGGTAACTTTACTAACGTTCATAAACAATGAAAATACCGAACATTGCATGCTCTAACGAAGGGACTAAAATAACTTTGCCGTTCGAAAACTGTGTTGTCGCCATAAATCAATATCTATTCAAAATGTTTACTTTTCCATGTACATTTTATAAGTTGGTCGACTATTACTCGTAAACTTGTAAAGCCTACTTAGCTGTGATAGCTAGCCTTTTATTTTTTTATATAATTACTGCCGTGTATTTTTTCACATATACAAAAGCAACCATTTAGCTGGAGAGGACACTTGACTCTAACAAAAATTTACAATTTAAAGCTTAATTTTAACCAAACGGATCCCTGAATCGAAAATTTGGTCTTCCCAGAGCCCTAATATATTTGAATGGCCTATCCAATAACCCCCCGTCCGTTAGCGGTTGACAGGATAATAACTCACACCATGGGATAGACGAAAAAAAATTACATCCCCACTTTACGTGTAGGAGAGGAACCTTATTATATATTTCTTGATTTTATTTTACCACTTTGTCGACGTGATTAATATGTATATCCATGCCAAATTAAAGCTTTTTTAGTACTAAGAGTCTCTGAGCTAAGCTGCGGACAGACGGACGGATAGACGGACATGACAAAACTATAAGGGTTCCTTGTTGACTACGGAACCCTAAGATGGTAGTAAAACCGACGTTATTAAAGTTGTATCATATATACTAGATCTTTATAACTGACAAAATAAAGTTGGGGTGAGATTATTACCGAAATCGATCCCACTGAAGGAGTCGTTTACAGTTTATCAGCTTTATTTACCTCTAAATATAAGTTAACGTCACCCACTGAACCATAACCTAGTTTAGCTACACAAAACTGACAAAAACATACTGTTCCGGAATAGCTTAATCCTCTCACACCCAATACTATTACATTAGAACGTAATCCGACCGGATCGAATGCTCTACTAAGGCTGTTTTTCAGCCAGAAATGAGCGAGGGTCACCTCTCTATTGGAGATGAGCGAGGCAGTCAAAGTTTAAACTAAGCTATGAAACTTTCTCCCGGCTTCTGAAAAGTTACAAATTAAACGCAAGTCAAGTTAGTCTGTTCAACTAATCATTGGTAAAGCGCGTTTGTATTTTAATTTTCGGATAATGGTTGTTCTACAAACTGGGCCTAAGCGTTTATTCTAGATGCGCTAAATGCGCTTCAAGCAAGGAAGATCAGCTTTGTTCCGTACATGACATAGCTACCTACATCCCCATAGCTTACCGCGTATTCTAATCGCATCGTGCGCTTCAACAAATACATAAAAAAGTAGTTATATTGAATCCTTCCCCGTAAAAGCTAAGCTAAGCCTTGAAAATCAACGGATCACATTACTAGTTTATGTTATACATATCCCACACAGCTTAGCTCATCTCTACTATAAACGCAGCCTAACAGTCTTATTTATTGAAAACTTGTTTTTGTCGGGGACATGGAAGCTTGAGGATATCCGCGAACCCGGGCAAATCCGGGCAATAAAATGGACCGTAAAACCTGTTGGCAACATACCCGGGCAACAGAATTGATTGCAAGTCAAGGGCGGGCAAGGTTAAGGGCGCATAACTTCCCCTTAAGATAATGCTGGGAAAGTGTCATTTTCCGTTTCTGTAAGTGAATTTTTAAGGGATTTTGTTCAAAGGGTGGTTTGGTAAAAGGTTTTGGGTATTTGAGGGTTACCTATTCCAAGTTCTTATGGAGTTCCGAATAAGTTTTCGTTCTAAACCAAAAATACAACTTTTTGTGATGTATGTACCTACAGGAGTAAGTTAGTCATCATCTTCACTTCAGCCGAAAGATGTCCACAGCTGGACAATGGACAAATATTCCTAAATAGACAGGTCCTGTGTTTCTTACATTCAGCGGACTTCTACAAATATATATTTACGAATTATTTTTTTTTTTTTTCATTATGTTGTAACCGAATGGTTACCTCATAACAATTACAATCTAGCCTTGAGGCTAATAAGTAATTTAAATTTAACTTAATTTCCTAGTAAATGTATAGGTACTAAAGAATGTGTCCATTGGCACTTTTCTTATTGTCTCTATTATGAGGGAAAGACACTTAGTTCTTGTGTTTTTAAAAGGTAGCACTCACTGCACTCCGTAACAATCACTAAACTAATTCAAAAGGCTTAGTCCTTTTCAGTCTCCTTACTATGTCCGTGGTGTCAAGGAGCTGAATAGCCTCGACATTCACATGTTTATGAAGTCTTTGTTCATGAGCTTCGGCGTATGTTTTTATGACTTTAGCGACAAGGTCCACTCCTAAGTCCCGGTGGATGTCCTCGTTTCTAATGTACCAGGGAGCGTTTACTATACTCCGAAGTACCTTATTTTGAAATCTTTGAATTATTTCAATATTGGTACGTTTTGTACAGCCCCAAAGCTGTATACCGTATGCCCATATAGGCATAAGTACTTGTTTGTACAGAAGTACTTTGTTGTATACTGACAATGATGAATGTCTGCCAAGTAGCCAGTACATATTCCTGTAGCGTAGGTCTAACTCCAGGCGTTTCTTTTTGACATGAGCCTTCCAGCGAAGTTTTGCGTCAAGCGTCATACCTAGGTATTTGGCTGTATTTTCGTAAGGTATTACGCAACCGTTAATGTATACCGGTGTATAATTAGGTCTTCGGTTTGTGAAGTCTATATGAGTCGATTTGGACTCATTTAACTTAATTCGCCATTTTTTTGTCCAGTTGGTGATGGAGTTGACAGCAATTTGTACTTTATTTACAGCTTCTTTGTGAGTGACACCTATAGCCATGATGGCTGTGTCATCAGCGAAGGTTGCAATGAAGTTGTTTTCCATTTCTGGGATATCACAGGTGTACAATAGGTACAAGATTGGGCCAAGAACACTTCCTTGTGGTACACCAGCTTTTATTTGCTTGAGATCGGAATAAGCATCTTCATGTCTGACTCTAAACGTCCTCTCTGTTAGGTAGGATTCCAAAATGTCTGCAAATTGTTTTGGCAGCATTTTCCTTACCTTATAAATAAGACCCTTATGCCAAACCTTATCAAATGCCTGTGCTACATCTAGAAATACTGTAGAACAGACTTTTTTTTCTTCTAGAGTTTTTTCTATAATGTTGGTAATTCTATGTACTTGGTCTATCGTGGAGTGTTTTTCTCTGAAGCCGAATTGGTAATTTGGAATCAGTTTTCTGTCTTCTATTATAGGTTTTAAGCGTCTTACGAGTAGTTTTTCAAATAGTTTTGAAATGATTGGTAAAAGTGATATAGGTCTGTATGATGTTACCTCCTGGGGTGGTTTTCCAGGTTTGGGGATCATTATGACTTCAGCAACTTTCCAGATATCAGGCACGTGTTTCAACCTGAATGTTGCATTTATAAGGGTTGTAAGTTTTACTATGGCTTTTCGTGGCAGATTTTGAAGGAGTTAACCAGTGATAAGGTCGTATCCAGGCGATTTCTTTTTGGCTAAGTTTTTTATCATATTTTTTACCTCTTTTGGCGTAACCAGTTTTATATTGAGGTCGTCATGGTGAGTGACATCCAGTGTTATGTTTTCAGAGCTTTCCTCACCGCTGGTTTGAAAAGTTTGTTCTACGAATTATTAAGAAAGAAATAAAAATATAAGGAAGAAGGAAATTAGTTAAATGTATATTTCTGGCCTGTCTCAAACAAGTAGTAAGTAACAAAATGTATAAAAGTTTACGATTCATAGAACTGGCGACCCTTGTGATCGGACATGAGATAAAAAGTTGGCTGTCAACCGCAGATTAGATTTTCATTTATCAATGGCAGTACTCTACAAGTCAAAAGCTTTTCCCAGAAAAAATGTCGCTACAAATTGGACGCTATGGGATTTCAAGGAATTTTGATTTTCCTGACATAATAATAAGCAGTTTTGTTGTTTTCTGGTAATCTTTAGTAATGACCACAAAAAAAATCTTTTACTGACAGCTGAGTACCATAGGGTATTTTTGTTTCTGTGGGATAGGCCATAGGAAGCGAAGCCGCTGGATAAAGCTACTCCATAAATCGACTTGGTCGTCAGAGGATTGGCAGTTTATTCATGCAAAAAAAACAAACAAAATATCGACACCGTAATTTCAATTTTATTCGTATACGTAATTTAAATTTTATTCGTATACGTAATTTCAATTTTATTCAACCGTGAACCCTCCAATATTACTCTAAAAACTCGTTTATATTTACAAATTCGTCGTCTATAAAATAAAGATTCGATCTCACTAGTTAAGTCATTTTCTCCTCCTTATGAACGAACTCGGTATTAATCAACCCTCCAGCTGCGGAGACTGCAAACAAAAGAATGTTTGATGCAAAAAAAAACCTGGTAAGTGTGAGTTGGCATATTATATTTTTTTTTTTTTATCTAATATAGTCTCGCGCTTGACCACTATCTCACCTGATGGTAAGCGATGATGTGGTCTACGATGGAGCACGCTTGCCTAGTAGTAACCTATTCAATCTTGACTTAAAGACCCCTAGATTGTAGCTATCGGTAAACACAGACTCCGGCAGGGAATTCCACTCCTTAGTTGTACGCATAATTAAATTATTCTCAAAACGTTTAGTGCTTATGGGTGGGATATCCACCATGTACCGATGGCGCATCGCCGTACGTCTGGTAGTCCGATGATGAAACGGGCTGGGCGGAATTAGATCATGCAATTCCATCGCACATTCCCCGAAATGCAATCGATAAAAAACCGACAAGCTGGCAACTCGGCGACGATGTTCAAGACTGGAGCTTTGTCTTAACCAGTGCCTCATCGCCGATGAGCCTCTTGGCCCGCTTTTCGATCGACTCTAGTGCAACAAGCTGGTATTTGGCAGATCCGTCCCAGAGATGAGAACAGTACTCCATGCATGATCGAACTTGCGCTCGATACAAGCTGAGCAGCTGGTCTGGCGTGAAGTACCTTCTCACCTTTGCAAGGATCCCCAGCTCTTTGGCAGCTTGCTGAGCCTTTGCCTCAATGTACGGGCGAAAAGTAAGAGTCGATGTCAACGTAACGCCAAGAAGCTCAAGATGGTCAGTTATTGGCACGGTTACATCTCGGAAAGTTGGACCCGAGTTAAATTGGCTCTTTTTAGTGGAAAAAAGACACGCTTGGGTTCTAGCAGCATTAAACTTGACCAGATTGGCATCGCCCCATTCGGAGACTGCCTGCAAGGACAAGTTCAAGCGCTCCACCATGGCCTCCCGGAGAGACTGGATCTGAGGCCCGGTAGCACGAGCGTTGGACAAGTATCTCTCAGCAACAGTGCTGTCTTCTGCATACCCAAAGGTTTTAACAGATCGTTATTGTGCAGCAAGAATAAAGTTGCTGAGAGCACCGACCCCTGAGGAACCCCGGCATTAATATCCAAGTGGTCCGACGTGCAGCCATCGATAACCACTTGAATTAACCGATCTCTCAGGAAGTCAGCAATCCAATCACACAAACCACCGGGCAAACCGAATGAAGGAAGCTTACCAATAAGGCTTTCGTGCCAGACCCTATCGAAAGCGTTTGTTCCCACTAGTTCTACTGAACAGTTCTACGGTAGAACTAATGGGATTTTTTTTTCCCACTAGTACTACGATTTTATGTATAACAAAATAGTAGAACTATTGGGATTCTCTATTCCCACTTGTTCTACTGAACAGTTCGACGGTAGAACTAATGGGATATTTTCTTCTCACTAGTACTAGGTTTTACCGGTACATTGAGGTGATGAAGTGTTTGTACAAAAACGCCACCATGTCAGTCCGTCTTTAGGATCTGACCTCGAAACCAATCCTTCTCTGGCGCGGCGTGAGACAGGGAGACGTTATTTCTCCGTAACTATTCACTGCTGCGCTGGAGGATGTCTTCAAGGTTCTGGACTGGAGGGGGCTCGGAGACTCTACACTCGAAGTTGTAGATGAATATGTCTACCTAATAGGACAAACGGTCCAGTTGGGTAGGACTAACTTCGAGAAAGAGGTCAACCGTCGAATCGCTGTGTGCGAATCGACATCCGGTACCCTCGTTGCCCCCTGGACCAGCTGGGTGAGGTTTAGCGCTAGCTAAAGCTTACGCATTTCCCGTCCAGCATGGTCAGTGCACTGGTATGGTAAGAGCCACTCCTGGTGGTGGGCATTAAAGTCCCCCAGTAACACTAATTCGGCGGAAGGGTACCGCTGCTGTGCCGCGTCAGCAGCCTCACTGAGGTACTCTGTGAGCCTGGTTGTCTCCTGATCTCCGCTGTGCAAACGGTAGACACAGGCGTAGATAATCTTATCCAGACCTGTGTCCACTAAAGCCCACAGCGTTGAGAATCTGGAGTCCTCAAGGTTACGGAGACGCCGATAGCAAGTATCGTCACGGGCGTACATACACACACCCGCGCGCATTTTAAAATTGTGCTCCAGGGTAAACCCTGGGTAAGATAAGTACAACACGTCAGACGGACTCGCTATCTGCGTTTCCGTAAGGAAAATATTCATAGTATGTACTACCAAAACTTGTGTATTTTTCATCTTTCTCATAGTAGGTATTTGCAAATTGAATGTCATAATAGATGGCATGACACGATGGTTAGCTCATATAGCTCTTATAGATACATACAGCTCTTTGAAAGATAGGTAGACGGACACAGAAATTATTGACGCGTCAGAAATAGAACACAAGTCAAGTGATGCAATTGGCTGTTGAAAATTCATTCAACTATTGACAGCCACAGCGGTTTTTTTTTATTTACGGGGGCAAAACCTTCAAAAGGCGCCTGGAGTTTTGGGGAAAGACCAGGGAGTGTGAGATTTTTACCTCACTAAAACCACCCGGGTGATCACCATCAGCAAATGGAATGGGCCACGTTACCTCTTAAATGACCACTCAGGAACCCCCTCTGTGTAACGCCTGTTAGGGCATGTCCCTGGCGAGACTGAGAGGCTTCTCCCCTGAGCCTCGCTGTGCACGGTAGCACGTGATCAATGTGCCACCGTCTTACCTGGAGTCAGTTGATGGGAGGTCAGAGTCCCCAGTCTGAGCGCCCCCAGGCGGGGTTTCGGCGTTTTAGGCATCGAGACGGTTGCCTCCCCGCCCGATGCCTTCTTCTCCGAGAGGGATCGGCCCTCTCAGGATCCGCTTGGCGGCTCCTTCTGGATCATCACGGTCTCACAGAAGGAGGCCATTTCCCTCCAGTTTTCTGAGTCTGCCAGCATTGCCCTCATAGCAGTTGCTAGCAAAAACAGGTCTCGCCCGATCCTGGCGACCAAAACCTGCCGCTCAGAGGCCCATGCAGAGCACTCTTCGAGCGTGAGGCACAGCAGCTAACGCACGATTGACAATATGTCACATTAGTTTTTCTGTTGGTATATCTCTTTTGGAGTCGATGGAAATCGTCTGTCATGAATACCACGACATGCCCTGGGGCGGACTGTGGCTCTGATCACTAACTTTTAGTCACCACAGTCCGACTTCGGTTGAGAAAGCTCCACAAGCAAGAACGCACGCTGAACATGCGCCATGTTGACCTACAAGCCTTCAGACAAGCAATCAAACATAAAGTACCTGAATGTTCTTTAAATGACGTCACTGATCCTGACACCACTTAGAAGGCTTTACAGAAGATTGTTGTGCAAACTGCAAAAGAGAACATGCTCCCCAAAACTACTATGAAGCCTTTCATATCTGCGGAAACGGCTGACTTTATTCTTCGTAGACGTGAGTTGAAGGGAGGAGGTCTAACCCTACAAGAGAACAAGAAATTATATGACCAACTCAGCACAGAGGTTCAGAAAAGATGTCGCAGGGACTTTGGTTATAATCAACACATCAACAACATCTGTGCTGATCTCGAACAGAATTCTGCGAGGAATGAAACTAGAGATCTTTTTCGCAAGGTCAAAGAGCTTACTACTAAATCTCGTAATACGAGAAATTGCACGATCGCAGATGAAGTAGGTAACATATTTTTTATTTTTTTTTTGTTCTAGCTCCGTCAACATAGTTGACGCCTATACAAATCTGTTCTCATTCATACCAGTTCTCGCTTTTTTGCCTCTCGCACTTCTATTCCTCATTCTATATCTTTCTTCTCCTGCCAGTCCAATGGGTGGGACTCCCATTTTACCTACTACCTAGTCTCTACTTTATTTCTTTATTAGTTTTTAATTTAGGGTAAATAATTTCTTCAGCGTGTTCTATTATTATTTTGTTCTTAGTCTATTACAGTTATATGTATCTTAATTCTACTTACTTTTCTATGTTTACATATAATATACACTTATATCTATGAAACATAGATTTATACCTCCGTTTTATTTCTTTTTATTACAATATTTGCTATTTTAACACAATATTCTAAAAATTTCTCTCTGTTTTTACCGCTCATTATTTCCGCAATGTTACATTCTTTTAATTCTAATTTAATTTCCTGTTCCAGGTTAAACCTCTCAACTACGTGTGCAGGACAGCTTAATAGCACATGTGGAACTGTCTCGCTTACATCGGGATCGCAAATGCACGATGAGTTCTCCTTACACTTGAAGCGATACAAGTATTCGGAGAACCCACCGTGCCCCGTCAGGACCTGCGTTAGCACGCCTGTTGGCCGCACCTGTCTTATAATGCGGAAAGCCGCGATGGCATCGGGAAGAAACATTTTCGTCACCGAGGCAGTCTCGCCAGACACATATCTCCGATTCCATTCATCGAGCGATTCCAAACGGATCTGGCGTCTAATGAATGAAATCGGACATTGGTCATAGTCCGGCTTCCTCCGTAACGACAATGCTGCTTTCTTCGCCAACTCGTCCGCACGCTCATTCCCCGGCAGGCCCGCGTGGGCTTTGATCCAGAACAAAGACACAGCTTTGCTCTGTTCCAGAGCCTGAGTCAGGTTTGTTCGCGCTCGGACTGCCAGGGGATGGAGAGAGCAGGGATGGCTTACAATTTAAGCGACTGCAATGCTGACATCGAGTCGCTATACAAGCCATAGCTCATCTCTTTGCGCTTGAGGATTTCGTCCGTTGCTTTGCAAATAGCCAGAATTTCTGCTTGGTAGACTGTGCAGTACGCGGCGAGGCTAAGCTTGAGGTTCCGGATTTCACCTTCATTATCCCACAGGGATAATGCAGCTCCGACCTTCCCCTCAATCTTGCTGCCGTCAGTGAATATTCGCACTGCCTGCATGTTGTTGCTGTCCACAAGCTGTTGGTCTGCCAAGCACACGAACTCCAAGGCCATTTGTTTGGCAGGGTGAGACGTCTCTGCAAATCTCACGGCACTCTCAATCTCCCGGTCTCCTGGCACAAACCGAGACGACCCTCTCTTTGCTTCATACATGGCGGCTGCCTCTTGTATGCGCAGGTCTAGAGGCAGTATCCCGGACAGTACCAGTGCCGAGTTAAGAGAGACAGTACGATAAGACTTGCAGAGCTTCTGGACGAAGCCTCGTTGGACGGAACCTAGGGCCTTCCGCATCCCAAGCTTTTTCACGGCGGGAGCCCAGGCACCGGCCGCGTACGTGACAACCGGTTCTATTACGGCGGTATATATTGTGCGGATAACTTTACTATTTAACCCCCAACTGACTTTGGCCGCTCGAGATAGCTGCTTGTACATTTCTGTGGACCGCTTGCAGACACTTGCCAAGTGGTCGTTGAAGGTCAACTTACTGTCGATGGTCAACCCCAGTACTTTCATTTTGTTGACCATTTCAATGTTGACCCCGGCCATGCTCAGAGCCGGGGTGTCGTACTTCAGCTTGTTTGTTATAACCATCGCACAGGTTTTATGAGGTGCGAACCTAAGCTTATTTCGGACACCCCAGTCCTGAGCACGGGCGAGAGCTGCATTGGCTTTTCTGGTGACTTCCCCAGCCGTGTCGCCATCCATCACCAACACGATATCGTCCGCAAATGCCTGGACAAAGTTTCCCTCTCGGTCTAAGTCCTTGAGCAAAGTAGGTAACATATTGACTGAAAAGGATCAGGTTCTGGAAAGCTGGAAACAGTACTGCACCACACTTTATGACACTGGTCAACCTATCACATACGGCGCGCAGATAGACTTATCCCCGCAGGAACCCGAAATTCTTCAGTCGGAGGTCGAACATGCCATTGGATGCCTCAAGGACAGAAAATCTCCCGGTAAAGATGGAATTCCCGCCGAGTTACTTAAAAACCTAGATTCCAAAGGAGTGAAGCAGATTTTAAGCATCTGTAATTCTATCTGGCAGACCAGGAGATGGCCTGAGGAGTGGACAGAGTCCGTTTTTGTTCCACTTCATGAAAAAGGTTCAACCAAAGACTGCAGCAACTTTAGGACATTAGCACTTATTCCACATGTCAGCAAGATACGCCTGACTCCTGATACATAATAAATAATAGGCTGAAACATTTTCTCAATCCACAAATTCCAGAGGAAAAAGCAGGGTTCGTTAAAGGCAAAGGAACTCGGGAACAAATCCTGAACGTTCGCCAAATCATAGAGAAAAGCCGAGAATTTAACAGCCCTGTGTTAATGTGTTTCATTGACTATACTAAGGCCTTTGATTGTGTGCAGTGGGATAAGCTGTGGGAGGTGCTGAAAGACATGGGTGTGCCTCAGCATCTTGTTGACTTGATCCGATGGCTCTACATCAGCAACCGCTCTTTCGTCAGAATAGACACCGATTGTTCAAATGTGTTCTCCATCAAGAAAGGCGTTAGACAGGGATACATCCTTTCACCCTTACTCTTCAATGTATACGGAGAGTATATCATTCGGAAAACTCTTGAGGGCTGGGAAGGGGGGCAGATTGTCCACTTAAAGGGGTCCAGTGACCACGATCCTCAGTAATGAGGGACCGATTAAAGAAGAAGAAGAAGATATCTCTTTCCACGAATCGATACACATTGTTTTTTAATTGTGTCATTACGGCACACGACTGGTTAATGCCCAATAATATCACGTTTGATGCGTATACAAAGATACAGAGAGCTCTGTGACGGACCGGACGGATAGACAGGCGACTTAAACTTTATAATAGGATTCTTATTTCACGGTTTGTATACGGAACTCTAAAAGCACTATTACAAATACTGAGGGTGCAATGAACTGAAGCAATTTATTACGTCAAGGTTTTTTACGGGTCTATAAAAATTTTCGTTCATTTCCCGCAATTAGGAGGTATCCCGCAGCGATAGAGGTGTTAGGAGTTACGATGTACCGCTGGCAATATAGTTGACTTAATTAATTTTAGAGATTACCCAGAGTTTACTGGCTTTAGAGAGGTCCGGAGATTTTTTGAGCCCAAAAAGGCTGAGGTTGGAGGAGATTACAGAAAAAAAGGGTAGGTTTTTTTGTGAAAATTACTGTAAAAAGGATATTCAGAAACTTAAGTACTAGGGTAGAGATGGCAAACTAACAACCACTGGTGGGTGGCACGCAACAAATAAATTAAGGTACGCCAATAACACTATTTTAATCGATTATATTCCTGCTGACAATTGTTTATATATATAGCATCTAAATTGCAACGACAGAAATCACACAAACTTTTTGACTACCATTTTTTTAACCACTGTGTCAAGATGCCTTGATGTCACGCCATGATCAAATTACTATAATTTTCTTAAAAAAACTGGCTGTCACGCCATGCCCACATTATTTCTTTTTTTAATATAAACTGACACAATCACCAATACAAGTTTGCCATCCCTGTCCGAGGATAATGTCAAGCTATAAACTTTTAAATGAGTGTTTAATTTTTATAATAAATTAAATAGACTATCTATTTAATTTAAAAGTCCCATTCATAAGGAAAGGACTTTCAATAAAATTTCATTTGACTAGTTTTCAGTGTTCGGCGGATTTGGGAATACGCCAACCTTGTTCACACTGAAAATAAGACTATTGTCCGTTGCACGTGTGGAAAATTGTTTTGAATATATTACCAAAAACTTTACGAATCATATTTATAATTTCAAAAGCGTTTTATAAGCGCATGTAGCGCTTCGATCAACATTATTGAGTTACTAGATAAAACATATACATACATAAACTCATACCGATTTTCCATGGGGGTAGGCAGAAACTAAAGAACTGCACTTGCTACGATCCTTACATACTCCTTTTGCTTCACTCACGTTCATACATTGTAACATTACGTTAAGCTCAGATGAGCTTAACGTAAGCCACGTTAATATTATTAAAACTTAAAGCTATATACAAAGACTAGCTGTTGCCCGCGGCTTCGCTCCCGTGGACCACCCCATAGGACCCGTTTTCGGGATTAAAAAATAGCCTATGTCACTCAGGAATAATATAATAGCTTTCTATTGGTGAAATATTTTTTTAAATCGGTCCAGTAGTTTCGGAGTCTATTCGGTACAAACAAACAATCAAACAAAAAAACATTTCCTTTTTATAATATTACTAGCTGTTCCCCGCGGCTTCGCTCTCGTGGACCACCCCACAGGACCCGTTTTCGGGATTAAAAAATAGCCCATGTCACTCAGGAATAATGTAGCTTTCTATTGGTGAAAGAATTTTTTAAATCGGTCCAGTAGTTTCGGAGCCTATTCGGTACAAACAAACAAACAAACAAACAAAAAAATCTTTCCTCTTTATAATATTAGTATAGATTATTACTAGCTGTTCCCCGCGGTTTCGCTCCCGTGGACCACCCCACAGGACCTGTTTTAGGGATAAAAATAGCCTATGTCACTGAGGAATGTGAGAGAGTGAAAGAATTTTTCAAATCGGTCCAGTAGTTTTGGAGCCTATTCGGTACAAACAAACAAACAACAAGAGTCTGTCCTCTTTATAATATTGGTATAGATTAATTAATTAAAAAGTATAAGTAAAGAAGTATAGATTATATATTATATTATATTCCTTTATTGATTTCTTTTCTTATTTACTACATTTTTAAATATTTTTATAAAATAAATTACAAAAAAAAACATTAAAAAATTATAAAATATTATATTATATTATTATTATGTCTTTTATTGGCTTCTTTTCTAATTTACAAAGTTTTTTAAAAAAATTATAAAATAAATAACAAAAAAAACATTTAAAATATAAAAAATGAGGTTCTTATTATTATTATTATATTGTTATTATTATAGTATAGACATTTGGTATAAAACTTAGGGGCCGGCTGGTGAAGCGCAACCGCGAGAAGTGGGCCCTCGTGTTCAGAATGCGCAATCTGCGCGTGCTGCTGGCAGGCGCGCTGTGGCCGCGCTCACCGCTGTAGACTACACTGATGCAGCTCATGCACACCGTACCGGTTGATATGCAGTTATGTAGGCATACGGTAGGCAGAAAGGCAGGCAGCAAGAAGTGAAATGGCTGGTAGCCAGATACGCAGGTATACGGTAGGCAGGAAGGCAGGCAGCAAGGAGTGACGAGGAATCGGGCTGTGGCTCAATACGCCAAACAGTGAGCCCTTTGATGTAATGAGATGTCCGTTGAGGGTAAAGTTCCAGTAAATAATGCTCTCTTTAGGGAACCACACACAATATATTTAAATTAAAGCACTTCAGTGATTAAACACTTATACACCAACTAGTTATATTACATACTTGTTTGCAGATAAGACCAAACACTGAGTATTTCTAGGTAAATATCATCGTCTATCGGCGTTCACCGCCAGAAACAAAACTAAAAACCTGACGCCCGCTTTTCCTCGTTCTGTCATGTCTTCTAAATTTCAAATTCAAATCTCAATTAAGAAATCAAGACCAGAACGAATAAAAAACGGTTTACAAAGGGGGGCAGTCTGCCGCTGCCCTTATAATAATGCACAACTAGATTAAGGAAGGTCTAGCTAGTCCATGATACGTTATGTCTATTGCTTAAGAAAATAAAATAGACATAATTATGTCATAGCAGATAAAAATGTCAGAGTATAGAATATTCCAAGATTTTACAAATTAGCTACATAAATTTATTAAATCAATCAGAGATAACTAAAAACATGCTTTTCAGGTGATAACAATATCAAAGAACACATAAAAATGAGTAACATGAGTTGATACAATATCAAAAGATAAGAAGAAGAAGTGTTATAAAACGTAAGTAGACTAAAAGGTGTGGAATGAATACCAAAATATCTAGCCATACGCGCACGCCGGTTATGAATACTGCGCACTTGGCATTTCTGAAGAACATCAGCAATAAGATCCGTTTATACCTTAATTACTGTTACCTACTAGATAAAGAAAAGCCGGCCAAGTGCGTGTCGGACTTCGCATATTTACGGTTCCGTATGAGACCGCAAAATTAATCTTATGGTAAAGAAGGTACTGCATACATGCATACACCAGCGCGTGACTTAAAATTGTACTCCAGGGTAAACCCTGGGTATGTAAGGTACGATATGTCTGACGGTCATCTGATCTGCGTCTTGAGAGGAATCCTCATTGTTTGATGGTGAAGAAAATCTTCGGTAAAACCTGTACAAGAACAATAGTCATATAGCCAAATTGCATTGAGCAAATGTACTGATTTATGTTCGTTCCTTCTTAGTTAGATAAAAGGAGTCTGAAGCTTGTGAAACAATAAAATGACAGACCAATATTATAATAAAGAAAATCCGTTCCGAATATTTTTATACGACTTCCGAAGTTACGAAAAGTCGCAGAATTGGACGCTGTATCTTTTTATTGCTAGTCTTTATGGCTTAATGCTGTGGACTTTTTGAATTACTCTCTCGTGATCCTTAATTTTAAAATAACTCGCGTTACAATCAGGAAACGAATTTGGCCGCGATTTTCTCAAGCGTATATTTTATTTATATTTGGCTGGTTGATTTTTAACGTAATTTTGGTTGATGAAAAATAAACATACCGAAAAACCGAGGGAATTCGTTTGTGAAATAGTTAATTTTCAAACGAGATTAGACCCAAACGGGAATATCAATGTATTCACACATAAGAAAGTTTCTGCAAATAATTTTCAATCATTGGCTAAATCTTGCCAACATTCTGGCAATCAAACTTGAGTGTGTGAACAGTTATTTGTAATAAATACCTTTTCACCCACTATCACTGGCAGCATATAATTCAAAACTTCACAATAAATCTTAAGAAAACAATAGTCCTGGCACTAGCAATCCACGGAGTCATTACCAAAGATTTATCTCTAACACAGACATATTTCATTTCTGATTCATGTCTTCATGACGTCACAGCATTCAACCCCATTCCCATACAGCTCCATGGATTTTTTATTCTCACTTTTGGATAGCACCCAAGAGTCTCGGGATCCATCAATGTCGAACTTTAGTGCTAAAAGTCCGGTGGAGTAGAAAGTTGATTGTGTAATTTCTGTCTTATCGCCCTTTTATGGTCAGTGAGGCTATGGAGTGATGATGGTTCACTTTGGGTTGCGTTTTTTATTTGTCATCATGTCTACTTAGGTTTAAAAGTTATAAACTATTCGTATTGGCTCGGTTTTTGTAAGTTCGATTTACTGGGAAACTAATTTGTTTCACAGAATGTACTTAGAATACCTCTGTATTGTAACTAAAAATCAAATTAGTTTTGTTTAGTTTTTGGTTCGAAGAAAACCAATTTATTTGACTAAGTCGAGGTTTATAAAATCTTTAGTTACACGTTTAAATCATAGTTTCAAATATCCAGCAATTTATTCCAGAACAAACTGAGTGAAAACCAACTGATATTTCAAAAAAGTTTGGTATAAAAAACAGCCTAGATAATAAATCAAAATGCCGACAAAATAATAGTTGAACAATAAAAAGTAGATTTATTTTTCGGTCTTTGTTCAACGAACGAAATAATTTCAATTTTTATTTTGTTGTGTAACATCTGTTTGGTATGTAAATTGTGTACTAATAATATTTATCAAAACCGTCTGGTTTTGATAAATATTACCTATTTTAGCCAGACTACATTTGGGTATGGTAAAGCTTCGTCAATAAGTGGCATATTATGTTATTATTATCTACCAGGGTTTTCCTGCGTTACATTAACTTACATTGCCATGTACCTAAGGATGTACGATGACGTCGGGGCACGTCCGAGCCTCCGGATCGTGGACGTCGCTCAGTATAGCATCGACCGCATCATATAAAATGTTCGTGAAGTTTTGAATCCTGAAAACGAAAAGTTGGAAATACTATACAACAAACGGACTGATTGGGCTTCATTTAGAGAGGAAATTGAAAGGGGAATTGACCTAAAAGTTAAATTAAAGACACCAGAAGATATTGAATTCACCGCGAAACATCTTACCAATTAAATACAAGTATCCTGTTGGAACAATACACTAATTATTAAACCAACACACCACCCAACGAATTATCCACGAGAAATAAAAGAAAAGATACTGGAAAAACGAAGACTACGTCGAATCTGGCACCAAAGTAGAAACAGATCGGATAAAACCGCATTGAATAGGGCAATTGTGGAGTTGAAAGATCTGATCCGCAACTGGCACGATGATACATTGCATTCTAAGCTAGAATCATTGTCTGCTACTCCTTCTGCAAACTACTCTTTATGGAAATTCACTAAAACATACGACAGGCCACAGATTGCAATATCACCCATAAAGAAAAATAACAATGATTGGGCTCGTACAGCTCAGGAGAAGGCCAATGCATTTGCAGAACACCTGTCCAGTGTTTTCACCCCGAATGAGACCGATGATCTTGAATCCGAATCGAATGTCAGTGCAGCGTTAAACCAGGCATATCAAATGTCAATGCCCCCAAAACCAGTATCTGTGAGAGAAGTTGCAAAAACTATCAGGGAGCTAAAAGACAAAAAAGCACCTGGCTTCGACTTACTAACCAAAGAAGTTCTGATAGAACTACCCAAGAAAGCCTTGGTATATATAACAATCCTATTCAACGCAATTCTCAGAGTTCAACATTTTCCCGAGATATGGAAAGTCTCGCAAATATTGATGATTCACAAAATGGGCAAGCCAGCGACAGAAGTAACTTCGTATAGACCGATCAGTCTGCTGCCAATCCTGTCAAAGCTGTTTGAAAAAGTGCTTTTACGAAGAATCTTACCAATATTGACAGAGAACAATATAATACCCGATCATCAGTTTGGTTTCCGACAGCGGCATTCTACAGTCGAGCAAATCCATCGAGTTTACGAGACAGTAAGAAAAGCCCTAGAACAGAAGGAATATTGCTCATCTGTATTCCTGGACATCCAACAGGCATTTGACAGGCATACCCTGCACGATGGTCTCCTGTACAAAATTAGGAACAGCTTACCACATAGCTTTCACATGTTGATGAGATCATATCTCTCAGACAGAATATTCCAAGTGAAGGAGGCGGGTGCGACTTCTCGTTTTTACAACATAAAAGCTGGCGTACCACAAGGATCCATCTTGGGGCCCATACTGTATACCCTATATACGGCAGATCTTCCAACATTATCAGGCTTAACCACAGCTACATACGCTGACGACACCGCCATCCTGGCCTGTAACAATGATCCAGCTGCCGCATCAAATACCTTACAGCAGGGACTTTACAAGATTAATGAGTGGCTTCAAACTTGGAAAATCAAAGCCAGTACATCTAAGTCTGTGCAAGTTACCTTTACACTGAGAAGGGGCAACTGCCCACCTGTAAAACTAGGAGGCACCACTTTACCGCACGAGGACAGTGTTAGGTACCTGGGTATGCATTTGGACCGCCGTTTGACGTGGAAAAATCATATCAAGTGTAAACGAGAGTAACTCAACATTCGGTATCGACTCCTACACTGGCTGCTTGGTCGAAACAGTAAATTGTCTACAGATAATAAACTGCTTATCTATAAAACTGTTCTTAGGCCTGTCTGGATGTATGGCATACAATTGTGGGGTAGTGCCAGTGATTCAAACATCTCGATGCTTCAGCGTCTGCAGAACATCATACTGAGAACGATTAGCAACGCTCACTGGTTTATCACAAACAATGAAATACACCAACAGTTACAAATGACCACAGTTAAAGAAGAAATTCGATCAACTGCGGCGACATACAAGCAGCGACTGTCTCTTCACCCAAACGAACTAGCAGTTCAATTAATGTGCCAAAATTACACCAACCATCTTAAAAGGCATGATGTAATGAAGCTGCATAACAGATGGTAGCTATGTTGTACTGAAGAAGAGTAGCTGTCCTCACTGGAGGAAGCACTCTACAAGACATTGACCCGTGAACACATCTGATTATAGTCTAAAAAGACTGATGGCAGATCAAAAGAAGAAAAAAAATAAAATAAAAACGAAAAGTTTTGAATCCGTGCCTCGCCCATGCCTCGCACGGGGCTCGGCTCATGCCCGCTTCGGTCTAACATAATGCATCCTTTACTCGTTTGGTGCTTTTAAATCGTCTATTCATCATATGCCTAGCCTTTTTTCCAACTATATTGGGGTCAGCTTACAGTCTTACCGGATTCAGCTGAGTACCAGTGTTTCACATGGAGCGACTGCCTATCAGACCTCCACAACCCAGCAACTGGGTAACACGATACCCCTTGGCAAGACTGGTGTCAGATCTCAGGCTTCTGACTACCCGTAACGACTGTCAAAGATCTTCAAATGACAGCCGAGACCAACGGCTTAACGTGCTTTCCGAGGCACGGAGGAAACTCTGTATGTTGAAATGGTCACCTATCCACGAACCAACCTCGTCAAGCGTTGCTTAACCTTGAAGATAGACCCGTGCGGCTATTATTATTTAGCCACAAGCTTAAATTGTCTATTGAGCACAATAAAATACAATAACGAAGTTTTATAAAATAATTATACAGAATTGCTTGAGTTTTTTAAGTGGGCACTAAAAGGAGTCACGAGGCCAATTTAGATGAAAACTAAAACTGCATCATCGGATTGACAGATGATTTCGGAAAAACACACGCTGTATTATTACACTATCAGATAGTGTCAATAAGGACAACATTCTGGGAAGTAATTTCATACGGCAAACTTGAGGAGAGACTTCATTTTCAACTATATATATCAGCCACAGTGGGACTGCGGAACCACCCCACAGTCGATGCCCCATCTCCTGTCCTGCTCCTTATGTAAAAACATTTGCACCATGCAAGACCTTCGTGAGGCCAGCGCTAAGGCTATCGACGTGGCTGAATACTGGTCGAAGAAAATTTAGTGAAGGAATCATCGACACGAAGGAGAAGACGGCTATATATATTTATATATAGTTGAAAATTACTTGAAAACTCAACCCGCATAAAATTTGCCTTATAATACTTTCAATAGTGTAGCTTTCCATCAGTAAAAGAATTTAATTTTCAGCTAATTTTTTATACCTAAAGACGTGATAAAAAATAAATTAAATCAAATCAAATCGTAATTGTTTCCAATTTAATAGTACTAGTAATGAAATTGTTCCCAATTTAGTAGTAGCCTAAATATAAATCACCAATTTGTACTTAAACTCGTAACAATATTATCGCCCACCATTTTATAGCGAAAAAAATTGCAAATGTCCCTCTTTTGAATAATTCCCGTTTAATTTAAGGAAGAGATTACTTGACGAGCCATCGTCTGTATAAATAGGCTTAACATTGTTAATCAAGATATATACCCGCTGAGGTTTGTTGCGGTTTAATTTGTCGAGTCATTTGCATTTTTGTTTTGTGGCATTTTTTGGGTTTATTTCATTTGATGCACAAGCATCATTAATCTCTTGTCAGTCAGTTAAACTGAGGTCAACTCAACATTTGTTTCCTTCTTTTACACTTCTCTATTAATGGTGATGGTGTCGAGGGGAATATAACAAAGAAATAGTGCATGGACTAGATCTTTCCTTACTCTTAATAAAGTTGTCAAAAAATAGAAGGCCCGTTTTGACAGCTATAAAAATACTTAATAATAATTATACTTGATGCTTGCGAATGATACTCGTTGTTGTAGTGTATGGGTAACATAGTAATTAGTTATGATTATGAATTAGATTTTTCAATTTCTTACGTAGGAAGTTATCGCTGCATGTAATATGAGAAACATCAACGGACTTCTTAGTATACTGTATTCTGTATCATGTGTCATGCCCAATACCATGGCACCTCACAAGTTTTCAGTCACCAGTGCCACTTTAAGACTTTCTCCTATATCATCATCATCATTTCAGCCGAAATATGTCCACTGCTGAACATAGACCTCCTCTAAACGTCACCACTTCCTTTTATATATATGTTATGGACCAATTAATCAGTGCACTATGTATAATTCCCGGACATTATGAATCAAGTCAAGTCAAATCGGGCAATGTAATTATACTTTCTATATTTTTATCACATTGTCTGGTCATTATGAATATCGCTTGTTGGGCAATTCGATAATTATAGTAAATTAATGTTAGGTTACACTATACCTTGCAAACAGAAATCGGAGCAGCGGGGTTCCGTCGACTTTGTTGCTTTAATAGTAATCATATTTACCTATTCAATATAAACATCAAAATTAGAATAATTTAAAAAAATACATATTTTTATTACTTGGCCCAATAAGTGATAGACATTATTCAGAAAGCCCGCTCAATTTAATTATTTCAATAGTTTTAGCATAATGCCTACTTATATTAAGTAATTTTCAAATTGTCTGTGCATGCATAATGCCATATTAATCACTTGGTCCAAAACATATACACTCCTTTCATATTATATCCATTTACGTAACACTACACATCCCTCTCAGCATTCTGATATCAGCTGCATGCAATTTATTACCTTTCATTAATTCCCTTTGAGGCCAAACACAATCCCACATCATAATAGTACGTGAGTACGTGTATTCATAAGTTTTTCTAAATTTTATTTAGTAGCCTGAATTTTTCCGGTATTTAGTAGCCTGGGTTTTTCCAGCTCTATCTTTTCACTTTTCTATATATCTAGAATTATTTCGGACCAGACCAAAGTTGCATATTATTATAAATAAAACTGGCCAAGTGCGAGTCGGACTCGCGCACGAAGGGTTCCGTACCATTATCGTAAAAAAAAACTGCACAAAAATCAGGTTTGTTGTATGGGAGCCCCACTTAAATATTTATTTTATTATGTTTTTAGAATTTTTTGTTATAGCGGCAACAGAAATACATCATCTGTGAAAATTTCAACTGTCTAGCTATCACAGTTTATGAGATACAGCCTGGTGACAGACAGACAGACGGACCGCGGAGTCTTAGTAATAGGGTCCCGTTTTTACCCTTTGGGTACGGAACCCTAACAACCAAAAACTAAGATTATCCAAATACTCAGGATACAATATAGTGCGCAAGTGTATACGCAAACACAGGTGCACTTTTTGTTCCTTTACTCTCATGATGGGAAGATCATTCGATACTTCTAGGGAGAGATCAGACGTCGGAGCAACGTGAACGGCCGTGGCCGGGCAACGGTGATGGTGATGACGGCGACGGTGATGGTGATCTCATAAGTACATAAGTACTGAAGTCAAGCAGAAGTTACGTATAAAATACTTAATAAATTTAGTTTCAACTAAGATCGTTTCGTATTTTTTTCACATGTAAGTATTGATAAAATATAGCATAATTTTTTTTATTTCAGTTCGAAAGCCTTTAAAACAAAGAAATTGAAAATAAACGTATTTCTGAGCCGCACAGGAGACACAAGATTTAAACAAAAAATAACAATAATTAAAAAAATCGTGCGAGACCAAAACGGCTCCTATCTCAGCTTGTGCAGCGCTATCTAAAAATAAAACAACGCTACGCTGGTATTATGATTGATCCCTTTACATTGTTGATACCATGGACACACTCACGGATACGTAACATACTCAAAAAATAAAATAGAATAAAATAAATAACAAACAAAATAGTATAAACATAGAAGGTGAGTCAAAATATGAATAATTTATGTGAAACTATAAAACATATTAAATGTACGACCGACGGCCTTTGTTGTTTGTTAACGGGGGGCCAACCTTCAAAAGGCTACTGGACTTTTGGGGAAAAGACCAGGGAATGTGGGCTTTTTACCTCACTAAAACCACTCCGGTGATCACCATCAGCACGTAGAAACCCCGTGACCTCTTACGAGACCACCCCGGAACCCCTTCTGTGCAACGCCTGTTAGGGCACATCCCTGGGGAGACTAAAAAGTGCCTCCACTGAGCTTGACAGGCTCGCGTTTGCCCTCTACATAATATGATGGTAAGCGATGATGTGCTCGACGGAGAAGCACGCTTGCCTAGAAGCAACCTATTTACTCTTGACTTAAAGACCCATAGGTTGTCATCTTCTTCCTCTTTATCGGTACACTCTTGACAGAGTGGTCGTGGCCAGCATGTTGCAGTGAGACATCGGGCCGGAGTGATTCACCTCACGATACGGCACCTCCCCTCTCTGTTGGCTGAGACTCCTGTGCACTCACGCAGTGGACTGTCAACTGCAAACTTGTACTGGTTGGTCTATCGCTAGGCTGTAGCTATCAGGAAACACATGACTTTTTCGTTAAACATAACACACATCTCTACAGAAAAAAACCACAGTTATAACTAAAGTATTTCAATAATATGCTGGTAAACTGGACCTCTCGTACGTCAACAGTAATATCCGTCGCGGTTACAATTTTATCGAAGGCTGTCCGACCATCAGTGATGTTATCATGAGGTTTGCAGGAACTTATAGCAATCGCAATAATCTTGGGAAGGGACTAGAGAAAATTGTTATGATATTACTACGTCATAGAGGGTCTTGGAAAGTTTGAACAAGCAGTATCTTAGTAGTTTATCGGACAAGGTTTAGCCTTGGCTTTAAAAGTCATGCGGCAAAGTACAAAATTATCTCTCTCTCTGGAAATTTTTCCTGTATCACAGGTGCGTTAAATAGCAACTCTCACGGTGTCAGTACCTGATAACCTGGTACAACTAACTGACCCCAGTTTCTGGAAAATAAAATTATCAACGCGTTCCCTTATCTATATGTATATATTATATATCTAATATATATAAATCTCCTGTCACGATGTTTGTCCGCGATGGATTCCTAAACTACATAACCGATTTTAAATTAAATTGGCACACCGTGAGCAGTCTGGTCCAACTTGAGATATAGGGTAGGGTAGGGTAGGGTAGGGTAGGGTAGGGTAGGGTAGGGTAGGTAGGGTAGGTAGGGTAGGGTAGGTAGGGTAGGGTAGGGTAGGTAGGGTAGGGTAGAGTAGGTAGGGTAGGGTAGGTAGGGTAGGTAGGGTAGGGTAGGGTAGGTAGGGTAGGTAGGGTAGGTAGGGTAGGTAGGGTAGGTAGGGTAGGGTAGGGTAGGGTAGGGTAGGGTAGGTAGGGTAGGGTAGGGTAGGTAGTTAGGGTAGGTAGGGTAGGTAGGGTAGGTAGGGTAGATGAATGTTTGGTGTTTTTATGGCAAAATTAAGTTTGCCGGGTCAGCTAGTAATATTATAAAGAGGAAAGATTTGTTTGTTTGTTTGTTTGTACCGAATAGGCTCCGAAACTACTAGACCGATTCAAATAATTCTTTCACCAATAAAAAGCTACATTATTCCTGAGTGACATAGGCTATTTTTTATCCCGAAAACGGGTTCTGTGGGGTGGTCCACGGGAGCGAAGCCGCGGGGAACAGCTAGTAGCTAATAAATAGCTAATAAAGTGATGTAATTGGCTATTGAAAATAAATTCAACCAATCACAGTACGTGACGCGCGTTTGAATTCACATTAATTTTACCTACGATATTTTTTGTTTCAGAATCAGGGCCTTAAAATCATGTAAATATTTTAGCCTTACAGGTAATATTTATTTGAAAGTTTTTTCGGTAGGTAATACAAATATTTGTTCTTCAAAATATTTACCATAAAAATCTGACCACTCTCTTGACACACGTCCACAAGTATTATAAATGGACTCTCTATAACTCTTGAACGGGATGAGGACATGACAGGGCCAAACAGGGGTGAAGGGGACCACAGAAGAGTGCGGGGGAGGGGAGACCAAACTGTTCTTTAAGAGTTTTTCTTTGTCAAGACGACGTGTAGCCGATGTCCTGATGTTTTAGCGCGGGTTTATGCGAAGGGGTCGACGGCCGATAGTTGTTGAGTCATAGCAAAATGAAGTATGGAACTTTAAAAAAGTAGTTAGTTTCTCGATGCAGTGTAACTATATCCTTTAGAAATTACGAAAACGATCGTAATTATTTTACAGATTCAACTTGAGTCAAGTTGACTCTTCAAAAACTGGATTGATGTTTGTCATAATAATATTAGTAATGAAAAATCTGATTCCTTACAATTGTTGGGGTAAAGAGGGCCAAGTTACAGGCTCTAAATAACCCAAGTTGCTTGCAACCTACAAAAACACCTCACGCCAAAAAAAATGTACACGTTCTCTAGTGCTTCAATAATCATAATATTTATTTGTCCACACAAAAACATGACCTTATGGTACAACTTATACTCGTAATATTACATTTAAAATGGAACATTTTGCAGTCAAGTGAGTGTGGAGCTGGTGTTTGTTATAGGTGTTAACCTGTATTACAGATCACCAAGTACTGAAGCCTAATTCAATAGCCTGACAAAAATCATCGGGTAGTTGCATACCATAATACACCCGTCTGGTCGGCTCCATTACCTTAATATTTGTGCACACCATAATTTATCAAGCGTATCTAGACAGTAAAATAAATGCATATGATACCTACATAATATTAAATACTCTTCATTGATGTAATTGCAAGATTCCATTTAACTATCTGTATTCAACCAACAAGGATAATAAAATCAATCATGCGGCATTAATCTCTTTACATACATAACTGCCTAGTACCTACATCTGGGTTATGTATATGATAGGATTAGACTGGATAGAGGAATATTATTATTATTCTGTAAGCTGTTTACCACAGACTGCATTCAATGAATGGAGGAGTTCGTGGCTAAAGAATAACGGTCGTGGATGAGTGACCATTGACCGATCATAAAATATTTTTGGCATAACGTTTTCGCATAACTTTTATTAGATTAATAATACTGTGGAATAATAATACTTTGGCATAATGCAAAGGTCTTTTGGTCTAATTTCTTTTGGCATAATTTGGTGTTGCGTAAATTTTTAAGGCATAATATTATTTGAATCTGAAAAATAAAAGGTAGGTGTTGTAATTTCGGCATAACTCTATTGGATTAGGTTAAGGTGCAGCGGGATTGGTCCTTGAGCCAACCTTGAGCCGCGAACTTGTTTGTTTTTATATGAGTTATAATATCGTAAATATCATTAGAACATACGTCACCGAAGACTTCTCCAAGGAAACATTAGAAAAACGCAAAGGATTACAGCAAGAGCTACAACGAGAGAGGGAAAAGGGGAATGATGTTTACATAAGGGGCAACAAAGTTGTAACGAAATCAAAAGGAAACGAAAAAAGGAAAAGAGAGACCTCAGTATCACCTGCATCACATAACCAACAGGTGAATGATAATTTAAAAAAAAATACCCAAACTCCGGCAAAATTACACAAAAAAGATCCATTCGCATACATGAGGTCCAGATCTCACTCTTTGACAGAAACAACCAAATCAAAAGCATAGGAATCACAAGACATCGGTAACCGGACTGAAACAATAACCAAAAGCAGGCAACATATCATAAAGAAAAATCACCCCAACCCGGCTGGTCACCGTGGGGCAAGAGACCAACACCCCCTAGGTTTACCTCCCAAAAAGCAAAATACACAAGAACAAGAATCTATAAAAAAGAAGAGAAGCAGTATCTACATAGCAACTCTCAATACTCGCACCTTAAGAACAGATGAATCCCTACAAGAGCTAGAATACGCTCTAGATTTTATAAACTGGGACATTATCGGCCTGAGTGAGGTGAGGAGAATGGGCGAAAAAATCGAACAACATGACAACTATATTTTCTATCACATTGGAAACACTCCGGGCCTACATGGTGTGGGATTCCTTATAAAAAAATGCTACAGTGAATGCATACAGTCCTTCACTGGAATCTCAGAACGAATTGCACAACTCGATATCAACTTGTTTGGAGACGAAAATATATCAATAATCCAAATATATGCACCTACAGAGGTTGCACCAAAGGACATAAAGGATTCATTCTATGAGGACCTGGAGAAAACACTTGCAGGTGCACACAAAACAGTCTTCTTAATGGGGGATTTCAACGGAAAGATTGGTGAAAGACTACCAAACGAGGATGGTATATTAGGTCAGTTTAGCACAGGAAAAAGAAACAATAATGGACAGAGACTCGTGAACCTGGCACAGTCACATAACCTTAAAATCCTAAATAGCTTCTTTAAGAAAAACATAAATAAAAAATGGACCTGGATATCTCCTGACGGGAGTGTAAAGAATGAGATAGACTTTATACTCTCCAATAAACCCCAATTCTTCAAAGATGTAGATACAATTAATAAATTCAATTTTAACACCAATCACAGAATGGTAAGGGGAACAATCTATCTAATAAAGCCCAAAAAAAGGAGACAGTGCACCAAGAAAAGAATCCAACCAAGCCAAATCCCTCCCTCTATCCCAGAAAACTTGCTGATGACGCTGAGCAACAAGATATTGGCTTGTGGGAAGATCGAAAACATACAGGAAAAATATGATTTTCTGGAAGAAACAATACAAGAAATATCTACAAAACTGTACACGTCAAAAAACAAGAAAGATAAAATTGGAGAGGAAGCAAGACGCCTTATAGAAACCAGAAAAACTCTTTTAGAAAATAAAATACAGAATAGAAGTCAAATAACGCAAATAAGCAAACAGATAAATGAAAGAATCAGGTCACACAGGAAACAAATAAGAAACAAGACTCTCCAATATTACATTGAAAAATCAGGAGGATTAAAGAAAGCCCTAAAAGAGTTGAAAGAGCACACCCCCTGGATCCCATGCATAAAGAATAGAATAGCTGGCAAGATAGAAACTAAAAGGCCTGAAATCGTAGAAATAGCAACAGAATTCTATAGTAAACTATATAATGACATAGACTACACAAACACACAATACCTACAGGAAGACGATGAAGAGGATATCCTTCCAATATTAGAAACCGAAGTAAGAAAGGCCATACTATCTCAAGGAAACTATAAAGCACCCGGGGATGATGGAATAACAAACGAAATTCTCAAAGGCTGCCTAGACTATGTTACAGAGGCCATTACAAAATTGTTTAATGATATCCTAAGTAAAGAAATAATACCACAACAATGGACAACATCAACTATCATATTGCTCCATAAGAAAGGCGACAAAGCAGAAATAAATAACTACAGACCGATCAGCCTCATTTCCAATCTTTACAAGGTATTTGCAAAGGTGTTATTAAACAGAATTAGCTCAATATTGGACGAGAATCAGCCAAGAGAACAGGCGGGTTTCCGAAGTGATTTCTCGACAATGGATCATATCCATGTCGTAAAACAGATTATCCAAAAAAGTAACGAGTATGGAAAAATATACTATTTGGCATTTGTGGACTACAGCAAGGCATTCGACTCTCTGAGGCACACGCACATTTGGGAAGCTCTGCGATCACAAGGAATACACCCAAAGTATATTAGGATAATAAAAGAACTATACAAAGAGTCAACATCAAAAATCCAGACAGAAAGGAAAGGCCAATCGTTCAAAATAAAAAAAGGGAGTAAGACAAGGGGACCCCCTTTCACCTAAATTGTTTTCGGCGGTATTAGAACACATATTCAGAAAAATTAACTGGGATACATTTGGGATAAATATAAATGGCGAAAAGCTTAACCACTTAAGATTCGCAGACGACCTTATTCTGCTCAATGAAAACTATGAAGGCTTAGAAAATAATGCTAACCCAGTTAGAAAGAGAAAGCAAAACTGTAGGGTTGACTATGAATCTAGACAAAACAAAGCTGATGACAAACCACATAAAAACACCTATCTCTTTAAATTCCAATCAAATAGAGTATGTCCACGAATATACATATTTAGGACAAATTATTGCACCGGAAAATCAGATGCAGAAAGAAATAAATGTCAGAATAAGTAAGGCTTGGAAAAGATTCTGGTCCCTCAAGGAAGTTATGAAGAACCCACACATACCCCTAAAAGACAAAACTACAGTATTCAACTCATGCATACTACCATGTTTAACTTATGGAGCACAAACCTGGGCTCTCACTAAGAAACAGGGTAGAGCAATAAGAGTATGCCAAAACAAAATGGAAAGAAGCATTCTAAGCATCAAGCTACGGGATAAAATCAAACTAACAAATATAAGAAGCAAGACAAAAGTTACAGATGCCCTATACACAGTGAAAAAACTTAAGTGGACGTGGGCAGGCCATATGATAAGAAACAGGAGGAAAAAATGGACAAAAGATGTTACTGTATGGTACCCCAGAGATGGGAAAAGACGGAAAGGACGTCAAAAATCAAGATGGGAGGATGACATCAAACAAACTGCTACAACAACATGGCAAAGAAAAGCTGCAAACAGGGAAATATGGGAAACCCTAGGGGAGGCCTATGCCAAAGGGCAATCTGATAATAGCATTACCGATGTCGAAGACTAATATATTATTGTAAAATGTAATTAAACTATTGTTATATAATAATCACTATTGGTTAATAGCATCCTAAAATAATACTATTGCATGTAGAATAAGAATATAAATAATAGAATAAGAATAAACAAAATAGAATCGAAATTATAGGAATGAAATTGAATTAAATAAAATATAATTAAATCTAGTCTTATATAATTTTAAGTAATAATCTTTAATTTTAAAATTTTAAATTAATAGCATGATGGTATTATGAAATGATATATAGCATGTATAATAAATTATAAAAATATGTAATAATAATAATTGTAAAATGTATTTATATTATCAGAAATAAAGGCTATTTGAATTTGAATTTGAATTTGAAATATCATTATGCGTATAAAAAAATATTCTTTATAAAATTATGCTTCATTATTATTATGCCAACAGTATATTATGGGGAAAAACATTATGACAAAGCTTTAATTATGCCTAATAATATTATATATATGCTATAACAACAAATACTAAAAACAGAATAAAATAAATATTTAAGAGGGGCTCCCATACAACATACGTGATTTCTTTCCGTTTTTTGCGATAGTGGTACGGAACCCTTCGTGCGCGAGTCCAACTCGCACTTGGCCGGTTTTTTATATATATAACTTTTTAGTTACCATTTTTTTCGAATATTGTATTATGTCTATAATTTCGTCGAATTATGTACTTTTAAACATATAAGTGGTCTATATTTTTGTAATCACCTCTCACATACTAATTAACGTCAGTGTTTTCTCTATTTTTGTAGTTGTGAAAATAACAAGGCCAAGTACTATTTATGAAGTGTTTATAGTAAATGTCAAGTATATTTATAACTAGGCGTAAATTTTACAATTAGTCCTTAGGCTAAATATGGGTACCTATTCTCACTACCTATGAGTAATAATGGTATACCTAACTGAAATCGACAAAAACGACACCAATTTTTATTGACTTCAAAAAAAAGGAAGGTTATTAATTCGATAAGTATGTACCTATGTTATATAGTTGGAACCGCAAAATATTCACATTATGTTACTCTACAGTTGAGTAACTCTCAACTTAGGGAATACTGCAAGTTTCATCAAAATCAGTTTAGTAGTTTTCAAGATATGTAACGTATAACAACCGAACTCCTTAGCGACAAATAGCACGAATGTGTAAATTGAGCTATTATTGGTATTTTGTCAATCCTTGTCTTCGAAGTCGTTTATTTGTTTTTATTATGTCATCTAAAAATCTTAACCTAAACCTGTTCTAAAACTATAGCTATGTTCTGTTTACTTTCACATCACATCACATCATCAGCCTATTAATGTTCCCACTGCTGGGACACAGGCCTCCTCTCTGTAAGAGGGAATGGGCCGTAATCCACCACGCGGGCCCAGTGCGGGTTGGTGGATGTCACATGTCTTCGAATTTTTGGTTCTAGGACATGCCGGTTTCCTCACGATGTTTTCCTACACCGTTTTGAGAGCAGTGGTGATGAAATAATTTACACAAAGTAAAGCGCCTGCCTGGGCCACCACTGCTCTCTGCTTTATTTACTTTAATAGTATGTAAAGTAAACAGAACATTACGGTTAAAGATATTTATTTCTCAAAAGAATTAACAAATTCATTTATAGAGAAAACATAATAGGTTTAGAACAATATTATCTGCCATTAAGCGTAGATAAAAACAAAAACAAGTATGCATCAAAACTAACATTACAATAATACTTCGACACAAAATAACAAACACAGTGTGTACAAGTACAAATGTTTTACAAAGCAGAAGTAGATATGTTACACACAACAAACAACACAACAGTTTTGAGCAAAGAGGGTGATATGTATATATATATATATTGTGTACATAATTATTTATGTATATATATATATTTATATTTTATTCATTTTTTACACTATGTATTATATAATTTTGTGTACAATAAAGAAATTAACATAGCTATACTAAGTAATATTAAACCATAAATTCACGTCGTCGAATAGATACATTCTGGCAAGCGCTCAACTGGCATCCACATACGTTTATTCAAGCAAGTAATCATTGGGAAAATAGCTAGTTAAAATTTAGAGGAACCGCAGAAAAGGATGAAAATTTATAGGTTATTAAAACCGCTTTAGATTGGGTTATAAATGGTGATTTAAAGTTGAATGAGGTTGTAAGCGTTTTATATTAGAAGTTTAGATGGAATTCTCGTGAAAAAATTGAGACTGATGACATTTATTTTCTAGTTTGGGACTGAAATATGGTTATTGTCTAGCTAGATCGTAGGCAAGGGCAAAATATGAAGGTAATATTCCCGAAGACATTTTAACCAGATCTATATTTTGGAATAGGAAATTAAATTAAATGTAATTGACAAAATGAATATTTTAAATAGGTATTCAAATCAATATTATATTATATTTAAAATATTCAGCTTTTCAAATCTGCATTTTAGAACAGGAAAATTAATTGACAAATGAATATTTTAAATATTAAATGAAAACAGTCTCACATCCAGCGCATTCCCGCAACTTTAACCAGGACACAGATAATATAATACTAGCATACAGATGCCTCATCCTATACAAAGAAACCGTGCCGTCGTATAGTCCCCGGCATGTAACTTGGCAAGGTTTTGGCATAGTGGGGGTACTGACCAACCACCGTATAGAACGAACGGAACGTGGACGCAACGCGATTGGTCAGTCGATCCTTTTGTCAACTGACTAACCAATCGCGCGCTCGGAACGGTGCTAAACGCTACCCGCGTCCCGCTAGGTAACCAAAGAGACCTAAAAAATTACTTGTGCGCATCTAACGACTCTTGCCAAGTTACGCGCCGATAACTATAACTAGCGTTTTCATCTGATTATTCCGATTATTTTTTTGTAAATCGATCGCGTTCGGTTCCGTTTCACGGCGATAGATAGATCACCATCTATATTCATGGAACGGAACCGGATCGCGATCGTTGTAAAAAAAATAATCAGTACAGTACGTCGGCACGGTTTCTTTATATGGGATGTGACACCACTGACCAGGTCATCGGTCCAACTAGTGGGAGGCCTTCAAACGCATTGTCTGCCGGCTAATAACTACTAATCGCTTTCATTCCAAAAATAAATCTTTGAGAAACTCACACAATCTTTGAAAAGTGCACTCGAGATAATAAAGTGATTTTATAAATCGCATCCCACGAAACTAAGTTAAGTCTTTGATATATCACCAGGATTTTAAGTTTAAAGCGCGGCAGTTTCACCAGCTTAAAATATGGTCCAAGTTAAATTGTTTCACAGCCATATATCTGCTTTCATATAGTAATTTATTGAAATAAACTTTTGGACGTGACTTCTTGAAATGGGGCTCCGAAATGAGCGGTGTTTTGTTGTTTTTAGAGTTCCGTACCTGAAGGGTTCAAACGGAGTCCTAATGCTGTCACGTGTCTGACTGTCTGTCGTTTGTCACACATGTTTTACAGCCAAATGGTTGAAGCTACACCTGTGTTTGTTGACCCAAAGCCATACAAAAAAAAAAAAAAAAGTTTTAAGGGGCTCCCATACAGTTGAAGGGGAGGGGGCGCGAAATAATAAATCACCTACCCCATCGAGTGGGGCATCGTTGTTTTGTACTCCTTGAGTAGATAAATGTTGTATTTAATGTTTAAAAAAATATTGTATAACAAAGGAATGAGAAGCCACCAAAGTAAGCTTTTTTACAAAATTTTATATTCCGAAGAATTGAATTGAATTTGGTGATAATGTTTATTATTACGTGTATATTTTACTAACAAATACCAATATGTACAATCAGATTTTTCTTTGAAATTTCCTAATTTTTCCTATTAAAACCAACTTGTGTTTGCAGTTTGATACGGAATCCAAAATGTGAGTTCGACACGCACTTGGCCGGTTTTATAGATAGTTTTTGTTTTTGCTAAGCTTAATCAATCTGCCTAGCGTTTTTCCCACTTATGTTGGGGTCGGCTTCTAGTTTTACCGGATTCAGCAGCAACCCAGTAACTGAGTAACACGATACCCCTTGGCAAGACTAGACGAGTTTTTGCTAAGCTCGTAGACATAAATATTATTATAATCGCAAGGCCATGGTTTTAAGCTTTGTTAAAACTTAATTTTAGAAAGTCATGCAATCCCAAATACCCAGTTTCTGCAACGATATTATCGACGCGTCATAAATTAAACGCAAGTCAAGAGATGCGATTAACTGTTGAGGTTTTGATAATTTTTAAATAATTTTCGTTCTGATACTGGGATTTATTAGTGGGCACTAATTGTATTACAATGAAGTAGATATTTGTGTACAAAGCGGTTAATCGTCAACCTTAGTAGGTATAGGTGTATGACTTCGAAAGTAAAACATTGTTCAGCGTAACTGCTACAAGCTTGGTTACGCTATTTTAGGTGCCTCAGTTAGCAAGTCTAAAGCACGTTTAAAACGGCTATAAAACTGCTAAATCGTTTTGTTTATAATACATTTCTTGGCAATACTTCTTCGTAGCAGCCAATAAAAACATTTGGAAATATTAATACGGTGTTTCGAGAGCCATAAAATCGATTTTAACTTTAATTTTTGTGTTTATGATAAAGCTTCCTGATATATCACTTTGGTTTTTATAATGGTTTGTTATTTTAATAGAAACGTTTTGTAAAGTTAATAAAAATATAGATATATCTAATTTTGTAATTAAGTTGATTTAGAAGCAGAATTATTCATCATAATCGTCATCATCATATCAGCCGAAAGACGTCCACTGCTCGACATAGGCCTCCACCAAGTGTCAATGAATTATTCTATTGACAACAATTTCGTTTCATTTCTTATATTTTAATATAATATTACATGGATACATAAGACATAATAATCATACAAAACTAAACCTCTTAAGATACTATTCAAACCAATGATTAATGAGAATATTAGTCCACTCCGACCCCCAGAAAATCTTCTAAGATTTGGTACCGGATTATATTTTCCTTTCACATCCACAGCAAAATATTATTAGCAAACGAGAATCCAACGCGTGAATACAAGCTCTCCATAAGATAGACAAAAGGAGGACGGAGGATTGGGCTATCAGTACAATAGCCGTTGCATGGCTGACAATATTGTAATGGCACAGCCCGGGGCCCGGATCTCCGAGTGCTAACCCGTTGCCCTAAGGGCAGAGGGTCATACTTGGAGGTCAAAGTGTTAGGTCGAACTTTTTATGATTTTATTTTTCGTCGATTGTATGAGGAGGTTACTTACGGTACTTAGAGGTAATTTTTCAGAGGAGACATAAGTTGCTTGTTTTGTAATATTAGTTACTCGTGGAACAGTATGTATATTTCTTTTTCATTTTATGGAATATCATTTAAATTGGTCCAATATGGTGGTGGTTGGTGGAGGAAGTAGGCGAGAGCTAAACCTCGGATTATAACTTTTTACGTAGAATATTCAGTGGGATGCCTGCGATCGCATTTTCTCTTAAGAATGTCATCATTCTGAGATAGAAAAGTATGTGGCAATAGTTAATTAAGGCAATTGTGGTCACGATTACGTCTACCTTTCAAGTAAGTAAAGGGACACAAAGTGAAAATGGTTTTGGTTCAATTTATATCAGTGATTAAGAACATTCCTTTGAACTTCTACTTAGAAATGCTTGATTTACATAAAGTAAAATTATTCAAAGCCGAGGGAAATCATTTCTACCCTGTTAACAATCAACCGAATCGAGAACTTACGTACTCAGAAAAGCAGAATAATTCCACTCAAATAGAATTGAAGCCGTAATCCCATCACACGATATTTCTAAATAAACGTTTGAAGGACCGTCTTGATCTGTCAAAAGGATCGGCCGCCATCTTGAATTCCGCTCCTGACAATTTCCATTCACATTTTCTGTCTTCCAATATCGTTTTCTTTCAATCGCTGTATCTCAGTTGGTAACGGTTTTTGCTACATTTGATCAATTTATAACTTTTCTATTTATATATAAACGTTGTCGGCTTTGTTTAGATTTCTTTGATTTATGCTTGGCTATAAAATTGAAAATGAGTACAAATTTTATTTTTTTGCCTAATCTCTTCCGCTGCATTATGTACGTCCGTCCGTCGGCGTCTCACGACGGCTGCTTGGTCTTAAGGCCGGTATCCACCAAAGCGGAGAGGAGAGGAGACGAGAGGAGATGTGTTTTTAATAACCAATCAGATTATGTTGTTGCCACATCTCCTTTCCGCTTAGCTTCGATGGAAATGGATCAAGCGGAGAGGAGAGGAGATGTCTCATTTTTCTATAGAATTTTGTGCCGTGAGCGAGCAAGCGTCGCGGCAGAGCGGAGATGTGTGTAGTCGGACGGCCGGGCAGCGCGCAGCACCCGCGCTCGTGCGGCCCTTTCCCCGCATGTCATCTTCCTTCCGTAGACAGCATTTGACTAATTTCGAGCTCTCACAGCTCACATCTCCTCCGCTACTCATCTCCTTTCCACTTTGGTTGATATAACCTGCCAACTTCGCATAACATCTCGTCTCGTCTCCTCTCCTCTCCGCTTTGGTGGATACCGGGCCTTCGGCCTTCGGCAGAATAAAAACAATCATTGAGAATGTAGACACCTGTAAAATTTCTCTATTAAATAACAGTGATCTTTTTCTTATTCTTCGTCGGTACACTCTTGGCAGAGTAGCCGTGGTCACTATGTCACAGTGAGACTCCAGACTGCCATGATTTGCTTCAGAATGCGACGCCATCCCTCTCTATAGACAGATATAAGTCGAGTTACAGTGATACATTAGGTAACTAATAAAATAAAATCACACGAACCGCAAAATAAGGTTCCGTTACCATTGATATTTTAACTTTTAAAATTCACGTGGATTTGAAAGTGCGACTTAGTATATGAAGCTTACCTATTAGCATAGCACCTTTTCGTAAAAAAATCCTGATCACAAAAATGTTAACATTCAATCAAACAAAATCACCCAATATCACGTTATAACCTAATCCCAGCCATTTATACGACAAAAAAGAAAAAGATTTTAACGGGCAAAAGAATTAATCAAATCGTTATTATGGCCTCCGTCTATATCAAACAAAAAAATACCCTTTGTAATTGCGATACAAAATGAAACCCAAAACCGAGTCCAAACATCTGACGAATCCTTTCATCTCGTCAACTCAAATCCATCGATTGCTTTGAGAAACATTCAATCAGTATCTGTGTATGTTACTGAAAACGTTTCTAGAAAACTTATATCGAATTCTGTAAGACAAAACTGTTGAAGTAGATAGTCTACCCATTCTTCTTCAAACTCATCTATGAAAATAAACTATTTGCACAATACACTCAAGTTTTAATTCAAGTTCAAATTAAATTTATTGCATCCATAATGTACATCACATCACACCATCAGCCTATTAATGTTCCCACAGCTGGGACACAGGCCTCCTCTCTGTGAGAGGGAATGGGCCGTACTCTACCACGCGGGCCCAGTGCGGGTTGCTGGATGTCACATGTCTTTGATTTTTTGGTTCTAGGACATGCCGGTTTCCTCACGATGTTTTCCTTCACCGTTTTGAGAGCAGTGCTGATGAAATAATTTACACAAAGTAAAGCGCCTGCCTGGGCTCAAACTCACGAACTACAACTTGTAAGTCGCGGCCGATACCACTGGGCAACCACTGCTCCATTATACACACAATTTATATTTACCACGTGTATACACAGGTGGTAAATATAAATTACAGAAACAATTCTGGACCCTGTCGGGCACAGCAACATTCTAGATACAGGCAGTGTCAAGGAAACAGGAAAATCGCTTAATATTTTCCCTATAAATTTATATTTCAGCTGTCTATTTGCTATGTATTATTTGGTTTTACGTACTAATATGTGTGTCTTTCTGTGTTTATGTTAAGTTTTGTACTATTTTTACTTATTAATTTATTCGCTTTAGCTTTTGTTACAATTAGATTATTTGATATTCATAAAATCAAAATATTTTATATTTCAACTGGACCTTACATAGAAACTTTTGAATTGTCATATAAAAATAAATGGAGTTGCACATTCGCAAGCGTCAGTTAGGTCACTATGGAGAAGAATGTGCGAGAAACTCCACGGACACTCTTTTCCATCAGTATTTACTAAAGTTATTTGGTTACATCATTCTTGTTGGACAAATACATATTATGGAGAACGATGTAAATAAACGTGCATTTTAAAAATAAAATAAGTTCGCAATTAAAAGCAGGCCGAGGCAGCGAAGATATGACCAATCCCAACTGATAGCACCCGTTCACGAATATGACGCATGGATTGGCACCACTCAACTCAACTATCATGAAGATTATATTTAATAAAATTAATACTAAAAATTTCAATAATTATTATGAGTCAATTAATTATTACTGTCATTTACTTATCGAGTTACCAGTAATCTTTATTTTTAATAAAATTAATACTTAATATGTCAATATAATATAATATTTTGAGTCAATTAATTATCTATGTCATTTTAATTACCGAGTTAACAGTAGTAGACTACTGTTTATTATTTAATTTGATATTAAATATTTCCATATTAAATTTTGAGTCAATTTGTTATTATTAGTTGGTTAATAAGGCTACATCTCTAATATATGTACCTTAAATATACTTGGTCAGTAAAATGGGGTATACGACAGGTACCCCTATCTTTCAGATAAAACAGGCATGATGACTGTGATAATATTGGTATTGTAATATAATTTGGTAATATTATGAGTGATTTTAGAACATCATCGTAATTAATTTCAAACGATAGCAGGAATTAATAGGAGTTAAAATAAAGTTTGGAAAGCTACACCGTTTCGTCACCAACCGAATTGTGAAGCGATTAATTCTCATGTTACAATTGCTCTATCTCACAGAAGCGGGTTGGTCTTAGTCGTATGTGTGGCTGCACATGCACATTGTTTCTGTGTGCGTAAGCCCGGGAGCGCTCAGTATCGCCTGAGCACAAAAAACAATGTCACACACGACTGAGGCCCGGTATCCACCAAAGCGGAGAGGAGAGGAGACGAGACGAGATGTTATGCGAAGTTGGCAGGTTATTTCAACCAAAGTGGAAAGGAGATGAGTAGCGGAGAGGAGAGGAGATGTCTCATTTTTCTATAGAATTTTGTGCCGTAAGCGAGCAAGCGTCGCGGCAGAGCGGAGATGTGTGTAGTCGGACGGCCGGGCAGCGCGCAGCGCCCGCGCTCGTGCGGCCCTTTCCCTGCATGTCATCTTCCTTCCGTAGACAGCATTTGACTAATTTCGAGCTCTCACAGCTCACATCTCCTCCGCTACTCATCTCCTTTCCACTTTGGTTGAAATAACCTGCCAACTTCGCATAACATCTCGTCTCGTCTCCTCTCCTCTCCGCTTTGGTGGATAACGGGCCTCAGTCGTGTGTGACATTGTTTTTTGTGCTCAGGCGATACTGAGCGCTCCCGGGCTTACGCACACAGAAACAATGTGCATGTGCAGCCACACATACGACTATGACCAACCCGCTTCTGTGAGATAGAGCAATTGTAACATGAGAATTAATCGCTTCACAATTCGGTTCGTGACGAAACGGTGTAGCTTTCCAAACTTTATTTTAACTCCTATTAATTCCTGCTATCGTTTGAAATTAATTACGATGATGTTCTAAAATCACTCATAATATTACCAAATTATATTACAATACCAATATTATCACAGTCATCATGCCTGTTTTATCTGAAAGATAGGGGTACCTGTCGTATACCCCATTTTACTGACCAAGTATATTTAAGGTACATATATTAGAGATGTAGCCTTATTAACCAACTAATAATAACAAATTGACTCAAAATTTAATATGGAAATATAAAAAACAGAAAAAAAAAACAAAAAAAATAAACAACACAAAAACACAAATAAAACAACAAATAAAAAAAACACACAAAAAAAACACACAAATTAAATAATAAACAGTAGTCTACTACTGTTAACTCGGTAATTAAAATGACATAGATAATTAATTGACTCAAAATATTATATTATATTGACATATTAAGTATTAATTTTATTAAAAATAAAGATTACTGGTAACTCGATAAGTAAATGACAGTAATAATTAATTGACTCATAATAATTATTGAAATTTTTAGTATTAATTTTATTAAATATAATCTTCATGATAGTTGAGTTGAGTGGTGCCAATCCATGCGTCATATTCGTGAACGGGTGCTATCAGTTGGGATTGGTCATATCTTCGCTGCCTCGGCCTGCTTTTAATTGCGAACTTATTTTATTTTTAAAATGCACGTTTATTTACATCGTTCTCCATAATATGTATTTGTCCAACAAGAATGATGTAACCAAATAACTTTAGTAAATACTGATGGAAAAGAGTGTCCGTGGAGTTTCTCGCACATTCTTCTCCATAGTGACCTAACTGACGCTTGCGAATGTGCAACTCCATTTATTTTTATATGACAATTCAAAAGTTTCTATGTAAGGTCCAGTTGAAATATAAAATATTTTGATTTTATGAATATCAAATAATCTAATTGTAACAAAAGCTAAAGCGAATAAATTAATAAGTAAAAATAGTACAAAACTTAACATAAACACAGAAAGACACACATATTAGTACGTAAAACCAAATAATAGATAGCAAATAGACAGCTGAAATATAAATTTATAGGGAAAATATTAAGCGATTTTCCTGTTTCCTTGACACTGCCTGTATCTAGAATGTTGCTGTGCCCGACAGGGTCCAGAATTGTTTCTGTAATTTATATTTACCACCTGTGTATACACGTGGTAAATATAAATTGTGTGTATAATGGAGCAGTGGTTGCCCAGTGGTATCGGCCGCGACTTACAAGTTGTAGTTCGTGAGTTTGAGCCCAGGCAGGCGCTTTACTTTGTGTAAATTATTTCATCAGCACTGCTCTCAAAACGGTGAAGGAAAACATCGTGAGGAAACCGGCATGTCCTAGAACCAAAAAATCAAAGACATGTGACATCCAGCAACCCGCACTGGGCCCGCGTGGTAGAGTACGGCCCATTCCCTCTCACAGAGAGGAGGCCTGTGTCCCAGCAGTGGGGACATTAATAGGCTGATGGTGTGATGTGATGTACATTATGGATGCAATAAATTTAATTTGAACTTGAATTAAAACTTGAGTGTATTGTGCAAATAGTTTATTTTCATAGATGTGTTTGAAGAAGAATGGGTAGACTATCTACTTCAACAGTTTTGTCTTACAGAATTCGATATAAGTTTTCTAGAAACGTTTTCAGTAACATACATAGATACTGATTGAATGTTTCTCAAAGCAATCGATGGATTTGAGTTGACGAGATGAAAGGATTCGTCAGATGTTTGGACTCGGTTTTGGGTTTCATTTTGTATCGCAATTACAAAGGGTATTTTTTTGTTTGATATAGACGGAGGCCATAATAACGATTTAATTAATTCTTTTGCCCGTTAAAAGCTTTTTTCTTTTTTGTCGTATAAGTGGCTGGGATTAGGTTATAACGTGATATTGGGTGATTTTGTTTGATTGAATGTTAACATTTTTGTGATGAGGTTTTTTTTACGAAAAGGTACTATGCTAAAAGCTTTATATGCTAAGTCGCACTTTCAAATGAACGAGGATTTTAAACAGTAAAATATCAATGATATTGTAACGGAACCTTATTTTGCGGTTCGTGTGATTTTATTTTATTAGTTACCTAAACTATTACTTTATCTCGACTCGTATCTGTCTACAGAGAGGGATGGCGTCGCATTGTGAAGCAAATCATGGCAGTCTGGAGTCTTACTGCGACATAGTGACCACGGCCACTCTGCCAAGAGTGTACCGACGAAGAAGAAGAAACAGATCACTGTCATTTAATAGAGAAAATTTACAGGTGTCTAGTGTCAATGATTGTACTTTTATCCCTATAAAGTGTTTTGTTTTCTACGCGTAACAATGCATCATTATTCCACCCGTGCTGCTCAACGGCCCATCTTATGGGGGCCAACCCAAAAAAATAACAATTATAACATAAAAATACGTCTGCATTCCCTGAACGACTAGGCAGATATTATGTACCTAAAGTATCTATAGGATCATTTCGTAAGTAAGACTCATGTGTTATCTATATATATAAAAGAAGAAACTGACTGACTGATCGATCAACGCACAGCCATAACCACTAGGCCTAGAAGCATGAAATTTGGCAGAAAGGTTCCTCGAGTGACGTAAGTGAGCACTTAGAAAGGATTTTTGGAAATTCCCCCCCTAAGGGGGTAAAAAGGGGGTTGAAAGTTTGTATGTAATTTCTATAGTTTGTAAGTTGGACAAGTGAAATTTTAGATTTACACTCTTGGTTGATAAAAAGAATGAATGTGTTTATTGGTTTTTGGAAATTCGAACCCTAAGGGGGTAAAAAGGGGGTTGAAAATTTGTAGGAAATATTTACAGTTTGTAAGTTGGAGACGACAAATTTTAGATTTATGCTCTTGGTTGATAAAAATAATTCATGTATTTATTAGTTTTTGGAAATTCTACCCCTAAGGGGATAAAATAGGGGTTGAAACTATATATGAAATTTCTTCGGTTTGGAAGGTAAAACATCTGAAATTGTAGGTTTACACTCTTGATTAATAAAAAAAACAATGAGTTAAATCATTTCCGGAAATGCCACCCCTAAGGGGGTAAAAAGGGGTTGAAAGTTTATATGAAATATTTACAGTTTGTAAGTTGGAAACGTAAAAGTTTAGATTTACACTCTTGATTGATAAAAAGAATTCATGTTTTTATTGGTTTTTGGAAATTCCACTCCAAAAGGGGTTGAAAGTTTGTATGTAATTTCTACAGTTTGTAAGTTGGAAACGTAAAACTTTAGATTTACGCTCTTGGTTGATAAGAAGAATTCATGTATTTATTGGTTTTTGGAAACTCCACCCCTAAGGGGGTACATAGGGGTTGAAACTTTATATGAAATTTCTTGGGTTTGGAAGGTAAAACATCTGAAATCTTAGGTTTACGCTCTTGATTAATAAAAAAAACAATGAGTTTATTGATTTCCGGAAATTCTACTCCTAAGGGGGTTAAAGGTGGCAATTTGTTGGGCTTATATATTTGAAACTTGGCATAAATACTAACAGCAAATAGTAAAGGTTGTCATTACAAGTTTTTCAAAACTACTCCTAAAATACGATTTAGGGGGTGTTTAAGATTTTTGAAGAATTTTACTGTACAAGGCTTCTTTTTATGATGTAGGGGAGCAAAACGAGAGATATTTGTTTGAATGAAAAGTCTAATTCCTTGGGAAAAATAATAAAGGTAACATTAGTTTATTGGAACTACCCCCAAAATACGATTTAAGGGATGTTAAAGTTGGTCATTCTTGGGGCTATGTCGGTTACGTCAGTTTTCCTGTCCGTGTTTCCGAGTCGGATTCAATGAATACCTTCTGTAAAGTCACCGATTTTCATGAGAATGGGTGATACACGGGTATTTAAAATGACCTTAGTTTAATCCATATTTATCGTAACTCTCGTGCGGTAGCTCCACGGCACTGTCTTCTTCATAGTAGTTTCGCTATGGATCTTATTGTAAAGCCTCATGACTGAGGTTTTGATCGAATGACCGGTGTGACTGTTATTTACCCACGAGCCCTTTACTTAGCTAATACTTATTGGACACGTCATTAAAGTTTCGTAAATCCTAACTTAAACAATAGCTTATTTGTAGTCGCCTTCACTAACCGCACATAATAAAGTCATCTGTACCTACTTAGTTGAATAAAATACGAAATCATGCGAACGAAGTCGCGGGCGGAGTGCTAGTCAATATTAAATTATCTAGCTATTTCTCCAATTTAATATATTGATTAAATCTGATCTTAATATTAAAAGTACTGTGTTGACTATTGTAGTACCGTAGATGGCACGACTAAACCAATCAGACCACATTGGTTGAAATGTAGACAGATTAAACATCACTTTAGCAGTGGTGCCAATACTGCGAGCTCAGTCGTGATATGGACCTCAACTTGTGTACTTGTACGAATAAATAGTGCTGGTTGTATGGTGTTCTTGGTAGGTGTGTTAACGAAATGTAATACGTAACTACTTTAAAACATTAAGTTCTATAATTGTTTTATTTTTTGTGTAACTGTGTATTTGATATGCAAATACACACGGGTGAGAACCCCCACTTCTTAATTATTTTTATTTACATCGCTATTCCCGCTAAAATACCCACACAAGGCTTTACTGGATTATTGTCAAAGACTTTAACACAACATGTGAAAATAAATATATCACGGGAATTTACCGCGACGATTTCGATTATCTATTTACCTATTTCACCCAACGTTTCTGCCGTGTTGCAACAACCGGGGTCCCGGGTAGACTGGTGCCATGCTGGTAAATAAATAATCGAAATCATCGCGATAAATTTCCGCGACATGTTGTTTTTCAAATGTGAAAGTTTTAAAGATTTTAACACATGTAATAGAAGGCGAGCCTATAAACCCGGAATAAATCAATACTCCAGGCTTCAACTGAGCAATCCCAGATGGAAAAATCCAATAACAATTAGCCCGACACGGAAATCAAACACAAAACCGGGAACCTATAATATATAAAACAAGACAAAAACAATGATATTAGATTCAGTATATTTTAAACTTCGGGATTACACGACCACCCGATGTTTTCCCAATACTGTGTATTGGTCCGTGATCCTCAAGAGTATCGCTATAAATCTTATTATGGACACATTTGTCTGAAATGTGACCGTTTCAGCAAAATGTAGGAGAAGTTATTTATTAGGTTCGCGCCTATTTGACCGGGTACAGCCGATGTTTTAGATTGAACCAGTGCGTTTGATTGCGGTGCAATAAATTATTGCCGAATCTCTCTATATGTCGATACATTACAGCGACAATTCACGAAAGGTTTTATAAAAATCGTTCTTGTATTTTTAGGTAACATTTTTAAGTAGGCTTCCAATTTATTGTAAACACGGAAAACTAACTTGAGGACATGCCTCTTTATTCTAGAAAACCAGGTACTCTCTCGTCTTATATCTTCATCCGGCTAGGAAAAAAACTAGGAAACTGCTTTTTTTGTTCAGCTGCAGATATACAAATACAAATAATCTTTATTGACATAATTTTTACAGCAGTTATTGAAGCCTCTGACTCCCAAACTAGGCAGACCTGTATGACAGGTTATGTGTATGGCACATATTATTATATACCAAGGACACGCTTATTACTTAATAACGTTACTGATACTTGAAACTTCTAACATGTCATAAGCTCTAACATCTGATCAAGAGCTACCTGAAGTCTAAACACAATTTAATTGAACCCACTCGTTACAATTAAGTTTTATGTATTACAAAACCAACAGGGGTACTAATGACCTGGCCGGGTCCCCATTTAAAATAGTTTACTGGTAATCTGAGGGTTGGCTTTGCTGTCATTTGCCGGTAGAGGCACCTAACATGGGTGCGATTTACGAATGGAATTGGGTGATGAGATAATTGGGGCCAGCAGTTTTGGAATATCTCTAATACCTATTTACCCAATAAAGGTAGCTTAATATAGTACGTAAAAAAGCTTTTTGTTTTCAGCTAGAATTTGTTCTTGTTGGTATTGTCATTCGTATGTTTAGGCAATAGTAGATGGCAAAGGAAATTTTAAAAACAGTTTTTTTTTGACACCGTTATTTCATTGATATCGGTTATTATTTAAAAAAAGACAAAGTGGTTATTCAGTTCTGATAATATTTATTTTTGAAACGAAAGACGAAGAGACAGTACAGACTAAAATAAGTAGGTGCAAAATTTCCACATCATTTATGAGAATGTTTAAATGTGTGAGCGAAAAATTTCAGTCGAATCAACAAAATATTTAAATATCAAAGTAATAATAATAATTTATCCCCTTTGAATATTTCATTCCATTCGACAACGCTTATCTGAAAAACATTCAAAAGTATTCGTCTCCAATGAAAATAGAACTATCAAACTGTGCACATATCGTTCTAAGGACTGTCGATTTTGCATCCACTTACTCGAATAATATATTAAACAGCGATATGGGTGTCTGACTGCAACTTAAGCATTAAACGTAGATGCTAACAGTATGAAATTTATCTACTTCAGCTCTAAAAACTTACTCGTGGATGTATAAATGTCTGAAACTTGAGAATTTTTAAAATAAATAGTCTAGCACTAATTTAGATATCACGTAAAACAGGCAAATAAGAAAACTGCCCACGATTATAAATAATAAAGGCATCAACTTTTCTTTTTGATTTTTTTAACCGACTTCTAAAAAAGGAGGAGGTTTTCAATTCGTCGGAATCTTTTTTTTTTTTTTATGTATGTTCCCCGATTACTGTAAGACGCCTGGACCGATTTGGAAAATTCTTCTTTTGTTTGAAAGGGTATATTTTCCAGTTGGTCCCATAGTCATCAGGTCAGGATCTGATGATGGGATCTTGGAGAAATCGAGGGAACTCCTCAAATAATATAGGCATACATATAGCGATTTTGGTACTCAGAAACTAACATTTGGTGAAGTGGAACTGGTGAAGAAGACCACAGATGGCCAATAGAATTCCTTAATGCTAAGTATGTCATGGGTTATAAGATATCTCGAAAAGTTTAACGACTATGATGAAGCAAATACTTATAAATACATAGTGCTGATGAAAATGGTACCATCGAACTGATCTGATGATGAAGCCGGCAGGTAGGCACTGGTACTCCGAAATAAAACAATGTATCCTAGTCCTGTATGGGCTTATGGAATTGTCATAAGATGTACTTTGGCTATATATGAATTTTATGGCAATTGGAAGTACCTATCAAAACTAAGTAAATACTACGACCTTGGAAACACGGAAAACAATAGGTACCAAAGACAGTCGGTCGGTGTCTTTGGTCTTTGGACACCGACCGACTGCCTTTGGTACCTATTGTTTTCCGTGTTTCGACACCGACTTCGGAAAAGAAAGTTATTTTTCGTTTTGCAGTGTTTTTTGGAAGTCGGTTTGTTTTTTTGTTAAAAAGTTTTTTTTTAACGATAGGCTCGCGTTTTACCACTGACGCACGCTTACCTAGAAGTAAGATATTCACTCTTCAAATAAATACCCCAAGGTCGTAGTTCAAATAAATACTCCGACAGGGAATTCCACTCCTTAGTTGTGCGCGCAATGAAAGTATTTGCAAAACGCATTATTCGTATGGGTGGGATGTCCACCTTGTACCGATGGCGCATTGCCGAACGTCTTGTAGTCCGGTGATGGAAAGGGCTAGGCGAAATCAAATTGTGCAGTTCCATCGCACACTCCTCGAAATGTAACCGTTAAAAAACCGACAGGTTGGAAACTCGGCGTCGATGTTCAAGGCTCTGGATCTTTGAGGTGACCAATACATCGTTGCTGATAAGCCTCTTGGCCCGTTTGATAATCGACTCAAGTTGGTATTTGTTAGATCCGTCTCAGAGGTGAGAGCTGTACTCCATGCATGTACGAACTTGCACTTTATTCAAGTTAAGCTGCTGTTCAGGCGTGAAGTACCGTCTCACCTTTGCAAGGATCCCCAATTTTTTTTCAGCTAACTGTGTCCTTGCCTCAATGAATGGACTAAAATTGAAGGTTGATGTTAATGTAACACGAAGAAGGTCGAGATGGTCCGTTATATATATATATCTTTTGACGCTAAATGTCGATAAGACCAAATATGTAACGTTCTCGCACCGCATTAATACCCAGCCCCCACCAGATTTCGCAGTTATCGCACACACTTGTGACATCCCAGAAAGTTGTAGCTGTCCTAAATTAACTCACACCACCACTATAAAATATCTGGGTCTCATCATTGACAATTCTCTGAAATGGTCAACACATATAGGTTAGTTGGCAGCCCGCATTAGAAAAATAATGCCAACATTCAGAAAGCTCAGAAATTCTGCTGATAGGGAAACGTTACTGTGCGTTTACTTCGCCCTTGCCCAAAGTTTGCTGCAGTACTGCATTGTTGTTTGGGGCGGAATCGGCAAGTCTGTCTTACTTCCCTTAGAGCGTGCACAGAGAGCTGTTTTGAAGGTCATGCTTGGTCGACCCCGAAGGTACAGCACTGATCTTCTTTATACCGAATGTTCAGTACTGGCTGTGAGACGGCTTTTTATACTGTGTACCATACTCCGTAAACACAAAAGCATAGAGTATAAACCGATGCAAAAACGCGATAAATCTAGGGTTTGCGAATCGACATCCCATAGAACAACCCTTGCAATGCACCAGTATTATGTTATAAGTAACCAATTATATAACAAAGCGAACCGAATCCACAACATCTTTCCTCTAACTGTCAGCAAGTGCAAGAATGTCATACGTGACTGGCTCCTACAATTGGACTATTCAGAAACGGAGGAAATAGTAAATAATAAATATTCATGATTGCATTCACACACTCACCAACACATCACACTACACAACACACCACACAAACACACAGGTACTTGCATGACCGATTTTTGTATATTTTCATTTAAAAAAAAAGATATAGAGATACAAATTATAATTATTATTTCTTTTTTGTCTAAAACAACAATAGTATAATATTTAAGTACACTGGGAGGAAGGCGATGTCGACTGTGACACAGTTTATACTAGTACAGTCGTCAACGTAATCTCTTAAGCATGATCAGTATTACATACTCACTTTATTGTCAGTGTCAGTGTGTGTCAGTGAATGTTACAAATAAATTATTTATTATTATTTATTATTATCGGCACGGTTACACCACGGAAAGATGGAACTGGGTCGTATAGGTTCTTTTTAGTGGATAAAAGACACGCCTGGGTCTTCGCAGCATTGAAACTAACTAGATTGGCATCACACCATTCGGGGACTGCCTCCAAAGACAGGTTCAAGCGCCCACCCATGGCCTCCCGAAAAGACCGGACTCGAGGCCCAGTAGCCCGTGCACTGGACACGTATCTCTCAGCAACCATGCTGTCGTCTGCGTACCCAAAGGTTTTAGCAGGTCACTAGAGAGCACCGACCCCTGAGGGACCCCGGCGATAAAATTTAACAAAAAATCATTGACATTTACCGTGGAATCCCACCATATCATCCATCCACATTTAATGACTTAAACAATCATACAGAGACTTTAGGAAACCCTAAATCAGCCCCAAAAGTTTTCTTATCATAGATGCATAAACTAATATAAACCTATCAACCCGATCCGACCCGATATTATTTTAAACCATCTCATTGCACGGACACCGCTAAAGTTGTCACCGGTTGAACGCTTAGCTTAGCTTAGCGGTTGACGCGACCGACGCGACAAGATTCGTCGATTTTGCCCATCCACATGCAGAATGGACTGAGTTCTACCCTTAAAATTAGCAATTAGGCGTTCAGCAGTTTAAGCTGAACGCCCTAATTGCAATAGATTTTTTAGTTTATAAGTGTTTATATTGTTGGCATGGTCCAATCAGAATTGTAGAAAAATACAACTACTGGGGCTCTAGACAAAGTGAAATTTTATCGGGAATTTCGACAATCGCTATTCAATATCGAAATTACAAGGTATATAGGATTGACCTCTCGATATTTCGATAGCGCATGCCGAAGATACTGTGGAATGAGTTTTGAGTGTAACGTACGTATCCATAGGTGTGGGTGAAAGGTATTGGAGTGAAAGGGAAAGAGAGAGAATGGGAAGATGGCCAGCTGTACAAGGAACGACGAACAAGACAGACGTGTCATTTAAGTTTTTTTTTATAAAGATCTATTTGAGTTTACTAAAATAAACTAGTTTCCAAGCGACTTACCATTTAATTTCACCACTCGATCCCACAATACTTTGTTTATTTTTTGGGTAATCGTTATGATTGATAAATTTTATATTATTTAGACTCTCTTACCGTACGGTCCAATTTCTATCTCGCACTTTTCTACCCGTATTCACTTCACTCGTACTTTGATAAAGAAAGCTCAATCCATACTCTACATCTTAGTCTTGCACTCAGTCGACACGCGACAAAATCCCGCATCGCATGCCGCTGTTGCTTCCAATACTCGGTATATGTGAATAGTTAAATTGAAATTCTCTCGAGTTGAGTGCCCTCTCTCCAGAAACTTTACTGAGTATCACCAACTTTAGCCTAGTTCGAAATTTGGTAAATTTTCAAGGAAGAATTTTAATTAGGTACCATCTATTAAGTTTGCGAAGCTTAGCGCTAGGTGTTAAATCTAGTGGATACTCGTATAAGAAAAATCAACTAAGAAACTTCTTCTTCTTTCGTATCGATTAACTTAATTAAACTATAGTCTCAACTATTCATATTTTGTCTGACGAGTATTTAGCTATTTGGACAGGTCGAGCGTATTAAAGAAAGGGAAATTATTAACCGGGTGAAAAATATACGGAATGGGCGACTATTATAATAAGTAACTATATATCCGGTTAGAGTAATAAATTTTAAGAGGTTGTTGTGAGCTGCGGTAATAATATGAATACTTAATTTAATTGTATGACGTATGATGAATTTAATTGTATGTTGTGGTGTTCATCCATATCCACATGGCTTAGTCTACTTACGTTTTCTAACATACTTTTCAAATCTTCATCATAACTTTTGAAATTGTATCAACTCTTGTAACTCATTTTTATGTATTCTTTGATATTGTATACACCTGAAAAGCATACGATTTGTTTTAACATCCAAAAACTTATTTTTACTGCTAATTTGTAAAAATCGTAGAATATTTTTAACTCTGACATTTTTATCTGAAATGACATATGTCTATTTTATTTTCTTAAACCATAGACATAAGATACCATGGACTACCTTCTTTAAGCCGTTGTACATTATAATTTTCATAATAAGGGCAGCGGCAGACTGCCCCTCTGTAAACCGTTTTTATTCGTTCATGATTTCTAAACTGATATTTGAATTAAACATTTAGAAGACATGTCGGAACGAAGAAAAACGGGCGTCACTTTTTTATTTTTTTAAATCTGGACTGAACGCTGAAAGACGGTTTTTCTACTTAAAAACTACCAGGTGTACTATTATATCTGAAAACTCTTTAAAACTATAATATATACGACCTGTGAATGTAGTCAAATCATAGAAGTGCAATAAATATAATTTATTGAGTGTGGAACTTAAATGTGAGCATTTTTATTGGTTCATTAACTTCGTCGGTCACCGCTTCTTAGTAAAAGGGCTTGATTGATCAGCATATTAAGCCACAGCCTGACCTCCTAGCTGCCTGTGCCTGCACCTGTGCTACTGCCTACCTCCCCGTTAGCCTGATAATTAGTTCAGCTGCCTTGACCATCAATCTGTGTGCCTGCCTATCCGTCCTGCTGCCTACTCTACAGCCTACCTATCCGATTGCCTGCTCACTTGCCTACCTCAAACATTCCACGTCTTCCTGCCCGTCCAGCTGCTCACGTCGTGCGAAGCCGGAGCTTAATTTTGTTATTTATATCCTTTTTCTTAATTTTAATTTATAATTTATTTTACTTTTATTAACGTGCCTTACGTATAGCTTATCTGAACTATACGTAACGTTACAATGTCAACGGAGGCAAACATTTATTTTCAAGTCGCTGTTTTAAAAATTTGTAATCGCCCACTGTTTGTCGCCAACTTAGTAATTCAGTAAGCCATATTCACTATTTTCTAAACCTTTAATTTGAATTTATTTTCGCTCGTTTAAATACTTTCCTCATGCATACCTCAAAAAGTGCTCTTTGATTCGTTTTTTTTTTGCCGGCTTCCAGTCTGACCAGATGTAGCTGAGTACCAGTATTTTACATAAAGCGACTGCTAATCTGACTTCCACAACCCAGAAACTGGGTTGGCGGACTTGTAGTAGTAAAATTTACGGCCGCTATATACACTTAATTTTATCGATAAAACACCCCAGATAAGGGGTTTAAGCCGCTCACGTTTTTATAGCATTTCCTACAAAAATTATAAGGCAAAAATGCGCACAGGTTATTTTAAGGCAACAATCAAATTAAAATAATTTGGCTTAGAGCTGTGATTCTTATATCAATGTGTAGAACAACTCAAATACTAACAAAAAAACTCATAAAGGACATATTTATGTTAATCCCTAAAAATATTGTACAATTTTAGAAAATGCAATAAAAACGTGTGAAATTATGTTTAAATTTTGACTTTTCTGGGTCAATACAAAAATATGTTTTAGATGATCCATGCTATGGCCGTAAAAATAACAATTAATGTACACTTGTATGAAACCTAGGTCCAAAGTTATAGAAGTTTTCCCGCTGTCCCCCAGTTGTGGCCAACCAAGTGGTGGACATCGGGCATAATCGGTTATAAGTAAGTCTGGCACTGAAATTGATCTAGCTTTGAGGGTGTGGTGATTACACCCCTTACGTGGGGCATTTTTATCGATAGAATTGGGTGTATTGTACGGCCTTAAAGTTTTATTACAAGAATAGAAATAGTAAGAGTTCTCACTTTTCAAGCTAAAATCATAAACAACTTAACAAACAAGCTTCTGAGTAAAAAATACCTCCTTAATTAAACAAAAACAAAAGTACAAACATAGAAATAAACCCCAGCCGATTCGCCGTAAAAATAAAAAGGAAATTAAAGCCATATTTTCACGGATCTTGTCTATTTTTGTCCATACATTTACATTCCTAATCGGAATTCACCGTCGTCGCCGGTGTCGCCCCCTAGCGACGCATGTCGAATAAATTATTCTCATGTGTTTGAAAGAATGTTGGAATGATAATAAAACCAGCTAGCAGACCTCACAATCTGCAGGAGAGTTTACGACTAGCTTCTTGGCTTCATTGGCACAGGAACCTAGGTTCCTGTGGGATTGGCCGTGATTTTTTTTAGTAGCTCAGAAAAGAAACAGCGTTTTTTATCAGTGATATAAATTCCATAATATGATCAGTACTTCCAGAAAGTTACCTTTTACAAGAGAGCATTATACCGGGATGAAAAGTATTCTATGTACTATTCCAGACTATTATCTATGTCTGTGCAAAATTTCATCCACATCTGTTTAGCCGTTCCACACACACATCTATCCATGCAAACTTTCAAATTTATAATATTAGATGACATGATGATTGAGCACGTAAGCTCGTAGGTCAATACCTTAAAACTTGTCATATTTGTGAAATTGTTGTGTTATTTCAGATAAAGCATTAGAATTGAAATTACTGGTTATAATTCATATCAAGGTCAATATTAACTGTCAGAAAAAAATATCAATACACTAAATCTTTATTTCATTTCAACGGTTTAAAATTATAACTTTATGATCATTGGACACTAAAGATTTACATCGTTGTAGTTTATCAACTACATATCATATTAAAAATCTAATAGTATTATCATCTTCTTAACTAAAAGTTTATTTTGATGTTTCACGCGTTAACATATATATTCAACAAATAAAACGAATTATCTTAAACTACAGTCTATAAAATATTAAGAACTGCTCCGTTTAGCTTCAGTCCAAGTTTACGATGCATTTTATAACTTGATCCCCTTATCCTATATTTGTTTCCATTAATATTTACAGTAGCTTCTCCCACCCAATAAATATTACTTTGATCTCTGACCTAGTTTAGAAACAACAATGTTATTGCAACTTGGAGACTTTGGTTGTTATCAAACATGGCTAAAAGTAGCGAAACTTATTTTATATTATTATTCGTGCATCGAGAAAGTGTTTTTATTACTTTATATTATTTATCAAACAACCTGTTAGTATACTGCCCAAATAATTTAATTAGACACATTTCGGCAAAAAATATTTAGGTAACATCGACTCGAAAAGAAAATTATATATAAATTTTCCAAAAAGGAGAAGGATTGGACGATTTTATGTTTTTTTTAATGTATTTTCACCGATATCTCCATCAATTGTGGACCGATTTTGAAAATTCTTTTTATTTTTGAAAGGACCTAATGAAGAACTTCTGAGATATACAACAGAACTCTTCAATAGATAACGGCAAATCTGTCGGGATTGCTGCAATCTCATGTCTGTTTATTGTTTATAACTTTATACCATTTCATAACATTACATCACGCCAGCACGCTCTAAAGGGGTAAGCAGATGTGTACAGCTAGGTACCTTACTTAACTACTTGCCTATTAGGTAGGTACAACTACCCGGGGTAGGGTCGTCTTGGCGGTGTCTCTAGACATCGCCAATGCCTTCAACACCCTGCCCTGGAGTTGCATCAGGGAGGCACTCCGGTATCACCGGGTGCCGCCCTACCTCTGTCGCGTGGTCGAGGCCTATTTGACGGACAGGGCCGTCATCTACCCCGGTCACCAGGGAGAGTGGAACCGGCGAGAGATGTCGTGCGGTGTCCCACAGGGATCGGTCTTGGGGCCGTATCTGTGGGACATCGGGTACGACTGGGTGCTGCGCGCAGACCTCCCTAGCGGCGTCAGCGTCATTTGCTACGCTGACGACACGCTGGTCCTGGCGCAGGGGAGGTCGCACCAGGCGGCGGCTGAATTAGCGACACGTGGGGTTGCGATAGTCGTTGAGAAGATCCGGCAATTGGGACTCGAGGTGGCCCTGCACAAATCCGAGGCCATGTGTTTTCATGGTCCTCGGAACGCGCCACCGCCGGGCTCCCAAATAACGGTAGGAGGGGTTCACATCGGCGTCGGGTCGACGATGAAGTACCTGGGACTCGTCCTCGACAGCCGGTGGAATTTCGTGGAGCATTTCCGACGTTTGGCTCCCAGACTGGAGCGGGCCGGGGCTGCCCTCAAGCGACTCCTGCCCAATCTAGGGGGTCCAAACGCCTCCTGCCGGAGGCTCTATGCGGGGGTCGTGCGGTCCATGGCCCTTTATGGCGCACCGGTGTGGGCGCGTTCCTTGAGACGGCGACCATCCCGCTGGTTGAACGCGTCCCAAAGGGTCATGGCCATCCGGCTGGTCCGGGGATACCGCACGGTCTCCGGTGAGGCGGCGAGCCTCCTTGCCGGATTGCCGCCATGGGATCTGGAGGCAAAAGTCCTCGCGCACATTTGGGAGTGGCGCGAGGAGGCGAAACGCCGGGGCGAAACTCCGTTGCCGCGACAAATGCCGCCCGGCGGACAGAGCTCCGGCAGGATCTCATGGCGTCATGGAGAGAGCGACTATCGCAGCCCAGTGCTGGGCACGCCACGATTGCGGCGATAAGGCCCCTCTTTGAGGAGTGGCTAGAGAGGCGCCACGGCGTCCTCACCTTCCGCCTGACGCAGGTCCTCACCGGACACGGCTGCTTCGGGAGGTTCCTGTTCAGGATAAGGCGGGAGGAAACGCCCGGGTGTCACCATTGTGTGGATCGCCCGGAGGACACGGTGGAGCATACGGTGGAGGTCTGCCCCGCTTGGGCGGAGCACCGCCGTGTCCTCGTGGAGGCGATCAGCGGTGGCGACCTCTCGCGTCCGGCCCTGGTTCAGGCCATGGTACGGAGCGAGAGCGCATGGGAAGCCGTCACCTCCTTCAGCGAAGCAGTAATGCTCGCAAAGGAGGAGGCGGAACGCGTGAGGGAGACACAACGGAGACGCCCTCACGCCCCTAGCCACCGCAGGAGACGCCCCGGGCGTCGGGAGTCGCAAGCCGATTTCCGGCCACCGTAGGCGCGGGCTTGCGGACGGCGAGTAATGGGTAGCTCGCCGTCCGATAAGGACCAGGCCCGAGTCGACGGCGCGTAGTGTTCCACGCGCGCCTCAAAGAGATGTCAGCAAAAGTTGACGGGGTCCGCTAGGGCCGATGCCTGTCAGGGTCGCGGATAAATTTGAAAGAGAGTTACCGCGGCCCTGGCACAAGCAACTGAAGGAACACGGGTGGGTTTTAGTCAGTAAAAGTCTGACACGCCCTCCCGCTTCACCCAGAGCGGGAGAAGTCATTGGATGATTTCCCACCCAAAAAAAAAAAAAAAAAAAAAAAAAAAAAAAAAAAAAAAAAAAAAAAAAAAAAAAGGTAGGTACAACTAAAAAGTAAAAAATAAAAAACTTTAAAAAAAATACGCATAACTCAAAAAAATTGTACCTACAGAAGACACTGACTTCCAAAATAAAGTTATTATTCACTTTGTAGTTTTCTTATTTGGAAGTCCGTAGTATTTACTGTAACAAAGATTTTTTATTATGTTATCTGTCTAAGTAATTAGGCCTAGAATTAGGGATGTCTATGTCCAGCAGTGGACGTCATTGGACTGATATGATGAAGCAACTAGTAAACAGAACTATGTAATCCATTTAAAAAAAACATAACATATTCAATCAAATGATTCGAAAATAACTTTACGATCAATAAAATATTTGATTACCATCAAATCATAAGTTTATAACAAATACTGGTATGATGAAAGTTTTACAGTCGAATAAAATATTTTTATACGTTAGTTTTCGGTTCTAATCCTATCTTTAAATTGTGTGCTGAAGTCTAGACTCACACTCGAGAAGTAAATACAGGATAAGCTGTTTTACAAAGGCTTTACCATTTCTTTGCTTGTGACTCATTCTGCGTGGATTGTGAATTTTATATTTCTAAATTTGAAACTACAATTCACTCTTTTTAAAATTATTTATCTCCTTAAATCCCTTCTCAACGTTTAAGCTATATATATATATAGCTATCGTACAATTCGGTTCTTTAGTCCTTTTTTTCGTATTGCCCCTTCTCACTTTTTCAAGTAACATTATTATAACAGAAACTAACACCATGCTAACAGCGTTGGATTATGAGCTTTGAAGCCAGTGGTCGGTTGCTGAACGATTCCTGACTCTACACAAATGGAACGCACCTTAGTTTAGGCGCATTATGATAGATGGCGTTGGTAGTAGTGTATAAAACATAGAAATATAAAATACAGGAGAAGTGGCAAGGGGGTGTGTCGGTGTCCGCGCGACGTGGTCTGACTGAGCATGTCATAGACAAATAGCCGTCTCCGCGAACTAGTGCGCTTTCGACAGTGATCGTGTTAAGTTATAAGAATGCCGTGTTGTTCATTGGTTTCTTGTAAAAACCGAAGCCTAAAACAAAATTTTGTAACTCATGGAATCACTTCTTCTTCTTCGTCGGTACACTCTTGGCAGAGCGTTCGTGGTCATCATGTTGCAGTGAGACTTCGGGTTGCCATAATTTGTTTAACGATGCGACGCCATCCGTTTCTATCGGCCGTTATTCGTGTGCACTCATTCAATGGGCCACCCACTGCAGACTTAATCGGGTCGATCCATCGCATCGGAATCACTTACCATATGAAGTATTTTACTATATATGTCTTTAAAATCATGAAAAACAACAAATCGTAAAATATTTCTTGCTTCTACTATGTTATTTTTGTTTTCAAATAGCACACTACCTAAGTTTGTCGCTGATTGATTGGACAAGCATTGTAAAAATCACAAAACGATACTTTATTAAGCGGATGCATCGTGTAGTACGGCCGCTGCTCCTTGCGACGAGTTAGTAATGTGCTTGTGCAGATCCACTAACGTAGGCTATCGACTATAAAGTCGATTGACGAATGAAATATTGCTTTTATAGTTTATTTTTCAATTTGTCAACCGTTTTAACCCGGTTGGAAGGTCGATGTGAAATAAAGTTTATTACTTATTTTGATTTTGCAGCGTAGTAGAGAAATGCGTAACCAACATGTTGTCAAAAAATGCTACCCTAGTAATAGATAAGGTGCTGCACAAATTCCTCGACTCTACAGGTCATTGAGTAAACACCATAGTAGGGTTCAACAATATCTCCAATTTCAATACGCTATGGCAGCCTAAACCAACATAACCGGATTTTTGATTGTTTGAATGTTTTGATTTACTTAATAATATATATTTTTAGGAGGTATATATGTTTATTTTTACTATAATATTTTCTGGACATTTGCTGTTTTTATGTTATTTATTTTCAGGACCCAAAAAAATATCTATAATAAATGGGAGAATCGATAACTTTCCGATTAAGTCAATCACTAGCGTAAATGTAAAATAAATTGCTTTTGCACAGCACAACGATATCAACCGATGTTTTTGTGTGGGTAAGTTGTACGGTGCATGGTAAATACACGCTGTGTTTGATGAGACAAGGTTTATAATTGATTGTGTTGTAAGTTCTGATTTAAGAAATGCGGCTGTGTGCGCGACTGCGTATCTATTGCCTTTACTGAACTGCATGTGTAGTAGTTGCCGTGTGGTAGGGGCAAACTGGAGACACAGGTTTCCGATATATTTTCGTCTACTGGGCATATATCCTTGTTTATTATATCTATGGTACAAAACATAGAAATATATCAAAAGAATGCTGGCACAAAATAAGTACCAACCTGTTGTTACAACTTATCAAAATCTGATACCTGCGAGGTATTTTTGTCTGGTTTATTACAATCCTAAAAAGTTTTATTTTTTAACATTGTTCGACGTTCGTTTTACATCATACGTTCGTCATACTTTAAACAGTGTACCTATGCGTGAATATGGGTATTCATCAAAAACCTTTTTCAAATGTGTGAACCTCAGGCCCAACGCACACCTGGAGAGGGGCGGCGAAGATACTGAGAAGATAACAATTTAAATTAGACCCTAATTCTTTTGTTATAAAGTTGAAAATGTCATGGCAAAGATAAATAAGAACGAGCCAAGCGGCGCATGACACAGTGATCTTACATTGATGGTTATGTGAAGGTAGTTAAGGTTTATATTAAATTGTTGTCTTCAATTGATCTCCGCTGCGCCTCCAGCGGTGTCCGCTGTGCCTCAGAAACTATTGAATTTTATGTGAAAGAGGCATTTATAGTTGAATAAAAAGATACATGACTTAATCCAGTATGGTTATTCTCAATATTCATAGTAGTCTGGGTAATAAAACAACAAAACTCACCGATACGACATTTAATAGCTTCTCTAATAAATACACTTTAAGACAATATTCTTTACAATAATTTATTCACAGTACAAAAATAATTGTACATTTTTAACTACGCGATTTGAAAAAAGGCTCTTTACAATTTACAGGATTATAATAACTATGAAATAACTATATATGGACTAATTTTACAAATCTCGTAAATACTTATATTAAACGGGTACTAATGACTTAAATAATATATTTCTTAAATCTATGTAATTATATATATATTTCAGTTCCTTATACTTACATTCTTTTTAAATAATAATTTCATTTTTTACTTAAGACTATCCGATTCAATTTTGGCAATTTTTCCTTAGCGTATTTATTCATCATCCCAATATACATTTATTTTCAAATAAAAAAATCAACTTATTTAACACCTTCCTTGCCTTCTAATCTGACCTGCTAAGTCAACATGTGATTCTTTAAGTTTCAAGAAACACACACGATACATTTTAATATTTTTCTCTAAGAAAGTTTTGAAGTCCCTTTACATTTTTGGCTAACATAAAGACTGTTCTTAAATTGTAATCTAGTGCTAGCATTAATGAAAAAGTAAATAAATGCCTCGATTTTTCCTTACATTATTTATTTCAATAAGAATAAATATTTTATAATGTATGACTAGACTTTAGATGATTAATATACTGCTGGTTCAACTCAAATGTTCATTTAAAATAATTTAGTTTCCAAAATAAAACTCTACACTTTGTTCTAACTTCACTGTTCTGTCTCTAACGACAGTGGTATTTTTGAGACTGATTTTAAGGTGTATCGTGAATTGTACTACCGTTTTTTTTGTTGCAAATTACGTAGGTTATTATTAAAAGCTAAAAAAAAAAGAAAGTTCACGCCTTTAACTATGTAGTTCGTCAAAGTACACCAAAATTGTGTTATTCAGGGTCAAAAAAATATCGAGATCATATAAACGGCGTCAATACAGTCCTGATGGCTCGGTATTTTACAAGTAATTTACAGATGATATACAAAGGCTTTTAAATGAATCCATAATAATAATTATGCCTTTTAGAGAGAACATTTTACATTCATATATGTCAATATTAGTATAACCCTTTGAAATACAGAAAGTGATGTAACTGTCGCCTTATTTTTGTAGTCTATGGCTAATACCGTACATTACAGATAGTTAGCTACTCGATCTGTAGACACTAGCAGCATGTGGCCGCGCACACGCCGAGCACTGGCGCTAGAGCATGACGTCACGTGCGGGCGCGTACTCGTGCACGGCGCGCTGTCAGTCGCGCGCCGACACCAACACCAGCAGCTGCGTGCGGCGTGCTTCAACTGGCGGCCGGGACATACTACTGCTCCGCCCTCGGTTTAGTATCTGAAAACATATTTATAAAATTTCAATATAATGCTATAAGAGACTTCTATGCATTTAAATTTATAAAACAATGAATACATATAAATTACAACTGAAAACTACCTCTACTGTTGTGGACTTGACCCTGTTGGGTGCCATCAATATAATTTTGCAAATTATGTATGCTACCCAAGTAGCACAAACTAGTTGCTTAAGAGCTTTGGAGCCAATCCGATTATTCCCAAAGGCGCCAAGCTCAAGCGCCAGAGCGTGCACTGCAGACATTATGCAGCCGCTTTGCAGCCAAAGGGGCACAACTTTTTGCAACCTACAGTTCCTTTAGAACTTCAAAACAGTGGCATAAAACCGCTACAGGAGCTGCAACTAATAATTAACACCACACTAAAGCTCTTGTGGCGCTTATTGAATGAATGACAGGTTTAACTGAACGAATAAAGGATCACTAATCATTCATCTTGTCTCTCATTTATTAAATAAATCAGTTGTTCCTGACTCAGACATTCTGAATACAAATAAATATAAGTGAAGTGAATTTAAGGTAAGTGTTTTTGAGCTATATTTTGGTATTATATGCAAGTGGCTAAAAACGCAGATCAGTTTATCGTGCATCTAGTTGATATTATTGGAGTATTTTTAACGCGCCTCAATAATTACCTCAGAATATCGTAAAATATGTAAAATATTATTATATAAATAATAATATATCACATACCTACACGGTATTGAAATTACATACTTGACTACTTTTTTATTTTGTAAGTTGCTGGTTCTATATTTAGTTATATTTTACTGCAAAATTGTGATAAAAACCTATACATTTCTCAAGTAATGATAAATAATTGTCTTGTAAACATGGCGTCTATGAGAAGCAGCTTTAACTTGCAACTTCAACCTTAATACTTCCTCTCTGCGAGTCAAAGCGTTAAGTTTCACTATTCTGAAGTTCCAAGTAATACCTGCACCACTAATGCAGTTCAAGTCTTTACAATCACTTTTATTTCGTACTTACTGCAGGTATCGAACCACACTAATGGTTATTTGTTTAGAGATCCGTAGAACTCGTTGAAAACCCTAAAATACGATGATCGTTTGTAGCTGCTTCTATATTTTTCGCTCTTTCAATTGTTTAACACTTACTGTGTCTTACCATGTTTTCAGAATACCTTTCAAAATAATTAAAATATATATAGTGAACAACAAAATAAACAAGAACTTTACATCTGTCCATCTACGTGGGAAAAACATGGAGTGTTACACTGGCTGAACATGTTCTCTATGTTATTATATTAAAACTTTCAAATGGTTGAATTGCAAATAGCAATGGTACGTTTTATGTATTTTTTTAAGTTAGGGCTCACTTTTTTTTCTTCTTTCTTTTCTTTTGACTACAGTGAAAATGTTTTCCTTATTTTTAGGCCTAAAATCGTGGTGCTGCTACAGTATCTAATCCGCCAGAACAAATCCAGATTCAGGAACCTATGCTGTTGCTGTTAATGAAACTACGTCTGTAGTTACTGTTAACAATGAAACCTGTTCCTGTTCCTGTTCCCGTAGTAGCTATTGACCCTTCAGATTTGGAGAAAATTACAAGCAACCAAGCGTCTGTGTGTGTGAAATGTGCCGAATATTTATTTTTATTATTAATAAACGTGTTGATTATGCCAATTATGTAATGTAAGTAAGGGCCAATTTGCCAAAGAAACATGTTGATTTTGATTCAAATATTTCGTCTATTTCGATTCACCATGTCAGACACATGAAAAGACACAATCTTGTGCAAATATTGTTTATACTGTTGTTATTTCAGAATTTACCTAGTTTAATTATTTTAATAATGTCAATAATGGGCCAATTTGCCAATAAAACAAGTTGATTCTATCTCAAATATTTTTTTATTTCAATTCACCAATACAATTATACAAGAGGCGCTTCGATTGTACTAGTTACAATGTGTGTAGTAAAGGAACAAAATATAAATCCGATTCATATCGAGTGACCACAAGTTTACATTTAACATCACACGGCGAACACACGTACTCTGAATTTTTTATAATATGCCACACCAAGCTATAACTTACTTTTCCTCTGTAACTGGTCCGTTATCACTAATAACGTAAACAAAATCTACGGGACCCTCGCTTGTGTTTGTTGAATTCGAACTTGGCGCATTATTACGCTCCTGCTTCTATTGTGAAGCCTTAATGTCGCTATTAGTAAAACAGTCGATCAAATTGCTACTTAAGTCTGCGCAAAAGTACAAATCACTTCTGAAATGAAACTTTCAGTGGTAGAACAGTGGTAAATTTATCTTTTATACAGTTCCGTTAAAAAGTCTGCAATTAAAGTCTTTATACAGTTCTGAAGCGTACAGCAGCGGCAATAGAAACTTTTTTTGCAGCTTTAAGCTTTAACATACATGTTGTAACTCTCTTTTAAAGCTATAGACGGCAATAGGTTGTAAAATGAACTCTTATAAAGCCTAGAGCGGCATTTGGTTCAGTTTCTGCTACTCCTAGTGACATTTACAGCTATGAGCAGTTACGGAAGCAATAGTAGAACTTAAAGCCACTTTCTGAACCCCTAAAGCGCTACTGTACAGCTAAAAGTTGCAAAATAGGCTGCTATTTCCACTAGTGTGCTAGTTGGGTAATAAGGTAAAAAAACTGTGTAACGTAGACTTTTTGTGGTTATAAGTACAATAAAATTAATTTGATACTACTTATTTTTTCTATCATTTTGTTCCTTGTTGGGTGCCAAAATATTAATGGCGACCAGCCTGGGACTCGATACTATGCCAAAATATTAATGGCGCCCAGCGTCGGAATAGATACTACGCCAAAATATAAATGGCACCCAGAGTGGGACTCGTTACTACGCCAAAATATTAATGGCGCCCAAAATATTAAAGGCGAGCAGCGTTGGACTCGATTATTCAAAATAGTTCCCATATTTTAGAAAATCTAACACAATAAGGCGTTTAATATTTACCGTTGCAACAGAATGCGATCTTCTTGCGTGAGTGGAACTTAGCAGATCAGAGTTAGCCGTCGAGTCGGATCTTGAGCGGACGGTACCTCTCGCATGACGCTTGCGTCGCCGGCTACACCACAACCATTTGTAAGGCGGAACCCGTCTGCAAACAAAGTTATACCCACTTGTACGGTGCTACTCGTCTGAAATTGAGTATGAATTTGTATGTAGTGTTATGTTTGTTCCTTAAAAGTGCTGTTACAAATAGGATAGGATATATACATACATAATAATATTTTACAATTTGTAGTGTTGAGATATATAGATTAATAAGTTTATTAATAAAATAATATATAATTGTAAATAATATATATGTGTTTAAAATAAAACAAATACATAAATAGTGTTTGTATTGTCTTTAGCTCTACATTATCCATAAACTTAAAATAAAACAACATAAGATCACGCCTGCATTTCTCGAAGGGCTGTACAGAGACACAAGTACACCAACATTAAGTTAGTTATGTTAAAGCCTATGAGAGTATGTAATATAGGGCGAGCCTATAGCCATCAACCGCTTTGGGCTGCTACTGAGAAATTCCAAAATGGAAAAACCCAATAACACTTTTCCAACCCGGGAATCGAACCTAGGACTTCATGCTTAGCAGTAGCGATCAATCAATCAATCAATCTGCCTAGCCTTTTCCCAACTATATTGGGGTCGGCTTCCAGTCTTACCGGATTTAGCTGAGTACCAGTGTTTTACATGGAGCGACTGCCTATCTGACCTCCACAACCCAGTAACTGGGTAACAGTATCCCTTGGCAAGACTGGTGTCAGATCTCAAGCTTCTGACTACCCGTAATGACTGTCAAAGATATTCAAATGACAGCTGGGACCAACAGCTTAACGTGCTTTCCGAGGCACGGAGGAAACTCGGTATGTTGAAATGGTCACCCATCCACAGACCGACCTTGTCAAGCGTAGCTGAACCTTGATGATCGACCAGTGCGGCCGTTATTATTTAGCCACGAGCTCCTCTAGTAAACGCGACCAATAAACAAAAATATTTTAAACTTTGTTTCACGTACCTGAGGCTAGTATAAATATGAGGGGAGAACATGCAGCATATCAAAGGATTTGCTGCTGAGTTTAACGGCGCCAGGCTCTGGATGAGGGTGGCTATGGCCAAGTTGGTCTGTGTCGGCGGTATGTGGTGGTACACTTGCAGGAGATCGAACACGATGTATGGTGACCAACAGAGCACGAACACTGTGGAAGAAACGATTTAAAAATCAGTCAAAATTCCGTCGGTATAAAGTTAAGATAGTAGCTTTTGTTATAAAATTAATCTTTATCCACAAAAGATCACTTTGCTTTGAAAATATATTGAAAAACCTTTTTAACAAAAAAAATAAACCCACTTCTAAAGTAAAACATTACAAAACGTAAAATAACTTTATTTTTCGTAGTCGGTGTCTTTGGTACCTATTGTTTTGCGTTTTTCGACACTGACTTCAGAAAATAACGTTATTATTCGCTTTGTAGCGTTTTGCCTTAGAAGTGGGTTTAAATATCTTTTTATTTTACTATTTTTTTGTTGGTACCTCATCAATCAATCTGCCTAGCCTTTTCCCAATTATATTGGAGTCAACTTCCAGTTTCAGCTCCGTACAGCGTACAGCTCAGTGTTTAACATGGAACGACTGCCTATCTGACCTCCACAACCCAGTAACTGGGTAACATGGTACCCCTTGGCAAGACTGGTGTCAGATCTCAAGCTTCTGACTACCTGTAACGACTGTCAATGATCTTCAAATGACAGCCGGAACCAACGGCTAAATGTCTATCCACACATATCAGTGCCGTGCCCGGGACGTGACAGGGCCGGGCCCAGGCATTGAAACTCCGTCACTAGCCCGTGCACGGATGTTGCACTTCATATAAAATGTACACACCGATATTTTTTTGAGCCCCTGATGGGGCACGGTCCGTCCACATCCCGGGCACGGCCCTGATATTATGTGTGGATAAACCTTTAACGTGCTTTCTGAGGCACGGAGGAAACTCGGTATGTTGAAATGATCACCCATCCACGGACCGACCTCGTCAAGCGTTGCTTAGCCTTGATGATCAACCAGTGCAGCTGTTATTATTCAGCCACGAGTTAGTACCTCATATTAACATGAAAATTTATAGCCAGAGTACATCTCATTTCAATTCCAGTAACCCCAAACACGACTAGAATACATTGTTTTATTACGGAGTTCCAGTGCCTACCTACCGGCATCAGATCAGTTTGATGGTATAATTTTTATCAGTACCATTTATTTATATGTATTTGCTTCATCGTAGTCGCAGTTGAAGCGTTTGGGATATCTTTTACCCATGATATACTTATTAATTCCAGTGGCCATCTGTGGTCTTCTTCATCAGTTCCTTTTCACCAAATGTTATTTTCTGAGTGCAAATGCTTGCTATGTTATTGAAAATACCAAAATCGCTATATGTCTACCCATAATTTTTGAGGATTTCCCTCGATTTTCATGGAATTCCAGCATCAGAATCTGATTTGGTGACCTGAGACACATCCATCTCGAGAGTTTTTGCAAATACGTCTATATATGACGGAGTTACGCCCGAAAATAAATAACAAAAATAGAAACATCCGAATTGAGAACCTCCTCCTTTTTGGGCAGTCGATTAAAAATATAATAAAATATAATTTAGCCTAAATGTGGTTCTAAAATAACTATATTTTCTTACCCAAGTACTCAGTAACCTGCTGCTGTATAATACCGTTATCATAGGCAGGTGCCGACAATTAAATAGCAATCACATTTGATGAAATACCTTTTCTGACTGAATTCACAGCAAATATATAAAAATAAACGTATTAAATGAAAATCTATATATATAAAAGAAGAAACTGACTGACTGACTGATCGATCAACGCACAGCCAAAACTGCTAAGCCTAGAAGCATGCAATTTGGCAGAAAGGTTACTTAAGTGACGTAAGTGAGCACTAAGAAAGGATTTTTGGAAATTCCACCCCTAAGGGGGTAAAAAGGGGGTTATTAGATTGTATGAAAAATCTAATTCCTTAGGCCAAAATTCTTGAAATTTAGAACAAATAGTAATCTTAGTAAATGATAAAGATTGACATTATTAGTTTTTCGAAACTACCCCCAAATTATGATTTAGGGGTTGTTGAACTTTGTATGGGAAAATCTGATTTCTTGGGTCAACAAACTAGAAACTTGCCACAAATACTAACCTAAATGAATAATAAAGGTTGTTATTATAGTTTTTTTAAACTACCCCCAAAAGACGATTTTGGGGTGTTAATGTTTTTTTGAAGAATCTTATTTCTTGGGTCAATAAATTTGAAAGTTGACATAAATGGATGGTATTTAACTAATAAGTAAACAAAAAAGGTTGTCATTATTAGTTTATCGAATCTGCCCCCAAAAGACGATTTAGGGGGTGTTAATTTTTTTTTTTGCGTATCATATTTCTTGGTTTAATAAATTTGAAACTTGGCACAAATACCAACCTAAGGAAAGGTTGTCATTATAAGTTTTTGAAACTAACCCCAAGCTATGAATCTTACTGGTCAGGGTTTTGTTTTTGACGTGGGGTTCTAGGAGAGCACTAAGGAGCGATTTTGCGTCAATTCAACCTTTAAGGAGGTGAAAAGGGGTAAACTTAGTTTGTATGAAAAAATCAAATTCCTTGGGGATAAAGTTAATAATCAAAATTTACATAAAACATTTTAAAACCTCGCCCCCAGACAGTTAGTTAGGGGTGTTAAAGTTTTTTGAGGAATCTTACTGCGCAATCTGACTAACGTATACGAAAAATATGTAGGAATGATTTATAAATGAAATTTGATGATGGAATAGCATATTTAGGTTGTTCAAAACTCGACCCTCAACGGGGCAAAAAGGGATTGATATGTTTTTAGGGGAGGATTTTACTTTGTGGCGGAACCTAAAATTTATGATTATTTAATTCAAATAACGAATCGAACCAATCCAATAAACCCTGTATATCTACAATACCCAATTCTTATTTTTATTGATTTAATAATAGCTTATTTTTGGCCGCCTTCACTAACTGCATATAAGAAAAAAAAAATTGGATAAACGAAATCACGCGAACGAAGTCGCGGGTGGAGTGCTAGTGATTTCATAAGCGAAATTCAATTAAACAGGCACGAACTACAATAAAACAGTTAACGACAAAACTGGGTTATTATCACAAAACAATTCACTGAACAACCAATGTGAACTTTATCCGCTTGAATTGTTAGCCTGATTAAATATTAATGAGGCTGTAATAAAGTTTTGAGAATATCAATGAGAACCTACCTACGGTAATTGTATAATCATGTTGGCTTTTGAAATTGTTACGGTAGTTGAAGGATTAATTAAATCATAAACGGTTGAAATATGAAATTATGTTATAATTATATGACCTACAAACACACGCCCCAGCTTTGTCTAGGTTGAATAATTATTATAATATATTCATTATAGCCTATGTTCATCTACACTAATGCATCTTTTAAATGTTGCAAGACTTTTTCAAAAAGATGCAGTCAGCAGAGATTACCGTCCATATGTACACAAACTCAAAAAAATTGCACTCTCTCTTTTATTTTAGTATAGATGTGTTCAAAAATTAAGCTAAAGAGGTTTTACACCATAGTACTGAACATTGATTATAATTATTTCGAAAGATTATTCATAACACATAAATAATCCTAAAACGTTTACAAAATTAGATTACAATGCCATAACACGGTCAATGGCTCGACAGAACTAAACTTCCATTAAAGAAACAGAGCGTACTAAAATACATTATATCGTCTAAATATACTCACCGAAAACAATAACGAATGTCATCTTGACACTTTTGATCTTTGCTCTAGGAATTAGTCCCCTAGAACTGGCTCGCCTCGAATCCGGGTCGCTTTCCACCTGACCTGGGAAAGATAAATATACACCACATTTAAATCTAGATGTTAATTCTCTCGAATTCTATTTAGAGGATTCATTAGCGGCTGTCGGCCGTATCTGGTTCTTGTAACTCTTTGTGGCGGATTAAGTGCTTTTTTTGTTTTATTGTGAGTTTTAGTTATTCGATCGTTAACGATTCTCGGTCGGTTGAAAGGGCGGGAAGATAAAAATAATGTTTCAAGATCGTTTATGACTTCGTAAGCGATTTCGAAGGTCATGATCGAGGAAATGTGCTGTTGTTTGATTTACGATCGTACGGAGAGTTTGTTGTTATGTTTTATACTAAAATACAATGTTTTTTCAGTAGCGTTACTTTTGTTTTTAGAAATCACTTTTTTATGACCACATCTGTAAATATCTTAATCAAAATCAATGTTTGAATAACTACAGTCCTACAGAAAACTTTACTAAAGAAACTCAAACTGAAATCATATATGTACCTATTTCAATTAAATAATTTAAAGGCACTTTTGAATTGTCAAGAAGTCGGTCATTCCAAAAGATGAAGCTAGTTGCACATTCCAAAACGTGTAGATCTCTATCGAGAAGAACATGCAAGAAACTCCACGGACATTCTTTTAACAACAGTTCTAACAACTTTCCTTAAGTGTATTTAAAATTCAAAGACATGGTGTTGTGTGTCTACCAATATGCACTAGGCCCGCATGGTTGATTATGGCCCACTCATACTCTATGAGAGGAGGCCTGTGCCTGTCCATGCAGTGGGAACATTAAAAGGTTGGTGATGATTTTATTTTTCAAAATACTTACCATTCCTCAAAGTCTTAGTTCTCCTAGAGTTAATAGGGGGGCTCATGACCACCGCCTTGCTCTTCGTCCATATAGTGAGCACTATCACAGCATAACAGGCTGCTATCGTCAACGCTGGTAGCACGAAGATCATGATGGAGACCAGGGACATCCAGATCTGCCACCGTCGAGGGGTGCCTAGATCTATCCAGCATTGCAACTGACCTGGAAATTGATGATGTAAACTTATTAGGAAATCATAAATAATGAAACCCGTAAATAACTGCTGCAAAAGAATAAGATTATGAAAAAATAACAAGAGAATAATAATTTCTTGCTTTGAATAAATTGTTTAATTTTAGCAATGCAAATTCCACCGTAGAAAAATCACTAAATCATTAAGATAAATTCAAAAGTCTATTCGTTTACTGCGATGTAAAGCGATAAAAAGTAGGTCAACCATTGAAACTGGAACATTTTTTTCATCAACCATGCTATTGCCATAAGCCATTGCCTTTACCATAAGGATACTTTTCTTATTTCTTGCGGTAACTGTAAAAAATGGAATCGACTCATTTCGGTTTGATTCCTTCCGGAGAGAATCTAAGCTGAAGTTAATTTAATAAATACGAGAGATGACATCAGCTAAAATGGGGTATTAGATATATACTTGTGCATTGGGAATATAGACATGTATACCTATTATTTCGCCTAGCTCGCCTATATAACGCTTAGGAACTTAAAAGATTTGGGTTTTGGGTTCAAGAAACTAAGTCAAAGCTCAAATAGTTTCTAAAATATCCTCTCAATAAACTTAGTTATAATATCTTGTTCCGATATCTCCAATAGATACCATAATAGTTTCCAATGTCCCAATTCCAAATCCCTTAACTAAAAGTTATATCAAAGTCTCAGTCTCTCACCTTGAACTTCCTTCACTTCGTATAAAATAAGAAGTGGTATTGAAAAGACTATGCTTATAAGCCAGGCAGACACAATCAGAGCCCTCGCCCGATTCCCTGAAATTCAATAAAAAATATTATAACACAATTTAACATGAAAAAGTATATACATATCGCTTGATTTGACGGTGGCAAAAACTGAATTATGAAAGAAATTTGATCCTTGATTTTTTTTCCTTACTTTAGTTTCGTTCTCAGAAGTCGAAGTTTCTATTTTGATGTTTTGCTATTTGTTTCTTTCCAAAAATATTATAAATCATGGAAATTAATACTTGGCGTCTCCTTTTAGATCAGAATTCCGGGATTTTTATTGAATCTTGTTAAACAAACAAAAAGTAGAAGTAATATTTTTGAATTTCAGTTAAGTCGCGTTTTTTTCGAGCTAGTAAAACGGAAAAAAGAAAATAAAATGTAAGTAGCAAGTTTTAATTGCCAGTGAAATCTTTAAAAAGTCATAACCATCTAAAACATTGCTCGTCAAAATAACTTAAAAAGGTACCTTGGTATTTTTATTACACCGGACACTTAGTTTTTATATTTTAAGTCATTAGCAAGTTCACAAAAGTTCTATAAAGCTCTGTCTTTACTTTAGAGAAAACAATACTGTTGGAATCATATTACAAAATTTCACCAGCCATCAAATTTTAAAATATGACTATTAAAGTTTATTAGGCCAATCTTCAATATCATTCGCTGATAGCACTAAAATAAAAAGGTGTGCTTTATTTATACTCACAGCTTCCAGAGAAGTTCATAGGATTAGTGATGGCATCGCAGCGATCTATACTGAGCGCCACCAGCACATATGTAGAGGCATACATAACCACAGCCTGAAATTGAAACAAAAATCCATAAAATAACAGATTTGCAAATAAACATCAATCTTTTACAGAGACACAAGATTTGGAGACCACTTAAGACCGCTGCATATGTTACGTGTTTTAATCCCGGACGGAACGGGACGACACGTTGTCGCGACGTCTTGGCGTTTCATACAAAACGCCCAATCGCCGCCGCTGTCCCGTCCGTGCACCGTGACGTATGCTCTTTTGAATACGTTTTGTATGAAACGATATTTACGTCCCGTAAGTTCTCAAGCTCCATTTACCACGAGGTCATTAAAGTTCTGAACTATCTCACTTATAAAATTATCTTTGTCCAAACTTAGCGTTTGCGTTCCAAAGTTTTATATGATGGCCTCTTATTTTTTTTGTTCTATTCATTAAAAGTTTTTTTCTTTAATGATGATGAAACTTATGTAGCCTTAACATATGGTCGAAAAATTATAAGTATTTGATGAATGTTAATAAATATTTGCCCTCTTTCCCACTATAGTGTCACTGTCCCAATTTATTTAGGGTCAGCGCAGCATGCCTTCTTCTTCCATACTTCTCCATTTGCCGTCACCTCTATAGTTACTTCCTAGTCATAATATCTTCCTAGTTTTCACACAATTCATTCATCATTACTTTGAGCTTCCTCTACCCTTATAATAAACATCCTCATTCAAACTCAAAACTGCCTAATGACTTGTTCCTCATTCCTCCGCATTATATGACTTCCTTTTATTTTTTTTACATCCGCTCTTGGGCAAAGGGTTCCCATATTCCTTCCTTTTATCTCAGTGTTGTGCTCCATCTCGCCAATTCTCGAGAAAACTTACTTAACAAACAAACACAAAATCTATGTCCAGTAATGAAATGTTCTTTTTTTCGTTTAATTATTTCATGGTCTTGGTCATAATACTTATATTCCATACAAAGAAGGTAATCCTGTCCCTTAGTGGTCTGGCGCGGAACGATAAGCAGATCATAATATTGCTTTTTAATTATGTATGTCTTTCAAATAAGCGGAGAAACAGTCTGATGTGATATTACATAAATTATAATGCATAATTTATGTGAGAATAACCATCATTGTGGTGTTTGGAAAATCAGCTTTAAGGTACTTTTTTTTTAAGGCGGATCTTTGAGTGGCATTAAGCTTAAGACAAATTGATATTCTATAATTTTTTACCAATTTCAAAAAATCTGAACTTATGGCAATAATTAAGAACCTGATAAGATAGTGACAGTCAGTCAAACCTGGATACATTTTTATCAGATCTTTTACAATCATTTACGCTGATGGAATGTCGCTTTTTCCAAAGCCTATTGAGTTCTTTTTATATACTTCACTGAATAGAGTACAGCCTAATATCAGGTATTTATAAAATGGCATAATATCAAGTAATAGATTCTAATAAATACTTTTATTTTACCATGTGTTCGCCTATACCGTTTCGAAGATTTCAACCGTGTTTTATAAACATATTAATCATGTTCGATACAATCCGTAGGTTTGTATTATTTCTAGTGACTTAATTATTATGTTGTTTAGAATTGTCTGTTCATTCATTATGAGTCCATTTTCAAGAAACAAGAAACAACAGATGTGCGTTAGTTCACTGTTTGTTATTATAATCGGTAACCAGAACGCCCGTGCTAACTGATTTAAATATTTTCTGTTTGTTTTGGCGCCGAATTAACTTTTTTAGAACTAGTATAGTCAGCTGTGCTGTTGTTGCTACATTTAATTCATGATCTTACTCACGTCGAGAAAGATTTCATTATAACCCGAGATCTCTCTGCAAAAATATGATTGAATTTTGTTTCTAGTATCCTTGATATATAGAATAGATATATGATAGATCTGGTATCATTGTTTCTGGTATCCTTGATATAAATGATATTTTTTTTTATATATGCGATATGTTCAGGCAAACCTGAACAAATCTATTCTACTATTAAGTATAATTCATGAAAATTAAGTCAAAACAAAAAATACTTCCAAATTTTCGCAGTGGGATCTTAGGTCATTAAGGCAGATAAGCATGAAGCGATCATGTGATCGGATTTGATAAAAAAAAAATCAACGGATATGATACCTATTTATGTAAAAATCCATATTTATGTAAAAAGATGACGTGTCATACTCCGCGTTGCGCTTGTCTATGGGAGGGGAGCCTTAAGATTGTTTGATCAAGTTTCGAATTTAAATCAGTTGGGAAACAAGTGCCTTTAAGGTATTTTCAAAACGAGGAAATTTGTGATGTTATCTTTATAATCGACTTAAAATTATAATTGTAATTTAAAAAACTTTATAATTTACCGTTTATATTCTATTGAGTTTCGGACGGGAAAAATGCAATTCAAACATCACTTTTGGCCACAGGTGAGCACAATGTCTTTCAAATTCTGGACATCTTTATTAGATAAAATATTGGTTTTACTTTTAGTTTAATGGATGTTACTTAAAAACTTTGTCCATCTCATTTGCTTTTTGCAATTTCAGCTTCATTTGCATATTAGAGAAGCTTCAAGTTTTGTTTTATATCAAAATCATGGTGCGAGATTATTAAGATACCATCAGTATTTTATTGAAAATGTTTTGCAATAACCAGTATTATGGCATTCAAAAGGTTCTAGGTATTTTACCTTTATTTTCTTAAAAGAACATATCTTTTTATGTTTTTACAATCCATGTCCCGAGCAGACGTTTCTTGAAAGTACCATAATCTCCACTTAACCTCATTTAAAACCATTGCTATACATGTAACTGCAGAATAAACAATATTTAAAATCATCAAAGAAATATACAAAATTACGAAACTTCTGGTCTTCACTTTTAGGTTAGTTGCCCAGACAGAATTTGTTTATAAACATATACAATATTTATTTAATTCTACTAACCTGTAGGAATTTCACCGATTTGCACATAAATTCACCAGCTAGCCACGCTATAGTTATCTTCTGAATTATGTCTGGGAAGACGTAGATCAGGCCCACGAAGAGATCTGGAAAAGAAAATTATAATGAGACCGCCGTTCATATACTTTACAGTATATAATAATTGGGATGCATTAAAATAGCCGTAATGCATTAGATAAATAAGTGATCATTAGTTATATACTATACTTGCTGATAAGTCATCAAAGCTAGTACAATTATTATACCTAAGAGTGAAGGAAACCATCATGAGATTATTGGCATGTCCTAGTACCAACAATACGAAGAGATGTCACGTGTTACCAGTCTGCAATGGGCCCACAATTCTGCATGGTAGATTACGGGCCGCCTCGTCTCAGTGAGAGAGTGTTCCAGTCGTGGGACCTTCACTTCTTCGAGAAATGCTTTTAAACTCTTATGAGAGACAAAAAAGAACTTTATTACCCGACTTAAAGGAAAGGTTTATGTTTTTCGCGCGTATCTTGTATGTATGTATGTAATATTCTTCATTACCTCATATCTTTTAAACTGCTAGGCCGATTTACATAATTAAGACATCGTTAGATAAGTCTTAACCACCCAAGTGTTCTTAGATAGGTGAAGTTAAAAAAAACAGACATGGCGGATTTTGGGCGCCATGCCATGCCATTGCACATGCTGTGCAGTCGGAGGATCAGGTGGTCAGTAAATTTTTAGGGTTCCGTACCCAAAAGGTAAAAACAGGACCCTTTTACTGAGACTTCGCGATTCGTCTGTCTGTCTGTCTGTCTGTCTGTCCGTCTGTCACCAGGCTGTAGCTCATGAACCGTGATAGCTAGACAGTTGAAATTTTCACAGATGATGTATTTCTGTTTCCGCTATAACAACAAATACTAAAAACAGAATAAAATAAATATTTAAGTGGGGCTCCCATACAACAAACGTGTTTTTTTTTTGCCGTTTTTTGCGATAATGGTACGGAACCCTTCGTGCGCGAGTCCGACTCGCACTTGGCCGGTTTTTTCTTGTTTACAGCTTTTTAGTTCGCTTCTTAAGCTGTCGGGTTTTTTACATTGGTTTTACGAGTACGTCGAGACGTTGTCCTTTGTTTATGAATTTGGACACGCTTTGGTTACTTACTCAAGTAGTTGACATTTGTTGTTACATCATAGAAATTGGAGCAGGACGGAGCCATAAAAGACAAATAGCTCTGTCCCTTTTTCACTGTCGCACTATGATAGTTTTAACACGTCATAGTATAATGGCCCCTGGTCTTGCCATATTGAATTTTGCTCTAATGAATTAATGAAAGACAGCATTGGTTAATACAGTGATTTACTGTCCAACATATCTCCAATTAATAGTAGTTAGAGGTCACTGGTCAGTTTGACGAATTGGCTCATGGCATGTGTGTTTGACAGTGTATCTACAGGAAAGTCTGGCGATTTAGATTAAGGAGGTCAAGGTTTGCAAATTGACTGTTGTTGCCAAATATCTTGAGAAGAAACTAAACAAAAAAACAAGTCACTAGTAGGACAACAAGTTAGTACTAATATTTAACTATTGATTCAATTGACTTTTTCAATGCATTTCGATTCAATTACTCCTAATAATGTCGTAGCATTTATTCAACACATCGTTTTTTTTGTGGCAATTTGGTATAATACATGAAGAGCTGTTATGAATTAGGTATATCAGCTCCTTTATATTGGGTCCTAAACTATGAACTATTTTCTGCTTCATCGGTTTCAATGATAAATGATTTTATTTCTACAAAATTCACGGTGCAAAATATAAAAAATCAAAACTAATTGGAGCAGCTCAATCCCAAGCTTTAATGTCCTCAACGTAATCTTAAATGGTATAAAACGCTTTCTGGCACAACTTACGTTTGATGAATGATTTGAATTTATTAAGACTTAGATCTTGTACGTGGCTTGAGAAACTTTCATGTCTCATTTCCATTTTTATAATTTAAGAATCCTTTTATAAATTCTTGTATCCAACTTTATTATACATTACGTCGCTACTGAATTTTATTAATCATTAAGTTTTTTTTACCGTTTCCATAATGGGAAGATCCTTAAAAACATTGGGTCGTAAAATCTTCTACTTTGCCAGACTTTAAGCTGATGTCTTTGACGTGTACTGAGCGTGAGATCGTTACGGGAATTCGGGTCATACCTCATACCCCTTATATCCCATGGCTGTTATCGAAAACCCCCAAGCATTCATGCATTTCCTCAAGCCGTTTGCACAGGGGAAGTGAGTGCGTAACCAGATAAGGACATGACAAACCGAAGAGCCCTTTATTTGTTTTTCTTTTCCAAAGTTAATATTTGCAAAGAGAAGACTTTTTCGTAATCTTGTTAAGAATTTGCATTAAGGTGCAAATCGTTCTTTGAAACGCGTTTGAGAATGTTTATCTTTGAAGTTACGATCATATGTATGCTCCTTTTCACCTTTAGATTTTGGAGCGTCAGAAAAAACGTGATTAGAATTCAGTACACGTTGTGGATACGATCCGAAGCTATAGATGACTGTAGTTATTTTAAATAGGAAGGTAGTAATCTATCGATCATGCTATTAAGCTAATGTCTCATTGAAATCCAAAACGAGTCAGGTCAACGAATCGTTTGTTAGTTTAGTAGGTTAGATAGCCGGCGCAAAGTTTGTGGCTATAAGTGATGTTATACATGCTGTTCTTTGGCTTAATTGATGGTTCCTGGATTTTAAGGTGCAGTGTGGTCACAAAAAGTAAATTATATTTTTGTTGAATCTATGGTCGTATTTTTTTCCCACGCACAACGAACAGAATAGGAGTCTAAATGCGTAAATCTAAATTTTTTACGTTGACTTGTCCAAAATTTACGATTGCATTTGCTGTTAATCTTTTCCGATTATTCTGAACCCGACCCGAAATCCTAACCCGGTCACGCGGGTTAGATTAGGTTATATTTTTTTTATTTTACCACTATAACTATTTAAGCAACAAAGTCGACGGAGCCATGTTCTCTCTGCAGGGTCTAAAGTACCTATCCGTGTCGGGGTGCCCTAAGCTCCCGAGCTCGCTTCGGTCGCTCTTGGACTAACTCGTTGACCGGGTTAGGATTTCGGGTTAAGTTTGGAATAAACCATATTTTCAAATGACTTCAAAAATTTGGGTCACGTTGCAAAATTGTGTGGTTTCGTTTAGAAGATTTGGAAACGAGTGCGACTTAAATCTGACCAGATGACCGCTTTTATTAGACACAGTCATATGCACAAACTGACTGACCATCATTAATCTTTTCTTCAACAACCAACTTATCATTCAACCACCGAAATACGTCAGCATCTTTATGTCGTCAAGAATACGGTTGGAAATAGATCAAAATGTGTTATCTGAGTTGTAAATTTACGTGTGTCAGTTCCTAAGCTTTGCAAACACTGCTGATTTGTTTAGATACACGTCCGTTTCTTCATTTTATAACAAAGTTAGTGAACTATTTGTAATGTACGATAAAAATAGATCCACGCGGAAACTATTGAAGCTACTTCTCGTACTGACGAAGGACGGACAGGTCACGGTTTCGGAGAATTGAAATATTTTGCAGATGATTGATTGTTTGAGCTATCTTCAGTTTTAAGATGGTTGGTGAAAAGGTTAAGTGCGATTTGGTTCAAACTTTTATTATTGGCTTGGTAACTTATATTTCTAGCCCTGATAGAAATTAAATTTGAAGGTTGGAAGTAGATAAAATAGATTGCTGCTATGTCGTACGACTTTGACTCTCCTTAGGTTTGGTCTAGCATTTTTGTCTTACTTCGCTCCTATTCTATTGTTTTTTCGGTGCAAAAAATAGCCCTGCAAAAAAAATAGCACTGAGCTATAGTGTAGTTTTCTATCAAACAAATAACTTTGAAATTGACAATTTACTTATTGAATTACTTCCAGAGCAAGCAACCAGTTATACCTGTTTATAATATTCGTTTAAATTAATATAATAATGACTCCAGCCTTATTTCTTTACCTATTGGGTGCAATTAATCACCAAAGCGGCTGTGTATTGCTGATCTCTTTACCAAATTTAGTAAATAAAAATTCTGGCAATCCCAACATACTCACTCGACTCTGTTTACGATACTACATAAAAAAGTTAAATAACATAACCGCAGCTAATATTTTGATCCGGAAATTCGCGAGTTTCGGCGTGAAACAATTTCCTAATTTGACTGTACGATTTGGCCTCTTGGCACAAACAGCGAGCAAGCCGGGCGACAACATTGGCTAGCGGACACCACATAAATCTGCCATGTCAGTATGCAGTAGAGGTTTGTGCATACTGAAACTTGTGAGAAGATTTAAAAAAAAAACCTTTGTATGATTAAAAAGAAAAGAGACATAAAGAGAGAGAGAGAGAGTTTTATCAGATTTCTTTTTTTGACTGATTTGCAGAAGAGTATTTAGCTTTGGCAATAACTAAGAAAATTATCTGGGTGGATGCTGTTGAAAAATACTATTTTGAAAATCAACTTCTGTGAATTTAAACTCCGAGAGGGACTAAAAACGTTTTCAACCGTGTGGACCCATGTTTTGAACCCAATTCGACAAGCACGTGCCCTGTGTCCACCATTCTAGCACTATGCGCGCCGTCTATGATAGCATTTAAACCTGCATCATCTACGTGAATAATTCGAAATTCTATAAAATATAAAACCACAGTTTCCTAAAAGCTACCCTCTTATAATTTACACAACCCCCAACATTATTACTGAGATTTACAAAGTTTTCCAATGGACGACCGAAACCGACAGAAACCTCACAAAAACAAGAGCGAGGTCTGATTTTAAGTTGCGATTAACCCTCCTTTACGGAATTTATAGGAAGAGGATCACATTTTTTGTAACTCGGCTCATTTGTGCCACAAAAAGTGGGCTATCGTCAGTTTTGACCCCCTTACAGTGCAAGTGGAGTTAATGGGATAATAGTTCTACTTTGTTATTGCAGTTTAGACACAATTTAATGTTATAGTCAATATATATAAACCCAGTTGATGGTTACTTGGGTTAACCAAATTTGGTGAAATATACTACACAGTATACAATATTATGTTCGTACATTTCTGTCTAACCTTTTCAAGAATCTAGGCGTGATTTTGTGTTGCCGCTTGCCGTGTTGCTAAACATACGTTGCAACGTATTAACAGTAGGATATTTCAAGAAACTATGTATACAGGCAAATAGAGGAAGATTTTAGCGAGGTTAAAATAATATACTTTACCAAGGACTATGACTAAGTAAAGTTACTAATATTTTAGCTAAACCATGCTATAAAAAGTTACAACACTAACAACGGATAGTGTGAAAATAGACGTGACTTTAATAGTTATCCGGGTTTCTACAGAATCAGTTATCTCAGATTTTGACGACTAGTTGTACAAAGACTACTAGACTAGTTGTCTATTACCACTGTTCTTGTTCTTGAAATGTAATGTTTGTATGTCGTTTTGTGGCAATTAAATACTTTTTCTTCCTTTCATTCTTTACTAAGAGTTACTAAGGGGAGTGTTTAACCCCCCTACTAAGCGTTTCTAAGGGGAGTGTTTAACTCCCCTACTAAGCGTTTCTAAGGGGAGTGTTTAACCCCCCCTACTAAGCGTTTCTAAGGGAAGCGTAAGGGGTCTTACTCTGACGTGTCAAAACTATCATGATCCGATTGTGAGATAGACGGAGCTATACAGGACGAGTTGCCCTATCTCTCTTTTCTTTTCTTTTTTTCCCTTTCCTTTCTTTTTTTTTCTCTTTTCTCTTTTTATCATAGTCAAGCCATGTTAGTTTTAGGAGACGCCAGAGTAAGGCGTCTGGGTTCGCTCGTTCCACCGCAGACCTCACCCATTACTTTCTATTAGGTGAGACTGTACACAAAGTAAAGCGCCTGCTTGGGTTTGAACCCATGACCTACAACTTGTAAGTCGAGGCTGATACAAAAAAAACAACCTAATTTGCAATTTGCAAAAATTTCTTCTGTTTCCCTAGTGGACCGTAAAAAACGTTGTAGTTCAGCTTTTATACTCAATATCACACATCATCACATCATCAGCCTATTAATGTTCCCACTGCTGGGACACAGGCCTCCTCTCTGTGAGAGGGAATAGGCCGTAAACCACCACGCGGGCCCAGTGCGTGTTGGTGGATGTCACATGTCTTCGAATTTTTGGTTCTAGGACATGCCGGTTTCCTCACGATGTTTTCCTTCACCGTTTTGAGAGCAGTGGTGATTAAATAATTTACACAAAGTAAATATCAGAATCATTAAAAATAAAAAACCGGCAAAGTGCGTGTCGGACTTCGCACTTTTAGTACCAATTTATCAATAAATAAATAATAATAAAAAATGTAACCAATATAAAATACCAATTAATAATTTATCAATACATTGGGATTTGTTAGTAAAAATATACGTAACAATAAACATTATCACCAAACAAGTTCATAGGTCATCGGTAAGTCAAAAAATCATACGGGAGAAAAGAAATGAAAAAATGTGACAGCAGACGACGGACAAACTGACGGACACTTGAGTGACAGCAATAGGGTACCCTAAAAAGTCTTAAGCTAAAATATACCGCTCAAGTCACCATCTTCATATCTATAGCAATGCACACAATTTAATCTTCTTACCGTAAAAATATCGAGAACACTGAACAAATCGTTTAACTTATGATCAAAGAAACCTATAAGCGCAGAAATTCTCATTCCATAGAACCCTCGAACACAAATGGAATTACGATATTAATATAAAAATCTCTTATAAAGGCACTTTGATTTCGAATTCTTATATCATACATTATATCCTACTGGGTTATGTAACTGAAACATGTTTGAGGATATTTAGAACTGTTTGGTTTTACGCGAATGAGTTGTTATTGTATGTTACGCTAAGGCGTTACTATATTAGTGTGAAATGAAAATACTACTGCCATCAATAAATCAGACGTCTGGTGGACTTTATAATTCTAACTTTATAAAACTCCTAAATAATAAAAATATCTAAAATTATTTCACTCATAGAAAGATACTCTAATACTGAGTGTCATACTACTTTTCTTAGCCTGGAAAGTATAAGATCCCTGTAGCCACAGGAGCGAAACTGCATGATAATCTACATTACGTACATTTTTATACCTTCACTAAATAACCAAGACATAACTTTTTAACATAACTCCTGTATACCCCGAATAATATTGACAATCTAATATTTAAAACCGATTCTAAATTTGAATAAGTGTTCAAATCCAGCCAGAACAATTTTTTGCCAGTCTACATGCAATAGGGTTTCCTGGCAACTATCACATACGTCGTTGATATGGCAATACGTTTATATTTTAGTATCGTAACGATTACTAGTGATTATATTTTTAAACTACACGATGTTTTTTATCATATTTGACAACAAAAAAGTAATATTAACGTTCAGAGATTCTGAGACATAGAACCAATTGCATTTCAGTTTTAGTTGGTTTTAGTCTAATAATTTTATTAAGTAATAAATACTGGCTATCTGAAAGTTTTTCAGTCAAAATTAAAACATTTCTACTAGAATCAAAACGATGAAATCTATTTTGCAAACATCTCACCAATATTTGAAAATGTTGTAAGTGAAGAAACATCTGACATAGAACATATTGCAATATCAAAATGAGAGTGTTTTTCACGCGACCTATCGATCCAGCGATCTGATTGGCTGTTGACATGCACACGTTTTACGGATGCGTTCAGAATTAAAATGTTAAGTCATTATGCAGAAAACATAAAAATCATAAAATTGTGTCATAGGAACGTATTACTAATATCAACGAAGTATCTAGTTTTTTTTTTAAAAGCAAATGATTTCGTCTGGCAAGCAAACCAGTTCATCGTAGGCCTTGAGGTCAACTGTGGATCTTCCCTGCTGATTTTGATATCGGTAGGCCATCACAACAAAAGTTTTTTATAAAGAAAATCTCATAAAGCAAACTAGACTCTGGCTATTATAACTCAGCAGAACTCATAATTGGTATCCCCGAAAAGTTTTGTATTTGGTATGCTTTTACATCTGTCAATTTCGTGGTACTTGAACTGTCAGATTGCTTACACTGTACATTGTTTTCACAAATCCAATTAGAAAAATGGTTGAACCTATCAGAAGTGGATTGCGGAAGATCTTATACCAATAACATGTTATGTAAATTCCAAGATGTGAAGGAACAGCACGATGTCGTTCTTAGACAAAAACGACAATGTTTACAAGATATCACAACGTTAACGTGTACGTTGAGTATGATTTTGATATTTTGCATTTTGATTTTTGCATAGATTATTTAACTAAGAACATTTTTTCGAACAGGCGTATCTGCTCATGTTATTTATAAGACAACATTATGAAATTCGTTTCAAATTACAACATTATGAAACAAAACAGCAAACTTTGTGTTTTTGCAATATCACACACCGAGAAAACTGTACCAAATCCACACTGCATCGTACTAAAGTGAATATTCTTTAACAGGAATGAATTTGAATATAAACCAAATAACCTATCCAAAAACACAAAAAAAAGAACTACTATCATAATCAATTTTCATAGTACAGACGATGTTACCTTCCCCAAATTTTCAGTTTCCCACATTTTTTGAATAATGCATAGATGTAATAGCTAAAGTCCAAAATTTCTCTTTATATTAGTCTTCATATTATTATCAAGTCGATGGTCAAGGAGGCATACGCCCGGAATAAAAACTATCTTATATCCTTCCGAGGGTCTAAAACTATCTCCATACAAAATTTCATCTAAATCGGTTCAGAGGTTAAAGCGTGATAAAGGTTACATACAGACAGGTAGAAAGAGTTACTTTCGCATTGATGTAAAATGATTAACCGCCTAGACATTTTACCGAAGTCGTGCACTTGCCGTAACAAATATTTCCATTTCCATTCTCTTGCTATTGGCACTGTGAACAGGAAACCACAATACAATCTGCTAACAGTTTTCTGTTGATTGCACACGAACAAAATTAAATGGAATTTTGCAAATTGCCGACAGCCATATTCCCTCAGCCATTCCAAATAACGCAGCAAACAAAGAATTTAGCTCTAAAAAATGTTTGTGTGCAGACAACAGAAACAGAAATTAGCTTAAAGGAAATCCAGCTTGCAGTTGTATTATAATATTATTACCAAATTATTTTTAATGAAATTACAAATGTAAAACAATAACAATCCATGTGGTTGTGTTTTATATGAGACTTATTGTTTTTTTTTTATTTTTATTATATTCGACATGTTTTTTTTAAATCCTTTTATCAATTGTATGCATCACTTAATATCAGGTGAAATAGAGTTTGTGAGCATATCAATAATAAAAAACCGGCCAAGTGCGAGTAGGACTCGCGCACGAAGGGTTCCGTACTTGGTAAATTGCGGTTTACGATTTATGACGTACTTTTATGGTGTACAATAAAGTATATTCTATTCTATTCTATTCTATTCTAAAAAAAACTACTAACTAGATCAAACCAATTTTCGGTAGAATTTTACATGGTGTTTAGTTTTATCATTCTCTTATTTTTAGAAGTTACAGGTCTCATTGTCTCTCGCGCAAACTATTCAGTTTAGAAAAAAAATATATTAGAATCCTCAATATCATTTTTGAAGACCTATCCATAGATAACCCACACGTATGGGTTTAATGAAAAAAAAAATTGAGTTTCAGTTCTAAGTATGGGGAACCCCCAAAATTTTTTGTTTTTTTTTCTATTTTTGTGTGAAAATCTTAATGCGGACGGACAGACCGACAGACAGACATGACGAATCCATAAGGGTTCCGTTTTATGCCATTTGGCTAATTCCAATCATTTGTTCCTAGTACTCTCCGTGAGATCTTTCGCACTAGCAAGTACATAACACTAAATTATAGAAAGCCTATACCCAAAAATTTTTAGTAAGTAAATAGAATTTAGCCAAAATCTAGAAATATCGAAGCCTGAAAACCCAGAGCTATAAGTTCGTTTTACTGCCTACTCTGGCATTTTTATTGCACAATCCTTGTACTATTTCTATCAGGGTTCGACCCAATGGTGTGCGATAATAGGACATTTAAAATAATTGAGTGTACATTTTTAGCTCTAGATGCCTTGAGGGTTCTACGGTATCTACGGATTCATTAATTAGGACCTAAAGTTAAGGTATACCGACCTATCGGTACCTGTAACCTGTATTAGCGCTCTATCTTGGTTTTTGAAGAAAATTTATTGTTTTTTGCAAATTTATATGTCTAGGGATGACTATTGTGATAACGATTAATAGATAAGTGAAAGAGAATGATGATGTACATACAACTTGGAGATTTTGCATTGCATTTGTATACGAACCATTTAACGGCAATGTTCATAGTCCTTATTATTTAATGGGGTTAGACAAAGTACGCTTCTGTCTTCCATAACTACTGCTTTTTCAGCCGTTACCAAATTATACAAGCCGTATGTGCCACAGACATTGGGGCTGGATTTGTAGTTAAAAAATAATTGAACAGATAACAAAGAGCTGAAATTCAGCTGTCACTGACATCAATTGTTTGTTGTAACCAATTTACCTTACCTAAACAGAATTCTTTGTTTTATACTCGAACAAAGACAGTCGCTAACGTTCCTAGTAGCAATTAAGAATTCTATTGTTTTCATTGTAACGTCTAGAACTGAATTCGAGGGGATCACAAACAAGTTTGGCAAAGATCATTAATATATGATGAACATACGAATAAATAAACAATGTGCTAGTACCGAGCTAACTATTGTCTACGAGAGGATTTAGCTAGGTTATTTTCGGAGATATTCAGTGTATAATTCCTCAATGAGTATTGAGGCATTATGCTGCATTTTAAGGAGCCTATTAGTCTCCCATGGGGTTCTTTATAATATCTTTACCTGATTCCTGTGCGGGTCACAAATAAAACGTGTCTTTCTTTCTAGTAAAGCAAAAAAGTGGCGTTCAGGAATTGGAAGGAGAAGTATTGGTGACGACTTGTACTTGTTCTTTTTCAGCGTCGAGATCGGAAGACAACATTATTACGATGATGTGTGAAACCGGAATGAGATTAGCAAAGAGTGGCATATCTTTTTGACGTACTTTTTCTCAACAAATGCCGCATCCTACGAGAAATTATAACTGAAGAATAAACAAATAAAGATATTTTTAGGACAAGACAGAATTCACAACATAAGAGAAAAATACTGGGATTTTTTTAACGGACTCAGGGCTTAGTTTCCTACTTCTAGTGTTTCCTATTAATACACCTACATTGTAGGCATAACGAGATCACCCTCTGGTCAAGGTACGGCACCCTAGAACTTCTAAAGGAATACTACTAACAAGTAAAAGCTTTGACAGGCTAAACACAAGCCAAGGTAACTTCCGACTTCCGATTCTTTAGAAAAAACGCGACCTATTTTCGTAAATACCATTCTGAATTAATGACATCAAATAGTTTTTCAAACAAACCCAAGTATAAATTAACTAGGTTCTGGCCCAGTTAATTAACAAAGGTATGGCGTGGAAAATGAATTTGACTGTATACACCCTTCCGCGAACAAGGGTGTTTTAAATTTATGAAGTTGGAAACTTTTGAGCTGCAAAGGGCACTGGCAGTTTTAGGGTTTATATTTTTAAATTTAATTTTTGGGACACTTTGACATCCGACGGCAATGTTTTCATGTTAAAAGATTTTGTTTTCGTAATTATAACCTTGAAAGTTTCGTGTCTACGACCCGAAAACCTGTAACTTTTTTACTAAAGTTACTGCAAAAAGTCTTAGCTGAAGATTATTATTTTAAAAATCGGCCAAGTGGCGCACGAAGGGTTCCGTACCATTATCTCGAAAAAGGTAAAAAAAAACACGTTTGTTGTAATGAGAGCCCTACTTAAATATTAATTTTATTCTGTTTTTAGCACTTTTTGTTACAGCGGCAATAGAAATACATCATCTGTGAAAATATTTACTGTTTAGTTATCACGGTTCATGAGATACAGCCTGGTGACAGAGGGACAGACAGACAGACGGAAGGACCGCGGACTCTTAGTAATAGGGCTCCGTTTTACCCTTTGGGTACGGAACCCTAAAAAAGATACTTATGATGAACGGGTCTGAGTTTCTAGCGTTCGTCAAACTTACAGGAAGATACTATACCAGTAATGCACTTTTAAATAGGTATCTAAACTAGAATATTAGTTATTAAGATTAGGAGGGTAATGAAACGGACTTTTAAATAGGTATATCTACCTAAACTAAAATATTAGTTAAAAAGATAATATGTGTAACGATTAAGATGAAGAACTAATAGTTAGTGGATTAAAACTAAAAAGAAATAAATAAAAGCAATTTCACAAAAAAATGCCGAATTTAGAAGCAAAGTACTAAAAAGTGCGAAATAACTTTCGTTTCGGAAGTCGATGTCTTTGGAACTTATTTTCTAATCGTTCTTCGACACCGACTGCCGAAATGAAAGTTATTTTGCACTGGACAAACATACATACATACAAACATAAAATTTGGCACACGTATTTAGAAGCCCACATAGAGTAAAAATTATGTGAACATTGTGCAATACCAACATATTACATACATACGTGTCGAATTGATTATCACTGTTTTTTTCAAATCGGTAAAAACCCCAGACAAATTTTTATGTATCTAGCAGTAAACACGCTTCGATCAACAATCTATTGAACACGTAATTATGACACGATATCTTGCGAAAACCGCCCGATTCAAACAGTAAAACGCCCATAACTTGAGAATGGGTGACCCGATTTTCATCAAACATAGCTAAGAACACTCTCAATAAAGTGCTTCAAACAAAAAATAACTAAATCAAAATCGGTTCATTCATTTAGAAGCTATGATGCCACAGACAGATTCACAAATACACAAACACTCCGTCGGGGGTTAAAAATACACTCACCAGCAATAGCAAGCTGCATGATAAAGAAGTTCATGCGACTCTTCCTTGCGTTGGTGCAGAGTAGTGCGGCTATCACCGACGCGTTGAGGACTACTATCGCCACGAAGAGCACCCACATCACGGTGAACTGGATCGACTGCAAGATAAACGAGGTACGTGTTAGCTTCGTTTAAGTTAAGGCAAAGAAAATGCAAAAGAGCTTGATACTAGTAGTACAAAGAGTTGGGAAAATTTTAAGTTGAAAAATCTAAATTGTTTTGATAAAAATATGTAAACGATATTTCCCAAAGAAGAGAGGAACCCATAATAGTTAAGCCATCATCTGTCCGTCCGTCCGTCCGCAGCTTAGCTCAGTGACTCTTAGTACTAGAAAGTTATAATTTGGCATGGATATACATTTATTAAACACGCCGACAAATTGGTCAACTAAAATGAAGAAAAAATATCGTTTTTGTATTCCTCCTGTACTCGTAAAGAGGGAATGCGTAAAAAGCTTTAAATTGTTAATATTTGTTATAGTCATGTGACACCCCCCCCCTCTTCCCCTTATGCCTGCTAAATGGTTGCATTTGGATATGTGAAAAACATCACGGCGGCAGTAGTATGTATAACCAAAATTAAAGGGAAAGCTATCACAGCTAAGTAGGCTTTACAAGTTTACGAGTAATAGTCGAGTAACTCATAAAGTGTACTTAGATAAGTAAAAAAATAATGTATGGGGACAACAGTTTTCGAGCGGCAAAGTTAATTATAATGTGTGTTGGTAGCCGAAACTTCAACGGTACTTTACGTACTTGAAATACAATATAAAAATAATTATTTATAAATAAGACCTCTCAAATAAATCGTTCTAAAGCCGTCTAATGATGAAAACACCAATAACTAAAAATTCAATGACATTTGTAACATCCACCAACCCACACTGAACCCGATTGGTGGATTACGGCCCATTCCCTCTTTTAAAGAGGAGATCTGTGTCCCAGCAGTGGGTACATTAATAGGCTGATGATGATGAGAATTTTTTTTATTGACAAATGCGTTCACTGACTGGACAGGTCCACTCAATCTGGCCGTTTCTTTCCTCGAAAGACCATTTCAGACATCAGTCTACATGGTTTTCACATGATCTAAACAAGATTTTGTCTGGACTTTAAAAGAGACTGTGACCTCTGAGTTTGTTTCGGCCTTTCTTCTCAGAGTAGTCAGACAGGAAACGCCGACCTCTTCTAGTTTTAAAAACTATGATCGACATGTAAAAGTGTTTGTACAAACCAACTTACAGAAATAAAATCATTCATTCATTCAAAACAGATACCTATCATAGGAATTACTACCGTTATTAACAAATACTTCCCACTAACTGACAGTTAGTACAATTCAGGTTTCGCCCTGAAGCCATACGATTGAACTTTCAAAAACCAATTTACCATTAGATTTTCCAATTTAACAGTTCACTTTAACTTGAATTTCCAACAAATAATTTTATTGAAGCGTTCTATCATCGTTTGGCAACGAAGAATTAATTCAATGGAGTTTATAAAAAATAAGCCTCCATTAATGATTCCATTCAAATTTATTTCATATAATTTATTAAGGAGACTCTTAAAAGAGTCCTAAAATTAGATAGTTATAAGTATCCACCTACATTGGTAGAAGTATATAAAATTGATATTTTTGTACGAGAAAAGAGCCTATTATTTATTTGTTTAATACTTCATAAACATAAACATTGCCCTTAAGTATTTTCTACCAGACAACCTAAGGGCATGCATACCTAATGCAAGCAAAATGATGTAAAAATATACTTTTGTTATGATACATAGGGTGTCTTTTAGTTCAATATTATTATCTTTTACTATGAGATCATCTCTGAATATCACAATACCCAGATCAATAAAATAGATACTATATCTACCGAAAAGATCTCATACTGTCATGTGACAGAAAATCCCTTACTAACATTTTCGGTTTCCCTTTGGTTTTAATTAATCCATCCATTTAAATTGCAACTGTTTTCGTCCAAGTTTAAAGCTGTATTGAGAACTGTATCAGAATCCAGCAGACTCGGATTATCCAATACACGCAAATGTAGAGAGATCGGTTCGGGATTGAATTTAACTGAAATCATAACTTCGGTTTAAACTATTCATAAGTAGGGATTTAGATAGTTCAAAAAGATCTACTAACACAAGTAAGCCTGTAAACCAATCAATCTAAAAAAAAAACATCATAATACTATTTTTATAAAAGTTCTAACTCTTAAAAATTTAACAACGTTTTTACAATAGTATCAATTGAGTTAATACTCACGAAATCGTTCAATCTTTAAACATTTCATTTTCAAACAAAACTCAAAGCGAGGTTTTAATGTATTCTTAGAAAAGTAGTTACTAATAGTTTATTATTATACTATATAAAAAGTTGCTTATAGCAAAACGACCGTTTAGCCATATATTATTGATAAGCCACTTTTATAAATAAACCCCATATCTACGTGTGGCTTAGCAACCGACCTCATTCCAACTTTGTAGGCATCATCAAAACATTCAATAATACCAGGAAACATCAAGCCTTACATAACGATAACGCAAAAATATTCTTTATCAACATCATTAAGTTGTATGTTATGTGGGCTACTACTGTTAAAAGCCTGAAGTATCGCTGAGTTTGATAGTGTTATCACGACAGGCTCTCTCGATATTCGTTGACGTTAACCCCAAAATATCCATTACACGATTAAAACCTTTCACGTTTTATTATACAACGTAATCCGATAAAAATGTTGTGGGTGGGACGAGATTTGTTGATTCAATATCTAAAGTTTCCTATGGCTTCACATGTGTAGCTTTTTCTGCTTTTCTCAGTTCATAAAAATACCTAAAAGATAACTCATCATCTGCCTCCCTTTATTTAATGTCATTTGGTGTAGATGCATCAAATTTTCTTCTTCAGTTTCTCCTACCAACTATCTTAATATCATTCACGATCATGCATTTTCTTTTCTTTGATGTTTTTTCTCACACAATCTATGTATATTTTTCTCTATCTACTTTTCTTGAGGATATGTTAAAGTCAAATTATCCATCCAGCCAAAGCTTAAGTGCTCTCCTTGTCGGTGTGGTAATCTTACACTTGTTGATTTAGTTAAAAAAAAATGATAGTTCTGGATAGGTAATAATATATCCTTTCATCTCACTACACCTAATAGTTTCCCTAAGATCACACCATGTTTTCATACAATTTAATTACTTCATAGTAAATAACATTTAGTAATGTTGCGTAGGAACTAGGAGCAAATACACACATGATTATGCGTGTCAACAAGATTTTGATGTATTCACGGCAACTATGTTTGTTTTACCTTTAAACTTTGCTAAAGTCAACGTAACTTCTAATCATATGACGTTATAGAAGTCGATGAACCTGCTCTAAACATAAATAAGTTTGGATAAGCATTGTATTAATCTGATCCCAGGTCTTTACACTAATTACAATATTTTGTGCTGTAGATAATCTGCATACAATGGATTGATGATAGTCTATGTGTATCGAGTCTCTGGCGATTTATGAATGATTAATTGATATAAAAAAATAAATCATTTGTGATTTTAATGAATAAGTAAATGAAACTGTAATATATGTAGCATGGAGGGAATAAAAATTAAAACATATTTTCAAGAGCTATCAGAACAAAAACTAAAATAGCAATTTTCATATTTCACGTTGTACGGGTTACTGGAAAAGCAGAATGCTTTGAAGATGGTCTGATAAACAGTTCGAATCCTTATGAAACCATGCTATAATTTAACGCTGTGATGACGATTAACAGACAATTATGGAAGATGACGAGATGTTGCGCTAGCCCCTAATAAATACGGATAAGGACCAGAGAATGATGGTTCTTTCATACTTTCTTGTACATCAGTCAATCGAACTGAGGCCCTATACAAGTGATATTCTATCATAGAAAGTGTGGCGATAGCAATTGGAAAAATGTCTAAACTATATGAAAATGTCAAACGCTATTAAAATGCAATGTAACATCGAATGACATTTGTCTAGCCTCTGGACCAAGAGCCAATCTGACCAATCTATTTAATAATTTACATTCTAGAATGAATATTTTGAATTATACTAACATCATTTTTTGTAATCTAAATTCAAACGAATATATTCAATTATCTCAATTAAAATTTACATATTATAAAATACCTAATTAACAATAACTACTTTTTAACATCTTTAATTTTTATTTTTATTTTACTGTGACATTTTAGAAGCATCATTTGACTTGTATTATTTTATTGACAATTGCACGACATTTATTTTTATTTTTTATTATTACTAAATATGACATTATCATTTGAAGATCTTTGACAGTCGTTACGGGTAGTCAGAAGCCTGAGATCTGACACCAGGCTTGCCAAGGGGTATCGTGTTACCCAGTTACTGGGTTGTGGAGGTCTGATAGGCAGTCGCTCCATGTAAAACACTGGTACCTCAGCTGAATCCGGTAAGACTGGAAACCGACCCCAACAATAATTGGGAAAAAGGCTAGGCAGATGGTGTCTAAATATGACATTATATTAAGTATTTTGATTTGTATTCTTTATTAATATTTGCATGTCATTTTCCAAGGTAAACATGACGTTCTATCATTTTGTACCCTAACACCTCTTCATGCTGACAATTTGTTATGTATGGTACTCATGTTTGAGCAAATAAAAATGATTTGATTTGACCTTCACAATTCAGTATTTGAGTAATACGATACCTCTTGGTTAGACTGGTGGGTGTCAGATTTAAAGTGCTTTGTTTCATACTTACATCATAAAAATAATAAAAATTAAGGTCGGCGGTGGCGTTGGTGGCATTCCTGACGTGGCCATGGTCATCATCAGGTGTGTGCAGTGTCGTGTATGACGTGCGCGGCGTCGTCTGTTGCGCGAACTCCTCGATCATGCTGTCTAGGGCCATAGTCCTGGAACAAAGGAATATTTGGATTTAACTAGTTCTTTTAAAAGTTCTCTTTTCTTTGTTTCCTGATAGCTTCAACCTGGGAGTCTTTAAGTAAACAGTGGGTGAATAGATTACTTTTAGGCAAGCGTTCTTCACCGTCGACCATATTATTTGTTTTCTTAAATTATTATTTCTAGTCGCGGTAGACCACTATCTCACCTGATGGTTGTGATAGTGGTCTACCGCGACCCTATATATAATAATTTAAGAAAACACTAGAAAGTTGAGATGGGCGGGCGTCTTTGGGGGCTGTCTTTATGTAGAACGAACAGAATTTGTTGGCTCTTAGCCTAATTTAAGTAAATTACTTATGATTTTAAACATAACTGGTGAAATTTGAGTGTACGAGCTAACCTAACCCTTCAGGCTGTGCAGCTGGCAGTGCTAGCGTGACGTTATGTTTTGTGTGTTCTTTAAAGACTTTTCTGGAGTATGTACGACCTGAGTAAAGATGCCATAAGCCGTGGCCTGGTCAGAATTGAAGACTGCCCAATTGAAAGCATGGGCATTGGGCTAAAGTAAGCTCAATTTATTGCGATAATTGATAATTTATCTATAATTTTGAACTCAAACTAAAAGCCCTCACTCACTTTTGACTTGTCAAGCAATCGGTCAGTCAGAAAGATGAACTCGTATTAGTACGAGATCCCACCGCAAAAATCTGCATTCGTATTTATAATTAAACTTCATTAAGATACTTGATAGAAGAATAGATTATAGCAGCCAATATCTAGGCGATTTTATGCCATTCTGACGTTAACACACACACGTTATTCTGAAACGTGTGTGTGTTTGACGTCCGTACAGTGCACATACACGGCATTATTTAGCAGCTACCTTTTGCACATCACTATAAATAGACTGTACCTCGAGTGTCACTAAATTCGGTGAAATTACGCCGAAGCTAAACGACGAACGTCGACATACAACGCGAACTTTCAGATTGTTCCCTATATTGAAAATTTTACTGTGCCGGCTTTGTGTCGGCGAAGGGTGCCAGTTTTTTGTTGGCAAAGGGTGTTGGTGTCGGCGTATGAGGATGTTATTGATGCCATGTCGGCCAAGTTGGCCACAAAAAGAGCAATATCAGTTGATTCCAGAATATACATTATACCTAGATACAGGTTGATCTGAAGATGCGTTAATATTTATTTATTTATTTATGCACACACAAAACACTTAACAGAGAAAATAAAGAATACAGATAGAAGAGCACAAGGGTAATATAGATGAATTAGAAATTTTAGAGGCTCTAAGGAACCATGCCGTCGATTTAACCACTCTGCTCGACAAGATTTTGACACATGACACACCAGCTGAGTCGACAGGTTGTTGCAAATTACGTCATGAAATTCAGGAATTTACTTGAACTTTCAACATTCGAATTTATTTAGAAAAATAAGTTTACGCAGCTATCTTACACAGTAAATTTGAAAAAAATATCTTTATTTACATGTTGCGCTCGGTTAAACCGCGTCAGTCTACTGCAAAATGTGTACAAAATACGAATTACTACACCTTTCCAAATGGTAGACAATTTAGATTTGCTCAAAATATGTACATAAACAACCTTTTCCCTTGCTGAAAAGATGCAAAAGGACAACACAAAGATATACTTATTTTATTTGTGTCCTTGTGTTCCTAATTTGTCATACAAAAATTCATAAAAAAACAAGCCAAAATCTGGAAAAAAATTGCTTAAAATTTTGATGCAACCTTGCAACATGACATTTCTTTGGTGTTGTTTTTTTTTTTGCTGTCCATTCACGCGTCTCATAATCGATTAAAACTGCATTCAGCCTAATCGATTAAGTGTATTTCGATTATTTAAAATTTTTCTTTTAAATAAAAAAGTGATTTTCAAAAATTTATTGTTTTAAAATTAAAATTAGTTTATAGGCACAAAATAAAATAACAACTTATACTAATAATATATAGTAATAACTATACATAAATGCTTTCATAATGTTATCAGAAGAGTAAATTGAAAAAAAATAGGATTCGTGGCTAAATTCGCGCCGAATTTGCCGAACGTAAAAGAATTCAAAATTCAAATTTGGAATGCAGTCGGTATTCAAAATATTTTATCGGGCACATTTTAATATAAAAGAGAGTTTTACATTGATCATTTCAGACGGTTTTATACAGAATGACCAGTATAAATATGAGTATGTTTATGTATGACTAGCACTCCGCCCGCGACTATGTTCGCGTGATTTCGTTTATCCTATAAATGATTTTCTTATATGCAGTTAGTAAAGGCAATCAAAAATAAGATATTATTAAAACTATTAAAAACTGGGTATCGTGGATTTGGGTTTGGGGTTGGTGGGTTTATTGGATTGGGACGATTCGTTATTTGACTTAAACAATAATACATTTTAGGTTATCGCCACAAAGTAAAATCCTCCCCTAAAAACTTATCAAACCTTTTTGCGCCGTTGAGGGTCTAGTTTTGAACAACCTAAATATGCTATTCACTCCTTTCTTCTCTTTTTACCCGACTGCCGAAGGAGGGTAATGTGTTTATCAGTCTATGTATGTATGTATGTATGTATGTAAGTATGTATGTATGTATGTTTGTTCCTATGTGGCGTTCTAGAGACCAAACGTGTTGGCCGATTTTGATGATTCATACGTCAATCGATTCGTCTTAACCCCGCGAGTGTCACTGGCTACATTAAAATTGGAAAATAGAAAAATGGCAGATTTTGGGCGCCATATTGCGGAGGATAATTTTTTTTTCTTCCAAACCCATCGTGTGGGGTATCAAAATAAAGGGCTTTAAGAGGTGATTTCGAAAATTTAAAACATATATGTTTAAATGTACCTAAATCTTAAAAACAGATAATTAAAAATTTATAAATAAAAAAAGTTAATTCAAAAAATCTAAAAACCCGACTGCTTTAAAAGCGAAATAAAAAGACTTAAACAAGGAGAAAATCTTGCTGTGCAGTCGGAGGATACATATTCGCGAGCTAGCTGACGAAAACCAGATGTATGCTCCGACTGCAAAGCAGTCGGGTTTTTAGATTTTTTGAATTAATTTTTTTTATTTATCATTTTATGTTAGTCAGATTGCGCAGTGAGTTGCCTCAAAAAAAACTTTAACACCCCTAAACCCAATCTGGGAGGGAGTTTTCAAAATGTTTTATGTAAATTTTGATCATCAACTTTATCCCCAAAGAATTTGATTTTACATACACTACCTAATTTTTACCCTTTTCACTTCCTTAAAGGTTGAATTGCCGCAAAATCGTGCCTTAGTGCTTCCCTAGAAAACCACGTCAAAAACGAAACCCTGTCCAGTAAGATTCTTAGCTTGAGTTAGTTTCGAAAAATGTATAATGACCACCTTTATTGTTTCCTTAGGTTGGTATTTGTGCCAAATTTCAAATTTATTAACCCGGGAAATAAAATTCTTCAAAGCACTTTAACTTCCCAAAAATCGTATTTTGGGACTAGATAAGTAAAACTAATAATGAAAACCTTTATGGTTCACTTAGGATGGGTATTTATGTAAATTTTCAAATTTATTAACCAAAGAAATATTTAATATGTGATTTATGGGGTGTTAAATTATTTTTTAAATATACGATATTTCAAAAATAATTTAACACCCCCTAAATCATCTTTTGGGGGTAGTTTCGAAAAACTAATAATGAAATCCTTTATTGTTTATTTAGGTTGGTAGTTGTGCCAAGTTTCATGTTGATTGACCCAAGAAATCAGATTCTTCCATACAAACTTCAACATCCCCTAAATCGTCATTTGGGAGTTTCGAAAAACTAATAATGGCAACCTATATTGTTTACTTAGAATAAGAATAATATCGGCCATAATTCTTGAAACTTGCCAAAAGCTAAGTTTCCAGAATTATGGCCGAAGGAATTAGATTTTTCATACAAACTTTCAAACCCCTTTTTACCCCCTTAGGGATGCAATTTCCAAAAATCCTTTCTTACTGCACAATTACGTCACTTGAGGAACCTTTCTGCCAAATTTCATGCTTCTAGATGATTTTCAGCTTAGTTGGTTGACAACCATGCCATAACTCGCTTGGAAAGGAACCGCGCAAGAAGATACGCACAAGGTTATTGATATTAATAGTTTTCGGGGAATGCAGATGTAAATACAAACCAAACTTATGTTCTTAAAATGAATAAAAATAAAATTTTAAAAGTATGTATAGAATAACCAATTTTCATAACATTACAACAAACTCGACCGAATTCAAAACCTAACCATACCATACTCTCAACTCATTATTCAATATATAATTATAATAATAATACCAGCCTATAATTGTCCCACTGCAAGGCAAAGGCCTCTTCTCATACAGAGAAGGCACGAACATTCATCACTACGCTTGCTCAATGCGGGTTGGCGATTTGAGACTATAAGACCAGGTTTCTTCATGATGTTTTCATTCACCGTTGTCAACGATTTCTAAAATATACTTAGAAAGTACATTCATGAATTCGAAAATGGAAATCATTGGTATTTGTCCAGATTTGAACCCATGACCTCAGGCAAGGCGAGGCCTTTATCCACTGGGCCAGTACGACACTCATTGCAATATAACGAATAATCACAAAATCGTTGGTTCCCCGAAACTAAATTTATCTACACTTGCGTTACAAACTTACATAAAAATATACTAGGCACTCTGTATACTTCTGAGACTATCAAACATAAAGACTCAATCATTATTATTTTTATACAAAATAGTTTTGAATAGCGAACGCATTCCGAATTTGAATTTTGAATCGGATAGATAATTCGGCGCGAAATTATCCACGGTTCGATGAAATTGTTTAGTTGGTTGTAGTCAAATAATGTCCAAAAATCTATTAAGATTACTTTAAGAAATAATTAATAGTAATAATTTAAGTACTAATTGTATTTTATGCCTAAAACAGGATTTTTCTATTTTTAAGAATCGATTTGGGATAATCGCTCATTAATCGAGTGGATAGCATAAATAAAATCGATTGCTAAAATCGTTTTGCCACACAACTATTACATTAAAAAAAAACAATCTACTTGACGAATTGGAAATTTAACAAAAATAATGTAGTGGTAATGAATTTTACGTATTATTGGACTGGTGTTTGTTAATTACGTTAAAATCAGGGCTTCTTCTTGTTGTTTATTATATTTAGAGACATAATTGTCATATTTGTAATCAATTTTACATGTGGAAGGGTGATATTTGTGTAAAATAAAAATGTAAACAAACACGATTGGCGCCTAACTTCGACTTTGAATAACAAATAACTTCATTACCACTAATTATTTATTTTGAAATATGGATGAATTCGACCAATAATTAAACAATTAGCAAACCTTTACCCCTGTCGTGGAGTTAGGGTGTCCAAAATCTGCATTTTTATGTTTTTTAGCTTCGACCACCACTGTCATCAAAATGGCGATTATCGTATTACTACACTTGTTTTTAACAAATGTAAATTAATAAATATGCGCACTTAATCTAAAAAAAATATTTGCGCTAACATGTAAGCTTTTTATCCAACTATTTTAATTAAAGCCCCCACATAAGATTCGTTAGGTATCTTAATCAATAATTAAGTTATTAATTAGGATGTCGTATGACGTAAATCTGGGGTCCAAAATGAACCGCGGCTGAGCCAGCGGAGGTATGCTTGTCAAGCCCCAAAATGTACCCCGTCCGAACTATACGGTTAAGAGATCAAATAGGTAATATAAAGATGCATATAAAAAAAATACCTATACACAGGGTCTCATTCGTATCCTGAACCGAGTCCATACGATACGTAAACGCGCTATCATATGAACACGAAAATTATTTAATTTGCCAGTGCGGCAAGTGCCGCTGCCACCACTAAACTACCTTGTTTTACCAATAAACAATTTTCAAACTATTGTCACCATGCGTTCGGCAGAAATTGTGGCGAACGAGATCCTGGCATTCCTGTAGTACCGGCTGGATGTCATGGAAGAGGTCAGGGGACAGATCTGCACCTCTAACTTCAGTGAAGAGGAGATACGCTGCGCAAAAACCCTGCTGTGTGAGTCACTGCATATGGCCAACCGAATACCGTCCCGTAGGACGGATGAAAAAGGAGAGAGGAGTTTCCAGGGCATTATGAAAGTGTTGAAGGAGATCGACCCGAACGACGTACCGACTTTCTTGGCGAAGGATTTGCGCAAGCTGACGAGCACCTTTTGTCGATGTTTTATTAGTGTCCATGTAGGCCTATTGTAGTGCAATTGATCCCCATCATATTCGACCACGTCGACGTCACCAGGTTGTTGCGGGACATCACAACCCTCAGATCAAGCCTGTTCGAAACGCCGGGACGTGATTACTCAGCTACCGTTATTGCTGCACCTGCAAAAGATCAGCGGCAGCCTAAGCCAGCAAGATGTGCCCAGGGGCCCTCCGATCAAGTTCAAAGCTCGTTGCCAGCGGTAACAAGACCAGGACAGACCGGAGAAGAAGGCTTCATTCGAATGTTGAAGAATAAGAATTCTGCTTGTAGCAAACGTGTTGCTGCGTCGACGCAGCGGGACGCAGCTGTGCGTGTCACGTCATCATTCCACGAAGGTAGAAGAGGTCGTGGAGTATACCAAGATCAAGACCAGATTCTCTCTGAGAGTCGAGCAGTTGTAGTCACAGCACAAGATTAATTTCAAATCTTTTGTCGTGCGGGTTCCTACGCATCGTCTGAAGACTTTCATGAAGGAAGAATTTTGACCAGTGTCGTGTATCGGCGTTTCCGCGGCAGGCGCAATACTGTTCTGACCCAACGTACTTTTATGTACTAGTTTATTTTTGTATGTTTAATTTGTGTATTTTATCTATGGGCCTTGGTGGCCTGAAAATAAAGAGTTATTATTATTACGATACACTAGTGGTACCTAAGTAAGTACTTCACATGTATACAATTATCGAATGTAGCGCTTTTTTTTCAACCATATTGAAACAAAAAGGGCCCAAACATTATTGGTTGCAATGGAATTTAAAATATTTCTTAAATAACCTTCGATCACTAATTGTATATTGCTCGCAGAACGGATGGCCGATGGGGCAGATCTGGAGTGGCGACCGCGAACCGGAAGACGTTGCGTTGGAAGGCCTCCCACCAGGTGGACCTGGTGAATTTTGCGGGGATCCGCTGGTTGCGGAGGCCCATGTCCAGCAGTGGACGTCTTTCGGCTGATATGATGATGATGATGATTTTGAAGTTCTTTCGCCCCAGGGAAAATCCATTCAGCAAAGCTCGAAGATCTCAGATCTATGTTTACTCTAATGGAAAGTGGATGTGGTGGTGGTGGTGGCCGGACCAAATTCGAACGTGTGTAAGCACTATAATCAGTAAAACCGATAACCGTTTACGAGTACTCAAGTAATAAGAAAATAGAACCTCTTCCTTTTTCAAGTCGGTTAAAAATGGAGTGTGTGTATAATTGTTGTAAAACGAATGTGAAATTTTGATGTAATCGCCGCCGCCGTCGCACCGTCCGCGTCCTTCTCGAGTCGACGTGAATCGGGTATCCACGTGATCCACGTGACCGCGTCAGTATGCAAGGAGCTTCAGGCTGTGCGCACGCCAACTCCTTGTGTACCAGCGATATGTGGTCGATGTTGTGTACAACCAGCCCATTAGTCCGTAATGGGCTGGTTGTAACATTAAAATAAGTCTTGCGCCTTTTAGATTGATATTACCGAAACATTATATAATACGTGGTATAAAATAACAATTTATTCTGAAATGTCTTAACCTTGCGAGTGTCATAGGCTACATTAAAATTGGAAAATAGAAAAATAGCGGCTTTTGGGCGCCATATTGTGGAGGGGCAATTTTATTTTTTCTTCCAAACCCATCGTGTGGGGTATCAAAATAAAGGGTTTCAAGAGGTGATTTCAAAAATATATAACACTTATATATTTAAATGTACCTAATTCGAAAAAAATGTTAACTAAAAAGTTATAAATAAAAAAGTTAATTAAAAAAATCAAAATACCCGACTGCTTAAAAAGCGAACTAAAAAGACGTAAACAAGAAGAAAATCATGCTGTGCAGTCGGAGGATACAAAACCAGATGTATCCTCCGACTGCACAGCATGATTTTCTTCTTGTTTACGTCTTTTTAGTTCGCTTTTTAAGCAGTCGGGTATTTTGATTTTTTTTGAAGTACCTAATGAAAACGAAGTTAGTTTTGATGTGATCACCGCGCGCCGCTGCCGCCGCACCGTTCGTCGCGCGTCGACGTGAATCGGGCTTCCGTTCCGCGTCAGTACGTAAGGAGCTGGCGGCTGTGCGCACGCCAATTCCTTATGTACTGTGCAATATGTTGTTGTATCATTTAAATAAGTCGTGCGGTCCCGTTTTTCAATATTTGTAGTACCTACTCGTATAGGTATCTTAAAACAAGGTTCCTAACAAATTGGCTTGAAGTTCTAATAAATCTGCATCATCATGGTCTCTTGAAAATCTTTCACACCTGAAGTCCCCGCAGTGTTGGGCGCCTATACTACACCGTGCCATACCTCTTTACGTATTAGGGGACTAAATAATGAATGTAAAGCCAAAAATAAAGTTGTAAAACTTTCTTTTGGCATAATACTTGTAATAATATTTTTGGAGTCATTTAATACAGCAGTAGTTCCAATATTATGAAGCGATCGCCGTACGTTTGACGTGCATCGGTACTTTACGTCAGTATTACGGCGTAGTAGCGTCCGTACGGTCGCTACTATGTTTTAATACCTCATAATTATGGCTCTGTGCCCACTCGACCCGATTAGACTCGACCCGAAGAATAATACCTGCATATTTCTATTTTGAAAGGCGTAAAAAAGTCGATGTATAGTCAGGCAGAAATGTGTTGATTTAACGCTTGCATCACAGAGAGTGTAAAATTTAAATAATGTTTGGATAAATAAATAAATAATTAAACTAGTAAGTACTGAGCTCGTCGGCTCTTCACGTGAGGGCTGGCCTTTTCTTCGGCCAGAGAATTAGTATTGCCATACAACGTGGCAATGCTGCCAGCGTTCTGGGCACGTTTCCCATTGACATCGATGTGGACGAATTTTTTTATGCACAATGAGCTTTTTTGCCGTCTCCATTTTGTATTTGTATAAAGGTTTGTTTTTCTTAGAATATTCAATTGTATATATGTTAATAAATTTAAAAAAGTAAGTACTTATCCTTTTTTTAATATAGTATACTCTTTGTACTTTGTAGTAAAAATCACAGATTATTGGCACGGTGGTACTTATTGGATTAGTCTTTATACGTGATTATAATAATAAGGTTAACAAGTAGGTACTAACTTCATATGAAAATTATGATTCAATTAATTATCTTTAAAAAATAAACATTAGGTATCTTAAAGAATACAGGACTAGATAGAAACAACACAATTAAAAGATTAAAGTTCTTAGCAATACAAAATCAAAAATTAAAAAATAACTACTAACATTTAAGTAAGAGCAGTTTTCAGTACAAAATCAACAATGTCTTTCTATAAATAATCGACATGAAAAAAATACAAATAATTATTATATTAATTTGTATTTTTTTCATTGATCCATAATTGTCACACTCCTCATTTTTTATTTTATCTTAAATTGGCGATAAAGCATTTTTGGAAGTATCTGGTTCGCACTGTGGCAAATGTGCACTGTGTATTTGTACACTGTCTGTATATAATACTAGCTGCTGCCCGCGGCTTCGCTCCCGTGGACTACCCCACAGGACCCGTTTTCGGGATATAAAAATAGCCTATGTCACTCAAGAATAATGTAGCTTTCTATAGGTGAAAGAATTTTTGAAATCGGTCCAGTAGTTTCGGAGCCTATTCGGTACAAATAAACAAACAAAAAAAATCTTTCCCCTTTATAATATTATTATTAGTAAGACTAGCTGTTGCCCGCAGCTTCGCTCCCGTGGACCACTCCACAGGACCCGTTTTCGGGATTAAAAAATAGCCTATGTCACTCAGGAATAATGTAGCTTACTATTGGCGAAAGAATTTTTTAAATCGGTCCAGTAGTTTCGGAGCCTATTCGGTACAATCAAACAAACAAAAAAATCTTTCCTCTTTATAATATTAGTATAGATTAGTATATTAGTATTAGTATAGATAGTCTGTATATATAATAAAATAATTACGTGATCGAATCAGAAATGCAGAGATCCGCAAGAGAACCAGTGTTACCGACATAACCCGAAGAATTGCAAAATTTAAGTGGCAGTGGGCAGGGCACATTGGTAGCAGAACGGATGGCCGATGGGGCAGAACATTTCTGGAGTGGCGACCGCGAACCCGAAGACGTTGCGTTGAAAGGCACCAGGTGGACCTGGTGAAGAGATCCGTTGGATGCGGGACGCACGGGACCAGTCAATGTGGCTACGCTTGGGCAGGCCTATGTCCAGCAGTGGACGTCTTTCGACTGATATGATGATGAATAAATTAATAAGTTATTTAGAATTAAATATCACTTTGCCTGACTGTACAAATGGCACTGAATTAGTGGTAAAACATCTGGTATTATTCTTCGGGTTGACTCGAATCGGGTCGAGTGGGCACAGACTCATAATAATTATGCTTGTTGTGTCGTCACACTAATATTAAGAAGGCGTAAGTTTGTGAGTGTGTGTGTTACTTCTTCACGCGCAATCGGCTGGTCGGATCAGAATTGAATTTGGCAGAGATATAGATTATAGTCAGTATTAGCACATAGGATACTTTCTATCCCGGGAATATGTTTCGTCGGGATAATTTTCGACTTTCACGCGGGCGAAACCGCTGGCAGAAGCTAGTAATACATAAAATTTGTACATCTTTGTTGAAGTAGCTGGTGCCCGCGACTTCGTCTGCGTCAAACTCATTGAAACAAAAAGAAAAAGTTTTATTTTCACGTAGGTATGCCTATTTTTTAGAGTACCTGAAATGGAAAAAAAAGATGTAGAGAAATAAAAAGATTGTTAACTTATTTGCAGTTGGTGAACTGACCGTGACTTATATCGATGTATGGGGACTACAGTTTTCCAATGGCAAAGTTAATTTTGTCCCTCAATTCTGAATGCTTGAATTATCCCTTAACCTTAACCTTCGTGTTTGGGCTCATTGGATGTGTAATGACAAGTGATATATTACATTTAGTACCTTTCAGTTCAAAAAGATAAAAATACTTTTAACTATTTACTTAGGTTGCAAATACTGTGTTTACAGCCGTTCACCCCCACTGTACCATTCTATCGCACGGCAGCTGCCGCCGCCGCATACTATCAAGCCGTATGTCACAGGCTCATTCGACGAGCGGCGATATAGACGCACGCCCGTCGAATGAATCTGTATAAATACTGTAGTGATATGAACATATATAATGTGAGGGTAGATGGCTACCCCAATGGGAAAAAGATGGGCGTTTATTTAAAATATGTATATATATGTAGCTTATTTAACTTTTGTCCAGCTGCTGGGCAAAGGCCTCCTTCTCCCTTTTCCACACAATTCAGTCTTTTCGGTAGGAGTCGAGCTCGTCTCTCCATGTTCGCCTTGGTCTGTCCAATGAATTTTATTATTTCCTAATGCAAAATTAATTTTTGGTATATCAGAAATAAAGAATAAACAAAAAGCGTTCCTTTTTGTTAAACAAAAAACAAACCCTTCTTAAAATTATTTATTTCCTTAAATACAGTTTCATAACCAGCATTAATACAGTTTTATAAACAGTATTAATACAGTTTTATAAACAGTATTATTACAGTTTCCTTAACAGCATTGATACAAATTTATAAACAGCATAAATAAAATTTTATAAACAGCATTAATACAGGTTTCTTAACAGTATTAATACAGTTTTCTAAATAGTATTAATACAGACTCCTAAATAGAATTAATAGTTTCCTAAATAACCCCTCCGCGCCGCTCCACGCGCGCCGCACTTATCTACTACCGCCGTATAGTACGACGTACGTCAGGAAGTCATCGGGTTTGCGACTGCACAGACGCTCGCAAATACGACGGCTTCCCGTCTAAAACCTTTATATTAAATCTATTGTGCGCATATTTCTGTGAATAAAGATTTATTATTACTTGGATTGACTTGTTGTTATTTCCTATTATTGCAAATATTTATTTTTATCTAGTTTCATATCGTAAAGTTCCAATTATGGTATCAAAAATTATTACATATCGACAGAATTTATCCACAGGGAACTACTAAAATTAAATAGTTTATTTATAACATACCTTTCCTTACAAAATAATGTTATAATAGTACCTGTCACATAACGGTGATTGCGCGGTATCTTCTCGTCCAAATTATCTCAGTGTCTCAAAACGAAAGTCTATGACCAGTGTGTGTTGCCAGTGATTACTTACGGGACATAGACGTGGTCGCCCACAATGGGCCTCATCAGAAATCTTAAAGTCACCCAAAGGGCATTGGAGAGGGCTATGCTCGGAATATCCTAGCGTGATCGAATCAGGAATCAAGACATTCGCAAGAGAACCAAGGTTACCGACATATCCCGCAGAATGGCCACACATAAGTGGCAGTGGGCAGGGCATATTGAACGGATGGTCGTTGTGGCCGAAAAGTTAAAGAGTGGCGACCGCGTACCGGAAGATGCAGCGTTGGAAGGTGGCTCCCTCTAGGTGGAGCGATGACCTGGTCAAGGCTGCGGGCGTCCGGTGGATGCGAAACGCACAGGACCGATCAGTGTGGCGACGCTTTGGGGAGGCCTATTTCCAGCAGACAGCCTTTCGGCTGATATGTTGATGATGATGTCACATAACAATTTTAATTAAAATACGAGTGTTATTATAGGAATTTTTCTATCGCTGAAGACCAAAGTATTACCACTGTGGCCACTTTGGTTCTGGAATGCATATTTGACTTATATCATATATACGTCTACCAATTTAGTACGAACTCCTAGAATAAAAAAAAATATTCATACGACGAACTGCCAAAACAGCACAGTCAGCCACGGCTCAGTATAAAGCTGCCATGCTGTCTCTGCATCACTACAAACTACAACGCAGTTTTTCCGCGCAGGCCCTTTGTAATGCATTCAGGATTCTCCCCGCGCCGCCGCTGTGACGCCCGTCAGTTGGTTAGAGGCAAGCTGCAATACGGACGCGCTTCCCTCTATCCCCTGAACCCAAATGACGATCTACACTAATATTATGAGGAAGTAAAATTGTTGGATTGTATGTTTGTAAAAAGAAATACCTACTCATCCGTGTCCATCCAACATTCTTTCACTGATAGAAAACTATCGCTGGGTGTCAAAAGCAATTTTTTTATCCAAGCAAGTTCCTGTGGGATAGACCCAAGAAACGAAGCCGCGGGAAAAATCTAATTTAAATATTGTTATTTACTGAATATTATGCAGGGTAAAGGTTTATTTACTGCTACATTTATTTTTTAATTTACCTTGCCCCACACTTGGAATTTCTTCCTGTATCGTGGGTGCGTTTACAAACATTTAAACTAATATACATGACACATCCAGATACGGAACAAATATCTATAGGCCATACAAATATTTGTTCCGTGCGGGAATTGAACCCGCGACACGTAGCGCAGCAGCCGATCGCTCAACCACTACACCAACCGTGTTGTCATAATTGAATTGATCTTTGCAAATCGATGAATTAAGGGTACACTAGTCGAAAATTCTTCCATACAAACGTAGTCTGGCTTTTACTCCACTGTTTGACGATGTACGTTCAAAATAAAAAAATATATCAATTTGTCTCATCATTATCTAGCAAAAAAAAAAAGTAAAAAGTAAAAAAAAATTACTTGAAAGCTTCGAAAATTCCATATTTCAACACTAACTTTAACGCTTCTTTGGGCGCAAATAAGTACCATATTAAGGAGAAGGAAAATTGAAAAACGGCCTCCATACAGGGATAGATTAGTAGTTCAACAAAGCAAATAATTTTATTTTGAACAGATACATTCAGTCGTTTTTTCATGAAATCCAGAATCCCAAAGGTCTGTTTATAAAATTTCGTGAGCTCGTTTTCGTTCTAAATCATCATCCATTTCGCTACAAATTTGCAAAACTGTGTATTCGTACGCGAACTAGCTTCTTACTGCTCATAACTGCATCTATCTGTTCCGCAAGTGTTGTCGGTTGATATAGTCGACTAGTGTAACCGTAAAGCTGGCAAATCTTTTTCTTGGACAATTTCAAAATCTCAAATACAATTCTATTGCAATCTTTAATTTTGTAACCACAGAAAAACATATTATTTAACAAAGTCCCCTGCCGCGTCTGTCTGTCTGTTCACGATAAACTCAAAAACTGTGAAACGGATTTTCATGCGATTTAACCAATAGACAGAGTGATTCATGAGGAAGGTTTAGGTGTATAATTTGTTAAGGTTTTGTGTGTATTAGATCAAATATGACGATAATTGTTGAAAATGTCGGGGAGCTTTAATTCAAAACTCTGCTTTGAGATATAACACTCCATTTTTAGTATTTGTTGTTATAGCGGCAATAGAAATATATCATCTGTGAATATTTCAACTGTCTAGCTATCACGGTTCATGAGATACAGCCTGGTGACAGACAGACAGACAGAAAGACCACGGAGTTACAGAATAAATAATAGTACAGCGGAGTCTTAGTAATACGGTCTCGCTTTTACCCTTTGGGTACGGAACCCTAAAAAAAACCTGCAGATTTTAGCGGAGGGATAGACTTTACGGCTCATACTGATACGAGATAAAAAGCTTATGATGTGTAAGTTTTAGATACTTTTATAAAAATCTAAAAGGTGTCGCATGACAGCATGACTTTCAAAAACTCACACGCTTTTACAACGAAGAAATAATTTTCCTTTGTTTGAGAAGACTATTAAAACATTGAAACTTGTTCTTTAAAATCACACTCTCAATACTTTAAAAGTGCTCGCAATAAATTCTGTCTACAAATAAGTAAGTACATTTATACGTCTATAAACTCTTTCTGTTCAATTTTTCTGCATCTGCCAATGAACAAGTTTTAATTAAGAACATGAACAAAAAGAAAGTTAAAAGTTGTTTTAAAATGTCTAAGTTGCTTTCAACAAATAGTTTTATAGGAACAATAATTAATACTGCAAAGTTAAATAAGCCGTTTCTAGACAAATGCAGAGAGTATATATACTCTCTTATAAGTACTCTTTAAATAAATTTACTTAAAGAGTACTTTGTTCGAGTGCAAACGTTCAATATTTGTTGCTTGAATATTTTACTCTTTCAAAGGCTTTAAGTAAGAAATAGTAGGTTTCTAAATTTACTACTTGTTAAATTATACAGTGGTACTGATTTACAAAATAATAAGGTACAAGCGCATATAATAAATATATCATAATATATATTTATTATATGCACTCAGGACTCATTGTGCATCAAAAACTCGTCCCCTTCGTTATCAATCAGAAAAGTGCCCAAAACCCCATTATTGGTACCTACTTGTTGAATTATATAGTGCAGTACTGTGGTCCTCACTTAGATATAAAATCAGCCTGTAATCAAATTATTTGACGTTGTCTATAATATCTACTTACACTCTAAACATTCACTTCTGTCGATAATTCATTTCAATTGGATCATTAACAATGTTGTAGAAAACATCTGAGTCCGTTCAGTTCAATGAAGCCCAAGTAAAAGCCAATCATTGTTCCGGTCCCAAAAAGGGATGATGTCGTTCATCCCATTTCGCACCATTCTAATAAAGTTTGATATAATTATGTCAGTAAAAGGCATCTGAAGAGGAACGAAAGAATACATTCCTAGAGAATTTCCATTGTGATAGCTAATCAACAGTTTTCTGGTCATCGCTATTCTATGCACACTGTTTGTGCAATACAGGTTTAGTGACGACCCTAAAACAATAGACAACTTGTCAGTAACTAGCCAGCTACGAAGTTCAAACGTAGTCTGACAGATGTCGCTACCCTAAGGATGGGGCGGGATTTCAACCCTTTCCGTTTATTTACTTATCGTAATTACGACGTAAAGCCGACTTTGTTTTTATTACGTTAGCAGCTTAACAATTTAAGTTAATTTAAACTCAAACATAACAAGACGCCTGTTTCCTCGAAGGCTTAGGCAGAGTCGTACCACTTACTTTACACAGTAAGTAGGTACAACCACATGTCAAAAGTTAAACTCTTGAACTTTTACTCAACAAAATATAAACATACACTGTTTCAGTCTTCCAAACTACATTGTTCGTTAGACCAATTAGCAGTTAGTATGACATCAGCTGTTATGTTTGTTAAGTGTGCCTGTGAAATAGGCAAAAGCTTTCAAAGTGCAGACTTACCTAAGTACTTTCAATGACATATATTGACAACCCATGCAGAAAATATTACAATTAGGGATAGCAGAAACGATAAGAATAAACCAATAGATTTCCGAAGTAGATTTGAATTCCTAACAGCAGTTACGAACAGTCAAATGCCCAAAAGCCTAACAATCGGTCGTTAGTCTGGCTAGCGTATCTGGTCCCCAGTAATTGGAATCTAGAGGTCGGATGCCACTCGCTCCACGTAAAACACTAACATTCGGTCCAATAAGGGTCGTAAAATTGAAATGAACTTAGATAAAGGTTAGGCTTTAATTAACGTTTTTTCCTACTTTTTCAGACGATAAGTAAAAAGACAAAAGAAAAATACTTTATTTATGACTCTAACAGGACACACAAGAGGAAAAAAAAAACATTAAAACAAAAATTAAAAAAAACAGCCCAAGTGCGTGTCGGACTTTGCAAATTTAGGGTCGCATCAAAGAAAAACTGATTTTTCAATATATATATTTGTGAGTAAAGTATACGTAATAATAAACATTATCACCTAATTTCAAGTTCATGGGTCAATGAGAATTTAAAATTCTTCGGATCAAAATTATGTGATAGACGACGGTCAGACGGACAGACAGACGGACAGGAAGACGGACAGACAGATGGACAGACAGACAGACGGACAGGCAGACACGTGAATGACAGCAATAGGGCTCCGGTTGGACCCGTCGGGTACGGAATCCTAAAAAGAACCCTGTGCGAGACCAAAATGTTTTGCATAGAAACCAATACTTTTGTTTGGATACTATCTAATATAGTTTATTGTTTCCGCTTCATCACCTACTTACTAAAGGATAAAGTAAATTATTGATATGATGTAAATAATGACTGTTTTTCTTCACAAAGCGATTCTCACACATTAACGAAGAACTTTTTCGTAGTCGTTTTGTCCCAAACATCGCGATATTTTTCTCTCTTGACCCATATTTTTACAGCAATATCCTGATGTATCTTGTTACTGCCGGTTTTAGTTCATACAAGCTTCGGCCAGCGGCTTCGCCCGCGTAAATCTCGAAAATTATCCCACGGGAACGACAAATCACTAATACTGTTTTCTCTGAGGTCCAACCTATCTGTGTAGTAATATTCCTCAAAATCAGTTTAGCCCTAAAAACCTAACAACCAAATAGACTATTAGACACCTTTACGTTTTTGATATTATTTTGGGTTACCGGAAAGTAGAGAACTTTGCCAGTATCCATAAATACTGTTTACTAGTTTGATATCCGTTTTTGGATTATCTGTTTCCCATTGAAACCTGCGTTATTCAGTATATAAGTCTTTAATGTTCGCGTGGCAGGTGACCGTGACCGGGGCCTATGTAAATGCGTGAACATGTGGTATGTTTGAAACGTGATATATATGAAATTATTTTATAAAAAATCCTTTTTAAGCTTGACATAATTATAGATTTCACACTGAGTGATCAGGGCTTTTGCTGAAAATTATGAACATAAAAAACTTTTTACAAAAAAATACTACCGACTTCCAAATAAAAACATTACAAAGTGAAGAATTAGTTTCTTTTTGGAAGTCGGTGTCTTTGGTAGGTACGAATTTTATTCGTTATGGACACCGAATTCCAAAAAGAAAGTTATTTTTCTTTTTGGAAGTACACAAACAAAAAGAACATATAGTGGAACATAGAACCTCCTCCTTTTTGGAAAGTCGATTAAAAATTAAAACCAAGTAGCCCAGATTAAAGTATCTATAAGTTAAAATAAAATGTTTAATTACAATTAGATCATAATTTAAGCAATGCAGACACTTTTTTACTAGGATTTAGCTATTGACACGATTGTTCATCAGTAGTTTGGATGGTAAGTGGTTATTAACTTTTATTTTTTTATTTTTTTATTGTGGTACGCAACAACTAAGAAGGTATGTAAACTACCTAAGATATAAAAAAAAAACAATCGAAAATCGATTCATAACTGCACGGTACCGGTACACGGTAAGTTAGTTTTGATGTGATCGCCGCGCGTCGCTGCCGCCGCACCGTCCGTCGCGCGTCGACTTGAATCGGGCTTCCACGTCAGTACGTAAGGAGCTGGCGGCTGTGCGCACGCTAATTCCTTATGTACAGTGCCAAATGCCGTTGTATCATTGAAATAAGTCGTTCGGTCCCGTTTATCAATATTTGTGATACCTACTCGTATAGGTATCTTAAAACAAGGTTCCTAACAAATTGGCTTGAAGTTCTAATAAATCTGCATCATCATGGTCTCTTGTCCGTAAGTATGAGTTTCTTGGCCGTTCTTCTCCATAACAAGCTACATTTGCGAATGGACAGTAGAATAAATTTTTATTAACTTAGAATTTGTATTTTTTGACGTTCAAGAGTGCCACTTAATGGCCTAGTTGAAAAAAATAATTTTTGTATTTGCCTTTGTCTTGAAAAATTTTCACACCTGAAGTCCCCGAAGTGTTGGGCACCTATACTACACCGCGCCATACGAATTAGTGGAATAAATAATGAATGTAAAACTAAAAATAAAGTTGTAAAATTTTCTGTTTGAATAATATTTCTAATAATACTTTTTGGAGTAATTGAATACAGCAGTAAGTAGTTCCAATATTATGAAGCGATCGTCGTACGTTCGACCTGCATCGGTACTTTACGTCAGTATTACGGCGTAGTAGCGCCCGTACAGTTGCAAAATTATGGGTCCGTGCCCACTCGACCCGAAGAATATTACCTGCATATTTCTGTTTTAATAGGCCTAAAAACGTTGTCGATGTATAGTCAGGCAGAATAGTGTTGATTTAACACTTGCATCACAGAGAGCGTAAAATTTGAATAATGTTTGGATAAATAAATCAACAATTAAACAAGTAAGTACTTATCCTTTTTGAATATACTCTTTGTACTTTGTAGTAAAAATCACAGATTATTGGCACGGTGGTATTTATTGGATTAGTCTTTATACGTGATTATAATTATTAGGTTAACAAAGTACTAACTTCATATGAATAATATGATTTAATTAATTATCTTTAAAAAATAAACATTGGGTATCTTAAATAATACAGGACTAGATAGGAACAACACAATTAAAAGATTAAAGTTCTTAGCAATACAAAATAATTAAAAAATAACAATCAACATTTAAGTAAGAGCAGTTTTCAGTACAAAATCAACAATGTCTTTCTATAAATAATCGACATAAAAAAATACAAATAATTATTATATTAATATATTTTTTTCATTGATCCGTAATTCTCACACACCTCATTTTTTATTTTATTTTGAATTGGCAAAAAAGCATTTTTGGAAGTATCTGGTTCGCACTGTGGCGAATGTGCACTGTCTATATATATAATATAATATAGTCTGTATATATAATAAAATAATTGCATGATCGAATCAGAAATTCAGAGATCCGCAAGAGAACCAGGGTTACCGACATAACCCGAAGAATTGCAAAACTTCAGTGGCAGTGGGCAGGGCACATTGCTCGCAGAACGAATGGCCGGTGGGGCAGAAAAGTTCTGGAGTGGCGACCGCGAACCCGAAAACTTTGCGTTGAAAGGCCTCCCACCAGGTGGACCGATGACCTGGTGAAGAGATCCACTGGATGCGGGACGCACGGGACCGGTCAATGTGGTGACGCTTGAGGCAGGCCAATGTTCAGCAGGGACGCCTTTCGACTGATATGATGATGAATAAATTAATAAGTTATTTAGAATTAAATACTACTTTGCCTGACTGTAATTTAGTGGAAAAACATCTGGTATTATTCTTCGGGTTGAGTCTAATCGGGACGAGTGGGCACGGACCCAATTTTTTTTTGTTATGGGCACCGACTTCCAAAATGAAAGTTATTTTTCGTTTTGGAAGTCGGTATTGTTTTTATGTAAAAAGGCTTTTTATTTTTCTTTTTTTAGTTTTACATAATAGGCAAGTTCTTTAGTAAGGTAACTATAATGACAGAACAGATTACCCGAATATCAAAATAACTTGAATATAACCGGTGAAACGAGTGAGACTGTACCAAGGTGAACTGTACACATCTGCGTACCCCTTTAGAGCGTACTGGCGTGATGTTATGAATCATATAAACAACAATCGGACAGGCGATTGCAGCAATCCGAGAGATATGCCGTCATTTATTGAAGATATCTGTTATATATCTCCGAAGTTCTTCATCAGAGCTTCACCAAATTAAAATTGGGAACATATTCCTTAAAACAAAAAAAAAACAAATTCGGTCCACAAGTGACGGACAAATAGGAGAACATACACAAAAAAAAACATGAAGTCGAACATAGAACCTCCTCCTTTTTGGCATGTCGGTTAAAAATTTAAACCACATAGCCCAGAGTAAAGTATCCATAAGTTAAAATAAAATGTTTAATTACAACGCAGACACTTTTTTACTGGGATTTAGCTATTGACAGGATTTTCCACCAGTAGGTTGGAACGTGAGAGACGTGGTACACAACAACTAAGGATGTATGCAAACTGCCTAAGTATATGTAAAAAAATTCAATTTCGTATCGATTCATACCTGCACGGTACACGAATAAAACACGATATAAAAACGACACAAACTTGTGCTCAAACCTAATGTAACAACAAGTTGAATCATCTTAATCGGTAGAACCGTTTTCGAGTATTCAAGTAATACACACGAAATGAGAACCTCGTCCTTTTTTAAGTCGGTTAAAAATGGAGTGTGTATAATTGTTGTAAAACGAATATGAAGGGAATAGTGAAGTAAAATAAAAATTTATTTTGATATGTTGGAATAAAGAAAACGAAGTTGAAGTTTCGATGTGATCGCTGCGTCGCACCGTCCGCGTCCTTCTCGAGTCGACGTGAATCGGGCATCCACGTCAGTACGCGTGAAGCTTGCGGCTGTGCGCATGCCAACTCCTTGTGTACGGACCAATGTGCTGGTTGTAACGTTAAAAAAGTCTTGCGCCTTTAAGATTGATATTGCCGAAACATATATAATGCGTGGTATAAAAAAAATATTCTGAAATGTTTTACTTTTTGAAATAAAGAAAACGAAGTTAGTTTTGATGTGATCGCCGCGCGCCGCTGCCGCCGCCGCCGCACCGTTCGTCGCGCGTCGACGTGAATCGGGCTTCCACGTCAGTACATAAGGAACTAGCGGCTGTGCGCACGCTAATTCCTTGTGTACGGTGCAAAATGCTGTTGTATCATTGAAATAAATCGTTCGGTCCCGTTTTTCAATATTTGTAGTACCTACTCGTATAGGTATCTCAAAACAAGGTTCCTAACAAATTGGCTTGAAGTTCTAATAAATCTGCATCATCATGGTCTCTTGAAAAACTTTCACACCTGAAGTCCCCTTAGTGTTGGGCACTTATACTACACCGCGCCATACCTCTTTACGAATTACAGGAAAAAATATGAAAGTAAAGTCAAAAATAAAGTTGTAAAACTTTCTTTTGGTTTGGTTTCTTGTAATAATACTTTTTGTAGTAATTGAATACAGCAGTCGTTCCAATATTATGAAGCGATCGCCGTACGTTCGACGTGCATCGGTAATTTACGTCAGTATTACGGCGTAGTAGCATCCGTACGGTAGCGACCGTACGAATGCTACTACGTTTTAATACCTCATAATTATTATGCTGGTTGTGTTGTCACACTAATCACACTAAAATTAAAAAAGTCGAAAGTTTGTGTGTGTGTGTGTTTGTTTGTATGTTTGTTACTTCTTCACGCTCAATCGGCTGGACAGATCTGGATGAAATTTGGCACAGAGGTAGATTATAGTCAGACCGGCGAGCACGGCCTCTGTGATAGGCTTGTGTCACGCATTTTATCACGGTTTTTGTTCCCAAATTGTGATAAAAATGTGTGACTCGGGCCCGTCAGGAGATACAGCCGTTAATAACCGCGTCCAGACCGACCGAGCACGGCTCGCGCGGCAGCCTCGATGTAGTTGCTCGCGAGCCAGATTCACGCATCACCCCGGAACACACAGGCGAGCCTCGCGAGGCAGGCCGAGCCATCAGAAGGAAAAGAATCAGACCGTCCACACCGAACGCACAGCGCCAGGGCGTTTAATCTTAGTACAAAAAACTGGGGACAGCAAAGGGTACAATGATACAAAATCACGAAGCATATGTAGTCACTGTACAAAATAACTCATAATGTGTTTTTTAATTTTGTTGGATTACAATCGTGATTTTTTTACCAACTTGTTAAACTAGATGGCGCTAAACAAAATCATAATTTGTCAATATTGCCTAGTAGGTAGCATATTACTACTAAAATAGTATATTTTTAACCAACTTCTGTGATATTGTTTCCAAAAAATATTTTCAATTATGAATAATTTTTACTGGTTTTAATTACATTTATCGCACAGTGTGACATTTGATTATTTTTTGATTAATTAAAACACATATAGCAATAACTTTTACAATCATTTTGCAAATTTTCATTCGGGTGGTAAATTTCCCTTGGTGGTTTTATGAACCATAAACTGGTTACCCCAATTTACAAATGTCTGCTAATATCTGACGCTTGCGCCCGGTATTTTGCGATATTTTGTTTATTTTTGTGATCTTTCTGTGTTATTATCACAGGTTATGATCACAGACGACTTAGAGATACTACGTATGTTACTATGTTATGATGTGCATTACAGTTAACGAACATTACAGTTCTATAGAATAAAATTAAACCCTTACATACACGCACACACCTACGCACACTCGCACACGCACACACACAGCTATATCAAAGGTTTAGTTCTAACTATATAGGGCAGATGGCGCTAGTTTCTTCAAGAACGCAAATGACTCGTTCCACGGAACGAGATTGGTCTCTATTTCAGTATATTGAAATGTACTCTGTGCACAGCGCACACTGAGGCACCTTTGAGCACGGCCCGTTTACCGACAGCCGCTCGGCCGAGGCAACGTGCGCCCGAGGCAGCCCGAGCCACGTCCACACCGACCGAGGCAGTGGCTCGCGTGGCTGCCGCGCGAGCAGTGCTTGGTTGGTCTGGACGCGGCTAATGACGCATATTTTCGTCGGTGCTCCATGGACCAATTGAAATCTGTCCAATTGGTCTATGGGGAAAATTACATGTTTCCATCGTCCAATTACCAACTGGGCTATGGAGAATTGAGAAATGTTCCGCTGCCCAGTTTAATAGTATAGTAAAGCTTTGTCCATAAGTATTAAATAAAAAATATCATAAACAATTTTTGAAACCGCTTAATAATCATTTATTGAATAATTACGACATAACAAATAAAAAAAGTAGTAAAACATATGCAGATGGGACAAACTGTATGTAACATTCTGCGACAATAACGTCGGTGCTCCGTAGACCAATTGAAATTTGACCAATTGGTCTATGGGGAAAATTGCATGTTTCCATCGTCCAATTACCAACTGGGCTATGAAGCACACTGGACGTAAACCAAAACTATGTTCCATTATCACATTATAATCATGAGTTCACACCAGTATCTTATACTTTGGGTTCAAAGAAGCCTTTGTTATATTTTTTGGTTCACATCAAACTGAATTCAAAAATATAAATGAATAAATACAATATAAGGTTACCTAATTATAGTTAAGAAATTTACCTAATTAAGAAAAGAAAAGATAGAAAAGTATGTAAACTTTTTAAAATGGCCACTTTAAAGAAAACTTATGTGTCAATATAGTGTCAATGTAATGACATTTCATTGTTATTTTTTCTTTTTTTGATTCATTATTTTTTTTCCGTTTCTCGGTCGGTGCTACATGGACCCATTTTTAACCTAGTGCTGGAAGCTGTCACACGAAAACTCAATCTTAAAGGGCTCATAGATTACAACACGTCTCAGCTGGCAGCATATGCGGATGACATTGTGATAACTAGCTGATCCAAACAAAGTACAGTCAACCACGGAATGGTCTTAGAATCTGAGTCGGCCCAGTTCGGGTTACAGGTTAATGCATCCAAGACCAAATACCTCGCCAGCAGTCGCCTTACTGCGCCACGCCAAGATGTCACTGTCGGAGATAAAAGGATTGAGGGTTTGAGTGCATTCCGATACTTGGGGTCGAACTTAAACTCCCAGAACTTGATGGAGGACGAGGATTCGCTCAGAAGCTCTGCAAATCTTACCGTACTATCTCTCTGAACTCGGCACTGGCACTGTCTGGGATACTACCTCTAGACCTGCGCATACAAGAGGCAGCCGACCTATATAAAGCGAGGAGAGGGTCATCCCGGTTTGTGCCAGGAGATAGGGAGATCGAGAGTGCGGTGAGGTTTGCAGAAGCCCCTCATCCAGCTACACAAACGCCCATGGAGTTTATATGCCTGGCAGACCAAGAGTTACTAGACAGTAACAATGTGCAGGCGGTGCGAATATTCACCGACGGCAGCAAGATTGAGGGGAAGGTTGGAGCCGCATTATCCATTTGGGATAATGAGGGCGAAATCCGGAACCTCAAGCTTAGCCTTGCCGCGTACTGCACAGTCTACCAGGCGGAACTCCTGGCCATTTGCAAGGCGACAGAAGTGATCCTCGCGCGGCAAGAGGCGAGCTATGGCTTGTACAGCGACTCAATGTCCGCATTGCAGACGCTTGCAAGCCATGGCTCACTCCATCCCCTGGCAGTTCGCGCGCGCGCAAACCTGGCTCACGCCTTGTGCCAGAGCAAAGCTGTGACTTTGTTCTGGATCAAGGCCCACGCGGGCTTGCCGGGGAATGAGCGAGCGGACGAGATGGCTAAGGAAGCAGCTTTGTCGTTACGGAGGAAGCCGGACTACGACCAGTGTCCGGTTTCATTTATCAAGCGACAGATCCGTTTGGAATCACTTGATGAATGGAATCGAAGATATGTGTCGGGCGAGACTGCTTCGGTGACGAAAATGTGTCTTCCGGATGCAATAGCGGCTTTCCGTATCGTACAACAAGTGCGGCCCGAAGGCGTCCTCACGCAAGTTTTGACGGGGTTCGGTGGATTCTCTAAATACTTGAACCGCTTGAGGTGTAAGGATAGCCCATCGTGCGTCTGCGTTCCAGGCGTGGCAGAGACTGTCCAGCACATACTTGTAGAATGCCCGTTATTTATCAGGGAGCGCTACTAACTTGAATGTGAGCTGAACAGGAAAATAACGAGGGAGAGCCTGCATGGGCTCATGGACAAAAAATATAGGGAAAGATTCTTGGAATACTGTATTAGAGTAGCCACTGCGGTTATACATCGAAATAAAACCTGAGGTGCACCGTGCTTCATTAGTATTATGTATGATATTTAAATGCAAGCACGGAATGCAGCCTGGACATGTGTAACCGGCAGTATTTCATGTTAGTACCTAAGTTTATTGAATGTTAATTTCTGTGTTAATTGTGTGATAGTTGCACTGTTGTGTTTCTATCCCTAGCTGATATATGGTTTTTACCCTATTTTCTGTTATAAGCTACTACTGTATATTCTGTGATAAACAGCACCTTTGCTCAATATGATGTAATAGCACCTTTTGCTCTAATTGTTTTTAATGGCACCTTTTTGCTCAGTTGTAATTATAGCACACTGTATTTTTGTATTATTAACTATTTTTTTAAGAAATAAATCATGCCCATAGATTAGACTAATAAAAGTGGGACCCTTACCCACAGAATGCAAGAAGATGAATGCAAGAAAGAACTGGTATGAGGAATGAATGTACGAGAGGCATAAAAGATTGACCGGAACGACTGAGGTTAAGCACATAAGGCGCCAATTTCGTTGGCGGGGAATAGTGTTAAGAAAAAAAGAAAAAAAAAAGAACTTGATGGAGGAGGAGATCAGGGCTCGTATAACCGCCGGAAACAGGTGCTTCTACGCTTGCAAGGCCATGCTAAGCAGTAAACACTTATCCTCGAAGTCCAAGCTCACTATTTACAAGACCATAATTCGGCCAGTCGTGACATAATATGCTTGTGAGACCTGGACGCTGACTCAAAAAGACGAACTTAAATTAGCACTGTTTCAAAGGAAAGTCTTGAGGAGAGTTTTCGGACCGGTGCGAGGAGACAACGGAACGTATCATGTAAGAATGAACTACGAATTAGAAAACCTGATCAATGGGGAAACGATTGTCAGGTTCTTCAAGTCGCAAAGGCTCAGATGGGTAGGTCACCTGGAAAGAATGGGCAATACCAGAGCCATTAGAGTCATGTCCAAGTGGACTCCGATCAAAAAAAGGATTTGAAGAGGATAGAAAGGAAAACAATTTGGCGAAAGGAGGCCAGTGACAGAGCGAAATGGAATAAGATCGTTGAGGAGGCCAAGACCCACAAAGGGTTGTAGCGCCAAAGGAATGAATGTTTTCTGTAAAGTGGCCATTTCAAAAAGTTTACATACTTTTCTATCTTTTCTATTCTTTTCATTGAAGATTCTATTATAATTAACTATAATTAGGTAACCTTATATTGTATTTATTCATTTAAGAAAATAAGAAAATTTAAGAAGCAATGCCTTAAGCACAAGTAAAGTAAAAATCCGAAACCGTAAATTTGTGCCTATATAGAAAAAACCGGCCAAGTGCGAGTCGGACTCGCACACGAAGGGTTCCGTACAATTGTCGCAAAACACTGCAAAAAAATCACGTTTGTTGTATGGGAGCCCCCTTAATTTATTTTATTTTAATTTAATTATTATTATTTTTTGAAGTGAATATACAACTAAACATTCTGTGAATATTTCAAGCGTCTACCTGTTTCCGTTATTAGTATTTGTTGTTATAGCGGCAACAGAAATACATCATCTGTGAAAATTTCAACTGTCTAGCTATCACGGTTCAAGAGATACAGCCTGGTGACGGACAGACAGACGGATCGCGAAGTCTTAGTAATAGGGTCCCGTTTTTACCCTTTGGGTACGGAACCCTAAAAACCGGCCATGTGTGAGTCAGACTCGCGCACGAAGGGTTCCGTACCATTATCGCAAAAAACGGCAAAAAAATCACGTTTGTTGTATGGGAGCCCCGCTTAATTATTTATTATATTCTGTTTTTAGTAATTTTTGTTATAGCGGCAACAGAAATACATCATCTGTGAAAATTTCAATAGCCTAGCTATCACGGTTCATGAGATATAGCCTGGTGACAGACGGACAGACAGACAGACGGATCGCGGAATCTTAGTAATATGGTCCCGTTTTTACCCTTTGGGTACGGAACCCTAAAAAGATCCAACTCGAACTTGGCCAGTTTTTTTTAAGTAGCCTGTGTTACTCCTTATGACATCAGCTATCTGCCAGTAAAAGTCCCGTGAATATCAATCCAGCCGTTTCGGAGATACAAATAGTTTTTTTGTTATAAGTACCGTATAAGAATTTACTTTCAATAGCATTTACTAAAAAGCTATTATTTATTTATAGAACCATTTATTAGTGTTAATAATCTAATAATTTTAACATATTAGCGGGAGATCCACTACTATCGCCGTACCGCGACGTGCATCGGGATTTCACGACGGAGGCGCGACGGGGCGCGGCGGGCGGAGGGCCGGCTGTGCGCACGCATGCTCTTATGTTATGCTTGGTGTTATATTAAAATAAGTAGTTCTTTAGTTAAAACATCGTATTAAAGCAATCTAATTTCACCTTTAGATTGATATTTCCGAAACATACTAATGTGTATCAATCTAGATTGTGGTTTTAACCAATACTATGAAGAGGTAAAATTGTATGTTTGTTTATACATCCCCATATTCGTAAAAAGTAAGCTCTGGAAGGGGTTGGGCAAATACTTTCATGAACAAAAAGCTACACTATTAGTACTGTGTTGAGCTCCCATTCTTTCGAGTACATTCAATATGGTCCAAGATCCCAAAGCCCCCAGTCGCATAATTGTTAGCTTGGGCCGACGGGCGGCGTCCGCGTCGGCGAATTCACAAGTACCAGGTGCTAAATTTACCCACTTTTCTGAAAGTCAAAGCGCTGGTTTTTGTATCGTTTATAGAACATTGATAAATAATTACTTAATATTAAACGCGTAATAAGGAAGGCCTCCCACTAGGTGGACCGATGACCTGGTTAAGGTTGCGGGAAAGCGCTGGAAGCGAGACGCACGGGATCGGTCAATGTGGCCACGCCTGGAGGAGTCCTATGTCCAGCAGTGGACGTCTTTCGGGTGAAATGGTGATGATGATGAAACGCGTAATTAGTAAATATAATAAATAGTCTAAGAGCTGGTGGCTACCTCGAGTGAGGTATTCACAGGGCTGTGATAATAGTGGGTATCATTAATAGCCGTAATGTATTTGTGTAGAAAAAAGTCAGAAACATCTGGATGCTCTAGGATCTTAACCTTATATATGTGCGGTGAAGATTCCGTAACTAATAAAAATATATTGACGTGAAGCGTTCGCGTAACTTTAAGAAATCCATTAGAACTACCGATATTGCTGTTAAGTTCTGCAGCTTTATGAGCCACTAAAGCGAAGTTGCCAGTGTTGCCACTCTTGAAGACTTGGAACCGTTTGAAACAAAGTTCGGTACACCTCATAATTGGAAATTGCGTTACAATACAAAATTTACAAGATTGATCTCTTTCAATTTATACAGCATTGAGAACCACGTGCCTAATTGAATGAGTGCTTTGCAAATGTAAGGGAATGACTACCAAGCTACGAGTAATAAAAAGCTCTAATAAGATGCTTCTGTTGCCAGGATAGTCACATCTCATGGAAACTGTACAATAATCATGATCATCAGCCTTGAAATGTTCCCATTGCTGGGAGACAGGCATCCTTTCTGTGAAAAGGAATGGGCCGTAATCCAACACGTGGGCCCAGTGCAGGTTGGTGTACTTCACATGTTCTACAACAATACTATGTATAAAATGTCTGTTGTAAGCATCTTTGGCGTATTGTCGGGTCTCGCCCGTCTCCGGGCCCTTATTAATCTATTTATGCTTAGTAAGATTATAGTTTACGAAAACCTATTTCTAAAAGAACGAATAATTTGTTAGAAAAATGGGGTCTAATAAAATTAATTTCGGTCAACAACCGATTAAACTCCTGTACCATGTACAGCTTCAGAACTTTTTAGGTTTCACAGACTAAAACGTTTAAAAAACTTCATGACCCAAACTACTTTGCTAAAACTAAAAACAATACTCGTACAACCTGCGTATTTAATTTCGTTTGTTCCCAACCCAAAATTAAAAGAGAAATCTCTGTAACTACGCAAATTACAAAAGCACCAATAGGGGTCTGACTTTTACCCTTTCACCCAATATTCAGTTGATAGGCTTACAAGGGTTGAATATAGTCCGTTTGTTTACTTTACTTACAAAGAATTCAATAAACCGTATTGACAGGGATTGCAATATTCGCAAAGGATTTCTTTTGTGAATATCTATTTGGTATCTATGAACTACTTTTGGGTATACAAATGGAAAGAGAAGTAGGAATTAATTTAGTGAGAATACTGGTTGGTAACTGGTTTTTTTCACGTGCAAACCTGTTGAGAAGACTTTTGCCCAGAAGTGGACCAATATAGATTAAAAAGAATTACCTATAGGCTCATCTACTATTATCTGCCTGCTAATTCTTATTTTCGTTTGAGAATGTACCTCTGGTGTCAGAGTTAATTAAGCCGCCTCTGGGAACCCCACAGGACTCCGACTAGGCTATTTCAGACTTACATTAACTATTTAAGTCCAGGTTTCCTCACGATGAGAACTTTAAGATGTCTTTATGAACTTTAAGATAACGTATAAACCTTGGAGGTGTCATCACCACTGCCCCCAAAACGGTGAAGGCGTGAAGAAACCGGCATGTTCTAAAACCAAAAAAACGAGGACATAAGGCATCCACCAACGAGCACTGGGCCCGCGTGGTGGATTATGGCCCATTCCCTCTCACAGAGAGGAGGCCTGTGTCCCAGCAGTGGAAACATTAAAAGGTAGACCTACCTACCTAGTCAAAAGCTGCACCTGTATCAGACTGTTTACAAAACGCAAATTCCTTTGCAGACTTTTTCCTCAATCGAAAAATAACTTCAGGTACGTATGAAACAAATCACTTATCCGTTCAAACAAATACCGGAATCCCACTCAACTCATAATACAAATAAACAAATACATGAATTTCGTAAGTATTCGAGAAAAATCCCGGTATGACAGAGTTTTACGTAAAACACATGTTTATAAACACGATTATTGATTAAGTGTTTCAGTAAAAGCCGCGGGTTCCTCAAATAGTATGAAATGTAGGACGATCACCGGATTTTGTGGTCTTTTAATGTCGTAATTTGGCAATCATGTCGTGATTTTGTGGTCGATAGTTAATTCATTTTTAAGAGTTAGCTATAAACTGTATCTTCATAGCTGTTGATTAATTTATCAAGAATAACTGTAGGTAAATCAAATCTAACTAGCCTGTTATGTCCCACTGTTGGGCAATGGCTTCTTAAAAAGGAGTGGCCCTTTCAAGATACAGAGGACAGACGTGTGAAGGGAAGAATTCCTATTGGAAGGACTACTTAATCTTTGTCTTGGTCTTTGTCATCGGACTTTTCTTTCTACAGTTTCACACTGCAAGCACGGCTCGTACGATTCGCATTTCTGAACTTTGTCCAAATCCAAGTACCGGTATGTTTATTTTCAACGTTTTATGAAAATGAAAGTGTCTCAAATTAGTTCAACTATCTAAACAACTAACAACTATTAGTTTTTTTGTACGTATCACTATCATATGAAAAAAGTTCTCTAACTCTTACTAAGCTAAACGCATTTTCATACGCACTAAAAGTTTTGGAAATACTTTAATTTTACGTACAGCTAAGGAGTGGAATTCTCCGTCGGAGTCTGTGTTTCCCGATAGCTACAACCTAGGGTCTTTAAGTCAAGAGTGAATAGGTTACTTCTAGGCAAGCGTACTTCACTGTTGACCACATCATCGCTTACCATCAGGTGGTTAGTGGTCAAGCGCGAGCCTAACGAAAAAAAAGAAAGCTTTTTAAAATCTATCACATCATGCTTAAAAGTAAGCCGTCAAGAAAAGATCGTGATTTTTCTATCTCACCATTTACCTACTTTCAAAGCATTCGTGCAATCTGCACGAAGAACCGCTATATGTTTTCCATATATGACTTGGAACCAATGAGCCTAATAAATATTCTAGGGGAGTCTAGCTTTTCCGTTCCAAGTAGGCTCTTCAGAAACAATTTAGCCTAGCCGTTTATTTTTATAGCCTGGACAGGAACGTGCGGCAATTGTTAGGAGAGAGTTCGAATGTTGGGTCAGTATTAATCTTAGATACTTTGATCATAAATAGTGTAAGCTTACCTAGTAAATCATAAGAGCCTAATAAGCCTTAACATTACCTTACAGGACAGATCTAAAAATTAAGTATCTATTATATGAAAAATTAATAAAAAATAGGTAAAAACATCGTTGTTGTTTTTACCTGTTTCAGTGTTGTTACAGTTTTTCATTATTCATAAGTACAATCATCCACTTAATCCTGTGGTTATTATCTACTTGGTTAAAAACTCCTCGTGGGTGTACGATGTTTACAGGTCCGTAACATCGAAATCATGGTATGTTAGATTACAAAAGTTTGTATACTGAAAATGGGGTTTACCCCGAATTTTCAGAATTTCCGTTTATATGCAAAACATATTGGGTCGTATTTAATTAAATAAGTTGTTTAATTTCAAATGTGCGGTCTACTTGATCATTCAAACTTTTGCGTTGTGTTTAGGTCCAATTGTCCAGTCTGGCTGATATCCGAGATAAGTTTGTCTGAGTTGCTCTTAACCTTTTTACTTTAAGCCCTTATGATTTTCAGAGCGGGTGTGAACTTTTTATCAACTGCTTTTATTTACTACAATTTGGTTACTCATTTAACATTATACTGGTGACAAAAAAAAACAGTCAACTTATTTGGAAAGATAGGTGAGTTCTATACCAAGTTTATGATGTTAAGTGTCATAATCATTGACAGAAAGCTGATGCTACAAACCAAATCCAGAAAAGAGACCTACTATCGCTGGCAAATTTGAACTAGCTTCATGTTTTGGACTGACCGACTGCTTGAAGTCACACTAAGAGCAATGGAGAGAGGGCTACGCTCGGAGTTTCCTTGTGAGATTGAATCAGAAATGAAGACCTCTGCAAGAGAACCAATGTTACCGACATAACCCGAAAAAATGCTAACTTAAGTGGCAGTGGGCAGGGCACACTGATCTTAGAACGGATGGCCAATGGGACGACAAGTTCTGGAGCGGCGATCGCGAACCAAAAGAAGTTGCGTTAGAAGGCCTCCCAATAGGTGAAGCGACGACCGGCAGGCTTATTACGTATCTTTTGCAAGAGCAAAATGATTTTTGCGATTTTTGCGCAATAAGTGCTCTTCAATACAAAAGTTTTAGAATTGTTGGCGGTTTTTTCTTTAAATAAGAGCATTTGACAAACAGCGAGCGATTAGCAAACGATTGTGTATGACCTACCATACCTACACTGCAGGTAATGCCGACTTTTATGACATAAATCGTTTGATCGCTATCGTTTTGCTCTTGCAAAAGATACGTAATAAGCCTAAGGGTGAAAGCTGCGGGAGTCTGATTGATGCGCAGCGCACAGGACCGATCAGTGTGGCGACGCTTGGGGGAGGCCTATGTTCAGGAGTGGACGTCTTTCGGCTGACGTGATGATGATGATGACGGTTTGACAATTCAAAAGTACTACAGATATTTTATTTTGGTTTAATTTTAAAAAATTATTTGAGTTTAGATCAACACTGAATTGTACTAAGATAAGACAAACACTCAGACCACCAACAAAACAACAAATGTATCAAAATGGCATTGCAATTAACGACACACGATACGCCTCCCACCACACAGTAGCTCTTTGATCTCAAAGCCAAACAAGTCAAACGTTTTCTAATCACAGCGCGTCTCGCCTGCCAGAACTAGTCTCATTTAATTTGAGATGAGCGGGTCTGAACGCTAACGTATAAGTAAACGTTTCGACTGTTATAGTGTTTGTGGAGCTGGTAATTAAGAATTAGGTTTGTTTTAATTAGAGTTGCATGAACTATGAAAGGATGTGTGGAGAGGAATGTGTGATGATTGTGTTTTTCGTTAGGAATAAAAACAAACGTTTATTTTTAACCCTCGACGGAAAAAGAGTATTGTGTATTTGTATGTATGTCTGTGGCATCATAGCGTCCAAACGGGTGAACTGATTTTGATTTAGTTTTTTTGTTTGAAAGGTGTTTTTGTCGAGAGTGTGTTTAGCTACCTTTGAATAAAATCGGTTCAGCCGTTCAAAAGTTATGGGCGTTTTACTGTTTGAATCGGGGTGTTTTCGCAAGATATCGTGTCATAATTACGTGTTCAATAGATTGCCGATCGAAGCGTATCTACTATGTACTAGATAAATCATGTAGCATGAAATAAAAATTTGTCGGGGTTATTTTTTAATTTGAAATTTTACTTGTCTCGACACAAAGTTAAATGACATGTCAGGTCTTGCAGTTTAAATTAAGATTCAACTTTGTGAGAGACTGGTGCTTGTGATAGGTTTATATGAGAAGCTTTATGGATCATAACTAATAACTGAATTATCTTAATGATTTTCAAGGAAAGTTTTATCGCTTCTGAGAGTTCGATGGTTTCTCTGAAGAGAAGCATTTCTCAAAGGTCGAAAAATGGGCAATTTTAGAAGGGATGTGCTTAAAATCAGAAATGTAACTGGAGAGAATGCCAATGATTTTCAGTTTTAAAGTAAAATAAAAAATAAATAAGTAAAACATGCAACAGACGATCTATCTAGACATTTTCCTATTAAATTGGCTTCCGCTCTTATCAGCTGAATACCAGTATTTTAGTTAAATATGCAACTAACACACAGAAATAACGTCCTAGAAAGGTATGATAGGGTATTAGAAACTATAGGTATACATCTTCATGCAATTACGTGTTCCCCGAAGCAAGTCTCCAGTTGTCGCAAAGATTGAATACACGAGAGCTTCACAGAATCGCGATATTTATCTAGAAATACGACGCAGGACCTAAATGATTTATGCTTGTTATTTTTGTCAAGGTATGCACATGTTGACGAGCTGATGAATTCATAAAATTTATTTATATTGTTTTGAAAACGGTGAAGGAAAACATCGTGAGAAAACCGGCGTGTTCTAAAACCAAATATTTGAAGACAGGTGATATCCACCAACCCGCACTGGGCCCGCGTGGTGGATTACGGGCAATTCGCTCTCACAGAGAGGAGGTCTGTGTCCCAGCAGTGGGAACAATAAAAGGCTGACTGATGATGATGATGATTTATATTGTTGAAATTAATTGAAATGTGACGGATTATAGGGGAGAATGGAAGACAAAAATTTCTTCCTGTCCTTGTCTCATGAAAACTTTTTGTTTTTCAGATATTATTTTATCAGACAGCACAATTATTGAGTTATAAGATTATTTTTTGACCGAATGAGCACAAAGCGCGAGCAAAGCGTCTCCGTTTCAGCTTGGGCAAACATTCTTTCGAATGTCTGTCCGGCTGATCTCCTATAGATCGTATTTCTCAACTGATTCTCGTGCACACACATTTATTCAGTTTTAAGCTATGCAAAGACATACTCGCGAAGACCTAGCGAGTCTGCAGCTCACAAAGCCAACAGTAAATTATTATAAACAAACTAGAAGTACCTAAGAACTTATTACTTTCCTTTCATTACATTGTTACGAGGTTGTCATCAAAATAGACCGAGTATAAGTTACCAGTCATCAAAACTGGATCGTATCTTATTACATCTATTACTTTTATTTATTTGAAGTTTCTTGCGAACACCACACCACACATAATAACATGCACACCACTCTGTTTTATCCAATACTTGTAAATACTATCCTATGTATTCTTTTCGCCAGGTTTATTTACACAATACACTTATTTATTTACACTATTTCATAACAAGTTTCTATTGACAGCCGACCATAGATTAATAGATTTCTTCCATATTTAATAAATTACTTACTCTTTGGTCCTCGCTTCGTTTGTCTATGATATCGACAAATAATCTATAATAGGTCTACCTACATTTAATATGTTTTATTTATATACTTACACATATTTTGACCCGTTTTCTGTGTTTATTATATTTCTTTTGTTATTTATATATACTATTTTATTTTTTTTATTTTATTTATTGTATTTTCCGTTTCCGTAAGTGTGTCCGTGGCATGAACAGTGGGCCCTATCAGAATATCAGCGCAGGGTTATTTCCTTTTTTGGATATCGCTGCACATGCTGAGATAGGAGCCTTTTTGGTCTCGCACGGGGTTTTTTATTTTGACTATTGTGTAATTTTTATGCTTATTTCTCGTGTCTCCTGTGCGGGTCACAAATAAATATTTTTCTTTCTTTCTTTTCTTTCTTTCACTGTATCCTTGATAAACACCAACCCTATATCATGTACCAATTAGCGAATGAACGGACCCTTATAATTTATTACGTAACAATCCGGAACTTGACAGCCGTTGTTCACACTATCGAAAGTGCAAAATAACAACTTTACGAGAAAGCGATATAATTATAAAGTTTTGTTTTGGATGGAGAATTCAATTTTATAGAAACCAGAAAGTAATAATTGTTATTTGACTTAATTATAAAGTAGAATAATTAATGTTTTCTATATGATATTCTATCCATACCGTCGATTCCCGCAGAGACGCACAGGACCGGTCAATATGGAAGCACTTGGGAGAGGCTTATGTTCAGTAGCGGACGTCATTCGTCGGCAATGATGGTGGTGACGATTCTTTTTATTGAACGGATTCTTTGTCCTGGCAACAGATATCTTAGATAATGCGCTTTTTTAGATTTTTCACATTCTATTTCACCTTCACTGATACTTATTTTGGCAGCGTAGCTTTTAAGATACCTATATAAAAACAAGAACACAAAAAAAAACAATTTTCATAATTATTAGTTTTTCACAGAAGTCCAATAGACTTCTGTGCATACCCTGTAAATATCTATTCGAGAACTAAAGTTCTGCCATGAAATAGTGCACAAAATTAAGATCGAGGTTTTGCAGTTCCGACAGTCTTCATAACGGCAGTTGGTGTCGAAAGATATATCTTAATCCCAACACAATGGAAGATTAATATGGACGGATTCCAAACAAGGTTCCAATCGGTTTAGACAAATATTAGAAGGCCAGCCGAAATTAAGTCTAAGATACTGTCCTCCGTGATTGGGTTAAGTTTACAAGGATATACTGGGCTATTGTTTACAGGCTCAGTCTGAAATAGTCCAGGGATTAATTTAATATTAGGTAAATGTACCGTAGAACTGATGTGATATATATAGAATTTTACTATTTCAATAGAAACATCAAGTGGGTCTGTAAACATAAGCTGCCGCCCGTATGGAATCAGTGATAAATTCTCTCAAAATGTTTATTAAAAAATATACTTGTAAATAAGTTTCATCAAAATCGGTTGTTTTTGCGTGAAAGGGTAACACCACAGTTATAAATGTAACTAGATGACGCACTTGTATATACTTCACGTGTCAAAAAACGGAGCAAAATTACGATCAATTTTTTTTTTTTTTTTTTACTATGTATAGGCCTGTGTTTGACCACAATCTCACCGTGGTCAGTGATGATGTGGCCGATGGTGGTAAGTACACAAAGCCTAGAAGGGAACTGGCTCTCAAGTGCTGCTGTCGGAACACACCGGAAGGTGCTTGGCGACAGATTTTCAACTTGAGGGTGGTTGCCAGCCAGGCGGGTACTACAAAGTACCCTACCACCGTGGTACTATGGTTTCCTCACGATGTTTTCCTTCACCGAAAGCTCAAGCTCATTGTAGGATTCGAACCCGCGACCTTCGTCTCGGTATCCGACGTCACTACCACTGAGCTATCATCGCCTTATCGCCAATGATCGTACTTTGAGCTTTTCATTTAGCATTATCGGCACCGGAAAGCCACCGAAATCTACAAAAATGCCTAATTATGCCATATAAAGTTGTAAAGACTGTAAAGTTGGCCGAGCCATTGGAAATGTTTTCTTTCATTGCTAAGTAAATTTGTTTTTAAATTGTGTGTGAAAAAGTGGCACGCTTGGTTTTCATACAGAAGGAGGGACTTGCGTTATCTGGTTAGATATATATCTGTGGGTAACACACATCCTTCCTCACAAACTTTAATCTTTGCTGAGTTTGCAACTGAAGTGTTTTATCATCTGATCTAAACTAAATTATCATCTATATGGTAAAATTGTTTACTAGTTTTTGATGTATGTAGGAGGTAATTTGTGGGCGATTTACTCGCTGAAGCTACCTCCGTCCGGTCAGTACAATTACGAAAATTCTATCCCTGACCGCAATAGTATTTATTTTTATCCCAGCAAATGCACGGTCCCTGTGAAATAGCCACGATGTAGCAAAGCCGAAAAAAAATTCATTAAAAATTAATCATAAATTTATTTTAAACTAGTTTTTCCCGGTTGTTTCGAATTTTTAATTTTGTATTTTGAATTTGACAGTTTTCAGGGTAAACGGCTAAAGTAGAGTTTGACAATACTCAATTTCAAATGCTTAATACAGAAAGCCCCTTACCTCCGGTAAGCATTATAAATAGCTTGAACCTGCAGAAATGACCATAACGAATATCAAGAAGGAGCATTATAAACGTTCATTTATTAAATCTGTTATTGAACATGTGGGCTCTGGATTAATTTTAATCAGTAGGTACATGATCCTGAACCGGAACCCAAATCACAAAATGGACTCCAAAACATCAGTCAATACTGATCTACATACATAAGTGATCCCGAAACCCGAATTACTTGTTATTCCAGACTAAATAATATGTAAACACGTAAAAGCATTTAAATCTTATACTTCCCTTGTATTGGAAATAGATTAAAGCTCTAGGAAGCTAGGCTACGTTTATTTATCGTAAACGATCAAACCAATGCTGCTTATACATTTAGGAACAAAATATTCCGTTTCCTACGGCGTTATTAGACAAAAGCTTTTTAAAAAAAAAACAAACCCACTTCCAAAACAAAATACTACAAAGTGAAAAAATACTTTCTTTTCCGAAGTCGGTGTCAAAAAACGGAAAACAATGGGTACAAAAGACACCGACTTCGGAAAAGAAAGTAATTTTTCACTTTGTAGTATTTTGTTTTGGAAGTGGGTTTGATTTTTTGTTAAAATGCTTATTATTATTTTTTTTTGTTTTGGTAGGTATCTCCAATTGACATGAAAATCATTTACAACCAAAGTACATCTCATGACAATTCCAATAAGCCCAAACGCGACTAGGATACATTGTTTCATTACGGAGTTCCAGTGGTAGACACTGCTTCCGGTTTCATCATCAGATCAATTCGATGGTACCATTTGCACCAGTACCATTTGCATCAGTACCATTTATTTATAAGTATTTGCTTCATCATAGTCGGTTAACTATTCGAGATATCTTATACCAGGAGTTCCAATGACCATCTGTGGTCTTCTTCATCTGTTCCACTTCACCAAATGGTACTTACTGAGTGCAAATGATTGGATTGTTGATGAAAATCACTATATAAATGCCTGTAATATTTGAGGATTTCCCTCGATTTCTCTATAGATCCCATCATCAGATCCTGACCTGATGACCATGGGACTACCTGTGAAGCCTATACCCTTTCAACCCTAGTATAGTAGTATAGCATATCCTTTCAAAAAAAGGTAGAATTTTACAAATCGGTTCAGGTGTCTTTAAGTAATCGGGGAACATAAACAAAAAAAGAAAAAGATTCCGACGAATTGAGAACCTCCTCCTTTTTATGAAGTCGGTTAAGAAGTGGCCGAACCAGACGCGAATATTTTGTACCATTTCTTCAAGTAGAGATTAGTTGATCTTGATTGACTGTAACCGGTGGATCGACGTGGTGACTCTTGGGGAGGACCTATTTCTAGCAGTGGACGACTTTGGGGTGAAATGATGGTGGAGATGATTGGCTGTTATGGTTTATTAGGTAGGTCTTTTGATGAATCCCTGCTCCACCGAAACACATCTTTTCTACAGAGATCCCACACACACAAGACCTGTTTCTTGACTAAATACTAATTTTTGGTATAATATTATGAATAGATATTATAATTGGATTCATCAAGAGAATTATCGTATTACAAAAGTTCTATTACAACATTCTGTTAAAAAGATCTTGAAAACGATACCGATATCGGTAGTTAATTCCTCAAACAATTTTGACACAAATATTTTGTCCTTTATTTTTTCCTTCAACAACGGAAATAATAAAGGAAGAAGGATATTGCTTATTTTATTTTTAGATACCCAATGCTTAGTCATTTCCTGAAACCCTGGGGCTTACGAAGGGCTGGGAAATATACGAAATCTAGGGCAATAATATGTATAAGAAAAAATATTTCTAAAACAATATTTAATGGAACGTAAAATTATTAAAAGTAATATCAATTGGCAATACATAATGTCATATCACTTGTCAATACAATGGTACTATTTTGTTTGATTGAGAGGCTCGTGGCTAAAAAATAACAACCGCACGGATCGATCTTCAAGGTTAACCAACGCTTGACGAGGTCGGTCCGTGGATGGGTGACCATATTTACATACCGAGATTCCTCCGTGCCTCGGCAAGCACGTTAAGCCGTTGGTCCCGGCTGTCATTTGAAGATCTTTGACAGTCGTTACGGGTAGTCAGAAGCTTGGAGATCTGATACCAGTCTTTTCAAGGAGTACCGTGTTACCCAGTTACTGGTTTGTGGAGGTCAGATAGGCTAAAACTACTAGTCGGTTAAAACTACGCCTTGCCGTATACATACACAATTACACGCACACACGTATAACGAAACTATGCCTTAGTTTGTCAGTCGAGCTATTTATTTGATCTGAGAGCTCGACTGACAAGCTAGTGCGTAGTTTTTTCGAACGGGCTTACCATTCAGTTCAATTTTAGTTTTTATTATTACATAATTTTATTTTTCCTCTCATATTTTATGCTCGAGTAGTTTTCAGTAGGATTCATAAGTAAAAATCTGGGAATAAAAAGAGAATCATGATTTCATTGAATTAATATTACCGACGATGCGGAAGAAATGAAGAGTCGTGAGCAGATCAAAGATTCTTCGTAGAATTTTGATCTCCAGACTTACAAAATAATAAAATGAAATAAATAATGGAAACGGTACACTTTTATTAAACATACACAATGCGGTCATTGATATTAACGGTAATTTTCAGATTCCTTATGAATCTTGTTTCATAAGCCAGGTTATTTTCATGATGCATATAAATGAAAAAAAAAAAAAAAATGAAATGTTTTCTGAATGACTTATTTCCAACTATTTGCCCATTTATCATCATCATCATCCGTTTAATGTTCCCACTGCTGGGACACAGGCCACCTCTCTGTGAGGAGAAATAGGCGGTAATCCACCACGCAAGTCCAGTGCGGGTTGGTGGATGTCACATGTCTCCGAATTTTTGGTTCTAGGACGTGCTGGTTTTCTCACGATGTTTTCCTTCCCCGTTTGAGAGCAGTGGTGAAATAATTTACACAAAGTAAAGCGCTTGCGTGGGTTCGACCCACGATCTACAACTTAAAAGTCGCGGCCGTTACCACTGGGCCACCACTGCTCTTTGCCTAAGGAAATTATTGATTAACCAGATAATTCAAAAACTGACTGACATTTAAAGAGTTATTTTATTATCTACATACAGACAGCTCGATTGCATAGGTGTTATGGCCAGTGAGCCCCAAACTAGACGGTGATTCTGTATCTTGGGGCTCGAATGTTGATCGCCAGAGCAGATACTAGTGTTAAGTGGTATTATATGCTTGTGTGTGTGGGATGTATTAAGCTTGCGTGTTTGTTCCCAATTAAATCTACCTAATATCAATCATCAGAAACGTGGTAACGAAAGTACGTGTATATGAAGTTTAGCAAAAGGAGTATGTAAGGATCGTGCAGGTGACGTTCTGTAGTTTCTACCTACTCCTACGATAAAAAAGGCATGGGTTTTTGTATATATGTCATACCTATGTTTTTTACAAATTGCATTAAATGCATATATTCACGCTCTAAAGCCAGTGTTGGCCAACCTAGAATCTGTCCAGCTTATTCACGGTCCACGGCATCACATTGCACAAAGTAGCAATTTTGGCTCACAGCTCCAATGGTATGTGACAGCATGTCCGATCCCACTGGAACATGTAGGGTCAGCAAACACCCAGTCTTGAGTATAATAGACTTTATTTATTTCGCAAAAAGCTACATATTTTATTGCTAGAAATCAATTACCGCGGTATTTAAAATTCGAATTTATTCCAATTCGCCCACTTAGAAGTCTAGCTATTTACAAAAAATAAGGTATAATATTGTTTGCTACCTGGAAAAGTCTACAAGTCACGATTTGATGTGAATGGATCCTTACCCACTTTATAGAACAGCCACAAATAATCTAGATTATCATGTCAAATTCTTGGCAATACATTTTAGTAACTTGTGAATTAACTCAAAAGGGATTATCGATGAATTAATGACTTCTTCAGACTCTCATAAATCAATGTAAAAGATATTAATATGCAGTAATTACTCTCTAAATTACAAACAGACATAAGTCAGATTTAACGACGCAGTTTTAACGGAAAATTTGGAGTTAGCTGTATACGTCAAGATAATGGGTGTATTTAGATAAATATTTAGAAATCTGTCTTCGAATTAACTTAGGATTTTTTTATCTAAACACCAAACAAGCTTACGCCAAATTAGTGCCTTTTAATAACTGGGGCACCGTTTCTCTAAGACGCTAATCTGGTGTCAAATCAGTCAATCATTGATTAGTTAACGGAAATAATAACAGGGCATAATTAATCAATTCACTTGACATGAGATTGATAAGGGGAGGTAGGTACTTAAGGCCTTGACGTCTACTTTTGTGGCGTAAATAATTCAACATTGATAATAAAAGTGTTAGTTCAAGTATTAAAACAAAAATATGAATATTGAGTTTTTTTAACAACAACCTGTATTATGAACAGAATGTCCTAGTAAAAGTTGCAAGAAATATGGTACTTTTAGGAAGCTTATAATATTCTAGTACTCTATAGTTTAAACTAGATACTTTCAATTCAAAGTACAATACACAAACAGAGCAATTAATTGAAATGCACATATTTTTGCAATTAATTCGTTTCCAAGAACAAGTCTGCTCTCAAAAGTCAAAACAGTAAAGGATGACATCGTAAAGAAACCGAAATGACCTAGAACTAAATATTCGTAGACATTTTGTGACATTTACCAATCCACAATGAATCCGAGTGGTGGATAAAGCTTTGGTATTTTGTTCAGAACGCACAACATTAGTGTATGTAATGCCCGACATGTAACCCTCCTCACTGCTGACGCATACCGCGATGGAACAAAAGACTGACTGTGTTTTATAAGGGTTTTTTGAAATACTTTTTATTATTGTAAATCATATAATTTCTGTTCATTTTATATTATCTATTTTACGTATTTTTGTTAGTCATTAGTTTAGCACCTACATATTAACATTATATTCAGTATCTATTGTATTTATCCACGTCCGTGTCCTAGAGGGGTGCCAACTGATAATCAGTGCTGGGTGTCTGACGCCCAGCAAATGCTGAGTTGGTAACCCTTTCGGTGGAGGCACACCCAGCGCAGCTTCTTGAAACTTGTTTGTACTTTTTATACTGTTCTTCCCTGTTACTTTGTAATTGTTGCTGTTCTGTTGTGTCTGTGTCAAATAAATGTTTTATATTCTATTTGCATACGGTTGTGTCCAGCAATGCATGCCACACACCGTAGCGTTTTGTTTTCTTATTAAGGGATCAAAGTTTCACACTTCCTCACAGACAGAGGACAACTGTGTCCCAGCAGTAGCAACATTAGGGGCTGACTAACTGATTCGCACCGATGACGATCGACGTCTTTTCTGCCTGATTTGCTGATTATGCTTTTGCAAGTGCAGGGTTATTCACGAAATCTGTGGTAAGAGATATGTTTATTGTGTAATTATGTAAAACGGTTGCGGCGTCCTCAGGAAATTATCTATTTATTTGTACGCAGAGCACGTTTTGCGAACGGAGTGGCTATTGCGGAAACTGCTCGATATTTTAGAGTACAAAATTCGAGCGATATACTTAATGTGAATTCCAAACGGTTACCCAGAGGTGTACCTCAAACAAATTTCGTCAGTTAAGGCTACATCCCATATTATGTGGTGTAGTTTCTTGGATGATTATATGATAATTGTCTTATCTTGAGCTTATTTTCACTATTCAAGACGATTTATTTTACGAAACCTATTTAAGTACTGTTTGCTTGGTCACAAAAAGAAAATATTTAATTTATATCCCATGAAAGTTTCATGAATAAATTATTTAGATACAAAAATGTGCCTTTTCTTAAAAGAGATTGAATTTTTATGATGAAGTTTTGTTTAATATTTTCTAAAGAAAAATAAAATCAGACTCTTTAACGCCTATTTATGTTGTCTTGTGTAGTTTAGATGTTAATGAAGTACCTAAAATAAAATCAAAGCACCAAAATTATTAGTTACTTATTTTATTTTGTTGTGAATGCATCGAGACATTTCTATTTAACAATCCTACGCAACATATAAAATATAATGAATTACGCAATTTTTTGTCGACTACACGATACAATCGAGAGAAATCGAATAGAGTACCATAATAGGCCACTCGTTAACCCTTCCAGTTCCAGGGTTCTTAATTATACTGGAAATATATTTACAAATGGTTAAGTGTTAATATCGACAGCAGCCTAATGATCACGGCCTCATCTGTATTCATAAAATATTAGGTTCATGGCAGCAGGAAATTAAAGGTGAGCAAAGTTTGGTCAATTATATCAAAGCATAAACAAAACCTGTTGGATAGAATAGCTATGATTGAGTTCCGTTCGTGTGTTTAGGTACTCAAAACTTGTGTACAAATCCAGACTCCGAGCTGTAGTGAAAAATCTTGATAAGACTTTCGCCTAGCCGAGAGCGAAATCAAAAACCCTGTTGTCATTATAATCATCTACGTTTTAAAATTCGTTTACTCGACGAACACTATATATATTGTTGAATTGTCAAAATTAAAAACATCTCGGCTCAAGCAATCCTGTAGTGAAGTTTTGTCAATTACTCGGCAGTGTTTTAGTCATTAGTCATTTATTCATGAACAATAAATTTGTATCTGAACATTTACACAAAATTAATAAAAATTAAATTAGACACACAAACAAAAACCATTTATTTTATATTTATGTTTATGTTGTATTTATGGATTGTATGTATTGATTAATATCAATACATACATTCCATAGATATCTTAATCACAAAAAAGATCCAATAATAAAGTTAAATACTACAATTCTTCAAAGGCATATAGACATTTGTCCAAGAGGAATTTCTTTAATTTTGTTTTATAAGAACTAGCGTGAACCGTGCTTTTCAGATCTAATGGCAACCTGTTAAATAAGTTTACTGATTGGTCACGTGGACTGTATATCACAACATTGAAATTTGGATCGATCATACCTTTATGGTCTTTTTTACGCCTTCACACATTTCTTGTTCTGCTGTAGTTTCAAATTCATGAAGGTATTATATGTACAAGGTCATATATGCTTGGAACTGTGAATATGCCTAAATTAATAAAAATGTTGCCGGCAACATTCTGTTTGGCGGATACGGACTATTGTCCGTATTGCGCGTTTCTGCAGAACAAAGGCTTTTAATATTGTAATCGTAACTGTATGCCCAGTGAAGTATGCTATATCAAATTTTGGACTCGACTAACGCGAAATATACCCTTTTCAGTAGTTCTACACTGATTTCACGTCTCAGAGCTCTCAAAGCATAACATAACTATTGCCTTTAGTTCAGGTTTTCAATATTTCGCAATTCGTCATTTCGCATACCAAAAAATTTAACTTCAATGACGAGCTCGATTTTGTCTTCATTCATTTCAATCTCCATGTTATCTTTATTTCGGGCTGTGGTTCTAAATAACATTATCTTCGTCTTTTATTCACAGTGAACCAAACTTTAAAGGCTTGCAATGCTGCAATTACTTTCTCCGTCAGCTCTACTATGTCATTAGCTGCTACGATGGGATTTGTGTCGTCAGCGAAAATTAATATTTCAATGTCTGGTAAAATTAAAATCATATAGTTAATTGACTCATTAATATGTAATATAAATAAAATAGGTCCCAAGATGGTTTAAATATAAGCATGTAAGGCAATACCTTGAAGGACCGCTCGGTGGTAGTAACATTTGTGTTCAATGATACTGAAGTCTGGTTAGTTTTCCCAGTGTTTAAATATGTACGTATCTTACATCCGTAGATTCCAGCATCGGATATTTTTGTAGGTTTTATATATTCGAATCCGAGACTATGCTAATGGAATATTACAGTATATTCTGCCCATGGGAACACGAAGATATGATGATATCTAGGAATGCCAAGTTTAGCATTTTCGTAAATTTCTCTGCATTCTTAGATTTTTTGTGTTGTAAAAGAACATGTGGCACTGTTTAATTTAAATCAACTTCATGCAACATAATTATTTCCTTTCCTCGGATGAATAAAGAAAGCTTAGGCATTAAGTCAGCCTTTGTACTGGCTGAATTAATTCCTAAGCAAAAGGAGGCGTAGAGAATGCATGTGCATTGTTTCAGGTACTTTTCAAGTACTTTTCTTACCTATTTGAAGCATTAAATTTGCAAAAGAACGGCGTCTTATCCGTGGTTCCCAATACAAAACGTCTGTTTTTCTTTTCTTTAAAACAAAAATACTGGCATAAAGAACTTACCTATAGGCTTTTTTTCCTTCAATTCCTTATGGTTTTATTTTTTCTTTTAACATCGACACGTGCCACATACGTTGTGTTTGTTACTTTAATAATTCGGGCACGTACCATTCACTCCCAACCTTGAATAACGCCCACACCTACTAAACCTTAATGGTTCTAAAAAGGAAAAATGTGTCCTCTTTTGAAAAATCGAAATACCAATTCATTACTAAATAGGGAAGTAGAATTGAATTGTAATCATTGTGTGGGAATACGTGATCTTTCGAGACGTGTTAATACTCGTACCTCATTAAAGTTAATAGGAACCTAAATAAATCCCTCTCACTGAAATGAAATGCTTACAAGGCAAGCGTCAGTAATACCTTGACAGATGAGAAGAAGACATTATTATTTTACGAATAAAGTCTTACGCAATTTCAGCAAATACACATAACATAATCAGCATAAGTATAACAATTTCTGCAAATACACATTACATCGCTCTCGAAACAGAAGGAAAACATTGTGAGGAAACCGGCATGTCCTAGAACCAAAAACTCGAAGACATGTGACATACGTTCTCTCTGCTGGGAGACACACACGGGGAATGGGAGTTAATCTACCACGCGGGCCCAGTGACTTGATCAGTATTGAATTCTTGATTCTAGGCCATGCCGGTTTATTTAATCATCCAAATTAAATAAATAACACGAAATAATGTGTAGACATACTTCCGAACCAAAAATCTACATCTCGTAAGTCGAGACCGTAACCACTGGGACACGATTCACAAATTAAAAAAAAAAACAGTTAGTATTTCTCATGCATAATTAAACCCTATAGGCGTAAATAAAATCTATAAATGAAATAAATATTAATAGGCCACACATACCGGATGCCCATCGATAAATTATTGCCATATTGATGAATTATTAAAGCTTAAATCTATCATTACTAATCCTGCCTGTCTATACCGTTTCCTTTTAAACTTTAAATGTTAAAGAGTTTTAAATAAACTTCTCACGCATCATTTAGTGCTAAAACAGACTGTTCACACATAATTCTGTCAGTTCGTGATTCCACCACATTGTTTAGCTTTAAGTTAGTTGTTTATTCCTGTTGGAGTTCAAATTACAAGCTTTGTTTAGTTACAAATTTATAGTAAGTGTTTGAAGTTTTAGAAGTTTTTGGGTTTGGTACAAATATTTTCGTGCATAAAATGAGAAAATATAATGATTGACATTATATAACAAGTGACCTTTACGTCTTTAAGAAAAATATTCACAATATCACTCATACAGATCGATTACGCAGAGCCAGTCAAAAAATATTTCAATCTGTGAAAATTATTACAATATGAGGCAAAAGCCTCTTGAAGAGAAATGCAACGAACTCAATTATCATCAGTTATACTTACAAGAGCTCAAAAATAATCCACATCAGTTTCACCTACTTGGTTGCAAAGACAGCTCTCTTATAACTTGCACCACAGTCAAACAAAATAATAGAGGAGCCACACTTCATCGCCAACTAACTCTAGTTAAGGTGTTACCTTGCCCGTTTACGCTAATAATGTGCCATCCGTCGCATACTGATCAAATTCGCCTAACACTGGTTAATTTATGGTACCATCAACCTCCTTCCGTTCTCCGTTAGCATTAGCAATTGTAATTTTTTGCTGTTCTTTGCAAATTTTAGATCAATTCCTATGCTATTTTGCAGCATGAATGGTAAAGAGGTCATTGGTTATTTTATGATCTTTTATGTACTGGGAAAGTGTGTTTTATGATTCTAGCACGTTTTGGTGATGTAAAACTTGTCCTAGTGAGGCTATTACAGGCGAGTTGACTTTCTCAATCGTTCAATTTATCATCGTTTGTATCGTATTCCTCTCATTAAGTGTCGTAATTGAATAGAATGGCAATACAGATTTCCCGGCACACAAATTTGCTAATTTATATTCCTATTCATAGTTATTGTATTCTTATTTTTTTAGAATTAGCTCACACACTGTTCCGTTGTTGTTGAATTAGGTATTTTACCTATGTTTGCAATATTTGTAAGTATACGAGAACCATGTTCCTATTTATAAAATTAATGAATTTACCTGTTAATGCTTTTATTACTTTATACCTGTACGTAGTATAGTGTGTAGTGCTATTTTTGGGTGCATCGACCTCACATATATGAATTTATTAATGTATGTGCATAAGTAAACGTTTTAAAACACCTATTATAAAAAAAGAGTAAGTATGGAGTTTCTTGTGCGTTCTTCTCCATAACAAGCTACTTTTCTGAATGCACGGTAGAATCAATTTTTATTACTTGTACATTTTTAATTTAGATTTCAATCAAAATCAAAATCAATTATTTTTATTTTACATAGGCACTTATAAAACGTCGACAAAAGGCGCATTTATTATTGTTTGACTTTCAAAAGTGCCGCTTATAGAAGTTAAGTTGAAATAAATATATTTGACTTTGACTTTGACAATATTGCTTTATCTCTAGCTCCTTGTCTTCCTAAAAAAAAACAATATTTTTATTCTTGTTCCACAGAGTACCTACACGCTGAAAAACAAAACCGTGGCGTGGTTTGGAAAATCACACGATAAACTGCACCGTTCAGAAATATTAACGAACGAGGAATTTGAAATGGTTCCCGGAATGGGCATGCAATTTACGCTAAACAGTGTAGTGCAGCTGTAGCAAATTTCTCGCCTGTATTTGAGTGAGGGGAAATTCAGTGATGGTCCATACAAACTATTCCTGAAACAGAATATGTGATCAAGGAACAGGAACTGTAGAATTTCAAAGTCAAACCTGCTGATAGTTCGTCAATGCGTTAATTTGAGACTGGGTAAACGTTGGTTCCGAAATGTTACGGTTGGCGGTTGAAACAGAATTTGAAAGAACCTATAGTGAACCAGAGAAAGAAATAATGAATCTTATATAATCTAAGTATATGATTGTAAAGATACTAGTAATATAATAGAGTGACAGTTGACAGGAGATATTAAATCGTGGAGATATATAAAACGTGCTGCGCCAACCTTAAGTAATTCGTGAATGGGTCAAGAGCTGAAAGATGATGATGATGAAATGCACAACCACACACCAAATATTTTTTTCGTTGTAGTTTACTCAACTTGTTAATATCATGGTTAAAATAGTTATTTATGCTACAAGTGCGGAAGGTAGGAAATCATCTTACGTACGTGTATCATACAACATTTTACTAAGCACTGTGCGAGAAAATAAAAAAATATATCTGAACTAAGCAAGAAATTAATAAAATGGCGGGCTTATTCTAGCGCGCTCAGCATACCACAGATTAACTAATAGTTCCTCGGGCATATCTACTGCGCATGTTCAAATAGCTGTCACGTCGTAACGCAAAAAGGCACGAGCAAAATATACGTTCTGCCAAACATATTTAATGAATATTTAAAATTAATTTATGGATCAAAATCTAAATCTAGAGTAATTAAAAACGCCTTTAATGAAGTATTAGTTTTATTTTACCTTTTATATGAATGATAATCTATACTTAACTAATTTGTAAAACTTTTCTCAAATAATTAAAAGTCAATGCGTGGGGCTGACGTTGGAGTTAAAAATTAAAAAAATACAGAAAAGTAAAAAGCACTAGTTAAAAAAAGTGACACTTTCCGCACAGTTTGGCTGCTTAGAAAACGCTCTTTTCGAGGACATGCATTGTAAAACATATTTAATATGGAATTTTTGTTATCAATTTTCTGCGCACTATAAACATGATAACTACAAGCGTGTACACCGAATCTTAAGACCACTAGACCAAAGTTCATTTGAAATGAATCCTTCAAGTGCAGTGTCTATTTCGAGTAACAGTGCATTCATTCATACGACTTTATATACGTTTATATATCTGTAACAGCTTTATATTGAACTGTATTGAAATCATACTCTATTGAGCAGAAAACGTGACAGTCGTTTGTTATACCCAGCTTCCATGTATTTCTCTTCTGTAGATAATTTGACGTCAATAGTACAGATTTTTTTCTATTTTTCTGTTTGGAATAGATTCTTTGTTTCTCTGTTATGTGTTGGAGACGCATCAATGGTATTTTAATTGGAGGGGTGACCTGGATGTACTGGCATCGACTTACGGGATCTAATCCTCGACAAGAGTTTTACTTTATGTCATTTTTTTCATCAATACTGTTCTCAAAACGATGAAGATCCGAAGCGGTGACATCTACCAATCCGAAAACGCTTGTGTGGAGGACTAGAGCATTTGTGGTCCAATACCTCTTACTTGTAGACCACAGTATCTTAGCGGTAGCAACATTATAGGCTGATTTTGCTTAGGCTATGTATTAGTATCTGAGATTTGGTTTCTGACTTTCCGTTTTCATTATTTTTCATTGCACACAAGGAGTGAGCATGATATGAAATTATGTTCCCGATGCATGATGTACTGCAAAGATAAAGCGGATTAGAGTTGAAACCCTTCTAGGAAGTAATGAAAGGAAAGTTGGATGAGAAATATGAAGGATTGAAGCACAAGAGTGCGAATGGCGATAGCAAGTCGCTTTCTAAAGCATTAGGAATGAACTATGGTTGCTACGTGAGCATTAGTATGGGTTGATTGTGAACTAGTTAAGTAGGAAGGTATAATTTATTCGATTTCTATATTGTTGCAGTTACCTTGAAAACATTTTTAGTAAAAAATAAAAATAAAAAATGTATTAAGTATAGATTATTATTGTATTCGTCTAATATTCATATGTACCTAATCTTTCAATATAATCCCGAAATTACATCGAGGATCCACTTAAATATTAGATGCAAGTCTTTCATGCGATCAAATATAAAAATAATATTCGATCATTTTTAGAACTAAAAATAAATTACAATTATGCTTCACATCACATCACATCATCAGCCTATTAATATTCCCACTGCTGGGACACAGGCCTCCGCTCTGTGAGAGGGAATGGGCTGTAATCCACCTCGCGGGCTCAGTGCGGGTTGGTGGATGTAACATGGTTTCGAATTTTTGGTTCTAGGACATGCCGGTTTCCTCACGATGTTTTCCTTCACCGTTTTGAGAGCAGTGGTGATGAAATAATTTGCACAAAGTAAAGCGCCTGCCAATTATGCTTAAACAAGTACTAACTAAAATATTATTAAGACATTTTAGACGAAAGTGAAGGACACTTGAGTTCGTATTTTTATTGAAACATAGAATTTCATTGGAAACATTTTTCGGGTTCTTACGTTTTATTGACATTGTTAAAACGTTTAGTTATTCTTAATAGAGTATATTAACACTACGTGGAATCTCGAGAATCTCGTAAAAGACCCTTTTCTTAATAAATGGTCGAAAAAGGTTTCTCTCCAGGTGTTTTTTATTTTGTTTTACTATCGATAAATATGGAGTGTTTAGCGCAAAGCGTTATTGCGCTTTGTATTCAAGCTTTTCCTACTGCTTTGGTCCCGTGAACTTACCCAGAGAAACCTTGCATTTTTTAGGGTTCGGTACCCAAAGGGTAAAAACGGGACCCTATTACTGAGACTCCGCGGTCCGTCTGTCTGTCTGTCTGTCGCCAGGCTGTATCTCATGAACCGCGATAGCTAGACAGTTGAAATTTTTACAGATGATGTATATCTGATGCCGCTATAACAACAAACACTAAAAACAGAATAATTTTTTTTTTTTTTTTTTTTACCTATTATAGGCCCGCGCTTGACCAATATCTCACCTGATGGTAAGCGATGATGTGGTCTACGATGGAGCACGCTTGCCTAGTAGTAACCTATTCACTCTTGACTTAAAGACCCCTAGATTATAGCTATCGGGAAACACAGACTCCGGCAGAGAATTCCACTCCTTAGCTGTACGCATAATAAAAGTATTCTCAAAACGTTTAGTGCGTATGGGTGGGATGTCCACCATGTACCGATGGCGCATCGCCGTGCGTCTGGTAGTCCGATGATGAAACGGAATATTTAAGTGGGCCTCCCATACAACAAACGTGATTTTTGCGATAATGGTACGGAACCCTTAGTGCGCGAGTCCGACTCGCACTTAGCCGGTTTTCTGTTATACAAGTAGCATATGACTTTATGACTCTCAGACCAGCAGCCTAATTGCGTAAGTGAATTCTGCAAAGCAAAAAAGTCGGAACCTTCCCCAAAAACGACTTTACGTATTGCATATTACACTCTGAAAAGGAAAGGTCCTTTCCATTACCAATATTTTGACGTAGAATTGATTGTAAAGAAAACGGAAGAATCAAGATAAAACTTCACTATTGGTATTGTGTAATGAAATTATGTCCTAATTGATTGAGAGATTTGGAAATAAATCATTCGAGTTTGATGAAACATAACGCAGTAGATGAACTTCAACTCAAAGGAGGATGTTTGTACTCTTTCCAAATTAATTTCACAATACCGAAAAAGTTGAAAGAACTAATTCTTTGAAGGAATCGACTTGTTTGCTTTGCAGAATTCACTTACGCAATTAGGCTGCAGGATAATGACGTAACTATATTTAAAGCTCAAAAAACGCGCGCACGCTTTCATTTGAATCATTCAACAGTATTCTTTGGTTGACCTTGAGTTGACGGCTTTTTAAACATATCAGGCAATGAATGATATTACAGAACGAGCATGCGTGCTTTGGTCTTTCAAAAGAGTTACGCAATTAGGGTGCTAAAAGCAATCTCTAAGATTACCTTTTACGAACAAATATCAAACAATTTTTAACTCGTAATTATTTTTAAGAATACTAATCTAATTGTACAAATGAGACGTAAAGTACCTGCTTAAATAGGAAGAATAGGATAGGAATGTAGCAAGTCTATACTATAGTGAATTATCTGCAATTTGTTTTAGCAAAAGTTATTTGTCGCCTGAATATAAAATATATGTTGTGAGAGGCAAAAAAAAAAAAGAAGTTTCATTAAATAATCCAAGTACCAGTTTCATTCGAAATACTTAAAATTCTGTGCCATATTTGTCAAAACCAAAGTTGGTTGAACTTTGATGTTTCATAAAAGCCATATAAAATTAAATTAGTGCCGTGCCACCGGATCCGTTTGTAAAGGTTTCGAAGCAAAGCCGCCATCTTGATTCGTATGTAATGGCGCGTTGATGTGTTTATTATTTTTATTCAGTATTTGAATGTGGTGCAAGTTAAACACTCGTTAACTTTTTGACGTGTGGTGGAAGTGGGAGCGATTTTTGAATACTAAGCTACCTTTCTGTTGGTTCGACGCGATTTATACCAAACGAGTTTGCAAGTACGTAAACGAAATGCGTTGCAATTCAACCGATTTTTGGACCTAAATATTCTATAATTATAACATCGCCAGATACGTCTTGACCGCCCAAGTGTTTTAGATTTATGTGACGTTAAAAAATATAAAAGAGGCGGATTTTGAGGGCCATATTGTGAGGATCTCAATTTTATTTTCTTCCAAACCTATCGAGAGGGGTATCAAAATGTAGGGTTTTAAGAGGTGATTACAAAAATATATACCACTTATATGTTTAACAGTAATTGATAAAAAAAAAAACTAATAAAAACATAAAAAAAACCCGACTACTGAAGAAGCGAACTAAAAAGATGTAAACAAGAAGAAAATCATGCTCTGCAGTTGGAGGATACTCACGTATATTTGCGAGCTGGCTGACCACCAAACCATAATGTATCCTCTAACTGCACAGCATGATTTTCTTCTTGTTTAAATCTTTTTAGTTCGCTTCTTTAGCATTCGGGTTTTTTAATTTATTTATTAACTTCTTCTTCTCATCAATAGTGACACAATCATATTAGCATGATAGAGGAACAAAACGTCATATCTCTCTTATTAACCGACATATTCGAAAAAGGAGAGTTTCCGAGCTCGACTGTGTATTAGTTTTAAGTCCTGAGTTAAATTTTGTAGCCAAATATATTGTTATTAAATTCATGCAAGTTTACCAAATATTTTATAGTTAAAATAATGCTGAGTAATTTTATTTGACTACCGAAATACTGAAATACCTTTATCCTTCGATAAAACAAGAATGCTTCAAATATAGCAATTAATTAAAATATAGTTGTTACGCCCAGCTATCAGTGGAGCCCCATGTAAACATCGGCATCGTTCGGCTAAATTCGGAGATTTATGTGCCTTTTATACCAGCCTCCGGAATCCACGGAACCTTTGACTTTGTAAACTGTGAATAATTTTATAATAGTAACACGTGCTGAGTTCACTGTTACAGTTACCTACTGTACAGTTAAACAAACTGGGTTGGTTATAAACTTCAGGATGATTGCGCTATTTTATATATTATCGAAGGTATGGGGGGAATGCTGTTTTAGTAGGTGGTTATAACTGCTTTAAACGTGAACGACGTTCCAACCAATGACATAACTCAGTTAATCTCAAAAAAATTCGTCCAGAATTTTCTGATGAAATAGTTAAATCGTTCGCGATCCCGATCGAATCTCTAAGTTCGATGGCCGAAGATAATCTCCTAATCGACTGGATAATCAGGCATTGGAAAACAAGCTTGACCTTTACATAAGGTGTTGTCTAAATTACCAACCGCATTCAATAATATATCTGAGGGATCGGTGCTACTAGATAAGTAAAACTGAAATATAAAGGGTTATTAAATAAATAGTTCAAGGTGAAGTCTGGAACGGAAAAACAATAAAAAGCACAGATGAATAACGATGTTTAGTGTGAAAAACTTATACATACTCGTATAGTTTAAATAATCTGTATGAAACCGCAAAGCATTAGCTGTTTCATATCAACTGTTATACTGTGTGAGTAGGTAAACAACTGAGTATTGTGCAGTTTATGAGGAATTCAAAATGCCGGCTCTATATACTTAAATTAATTTTATTTTATTAATTGATCTTTTGAATGATAATTATTGTAATGATAATATATTAATTGATCCATTGGATGTTAATTTGGATGATAATTTGAATTTATTCATTTATCTGGTTTTAAAATATTAGTTCATGTTGCATAAATAATGTAAATGTTTGCCGAATGGTAAAATATGGCTGAGCTATGATATCACAACAATAATTGTGTATTACCCATATTTACAAAATAAAATTTTGTTATATTCTATTCTATTATAAAGATACAATTTATATTCGCAGTTTTTTTGAGATCAGTGGTGGTGGTCCAGTGCTAACGGCCGTGACTTATAAGTTGTAGTTCGTGGGTTCGAACCCAGGCAGGCGCTTTTCTTTGTGTAAATTATCTTATAACCACTGCGCTCAAAACGGTGAAGGAAAACATCGTGAGGAAACCATGCCCTAGAACCAAAAAATCGAAAATATGTGACATCCACCAACCGGCACTGGTCCCGCGTAATGGATTACGGCCCCTTCCCTCTCACTGAGAGTAGGCCTGTATCTCAACAGTGGGAACATTCAAAGGCTGATTTTTTTTTGTATACTGGTTGTAGTCTCCGAAAGCCGTAATCCGTTTACAAAAGTTCTTTCACTCATGGGCAGCTGCACTATTTCTGAGTAATACAGGCAGGTTTACTCCGAAATAATGCACGGTCTATAATAAAACCAATATGGCAGTTACGAACCTACAGTGGCTTTACACTCCTTGCGATTTCTATTTGCGTGATTTTTTTTGTATTATTTCCGCGCGATTTTTTACTGCAATGCATGCAGCTTCATACAATACCATAGGTTGTTGCAGAATTGGCGGTAAAAATTCGCGCAAATAAAAATTATTGTGCGTGCTAAGCCTAAGATTAGCGTACGAAGATGACACTGATAAAAAAAATAGTTATGGAAATGATAAAAGTTTTCGGAACAAAAGCATCAAATTATATTATTGTCTTCCGCGAACCGGAAGACGATATGTTGGAAGGCCTCCCACTAGGTGGACCGATGACCTGGTTAAGGTTGCGGGAAGGCGCTGGATGCGAGACGCACGGGATCGGTCAATGTGGCGACGCCTGGGGGAGGCCTATGTCCAGCAGTGGACGTCTTCCGGCTGAAATGATGATGATGATGATGATATTACTGTACTCCTGTAAATATACCTATTGGCATGAAAGGAATTTAGAAAAAAAACAGAGCTTTTTTGGTTTGTTTTTCAATTCCAAAGACGCTATAAGAAAACAAATTTCAGACTTCGTATAAAACCTATCGCCTAACTGTCGAAATCTGAAGCTGAAGCAAGTTGAAAATTGAGTTTTAAAATCTCATCGATAGCCACAAAAGCTTGTGCTCTGGGATTTTGAAACGTAATATCGTGGTGACACCAGGATATAAGGTATATGAGAAGTAAATCTAAGATAGCAGTTGCGAAAAAGCGCATGATATAAACGAGTACCATAGTTTGAAACATTTAAAATGTTAAATGTAGTACAATTTCTACGACATTGTTGGGCTCGTGATAGTATCTGGAACGAAAACTCATCATCATCATATCAGCCGAAAGACGTCCGTCCACTGGTGGACATAGGCCTCCCCCAAGCGTCGCCACATTGACCGGTCCCGTGCGTCTCGTAACCAGCGGATCCCCGCAACCTTCACCAGGTCACGAACGAAAACTATCCCATAATTATAAAGAGAACTCGTCAGTAAGTTACAAATTTTCAACAGCACATCGCATCACTTGACATGCGAATTTGTGACGTGTCGATGTTTATTTAATTTACAGAAATTGCTTGATACATTTGACGTATTTCAATTTATTACTACCAGAAAGCTCCTTCAAGAAAAAAAAAAACTCTTGTAAAGTAAGATTGACAGCACATAAGATTGTATAATTTAGGCATGTCAGTTTCTGTGTCAATAAAAACCTTTTCTTTCTTTAGAATTGAACGTCAATAACAATAAATAACTTCACAATCAATAAAAACTTCGGAATAGGGATGTTTCCTGGGTAGAAAAATGATAATTCTATTTAGTCCGTCAGTGAGATTATGAGATAATATTAGAGCCGCATTTTTTTCTTTATCAAATAAATAAAAAAAACCGGCCAAGTGCGTGTCGGCTACTTATCTGTGATAGTTTTCCTTTTAATTTCGTTATATTTACTACTGCCGTGATTTTTTTCACATAGGCAAGAGCAACCATTTCGCTGGCAGGGGGGGGGACACTTGACTCTAACATAAATTTGCGGGTTATTCCCAGAGGTCCACGATTCTATTGTTCTCGAAAAATTTAAATTCATACTTTACTTCCCAACGGGTCCACGACATTTTAAAATATGAAATATTTTCTTTCCCAACGGGTCCATGAGAACGCTTGGTACAGTCAGCAATAAAAGCTTGGCTAAGGGATAAATGTTTATTATTTCTATGAAATAAATCACAATTAATATAGATAAGTAATAACTACATTTTTACTTTATCACATGAATGGTCATGACCATTAAAAAATCAGGCTTAGTAGGCGTTTCGGCCGATGAGTTTCGCCCGATCCGGTCGAAACAGGAATTATTAAATTTTATTATTATTTATTTATTATTATTAATAATTTTTTTAGCAAATTTTGTACAGTTAGAAAGAAAACCTTGGCTTATATTATATAAGTACAAACAGGCAATTTTTTGAAAAAAAAATAAAGCTTTTTTTATCATTACAACAACCATCAGTAAAAATGATAAATCACAATAATCAGTCTTATATATCAATTAAAAAGTGTGGAATAATTTATTATTTAAAATTTTATTTCATGCACCTACGGATCAATAGGTACTTAGTGTACCTATTGATCTGCGCTGGGACGTTTATTTTTTTAGAACGTCAAAATAAAAAAAATGATTAAAATCAGTTGAGAGTTTAATAAAATGATAAAAATATAACTTCATCAAGCTTTTTTAGTTACATGTTGAACATTTATACACAAACTACCAGGAGAACAGAGTCATGAAAAAGTATTTGCGGGCCTAGAATCATAAGCGGTAGAGACTAACGGAGTACCAGGAGGTCAGAATCTGAAATCTCTCGGTAATCTTTTTACATCTCATGGTTCCAGCCTCGGAAATACTTCCTCGTGATTATAATCTCCTGGTACTTACTTAAATTAGTCTTTACCGGTAAAAATCATGAAGAAGTCTTAATATTTGCGGGTCAAGCCCCGCAAATATTAAGACTTCTGGCCTCCTGGTAGTATGGGTATAAATGCTTATAATGTTCAACATCTAACTAAAAAAGCTTACGTGTCGTCACCATTCAAGACCGCATTTTATTTTGTTATGTTTTCAAAAAGCAGCTCCTTCTTACAATAAATTGTTTAACTGACTGTACTTTGGATATATCTCGTGGACCCGTTGGGAATTCATTTAAGAAACATTTAAAACATTATTATAATTTTTCATGGACCCGGTGGGAAAAGAGGAACAATAGAATCGTGGACCTCTGGGAATAACCCAAATTTGCAATTTAAAGCTTAATTTTACGCAAAGGAATCTCTAAATCGAAAAATGGTTGTAACAAACCCATAATATTTTTGAATGGTCTATCCAACGATACCCCACAAAGTGGGAGAGAAGAGAAAAATTTTTTTTTTCTCTTCTCTCCCACTTTAAGTTTTGTTTAAGTTTTTTTTTATCACTTTGTCGGAATTAATAATATGTGTATCCATGCCAAATTATAGCTTTCTAGTACTTAGATTCTCTGAGCTAAGCTGCGAACGGACAGACGGACAGAGCGAAACTACTTTTTGACTTCGGAACCCTAAGAATGACAAAGATATGTCATAATTATATAGATATCATCGTAATTTATGGAGTTTCTTGTGCGTTCTTCTCCATAAAAAGCTACTTTCCGGATGCACGGTAGAGTCAATTTTTATTACTTGTACATTTTAAATTTAGATTGACGTTCAAAAGTGCCGCTTATTGGCCTAGTTGAAATAAATATATTTGACTTTGATAAAGCGCATCAAAGTTCAGAAGTGGGGACGTGTGACATCACTTTGTCAGTATAGCACGGTGACGTCACACGATGTTTCAACGCACTATATCATCGTAATTTTTTGTTTACGTGACAAACGAAAAAAATACGTGTCCACTATTTTTAGGTAATCTAACTGCCGGACTAAATAGTTTTTTTGTCATCTTCCCTATTGATGTTCGTATCTCCAATGACTTCATAAAGAAAAGGCAACAAAATCAACCTAAGAGTGGTATTTCGTTCGCTAAAAGCCAAATTGCTTCCACTTGAAATTGGTTCCTTTTTAACTCGGACACGAATTTGGAGAATTTTCATTGAACAGGCAATATATTTCTTTAGAAGACAATTGAATAAAATAGACGATAAAATGCTTAATTTGATGTCAAGAGCTACTTGATAACTCGAGGAAAGAACATGAAATAAACCTTATACCATAAAATAAAATTATTAACCCGATTTCTGCATTAAGAATTTTAAATTAAGTATTTGTCAAATTCTACTTTAGGCTGACAAATTGTCAAGCTTTGGCACGTTCTTAACTCTAAATACTCAATTTAGAAACTCATGAAGTCCCTCCGTATGGCAGAGTTTAATAACCTTAACTACTCGTTTTTTAGTAACTATCTATATAGACTATCTATCTAAAAAGTTATAGAAATTCGTAAAAAAACACCAATTTTCTTGTTTCCCTTTTAATTATGACGCGTTGTAGTGGACCGCAAATCATTAAAAAAGAATGAGGACCTCAATTTCAATTATTTCAAAAACTACTTTCTAGCTGATAGTTTCTGCCCTCCATGTGTTTGTTGGCATTTCGAGAGTTTACAGTTTTAACTATTGGCATTTTAAAACTACGTTTCATAGTTTGATTTGGAAAAATATCGTAACTGTTAATTTTATAATTATAATGCTTATCAATTTGTTATTAAGTCTAACGTTTAATTTTCATTAAATTAATTAAGTACTTAAAACTAT